>CM063524.1:39032972-40481509 GCA_032199755.1 Ambrosia artemisiifolia
ATGGCCTAGGAACACGTTTTGGCAAAAAAATATCGCATTTTGGTTTTTGGCAGTACGGGCCCATTAGCATACCACTTTCTATTTTTAGCAGAAAACGATCGATTTTTAAATCGATTCACCCGTCAATTTGGTGAGTAATTACGCTATTCTGCACCTTCCAGACTCAGTTTATTTTTCCTAGGAACACGTTTTGGCAAAAAATAGCATTTTAGTTTTCAGAAGTACAGGCCCATTTTCACACCACTTTCTATTTTTAGCAGAAAACGAGCGATTTTTAAATCGTTTCACCCTTCAATTTGGTGAGTAATTACGCTATTCTGCAGCTTCCAGGCTCATTTTATTTTTCCTAGGAACACGTTTTGGCAAAAAAAATAGCATTTTAGTTTTCGGAAGTACGCACCCATTTTCACACCACTTTCTATTTTTGGCTGAAAACGAGCGATTTTTAAATCGATTCACCCGTCAATTTGGTGAGTAATTACGCTATTCTGCAGCATCCAGACTCAGTTTATTTGGCCTAGGAACACGTTTTGGCAAAAAATATCGCATTTTGGTTTTCGGCAGTACGGACCCATTTTCACACCACTTTCTATTTTTAGCAGAAAACGAGCGATTTTTAAATCGATTCATCCGTCAATTTGGTGAGTAATTACGCTATTCTGCAGCTTCCAGACTCATTATTTTTCCTAGGAACATGTTTTGGCAAAAAAAAATAGCATTTTAGTTTTCGGAAGTACGGGCCCATTTTCCCACCGCTTTCTATTTTTAGCAGAAAACGAGCGATTTTTAAATCGATTCACCCGTTAATTTGGTTAGTAATTACGCTATTCTGCAGCTTCCAGACTCAGTTTATTTGGCCTAGGAACACGTTTTGGCAAAAAAAATAACGTTTTAGTTTTCGGAAGTACGGGCCCATTTTACACCAATTTCTATTTTTAGCAGAAAACGAGCGATTTTTAAATCGATTCACCCGTCAATTTGGTGAGTAATTACGCTATTCTACAGTTTCCAAACTAAGTTTTTATGGCCTAGGAACACATTTTGACAAAAAATATCGCATTTTGGTTTTCGGCAGTACGAGCCCATTAGCATACCACTTTCTATTTTTAGCAGAAAACGAGCGATTTTTAAATCGATTCACCCGTCAATTTGGTGAGTAATTACGCTATTCTGCACCTTCCATACTCTGTTTATTTTTCCTAGGAACACGTTTTGGCAAAAAAATAGCATTTTAGTTTTCGGAAGTACGGGCCCATTTTCACGCCACTTTCTATTTTTAGCAGAAAACGAGCGATTTTTAAATCGATTCACACGTCAATTTGGTGAGTAATTACGCTATTCTGCAGCTTCCAAACTAAGTTTTTATGGCCTAAAACCACGTTTTGGCAAAAAAAAACCGCATTTTGGTTTTCGGCAGTACGGACCCATTTTCACACCACTTTCTATTTTTAGCAGAAAACGAGCGATTTTTAAATCGATTCACCCGTCAATTTGGTGAATAATTACGCTATTCAGCAGCTTCCAAACTCAGTTTATTTGGCCTAGGAACACATTTTGGCAAAAAAATATCGCATTTTGGTTTTCGGCAGTACGGGCCCATTTTCACACCACTTTCTATTTTTAGCAGAAAACGAGCGATTTTTAAATCGGTTCAACCGTCAATTTGGTGAGTAATTACGCTATTCTGCAGCTTCCAAACTAAGTTTTTATGGCATAGGAAGACGTTTTGGCAAAAAAATCGCATTTTGGTTTTCGGCAGTACAGACCCATTTTCACACCACTTTCTATTTTTAGCAGAAAACGAGCGATTTTTAAATCGATTCACCCGTCAATTTGGTGAGTAATTACGCAATTCTGCAGCTTCCAAGCTAAGTTTTTATGGCCTAGGAACACGTTTTGGCAAAAAATATCGCATTTTGGTTTTCGGCAGTACGGACCCATTTTCACACCACTTTCTATTTTTAGCAGAAAACGAGCGATTTTTAAATCGATTCACCCGTCAATTTGGTGAGTAATTACGCTATTCTGCAGCTTCCAAACTTAGTTTTTATGGCCTAGGAAAACGTTTTGGCAAAAAAATATCGCATTTTGGTTTTCGGCAGTACGGACCCATTTTCACACCACTTTCTATTTTTAGCAGAAAACGAACGATTTTTAAATCGATTCACCCGTCAATTTGGTGAGTAGTTAAGCTATTCTGCAGCTTCCAGACTCAGTTTATTTTTCCTAGGAACACGTTTTGGCAAAAAAAAAATAGCATTTTAGTTTTCGGAACGGGCCCATTAGCATACCACTTTCTATTTTTAGCAGAAAACGAGCGATTTTTAAATCGATTCACCCGTCAATTTGGTGAGTAATTACGCTATTCTTCAGCTTCTAGACTCAGTTTATTTGGCTTAGGAACACGTTTTGGCAAAAAAAATAGCGTTTTAGTTTTCGGAAGTACGGGCCCATTTTCACACCACTTTCTATTTTTTGCAGAAAACGAGCGATTTTGAAATCGATTCACCCGTCAGTTTGGTTAGTAATTACGTTATTCTGCAGCTTCCAAACTAAGTTTTTATGGCCTAGGAAAACGTTTTGGCATAAAAAATAGCATTTTGGTTTTCGGAAGTACGGGTCCATTTTCACACCACTTTTTATTTTTACCAGAAAACGAGCGATTTTTAAATCGATTCACCCGTCAATTTAGTGAGTAATTACGCTATTCTGCAGCTTTCAAACTAAGTTTTTATGGCATAGGAACACGTTTGGGCAAAAAAAATAGCATTTTGGTTTTCGGAAGTACGGGCCCATTTTCACACCACTTTCTATTTTTAGCTGAAAACGAGCGATTTTTAAATCGATTCACCCGTCAATTTGGTGAGTAATTACGCTATTCTGCAGCATCCAGACTCAGTTTATTTGGCCTAGGAACACGTTTTGGCAAAAAATATCGCATTTTGGTTTTCGGCAGTACGGACCCATTTTCACACCACTTTCTATTTTTAGCAGAAAACGAGCGATTTTTAAATCGATTCACCCGTCAATTTGGTGAGTAATTACGCTATTCTGCAGCTTCCAAACTAAGTTTTTATGGCCTAGGAACACGTTTTGGCAAAAAAATATCGCATTTTGGTTTTTGGCAGTACGGGCCCATTAGCATACCACTTTCTATTTTTAGCAGAAAACGATCGATTTTTAAATCGATTCACCCGTCAATTTGGTGAGTAATTACGCTATTCTGCACCTTCCAGACTCAGTTTATTTTTCCTAGGAACACGTTTTGGCAAAAAATAGCATTTTAGTTTTCAGAAGTACAGGCCCATTTTCACACCACTTTCTATTTTTAGCAGAAAACGAGCGATTTTTAAATCGTTTCACCCTTCAATTTGGTGAGTAATTACGCTATTCTGCAGCTTCCAGGCTCATTTTATTTTTCCTAGGAACACGTTTTGGCAAAAAAAATAGCATTTTAGTTTTCGGAAGTACGCACCCATTTTCACACCACTTTCTATTTTTGGCTGAAAACGAGCGATTTTTAAATCGATTCACCCGTCAATTTGGTGAGTAATTACGCTATTCTGCAGCATCCAGACTCAGTTTATTTGGCCTAGGAACACGTTTTGGCAAAAAATATCGCATTTTGGTTTTCGGCAGTACGGACCCATTTTCACACCACTTTCTATTTTTAGCAGAAAACGAGCGATTTTTAAATCGATTCATCCGTCAATTTGGTGAGTAATTACGCTATTCTGCAGCTTCCAGACTCATTATTTTTCCTAGGAACATGTTTTGGCAAAAAAAAATAGCATTTTAGTTTTCGGAAGTACGGGCCCATTTTCCCACCGCTTTCTATTTTTAGCAGAAAACGAGCGATTTTTAAATCGATTCACCCGTTAATTTGGTTAGTAATTACGCTATTCTGCAGCTTCCAGACTCAGTTTATTTGGCCTAGGAACACGTTTTGGCAAAAAAAATAACGTTTTAGTTTTCGGAAGTACGGGCCCATTTTACACCAATTTCTATTTTTAGCAGAAAACGAGCGATTTTTAAATTGATTCACCCGTCAATTTGGTGAGTAATTACGCTATTCTACAGTTTCCAAACTAAGTTTTTATGGCCTAGGAACACATTTTGACAAAAAATATCGCATTTTGGTTTTCGGCAGTACGAGCCCATTAGCATACCACTTTCTATTTTTAGCAGAAAACGAGCGATTTTTAAATCGATTCACCCGTCAATTTGGTGAGTAATTACGCTATTCTGCACCTTCCATACTCTGTTTATTTTTCCTAGGAACACGTTTTGGCAAAAAAATAGCATTTTAGTTTTCGGAAGTACGGGCCCATTTTCACGCCACTTTCTATTTTTAGCAGAAAACGAGCGATTTTTAAATCGATTCACACGTCAATTTGGTGAGTAATTACGCTATTCTGCAGCTTCCAAACTAAGTTTTTATGGCCTAAAACCACGTTTTGGCAAAAAAAAACCGCATTTTGGTTTTCGGCAGTACGGACCCATTTTCACACCACTTTCTATTTTTAGCAGAAAACGAGCGATTTTTAAATCGATTCACCCGTCAATTTGGTGAATAATTACGCTATTCAGCAGCTTCCAAACTCAGTTTATTTGGCCTAGGAACACATTTTGGCAAAAAAATATCGCATTTTGGTTTTCGGCAGTACGGGCCCATTTTCACACCACTTTCTATTTTTAGCAGAAAACGAGCGATTTTTAAATCGGTTCAACCGTCAATTTGGTGAGTAATTACGCTATTCTGCAGCTTCCAAACTAAGTTTTTATGGCATAGGAAGACGTTTTGGCAAAAAAATCGCATTTTGGTTTTCGGCAGTACAGACCCATTTTCACACCACTTTCTATTTTTAGCAGAAAACGAGCGATTTTTAAATCGATTCACCCGTCAATTTGGTGAGTAATTACGCAATTCTGCAGCTTCCAAGCTAAGTTTTTATGGCCTAGGAACACGTTTTGGCAAAAAATATCGCATTTTGGTTTTCGGCAGTACGGACCCATTTTCACACCACTTTCTATTTTTAGCAGAAAACGAGCGATTTTTAAATCGATTCACCCGTCAATTTGGTGAGTAATTACGCTATTCTGCAGCTTCCAAACTTAGTTTTTATGGCCTAGGAAAACGTTTTGGCAAAAAAATATCGCATTTTGGTTTTCGGCAGTACGGACCCATTTTCACACCACTTTCTATTTTTAGCAGAAAACGAACGATTTTTAAATCGATTCACCCGTCAATTTGGTGAGTAGTTAAGCTATTCTGCAGCTTCCAGACTCAGTTTATTTTTCCTAGGAACACGTTTTGGCAAAAAAAAATAGCATTTTAGTTTTCGGAACGGGCCCATTAGCATACCACTTTCTATTTTTAGCAGAAAACGAGCGATTTTTAAATCGATTCACCCGTCAATTTGGTGAGTAATTACGCTATTCTTCAGCTTCTAGACTCAGTTTATTTGGCTTAGGAACACGTTTTGGCAAAAAAAATAGCGTTTTAGTTTTCGGAAGTACGGGCCCATTTTCACACCACTTTCTATTTTTTGCAGAAAACGAGCGATTTTGAAATCGATTCACCCGTCAGTTTGGTTAGTAATTACGTTATTCTGCAGCTTCCAAACTAAGTTTTTATGGCCTAGGAAAACGTTTTGGCATAAAAAATAGCATTTTGGTTTTCGGAAGTACGGGTCCATTTTCACACCACTTTTTATTTTTACCAGAAAACGAGCGATTTTTAAATCGATTCACCCGTCAATTTAGTGAGTAATTACGCTATTCTGCAGCTTTCAAACTAAGTTTTTATGGCATAGGAACACGTTTGGGCAAAAAAAATAGCATTTTGGTTTTCGGAAGTACGGGCCCATTTTCACACCACTTTCTATTTTTAGCTGAAAACGAGCGATTTTTAAATCGATTCACCCGTCAATTTGGTGAGTAATTACGCTATTCTGCAGCATCCAGACTCAGTTTATTTGGCCTAGGAACACGTTTTGGCAAAAAATATCGCATTTTGGTTTTCGGCAGTACGGACCCATTTTCACACCACTTTCTATTTTTAGCAGAAAACGAGCGATTTTTAAATCGATTCACCCGTCAATTTGGTGAGTAATTACGCTATTCTGCAGCTTCCAAACTAAGTTTTTATGGCCTAGGAACACGTTTTGGCAAAAAATATCGCATTTTGGTTTTCGGCAGTACGGACCCATTTTCACACCACTTTTTATTTTTAGCTGAAAACGAGCTGTTGAGTATATTAACACATATAGCCTAGATACACCCATGATGCTGTAAGTGTATGTCTACGCGTGGAAAATATAATGATCATTATAATATATATAACACCCTGGATGCCACACCTATGGTTCGATGCATATACATGATCAATCACCACCAAAACTATTTTATGAGCAAGTATCAGGTTTTGAAAATAGTTTAAGTAACTCATCTCTTTATTTGCCCTTTTGCAATTGACAATGCAATACAACCAGGTAATATCTCAGGGTCCTGATACAATTATACAACCCTAGGTTAGGTAACGGTATACCTAACTAATTATTATTATAGTTGGATATTGGTTAGCGCTACCTTATTTAAGCATGGATGATCAGTCCATGCCTAACTAAGGCTAGGCTACCCGATACCCACCCGTAATAATAATCCTAACACCTAAAAATAATAACGCTACACTACTACTAATAATAATACTAATAAAATGGTAATTAACTAAACATTACTTAGATGAGAACATACCTCGACACTATCTACGGCAAGTTGGTGTAGAGTCTCCCCTACTCGTGCTCCAAAATTGACTAATAACAATACCCAACGGGGTATCGTAGGCTATGGATCCTCTTTATATTAGAGTGTTCCCAAGATTAGGTGTAGTTGAATGAGCTACTGAAGGCTTTTATATATATATATATATATATATAGGATTGGGATCATTTGAGAACTCAGTTGAGTTGTGAGAACTTGAGAACTCATTTGAACCAACCACCAAGTGACACATATCCATTTTATAATATTTTGTATTTCTTTAATAAGGGGGTAATAAAGACATTTAACTTTGACTGCAAAGGGTATTTTAGTAATAGAACCCCTCCTGACACCCCACCCCACCCCACCCTACCCACCCACCCACCCTTTTTAATAATAATAATAATAATAATAATAATAATAATAATAATAATAATAATAATAATAATAATAATAATAATATAAAGAATATATTCTCTCTCTCTCTCATTTTAAATATGCACTCTCTCTCTCTTCTCTCTCTCTCTCTTTTCTTCTCTCTCTCTCTATTCTTCTCGTTCTCTCTCTAAATAATAATAATAATAATAATAATAATAATAATAATAATAATAATAATAATAAGGGTGACGACGAAAGACAAACGACACAGGGGGTGGTGGTCCGGTGATGGGTTGTTGCAGGGGTGGATCCGGGTTGCAAGGGGTGGTGGTCCGGTGATGGGGTTTTGCAGGGTGGTTGTCCGGTGCAGGAAGGAAGACAAACGACACAGGGGGTGGTGGTCGATGAAACAGATCTGGTGCAGTGGGGGTGGTTTGCAGGTGTTCGACGACGGTGGTGGTTTTTAACGAAGAAAACAGAGGGCTGCGGTGGGGGCTGTGGAAGACGGAGGGGGTTCGGTGGTGGTTCGGTGCCCTGTGAACAGATCTTGGTGGTTCGTGGTGGTTCGTTGGTCTGTGAACAGATCTGGCCGTAGTGGTGGTGGTGGTTGGAACAGGGTGGTGGTGGCTGTGGTTGGAACAGGGAAGACGAAGGTATGATGTTGTTGTTGTTGTTATTATTATTATTATTATTATTATTATTATTTGTTATTATTATTATTATTATTTGTTATTATTATTATTATTATTATTATTATTATTATTATTATTATTATTATTCATGGGTTTTTTTTTTTGTTTGAAAGAAGATGTTGATGGGGAAGAACATGATGATGTTGAAGATGATGGGTTTTTTTTATAAGTTAAATAAACAATGGTATAAAACTTTTGAGTTATGTGTAGCATGGGGTGTGTAGTATGAATGTATAAAATTTTTTAGTTATGTGTAGTATGGAGTGTGTAGAATGTATGTATAGATTTTTGGTTGTTTTTACATTGATGTAATACATTTTTTTGTTGATCTTGTGGGGCATTTACAGTGGTGTGATACAATTGTGTAGATGTTTGTTGGGTTTTACACTGGTGTAAAATAAGTACACTGGTGTAGTAGTTGTGTGTATGGCAGATTTACACTGGTGTAAAATAATTACACCAGTGTAAATAATGGTAATTTACACTGGTGTGAATAATTACACCAGTGTAAATCATCCTCATTATAGGTTTGTTTAGTTTTTTACACCAGCGTAATTTTGTAAAAGTTTGTGTATGGTAGGTTTACACTTGTGTAAATAATTACATATCACACAAAAAAATATGAAAGTTTAAAAAATATATAAATTAATTAAAAAATAAAATTTAAAAAAAATGATTTTCTGAATAACTGAATAAAAAGTTAAATAAAAAAAAGTTAAAAAAATAAATATTTTAAAAAAAAATTGTGTATGGCAGAATATTCAGTTTCCTTTTTTTTAAGTAAATTAATTATTTAATTTAATAATGAAATAAAAGTTTAAATAATATTTATATTAATTATTTCTCTCTCATGGGTATTTTACTTAAATACCCTTTTAGTACTTTAATGGAATAAAAAAATCCTTATTAATCAAGTCAAGACAAAAGTTTTATCCTTGAATCTCAACCATTAGATCATCAAGATCAATGGTCAAGATGGGTTTCTATGGTTCTCACAACTCAAGTGAGTTCTCAAGGGATCCCTTCCCTATATATATATATATATGAAAAAGGACGGTGGATCTTTACTCTTCTCCGATGTGGGATTGAGTGACCTGCTAACTAGCCTGCTTAGTTACCTCTCTTTCTAAAACCTTCGATGTTGGACAACGAATTAATTTGTATCCATTCCACTCTTATTCTTTCTTTTTCTTTTCGATATGAGACACAAAGGCAAAGCCTTTGTATTTGTTTCTATTTGTTTGTACGTAGCATGATATAGCAAAAGATTAGTTAATTGATTATTATATTATTATAATTAATTCAGCTACTTCACTCGTTTACTCCTATAACTTTTAAACTATAACGTTTTATATAATTACGAACATACTGGTGAGAAGCGCTTATTATCCTATACGTTTTGACATAAGTTTCATTAAAACGGAGCAAGGTCAAATATAACATAATATATTATTTTATTACTAAACGGTCTCCTATAATCATAACCACTCGCCTAGATCTCATATCTCAAATAATCATGTTCTCCGTCACTTACTCGTAAACTAATTTTAAATACACAAATATCCATCTCACATGTTATTGGTTCGTTTTAACTATCAATAACCCGTTTTATTCACTAATAAATATGAAACAAGACATTTTATTTTATATATATAACAAAAACGGGATGTTACACAAGAGTAAGAATTTCCAGCCTTTATAAAGTGTTGTTCAGTATTCTTTGACCTACAGGACCCGAACGTCCAATGAGATACCCATATTAGTTCGATAACACTATAATTAGGCTTCCCCTATAAGGATAGGAGATTTCGAGTCCCGTGACTAACCCAATAAGGGTGTACAAAAGGCTACAAAATTATTTCCAAGAGTAAGAATTTCCAGCCTTTATAAAGTGTTGTTGAGTATTCTTTGACCTACAGCACCCGAACGTCCAATGAGATACCCATTTTAGTTCGTTAACACTATAATTAGCCTTCCCCTATAAGGATAGGAGATTCTTGGTCCCGTGACTAACCCAATAAGGGTGTACAAAAGGCTATAAAATTATTTCTAAGAGTAAGAATTTCCAGCCTTTATAAAGTGTTGTTCAGTATTCTTTGACCTACAGCACCCGAACGTCCAACGAGATACCCATTTTAGTTCGTTAACACTATAATTAGACTTCCCCTATAAGGTTAGGAGATTTCGAGTCCCGTGACTAACCCAATAAGGGCGTACAAAAGGCTATAAAATTATTTCAAGAGTAAGAATTTCCAGCCTTTATAAAGTGTTGTTGAATATTCTTTGACCTACAGCACCCGAACGTCCAATGAGATACCCATTTTAGTTCGTTAACACTATAAATAGCCTTCCTCTATAAGGATAAGAGATTCTGGGACCCGTGACTAACCCAATAAGGGTGTATAAAAGGCTATAAAATTATTTCTAAGAGTATAAATTTCCAGCCTTTATAAAGTGTTGTTCAGTATTCTTTGACTTACAGCACCCGAACGTCCAACGAGATACCCATTTTAGTATGACAACACCTATGGATAATGATTACTATTTCTTCATCATATGATGATCCTAGTGGTTTCATTGTCTTGATATGACAACCCATATGGGTTATCAATTTTATTTAATCATCATATAATGATAATACGGGTTTCTTCTCATCATACATTACAATTTGTTCATGGTAGGACCACTATACAGGCTTTATTGTCATTGTATGATAACACCGATGGATAATGATTACCATTTCTTCATTCTATGATGATCTTTTTAATTGAATTTTAATCGAAGCCGCTACGACTAAAGATTTGAAAGTGATCTTCCCCATATGTTGGACGTTGAGTCACATGTTTGGAATTTTGTTTTTAAATGGCATTTTAACCTAGTGTAGTGTAATGGTTGGTAATCATGAAACTAATGCCATCATACAACCAAGGAAAGATTGAATGTCAACCAGAAACACGTTCGGTCATCAACACTTGCGGGTCCACCACCAAAACTAATTCTACCTTTTTAATGTTGAAAATGCCACCCCTCATCATAATACCAATTCCATAAAGTAGCAACTAACTGTATTCTTCTTTCTTTCTTTTTTTTTTATATATCATAAGTTAATTACAAAACCATGTACTACTTCTAATTATGTATATTTATACAGGGTTGGGCTATGAAAATACTACTTAAGCTTGCTCCTGATTGCCGCATATACATCTTCCAATTCTTTGACCACATCTCTCATTGACGGTCTTCTGCTTGGTTCGCTTTGTGTACACCTCAACGCGAGCTCAAGCATTTGGGTCACTTGTTCCCTTACATTATAATCACCTGCAGCAGCATCTACAACCTCCTCTATATCTCTCTTTTCGTTCCAAACAGACCGCACCCACTTCACAATGTCCAGTCCATCTGCAAACCAAGGATCAACTGCCTTCTTTCTGGTTATCAATTCCAGTAACACAACCCCATAACTGTACACGTCAGACTCCTTGCTTTTAGTTGATGTGAATGCATTTTCTGTCCAATATCATAATCATACACATTATAAACATCATTAAATATTATTAAATCAATCAATAAAACAAAACTACTCTTATTACTTCACCTGGAGCAATGTACCCGATGGTGCCCCTCAGTGTGCCACTCATC
Organism: Ambrosia artemisiifolia; assembly: GCA_032199755.1. Lineage (NCBI taxonomy): Eukaryota > Viridiplantae > Streptophyta > Magnoliopsida > Asterales > Asteraceae > Ambrosia > Ambrosia artemisiifolia. Next base: position 39,044,444 of record CM063524.1, read on the forward strand.
AGCGCCGCAGATGATTGATCTAGAAGCTTGGCAATGCCAAAATCCGAGATGTGAGGTTCCAACTCCGCATCCAAAAGAATATTCATGGGTTTAATATCTCGGTGGACTATAGGTGGGTCGCAGTCAAAATGGAGATATGCTAAACCATGGGCGGTTCCAAGAGCTATGTTACAACGAATGCTCCAATCTAACAATGGAGGTGGATGTACCTCATGTAGAATATCATGAAGACTACCATTATGCATATACCTGTATAATATTAAACCGTAATCTTTTTTCATCCAAAAGTCCTCTAGTTTCACAAGATTCCTGTGTCTCACCTTTCCAACTGTCTCAATCTCTCGAACCATGCTTGTGCTTCCTTCTTTGCTGTTTCCAAACATTACCTTCTTTACGGCATACACTCCATCAGGACCCAACAAAGCCTTATACACCGTTCCGTGGGCCCCTCTCCCGATAACGTACCTGTCATTTAGATCCTCTGTGGCTTCCATTATTTTGTGAAACAAACAACCATACTCTTTATCCTCTTTATCATCGTACATTTCCTCGATATCATGTTTTTCTCTTTGCCGAGAGCAAAACACAAATCCAAGTCCAACAACAACTGCAAACAAAAATGCTGATGTCCCAAGAGCCACCATTGCAGTTTGGAACCTGGTAAGACCTTTCTGTTTGTCGGATTGACTGGTGCAGGGTCTCAACTTTGTGGTGGCAGCATCACAGTTGATCTGTCCACAGTCGACACAGAGGCCTGGATTTCCTAAGAAGGTAAAGTTTGGGTTTTTAAGCAAATTTGGTGGTATGGGACCCGTGAAGAGATTGTATGAGATGTTGAGGTCGGTTAACGCACGGAGCTGGGAGAGTGATGCTAAAGTGTTAGTTAGACGGTTATGAGAAACATCCAGCTGTTGCAACATCACCAGTTTACTGAAACCTGAGGGAATATCACCTGTGAGAGCGTTGTTGCTGATATTCAAAGTGACGAGGGTCTTGAGCTCTATTATCGACCAAGGTAGGCTTCCACCTAATGGGTTTCCACCAAGTTGAAGATCTGTGAGAGCTTGGAACTCAGCTATGAAAGCTGGAATGCCTCCTGAAAACTGATTCTGGCTCAAATCGAGAGTCAACAAGCCTGACATGGTGCGCAAAGCAGTTGGAATGGAAGCGTTGAACATGTTATGACTTATATCAAAGTTGAGCAACCTGGTGCAAGCGGCCAGTTGAGGTGGCAAAGGACCTTCCAGTGCATTGTGGGAGAGGTCCAGCGCCTGAAGCTGCAGGAGGTTCCCCAGCTCCGGTGGTAAAGGACCTGAAAGCCTGTTCATGGAGAGATTAATTTCTGTAATGTTAATAAGGTTACCAAAGGTAGGGGGAATGTGTCCAGTGAAGCGGTTGCCCTCGAGGTTGATGTATAGCAGGTTTGGGTTATTGAGCAGGTGTGGAAGAAGGCCTGTGAGGTTACTGTTGTTTATGATCAATCTTCTAAGGCTGCTGCAGTTGCCAAACTGGGGAGGAATACCCCCATCGAAAGAGTTGAAGCCCAAAACCAGCTTCTCCAGTCGGTTCCCGGAGCAAAGGTCTGGTGGGATTGGTCCGCTGAAGGAGTTGTTATAGAAGTCAATGTTGGTGAGACTGCCACTGCGTCCTAAGCTCTGGGGTATGACCCCAAAGAAAAGATTGTCATAGAGAGTAAACTCTTTGAGGTGGGGCAGTTGGGCGACCTCAAGGGGCAGCTCGCCGGTTAGACGATTCCCATAGATAAGAAGGCTCTGCAGGGTTTGAATCTTCCAGATGCTCATTGGAACCTGGCCTGTCAAGCGGTTGTCAAACAGATAAAGGACTTTCAACTTAAGCAGGCCAAGCTCAGTTGGAATAGGACCCTCGAGGTGATTCCGGTCCAGCTGGAGGTCAGTCAAGGAGGAGCAGTTGGCGAGGTCAGGCGGTATGGCTCCTGACAGCTGGTTGATGGAAAGGTAAAGGAGAGTGAGGTTGGTGAGACCTCCAAAGGAAGGGGGGATGGGACCAGACAAGCCACAGTCGACAAGGGCAAACTGTTGCAAGCTGGTGCAGTCGCCCAACTCGGGGGGAAGGCCACCTTGAAAGGGGTTAAAAGATAAGTCGAGATAGACAAGGCTGGGAAGGTTGTTGAGGCCACGAGGCAGATAGCCTGTAAAGTGGTTATGGTTGAGGTCCAGCTGTTGAAGACGAGTGCAATTGGCAATCTCAGGAGGAATGGGACCAGAGAGACGGTTAGAGCTAAGATTCAATGAAGTGAGATGGGTTAAGAGGGAGAGTTGTGGACCCAGATGACCGGTAAGATGAGAGGCTGATAAGTTGAGAGAGAGGACCAGATGATTACGAGGGTCACAAACAACACCCAGCCAGGTACAAGGATGGGGATCAGAAGGGTTCCAATTCCAGGAAACCCCCCAGTGGGTTGCCAGAGACAGCAATGTTTGACCGTCGGTAGATAATGATGATGCAGAGTAGAAGAAATAGGATACCATTGAAAAGTAGATGATGATGATGATGATGATTAAATCAACCTTTATCCTCTTCATCTAACTTAACTCTTCTTACAATTTCTTTTACGTTCTACTAGTTTGTTGCTTGGGAATATCAAAGAATCCGTGTCATGATTTTGATTTGTATGTATGTATCGGAACACCATTTCCCTTCTTGTATCTTATCCCACACAGATTGAAATAATAATATTAATAATAATCATCCCATCCCCCAATACAAAGCACCAGAAACTAAAACCAAACCTTGATGAAAGCTATCTTCATCTTGCAATTTAGAGAGTTGAAGATGAAGATGAAGATGGGGGGAAATATTTTAACTAAATATATGAGGTGGATACGAGTTGCTTCACATGGAGATATAATTTACAAATGAGGGGAACGCACGCGTGCCAAAAGAAAAGTAAATAAATAATTCTAACATTAGGGAACAAAAGGAAGAATAAAAGTGGCACCGCAAAGTGTTGAATAAATAAGACAAAATAGTTAGTAATTTAGCATAGTATATAACCAGATGGAAAGTGAGGTTTAAAAAAAAATAAACCAAAAAACACAAAAGAGTTACTATATAAATAAACTAGTTTTTATCCCGGAAGTGTCCCGCAGTTGAAATATCTAATATAATATAATAAAATATCTAATATGACAACATAATTAATGATTTGCCAATACATGATTAATGAATAATAATATTATTATTATTATTATTATTATTATTATTATTTATTTTAAACAAATTTCTGCCATAAGTTATCATATTCAAATATAAAAAAAAGGAATCTCTGCCTATGAAGTTATGTTTATCGTTTGTGATTTATTAGCAGAGTAAAATATATTTGAAAACAAAACCCCACAAAAATAGTTGTTTTTTTCTCTGTTTTTTATATAGCACTATGGTACTCGTTGGAAAGATAATAAAACGCTCGTTAATTTGGTGTAATTTTTTTCTTTAAAAATTCTCGTATATAAAAGATATTAGCATATAAAAGTTATGGGAGGAAACATTAGAGAGAAAATTTAATTTTGTTTTTAAATTCTTATCTTTTCCTAAAATAATTATAATATATATAGATTTATTAAAAAAACTCAAAAATTAAAAAATCCTACATAATGCCACATGGCATATTCAAGGAGGGGTTGAGGCTAGGGGTGTTTATGGTCCGGTTTTCGCGGTTTTTAGGTCAAACCGTGAACCGAACCGTTAGTAACGGTTTTTGAATTTTGTAAACCAAAACCAAACCGTAGAAATTTTAAACCGAACCAAACCAAACCGTTAGTAACGGTTTGGTTCCGGTTCGGTTTCGCGGTTTGGGCTCGTTGAATCTTTATACAAGATGTCTCGAATTAGCAAAAGAAAAAAGAATATCGTCCACAGCTCCAAGTTCCTTTAAACATAAAACAAGCTTTTTTGTAATAATTAACAATCCAAATATCTTAAAAGACCATCTAATTTAGCAAATACATAAATAAAATATACCCAAACACATCAAAACAAATGTTGAATTTGAAATTTAAAAAACTTACATAAGGATTTAAATTATTGTAATGAAATATATGCTAGTGTAAAATGAGTTAGCCCACTATTATTTTACAAAAATTTAGTTATAGGCAAAAACAAATTTTATTTTATCTATGTCTATATATAATATGAAAATATTTATAAGAAAATATAAATAAATCCTTACGGTCCGTTCCGGTTTTTTGCGGTTGGTTTCCGGTATAAACCGTAGACCAAACCGTTTGCTACGGTTTGAAAATATTGAAACCGACCGACCGAAAGTTAAGTAAAAAAACCGACCATGAAACCAAACCGACGACCGGTTTGGGCGGTTTCACGGTTTGAAACCAAGCCGTGAACACCCCTAGTTGAGGCCTCCATTGAATGCCCCATCATCAAAGTTCAATTCTATAACATAATAAAATATTTAATATGACAACATAATTAATGATTTGCCAATACATAATTAATGAATAATAATAACAATATTATTATTATTATTTATTTTAAACAAATTTCTGCCATAAGTTATCATATTCAAATATAAAAAAAAAAAGAATCTCTGCCTATGAAGTTATGTTTATCGTTTGTGATTTATTAGCAGAGTAAAATATATTTGAAAACAAAACCCCACAAAAATAGTTGTTTTTTTCTCTATTTTTTATATAGCACTATGGTACTCGTTGGAAAGATAATAAAACGCTCGTTAATTTGGTGTAATTTTTTTCTTTAAAAATTCTCGTATATAAAAGATATTAGCATATAAAAGTTATGGGAGGAAACATTAGAGAGAAAATTTAATTTTGTTTTTAAATTCTTATCTTTTCCTAAAATAATTATAATATATATAGATTTATTAAAAAAAACTCAAAAATTAAAAATCCTACATAATGCCACATGGCATATTCAAGGAGGGGTTGAGGCCTCCATTGAATGCCACATCATCAAAGTTCAATTCTTTTATTATAAGTTATTATAGAGTCATCTTATTCAAACATAAAAAAAATCTTTTTTAAATCATCACCCAAACACTTTTAAAATAACTTATGATTTTTTGAAAAAGTCATAAGGAGAGTCAAACAACCCTCTTATTAATGCTTTCTGCAAATATTTATTAGCTTTATTAATTTAAAATTATTCAACTTATAAGACTATGTGTAGGGCTGTAAACTAACCAAACGTTCAGCGAACAGTTCATGAAATGTTTAGCGGGAAGTTCGTTTGTGTTCGTTAATTTAATAAAGGAACGAACACAAACAAGAAATTATGTTTGTTTAGTTAAACAAACAAACATGAACAGAGATCGCGTTCATTCATTTATGTTTCTGAACGTTCGGTAATTCATTAGGGTTTTTAACTTTTTATTTTTAATTGAAATACTTCAAATTTCTCAGTGGTAGATAATTTAATATACATTAGTGTCGCTTATTAATATTACTTTAACTATTTTCATTAACTGTTATTTTAGGTGGATTAAACGAGGATTTCAAGTTTAATATGATAATTTTGAGTTTTTATAACACATTATGTAATCAATATTATGTCAGATATATTTGGGTAATTAGATTAGTATATTTTCAGTGGACAATGCTCGCGATTATAGCTGGCAAACAAGTCGGGTCGAGATGGGTCGCGGGTCAAAACGGGTCGGGTGAAAATGAGTTCGGGTCAAAACGGGTCCATTAAAAAAAAAGGTTGTATCGGTTCGGGTCAGAACGGGTCCGGTCAAAATGGGTTTCGGGTCGGGTCAAAACGGGTTTCGTCGGATCAGGTTGGGTTTAAAAAAGTTAAATCTTAATATGAGACCAATAAATCTCTAATATATATTTACCCATCACAAAAATAATGTTATGAATCTCCTCTTTTACAAGCACGTTCTATTCACCCCCTCCATTCTCTCCCTCTCTCTCTCTCCATAACTACACCTACCAACATTCTTTCACCACACTCTCTTTTTCTCCAGAACATGCTCTCTCCATCACCTGCTCGTCCAGTAGGCTTAAGTTTTTACAGCGACACCACCACCGTCATCACATCTTTGTCAACCCGCAGCTGCAACCATGTACCGCCACTAGAACGGTAGATGAATACGGTACACATACACACACTCTCTAAAATCAACAGGGTTAGGCGGTAGACCAAGGCAAGTGGTGGCAGTGGTGGCGGCGGCGGCAGTCGGAAGTATGGTCGGCAACTGGAAGCTCGTGGTAGTGACGTTTGATGTGGTCACGTGGTATTGTGGCGATGAGAAATGTTCTTAAACTTGGTTCTTCTAGTTCAACCCACTCTAACCCGTTCTGAGTTTAAGAAACCACCTGTTTTGACCCGTTCTCAAACCTGCATCTTTTAATTCAACCTATTCTCAAATATCTCCGTACCCGGAATGAACCGACATGTCCTCAAAAAGGACCCATAAGGACCCAAATTTTTGCTTCCGGGTTGGGTTTGCCGAATCTACTCGCGATGAGAATTTCAGAATTTAATATGTGTTGGTTTATGCTCGGTGTTGTTTATTAATGCTTGTTTGTGTTCATTTACATTCATTTGTGTTTTTTTGTGTTCGCTTTTGTTCGATAGCTAAATTTAACCAATGAAGACAAATGAACACAAACACGTTCATTTCCTTAACAAACGAATAAGAATCAAAACCCAGTTCGGTAATTGTTCATGAACAGTTCGTGAACACATTATTTCCTTAACAATGAGGGTCAGTTAGGCCTGTAAATGAACCGAACGAACACGAACACAGGCGTGTTCATGTTTGTTCATTTAACTTTAACCGAACACAAACACATAATCGAACACATTTTTGTGTTCGTGTTCGTTCATTAAGAAATTTGTCGTGTTCGTTTATGTTCGTTCATTTAAAACCTAAATGAACAGTTCATGAACATAAACGAACACAGATGATTAATATAAATGAACAGAAATGAACATAAGCGAACACAAACAAAAACGAGTTAATAATGATTCATCACAATTCAACCAAGTCTAATACATCACAATGCAACCAAAACCAAATCTAAATTAATAGTTTGAATGTGCATGATTTATTCAAAATATCCACCATGTATCTACCAAAAAAAAGTTCACCATGATTCATCCAAGAAAACATTCATCCACCAACCATGTTTGTGATATGGTTAGAATGTTAGGGTTAGGGTTAAGTTTTTAGAACATATGAATTAAGATACTTAACAAAAGGAAATAAATAATAAAAATAAAGTTAGTTTACCTAAACGAACAAAGATAAATGTGCGAACGTAAATGAACGAACATAAACGAATGTTCATAAACATAATTGAACGAACAAAACGCGTGTTCATGTTCGTTCGTTTAATTAAACGAACAAAAAATTGTGTTCGTGTTCGTTTATTTATTTAAATAAACGAACATAAACAAACTTTCCGCCAAACATTCCACGAACAGTTCATGAACGTTCGGTTCGTTTATAGGCCTAGGGTCAGTTAAGGCCGTTTCCAATGAGGGTCAGTTAAGGCCTTTGCCAAGTATCGTTATCAATTAAAGCTTTATATTCAGTTTGCATAGCCCTTTGCCAATGAGGGTCAGTTAAGGCTTTAACGTGTGAGATGGGTACGGGTGAAATAGGTTCGGCCGATGGTGCAGTGAGGTTATATTTGGGATTCGGTTTGTGGATACCATCTTTCCCTCTGGTGGTCATGTGGTGAGCGTTTTGGGGTGGTGGAGCCGGTTGTGGGTTGGGAGGAATGGGTTGGTTGGGCTGGAGCGATGAGACGTTGGTAGGTGGGCTTGGGTCGGTCGATATAGGTTGGTTTAGGTGGGTGGATTGTGGGCCAATAACATTGGGTGGGTTATAACTAAATGTCGGTTGCTGGGTAGTGGAGGTGAGGAGGTGCTAAGGGTGAGCAAAATTAACCATAACCGACATAACCGAACCATAACCGACATAACCGAACCGATTTTAATCGATAACCAACATAACCAATGGTTATGGTTATGAAATTTCAATAACCGACCGAGCGGTTATGGTTATGGTTATGAAGCTTTGGTTAACCGATATAACCGAACCGAACCGAACTTGTATTGTTAAGTTTATGTAATAGATTTATGTTCTATATTAACTATATACATGTTTTTTTTACTATAATAAAAGTATGTTATTAACAATATGATATTGATGTAGTATTCTTTTTTTTTTATGATGAATTAAACTTGTAAGTTGTAACCAAGGGGTTAAATATGTTTTTTTTCTTAATATCTTATTAAAAAGGATCCCACATTGGTACTTTAACTAGAAAGTGTAGTCTTGATTAACTTATAAATAATAACCCAAGCTAAGTCTATCATTGTAGGTTCTGAGTTTTTAAGACCCATGGGCTTTTAATTTTATAATTTAGCCAAAAGTTAGCTTTGGTTGATTTTTTTGGTTAATAACCGAAATAACCATAACCGAACCATAACCGAATTCATAACCGATTAACCATAACCAAAGTTTGGTTATGGTTATGGTTACGAAAATCCCATAACCGAAATAGCGGTTATGGTTATGGTTAATGGTAAAAACCGACCCAAACCGACCCATGCACACCCCTAGGAGGTGCTAAGTAGTGGAGTGGGTTGAGGTTGTTGGGCCGATGGGAATTAATGGGCCAGGTGGGTTGGTACTGGTAGGGCCGGTTGAGAAGTGGGTTGGTACTGGTAGGGCCGGTTGAGAATTGAAAGGAGGTGATGGGTCGTGTCACATCATCTAGAAAGGTGTAGGTGGCAGGCTCGGGTGTCGAGGGAAAGGGAAAGGTGGACTTGTCAAACTCCACACGACAGGAAATATGGACTTTACTAGTTAAAGGATCCAGACAACGATAACCTCTGAAATTTGACGGATAGCCTAGAAAGATGCATTGGATTGAACGAGGGTTCAATTTATTTGTTTCAGTGGCAGAGAGGTTAGGATAGCAAGCATACCCGAACACCCGAAGGTGATCATATGCAGGGTGACAGAGGTACAAAGCAAATGTGGTCACGGCCATCACGGCTGGTTCATCACGGACCGCCCCTAGTACCCTAACTGGGGTTGGATCTCACATCTCCCATTCAGTTTTGCTGAATGCACCCAACAGCATAAACATTTTTTTTTCTTTCAATAAATAATAAACAATGTTATTACAGGTGTTTACAAGTATTAGAGTTATTTTCCTTGAAAGGGCATAGGGGGAGCTGAAATATGTACATATAAGATTCAACAGTAGCCTTGAACCATGTGGAGGAGTTTGAACAGAAAGCTAACAAACAAGTCTAGAGTATAGGTCTTCCAGAGCAGCATACAAGGGTTCAGCAGCCTTTGGTCTGTCCACAGTCCCAAGAAGTATATCCCCAGTTGTGAGATATGGATCGCCATAAAACTGAAGATTAGTGTCCATCCTTGTTGCAACAATGTTCCCTTCCAAGGACACTCCAACAAAAGCACCTACACCAAAAATCACCTTTTAGACTTAACAACACTCAATGACTCAATTATGGGGAAGTCGATTACATAATTAAACAAAAGAGAACGAGCACCCTTTTCTCTAAGTCTAACACTGCTTAAATTTGTTTGTTTGTTAAATATAGTCATGTGCATTGCACATGGGGTATTTTGTAGGGGTGTAAATAATGCGCAACGGCTCGAGAGCTACTCGGGATCGGATCGGTAAAAATCTCGAATGAGCCCAAGCCCGAGCTTGAAACATGACTCGTTTAGTTATCGAGCCCGAGCTCGAGCTTTTCATACAATGACCGTTTAGGCTCGCGAGCCCAAACAAATTTAAAATTATTATTATTTTATATATAGTATACCTACTATTTAACATTGGCGAGTCGAGCTTGAGCCATTAGCTCCCTTCAAAAGTTGATATTTTTGTATAAATTATTATAAAATCATAAACCCCCCCCCCCCCCCCCCCCCCCCCCCCTTTTTCTCTCTCTATATGAGTGAGTAATGGGCTGTATATTGCTGGGCCGGATGTCTTTATGGAGTTTTCAGTATTTGGTATTAGGTATTTAAGTTATCTAAATGGGGCTTATTATATGGATCATTGGATTGTTAATATAAGTCGTGGTCAAACTTTGACCATCTATTATATGGACTTTGACCGTCAAAGTCCTAGCTTGAATATTGTGTGGCTTGATTTATGCAATCTGATCTATGAGCCTATCTATTATATATAGAGGGTAAGGATTATTGCATCGGGAAGCTTTTCACATTGAATATAAATAGTTGCTCAAAAACCTGTGTTTATATTTTCTGTTCAATTATGGGTTTGCTAGCCAACAATATCAAGTCAAGAACAAAAACAATCCACCACCCCAACAAGACCACAGGAATTATAATGTTCATCAATGACAATCCAAATCATGATTTAAAAAAACGGGTGAGGCGTACGCCTCGAGGCGAAACTCTATGAAAACGAGCCTAAGGCGCGCCTCATGGGGTTCAGATTGTACATACGCCTCTAAGGGCTTAGGCGCTAAAAAAATGTGCGCCTCAGGTGCGCCTCGGGTGGTTTAAGGTGTTTTTTTGGTGTTTTAGACTTTGTGGGTCAATTATTTTTATTTTTGACGTGTTTTTTATGTTTTAGACTTTTCTAGGTCAACTATTTTATTTTTTATAGACACATAATTTTTATTGACTGCGCCTCGAGCTTACGCCTTGGTTTGCCTCGAGGCTTACGCCTGATGAGGCGAATGGAAAACGCCTCGAGGCTCGTTTCCGTTCTTTTAAACTTTGATCCAAATACAACAGCCCTACCAGAGTCCCCATCAAACCACCACAGCCCCAATCACAACCACCGTTTTTGCCCAATAACACAACCCACCAGCCAGATGTAGGGTTTCTTTTGGTGTCGGAAACCCTAACAAAGAGATGAAAAATGAAAGAGTGAAGAGCAGAGAGATGAGAGAGAGCTTGATGGTGGGGGCAGTTGTGTTCCAGTGACAATTCTGATGATGATAATAATTGTGGTGGTGGTAGTAGTAGTAGTGGTCGATTGGGACAAAGACACCATGAATGACTGACAAGGAAGGTGGAGAGGACGTTGTTAACAGGTGGGCGGGTGATTGACAGCCACGTCCATCAAAAACAGAAGTGATGGTTATGGGGGTGGTGAGGACTGTAGACAAAGCACACGACTGAACTTAATGCCCCACATAGACATCTGTTAGAGAAAAAAACATAAACTGTGACCACATTTGAACATTAAGAATTATTTTTGTAACCTTATTCGTTTAAGAACGAGTTTTGCAAGTTGGTATAAACCTAAAGGACAAGAACAGTAATTTACTCTATGGATTTCATAGTAATACGATAGTTGGATGAGAGTAACCAATGCTGAAGTTACTCTTCCATGTTAGGACTTCAATTAATCTCGTATTCACTTGTTAACTTCTTAGTGAGAAGATGACACAAAATGGGAAGTTAATTTATAACAAAATAGGTAAATTCCAACGATGATAAATACCTTTGCTACAGCTGTAAGTGTAGCACATGCCAGAACCTTTATCACCAGCTCGAAGATCAGCTTCCAGAACTCTTCCAACAGGCCCTGCAGCAGCACTGCAACCAGCTCCAAGAGAAAAATGCATGCGGCTACAGAATGTTTTCACAGCTTTAAAGTCATGAAGCACAATGATGAAGTCCATAAGCTCGCCACCAACCTATGAAAACAAAATAAAATAAGCGGTCTCACTTTGTACAAAAAAAAAAAATATGTGCCTGGTCAAATCAGCAACATAAAATAATAAACATCGCACTCCCGTCATTGAGGGTTTAATAGTTTAAAGAATTCTACTACACAAACAAGCAAATGCTTTATATAAGGTTTACAACCATACCCAGAATAATCCCACCCATAGCCACAAGCTATTGGTAGGGTCTGAGGAGGGTGGGCGGTAGACAAACCTTACCTATACCCCAAGAGATATAGAGGCTACTTCCAGTGAGACCCCCGGCTCAGCTCTAAAACCACAATCAACATAATAATAATAATTATTATCATAAATGGTTATTGATGATTTGTTTTAGCCAAACTTTTGCATTACAATGAAATGATAGACATTTCAGCCAGTCAAAGACAAAAAAAGATGTGACCAAACACCCCATGTAACAGAACTTGAATGCCACATTCATCAAATCTTACTGCTATGACACATAAAGTGTACCAAGAAATTAATTAACCCAAGTTAACAACATTATTGATATGAACAATGCACGTGATAGTTATACCTGAGGACCCCATCCTAAACCAGCTGAAATTATAGCAGAAGGTGCAGACCACGAACCATCAGCCCTTCGAGACATTACCAAACCAGTACCAAGTTTGTATGTAAGCAACATCCCAGCCTTAGCAACGGTTAAGATAGCGAGACCTTTAGCTCCATTTAAAACAGCTGCAGGTATAGACCTTTCAGGATTTAACCTGGCAACCTGCGCAGAGCACAATAAATTGTTGGGGGTTGCAACAATAACTAACATATCATGTAGGAAAGGTGTGAATGAGGTGAAGAAGAGAACCTGACAGTAATTCCTCAACGTATTGCTAGATTTATATATTTCATGTTCCATAGACAAACCAACTGGAAGATTTAACCATCCCCTTGTGCAAGTCCAATCCATGACATCATGCTTGGCAACCTGTACCGCATTGCTGATAGTGTTGATCAATACACCTTGCAATGGGTCAAGCATATCATAGCAGGTATCGCACACCCTCTGTGGATTCCTCTCTCTAAACTTAACAGGTAACAAGCATCTTCCCTTTGAGCAAGCCCGGCAAAATATTCCTCCACAAAATCGGCAATGATGTCTACCACGAGTGAGGGCAGTGAAGGGAGCATTGCACTGCATACAAACTTTAGCAGTGCTGTCCCGAAGCCAGTCTGGGGGTTCTGCTTCCAGCACTTGTTTGTAAGCATTATAGTTAACTCCAGTTGGTTCAAGAAGTGGAGGGGCACTAGGAATGTAGACAGATGGGTGGACGTAAGTGTCCCCATCCTTCCCAGAGCCAATAAAGGCAAGGTTTGAAGCAGGAAGAGTGTGTTGAGTTGTATCTTTGTTACGGCCGGTAACAATTGCAACAATCCCGGTCAATACATTTTTCCAATTGACCTCAGGAACATCATCAGGGCATTGAGAATCATCATCATCATCACCAGAGTTGTAATCTTCAGAGAGCAGAGGAGGGTTATGTCCTGTGGGGTGATGAAAAGTAGGTTGGTCTTGTGGAACAGCAGCAGCCCATTCACAATCAGTAAAGTCATCAATCAAGTATTTGTTCTTCTCCATTCCTGCAATCAGGAATGAAGGATAAGTGTTTAAAAGATAGCTTCTACAAGTTTATTCTTGAACAACTTAGATATGCCTGCTACTAACATCCTAAAGTAGGTTGTACCCATAATCAATGAGAGCGAACAAATAGCAAGCAATATGATCTTCATCATAAAATAATAATAATAATAATAATAATAATAATAATAATAATAATAATAATAATAATAATAATAATAATAATAATAATAATAATAGTCAGTCAATGTTGTTGGTGGGTTTCACATAATAGACAAAACCATATAAATCATCAATCAAGTTGATAAACACAAGAATTATAGCAAACAAAAAAGGGCAGACGCTATTGGAATAATTAGGGCTTCAATAGAAAAACTCTATTCTTGAAACCCTAATTCAATAGATGATCGGAAATTACCTCTGAGACGAACAACAAACAGCTTTTGATTGATTCGTAGAATTATTCAAGCGTCTATCTTCTCTTCTCTTATCTTCTCTTAGGTTTTGTTTGATTTCATCATACGTTTCTCTATTTCTTCACCCCAATCAATCAATTATTAATTAATTTATATCGTATATCACAACACAACGCCCTTCGTCGCTTCTTTTGTTGAAACTCAACTTACAATAATGCTCCCTCATCTATTCTTATCTAACTTTTCTCTTCTTTATTTTCTTTTATTTTATTTTACTAGATTATACCCTAAATAGATACTAGATTATACCCTAAATAGATATGATAAAATAATGTGTTATGATGTAACAAAGAAATTAATATACTATAATAAAAAAACAACAATTTTAATCATGTGAATAAGAATGGAAATGTATATTAAAAAGAAGATGTATGTTTAGATGAGGAGCAGATCTAAAAACAATCATTGCTAATATATCATTGTTAAGTGTGTTTTCTCTATGTTGAATTTTCAAAGACAACTAAATACAACGTAAAAAAGACGTTATCCTGTCGCGTAGCATGTAATATTTTTAGAATCGGACCGGATGTTGAACCGGAGCCACCAACGGGTCACCGGTCCAAACGGTTCGATGAGCCGGCCAAAAAACATTACAAAACACAGAAAAATTAAAACAAAAAACAAACAAAAAAAGCAGTTCAACCCTTACAACCTCAGTCCGAACGGCCGATTTTCCGATCCGACCCCAACGTTCGGTTCAATGTCCAAGCGGTCTGACCCATCAATCCGGACTGGTCAGGGGTCCGGTCCCGGTCCAACCGTTCGGTCCTGGTTTCAAAACATTGGTAATATGGGTATGCCAGTATACCAGATATTTTTTTAATAAACTAGTAGTTTAGTCAATTAAAAAAAATCTAACGCACAAATGGATAAGATTAGATGTATGGCTTTAATTGAAATAAGCATGAAACCATAGTGGTTGAAAAAGACACATCAAAACTTTTAAATTTTAAATTGAAAGAGTTACTTTGGCCAAACCATAATTACTAAAACCGCAATACCTATGTAACCTCTTTTTGTTTTAACAGTATTTTTTGAATCCCGAAGGGCCAGAAGCAAAAAGCTAAAATCTAATTGAACAGGGTCATCAATTGGAATCAAGTGGTGGATATATTTGAACCCCGTCTTTCTTTATGAAAACTATCCACTTTGTCCATAAGAGGAAGGGTAACCCTCATCAAAGCTCCTGTGAGGAAATACTTACTAAATTATTATTTCTCGCTTTACAAAGCTCCGGTTAAAGTAATTTGAGTGTTTGAGGGCATCATAAGAAGATTTCTATTGTGTGTGTGTGTGTGCGCGTGAATGGGGGGATCAATACAAAGAAAACATAGTTTTATTTGTGTTTATGGCCAATCCATTTATTTCCTAAACCGGTTTTGGTTTTGTTTTTTCGGTTCCAATCAATTTTTAGTGGTACCAGTTTTGGTTCGAGTTATAGCTCGGTTTCTAGTGTTTTTCTTCATCTCTACCCCTAACTCTAGGTCTGTTTGGTATGTGGTAATGGAATGGACGAGATAATGGAATGGACAAAAGGAATGTAATGAATCATTACCATTCCATGGTCTTCTTTGCTTACCATGTGAGAATGAAATGAATCATTACTTTGTATTGTTTGGTAGGTAGGATAGGACAGAGGAATAAAGTCGGTGATGGGGACAACGTTGGGTGGCGGTGGTCGGTGGCGATAGTCGATGGTGGTGGTGGAGCCGATGGTAGATAGCGGCGACGATAGTGAGTTGCGATGGTGGTGGGCGGTGGGTAATGACGGTGGTGGTAGACTGTGGTGGCGATGGTTGGTGGGTGGTAGTGGTCGACAATGGTGATGGTAGTCGGTGTCGATGGCCACGGAGGTCCATGGCGATAGGTGGAGGCAGATGCGGTGGAATGGACTAAGTAATAAACGATTCTATTACTTAACCAACCAAACATTTTTTTTTATTCCACAGCAATAGTCCATTGTTCTTTGGAAAATTACAGGAATCGTTCTTTATGTTTCTAGCCTTTTTAGTGGTTGTACTTTAACTTCGAAATTGATGAGAATCGTCCTTTATGTTGTAAAATCTTGCAGCTCTCATCCTTTAGGCCTAACCCGGATTGTTTTTGTAGTTAAGTTACACCATGTGTAGGGCACGTGATGGCATAAATGACAATTTACACTTTGATTTCATCTCCCCTGTAGAAACTCGTCTCTCTCTCTCTCACACACACACACAAACACATCTTTATGCACATCACTACCCTAAACCATCCCCCCTTTCTCACCACCACCACCATAGCCAACCACCACTATCTCCCTGTTCTCTTTCTTTCTCCTTATCCCACTCTCACGCTCACCTCAACATTAACAATCACCAGATCCAACGTCCATCAATCACCACCAACATTTCAGGTGTAAGTGCATTATTCATGTATGTCCCTAGCTAGTGATCCGGTACTGAATGTCGAAGGTCCAGATAATCAGAAAACGACCAAGACTTAAACATGAAGATACATTCGACCAGTTAAGAGGGCAAATGTGGCTTTATATGGGCGAATGTAAAGTCAGAAGTGGTCGAAGGTAGAATCTAGAGGGCGAAGGTGAAAGCTAAAGGGTGAATGTGGAAAGCTACTTAGATGTATTGTACATTCGTACCAAAGTAATGGGCGAATGTGGAAGAATTCCACATTCGTACCTTAGAAAGGGGCGAATGTGCAGACCCTATATAAGGCTTTAGCTTGATTTGTTAGAATAGTTATTGAATGTGTGTGTGTCGAGGTCAGGTTCCTCTCTAGATTAAAAGTGTGTGAAAGTGATTTAGATTATCTTGTAAAGTCTTTGTAAGAGTATTTTGAACAAGTAATCTATAAAAATGGTGATTGAAAAGGTATTATCCGTGTTGTGATTTGCGTATTATCATTTTGTTCAGTTCTAGGGTTTCCGCACCTGGAATTGTGACTTGTATGATCATATTATCTTCTTTTAGCTAAAATTCTTCATTTACAAAGTGGTATCAGAGCCATACAGATCATACAACAACAAAATTGATAATATCAGAGCTGATTTGGACTTCATTTTGATCAAATTTCATCTGTTTTTCAATGATAATGGTTTTTGATAGATTTTGAAGGTTTTTGATTTGAATTCGTGGTTAAAATCAAGTTTTCAAAGAATTAAAGTTGTTCCAAATCAATTCCGAATCATAACCTGATAAAGATCATCAAAATCCACAAACTTTTGAAAATCTCAGATCAAAATAACCGTTTTTTCAAAGTGTAACCGTTTTTCAAAGATGAATGGGTCGAATCTAGAGAGAGTGGGCGAACCTGGACCATTTTAGGGCGAACCTGAGCTTTTTCTGGGCGAAAGTAGCTTATTTCATTTGTGATATTCTACATTCGGGTCTCATATTTGGGCGAAAGTAGACTTGTCAGGGGCAAACGTAGAATTTAAGGCCTAAAAAATTTCGAAAATAAGCCTGATTTCAGAAAATTTTTGAAATATTTTTGTTGGAAAAATGATGAATTACTTGACCACATCAAGAACGGATGAGCAGATAAGAGCTATGATAGAAGCTGAACGACAGCAATTACAAAGACAAAATTCTCAAGTTGACAACATTTGGGGATTTCCAAAGACACCAAAATCCACTGATGATATGGTACATGTTGACAAGTGTGTTAACAGAGAAGGTGTTCAAAGAAATGTTGTGTGTTTAGTCAAACAAATGAGACATGGTGATTCCAGTGAATTGTCAGAAAGTGTCTTGAGTTCTGATACGGATTCAGATCAGAGTGAATCAAGAGAGAGTAATATCTCAAATGTTGATGCAAAATCTGATAATAGTAATGAATCAGATGCTGAGGTAAGATCTAGTGTTGACTGTGCTAGTTGTTCTGAATGTGTCAATTTGAAATGTGAATTGATGACACTTATTGAGGACAAACAGAACCTAGCAAATGAACTAGAAAATTGTAAAAACCAAAATAAAGTTTTCGAAAAGAATGAAAAAGATTTGTTAAATAAAATTGAATCTTTAAAGAAAGAAATGTTAGAAATGAATAAAAGTTTTTCAATGAATAATACCACACCAGAGTTGAAAAACACAACATCTTGTGTTGAAGTTTCAAACTCAGAAGTGAAGTCCGATTCTAGTCAGAAACATATAAATGTGGTAGTCACTTCAGAACCCGAGTCTGTAAAGAAAACCATATTTAAATTTCCTGATGGAATGGAAGGATCTTATATGTTGGTAGGACATAACAAGTTGATTCTCAATAAAGATTTTCCAATTGATAATATTGAACAATCTTTACTCAAATGTACATATGTTGATAATATCAATTTGTTAAATCAATTCAAAAATCAATTTAGTCATTTGTCATTTGAATTAAATCCTAACCAACATGAGGATCAAAAGAAAAACATTGAAAAGAAAAATATTGAAAACAAGGAAGGTTCTAAAGTAAAAGGACAGAAACCAAACAAATCGAAAGGAAATGATCAGATGAAAAATTCTCATCAAAGGAATTCAAGAAATTTTTCATCTAGTTCATTTGACTCTTATGATTATTCATATACCTCTCGATTTGATGGTTATTGGAGAAATAACTCACCACAGTATTCTCATGGTTATGTTGAGCGGAGAAGCTGTTTTGAATGTGGTGAAGTTGGTCATATTGCTGCATATTGTCCCTATTGGTATTGGGATGAAGGGTATGCATGTGATTTTGAAGAGTATAGGTCTTGTTATAACTGCGGAGAGTGTGGGCATTTAGTTGCTGCCTGTCCGTATGTTAAACAGAAAAGGACCGAAGTGAAATTTGCTAAAAATTCAGGCAATGTCAAAAGGCCTGTAGCCCCAAAACAAACCAAGAAACAAAGGGGGAAACAGTTTGTTGTGTATGACAATCGCAACAAAATTGCTTTGAATAAAAATGGAGATTGTGATAGGTTGCTAAGGTAAGGGGGTGTTTTAAGGCTAAGCCTAAGAATAACTCTAAACCTGGGTCTTTATCAGTTAAGTCTGAGAAAATTCCAAACAAAGTTCAGAAGCAGGTTTCAAATAAGAAATCTGAAAAATCAAAAATTAAAACAATTTCAACAAAATCTAAAATAAACTCTGAACGTGTTTGGAAACCCAAATCACTTTCTAAATCAATAGCAATTTCTACTTCAAATCAATCCATTGAAAAACCAATTGATTTTTCAAAAGGAGAATGGATTGATGTTCCGAGGATTGATGACCTTGGACGACCCATCATTGTGAAGGGATGGGTACCTCTCTCGTGCTAATTGTTTAATAAGTGTGCAGATTGTTCCAGACAGACCTATTAGCTGTTCTTTGATAGTTGATAGTGGAGCATCTGTATACAAGGTATTTATTGGAGAGGTGAAAGTCAATGAAGGGATATTGAAGAATGAAAACATGATTTCAACAGAGAGGAGAGTGTTTGTCATCTGTTTCCTACCTGTGAAGCCGGAAAAAGTTGCAATCTCATGCAATTGCTCTCAGGTTTTGGATTTTTACAACAGATACGACAAAATGGTTTATTTTAAACTCTCTTATCTTTGTTAATGGTTTGCTATTTGAAAGATTTTAATGAGTCTAGTAATCTGAGTGAAAAATGGTTTTTGAAACTCAATAAGTAACCGCATCGGATATCATTTTATTTTGTTTTTCCTCAAAAAGTTTAAAAATCCAAAAATATGCTTATTTTTAGATTTTTAGGGGGAGAAAATTTCAGAAAAATCAAAATAAAAAAATAGAAAATCAAAAATGAGTTTTCCTGGAGAAAAAGAGGAGATGATAGTACATCAGTGGACTGTCAGACTACTCTAAAAACAAAAATGAATTGATAAATATTGAGTAGCCACTACAATTATATATTGGTAGGCTTGAAATCAAAGTTTAAAGTTCAGCATGGTGATATAAACTTAAAATCAATAACTGATAATCATGTGGATCAACGTATCGTTGGCATATGGTCTTAGTACCGAAATTTCGTTTGATAGTTTGCCAAAATCAGAGGTTTCGGGTCGTTATATTGAAAGTTATCTGGGGATGGCCTAACTGATCTTTTGCTGTATTGATTTACAGACCTAGATTCAGTCATGGTATATGATTAAAAGAGCTAATAAAGCCAAAACCATAAGTTACCGAATGAGGAACTTAACATGTGTGATGATAATAAAAGATTATCTAATGCACTGTATCAATACTATGATGAAAGTCATGTATGATATTAGTCCTCACCCTGGTAGAGTGCACAAGTCGCTTTGAAGCATTAATTTGCTGACTAGTCACCTCTGTGCCTCATACCTTGTAACTAACGGATAACTTCAATATAATCACGCGTTACGATGAAGCTTTGTGCAATTCTTGATACGGGAATGTGTCGCGAGTGCGGGGACCATAGATTACTCAGTATCTAATATTACCATAATGTATCTAAAGTGCTGAGCAATAAATAATGATTTTGAGTTTAAGTGGACAAACATACTGGTAATGGTTGTAGGATGCTCAATGTCAAAAACAGAAAATTGATCAAAAAGAGTTATGACTGACTGTTTCAATACTGATATGATCCTCTTAACCGGAAAATTCACACAAAAAATGTTGAATTTACTTTTATGCAATTACATTTGAAAATTCAAAAAGATTTTTGGTGTGTTTTAGCATAAACTTTGAAAAATCAAAAAGTTTTGTTTCAATTTTATTTTCGATAACCGATGTTGGGATACTGGATGTGAAGGCTCAGATACTTAAAAGTTGAAAAAGATTGCAAATTTTCAAGTTTCTGGTACATATTGAAAATGTTTTATAGTTCAGGGGGAGAACTATTGAGGGTCAAAAGGAATGTGAAGAGTACTTCCGAGATTTTTGTCGTGTCTAACGCTGGTTGTAGTTTGTGCAGTTTTTAGTAAATTTTTTGCAGAATCAAACACAACAGGTGCACTGCTCAAGACTCATCGACAAAGTGTGTAACTAAACAAGACCCAAACCTGAACATCAAGATCACCAGAACAATAGAAGCTAGTAAGAGGTTAAAGAAATGACTGAAGATTGAAGAATTCAAGATTATTGTCTATCTTCATCTCTGGACCAATAAATGATAAAGCCAAGATTTCTTGAGTCTGTCTGAGATTTCAAAGCTTACTGGAGAGATAGACAGTAACTTCGACACAAACGTGCATGAAGATGGAAAGTTTTCAAGTCGTTCAAGATCATGAGATCAAGACTTGAAGAATTGATAACTTTATAATTTGGAACATCACTAGCTAGGTCCAAGGGGGAGATTGTAAGTGCATTATTCATGTATGTCCCTAGCTAGTGATCCGGTACTGAATGTCGAAGGTCCAGATAATCAGAAAACGACCAAGACTTAAACATGAAGATACATTCGACCAGTTAAGAGGGCAAATGTGGCTTTATATGGGCGAATGTGAAGTCAGAAGTGGTCGAAGGTAGAATCTAGAGGGCGAAGGTGAAAGCTAAAGGGCGAATGTGGAAAGCTACTTAGATGTATTATACATTCGTACCAAAGTAATGGGCGAATGTGGAAGAATTCCACATTCGTACCTTAGAAAGGGGCGAATGTGCAGACCCTATATAAGGCTTTAGCTTGATTTGTTAGAATAGTTATTGAATGTGTGTGTGTCGAGGTCAGGTTCCTCTCTAGATTAAAAGTGTGTGAAAGTGATTTAGATTATCTTGTAAAGTCTTTGTAAGAGTATTTTGAACAAGTAATCTATAAAAATGGTGATTGAAAAGGTATTATCCGTGTTGTGATTTGCGTATTATCATTTTGTTCAGTTCTAGGGTTTCCGCACCTGGAATTGTGACTTGTATGATCATATTATCTTGTTTTAGCTAAAATTCTTCATCTACATCAGGCGTTGGTTTCCCCTAAACCCGATGCTTTCTTTTCTTAGATGGCAAGTACCTCCATTGATTTCTTCTCCTCAGATGGAAACCTTAGATCTATGCATGTGGTGACTGTGTTTTCAAACGGAAAACCTTAGATATATGGAGAAATGGTAATCATAAAGGGTGGTAGTGTTGTATTGTCATTCCATCCTGGTTCTTTGTGGTGGTTGTGGGAGTGAGAGTGGCCATGTCTTAAGAATGGAGACAGGAAGATGGTGGTTGTGGTGAGCAGAAAATGGAGACTGTAAAGTGGTGGTGGTGGTGACTGGAGTATGGAGACCGGAAAGTGGTGGTTGTGGTGATTGGAGAATAGAAGTGTTCATGGTGGTGTTACAAATGAGAGGGGGGGGGGGGGGGGGAGTTGAGGGAGATAATGTATTTTAAATAAATCATTTTTAGTTTTAGAAATTACCTTTGTATCATTTATTATATGTATAATAAATAAATGAGGAAAATTACCAAGTTTCCCTCACGTGATGGTCACGTGATCAAACTTAACCTTAAAAATGAACCAGGTTAAGCCCAAAGGACAAGAGCCGTAAGATTTAACAACATAAAGGACGATTTTCATCAATTTTGAAGTTAAAGGACAACCACTAAAAATGCTATAAACATAAAGGACGATTTATGTCATTTTTCCTTTTTCTTATTCCAACCAACCTAGAGACTAGAAGGACGAAAATTGAAACAAATTTGGGTTTCTATTCAAAACCTATACTTATCTGAGGGCTCCGCAGGTAACCCTAGAATAAAAGCAAGCAGAGGCCTACTTGATTAACGAAGGAATGATATAGTTGTTGTTGAATTGAGGGGCTATTTGTTTACCTCTTAACGGTTCTAGTAAGAGACTACCTTTGAATCAGTCAGAGGTAAGTATGTTTGGTTCATCAAAACATAACCTCTTAAGACTGTGTGTTGTGGCTAGAGATGAGCCACAACTTTATCCTCTAATTTTATGTCATGTCAACGCCTACTTGACACCCTGATAAAGTTGTTGGTTGTTCGCTTGATCCTGTTGTGGCTCAAGGTGAGTAGTGGCTTTATCCAGTTTTTATTTTATTTTTATTTTTTAGGCTTTCTAAATTTGTATATTTGTAATATTAATACAAAAATAAAATTAATAAAAAATATTAGATTAATGTTAACAAGAATAGAAAGTAAAAAAAACTAAAACTAATCTAATAGCAGATCATCAGGACGTCTAGCCCATAAATGTTCGACCAATTCATGGTGAAGGTTTCCGTGTATCTCACGGTTTTTGATATTGTTTATGTTGTCGAGTTTTTGAATATTAGTGATTGTCGGTTGAGCACGTGGGATATCACCTTGGTAATTTTGACATATAAACATGCCCTGGTCGTCCAGTATCATGTTATGTAGAATAACATTATCTTCTCTCGTGTCCAAAACCTTATTGGGTTGGCAATCAACTGAAATCTTTTTTAAGAACGTCGAACGCTCTTTCTATATCTTTTATTGCCGACTCTTGTTTCTTTGTAAAGTACTTGCGTTTATCTTCAAGTTGAGATGAGTAAGCTTGAACAAGTGTCGTCCATTCGTTGTAAATACCATCGACCAAGTGGTAGACGTACTTGAAATTTACGTTATTAGAATAAAACGATTGGGCCGGCTCAACCCCGTCGATGAGGTCATCGAATATAGGTGATTGGTCGATAACATTTAGGTCGTTATTTGACCCAACAACTCCAAAAAAACGCATGCCAAAACCAAAGATCATGCGAGGCCATTGCTTTAAGTATAATACTCGGCCCAGAGTGATCACCTGAATGAAACTGACCTCACCAAGCTGGAGGACGCATAGCCCAACCAACATGCGTACAATCGAGACTACCAAGCATTTCTGGAAACCCATGTTTTTCACCATGAACTTCGTATATGCGTTGGATATCATACAATGTTGGTTTACGCAAATATCTTCGTGAGTAAATATATATGATCTCTACACAAAGATATATAGTTTAAACGATGCTTGAGAATACAAGTTTAAACAATATGTGAAAAGTAAGTAATATATATATATATATATATATATATATATATATATATATATAGGGGAAGGTTTAAATAAAAACCCACCTAAATTGAAGAAACCCATTAAACCCTATCTCAACCATTGATCAATCTAGATCAATGGTTAAGATTAAATGCTCTATATTTTAATGGAGAGAAGTACAAAAAAGGGCATATGGGTAATTTGACAATTGGGAAAGATTGGTAACTGCATGGCTCTGCCATATCAGTCACTTCACTCTCTCTCTCCATCAAATAACTTCTTTCCCTCTCTCATACTCGTAAACAATCTCTCAAATTCAAATTTTCATCCCCTGTTTTCTCTCCATTTGAAGCATCAACCTAGTTTCTTGTTCCAGAAACGTCGAAAGCTTTAGTGATTTTGCTTCCGTAACAATGAAATCATTCATGTGGTCGTTATCTAAGTTTAGCCGACGATTGGCCTCGAAGAAATCATCTAAAAGGTACTTGCTTCGTTGTTTTCTGTCTCTTGACTGTATAAATTAGGGGTTTCTCGTATATGGCACAACGTGAATGAGCATCTAAGAACCGTTGTTGTCATTTATATTTTATTTAGTGGATAAGCAGATTCATGGTGTAAAACAGACAAAAAATGGGGAATTGGACGAGTTTAATTATCGTTGTTATAATTTATATTTTAATTACTGGAAAAGTAGATTGTAATTTATAAAATGATGTTTTGAGACAGGAGGAAAAGAAAATTGGTGGTTTTGTCTGAGGACACAACAAGAACCAGGCATGGTAAGGTAATTGGAGTATCAGCTACTGAATTTAAAGATGTAAAACGTCATCTAGGTAGGATAGTGATGAAAATAATTTCTTTTTTAATCTTACCAATGTAATTTTAGGTTCCTGTTAATTTAGTTAAAGTGCCATTTTTTTAAATATGTAGAGTATGACTCGGATACGCCACTTATCAACCTAAAGAGGATGCGTAAAGGAAGTGCCAAACCTTCGGCTCATAATGATGATCCAGTGGCGTCGAATGTGCAGCGTTCATATAATGAGGATGCAGGACCATCATTTAATGAAGGTTCTGATAAGGATTATTCAGGAGTGTCAAGTGATGTGGAGTCTGAAGATGATGATGAAAGTGTGAAACCACAGAAGGAGAAGTTGTCCTTTTTTTGTAACCGACGTCGTCGTCAATTGGCAAAAACCAAAGGTTAGGTGTTTTGTGCTTTTGCAAATTGTTTTGGTGTTATATGTGTAAAATCAGGTGTTAACATTGAATTGCTTACATTGTGTGTTTGGGCTGTGTGTTTGTATGTTATGTAAAATCAGACCAAGATATAGCAGTTGGTGAAGTTGAGACACGAAATAAAAAAGGTGCGATGATACAACAAATAAATAGTTATTTACACTGATATCGTGGGGAAAGTTAGTTTGAATTGATAGTTGTTACATGTGTAACAGGTAAGCAGGCAATCCCTGTGTATGATCTGTGTTCATCTGCATCAGTTAGGATAACAAGAGCAAAAACACGAGCATTAGAAGTTTCAGCGAAAATAGACAAGGGGAAAAAAGAGAAGGCAGTGAAGACAAAAAAACGGGAGAGGGTAGACAAGACATGGAATGATGACCGCGACCTCGAGCCTCGTAGGAAACGCAAAAGGTCGAAGTTGAATGAGTGGCTGGGGATACGTACTAGATCAACACCAGCACAGTTAACAAGATGCATAAAGATACTAAGTGAAGAACAACGTTTAGCAGTGAAGGATATGGGGTTGGGCAGGCTGCTAAATCTTAAAATGGATGGGATACCTGCGAAATTAGGGCATTATGTTGTAGATAACTTCAACCAGGAAACTTTAGAGTTGACTGTGCCATCCGGGACACTTTGCATTGATGCTGAGCTCGTGCACAAGGTCCTTGGCATACCGATTGGAGGTGTGTCTTTCAACGCATTAGAGCTTAGGGAAGCGCATGATGAAGGCGTAGCCAAATGGAGAGAGAGGTACCCACCAAGCCGATTTATATCTGTTAAGCAAATGGTGGACATGATTGAAAAAAGGTCAAATGGTGAGGACGATTGTGATTTCCGTATGGATTTTATAATGTGCTTCTATACTATCATGATTGACTGTCACAAACAAGGCAGTCTGAAGAATAACATACTCGAGTATATTACGGATGACTTGGATTTTGCTGGTATGGACTGGTGTGAGTTAGTAGTTGAGGTACTAAAGAGTTGTAAGAATGGTTGGAGACGAGACAGTTTGGATCCACCTTTTACCGGGCCACTTACGTTTTTAACGGTATGTTGCAATTTACGCATGTTAAATTTTAATTAGTTGCCTGTTAATGACACTATTTGTTTACTTGTTACTAACTACGTAAGCGATTTTATATTTGTAGCTTTTATACGTGGATAGTTTTAAATGCAAAGGGCTTGATGTTGATACTTCAATGGATCCTATGCGTTTCTGGACATTCCAAAGGTTAAGAGACCGAGAAAAAATTGAAATAAAAGGAGGGGGGTTTGGACTGGGAAGGCTAAAAGCGTTGTATTCATACGACGATGTGAAGGTCGGGTTAGATCAACCAAGCGTCCAGGTTGGTAACATTAATGTATTATAAACGGACAATTGATGAACTACATTGGATTGTATGCTAAATCATCCTATTATAAACAGGAAAGGGTATCAGCAGTAGGGGATTTGGTCGATGTGATGATTAGAAGCAAAAAAAGGGCAGAAAATGCAATCAGTAAGTTATGTAAGGATTATCCAGCTAGAGAAGATGTTGTTGCAGTGAAGTCAAGGTACGATGATTTTATTAACGAAATGGTGAAGATGAATGTGGAAGCGTCTGTTGAGCGTGTAACAGCTGATGCACAAATCAGCAATGTGTTAGAAGAAATAAGTAAAGGGAAAAGCATTGCAGTAGGTAAGTCACTTGTTTATGACTTCTAAAATATTTTCTAAACTAGGAAATTAGTTGAGCATCCGTCTTTTATATTGTGTAGAGGAGGATGATTGTTTGAACTTGGGTGATTCGCCAATGGACAAGTCGCCATTGACACGGTCAAAAACGAGAAAAAATCAGGGCACGTCGGACGAGGGAGGGGCGTTTGAAAGTCCAATTCTTAGCCAATACAGGAAGACTCTGCATGACAGTGCTAAGAACAATCCTGGTGGTATATCAGGACTTGGTAAGAAAAAGTGGTTTTAAAAATGGACATTTGCTTAACATATGTTAACAGGAGATGCTTATGTAATTAACATGTGTTAAACAGGAAATGATGATCTTGCAAAGAATTTAACAAGTGAATTTGCAGAGGTGTCAGAAAGAGATGGAACACATGAGAAGAATTTAGCAGGAAGAGATGGGACACAAGAAAGAGGTAATCATAAGACAAGCCGTCTAAATCTGTTAAATACGCGCAGGTGGAACCCAAGTAAATGTGGGAATTGTTTACTAATAATATTTCCTTACTCGCTTCGATGAGTTAGACGATGTGGCACCAAATGCTAGGGAACAGGATTTAGTGAGCACACAATCAGTGGTAGAAACAGAAAACAATCAACTAGGTATACATGATATTGTTTTTAATAAAAAGCTGTAGAGCATATACAACAAAGATCAGGGAAAAGTGTTTTTCATATTTGTTACATATGTTGCAGGACTGGAAGTTGAGTTGCCCACCAAGAACGACAGGCCAGGTGTCCGTTTAACAAAGTTTTAAAATATTTAAGTGTGTGCTTTTTCTTTTGTTGTGACGTATGTTACATTATGTTAAGGCGGCGATCTAAACGAAGAAGGGACGGTTGAAGAAATTCAAGATGACACTATTATTGCGGGCACACCGGTAGATGTGCAAATGGAAGATGGCAAAACAGGTATGATTGTGACATTTCAGTATTTGACAGTAGTAAAAAAGAGTTAGAAAATGATCAGATTGTAGTGGTAATGTTATACTTAGTTTCAGAATGTGACGGAATTGGGACAGCAGAGGCAGGAGCATCAACGTACAATACTGATGAGCAAGGTATGATTTTTTAGAGTCCGTTAGTACAGGCATTCATATAGAATAATTGTAAAATTTACCTATGTTGTTACATGATGTGAAGCAGACTCCCAGACAAACGCAGAGGCTGTGCCCAAAACCATGGATGCACCAAGTCAGGTTGTTGATACGGGGAAGAAAGATGAACAAGCAGCAAAAACAGGTATAGTAAATGTTAATTTCATGTTAAAATATGCAACTGGGTAGATAGATAATGATAACCAGGGACTTGTTGTTTTACAAGCATTGTGGGAATAACACCTACCGAAACGCAAACGGACAAGACCGAAGACCTAATCGCGGGTACGCTAAAAACAAATGAAATATATTTCTACCTTTGCCAGCATGGTCAAGTAATGTGGTTTTAAGTTCTCTTTACAGGATGCTCCTGGGTACTTCCAAGTATGACTAAATTGGCTGGGAATGATGCACCTAGTTTTAGCTTTGGCCTAACACCGCCAGAACAAGCAGGTCAGCGGGAGATTTCGCAGGCAGAATCAAATGTCAAGGATTTGCCTGCGAAGCCAGGTAGGGGGGTAATGGATTTGTTTTTAAACCATACAAATGCAAAAACATGCATACTAAATGTCCCTGTTGCATGTGTTACAGAGTGTGGAGATAAGTATGTGGAGCAAGGATTACCTGATAAGCCAGGTAGGGTGTTAATGGGTTGGTTATTAAACCATACAAATGGAAAACACAAACATACTAAATTTCCCTGTTGCATGTGTTACAGAGTGTGGAGATAAGACTGTGGACCAAGGATTGACTGATAAGCCAGGTAGTGGGTTAATGGGTTGTTTTTAAACCATACAAATGGTAAACATGCTTACTAACTGTACATGTTGCATGTGTTACAGAGTGTGGAGATAAGTATGTGGAGCAAGTATTACCTGATAAGCCAGGTAGGGTGTTAATGGGTTTGTTATTAAACCATACAAATGCAAAACACAAACATACTAAATTTCCCTGATGCATGTGTTACAGAGTGTGGAGATAAGACTGTGGACCAAGGATTGACTGATAAGCCAGGTAGGGGGTTAATGGGTTGTTTTTAAACCATACAAATGGTAACACATGCTTACTAACTGTACATGTTGCATGTGTTACAGAGTGTAGAGATAAGTCTGTAGAGCAAGGCTTGCCTGGTAAGCCAGGTAGGGTTTTAATGGGATGTTTTTAAATCATACAAATGGTAAACATGCATACTAATGTCACTGTTGCATGTGTTACAGAGTGTGGAGATAAGTCTGTGGAGCAAGGATTGCCTGCAAGCAACGCGCATGGAAAGGAGAAGGTTGATGATAGTATAGGTAAGTCCACACCGCTAATTGTAACCCCTAATAGTCTGTTGCCTATAAATTGTTTTTATTTAAATACATCGGTTTTTAATTACGTTTACAGGATGCTCCTGGGTCCTTCCATATATGACAAAGTCAGATGGGAATGATGCACCAAGTTTTAGCTTTGGCCTAACACAGCCAGAAGAAGCAGGTCAACTTGTATCAGGTTTAAGTTATGTTTCTAAACAAAGTATATAAAAGTGTTACGTATGATACAGAATTTGTGCCTCCTTCTCCAAAAATGGGATCCGGTATGACCGCGCTACCAGTTGAATCAGGTACACCATCTCCAGTGTCTGATAGGATGATTCAAACCTAGAAACAGATACAGAGTTATATCTAACAATGGTTATGACGTATGTTACAGGGTCTGCCAGTGGTGGTCCTCAGGCAGAATCAAATATCAATGATTTGCCTGCTAAGCCAGGTATGGGTAGGATTGGTTTTTAAAACATACAAAGGACAAACATGCATACTAATATCACTGTTGCATGTGTTACAGAGTGTGTAGATAAGTCTTTGGAACAACGATTGGATGCAAGCAAGGGGCGTGGAAAGGAGAATGCTGATAGTAGTATAGGTAAGTCCACACCACTAATTGTAATTTAATACTCTCTTTCATATACATCGGTGTTAGCATAAAAAGAAACACCTATCCATATACAGATGCGGATGGAGTTGGTACCTCAGAAAGCCATACCACACCGGTATATCCAATGGTGTCCCCTATTAGTTCATATGACGCGCAAAAGAATATATACAATGAATATGATTTGGGTGGCAATATGGATTTTGATGATGACCACATGACGTTGGCGATGCGTCAACAGATGATTGCAAACATTGATGCAAAGAAGCGAAACCCGTTACGCGAAAGGAATGTGACTTATGTTCATAAGTCACCTTTTCATATAAGGGGGGTCGATTTATCCGAGGGGGTGACAAAGGATGACGATGCTATGTGGAAGTATGTTTACATGGATGAGGATCGGCTGAATATGTTGTGTGGTGGTGATGCCAGAAGGAGGGTGGCGAAATAGAATAGGTAACGTTATTCATCAATATGTTTAACAACAATGTTTGTCTTTTGTAACATGCGTAACATATCAATTCAGTTTGTGTTTATACAGGATAGAACGTGGGGAAGGCGTAGAGAACGTAGAAATACCTCAAGAAGAAGTAGATAACGCACTTGCCAAGTAACAGAATTACTAACCTGTACATTACATATATTTGTTTGTAAAGTATGTAAAAAAAGCATTCTAACATTGTCTTTGTTGTTCGTTTTATAGTGAGGTGTTATTTAGAAGCTTATCTAATGTGGAGGCAACGCGTATCATGTTCAAATCTTTGAAGCCGGGTATGCAAGTGTTAGATGCGATAGTAGATTGTTGGGTTGAAGTATTAAACTACGAGGAGAGGTTGAAATCAGAAGGGTCATCTCTTCGATTGTTTGTGAGCACAAAGGCAGTGGTATGTTAGCTTCATGAGTATTCATTTTTTCATGATTGTTCATTTTTTCAAGTTGTTATATTTATCTATCTAATGGTGCTTGTTAAAAAACAAAAAATAGTTTCCATGGATGCTCAATGATGCCAACTGTTATGAGAATACACGGATGGCAAGGTTTTCGTCAGCTATGGTCGCTGCGGTGCCATCTTATGAGAAGAAGCAGGACTTCAAGAGCTTTGATATCGTCTTTTTCCCTATACTTGAAAGGGCTCACTTCTACTTGTTGGTATTCGAGTTGAAAAATATTGCCATAATGCTCATTGATAGTGACAAAAAGAGAGGAAGGCGTAGATGCAAGGATCACATTGATTTCCACAAGAAAGATACGGCGTATAAATACGTAAGTGGTTTTTGTGAGCTGTGAATTTTGTTTTGTTAGTCTTGGAATTTCTAACAACATACACATTTATTGCAGAAGCACATGTTTGTGAAGTTTCTAAAGAGCATAAATCATCCGAAGGCTGCTGTGATTGGTGGGGCAGAGATACACAGGTTGGATGTGGAATGGGCTACGGCTGGCAATGGCACAGATTGTGGTGTATACCTGATGAGGCACATGGAGAAGTTCATGGGGCTTAATGTGCCTTTTGACTGCAGTTTCAGTAGACATGGGCGCGCAAAGGAAGGTGAGATAAAGAAACTGCGGACGAAGTATGCGGCACATATTTTGCGTTCAGCGGTTAATACAAAGAAGGGGCAAGTGGAGGCTGCCGCAGCACTTAGGAAGTAACCGGGGCGGTTGGATGGTGCCACAGGTGGTAGGGTGTTTATTTTGTTCGTACCGTACTACGTCTTTTGTGAATGGTACACCTAGGCAGACAAACAGTGTATGTGTCTGTAGTACATTATAATATTTAGTTGGTGATACTAACTATGACTGTAACATATGTTAACTTATACAACGTTGTGTATCCGTACTTTAAGACCGCTGAATCGGTTGGACTTGCTTGTGTTTACTGTTTACCAGCTACAAAATATATGAATGTTACATATGTTAATGTGTTAAAAAATGTGGCCCCTAATTTGAGTAGGGTTGTGGATGGTCTTGAGGATACTAAAAAAACACACAGTTAAAGATTAACATAACAGTTAAAGATTAGGTTACATACATAACATATAGTTCGAGGGCAGAACAGTTACAGGGGGCACTTCCATAACGTGCCTATGTTAAAAGAAACACAAAATCAAACTGACTTGACCCTAAAAAGTAAAACCTAAACAACACATAAACTAAAACAGCAAAAGATAAAACATTGTCTTCTTCTCCACTATCATGGCGAAAACTTACCATACTGAGCTCCAAAGCTCAACTCAGACTCTTCACTGTCCTCACCTTCCCACGGATTGTAGCTTGCCCAGCGAGCGAGAGTATTTGGGGAATTTGGACACAAGGGACAACCACAAAACTCATGGTTGTACTCAGCTCCTATACATTCCCAACCCGGTGGTTTTAGGTCCTCTTTGGTTACCGAGTATGCAGTCCTGATTGAGCCTTCGCCATCAGTCTCCATATCTGCATCCTGTTTATAGCTCACATTGTTATTAGAATCATCTACCAGCATGGTGTCGTCTACGCCTTCCTTACATACTTTACTATCTATGGAAGTAGGACCATGTGGAGCACCATCAGCACCTACTTGTTCGCTATGTTGCATTAAGCCTTGCACATCCGTTTTTTTGGACGTTACCTCGTCTTCATCTTCAATCTTTCGACGTTTGGCTGCATGAGTGTTTGAAGGGCTCTCCATTAGATTTGTAGATTTATTAGGCAAAGTTGACATGTAAGGGGTGGAAGGTCAATTAGGGATGGATATAAATAGTATATTTAAGTATGGGTAGGTGGGTAGTTGGTAAGAATTAAATGTGTGGTTAGTGGTGTATTTTACCTTTATGTCAAATCACTTTTTAAAAGGGTGATAGTGATAGAAGGGGGTGATAGAAGTTAGGTTAATATTATATTCTCTTCTTTTTGTACTTTGTACTTGTCACATATTATTATTTATATTATATAACACTTTACACTTTAGAGAGAATCGCATGGTTGGTCCCTGTGCTTTTCAAATTTTGCACTCTTGCTCCTAGTGGTTCACTAATTACAAGATTGGTCCCGAGGGTTGTAAACTTATTACTAACATGATCCAAATGTATTAATTTCGTTACTCTATTGGTCCTAGCCCCTAACGGTCGTTAAAATTCTCTGTTAAATAGATACAAAATGTCTATTTTGCCCTTATAAAAAAAATAAAACATTATAAATAAATAACTAAACCACCACACCCCCACCCTTACCTTATCTTCTTCCCCAACACCACCACCACACCACCACTGCTACCCAAACCATTTCCCTGCCCATGACCAAACACACAACCAGCCACCACCACCTGCAACCTGTAACTGGAAAACGACACAACACCCCACCCCACCCCCTTAAACCATCACCCCTGCACCACCACCCTTCTTCTTCCTTATCTGCTGCAGCCTCCATCTCCAAAACCCTAACCAAAACATCATCCTCCTTTCCAAGATTACTGATCCAAAACCAGCTCAACCCAACCCGCAACCGCTTTACATCAACGAATCTCAAACCTAAACCCCCACTCGCTCTCATCTTCGGATCACAAGCACCAAAACCACTAACCCGTAACCCATACCAACAGATCCGAGTTTAATTAGGGGTTTCAGGTGGGAGAAGTCAGGCAGCTTGGTTTTGACGAATCCGGCCAATCATTTCATCTAGGTGGGTTTAATTAGGGGTCTAGGTGGCGGGTTTGAGGATGGTGCAGTATGGATCTAGGTGGGTTTAATTAGGGGTTTCATCGTCAACCATGGATCTAGGTGGGTTTGAGGATGGTGGGTTATGGTGGTTGTAACCGGAAACCACCAGTGGTGGCGGCTCTTGATTTCTCGACTGTTGGATGGCTGCAGTGGTGTGGTCACCAGGTGATTGTTATAGTGGGGGAGTGGCTGCAGCGGTGTGGTGTGGTCGACTGTTTATGAATAAGTGCAGATGGTGGTCGGGTAGGGGAGGTAGTTGAAGGTGCAGATGATGGTGGAGTTTTATAGTAGGTTTAGGGGTGATGGTTTAAGGAGATGGTGGTGGTTTAATGAAGAAGAAGGTGGAGGTGCAGGGGTGATGGTTTAAGGAAGAAGAAGGGTGGGGTTTTATAGTAGGTTCATATATAAAAAGACTATAATACCCCCATATGGGTGGACTTAACCAAAAAAGTTAACTGCCGTTAGTCATGGGGATCAATCGAGTGCACTTTTGTTAAATCTAGATACCAATCTTGTAATTAGTGAACCACTAGGAGCAAGAGTGCAAAATTTGGAAAGCACAGGGACCAACCATGCGATTCTCTCTACACTTTATTAAATAAATCTACCATACCACAACTTCCAAGATGGTATGCACAATTGTTTATTTCCTTATTATATTTCTAAGCTAGGCAACACAAGAACATTATCATAGAAACCACATTACATGCTATATTATAAAACACAAAACGGCATGTCTGGGTGGAACAATGTCATACATAACCATAACTTAAAAAAAGACATAGAAGTAGCTAGGGGGGTGAAGGCTCGAAAATGACAACCATGTTACACACGTAACAAAACACTAACAGCATCAGGTTCAAATTGTTACCAGTGTATAACCTGGTTCAAAAAAGCAAAGATCATGTATGCTTCCCCCCCATAGTACCAACTGTCCACTAGGATTTGCGGCCGCGTGCGGCCTCCTCCTTTGCCCTCTTCATCGCGGCAACCTTCTCACAGTTCCTTGCATCGTGATCCGTGACATATTGGTGGCAGTTGTTGCATAGACGCGGCGCTTTGGGCATTTTGGGACGCTTGGATACGGCCTTCTCACCCGGACCAGAAAGTCTGCGATTCTTCCCACAACCCTTGTTGCGTGCAACCTCAGGATTGGCAACCACAATGTCAACATCAGCCGGTTGGCCAATTATGTCCTCCACGTCAGCTTCATTAGATTCCGGGGTTCCAACAGTAATAGATTCCCTTGATAACAAGTTGAGTTTGATGGATTTAAGCTGCTCAACCAAGTCGGCCAACGTGGTTTCATCTGTCCTAGCAACATCGACACATTCAGTTATGAGTTCAAGAATCTCATTTCTAAGCAAAGAACCTGGATGGGTGTCAACACCATAACGGCTGCAAATGGAGAAGACTTTCTTTTGCAGAATATCACGACACCATCTATCAGCAACATATTGTTGAGGGATGCGGTCAACTTTCTTAATCATGTAAGCCGCAAAGACATGTCGGTAAAGGTAGCCAAGACGGGTAAAACATCTGCATGAACATTCTGCCGTTGCATCCTCGCTATCAAACCGCACCTGTTGCAAGCCATAAAAAAAGTTAACATATGTAACTAGGGCTGCTGTGTAAACTGGATTAACAGAATAAAAAAGCTAGACTGGGGAAGAAAACAGAAGGAACAGAACCAAAATAATATTGTTTTTTTAGCTGTAAACTTCATCCATGTTACACATGTAACAGCATATGTTAACATATGTAGCAAACAATATAGTCATAGTGGACAGTAAACTATGTACCAGGATTTGAAATTTAGGTACCTGGTAAACATTGGTGACATCACGACGCTTGTCAAGTTGTGTGACAGAGATTACGGCAGGCATGTTATCGGGTTCGTCAACATTTGATACGTAGCAGGCAAACTTCCCCTTCACTATCTCCTTCTTAACTTCATTGAATACATTATTGGTGTATAGAGTAAAGGCATGCTGCTCAATTGGCAATTCAGTAGATGGAACAAAGACTGTCGATGAGGTTTTGTACTCAGCAACCCGCTGACGGTAGCGCTGACTATCTAGACGCGATTCATAACACAACATAAACTGAACAAGTGTGTTTGCACTGGTTGAATTGACTTTAAACGCACTGTTGGAGCTCTCGCTTCTTGATGTTGTTTTCATCAAGCAAGACATTGGAATCTCCCTAAAATAAGCCGGCACCCATAATTCCTTGATGGCAAACATATCGTTCAACCACTGATTTTCTTGAAGAGCAAATGTCTCTATCAACGCATGCCATCGAGCTTCAAACGTCGCCGGTTTGATGAAAATGTTCCACACCAGTTTGTGAATGCAAGACCGAAACTCAGTGTTCTCTAAAACAGCTCCAGAAACCTAGGTGCATTTTTAACAAAAATAAAAGGAAACAAAAGAAAAAGAAAAGTGACAAATTAGCACCCGAATACATGTGTATTTATGATTAAAATAGAGGTAATAATATAATACAAAACATTACCTTTGTGGGTAGTTTTTTCATTATATGCCACATACATAGCCGATGACGAGCCTCAGTAAACACTTGTGGTACAGCCTGCATCATTGCAGGGTCTTGATCAGTCAACACTAGACGAGGCTGTGAACCATGAGCTTTTAAAAAGCTTTCAAGCAACCACACATACGAATCTATGGTTTCGTTAATTATCAAGCCTGCGCCAAAGGTAACACACTGTTTATGGTGGTCCACACCAGTGAAAGGAACAAACACCATGTTGTACCTGAAACATTATATAAGGATATGTATGTTAAGAAGTCAAAAACACTGACTGCCAGAAAGTTGTAACACATGTTAAGCCAGGAAGAAAAATAACATACTTGTTTGTGTTGTATGTGGCATCAAAGGCTAAAACTTCACCGAAAGCCTTATAGTTCAGTTTCGAGATTTCATCCGCCCAGAAAACATAGTGTAATTTACCATCACGCACAACAAAGTCATAAAAAAAATCTGGTAAATTTTCAAGCCGGTCACGCAAGCGATCAAGAAACAATGACGAATCCCTTTCGCCAATAAAAATCCTTAGTTGTCTACTAAAATTCTTAAAATCAACCGCAGTACCATTGACATTATGGTGACCGCCTTTAAGAGACACTAAGTACCTATGAGCTTTCACGGGGCCAACACGGTTTAGACTCATACTATGAATAAACTGTTTTGTCGAGAAAGAAAGTTTACGAGAAATCTTAGCAAGATCAAGGTTATCTTTATCCCAAAGCTGATGATTATGAACCTCATTGAAACGAATAACTTTAAAACACGAACCACCACAAGTGATTGAAACTAACAAGTGGGCTTGGCAGTTGGAAAGGCTGAATGAAGTTTTACGGGGTTTAACAGAAGACTCGTCATGAGTGTCAAAGGTTTTATTAACCTGAGGTTTACCGTATTTGCAACAACGCAGGTACTTGTGTGTCGGGGTACCCAACCATTGCTTAGTTTGCCCCTTCTTAACTGAAAAGCCAGCTTATTGCGCATACTCCTTGTACATGGCGATTACTGCCTCGAACGTCTCAAAAGTCTGATCAACAACAGGCACCAACTGTGGGCTCACATTCGGGATCCAGAATTGGGTTCCATTAGGTGTTGCAATAACATAGTACGGCTCGGTATCTTCACCTTCACCTGTACAAAAAACTCTAAGTTAAAAAGCTTTAAAAGGAAAATGTTTTATGTAAACTTTTAAGAAAACAGCAAACAATAACCACAAAAGTTAAATGAAAATAAATATAAAATAGCACATTAACAACTACTGTTGGGGGGTGCAGGGGCAATAAACGTGTGTTACATACGTTAACTTTGGTAATTCTACTTTTAATATTGGGGTGCAATAGGTACGACTAAAAACGATAATCATTAGGTTATAAAGGATTCAACACTCAAACCTCCATAAAAAGTGACTAATGCACAAAACTATAAATAAAAACACGTAAGGGGCTCATCAAACAAAAAGTCATGCATTCAAAAACAACAAACAAAAACACAAATTATTTAAACTCAAAAGTTTTCAAAAAATAACGTACCTATTCCATCCACTGCTTCATAGTGATTCTCTTCAACGTTCATTAACACAGATGATGATCCAACATTAAGTGCTGTAGAAAGAAAGAAAAAGTTATTATCTAAAAAGCATACCAACATCGAAGTTTTTTACATAAAGATAAACACTTATAACTAAAAAACATGATCAGAAAACATATGAACATAACTAAAGAACATGATCAGACGAAAAGTTGTGTGTCTTTGAAGGTCAGAGGATTTAAAAAAAAAAATAAACGATGTTAAAAAAATGTAAAAACCTTCTGATCCATCATCGTCATTCTGTTGCTCAGATTCTGATGCAATAGGAGAAGTTTCTTGAAAATCAGAGGATACATCATTATACACATGATCAGGGCTTAATAAATGAGGCGGATCTCCTTGATTTGATTCCATAACATGAAGAGTTAATGAGGGGAGAAGAAGCTTCAGAGAAGTAAATGAGGGTGGAAGATGAATTCGAGTAAATGAGGGTTGAAGCAAAATGGGGTGAAAGAAAACTAAAATGGGGGGAAAGATATGGGGAAGTGGAATGTAATTATGGAAAGTTGGTATACAGATCTATAGTACAACATGGCAGGAGGGGGATAGATTTTCTTGTGGGAATTTACTCTTCTACCCTTGTAATCAATAAACAAATGTTAAAGGAGGTGATGATGTGGAACAATATTAGCCACATATTGGGTTTGTGGGGGTTTTTTCATTTTAGGGGGTTTCTTGTGTATACTTAGCCTATATATATATATATATATATATATATATATATATATATATACCTTGACAAAAAAATGAAGTGAGTTGCGCACAACTTTTTCGGACATTGCTATATAATCATCCATTGCTGAAACACCCAATTTTTTTTTATTATTTTTTTAAACATGATTTTTTTTATTATTATTTTTTTAAACATGTTTTATATCAGAGTTTAAGCGGAAGATCCCAATTTAGTTACACAAAACGTCAAACTTATATTACATTAGAAATATTATTTTACAACCATTAGTTTGCCAAAACAAGTTTAACTATCGTTCATGATATTTTATCAAAAACACGTTCGATCCTTTAACCGCAAGACTTGATCTGGTCCAACTCTTCTGCTAATGGAAACCACATGAAAGTATATACATATAACTACTAGTTAGCTTTCGCTTAGTGAGTGTACATTAGATCACCATGTCACATAACCACAATAACGACACACAACAATTCAGAACCATACCACTTCCATATGGTCTATATCGCAAAACTCCCTTGCGATTATTCATTGGATCAAAAAACACCCATCTGAGTCCAACAATTCACCAAGATCGCCAACTTCCAGCGATCTCATGTTAAATCAGAAAACTCCCATCTGATTCAACATACCCTACTATAACATTCAAATATAATTTATTGGATCAGAAAACACCCATCTGAATCCAATAAGCCACCAAGATCGCCAACTTCCAGCGATCCCATGTTAAATCAGAAACTCCCATTTGATTCAACATATACCAATATACTAACATAACATT
Source organism: Ambrosia artemisiifolia (assembly GCA_032199755.1). Lineage (NCBI taxonomy): Eukaryota > Viridiplantae > Streptophyta > Magnoliopsida > Asterales > Asteraceae > Ambrosia > Ambrosia artemisiifolia. The sequence continues at coordinate 39,083,448 of CM063524.1, forward strand.
CAATTATACGTGATCAAATAAAAACTATAATAACATCCATATAGTTCTAACACATAATTAGCACATATTATATATATATATATATATATATATATATATATATATATATACTTCCAGAGGTATGTAACACTCACGTCTAGGTGCAATCGTTGCTTGATACCATTTCTTTCACAATCTTAACAATCCTAGCTTGATACACCACCTCAACTTTAGAAATTCTTAGTTACTTGCGAGACACCACTTGATTACCACCACCCAAACCAATGTTCAACTACCAACCAACTTGAGCGCTATCAACCAATTTTTATTAATATTTGCTTCGGCACTCTTGTTATCCCAGATCCCTACATCTAGTTATATTTATTATACTTAGTTTGTGAAACTAGAGACCAAGAGATATATGGTCTAAGATGATTACTCCATATTTTTTCATGTGTACTTCTAAAATGATGAGTGGCCTCAACGTGTAGCTCCATGAGTGTATGAGCCATATTTTTATAACTGTTAGATTCGATCTCTCGATCAACACACCAAACACAAACAATACTGCAAGAGATAAAAATAAACGAACACGAGAACACAAGGATTTACGTGGTTCGGTCGGCTGACCTACGTCCACGGGCTGCAACCAGGATATTTTATTATTGCTTTCTGCCTCACTCGTGATGAGGATTACAAGTACAAGATGCCTATATTTATAATACAAGATTAGGGTTTACTACTTAATCCCCAAGAAAACTAATAATGGGCTAATTAAATAAAACGGGCCAGGTCTTCAATTTAATTGGTCTGCCACTTATTGTCTTCTAATCTGAGCCCAAATCAAGTCTCCACAAACCCAACAATCTCCCACTTGGAGGCTTGATAATCTTCAAACTGCCATCCGCTGTGAACTTGTACCTCTTGTAATCTTCCTCATTTTCCTGGTTGCAGCGGCCTTCTCATCAGTTAACCTGAAGGCCCGTTGAAGCTCCCCCGAGCTCCAACACATCAGTCATGGCTATGTCTGCCGCTGACCCATTCTCTGTCTCTACCGGCTCCCACTGACACAAACTGCCGGATCCTGAAACACCCTGAGAATAAACACTCTCCGAATAAAGCAGATAATCACCTGGAGAGACTTTGACAGCTGGAATACTGGTTCTCTTAACCCATTGTCGTCTAGTAACTCTGACTGAAGCACAACCCATGCTCCCACTGCCACGAAAACCCCTGACTGGTAGTTCTGAACCTTTCCTAGCACGCTCAACCTGAATCTTACCTGTGGCTCTGGGTTTATCATATGCAAAACAAACCTTCTTCTGCCCACAAGACTCTGTGAACCTGACTTTGTTTCTCTTCTGAACTGGGACGGTCACTCCCTCAGACGGTAAACTGACCATGTAAAGCGAACCCCGCTTTCTTCCTCAAGCTATGACAAGATTTCCCTTGATAACTTTCCACTGCCCGTTCCCGAATTTAACCTCATGTCCCTGTTCATCCAACTGCCCAACTGAAATCAACTGTTTCTTTAAGCTTGGAATCACCCTGACATCCTTCAAAGTCCATGAACCGGCTGAAGTTACTATATCCATGTCACCCATGCCCGTAACATCAAGAATATCATTGTTCGCCAGTCTTACCTTACCAAAGTCACCTTTCTTCAAATTCCGCAATGCTTCAGTGCTGTGGGTAGCGTGAAATGAAGCACCAGAATCCATGACCCAGGAATCTACATAACTCTCTACACTACAGATTAATGCGTCATCATCTGAGCAATCTGATGCAGTGTTAACCTCTTTCTTCTCGTTTCGACATTGATTCCTAAAATGTCCAACCTCTTTGCAGTTCCAACAGGTCACATCACTTCGAGCCCTAGACTGACTCCTCATCCTGTTCTTGCTCCCACTACCTCTGTTATTCTTCCTTCCTCTGCCAACATTCAGTAATTCACTTGATGATCCACCTGAATTTCTTCGTCTGACGTCCTCGCCCAGAATAAGATCCCGAATCCCATCAAAAGTGAACTCGCTGGTAGAACTAGTAATCGCTGTAACAGTCCCTGACCAACTATCTGGCAATGATGATAACAGTAGTAAAGCCTGAACCTCATCCTCGAATTTGATACCAACTGACCCAAGTCTTGACAAAATCGAGTTCAAGTTGTTGATGTGCACTGTAACTGAACTTCCTTCTTTCATCTTCGTGTTCACCAGTTCACGTATCAGGAAAACCTTGTTAGCTGCCGAAGGCTTTTCGTACATATTAGAAAGTGCATCCATAATCCCACGCGCTGTGGTTTCCTTCAGAATGTTGAACGCAACATCCTTCGTTAGCGACAATCTAATAACTGCCTTAGCCTTTTTATCCAAGGCCTCCCACTCGTCCTGCTTTAACTTCTCCGGTTTGTCACCCAATACCATGTCCAAATCCTTCTGAACCAGCAAATCCTCCATTTGCATTTTCCACCAACCAAAGTCTTTTCCATCAAACTTCTCAATCTGAAGTTTACCACTCTCAGCCATTGTCTCAAACTGAGTAATTTCCTGACTTTGTATCTTGGTAAAAAGAACCAGAAAAATAATCTTGAACAAACAAAATAAACCCGACAACAACCAAACCACCCGACTAAACTGCCAAGTAAGTTCGCCAACCAAGTTGTAATCCCAATGAATCAAAAAATTAAACAAACATGTCCTTTTTTTTCTTACTTGTCGAGATAAACCAAAAAAACAATAAAAAGGATTCCTTTGTTTTTTTTCTTACTGATCACGAAAAAAAAGAACAATATTGTTAACCTTTTTGTCCTTTTCTCCTGGTTTAATTAACGGAATACAACTATAGGGAGGTGATAAAGTCAAGGTTTCTTGTTTGTGGTAACTGAAGTCTCGAACAAAATAAAACAAATAAACCGATCGATATGAAATTTAATAGCTTGCTGCCAAAATAAAAAAAAACTAACCGATCTGTCTCTCGCGTTGTGTTTCTCCCGTGTGTAACGAGCCGTAGCTCTGATACCAGTTGTTAGGATTCGATCTCTCGATCAACACACCAAACACAAACAATACTGCAAGAGATAAAAATAAACGAACACGGGAACATAAGGATTTACGTGGTTCGGTCGGCTGACCTACGTCCACGGGCTGCAACCAGGATATTTTATTATTGCTTTCTGCCTCACTCGTGATGAGGATTACAAGTACAAGATGCCTATATTTATAATACAAGATTAGGGTTTACTACTTAATCCCCAAGAAAACTAATAATGGGCTAATTAAATAAAACGGGCCAGGTCTTCAATTTAATTGGTCTGCCACTTATTGTCTTCTAATCTGAGCCCAAATCAAGTCTCCACAAACCCAACAATAACACCACACACATATTTCTTATTTATCCAAAACTCTATTATCTGAATTCATCTTATTCTATTTTATATAATTATTCTAAAGAACTAAAAATTACTAGTAACAAAACAAGAGCATACGTGGTCTTTCATAAAATAGACACCACCATTTAAGAAGTTTTACTACTTGGCAATTTTGGACCCTTATCTTTCACCACTTGCCATTTTTTTAACATGACGGATATTAATATATTTCTTTTGACACATCTTTAGTCCTCAACTAGTTATTTATTTAGGATGTTACAAATCTAACCCCCTTAATTTGGGTTTCGTCCTCGATACCTGTTATATATATAAAACAAATGAAGGTAAAACTCCTTCATCTCATCTTGAGATTCCCATGTAAATTTAGAACCTTTCCGATGCTTCCATGGCACCTTTACTTGTCTCACCTCTTTGTTTCGAAGTTGTTTATGTTTATGGTCGAGTATCACGACCGGCTCTTCCATATAATTAAGCTTTTCATCAACCTCGATATCGTCCAAAGGTACATACGTTGTTTCATCGGCTAAACATTTTCGTAGTTGTGATACATGAAAAGTGTTATGAATTCCATTTAATTCCTCTGGCTATTCCAAACGGTATGCCACTTGCCCTATTCTAGTACTAATCTTGAAGGGTCCAATAAAGCGTGGACTCAATTTTCCCAGCGTATGAAATCCAATAATGCACTTCCACCGGGATACCTTTAGTAAAACATACTCCCTAACCTGAAACTCAATAGGCCTCCGTCTCTTATCAGCATACTATTTTTTTTCCTATTTGCGCGACTTTCAGTCGTGCCTTAATCTGATTAATCCTTTCATTAGTCACTTTAACGACATCCTTACTTCCTAACTCTTTCAGGTCAATCTCTCCCCAACACATAGGGGTCCTATACTTCCTTCCGTGTAACATTTCATAAGGAGGCATGCCAATAGTTGCATGATAGCTATTGTTATACAAAAATTCTACTAAAGGTAAGTGATTATCCCAACTCCCTCCCTCTTTGAGTAGGTTAGGATATTCCCTATAGAACGATAATCGACTGATCCAACATTTGTAGACATACCCGGTTCATTAAACCAATGAAAGTAGTGATGTCATTTGTCAAACCAGACAACATCACTACAAAATCATAACCGTAATGCGTACGAAATACTGTCCTAGGGATATCTTCCTCCCCCACCTTCAACTGGTGGTAATCCGACCTTGAATCAATATTTGAAAACCATCATGATCATTAGAGTTGATTGAAAATGTTATCAATCCTGGGTGACGGTTACTTATTTATTTGTTAACTTATTCGAATCCCAATAACTTATACGTACTCATGTCGAGTGTAACATTCGTGCATACTTCTTTTCTTAAGATCGTTTCATTGCATAACTCTCTATCAATCTTTCCATATTATGGATTTCTTTTCTATGCAACAAGTATGCTGATTTGATCCACCTGCTCACTATTACTCATATAGCATTCCACTGACTTCTAATGATAAAGTTCATTATCATCGACAACCATCTCCAGAGTTCATACACATTTCCATGCATTGGGTCACAATTCATCGTATTTCCTAGAGTCAACATTTCCAAAATTCCTTACACATCTATGTCCAATATTACCTCATGTGCCCCATTTTTTTTCTCCTGGTGCTTCTCTCTTGGAGAACTAATTCTTACAATAGTCTGATTCTTCATATCTAGGGTACATTCGTACACTCCTTTTTAATTCCCAACTCCTCGAGTCTCACTATCAAAGTCGAGTTCCATGACAAGCTTTAAAAAGTCAAAGCCAACCTAATACATAATTTCATTTATGTATCATTTAAACTAGGCTCCACGTTAAACAATGTCCGAGATACACTAACCTTGGGAGCAAACAAATCAACTTACAACCGCTTATGTCAGGTCATTAAGGTTGTAACTGGGCCATGATCGAACACCATGTAGCCAAACTAAAGTCCCAAACTGTGACACCCGGCAAACTCCGGTAACTAACTTTTGAAAACTTAGTAAGTCTACCTTAGCGAGTCGCGCATACATTACACATAACAGGGTCAGTTGAATCGAGTCGTACATCATTGGGGTTTTAACACACACAAGTCTCGAGTCCCGGGAATTGGTGAACGAGTGTGAACGTGTTTATCTTCATGTATTATGTGTTTATAATCATTATGTGACTTGTCGGTATGTGAAAATGTGTTAACATATGTTAAAACGGGGTTTAACGCGCCAAATACACAGAACCGGGCCCTGAGGGCGATTAGGAAGTCCTAATCGCCTTCAGGAGGGCGATTAGGGGCATATATCAGGCGATTGGGCTTTGTTATAGGCGATTGGGGGCTAATCGCATGTTAGTGAAGGCGATTAGCAGCCCTAATCGCCTGATAAAGTTGCATAATCGCCTATACTGCACCTGACGACTAGAAACGCCTATAAATGCCACCCTTGACCTCCAAAACACCATTTATGCAACCCTAGCCGTCCCATAACCTATCTCAACCCACAAACACCCTCTGGAACTCATTTTTACATCAAAACAACCATTTCCAAGCTTATTCCATCATTTTCTCTTAAATCCAAGGTGTGTTCTTCAAACCCAAACCTTTAAATGATTATATTTCGTTCCCTAAAAGTCCATACCTGACTTATAAATGTTTTTGTCTTTGAAAATCCATTTAAAACCGTTTTTAAACAAACCCAAACCTTTATGTGTGTTATATGTGTTATATGTGATTAAAGGTAGGATTTTTAGGATTGAATCATGGTTGTTTTTGTGTTATTAAGATGTTTATGGCTGTTACAAGTTAGTATGATGATGTTCTAGGAGTTTGAATGGTTTTGGTTGTGTATTGTTGAAGTTTGATGTTTTGACCCATTTGAATGCTTTTGATTGATTAAGGATGCTATGAGGTGTGTTGTTGATTGTTTGATGTTAGGGTTTGCTTTAGGATGATGCTAGAGCAGTATGATACTATCGGACAACGTGGTTATGTGATTAAATCTGGATGTTTGCTATTTCGGGCAAGTTCTTGCATGTTGATGTGATGTTTACATGTTAAGTTGCTATTTTGGGAAAACGCTCGCATTCGGGATTGTTAGAATGATGAAAACTTAGGGGTTTTGCTTGAAATATGTTTGTTAATGTGTTAGGATTGTTATTGGGTGTTTACACATGTTTCGGATCTGATTTGGAGGGTTAAACGCGCGAAATTGCATTGTACAGCTGCAGCAGGCGATTAGCATCCTAATCGCATGCTGGTATAGGCGATTAGGCCTCCTTGTAGGCGATTAGCATCCTAATCGCATGATGTTATAGGTGATTAGCATGCTAATTTCCTGATTGACCATCCCCATCACATGTGATAGTTCGTTGACCGTTGTGGCGGTAGTTCGTTAATTGTGAATGCACAGTTCGTTGAACACGGAGTAACAGTTCATTGGACATATTTGGATAGTTCGTTGACCACGGAGTGACAGTTCGTTGGACATATTTGGATAGTTCGTTAGTCGTGGTAAACGATAGTGCGTTGGTCGCGTTAAACGATGGTTCGATGATTGGTTCGTCTTAGAGTCTAAACGTCAAACAAGTATTTTCTTCAGTCAGTAGTAACATGATAGTTCCTTCAAAAGCTCGTGAAACATTTTCCTTAAAAACCTGTGAACTCACCAGTATTTTATAGTGACATTTTTAGCATGTTTTCTCAGGTCGCTAAGGTAGCAGCTGTCATCTAGGCGCACGGAGTCGCACTGGAGTCGTCTCGCGTCTAGGATCATTTATGCATGTTTTCTTTGGGATGTTAAACTCTTAAACTTATGTTGATGATTACTTTTGACTTTTGTAAACTTATACGCTTCCGCGCTTTCAAATGATGGTTTTTAAATCTTATGCATGGTTTTTGTTTACGTATGTTTTTACATTTAGACGTCGTTTATTGTGACCGTTGACTTGGATCCTGGTGTGTCACATACCTCGCGGTAGAACTCCGCATGTGGAAATTTGAGGGTGTGACAGATTGGTATCAGAGCCAATGGTTATAGTGAATTAGGACTGCATGTAGAGTCTAGACTATAGCCGAGTCTCACACACTAGACGGTCACATACTTTTGAGTCGTGTCTTTTGGTAAACATACTAACTTTGTCGGGGTGTCGGTATCCTTATCACACGGTGTCGTATTTTCTATCCCATTCTGGGTTATTCCTAGTTTCATTCGTTGATCTGTGTTGACTGTATCTTCCTAAGATGGGGGTGCCGGTGACTTGAGGTTCGAGCTCGGGGCACGCCTTGAGGACCATGTAGAGCAATTTATCATTTCGGGTGCACACGAAATCATAAGTTGAAATGCATGGAAGACTTGGTGGATCTCGGGTTGGGATTAATGGTCACATTTGGACCCAATCCTGGACTTTTCGTATTCTCTTGGTTTAGCGTTGGTAATGGGTCTGAGTGTTTGTTTTTTACTTTCTCAGAAGATGTCAGGACGCACTGGTGGACGTACTGGGGGACGACGTGGAGGCCGCACTAGCGGGGGTAGAGGTGGTGGTAACATCACCCTGACGTATGATGAGCTCAATGAGATGATGCAGCAACGGTTGGGCGTTGCACTAGCTGCCTTTCAGGCTGCCCAGCAGACTTTTATGGGTGCTACTGCTCCTCCGGTTCAGGCAGGTGTTGCCTACAAACGGTTTAAGGATTGTCAGCCCCTCAACTTCCGTGGTACGGAGGGAGCTGTGGAGTTGCTCAGGTGGTTGGAGAAGACGGAGTCGGTGTTTGCTTTATGTGAGACTCCAGCAGCGGATCGGGTGAAGTTTGCTTCAGGGACTTTTGTAGGACCCACCCTGACGTGGTGGAACTGCGTCACTCAGACACTCGGTCTCGGGGAGGCCAACGCCATGCCTTGGGCGGATTTTGTGCGTAGGATGAAGGATGAGTACTGCCCGCGAGAGGAGATCAAGAGGTTGGAACAGGAATACGGGAGTCTTAAGATGGTGGGTTCTGAGGTTGAGGAGTACACGATCAGGCACAACGAGTTAGCGGTGATGTGTCCAGGTTTGTCGACACCAGAGTACAGGAGGGTAGAGCAGTATCTTGCGGGTTTGGTGCCAGAGATTGCGGGATTGGTGGCTGCGAGGGATCCTACTACCATGTCTGAGGCTGTGCGGTCGGCTACCAAGATGACCAACTTAAAGATTTCCGAGGGTATTCTACCTCCCAGGGGTTCCGACGTGAAGACACCAGGGGACAACAAGAGAAAGTGGGATAGTACTGGAAAGACCGCGGGTTCGGGTCAGCCACATCAGCAAGCAAGGAAGACTGAAGCCTTGGGATCGTCCTCAGGTTAGAGGCAGAGCGGGTACACGGGAAAGCTACCAGAGTGCAACCAATGTGGGTACCATCATCTCGGCAATTGTGAGAAGTTTCGTTGCAACCGTTGCAAACAGGTGGGTCATGTTGCCAAGAACTGCAGGGTTAATCTTCAAACGGCTCCGGGTCAAGCAATCGTCCCTGCTCCTGTTTCTCAGGGAAACCGTGGGTGCTATCACTGTGGAGAGCTGGGACATCTCAAGCGCAACTGCCCGAAACTAAACCAGGCTGAAGCTGGGGCCGCAGGTGGCGGTGGGAACAACGAGGGTGGTGGTCCGACTGCTCGTGTCTTTGTGATCGGTGCTAGGGAGAACCAGGTGGACCCAGACACTGTTACCCGTACGTATTCTTTCTTATATCTTGTTACGCTTTGGTTTTACTTTTATCCGCGTTGTTGTGTGTTCGTGTCTTCGAGTGTTTTCTTTGTGGTTTGGTTTCTGTTTCTCATTCTTTGGGTCGATGAGGGTCCTTTGGGGATGCTACTTGGACGGTACCAGTGGGTTAGTTATACCGATCATAGTAGTCTCCAAAAGGCCTTCGATCGGGGGTTCTCTAGTCTTGTGTTCACGTTGGGAAAGTGGTTTCCTGGTTGTTACTACCGTGTTTTGACTCATGACCTTCACTCGTTGTATTTTGGGGAAACGTTACTTGGGCACACAGAGGTCGACACTCATCACTGTTGAGGCCGAAAGAATCTCGGGGCGAGATTCCTTTCAACAGGGGGATGATGTGACGACTCGGAAAATTTTTCTTCTTATTTGTTTCTCTCTTTGACTTCGGGAAATTTTTGGGACGAAAATTCTTTCAACAGGGGGATGATGTGACACCCGGCAAACTCCGGTAACTAACTTTTGAAAACTTAGTAAGTCTACCTTAGCGAGTCGCGCATACATTACACATAACAGGGTCAGTTGAGTCGAGTCGTACATCATTGGGGTTTTAACACACGCAAGTCTCGAGTCCCGGGAATTGGTGAACGAGTGTGAACGTGTTTATCTTCATGTATTATGTGTTTATAATCATTATGTGACTTGTCGGTATGTGAAAATGTGTTAACATATGTTAAAACGGGGTTTAACGCGCCAAATACACAGAACCGGGTCCTGAGGGAGATTAGGAATCCCTAATCGCCTTCAAGAGGGCGATTAGGGGCATATATCAGGCGATTGGGCTTTGTTATAGGCGATTAGGGGCTAATCGCATGTTAGTGATGGCGATTAGCAGCCCTAATCGCCTGATAAAGCTGCATAATCGCCTATACTGCACCTGACGAATAGAAACGCCTATAAATACCACCCTTGACCTCCAAAACACCATTTAAGCAACCCTAGCCGTCCCATAACCTATCTCAACCCACAAACACCCTCTGGAACTCATTTTTACATCAAAACAACCATTTCCAAGCATATTCCATCATTTTCTCTTAAATCCAAGGTGTGTTCTTCAAACCCAAACCTTTAAATGATTATATTTCGTTCCCTAAAAGTCCATACCTGACTTATAAATGTTTTTGTCTTTGAAAATCCATTTAAAACCGTTTTTAAACAAACCCAAACCTTTATGTGTGTTGTATGTGTTATATGTGATTAAAGGTAGGATTTTTAGGATTGAATCATGGTTGTTTTTGTGTTATTAAGATGTTTATGGCTGTTACAAGTTAGTATGATGATGTTCTAGGAGTTTGAATGGTTTTGGTTGTGTATTGTTGAAGTTTGATGTTTTGACCCATTTGAATGACTTTGATTGATTAAGGATGTTATGAGGTGTGTTGTTGATTGTTTGATGTTAGGGTTTGCTTTAGGATGATGCTAGAGCAGTAGGATACTATCGGACAACGTGGTTATGTGATTAAATCTGGATGTTTGCTATTTAGGGCAAGTTCTTGCATGTTGATGTGATGTTTACATGTTAAGTTGCTATTTTGGGAAAACGCTCGCATTCGGGACTGTTAGAAAGATGAAAACTTAGGGGTTTAGCTTGAAATATGTTTGTTAATGTGTTAGGATTGTTATTGGGTGTTTACACATGTTTCGGATCTGATTTGGAGGGTTAAACGCGCGAAATTGCATTGTACAGCTGCAGCAGGCGATTAGCATCCTAATCGCATGCTGCTATAGGCGATTAGGCCTCCTTGAAGGCGATTAGCATCCTAATCGCATGATTTTATAGGCGATTAGCATGCTAATTGCCTGATTGACCATCCCCAATCACATGTTGACTTTTCCTAATTGCATGCTAAGTTCCTAATCGCGTGTACTGCTGTTATAAGTGTATTTTGACATTCCGAAACCCGAATTGACACCTAGGAACATGATAGGAACCCCGTGACATGCCTAGTAACATAGTAACACGTGTTTGGACTTGTTTGTGCGTTATTTGACCTATGTGTTAGACTAGTTGAACTTTAACACATGTTAAGTACTAAGTTGCATGATTTGTGTATGTTTGAGTATGAGATGAACACGTGGAATGTCGGGTCACCAATGGGATGTCGAGTCTTGTCTTACGTAGTCTGGTTATCGGTCAAACACGCTTTTCGGACACATAATGGTCATGGACTGGACTTAGGGACTAATCAACCCGAGGGGTTATTAGTCTAACTTAACACGTATCTTATGATAGGTCGCCACTAGTTGGGGCTATCATATCATATAAACGGTTTACTTATTTAACAGAAGACGCATCCTAAGGTGAGTTTCACGGCCCCACTCTTTACTGTTTTCGTTTTCAGGGGAGAAACATGCTTAGTACTTCGTTTTGTAAAAGATCATGTTATGCTGGGTTGGTTGTACGTTTTCCTTAGGTGCTATGTGTATGTGGCTTACGTTGTGATAGTTCATTGACCGTTGTGGCGGTAGTTCGTTAATTGTGAATGCACAGTTCGTTGAACACGGAGTGACAGTTCATTGGACATATTTGGATAGTTCGTTGACCACGGAGTGACAGTTCGTTGGACATATTTGGATAGTTCATTAGTAGTGGTAAACGATAGTGCGTTGGTCGCGTTAAATGATGGTTCGATGATTGGTTCGTCTTAGAGTCTAAACGTCAAACAAGTATTTTCTTCAGTCAGTAGTAACATGATAGTTCCTTCAAAAGCTCGTGAAACATTTTCCTTAAAAACCTGTGAACTCACCAGTATTTTATACTGACGTTTTTAGCATGTTTTCTCAGGTCGCTAAGGTAGCAGCTGTCATCTAGGCGCACGGAGTCGCACTGGAGTCGTCTCGCGTCTAGGATCATTTATGCATGTTTTCTTTGGGATGTTAAACTCTTAAACTTATGTTTCTGATTACTTTTGACTTTTGTAAACTTATACGCTTCCGCGCTTTCAAATGATGGTTTTTAAATCTTATGCATGGTTTTTGTTTACGTATGTTTTTACATTTAGACGTCGTTTATTGTGACCGTTGACTTGGATCCTGGTGTGTCACACGCCTCGCGGTAGAACTCCGCATGTGGAAATTTGAGGGTGTGACACAAACCACTCACACCATCTTTAGTTAATCATCCAAATTAAGGTCTTAATGAACCTAAGACTATCGGACTCTAGATTTTTATCTCAATTGGCAACCATGCACCACAGTCCTTAAAAATTTTCCTTGATTAACCTTGGCCGAACACCCGACCAATGGCTGAGATCACAAAAACCCGTGATCTAAATGTGTCATTATCCATGTTATTATACCCATACTATGCCATTAACAAAGTCAACTAGTTGTCAAAACTAAAATCACCTAAGGATCTAATCAGTTTAGAAGTTCTCTACAACTCATCCTGATCAAGATCACACCTGATTATTAACCCATGAGCACTACACACAATCCCCAACTGACCAATGATAGACATCACTTGGTCGCTCTTTGTTTTTGCTCCTCAAACCATACTTTAACATGCCGCTAAATTCAACTCTTTCAATCATCAAAACTGTTCCGGAACACTGGGCACCATTGTCCCACTTGCGGTCCATCTTGTCAGCATTAAGTTGTCGTCGTGTAATGCTATTCGGCCATCAAACCCATCCCCGGAATGCAGCTACCCGACAACCTGCTTTCCATTTCACTTCTTCTAAATTTCACCACTACCAGAATCTTAATAGCATCGTATTGACGCCATTAATTAATATTCAAGATTTTGGCTTCGTCCATATGACCCCACCTTAATCTTAACTAACCATCGTTAGCTAAACAATACACTATTTGTCTAAAGTCGGGTCTTAACCATACTTTAATTAAATTCTGAATTTGTACCCATTAATTCATTATGGACAACTCGTCACCTCGACCCTTTCGACGAGTTCCTCACCGTATTATGACATATACCTGGGTTTCTCTTATAGTTATTTCATCCGACAGAGATAACAATACGGTATTAGGATGTATAACTCTAATCCACCATCTTAAACTCTACCAAAGGAGAGTTATATGTATATAAATGAGCTACATCATATTACAGTCATAATATATCCACAAAAATACCCTTACATCGTAACACGATATATAAGGTTTATACTACATATTCTACCACATCACTTAGTTTCAACAATTTTCGATATGATTATGATAATTCCAAGAAGATTACAGTACTGTATGCACGCTAATTGCGCTGGCCAGGCGAATTAGTCTACCTACAACACTTTAATATTCTTTTTATTATCACGCCATACTTTAAGCATCAAATTTCGGTGCACACGTCAACACTAATACACTCATAATAAATACATATACTTTCAATATGTTCCGTAAGAAATCAGTAGACTAACACCCTGTCTTTGATTTCTTGATCAAGTCTTGGATCAAACTACCTTTTTTTCAAGAAGCAACAAGTTTGAGTTCGGGTAATTACACCCATACCCGAATCCCTCAAACCATGCTCTGATACCAACTTGAAACACCCATTTTTTATTATTATTTTTTTAAACATATTTTATATCAGAGTTTAAGCGGAAGGTCCCAATTTAGTTACACAAAACGTCAAACTTATATTACATTAGAAATATTATTTTACAACCATTAGTTTGCCAAAACAAGTTTGACTATCGTTCATGATATTTTATCAAAAACACGTTCGATCCTTTAACCGCAAGACTTGATCTGGTCCAACCCTTCTGCTTATGGAAACCACCTGAAAGTATATACATATAACTATCAGTTAGCTTTCGCTAAGTGAGTGTACATTAGATCACCATGTCACATAACCACAATAACGACACACAACAATTCATAACCATACCACTTCCAAATGGTTGAATTTTTATTTAGCTCAAAAGTTAGGTCTTGAAAACAAGTTGGAATTGTTGCTTAGTAATTAACCGTGATAAACTTCAAAGTGGTTTAGTTTTGTTAAATGTTTCCTGTTGAATCTTGAAAACGAGTCACCGAGTTTTAGTTTTCATCATAGTTTGTATGTTGTAGGTAGACACTCTTTTCACCAAAAAGATTTGATCTTTAATATTCTTGAAACTATTTATATTAAAAAGATTTGATCTTTACTCTTCTTTAGACAATTTTATAAAATTGGTATGTGTTATTCGAGATTGAGTTTATTGCATCTGAATTTGAAACATTTTCTGCTCTTTTAGTGTCTTTCTTGGCATATGTGAAGTAGGTTAGGCTAATAAGCTTGTTGGTGGAGAAAATCCTCAGGATGATTTTACCTCACATCCCTGGTGTAGCATCCTCAGGATGCTGAAGGGCTTAACTGACTTCAGGATGTAACAATATTTCAACATGTGCATATCCTGAGAAGGGACTAACGAATTACCTTTTCTATATGTGATTGCAGGTACAATTAAGTTATAATATGGATACATAAGTACTCTCCAACGTCTATATTATAACACTCATTCAAAGGAGTCAAAGATTGAAGAGTAACTCATACAAACCAAAGTCTAATATCAAAGATGGAGTCAAAGTTGTAACCAATACTCATTAAATATCGGCGAGGAATAAGGAAACAGCTGGTACAACGACTAGCTGAGGAGAAACTATTACAAACGGTCACCCGAAGCCTTTAAACAACTTAACTACATGACGGATCTTACGGGATTCTTTATTTACTTTCTTGTATTATATAAATGGGAATGATGGACGAGTATAGGACACATTGCTATCACTAGAACTATACACACACACTCAGCTACTTAGAATACACACAAATCATTGTAATCTTAGATCACTCGTCCACTCATTCATCCAAAGTTGTAGTTCTTTTTACCACATTAATATTAACAAACAAGGCAGGGGCCTAGTCTCCTCCCGAGGTTTTATGCCGGAGATCTACAAATGATCAAGGGCTTTCCTCATAGATCGAGTGTTGTTCTTTGTGTTTTAGTGCTTTACATACTTGTTCCTTGAATCTGCCAACAGTTACATCCTCAGGATATAACTGTCCATCCTGAATCATACCCTTGCCATCCCGAGCATAGTTGTAATATATCTATTTCTTTTGCATAATGATTAACCATTTTCAGAATATAACTAGATTACAAACTTGATTCACACTTATAGCACTCTACCTCACATCCCAGGTATCCTGATTGAACCCTGGGTCCTTGGCTTGGAGAGCCATCTTTACCCTGGCCTGAAAGACAGAAATAGTGGCAGACTTTATGAGCCCATTCCTGTGATCCTGTGCCTCCTTCTCCTGATCCAACATGGCCTGAGCATGCTCTGCCTTCACTCGCTTCAGTTCAGCTTCAGTCTCTGCCAGTTTGATCTCGAGATACTTGCCCTTGTCATGAGCAATCTTTTGGACATCCTCAAGCTTGGTCTGGGCCTCATGAAGTTCTTTGGCAACAACGTCCAAAGATTTAGACAGATATTCATGACCCTGGCAAGAGAAGGCAAGGAAAGGTAAGTACTCCTGACTTTTTATCACTAACATATCAGTATTATCCTCAGGATAGGTCCATACCTGGAGAATGAACTGGGAGATCTTGTTCAAAACATCATCAAAGCCTAAACCCTCAAAGGGGGTGATCTCCTGAGCAATGGCAGAAGCAGCACTTGCCTTTCTCTTCTTCGAAGCAGCAGCAGCCCTAGACTTAGGGGGGTTGGATGAAGGAGTAGCCATCTTGGAGCTGGATGGTGATGGAGAGGTCACTTTGGTTGCCTTAGCATCCATACTGTCGATGTCATCCAAATCAAAGGAAGCAGGTTTCTTGGCTGAAATTAACACAATAGCAGGGTTATTAAATAAATAAAATAATGAACATCCTCGTGATGTAACGTAATATACTCACCTGACATCTCTGAGGCTTGACTGGTGGTATAGCTTTCTTCCACTTCAAAGGTCCTTGTTGATTCAGGTAAGTCGTAAACAGCTTTACATCGTAGGAAAGTGTCGTTCACAGGAGTAGCAAACTTGGCAAACGAAGCACCTGTTAAACAAAAAGTTTGAGGATGTTAACATCCTCAGGATGTAACTAAAGATTTTTATTTTCATGAAAACTTTGAATAAATTTTACCACTTTTTAACCAATAAAGAGGAATCTCATCCCCATGAGGAATAGAGCTTCTCTTTACAAAGAAAAACTTCGTTTTCCAGTTTTTCTCAGACTTAAACACATTATACAGAAAGGGTGGATCCTTTTCTATAAGTTGAAGGACATAACGCTGAGAGCCATGTGTCCTTAACTTATAAACATGAGACAGGTCCCCCACCTGAAGATGGACACCATGATTTTCGACGATCCTGCTGCAAACCATCAGAATCTTCCAGAGTTCAGGCATGGCTTGGGAGTAAGCCATCCCTGTCACATCAAAGAAATCTTTGATGAATGGGGGAAAAGGATACCTTAACCCTAGAGAGAATGGTAAGAACAGAAAACAGACCCAAGAAGGAGATGCAAAATCAAATCGTGCATGGGGGTCATAAGGACGAAACTCAGCAGAACTCGGAAAGATTTTTGAGTTCTTTAGAGTTTCACTGTCCTTATCATCGAAAGAACATGTTTGTTGTTCAGGATGACTTAAGAGATTTTGGGGAATAAAGTCATTTGAAGTTCCTACACTCCCCGAAGCCCTTGTAGATCTTTTGCCCATCTTCGGAATTTTACTAATATTTTGCAGGTAAAAGAGAAAATATGAACAACATGAAGTAGAAATTACCTTCTTAAAAAACTCAAGAGTGATTATAAAGGAGGAGATATGCTCTATATATAAAGGGCAGAAGGTGGTGTTGTGTAACGGTCATCACATAATTACCGCCGAAGATATAGCTGTTGTTGTTGGTGGTGAAAATCCTCAGGATGATTTTTCCTCACAACCCTGGCGTAGCATCCTCAGGATGCTGAAGGACTCAACTGACTTCAGGATGTAACAATATTTCAGCATGTGCACATCCTGAGAATGGACTAACGAACTACCTATTTTATATGTGATTGCAGGTACAGCTAAGTTATAATATGGATACATAAATGCTCTCCAACATCTATATTATAACACTCAATCAAAGAAGTCAAGGATCAAAGAGTAACTCATGCAAGCCAAAGTCCAAAATCGAAGAGGAAGTCAAAGTTGTAACCGATACACATTAAATGTCGGCGAAAGATAAGGAAATAGCTGGTACAACATATACCTGAGATGAAACTGCCACAACGGTCATCTGAAGTCTTCAAAGATCTTAACTAAGTCAGCGGATCTTACGGGATTCTTTATTTACTCACATGTACTATATAAATGGGAATGATGGACGCGTATAGGACACATTGCTTTCATTAGAGCTATACACTCACACTTAGCTACTTAGAATACTCACACAATCATTGTAATCTTAGAACACTCGTCCACTCATTCATCCAAAGTTGTAATTCTTTTTACCATATTAACATTAACAAACAAGGCAGGGGCCTAGTCTCCTCCCGAGGTTTTATGCAGGCGATCTACAATTGATCAAGGGCTTTCCTCGTAGATCGAGTGTTGTACTTTGTGTTTTACTACTTTATTCACTTATTTCTTGAATATACCAACAGTTCCATCCCGAGGATATAACTGTCCATCCCGAATCATACCTTTGCCATCCCGAGCATAGTTGTCTTTAATTTATCTCTTTTGCATCCTGATCAACCATTTTCAGAATATAACTAGTTTATACACTTGTTTCACACATTTAGCACTCTACCTCACTTTTACTAATTTGGAATACAAAATTATTTCTACTAGGTAATTTTTGACCAAAACAGTTGTTATCCTGACAAGACGTACCATCAGCCATCAGATAAGATATTATGGTTAAAAAATATATTTACCTTGAAAGATATTAACGGTAACATATTTTTTGGGGACAATTGTTGGTGGTGAAAATCCTCAGGATGATTTTACCTCACATCCCTGGTGTAGCATCCTCAGGATGCTGAAGGGCTTAATTGACTTCAGGATGTAACAATATTTCAACATGTGCACATCCTGAGAATGGACTAACGAATTACCTTTTCTATATGTGATTGCAGGTACAACTAAGTTATAATATGGATACATAAGTACTCTCCAATGTCTATGTTATAACACTCATTCAAAGGAGTCAAAGATTGAAGAGTAACTCATACAAACCAAAGTCGAATATCAAAGATGGAGTCAAAGTTGTAACCGATACTCATTAAATATCGGCGAGGAATAACGAAACAGCTGGTACAACGACTAGTTGAGGAGAAACTGTTACAAACGGTCACCCGAAGCCTTTAAAAAACTTAACTACATGGCGGATCTTACGGGATTCTTTATTTACTTTCTTGTATTATATAAATGGGAATGATGGACGAGTATAGGACACATTGCTATCACTAGAACTATACACACACACACACTCAGCTACTTAGAATACACACAAATCATTGTAATCTTAGATCACTCGTCCACTCATTCATCCAAAGTTGTAATTCTTTTTACCACATTAATATTAACAAACAAGGCAGGGGCCTAGTCTCCTCTCGAGGTTTTATGCCGGAGATCTACAACTGATCAAGGGCTTTCCTCGTAGATCGAGTGTTGTTCGTTGTTTTTAGTGCTTTACATACTTGTTCCTTGAATCTGCCAACAGTTACATCCTCAGGATATAACTATCCATCCTGAATCATACCCTTGCCTTCCCGAGCATAGTTGTCATATATCTATTTCTTTTGCATCCTGAATAACCATTTTTAGAATATAACTAGATTAAAAACTTGATTCACACTTATAGCACTCTACCTCACAATTTCTAATTTGGAATACAAAATTATTTCTACTTAGTAATTTTTTACCAAAACAAAGCTATTAGTCATTTTCCAGGTTCTGTCTTGTGTCGTATATGCAGTTTCCTTATCAGTGGTTGTGGGACTTGATACAGAGATGTGATAAGTTTTTGAATGGTTACAACGCCCAACTGAAGTTATTAGTTGATTATGTTAGGAATTATATGAGTCATTAGAATGTGAGAGATTAGAGAGATGTTATGTGTTTTTGAATAGTTGTAGTTTATTTAAGTGATTGTTTAGCTGATTAGTGATTAGGTTTTGGGTTAAGGAATATGAGTTATTACTGATTAAAATACTATGGACATGCAGTGATTGAGAGATTCTGTGGTTAGTTAACTTGAGCCATCTGCAATAGGTTTATCACGTCATAATAGATTTTTCAACCCAGGACCCTTTCGGGGTAATCAGCTAGTGGAAAATATGGTCACTCACATCTGCTCGTTCGTGACCCACAACACGCAGTCTTATAGTTCGATTCGGCTTTTAACCATTAAGGGGAAACTAGTGGGGGAACCCGCGCGATGCGGCGGGGAGAACAAATAATAATCATAACTATATAATATAAATATATTGAGTGTTGAATATAGTGGGGACACCCACGCTATGCGGCATGAAAACAGTCGAGTAATCATTTTATTATACATGCAATATTTATTTAGTTGCAATTAAGTTTAAATCACATAGAGTCATAGAATGATGAATTAAAATGATGGTTATAAAATCATGTCTTTAGTCTTGACTTTTCTCTCCTATCTCCGGGCACCCCAACCTATTCATCTTGATACTTAATCACCAAATTTTACTTAGACACAATATTTTGGTGATAGTATTATGAAACTGCTAGTGGTGATCTTATCCATGTCATTAGACATCTGGTTTGATATAATCTAATTATATGAAATTCTAGATTTCATTAAGTCTTTTGAAAATAAGCAGATGTCCGACGATTTGGGTAATGATCGTACACTTAGTTTAGCAATTGTGTGCATAGTCTAAAACTAATATGATTATAACCAGTCTCAGATCCAAAAAGTACAATTTATTTCTTTTTAGTTAAGCATCTTGTAATTCAGTTCATATATTTAGTTATAGGATTTAACTTAAACGAAACACCACATGTAAATTATTAAAATACCTATTTAAGTTTACTACAACATTAGTCTAGTTACTGATCATATTTAAAGGAATAGTTTATTTTCAAGATTGTTTAAATTCGTTTTTTTAAATATTAACCCATTCTTATAAACAACTATATGTGCATAAGTCGTACAACATTCCAAGTTTCCATAAATGATTTTTGAGTTGGTTTCAATGATAGAAATGAAAATTGGAATTGTTACCTTGAATAGATACAATAACCAAAATCAATACGTGGTTCGCGTTGCGGTGGAACTTTCTAAGTGAGCAACAGTGGAGGCGGTTATCTGGTCATGATGGTTGCAAATGATTGTATGGTGGAAGCATGCTATCAGTGTATGATGAAGGTTCTTGTTACAATGAAAGGTCAGGTTGGTGGCAATTTCCAAACAGTTGCGAAAGAGAGCGTCCAGATTCAGGAGGTGGAATTTTATGGGCTATCTTGATCTTATGTTTAGGCATATATATGCTAAGAAGCTATTGGTTTCAGTTGCATCAAATAATGACATTGATGATCACAATTCAAGGCAACGGTTTTGATGTTACATTATCCTTGGTATACCCTTTAATTTAAATGCTTTCACTCAATTCTCAATCTCATTTATAACCCTTTAAACCTAGCTATGTATAAATATATATTTTTTTGTAACTTACACCCTATTATAAACGATTCATATTAATCTAGTAATATTAATATTAATTTACTAATATATATTAAGAGCTTTTTAGTTCATTATACACATATTTATATATATGTTTCGGAACTTAACATAGGCTTAAATGAAAGTATTCATTATAATACCAATCTGTGAAATATTGTCAAAAATATTAATTTCATTTAACAGTTCACATAATAATTTGATATATGTATGTAAAACATGTGTGCTTGATACTTATTATTATTGAAGGAGTGGTTGGGGTGAGATTAATACATGGTACAAGCATCTTAATGCATCACATGGTACAAGCATCTTAATGCATTGACAAGGGCATAAAAGGAAGAAAAGTGGTCAAGCTTAGAGATTTACACTTGAGACTCTTGAGATGCCACCTTAACTTTGACATTTTGGACATCTTTGCCCATTGCTCCCTCTTTATAATGTAATATAGATATAGATAAGGTCAAAGAAAAATAAGACGCATCTACCCAGTGTTGCCCAAATCAAACGATTGAGCCAAAATAATCAGACCCTCACATCCCCTCTTTCTCTGTGTGTCTGCTTTACCCTTTGCAGCCGCTGGAAACCCCCCACCCGTCGGCGGTTAGGTTTATTATACTGAGCAGGTTTATGCTCCTATTTTCTTTCTCTCTCTTGTTTTTCAGCATCGACCTCTGTCTCTTTGTTTTCAATTTGTTAAAAAAAAATAAAAAGTTTAACTTTGTATGTTCATCTTTTGAATGGATTTCAGTGAATAAGAGGTTGCCCCTGAATCTGAATGGGGTCATTGAAGGCGCGAAAAGAGAAAGTAGTTCGTCCTCGCACCACAAAGTATGCTCTCCTTTTTTTGTTGATTCGATTGTGTTTTTTATGTATTTGCATGTCATTGTGATTCTAATATCATCTACCTTCATTCATATTCATATTCATATTGTTATTATTATTTATATGCAGAGAGGAAAAGGTTGAAGAAGCTGAACAACCGAAATATCGAGATAGAGCCAAGGAGCGTAGAGAAGACCAGAATCCTGATTATGAACCTGAATTGGGGGGAGC
The DNA here is from genome assembly GCA_032199755.1 of Ambrosia artemisiifolia. Lineage (NCBI taxonomy): Eukaryota > Viridiplantae > Streptophyta > Magnoliopsida > Asterales > Asteraceae > Ambrosia > Ambrosia artemisiifolia. The sequence goes on from CM063524.1 coordinate 39,105,263, forward strand.
TTTTCATGCCGTTGCTCCTCCGGGAAATGTTGATCTCTTGTCCGCTGAAGCGCATAGGATTTCCATTGAGAAGAGCAAGTAACTTGGTGGTGACGTCGAGCACACACATTTGGTTAAAGGCCTCGACTATGCTTTGCTGCAGAAAGTCAGAAGTGAAATTTACAACAAACCCGACACTACTCAAGACCCTACTCATGATGCCAACCCTAGGTCTAAGGAAGACCATCCAGTATCCTTTCGCACTGCAAATGCAAAGGCTGTGTATCAGTGGATTGTCAAGCCTCAAACTGCTGTCAAGCCAAATGATATGTTCCTTCCTGGAAGAATGGCTTTCATTTTGACATGGTAACTTATTTTTTATGTTTTTCATTCAAATTGTATATGCAAAATCAGACCTAACATGAATGTTGGGTTTATGCATCGCAGGAGAGTCGGTTTTCTCATGATATTCCAACCACTGTCCACAGAAGCAAAGCTGACTGCCCAGAGCCAGAGGTTGTTTCTACTTCAAATCCTGCTTTTATGTACTTCATCCTTTTTTCTTCAAATCTACTACTTTATGCAGGAAATGGTTACTGTCAGTGTTGATGGCTCTGTGCTCGATCGCATTGGGAAAATTATGTCTTACCTCCGCCTTGGATCATCTGGGAAGATTCTTAAGAAGAAGAAGAAGAAAGACAAGGATGGTAAAGGTGTATTGCTTTTTCCCCCCTTTTCTTAAATCTGATTCTATTTTGTAACTTTCTTTTAAAGAGCATCATGTTTAGATACATATTCTCTTACTTCTCAATTAGTTAAGATTGATTGACACAGTTTGTTAGGACTCTGCTGTATATGTGGATTGCATATGTTTAGTGAACATAACATCCTGATAGAACCAGAAAATACATAAATTAAAATACGGAAATCAAATACAGGATAGTGCCCAAATTTGAGAATGTGAGGTCTCGAGTTACAAGGATTAGAACCTTAATATGATAAATTGATAACATAGAACATAGACAATTCTCAAAACTAGAACAAAAATATTAATAAGCATAAAAGAGATAATTGCTCCTAAACTTTAGCCTGTTGACTTTGACTGGGTTTGACTTAGTATGGGCTACAATTGGGTTAAGGGTCCAGCTGAATTCTATCAATACATCCCACCCGGACAAACGACTTGTTCTCAAGTCGAAAAGAAGGGAATTTGTGTACCAAGCAATAAGCCATTCAATTGTAGGCTGAGTTGTAACAAAAACCCACGGCGGAAGCCATTCGGTTCAATTAGTGGCATTTGGAGCAATTTTAGCGAAGCCCAACAGTGGGCGCCACTCGCGTATGAACATGAACGATGTCAATTGTGTCGTGTCTCAAGCAGAATACATATCATGTTTGAACAGCTTCGAAACGTCCCTTGATACAAAGAGAGTAACGTCTGGTTGATTCTTCGAAACATCTCTGTGTGGTGCTCTTTTGATTAATCCTCATATTGAGACATCCATGTCTTATTTCTAGACCACTCCATATATAATCATCAACATCAACAACTGAACCCTCATCTTCATGAACATTGGATCTCCTATTTTGTCCCCTGTGTTGTCGATGGTCAAAATGCTCTGTTTCATCTTGCTTTGTTTCTTCTTCCAGCTTTGGAATCACTTCTTCTCTAACTTGTTGTAGCCCATAAACATCATCATCAAACACATTGTTTCTCGTGTTGTACCTATAATAAACCAACGACAGAAACAGATGATGGAAGATGGTTGTATTGGAGGCGGTGATGGCGGAGTCGGTAGTCCCGGTGGTAGAAGATGGTTGCTTTGGTGGTGGTCCCGATAGTTTCAACGGCGGGGGTGGTAGAGTCGATAGTTTTAATCTCTCCAAACCAAAACCTAACTCTTAAAAAATTGAAACCGGAACAAAGTAAACTCTTATTATGGTTTGGTTTCACTAGACTCTAGAGTTGGGCTTGTTGAGCCAAAAGGTAACTTTTGGCTCATGTTGTGTTGTCTTGAAACTTCTAGAACCATCTAGGACTATGCATGTTAATTGGCATGTATTGAGTTTGCCTGAAAAAAGCTACTTCAGTTAAGAGAATACTTCTACATAATTAAGGAGAAAACCTCTAGGAGTATGCATGTTATACTTATTGGACTACTGATATTGTTATATCATTAAGATTAAGTGAACGTTTTGTTTCGGTTTGACACCAGATGGTTTCTAAGCCAATCCGCAAACCAAACCAATTTAGTACTTTAGTTTAATGAAAAAAGCCATTTCCATAACTACCAGCCAGTTGAGCGGTTTCACTAATTTGCATGTTACCTAGGTGCAACAAAGGCTCACACCTGATCTAAGAAAGGGTACAAAACTTAGTGGAACAACAATATCATGACGATATGGTTTAGCTTTTTTTACAGTTCTTCTATATATCTCCTTGTTCTTAGTTAGGAGTCTATCGTTTACTTTAAACTTCACATTTAGTATTTTAGGTACATCATATGGCTTTGCATAAACCAAATCTGGATCACTAACCGTACTCAAACAATATTTCCATTGAAATAACAAATTCCTTTCTGACTCGACACTTCTATTCCAGTATTCCCAAGAAATATTTCGAAGGAACTAGTTTTTTTTTTAAATCAAGTTTCATGAACTTTTGAGTTGATTTTTTGGTTTTATCACTTTAGAGAAACAACTGGTATAATCTATCATGGGTTCAAAAAAGCTATGAAGACTGAATGATTGTATCAACTCCTTTGTAGGCCAAAATTTAGTTATCCCAATGTTAGGTCTCCTAAACAAGACACATGGATATTGTTTCAAGCTATACACAGAATTTTCGTTTCAAGATATCTTTATAACTATTTTGACATTGGTACACCGTACGCTAGGTTGTTGTGTACTCAATTATGTATACAAATGCACCTTCTTAACATATTCTGTTGCATTTCATCATCTGCTATATTACATTATGTAGTTTTTTTTTGTGTTGTTACAAATACATGTATTAAATTTTTATTTCGATTACACAGCTCAACTGTTTCAGGTGATTATGACGAGAAAAGTTCAAAACTTGATGCCACAAAACATCATGTTGAGAGAGAATCTCTGCCACCTCCTCCTCCTCCACCTCCACCTCCTAAAAGAAATGATAATTCTGATGCAAAGGTTGCTCGCGTTGAGGAAGATGATATTTTTGTAGGAGAAGGAATTGACTATGCCATCCCTAGCAAAGATATGAGCCACGTCCCTCTTTCAGAAGATATGGAAGAATCTCCACGAAGAAAGGAGGAGAGAGGTTCCTACATTGATGAACCTACTTATGGCCCTCCTGTTCCACCCTCTTGTGACTGGGATCAAATTGTGAGTTTTTTTTTTGGTTCTAAATATTATACATGGCGAGCTGGATCTTCCATAACCAAAACTTTCAAATTGTTCAGAATAGGTATGATGCTTCTATGCAAGTGGGTGCTGGTTATCAAGGGGAGTGGCAGGAATATCAATATGCAGAGCAAGTGGGTTATCCTGAGCAATTCCTCCAACAGCAAGACACTCAAACATATGAGATGGCAGGAGAAGACCCACAGTTTATGTGAGGCTCCAACAACTACGGGAGAAAGATGCTCAGTGTTCAAGCGGGATGATGTGAGGCTCCAACAACTACGGGAGAAAGATGCTCGGGAGAAAGATCCGAACTTCATATCAGAGAGTTATTCGGAATGCTATCCAGGCTATCAAGAATATAATCGTGAGGTGGTGGATAGTGATGATGAAGATGATTTGTCCAAAATGGATATGGGTGGACGAGTAAGTTTTGTGTTTATTTCTAAGCGATGACTTAGAAGCTTGTAAATTTTGAATGATATCTGAACTCTGTAAAGGCAAAGGGGCGGCTTCATAGGTGGGACTTTGAGACAGAAGAAGAGTGGGCAACATACAATGAGCAGAAGAAGGCAATGCCGAAGGCTGCATTTCAGTTTGGTGTGAAGATGCAAGATGGCCGCAAGACAAGAAAGCAGAATAAAGACCAAAATATTACTAACGAGCTCCACAAGATCAACAAGATACTTGCCAAAAAGAATATGCAAAAAGACGATAGCAGTGGTGATGATGATTCTCATCCTGGAAAGAAGCTCAGGGTTTAAAGCCCTTAAACGCATCCTATGCACTGCTTTTTATCTTATCTTATCTTATCGTATCTCATGCTAGTATTTTAGCATAAAACTGCTGTTTCTAAATGGTTTTAGTTACTAGCTAATAGCTTGTTATATGAATAAATTCCTTGATCCTAAGTTATACCCGCCAAGTCCAGTCATCCACTTAGGGAGTTTAAACGTGCTCTTGATTTCGACCTTCGTTTCATTATCCTTATTATTTTTTTCAACATCGATCTAATCTACTTCGAGTATTACACTATTGTCCTTTAAACCTCGACTCATGGGGATGGATGCCATTTTACTCACCTTTGGTCCTCACTAACGTTGTGTTAAATGGACAATTGCGTTTGGGTTAACTTTTTCTAATCCTACTACTACATTAGTTTGCTATTTCGATGCTGACCGGCAGTGGTAGATCTAGACAAAAAAATGAGGAATAACGTTCATTTTTTTATTTTTTTGTCGTAGTTTCATATGATTTTTTTAAAATCATGGTAATAGATAAAGTTTCACACGTACCTAAAAGATTTCGCCTCTTAGGTTCCTTAAAAGTTTGAAATAGAGTCATTAGGTTATCTTCTTTTACTTTATCAAAAGTTTCTATTTCGACCGCAAAAATTAGAGCATTGTTCAAATAGTTTCCACCCATTTGATTACATAAATCCGTCTTGATAAACTTCATTTTAGGAAAAAAAAAAACACTTCTCAACGGTTGCAGTTCCAACCGGTAAAACCAACGCTAACTTCAATACCCGATAAAACAAAGGAAAAATTGTATGTTTTTCGGTTCCACCATTACACGAGCAAGGTCACACATTATGTCCATGCTGAAGTCAAAGAATTAAGAACATTTGGACTTGTAGTTATAGCAATATCATTATTCTCTTGCATACTAATATTATCATTCACTTGTGTATCCTTATTATCAATAATTTGGAGTATTACGCGAACCAATTATAAACACAAATTATAATTTATAATATTTCTTAGGTGTTAGGAGATTGGGGTGGGCCTGTTTTGGGCTTACTTGTTTGGGTCAAGGGGGTTTGGTTTGAGTTGGGGGTTTTGGGAATTTGGTTGGGTTTGGTAATAGATATGGACTTGTGGTTTAGAAAAGTGACGTTTAGTATAAGTTCGATAATATTTTTCGACTAAAGTAACGCGAAAATTATTTGAGTAACGTACAATTTATTTTAGGGGTAACGTTTTACAGGTGTAGTCCCTAACTTTATGCTAGGTCCGCCCCTGCTGACTGGCCTAGATGTATTGAAACGCGATGGTCTACTTACGGCTACTCAATTATTGGGGTGGTAATCTTGTTTCATGGAGTGCCAAGAAACAACCTACATATTCAAATCCAGTTGTGAATCTGAATATCGTGCTATGGCAAGCACAACAGCTAAAATCATTTGGCTTACTCATCTTCTTCGTGAGTTGCATGCGCTTCCTATGGATCGTCCAACTCTTCCCTGTGACAATAAAAGTGCTATTTTTCTCAGTCAAAATCCAGTCTATTACAAGCAAGCCAAGCATATAAACATTGATTATTACTTTGTCCAAGAACTTGTCTCATCTGGATGGCTTCACACAAAGTTTGTACCATCCAATCTTTAGGTTGTGAACATTTTCACAAAGAGTCTCTCAAGACCTTTCTTTGAAAATTTTTGAAGCATGCTACGTGTTGGTCCCTCGTCTGTTTTATTGAACGTAAATCAATCATTTGATTTACGCAAATCATGCAAATTGATTTTGTCATTTATTGTATAAATTGTATGTTCCATGTGTACTTTTCCTTTCGTAATTTACGGATCCTATGCATGTCTATGTATTGTTTTACTTTTAATGAAATAGATGAGAGATTGAGTCCTTTCAAGAACCATACTTCAAAGACAAACAATTGTTTAATAAATCCACGAGCAAAATATGGAGGTATTTTTGTTAATCATCGTGTGAAGTTTGGTGGCTAAGGGAAGAGTGAGAAAGAAGGAAAAGGGATGGTTGAAGGTGGCTAAGAAGGAGATACATGTGTTTGTTTTGAAAGAATTTAGAGAATTTGAGCTAATTAAAGGTCTAACGTTACAAAAAATGAGCCTCTTATATAATCATGTGAAAAGTTGTGATTAGTACTTAAAATTTGGATGTGTGTAATATAATTTAAAATTTATATTGACTAAAATGTTATCCGGTTTTCTAGTCTGGTTAAACCGGTTCGACCGTCGACCAGTGAAGAAACACTGGCTAAATACGATTAAATACGAGCAAGGTAAAGAGATATGTTTATTAATATTGGACTAGATGATTACAAAGAACTCAAATAATCGTACATACAAGTATTTTTACTATAATCTTTCTCTTTCGGTTTAGAGTAGCTATTCTAGGTTTTTAGGTTACAAAATGACTGACCCATTCTCTCTTGAAGAAAAGGGGTATTTATTGTGTTGGGTGACGTCCTCTGACCAGCCGATCAAGAATGACAACTGTCCTGCGCATGTGCCACAGATTTGTCAACCGTTGGAGAGTACAACGTTGTCGTCCTGCTATTGGTTAGCAATCCTTTTTTAGTGTCCTTGTTGTCCTTTTGTACCTTCCAAGAGATCATGGAGCATGTAATTCTCTCATTTGATTGGCTAGATGTCCCTTTCCTTGTCTCCTTATCAGCTGGCAAGTCCTAGGTTGCGCACGAGACCTTCTAGAATGTTCTATTTGATTTATTTATTCTGACGTGTGATGTGGGCCTGTGCGCACGCACGAGTACATATTTCTTTAACTCCCCTAGTCCAGTGTGTTGTACGCTTTGCATGCGGGACGCTGGACTTAATGGGTTTTTATTTCTTTTGCTCTTGTGGGGGAAGTTGCTGTGAAATGGAAATAGCAGGATCTGGACCTCCTTTGTTCGGAGGACGGGATTCCATCGGAATTTGAACCAGAGCTTCCCGAACCTGGCTCTGTGATTACCAAGCCTCCGCGGGGTAAACTTTGGCTGCATGCTGTATATTTTACGCTCTGCAATTTTAGGGTTCCCATAACCAACTTCCTCGTGTTCGCTTTGGAGTATTTTCAGATTCACTTGAATCAGTTGCATCCTGGCGGGATGTGTCGTTCCTGTTTTTGAGTTTGGGTGCAGAGTGCAGGAGATTGAGCCCCACGTCGACATGTTTAATGTTTTTTTATATTTTGACCGGTGCAGAGAGTTGGTTCTCCTTTTGCCATCGCCATGGCCCTAAGGTGCAGGCGTTAGCGAGTATTAAGATCTTTCGCGATTGGAAACCCAAATTCTTCTAGGTATTCGAAGGTGTAGTTCTGTTGAAGATGGTTAGGAGGCGTGTAGATTTGAAGTTGAAGGATATGAGGCCGTTGATTATGATGGGTTGCCATAGTATGAGAGGCTTTCCAGCCATCCTGTTGATATTTGCACCATAAATGAGATTGCGTTAGTGTTTGCGGGGATGAGCAAGAAAAATGACCAGGTGGGCAAGAATCATGTCTTGATTTCCCAGGGTAGAGGTATAGTCTGCTCCACTGGTTTTTTGTGTGTTGTGTTTTTACTTTCTGTTTGTTTTAATTTATTTTTGTTTGAATATCTCTTGCACAGATGTGGAGAGTATATTCTGTTTTATTGCTGGGAGATGATTTGGAGTGGAACTTCCACGACCTATTGGCAGGTGAGGTTTATGTGAAGCCGGTCTTGCATACAGGTGTGAAGCTGATGCCCTCTGCACCTCGGCTCACTCCGGAGACAGGTCCACTTTCTTTAGCTCTTGTGCATCCCACCCCTATTACCGCTTACACGCTTACAGGGCATGAATTTGTGGTCTTGTCTAGTGACGAGACTTCAAATAATGCCGAATTTTCTTCGTCTGAGCATTTTTCACCCGTAGGTGGCAATCATAGGTCTCCGTATCCAACCTACTTTGAGGTTGATTCTGATAAAGAGACAGAGGAAGATGACCTTGGGTACTTCAAGAGGCCTTCGCGCCAAATTGAAAGTACGCAAGGCGCCGGTGCCGGGGGTGTTGATAATTTATCTGATGTAGAATTGGTCGATGATGATTTTGGTGGGCAGAACTTTAAGTCGATTGAACGTGGTTCTATTGAACTCACAGATGCCTTTGTGCAAGATCCTCACACTGCTGTTGATTTGACCAAAATTTTTGTTGAAGGTGATGCTGAGGGTTCTGACATACCTCCAACCAAGTCTGTGCATGTTCCAGATCTCACCCAACAGACGGACTTGGTGAAAGTTAAGGAGGAGCTGGTGAAAATGTCGCTTTCCAAGCGCAAGGCCACCGATACTTCACCTGCGAAGGGTGTTAAGTCCCATGCACAGAAAAAGGTGTACTTGGAGGCGACTTTAGTCAGTGTTGAAGAGCAAATATTTGGTAAGTTTGTTCATCCTTTAGTTCATGAACCTTTGACATGTTTTTATCGTTTCTGATTTTTTGTTTATTTTTGTTTTTGTATCGGAGCTGGGTGTTACTTCCCCGGGTGGTGGCAGTGGTGGTTCAAAGGTGTAAATTATCATCCTCATACTCAGTTAATCCCACCAATAGCAAAAGCTAAAGTAGGGTCTGAGGAGGGTAAGATGTAGACAACCTTACCTAAACCCCGTAAGCTAAGGTAGGGTCTAAGGAGGGTAAGATGTAGACAGCCTTACCTCTACCCTGTAGGGATAGAGAAGCTGTATCTAGTGAGACCCCTCGCTCGATAGTGGTTTTGTATCAAGTCTTGGACATAAGGCACATAACACTTAGCAATCGGGACAAACCCAATTGGTGCATGCCCCCTTGTCTTTTGGCTATCAACGCTCCTACATGATGCATATTAATAGCCCGTCCTTTTAGACATTATTTTCACGAAATTAGGAAAATAACGTTAAATTTAATGCAACTTTACTTTTGCCCCGAGGGCCACGCATATACATATTATGTGCGCATAGCCGTAAACAGGCCAAGTGGTTCAAAGGTGTTGAAACCACCAAAAATAATTTTGAAGAAAACCAAGCCTGCCACGACTACTGAGCCGATTATGCCTTCACCGCAGGTAACCTCCCTTCACCACCTTAGCCTATTCAAAGTAATCTTCAAATCCGAGTGGGGTGGTCAAGGCTGATGTGCCTGATGGTGGTGCACAGGTGCAACACTTTTAAATGGGAAATTGGATTTTAACACCCTAAACTATTGACAATTGGCCGCTAACGCACTGAACTACAAAATTGAACAACACCGCACTGTACTTTCAACTTATTGGCCTGTATCACCCTCAGACTAACCATGGTTATTTTTTGCTGATGTGGCATGGTGACGTGTTCATTTTTGCTGACGTGGCATGGGGAATAAGATGACTGGCATGGACACATCACCGGCCACGTCAGAAAAAATGGACACGTCACCATGCCACGTCAGCAAAAATTAACCATGGTTAGTCTGAGGGTGATACAGGCCAATAAGTTAAAAGTATAGTGCAGTGTTGGTCAATTTTGTAGTTCAGTGCGTCAGCGGCCAATTGTCAATAGTTTAGGGTGTTAAAATCCAATTTCCCCTTTTAAATCTATTACAATTATTATTTGAAAATCATAAACTTTGTTATTTTTATTAAACTATTCAAAATTCAAATTATGGTTTTAAAACCTTAACACCCCAAAATCTAGTCTAGAAAACCCAAGTGCCTAATCCTAGACTGTAAGCTAGATAACTAGCTAAGGTGAGTTTACATAGCCCCTTTTTACTGTTTTACATTTTTGGGGTGAAACAAGTTCAGTCTTTTCTTGATTCAATAGTAATTACTTGAAGTCTTGTTTGTTATCTTTGTGCACCTGTCTTGAACTTAACTGTGGTGAAAATGCTATTTGATTCATTGATGCAAAGATTCATGAGATTCATTGATACAAAAATTCATTTGATTCATTTAATTTAGTCACATGGTTGGTATGCAAACTTTGTTCCTAGTAGGTTTTGTTCTCACAAACTGCCGTAGATACATCATTGACTTGTTAATTGCTGTATAAACTACACTTTTATGTTACGTCAAAAACCTATGTGTTCTCACCAACTATTTATAGTTGCCCCCTATCTTTTCAAATTAACATGTTTCAGGATTCATTGTCACAAGGAGGATTTACAGGCCATTGGATACATAAGATGCATGAAGTTTTAATCATTAGTAAAATCAAGGTATTTTTGATCATTTGAAATTGTATGTACAAACTTTTAATTAAGGGAAATTGGATTGTATCGCACTCAACTATTTGGGATTGGCCGATAATGCACTGAACTATAAAAATGATCACCAACGCACTGAACTTTAAACCTCTTGGATTGTGTCACACTATGGCTGTGTTTGACTAGGTCCTGAACCACTAAAACAATTACTTAGTGATAAAGAGGTTTAAAACGATTACTTAGTGACAAATTAATACAATTAACACATATGGATTCTTCCATTTGGACTTTGTCAAACACAGCCTTAGTGTGACACAATCCAAGAGGTTTAAAGTTCAGTGCGTTGGTGATCAATTTTATAGTTCAGTGCGTTATCGGCCAATAACAAATAGTTGAGTGCGATACAATCCAATTTCCTTTGAATTAAATAGGATATGTGAAACTTTTAGTCCCATGTGCTATTGTACAACCGTCACTACGTGACACCTTGATGTTTCCGCTAACGGTTAGGGTGTTAGACAAGGAGGGTTTCATGTATGGTTTCCAGCATGCCAAAGATGGGAAGGCTGCGCAGGACTTTGCGCTTTATGCTAAAGATGTGAAAGATCTATTGAAGGAAAAGTTTTGTGAATATGAGGAGCTGGAGTACCCTCTGGTTGACTTTGTTGTTAGCCGTTCTGATCACCTGACTATGCATGACTTGAAGGATTACTTGTACAACTCTGGAATCACAGGGCTACTACAAAGCGCGATGTACTGGCGCATGCGGAGACCTTAATAGCCGTTGATGTGTGGTTGAAAAGCCTCAAGTTTTAATGCTTAAGTTTGAGTTTTAGATGTGCATTTGAGTTCCAAATGATATACTTTGATATGATTTGTGTTTTACAGGACTTGATATGTTTATAGTGCATTTTGGGAGTTAAATGAGGCATTGGATTGAAGCTAGTAGGAACCGGGTGCAAGAAACGAGCCACTGGGAGTAAAGAACGAAGATTGGATGTGTTTTGGAAAAAATACATGAATTGGAAATGAAGATATTTTTTTTTGTATGAAATGAAAGAGGATTGAAAAACGAAGACGTGTCCGCGAAAATGGAGTTGAAATGAAAAAGTTATGAAGAAAACAAGTTTGACCATCAATGGTGGCGTTAGCCGAGAATTGGGGTGTCGGCCCTGTCGGACCGTCGACGACGGCCTTCCCTACCATCTCCGACGGCGCCTGCTGGGTCAACATCATTTTTAACAAATTTAAGGCACTTTTATGGGATTCTTTATAGGACTTTGACCCTTGACTCGTGAGAAAACCTTAACAAAGTTTGGGGATCTTTATCATCATCTTTTACTCCTAATTCACCATCATATCATTCCATATCATAAGAATCGTCATTCATCAATTCATGATCATCACCAATCACCACAACCATTCTTCACCAATCATAAACCCCTTTATCCCCAATCTTTTCATGGCCTATTCTCTTATAATTTCCATTATCATTGAGGCTTCCGTCACCATGAGCGGCTAGTCTCCTTTGATGTTCACCCGATGTAACTTGTAAGAAATTAGGGTTCTTGAACGATTGGTATTAATTGTATTTAATCATTTGAACAATTTTAATTGAAGCTTTAATCTTGTGTTGCCACACGAAAACATCGTTGTTTTTTGTGAGCAGTTGCTTCAGGTGATCACGAATATTTTAAGAGATTGATGGCCTGAAGTTATTGTCTGCTCTAGGAATTTTGTGTTTAGTACCCACTTCTCCGGTTCAGTACGAGCTGTTGGCTTGATTGCTTTGGATGGGTGGGGTTCGTCCGCCATGGCGCATTCCCTATTAGCTATTGGCATGGGAAACCGATTGCTCCATTGGGGGGGTGATGCGACCATGTTGTAACTTTCCATGGGGTCGCGCCCCAGGATGATGTCGTGTTTGGGTCTTCTAGGTACCACCGACTAATTGATTTCTTCAGTTCTTGAGTTCTTACCATTAGAGATTGTTAACTCGAAGGTGATTTCCTCTATAGAGTTACCACTTCATTTGAGAAACCCATGATGGGTGAGTTTACCGGGCGCAAGCGTGCCTTGTCCTCGTCATCTAACAGATTGAAGCATTGCTCGCACATGATGTCCGAGTTGTTTCCTGTGTCCATGAAGACTCTAGTAGTTCTGTAGTGGTTGAAGATAGTTGTTATGATCAAGGCGCAAGTGGATGATGGTCCCCGCGGATGATAGGGAAGCATACTTGCTGCTCTTTCCACTTCGCAACCTGATCAGTTTCTCTTTTGTTGATCTTGTGCTTGCGTCACCCACCTTGGATCATCATACTAACATTCTTGATTTTCTTTTGTGTTGGACCATCAGATTTGTGTTGCATATTTTTTAACATATGTGGCAATTTCCCGGACTTTAAAGTCATTTCGATTGCACTTTTCAGTTGGAAGCATGCATCAGTGTCATGTCCAATATCCTGATGGAATAGGCAGTACTTCGTAGGGTGTAAACCCTCTCTATTTTCGATTTCCTTTGGGTTCGGAAAATCGATGTTCTCTGTGGCTAACACTTGCGCAAGCGTTTTGGTTAGTGGAGTCCAAGGGTTGTGGCTTTGCCGACCTGACTTGTTCACACCTTGCGGGGTGTACTTGTGCTCTACAACATCTGCTTGCTTGGGTTTAGTGTCAGCTGGTGCTTGAATCCTGTTCCAGATTGAGCCCTTGCCTTTCTTATTGTGCCTGCTGTACATGTTTCTTGAGCTATGCGCTTGCGTGTCAAAGTATATTGGAGTTTTGACTCCTTTCTAGATAGACAGTTCTCTTTCTGTGCGCGCATACAACTTGGCTGCTGTCATGATCTCATCCCAGGTGTTTGGCATACCTATGCGCCCGGTGAGGGTACGGATGAGCTTGTCGCACTGAACTCCTTGTATAAAAGCCGCTTTCATTATTCAAAACCATTGGGCCCGATTTGGAGTGCCTCCTTGCTGAACCTTGTGAGATAGTCTTCAATTGACTCTTCTTCGTTTCTGCGCACTTGCAGGATGTCAGTGGATTCATGCTTTGTGCGTTGTTGCTGACTGAAATGTTGTTTGAATTGCTTTACAAGATCTTGGAGATAGGGATGAGCATTTTTCCCAAGTACCTATACCCGTATAGATTTTGGGCACTCGGTATAGGTATCAGTACCACTTTTATTGGTTTCGGTATTCGGTACTTTCGGTATCAGCACGGGTACGGGTACCGACTTCTATATACTAATGAATTTGATAATATGTTTTACTTCGTATTATGGTATCTATGGTATTCGCACCAGTTTTACCTATTTGGTACATGTACCATTTTGGTACTCGTATAGTATTGATACTCGTAATGATTTACCTAATTGGTACTCGTACGAGTGCTAAAAAAAATAAAAATAACAAAGTGGTACCAAAATGGGTACCGTATCGAAATACCGGTACCTATAAACCATAATCGTACCCGTACCGTACCTATATATTCGATACGGTACTCGGTATACACTTTTGTTCAAATTTGGTACTAGTATTTTTGGTACGTGTACAGGAACGGTACCGATCTCATCCCTACTTGGAGATTGTCAATTTGACCCGGTGGGAGATTATCAAACCGCACTCGCGCAGGACTTGTTAGGGTCTACGCGAACATGTGGCACCACACCCGTAGGGCCAAAATTTCAATCCTTCCCTCCGATTCGAAACTGCGTATATGGTTATCAGGGTATGATGAGCCGTCATACTTGCCGGTGGTGCTTGGAGTTTGGCGGAAAAGGAAATAGGGCAATTCTTGGAGTAAACTTTGACATTTCATTGTAAGAAGGAGGATAGTAAGGTTTAGAGAAATCATCCTCAGCGGGCGAATAGTGTTCGCGCACAATTGTGTTGGCGCGATACTGGTTATTGTCACGTCTGTGGTGGCTGTCTAAGTCATCACTAGCATCCTCTCGCCAAGTAGTATCATGCTTTGTTCCGCTGTAGTAGCCTCCCCTGTCGTCTATGCGCATGGTGTCCTCGCGCATTGTTGCACTGCGCGAAGGATTACCTGACGGAGACTGAACATGGGCGCCCACCATTGGGAGCTTTCTTCCGCGATGCGTTTTTCTTTGAGTTTTTGTTGATAACGTCGCTGCAAGGCTTTCGTTTCCTGAATGTACCGCGTCTCCAGATTAACCATCAACGTGGCGTTTTCAGTAGGGGAGCCCTGCAGTGACTGCAGGTTTTTAGTAGCAAGACGGAATGAAGCGTTTGAATGCTGTGAGACCGTTGATGGTGAGACGTTGTGCGAGGCATCAGGTGTTTAATTTCCCACATGTTGGTTGTCCTGTTGACCCAGATCAGTTGTGTTAAAAACCTGGGTTGCAGAAGGACCACCAGGGAAGGAAGGTAACGGGCTGCTCATGACAGAGAAAGAAAGAAGAAAAAATTTGTGGTTCTAAAATGCTCTATACTGATGGCGCCAATGAAGAAACACTAGCTAAATACGATTAAATATGAGCAAGGGAAACATATGTGTTTATTAATATTGGATCGGATGATTACAAGAAAGTCGAATAATCGTAAATACAAGTATTTCGACTATAATCTTTCTCTCTCGGTTTAGAGTAGCTATTCTAGGTTTTTAGGTTACAAAATGACTGATCCCTTCTCTCTTGGAAAAAAGGGGTATTTATAGTATTGGGTGAGTCTTGTGATTGGCCGATCAAGAATAACAGCTGTCCTGCGAATGTCCCACAGATTTGTCAACCGTTGGAGAGTACAACGTTGTCGTCGTGCTATTGGTTGGCTGTCCTTTTTTAGTGTCCTTGTCGTCCTTTTGTACCTGCCAGGAGATCATGGAGCATGGAATTCTCTCCTTTGATTGGCTAGATGTCCTTTTCCTTGTCTCCTTATTAGCTGACAAGTTGTAGGTTGCGCGCTAGACCTTCTAGAATGTTCTCTTTGATTTATATTCTGACGTGTGATATGAGCCCGTGCGCCAAGCCTGGCTCAAGCCCAAGCCAATTAAATACGGCAACCACTTTTCCAAGTGCTTCATTTTAGAAAAAAAAAAGTTTTTTTTCTTGTCAAGTTGCTTCTGTCAAATTTAAAAGGGTAGACAGAGAATTTGGGATATGATTGTGAAGTAACAAAATAACACATGAGGAATTACCAATATAGATTACCAAGTTGTAGTCAAAGTTCAACACAAGAGATTTTGCAACCACCTGTACCTTTTTTCATATCAACACCAAAGAACAATCTAGAGTTCATGATCATGAGGCTTGTCTAGTTCTCTTTGATGTATAATTAATTTTAGTTAATTGTTAGTTTTTTATTGTAATTGCAATACCTTCAGTTTTGAAGTAATTGATATACAAAATCATTCGCAGATTAAATCGAAATAAAGATATAAACTTACTCGGAATAAAGCACAAACAAAATATTTGAATTTTGGATAAATTTTTGAAGAATAATTGAATGATTTTGGCGAGAAAGTGTTATGAAACTGTGAAAGGTTGTCTGTAGCCTACGTGGCGTGCCTGCTTGTATTTAGAATAGGGCCCCTAATTTTTGCTTAGCTTTGGGCCCCCAAAAGTGTTGAGCTGGCCCTGCTCTGCTGTGCGCACGCATGGGTACACATCTGTTCAAGTCCTCCCACCCACGACCACGTGTTTAAAATGTTATCCGGTTTTCTAGTCTGGTCGAACCAGTTCAACCAGTAAACAGTAAGGTATCTATTTCGCTAGCCGGTCTGGTTTTAAAAACATTGAATGTGGATGGTCATGTTATGTTATGTTTAGGTGTTAGTCCATGTCATGCAACTTTGTAGTGTTTCAAAAGGTTTCCACTTTCATTTTCAAGAACAAGTTGTTTGGTACGTAGTCAATCAACTATCATTGTCACAGGTGCATCGCACTTTTCAATTACCATACTTCACTTCCTTTGTTGTAACTTGTAACTATTATAGTTATGAATTTAAGGGAGGGGATGTTACTTAAATTAATTGATATCTTAACACCTACTGTTTAGGGGGACGGGGTGTCACCCGAATTATTTACGTGTATCTACTACCAGCACGGTAACACCGCCGTCACCCAGGCTAGTAGTGGTCCCGTGAACCGTTTTGCTGGTTTTGTTTACCGTGCTGGTAACCGTTTTTATTTTATTTTTGACTTTTATAAATGCTATTTTTTTGTGTTTGAACCGTTTGTTTTTTAGTATTGTTTTATTTTTTACCGTTTGTTTTATAATTTTTTTTTATTGTTTTAACCGTTTGTTTTAAAATCTAATTAAATTAAAAAAAAACATAAATAAGAACATTTCATTAAAAACATAAAATTAAAACATAATAGTATTAAACATAAAATAAAAATACATTAAAACAAAGAAAAATAAATTTAATGTTGGCGCAACAATTGTCATGCCTCGACATGGTCGAAATTGTTGTCGTATCGAGCCTCATACTAATAGTGAGTGAAGTCGATAGCCA
Organism: Ambrosia artemisiifolia; assembly: GCA_032199755.1. NCBI lineage: Eukaryota > Viridiplantae > Streptophyta > Magnoliopsida > Asterales > Asteraceae > Ambrosia > Ambrosia artemisiifolia. The sequence goes on from CM063524.1 coordinate 39,122,036, forward strand.
ACTCGTGATCGAGGTCCGGATCGTCCCTCATCGTTTGCTCGTAGAGGGTGGTCCACCTCTCACACTTGATATTGAGATCGACCCACTTCAACTGGATGTCTTGGAGGGTCTTGTTGTTGGTGCCAACATGTTGGTGGAAGTCGGTCAACACTCGGGCCGAAAACCCCTGGGGGGGGGGGGGGGGCGTAGGCAGACCCTTCGTCCCTCAGGAGTTGTTGCATTTCCAGGTCGTTTGTTGCGTCCTTGTGGCACACCACTAATTAAATATCTTCTTCGTCGGTCCACAAATTCATTTTTTGGGGTGTTTGTTTTTTTAAACCGTCGTAAAGTGTGGCTTTAACCCCACGGTTTGATCAATTTATATACAAAATATTGAACGGTTGAACTGTTAAAATTAAAGGTCTGACCGTTTAGGTGAATTCAATTGAATTCAATCGACGGTTTCCAAGAAATACAAATTAATTTTGCTGACCGTTTGGTAGAACGGTTGTAACAGTACTGATTTCTGAGAAAATTAACATGGACCTTTGTGTGACACCCTAGGCAAATCCCACATCGGCCGTGGCCAGGAGAGATCCTTGGTTCATAAGTAATCCAAAGCCTCTTAAATCACCAACGCGTTTTGGGCTTAATGCTAGTGGATGAGAGGAGAACTCCACAGTTAAGCGTGCTCAGGTGGGAGCAGTACCAGGATGGGTGACCTCCTGGGAAGTCTCCACCAGGGCAACCAAAAACAAATCCGTGAGCTTCTGGATGGGCAACCCATCGGGGGCAAAGCGGACAATATTGGTGGTGAGAGAGGCCGGATACGTCAGCCTAAAAACGGGTGGGGTGTTACAACGGTTGTAATAGTATGAATTAAATGTTAATAACCGGTTTAAAAGTTGAAACAGTGTGAAATTTTTTAAAAAAAAGTTTGGGTATTTAAATGAAAATAAATAAAAGAATCAATGGAGTGTTGTCTCCAAAAAAGCGTTTCAGTGAAGTGATGTGGCAAGACAGGATTGGTTAAAATCAGTTAAGTGAAAAGAAACTACATTGAGCGCCCCTCCTTAGGCCTGTAAACGAACCAAACGAACACGAACACAGGCGTGTTCGTGTTTGTTCATTTAACTTTAACCGAACACGAACACGAACACGAACACATAATCGAACACATTTTTGTGTTCGTGTTCGTTCATTAAGAAATTTGTCGTGTTCGTGTTCATTTATGTTCGTTCATTTAAAACCTAAACAAACAGTTCATGAACATAAACGAACACAAATGAACATAAACGAACACAAATGAACATAAACAAACATTAATGAATACAATAAAATAAACAAGTTAATAATGATTCATCACAATTTCAACCAAGTCTAATACATCATAATGCAACCAAAACCAAATCTAAATTAGTAGTTTGAATATACATGATTCATTCAAAATATCCATCATGTATCTACAAAAAAGAAGGGAGGTGGGGCTGTGACGTGTGAAGAGTGGCTGATATGTTTAGAATGTTAGGGTTAGGGTTAAGTTTTTAGAACATATAAAATATATTGTATATAATATAATATGAATTAAGGTTACTTAACAAAAGGGAAATAACTAATAAAAATAAATTAAATCTTAGTTAAGCGAACATAAACGAACGAACGTTTATGAACGAACATAAAACAAACGTTCATGAACATAAATGAACGAACAAACGTGTGTTCATGTTCGTTCGTTTAATTAAACGAACAAAAAATTGTGTTCGTGTTCGTTCGTTTATTTAAATAAACGAACATAAATGAACTTCTTGCCGAACCGTTCATGAACGTTCGGTTCGTTTACAGGCCTACCCCTCCCCCTCTTACAAGACAACATGTACGATTATGTTTGGCAAGATTGAAGAAGAGAAAAAAAAATAATGATAAATGCATATAAAAGTATAATTTAAATTATTGAGTTAATAGCCAAAATCGTCCCTGAGGTTTGGTCACTTTTGCCACTTCAGTCCAAAACCCAAACGTCTTAAATCTGGGTCCTTAGGCTTTTGATTTTTTGCTACATTCGTCCCAAAAAAGGTTTGGGTTTTGCTAAATTTGTCCCTGAGGTTTGGTCCCTGAGGTTTGGTCCTTTTTACCACTTCAGTCCACAATTTAAACGTTGTCAGGGACGAATGTGGCAAAAAATCAAAAGCCTAAGGACCCAGATTTAAGACGTTTGGGTTTTGGACTGAAGTGACAAAAGTGACCAAACCTCCGGGACGATTTTGGCTATTAAATCTAAATTATTTAATTAATAATGAGAGAGAAAATCTATTGATTTTTAGTGCAATTTAGTGAATGTGGATGGAGAATAAAATGTGAATGCTTTTATTATTATCTTCAACTTTTAAATGTTAAATGGATTTTCTAATTAAAAAAGGCGTGCGGGTGCGCGCGCACACATCTCTAAGAATTTTACAACAACAAAGAAATTGTACCCCTGATAAAAATGGGTCCGAGCCGGGTGGACTCTCCGGCTTGACCCCATAGCCAGCTATGCTCTCGTGATAAATTGCATAGTACGTATGTTGGTTTACTTATTCTTGTATTATTTTAGAAAAAGTTTGTTGTATTAGTTATTTTTATTAAATTTTTTGAGTTACTTACAACAAATTGGTCAATCTATGTCATAAGTCACACACATGTGACATATAAGTGGTAACCTCACATTAAAACTACGTAGATGTGTGTATGGTAACTATAAATATTTTAAATTACTATGCCCACCATCTAAATTATATGGTTTTTAATCAATTAAGATTAAATTCCATGTTTAAATAAGTTTATAATCATGGGCGGAGGCTAGTGGTGGCCCGAAGGTGCCCCTTTGTTTCCTTTGCTTGGTAGTGTAAATATAAGCGTTTTCGTTCGAAAAATTTATATAAATTAAGTCCGGCTCTTTCCGTTTTCAAGGTCCATAACTTTCATAGTTTAGTATTTATAGTATTGGTTAAAAAAATATATATACTAAAACTAAAACTTTGAGGTACGTCGCATATAACATTGGTAATTTTTGTATTACATGACTGTAAATATATATAGTTATCCGTTGTGAGTTAAGTAATATGTTTATATTTGATTGATGCGAATAAATGATACACATGTGGATAGTGCGGTAGCTGGCTGGGGCATGTCATAAGGAGGCTTGGGCTTTAAGCTTGACAAAATCGAGTGATCATAACCACTGAAAGTTAAGATATCATAGTATTAATTAGGTGGTGTCCCCACTGACCCTTGATTAGTGGCCTTCTAATTACTACTTGCTCTACCTAAACATTATCTTTTTTTTTGAACGGCTAATTTTTTGTCACCCATGGGATTTGAACTCCACACCATTTGAAAAGGCAAAGCCTTATCCATCACCTTGATACCACTAGGCCAAAGGCCCTTTACCTAAACATTATCTATCCGATATCTTTTTTTTTCTTTCTAAGTTTTATTTGTAAGTGTGATATTTCATAAACACACACACGACTTGCTCAGATATTATATAGATTACACCAATTTGTTATTTTCAATTTCCTCACAATAGTTGCTTGCTTCACATATATAAAAAAAAGAATCAATTCACGCAATAGTGGTTGGGGCACCATCTTATTAAACAACCTACCACCTCCTAGAATAATCAACGTTAATACGCAAAAGTGAACAGGTGATACACTCACTACATGCAATCATGCATGCCCTTCCTTCACATACTGATATACCAAAAATCTAATTTATATTATTAGTCAAATCCAAATAAAGATGCAACTTATGATAATGAATGATGGCGTACTAAAATACCGATGATGAAGGTTATTGCTATTGCTATAATATAATATGATCGAATACGGAATGTTTACTTGTATTTAAGGCCCCTTATTAAGCAAAATAATTATGTACAAAGCAACCTGATGTATTTTTAAAAATTTCCAACTTTTAATTGTTGATTATATTATAAGAAGATGTGCAAAACATAAATGGTTTAATTGGTAATATTGTCACTCTTGTGTTGTTTGGGTCAAATTGCTTAAATAGTACAAATTTTATTTTTCCTCATTTGTACCCCTATTGTTTACATTCCTTGTCAACCCCCTCCTGCCCCCCCCCCCCCCCCCCCCCCCACTCCATCTATTTCTGTGTCATTAAGTCATGTGCATTTTTCTTCTTTCACCGTTACCATCCCCACCGACGGCCACCGTTACCATTCTCCGACAACTATGCCAAACCAAACCCCTATATTAACTTTAAAATGATAGGGATACATGTGTATTTATACGATTAAATAGTAGGTTGGAAGCAGTCTCTTGACTGTTGATTGTCCTATTGTGTCGGTTAAAACAAGCAGACTGTTTGTTTGTTCAAAATCTTGTATAATCAGCGCACCAAGAACAAGTGGAGGCTACATGCAAAGGTAGTTGTTGGTTGATTAATCGCAACAGGGTTTTATTTTCTTCTTTTTTTTTGGGGGGGGGGGGAGATTAATTACATTTCTTTTGTAAGCCTTTGTTTGTTGACTGCCATTAAGTCAACTTGTTTGGGTTCACAAGATTCAATATTCAAGGTAGTTTAGAGAGTTGATTAGTTGTTAAACACTTTTGTAAAATTATGAGCCCAGTCAAACTTTATGATGATTAAAGCATCTTTAATAAAATATTGACTATAAATGCCCATGTATCCCTGTCATTTAAATGTTACTATAGTTCACACACTAGATGTGAATTATAGTGACTACGGTGGTGTAGGTAGGATGCTGATTGAAGGTCGTAGGTGGAAAATGGTGGTGGATGTTGGTGGCCGGTGGTGGCAAAACAATAAAGATGGTGAGTAGTGACAATTTATGTGCATCGGAGGTGGACGGATTTTTGGTGGTGATGGAGAGTTGCAGCGGAGGTTGACGGTGGGGATGGTGGTGGTGAACTAGGGTGAGATGGGGATGGACGAAAAATGTTTAAAACCTAAAAGGACAAAAATGCCCTTGACTTAACGACAGTGCAATGGATGGAGTTAGGGGGAAGGAGGGGAATGGCAAGGAATGTAAACCACAGGGCCCAGATGAGAAAAAAAAAAGATTACTATTTAAGCAATTTGACCCAATCACATGGACAATTCTAGCAATTAACCTGACATAAAATTAAATTAAACAAGTAGTTTCAATCATGTGTACCTGATATGCTAGACTATACACTAACGTAGTAGAGAGGGAAGACACTATCATGTTGGTCGAGTTCTCTTTGGCGTGTATAGTTCTGTTGGGACTTAGGTGTTCTTGATGAACACCGTTAAGAGGGAGTAGGGGAATTTCGTGAATGGTCTTATTATTCATTAGTCATTAATCTCTTTAATAATCGTTGTCTATATGTACACCATGAGACACCCTATTAAGTTAGTAACATCAAAATTAGAAATCTCAAGAAAAAAAAACAAAACAAATCGTCTTCAGATAATTGTAGATAACTGGAATGTAAGTAAAAAGGCCCTAACTAATTTAGTTGACTGTTAGAGGCCATCGTTTGTTAAAGACAAAATCGGGTATAAGGATAAAACTGGGGTTGAAAGAACAATATTTCCACCACCAAATCAATACAACTATATACCAATTCCTAAACCACATCCTAAAAATGATTTATTTAAAGATAATTTTGTAGAGCCAGAATCAAGTACTAACATAGTTAAAACCAATGCAGATGTAACACTTGAGGTAGATGTGGTTAAAGATGATGGAAGTTGTGGTGGGGAAACCTTGGGTGTAGGATGTCCTAGAACCAGTTATTCTACTGTTAGTTGGTTCATTTAGAACAGTGATAAAACGAACACTACTTTGAATTCGGATGACCATAATAATAGTTGATATAGGATGGATGACTGTAATAGACCTAGACCTAATGTTGATTCAAATGGTGTGGTGAATGTCTGGGATAGGCAGAGACTTGTCTTACGTTATGATGTTTGTCATGACAATTCTATGCATGAGTGTGTTGATTTAATATATGAATTTTGTGATGATAAAACTATTTGTGCCACACCTGTATTTGTGCCTGAATAAAAACAGATCAGGTTTGCAAAATTTCTTACAGAGGAATTTCAGAGTTCACTCAATCATGCTCAGACAACTCATGTGTTGAAGACTCTCAAAGTAAATCAGAAAGCATCGACAACACATGTGAAAGCATTACTAGAGACAAAAGAATAAAGATATTCTGTGAATCAAGCTTTTCAAGTTCAACTACAACATATTAAAGCACATCATCATAATTATGATCATAATTGTTCACGCTGTTTTAGATCTGGGAAAGAAGGACATGTGGTTAAAAGATGATTAAGAAATGATCTCCGTTTCCAGGATGTTCATCCTTTTCAAGGCTTCTAGTTGGATTATATTTACTGAGCTTCTAGGATGTTCTCCTAGTCATCCTCTTCAAAGCTTATCACCCTAGCATTTGTAAGCGTTGTAGTATTTGTGGGCTTCTCTCCTTTCTTCGCTTTGGTTTCTCTAGCATGCCTTTAGCAGCCGAGTAGGATGTTCCACATATATCTGATCCCCCGGATATGAAGTTGATAATGCCTGCATCCCGAGGAGGGGAAACTGCTCTCTCCGAGATGGCATTGTCATCTTGAGCTTTGCCTTTCTTCTTGCCTAACAATTCTTTGAGATGTCCTTTGTTAAGGAGATATACAACCTCCTTTCGCAAGGCAATGCAGTCTTCAGTGGTATGGCCAAAGTCTTCATGGAATGCACACCATTTGGATTTATCCTGCCATGCTGCTTTGTCAGTCTTCCTTAGCCATCTTGATTTTTCTCTGTGGTCCTTCATAGCATGCATAAGACATGTTACATCCTCATATGTGGGTTTGGACTTTTTATTCGAATTGTATATCTTAAGGATGCTTCTATCCTCTCTTGAATCTTCTTGTCATCCTCAAGACGGATGAACCGTAGAGCTCTGTTCCTTACCTCATCAAGGTTCCTACAGTGGTTCATCACCAATTCTTGGTAGAACGGTGAATCCTTCTGTAGTCCCATCTTGAAGGCTTGTACTACTGTTGTGACATCCAGGTTCAGGATGTCAAACGATTCCTTCCCAAACTTTGTGATGTATTCTCGGATTGATTCACCTGGTGCGTGTGTTACCCTGTACAGATCACTTGTCAAACGTTCAAAAGTTTGACTACAAGAGAATTGATTGTTAAACATGTTAATAAAATGAGCAAATGAAGTAATAGAGTAAGTGGGAACACTTAGCAGCCATTTTAAAGTTGGACCAATGAGGGTGGACCCAAAACCTTTACCCAAACATGCATCCTTCAAATGAGCCGGGATGGGATTTATTTCCATCCTCTCTCTATATTGGGCCACGTGTTCCTCGGGATCTGTGGACCCATCATATAGAGAATAATATTCTACAACTAGCAATTCATTGATTTTCAAGCCTACCCATTTACTATCTATTATTTGATTGACTAATCCTTTATATTGGAATGGTTGAAGAGTCAAATGGTTTGGCAATTCCTCAGGAGGGGCTGAATCGAGAGAATTTTGAATCAGAGCTCTAGATTTTTGTTCATCCCTAGCCGCAATAGTATCTCGGGGTTTGCAGCGATAACTTGGTATATCTACTATACGACCATTTACTAAAATATGTCTATGGTTAACTAATTGGCGAGCTCCCGGAATAGTCGGAGCCATACCCAACCGAAAAAGGATGTTATCCAGGCGCATTTCAAGTAATTGTAGTAAAACCTGACCTGTTGACCCCTTTGCCTTCATGCTTAGTGTTTGAAATCTCTTAGGGATTTCATCATCACAGATGGGAGGTGCAAATCGGGGTATCCTGTGACAGGCTGAGGATACCTCAGGGATAGGTTGTACTATCCTAGGCACACTCGATACCATGTCCCTCAACTTCTGTAGTTCCTTTGCCAACTAAGGGCTGATACCTGCGTCTTGCATAGAATCGAAATGATCAGTAGCAAAAGTATTGATATTAACATTGTCACCAGTGTTACATCCTCCGGATGGTTCTACCGCATATCCCGGTTCTTTGGGTGTTGTCATCCTCCTGCTGGGGTTGCCTCAGGGATGGTAGACCTGGACTGCATGGGAAGAAAGTCTCCCTGATGGTTGTCCCCAGTAACAATCGAGTTGAAGTCCAACACTCTGGGACATAAGGGTGTCACCACATCCTCCACTGGCCGTTTCAAGGATGTGCTCATCGACTGGATCTCCTTCATCAACATCTGGTTGGTCTCCTATTGCCTCTTCAGACCATAGTAAATATGGATAGGATCTCTTCGTTCGAGACCAAAACAAGAGGTGTCGACCCTGATGCACCCACTCCAGTTCTGAAACTAGTTTGAGGAGCTTTCCTTGTTGTTGAATCCGAAGCCCTTGAGAATGTAGGTGGTGGCAAAGGCACATTCGAGACAGAGGTTAATGATGGCATGGATGAGGATACAGACATTGGGTTTGAAGCCATAGTTGTTAAGATTTTGAAATAAGTTGATTGAGAAGAAATTTTAACAAAGTCTTTGTTAAAAATAGCACCACTTGCCCCACGGTGGGTGCCAAATTGTTTTGGTAAAAAATTATCAAGTAGAAAACAATTTTATATTTCAAATCAGTAAATTGAGGTAGTGTGCTAATATTTTATCAAGAGCAAAAACCTGTTATATTCCGAGAATGGTTTAGTTTGAGATATAAAAGAATAGATCTAACAACTATGATCAGGATGGCAAGGTAAAAACAATGAATTAGACAGTTGTATCCTCAGAATGGAGATGTAATAAAGAAATTCATTTATGCTAATAAAAAGGAAACAATGTCACACAAGAACACTCGATGTACGAGGAAAGCCCTTGATCAGGGCACAAAACCTCGGGAGGAGTCAAACGCCCCTGCCTTTATTAAATATATAAAAGTAAATGTAAAAGATTACAACTTTGGAAATGTGGTGGACGATCGATTAAGATTAAAATGGTGAGTGTTTAGTGTGATGTAGTCGCTCAGAAATAGTAAATGCGAAAGATAGAAAATGTTGTATGTCCTACATGATCGTCCCATACCCCTTTATATAGTAAAGAGATAACAAACTAACATCCCCGAAATATCCGGGATATTCTAACTAGGTCCACTACGTGTTACATAATCTTCCCACGTTTACATGACTTTCAAACGGTAGGCAACTAACTCTCCGAAGATCATGCAAGACCTACTCGTCCATAATTCTCGTTCACTTCATACCTGCATTTAAATTCAAATAAAGTAAACTTTTAGCCCATCCTCACGATGCACACATAAGACAATACACAGTTGTATCCTAGATTCAACATCGTCTTTGATATCCTGAAGATGTACATTCAAAATGCAAGTAAATTAAATTATATCCTGAGAATTTCACCACCAACACTAATGTGGGCCAACAAAAAGGAGCAAAAAGACATGCAATGTCAGTGTGTGAAATATATATATATATATAGGGAAAAAGTAAAATGAGAACATGGTTGAGTTGAAAGAACATGAGGAACTCACTTTATAACCGCACACTTATTTTATTCAATAATGAATTTGAGGTTGTAAATAAAAGCATAATAAAATATTGAATAAAATAATAAAACTCAACATTGGTGTGCTGGTTTTTTTACGTCGGTGTAAAACCATCGTAAAAAAATTTTCAATTTTTACGGCGGGGTTACCCGTTTTTACATTAGTGTGTAATTTTTTTTAAAATTCTCATTTTAAGTCGGAGTTCCCACGATTCTTCCAACTCAACCTTGTTTTCATTAGATCCTAATCCTGTATATATATATATATATATATATATATATATATATAGGGGGTTGATGAAATGAGAACAAACTTAATGTGGTAACAAGAAAAAAAGAAATGAGATTGTTTTGGTCAAAAATTACTCGATAGAAATAACTTTGTTTTCCAAATTAGTAAAAGTGATATATATATATATATATATATATATATATATATATATATATATATATATATATATATATATATATAGGGTGTTGATGAAATGAGAAGAAACTTAATGTGGTAACAAGAAAAAAAGAAATGAGATTGTTTTGGTCAAAAATTACTCGATAGAAATAACTTTGTTTTCCAAATTAGTAAAAGTGAGGTAGGGTGCTAGGCGTGTATAAATATGTTAAAGGTCTAGTTCTATTCTGAAAATGGTATGTTAAGATGTTGAAGAAACAATTATATGACAACTATGCTCAAGATGGCAAGGGTTAATTTCAGGATGGACAGTTATATCCTGAGGATGTAACTGTCTGGCACAAGAATATTGTAACTGAATGTAAATGAAAGGGAACAAGTCAACAACACTCGATGTACAAGGAAAGCCCTTGATCACTTGATGATCGCCAGCACAAAACCTCAGGAGGAGTCTAAGCCCATGCCTTGTTTGTTAATATTAATAAGGTAAAAGAAGTACAACTTTGGAAGTATGATGAGCGATCTAAGTTACAATGATTGTGTAGTGTTGTGTGTGAGTAGAGAGAGTATCAAGTGTTAGCTAGCTAGTATCAAGTGCTTGATAATGTGTGTGTCCTATTTCGTTCATCATGCCCCTTTATATAGTTACATATGAAATAAACAATGAATCCCATGATATCCGCCCCCTTTAATGAGCTTGTGGACTGTTTCAGGTCAGTAGTTAACCAATATAGACGTTGGTTAACTATTTCCATGATTCTAGCCTATTATTAATGCTCGTCGGTTACAAGTTTGACCTCCTCTTTGGTAATGGACTTGTTCTACACGCATAGTTCTTCAACGATTAGTTCCTTTGACTTGTGCTAGATAATATAACCATTAGGAATCAGTTACAAGCTTTAATATTGATTAAGTGTACCTGCAATATCATCATAATAAAATAATTCGTCAGTCCATCCTCATGATGTACATAAGATAAAATACAGTTACATCCTGAACCCTGCTTAGTCCTTCAGTATCCTGAGGATGTTACACATAGAATATGAGGTAAAATCATCCTGAGGATTTTCACCACCAACAGAGATAATAGTAAAACCTTAAATACTTTAACTCTTCTAACATGATTGATTATCTAAGTTATCAATGTTGGTGGTGAAATCTTCAGGATAGAACTAACCTATATTTTCTATGTGTCATCCTCAGGATACTACAGGCAGAACAGGATTCACGATGACGCTGAATATTATCTTATGCACATTCTGAGGATGGACTAACAAACTATCTTATTGTTATATGAATACATGATGATTTTACCTCATATTCTCTGTGTGACATTCTCAGGATACTGAAGGACTAAGCAGGGTTCAGGATGTAACTGTGTTTTACCTTATGTGCATCCTAAGGATAGACTAACGACTTATCTTATTATGATGATATTGCAGGTACACTTAATCAATATTAAGGCTTGTAACTGATCCCCAACGGTTATATTGTCTTATTATTATCAAAAGAGCTAATGATGCAAGAGCTAAACGTGTGGAACAAGTCCAACGATAAAGAGAAGGTCAAACTTGTAACCGACGAGCATTAATTGTAGGCGAAAATCATGGAAACAGTTAACCAACGTCTATATTGGTTAACTACTGACCTAAAACAGTCCATAAAGCTCATTAAAGGTGACGGATATCATGGGATCTTCTATTTATTCCATTTGTAAAGTATAAATAGGGGGTGATTAACGAGTATAGGGGACGAGAACAACACTTCTCACTTGCTTAACACTTCGCAGACACCTGATACTCTCTCTACACACACACACAACACTCATATTGTAATCTTAGATACTCGTTCATTACCTATCCAAAGTTGTACTTATTTTTACCTTGTTAACTCATATCGAGATTATCATACGTTTATCCTACACATATTCTGCACATATCAAAATTATCTCTCACCCAAAATTAGATTTGCTTTGAAAGAATATATTTTAAAATGGAATTTAATTATCCCAACTTTGAGGGGTTGGAAGGCAGCAGTCCCAACTTGAAAGTTGTAACACAGCAGTCCCAACTTGTCAACCTTTTTATTTTAATGGTCCCAGACTAACCTCAGTTAGTTTTCTCTGTTAAGTGCCACGTAGGCATCCCACGTGGCAGTCCACGTAGCAAAATCTGTCCGGTTGAAAAAAAAAACATGGGTCCCACTTGTTTTTTCAATTAAAAAAATCTTTTAATATTTAAAAAAATCCTTTAAATGATGTTTTATTAACTTTTATATATGTATATATTATATACAGATCTGCAAAAGCAACCACCAAGAACCACCTCCACCGCCGCCTTCTGCAACCACCTCCACCTCGTCGCCCCTTCGTCACCATCAACCGAATCCACCACCATCTCAACCAAAACCCAAAAAACTACCAGATCTGAACCAAAAACGTCGGCCCAGACAACGATTCGTAGACCACAACATCTCAACGAGAGAAACCCTAATTGTTTTGGGGGAGAAACCCTAACAACGATTCGTAGCTTATAGAGGAGAGAGAAATGGAGCCCGGAAGTAATAGAAAGAAGAGGAGGAGTTCTGGCGGCGGCGGTGACACCCTCGTCGGCTGATCGTGAAACCACAAGTAAAACCCATCTCGTTTCCTTCTCTTGGTCGATAATCTGTAGTATGATGTTGTTGGGTAACGAGTCGAGTCGGGTTATGGTTGTGGATTAGGACGGTAATGGTGAAGACTCGGTGACGATTCATGAGTTCTGATGAGACCGGCGGTGGTGGAGAAGGTGGAGAAGACGACCGGCGGTGGTGGAGAAGATGATAGACTACTCTCTCTCTCTCTCTCTCTCTCTTTCTCTCTCTCTCTTTCTCCCCCTCTCTCTCTCTGTGTTTACTTTATCAGAGTGGGGGGGGGGGGTTTGGTGGTGTTTGTAGTGGTGGTGTTTGTGGTGGTGGTGGGTGTCGTCGGAGATGGTGGTGGTGGACGGTGGTGGCAGGTGGTTGTTGTTGTGGTGAAGATGATGAAGATATAGGTGTGTGTGTGTGTGTATATATATATATATATATATATATTCTTTTTTATTATTATTTATAGATTTTTTTTAATTGAAAAAACAAGTGGGACTCACGTTTTTGCCAACTGGACAGATTTTGCCACGTGGACTGCCACGTGGATTGCCACGTTGGCACTTAAAAGAAAAACTTAACCTCAGTTAGTTTGGGACCACTAGAATAAAAACATTGACAAGTTTGGACTGTTATCTTACAACTTTCAAGTTGGGACTGTTCCCTTCCAACCCCCCAAAGTTGGGATTATTAAATTTCATTTCCCCTTAAAATTAAATTATGAGTTCATTTATTTACCTAGTTTAGGGGACACAAAAAATTAATTAATTCAACATTAAATACAACTATTAATTGGAAGATTTATATTAGTTTAAATTTGTGCATTTTCTTCTTCTTTTTTTTAAAGGAGAAGGGGATACTTTTATTCCACACGAAAACAACCAAAACATATGCGAGTACAGATTTTTCCTAACCAGAGGTTAGAAAACCGGGAGTAATAAGAAAAAAAAACAAGAATACACTAACATATCCTCGCCAAAACTAATACCAAGATACTATCTCTCAACCAAAGTCTATGACGCACCAAAAATCGGATACTCTAGATCACACTTGTTGGAAGGATATGGATTTAATAGCTTCAAGAAATACACTTCAGAACCTAGATCTTCAATTCTTCACAGAACTATTCCACACTGTCTTTGTCATGATACAATTTCGGAAATTCAATCTTGTAGTATATGGTTGTCAATCCAGCATAAAACAACGCACCAACAAGGCGGATTCACTTGAACTAAGACAATAAGAGGGTATGGACTTTCATCTTCGCCATGATTTCAGCTACACTTCTGATACAATAGAAAAGACCAGAACCAAGATGCCTGCAATGACTCGCCAAACTGTGATTAAATGCAGCAAAAAAGGTCAAAAACTCAGCATATATTTGCAGTGTTTGTGCAGAAAATCATGCTGCAGATGCCTCCGGTGACTCGCCAAACTGTGTGTTAAATGCAACATAAATAAGTCAAAAAAGCTGCACATAACTGCAGTGTTTGTGCAGAAAAACAGGTTGTAATGACTCGCCAAAGTGCATTTTCTTCTTACAAGACATTTTCTTCTCATTTGAACTCTCTCTCTCTCTCTATATATATATATATATATATATATATTGGAAAAGTGTGTTAAATATGTAAAGATGAAAAACGTAATATATACAACAAGTTTCATACGTTACAACGTAACACATATAATAGGTCAACAGGTTTGATAAAAGTGTGTTACATATGTAAATATGAAAAAGTTATTTGTGTTAAAGTGATGTGAGAGAGGAGAGAGAAATATTGTACTTTTTGGGTAAGAAAGAGAGATAAATGTTGTACCGTTTGTGTAAGACCATATGGAGTGGATGGGGAAAGAGGGGCATGAAGCGCCATGTGACACTTGTGGGACCCGTATGTGAAGGGTGAAAATTGTGGGAAGTGGAAGGGGGAAAGGGGGGAGAAAATAATATTATTGTGTGTAATATTTAAAAAATAAAAAAACAAACCAATTAGCAGCAACCACGTCGTTCCACCCCTCCGCCACGCCGGTGGGGATTCTCCCGTCTAAGGGGCTCCCCCCTTCCACGCCCATCCGGGGTGGTGTTCCATGGCGTGAAGCTCCCCTCCCACTCCGGACCGTCTAAGAGGATAAATAAATGTTGTACCTTTTGTGTTTGAGTAGAGAAGTGGATGGACATTTTTGCCTTTTTAGTACCTTTTTCATCTTCTTTTGAATTTGTATATTTTTTTTTAAATAAAACCATTAACATTTTTATTTTCAATTTAGATTTTAAGAATTTTTTTTTTTTGATAAAAATATTTTTCATTATGAGATCAATACGAAAATTACGTCATAATAGAAGGTAGACGGGCAACAAGCTGCGCCGCCACCCCTTTCTGAATTGCAAACCCTAGTCTACTAAAGACAAATCCTTGCCCCCTGGCGATGAAACATTGCTGTCGACGACCCGTTGGACCCTGGTCAAGAAACGAATAGCTTCTGGAGCCAGGGAACCAAAGGTGCCGAAGGCCAGAGGGATAAAGACATGTTGGTTATCTGCACAAGCTTTAGCGTGTTTATCTACTTTCTTTGATTCCGCCTTTCTTGATGCTTGCGCAGCTACGAACCCTGTTTCCCTTAACCCAACCAGCGGAGACACCCCGGTGAGGTCCACACAGGCATGTTTCCCCCTCTCCCAACCAAAGACAAGCAGATCTGCGGGTCGCAAGGTGGATCTCCCTTCCGTGGGGTCTGTGAGGAAGTTTACAGGAGCGTCCTTTTTGGCAGAGATCCCAGCTCTTCTTAGGATATCCCACAAAACGTCCCTCACCCAGTCATGCCGATATTTGAAACCAGGGAGCTCTTTGCAATGAATTGCATGCTCCCCGTATTTATCCATGCAAGTTTTACGGCAGAAGGGGCATGTTTCATCTTCCGGGTACATAAGGATCATCAATCGGTACTTGAGTATAGCCCTGTACTCTACTGCAGACATGCATTGCCCCAAACCCTCAAGCGGGATAACGGTCAAAAAATCCTGAGCATGGGGGCCTTTTAGGCACTCAATCACCGCCTTCTGGCGAGAGGAAAACTCAAAAACTTCTCCCAGGCTCTGAGCAGTTTTGCTAAAAAGAGCATTCGCCAAAGTTTTTTGTGGCTTTGGGGGGGCGGTGTCCTTGTTAGAAAAACCGCCAATATCAAAGTCCGGGAGATAAACATTTAAGCGTTCGAGCGCCTGTTGATAGTCTGGGTCTAGTCCAATGACCCCACTGTTCCGGAGGATATGATCCTGAAGTTCCCAAGACTGAGCTCTGGACGCCACAAAGGCATAGACCCCAACATCTCGAGCTGACAGGAGGCCTAAACTACCTAAACGCATTAGCAAGAATGCCAAGCGCCACTGGAGGTCTCCGAAGAAGGGGCCGCCACACACAACTATATCTTCGATAGTTTCACGGAGCCCATCATCGAAAAGGGATACCGCATCCACCATGAAGTGGGGTTGACAAGTTCGTAACCCAAAAAGTAACTTAGCGACCCCCATGCATGACCTGAGCAGTAGGAGTTCACTTTGGTGATCTCTAAGGCGGGATAGTAGTTTCATAAGGGCAACCGCACTCGTAGCCCGCTGCCCTGCCAACTCCCCAATAAAGGTAGGATCTCGGCTAACAGCCCCACCAAGGAGCTTAACCCCTTTCTCTGGTCTACCAATCCCTGTCGGGAAAAGCTCGTCCTGACTTTTCAACCTGTCACACGTCGGCCAAAAGACCTCTGTTTTCTTAATATTGAGATGAAGCCCCAGAGATGGCCCATGCACGTTGATAATGTCCAAAGCCTTAGCAACCTCCACTGCGTTGCCTATAATCGTCCCATCATCCAAATACCAGGCATGAAACGGTAAGTTACAGTGTTCCTGAATCCGCATGATAAGGGGATGTAAGGCAAGGGCAAAGAGAAGGGGCCCCAAAGGATCTCCTTGTTGTACTCCGGTGGTAGCCCCAATACAATCATTGCCCACATACAGCCTAGCAGGCTGGGCATAAAGGAAGTGGACCAACGGATATATGGACGGGCATCGCTGGTGAACCTCTTGGAGAAAAACTGTACGGTCGACCATGTTGAAGGCATTAGAGAAGTCTACTGTAAGCATAGCCAGAGACCCCTCCGCATGAAAAGAGTTGAGGAACCTGTTGGCACTGTGGAGCACCGCCTCTGCCCCATTTGGTACCCCTACTCCAAATTGAAAGTCCCCCAGGTACTGGGCAATGTCTTTCCCAACCTTCTTCATTGCCACCTTAGAAACTAGCTTTCGCCAAATGCCCCCCACAGCAATAGGCCGAATTCCATTATCGGGCTTCAATAAGGGGGTGAGGGGGTCGATGCAATGAACTCGGCAAGCGTCTTAGGGCAGGCCCCCTAAGCCCTAGGTTGACAACTTCAGTGATGGCCGCTAGCAAACCCGAGGAAGTCACAGAGCCTTCGCCCCCAATAGCATCCAACAGGTGTTGGGCACGTATCCCGTCCCTCCCACGGGATGTCCCTTTAGGGAAAGATCGGATACATTTAAGTACACAACCCTCATCTACCGATAGAGCGGGTTGGGCTATAGGGTTAGAAGGAAAGGATGGAGGCGGCACCACTGGGTGTTTATCAATGAGGGCCTTCATGGTCGATTCACATAGAGGGGCAACTCCACTATAGCATAACACCTTTACCGCCGCCGTGAAATGACCATCCCTGACTTTTCGAACACATTGTTTTATATTAGGTTCGCTTGCGTTGTCCTCTCCCATTTTGGCTTCTCCCCTAGATACCGAGATCTCCCCCGCGCTATCCAAAAGGGAAGAAACCAAGACCGCAAACCCAGACCCATCTTTCCATTCTCCTAACGCTTGCAAGATGCTACTACACTGCAGGGATTTCCTGTTCCCTGATCTTCGCTCTTGCCTTAAGGACGGTCTGACCACCCACAGGGTTAACCGTGGAAGCAATAACAATTGGACCCAATTGTCAACCGAGCCTGGCGACGCCACTACTTTGCGTAAAGCACCTGTTAACGCTTGAGCAAACATCAGACGACAACTAGGGGGGATGCTTTTAACAGTCTGAATAGGGAGGGAAAAAACACGCTCGAGGAGGGCAACATCCCCAACCATCCCGGTTGGGTGACGTGGGTTTGCGTCGTCTACCGTTGGACATGGTTTCCGTATCCCAACAATGAAATCTTCGACATCTTCAGAGACCACGGCGAACGATACAACCTCATCGTCATGCTTGCATCCCCTACTGAGAGCATGCATCACCATGCACCTCCCACATAACTATTTATCTCCTTCCTTGAGAACTTCTCCGACATCTAAAAAAAGGTCCCGATCCTTCGAGATAGCCTCCTTCAGAGATCGCCTTCGGTTTTCTGTGTTGAAGTGGGTGCTTTGGATGTGTCCAAGAAGGCGCAAAAAACCGCCATGCCCCGGTTTACCATCTTTACAATCGTGAAACTGTTTAAAGGGGCAGGCCCTCAGAACACTTGCAGAGCCCTGCGCAGAACTTCGCGACTTGACGTTCCGGGCCCTCCTGGCAGGGGCCATGTGCGAAAGGTAAACCCCCGAACTCGAGGTGAGTTGGGGGGCAAAGGAAACGGCGAGCAAAAACCCGTTACAGGGCGGAGAGGGTAGCAACCACAGGTTGCCCGCCCTCTAAACGAAACCCCACCTAATTCCTTACCCCATTAGTAGTAGTAGTATTATTATTATTATTATTATTATTATTATTATTATTATTATGTTATTATTATTTTTATAAAGTGGTGTGTATTACAATGGTCAAAAGTGGAGAAGGCACAGCTGCCGAAAGTGGAACGGAGGGGGCGAACAAAAAAAACTGGTCGAACGTGGAAGACGGAGGAGAAAAACGGTCGAAGGAGGAGAAGGGAAACGGTCGAACGTGAAACGGAGAAGAAAAACGGATGAACCGAAGGAGAAGAAAAAGGTCGAAAGTGCAATAACAGGGCGGAGTAGGAGGTAACGGCTAGGAATGGAAATTTTGAAAAGGAGCCGTTGAAAGTTTGACGGAGGAGGACGTGGTTATGGGGATGGAGGAGGAAGACGGTGGCGGGTCGGGTGTGGGGTGTGGAGGAAGACGGTGACGGAGGAAGACGGTGACGGAGGAAGACGGTGAGGAGGAAGACGGTGACGGAGGAAGACGGTGTGGAGGAAGACGGTGGCTCTGGTTCAAGGTTCAGGGGAAATAATTCCTACAAAACTAAGTAAAAATAACTTTTAATGCTTATGGTACGACACACTTAGTTATAGGGCATTGTTTTTTTTCGTAATCATTCATGGCTATTAAAAGAATATCTTACACGTTTCCTTCTCCTATCTACTTCATATATTTCTTTACTTTCATTTTTAACCAAAAATACGATGTCACGTGTATGTGCTGTTGCGCCGTGCTTATTTTTGTCAACGTTTTGATGTAATTTTTATTTATTATTGAGCCATGGATTATAGTGTACAATATGAAAAACAACGGGACACAATTCTCCACATTGTCGATGAAGATCCAAAAGCTAGTGCTTACCTCGTGAGTAAGGTTGAAGATGACTAACTTGATAAGATCTTAGGGAATTGTACCTGCAAAACTAGTAAACCGTTAGGCTCGTCACAAAGGGGGGGGGGGGGGCAGGGAAGGCCTCTTTGTGACCACCCTCCGGCGTGAGGATAAGTATTTGTTTAGTGAGAGAAAGAGAACAGAGAGAGAGAGGGAGGTTCGGAGTGTGTGTGTTCGTAGCTTACTTGTACTTTTGAGGGGGTATTTATACTAGTCAGAATAGTTGTACTTTCATTCGTCCTAGATGTACCAACCCTCGGAGCCTTTGACCTCCGGTCTAACATGGTGTACTTGAGAGTTCGGACCATGATGAGTCGCGTCACTTTATGAAGAGCCGCGTCTTATGGAGACATGGTTCGGAGGTGAGGTTCTATACCTCTTCAGTAGATAACTACACTTTAAAATTCTTCAACTACATTTACGAATTCAAGTTTTAAGGATTTTCCTACACATACGAATGTGCTGTTGCGACGTGCTTATTTTTGTCAACATTTTGATGTAATTTTTATTTATTATTGAGCCATGGATTATAATGTACAATATGAAAAACAACGGGACACAATTCTCCACATTGTCAATAACTACACTTTAAAATTCTTCAACTACATTTACGAATTCAAGTATTAAGGATTTTCCTACACATACGAAAAAAAAACGTTTATTATTCAAGCGAGCTTCGATTCACGAGCTTTTCGAACATCCCTATTTTTATGACCTAGGGCTACGTGTTGTGCATTGGTCCCCATGTCACATTGGTTGGGGAGGGCGTTAAACGCCACCCTATGGGCATTAAACCAAGGCACTAAAAGTGCATTTATTTAGGCATTTAGCCCTTCACTGGTGCTAAACTGAGAAGGGTGTGGAGTCTACCCCATATTCCTACAAATCACTTTTTTTTATTGTAGTTGAACACTAACATGATAGTCAAAATGTGATTTGTAGACCATTACTTACATGACAGGGCATTATACAATTTTTGGTTAATCTAAAAGGAATAGGCTAAAAAATTTTAGCAAATAACGGTAGCGTTGAGTGATGGGTGACTGGGTGTAAAAGGTGAGTAATTGGTACAGATAAAAGTACGTACGTGGATGATGTCCGATGTACGATTGGTCGGTGGAGTTGCATTGATAAAAGTACATACATGTGGTGGGCATCGATCTAGAGGGAGGAGACTGTTGCTGGTTTTGGAATGGATACGAAATCAAACGCAAATGGTTTTCAGAATTCGTGGTCAACACTTGTCCTTCCATTTCTGCCTATTTCACAATTTAATCTGAATGAATAATAACTAAATTAATAGGTCACATGTAGAATTATAATTTATTAACAGTAATATTTAGATATTTTATTATAGTTGCTATGATTTATGAACATCATCCTTAGAATATCCGTTGTGCAAGCCGTTACAACACGCGCGAGCCACCAAACATGTCACCTGGTTCGCGAAGACCACAATGAGGTGGGGTGAGCCGGGGCGTGAGCGAGTCAAGGTGAACATGCTCAAGGGGCCAACAACACAACATTTGATTTTTTTAGAAAGTTATTTTTTTCATTATTTAAATTCAAACTATCCCACTTCTTTATTCAAACCATCCCACTTTTTTATTCTAAAAAACTTATCATCTTCTTCATTTTTATTCTCAACCAAAAATGAATCGCGATTGCCTAGCGGGTTGTCACCGACCCGATATGGGTATCGTTGACGACGACGTGAACACGGAGATTGAGCATAATATGAGTCAAATGCCACCCCCCGTCTCCGGACTTTGTTATTCGGGAGATGTAAGAGGATACGGTTGAGGTCTAAATTAAAAAATAAACGATAACATAAAGGTTCCAAGAATGCCAGAAGAGGTGGAAGTTCAAGAAAGACGGGAGAAACGTCCGGGCCTAAATGAACAATAACTCCTTGGACCAAAGAAGAGAAAATTGCATTGTGCCGTTCTTGGATTGAAATTTTGGAAGATCGAAAAGCACCTATCATCTCACTATTCTTTTGGTTTCCTAAAGAATTTTATAATTTTTGCTAGCGTTGGTTAACTTTTTATTTATGTAGCGGACTACTAAAAAGCGAGAGTATTCTGGACTAAAATACGAGAGTTGTTCTACAAGCAAGTGGGAAGTGAGGCATGTAACGCCAATATGATATGAGGACAATGGAACCAAGAGGTGTTTCGTAAGTACAAGGTTACGAAAACTTGGGATGAGGACTATTTGTGAAAAATTCTTCTGAATTGTTCCAAATGGTTCGAGTTAGTTGCACTCGAAGATATCGGCGAGTCAGGGCCAAAGCGAATGAAAACTAATTCGGCGCCTGGGGGGGGGGCGTCTCCTCTAGTAACTCGAATGCTCATGTGAGGATCGACCTAAACGTATTTCGGATGCGGCCGAAGATACACCACGTTTACCAACCGGAAGGGACCGAGAAAGCTGATGACGAATTCGTTAGTGAAATTAAGAAAATAACAAGTAGTATCCAGAGTACAACGCAAGTAAAACCGATAAACAAAGAATGAGGAACATGGACTTTCTTACCAAGGACTTCAACAACCTTGCGCCGAGTCACCGAGCGATACTTGAAAAAGAGTGGGAGCATGTCGCAAAGGAAATTGAAGCCGAATAAAACAATATTGAGTAGTTTTAGTAGTTTTTTATGTATTTTTATAATGTTTAATGTTATTTTTAATTGTGTTTAATGTTTTATGTGTTATTATTAAATATGTCTTTTTAATTTATAACGTTAAATCATATTTTTAAACAGAAAAGTTAAAGATAAAAAAATATAAATAGGATAAAGCCCCTGCTCACCTAGACCACAATAGGGTCAAGTGACTTTAGCAGGGGCTTTATCTAGCGCTAAGTTAGCGTCCAGTTAGCAGGAGATGGTGTAATATTAGAGGATGAATCCGAGTGATAACTTGAGTCACAACACATAGTCTTATGTTTAAGCTCTTACTAATTATAACTTAATATCATTATTATATTCCTAATCCAACGAGTCATGGTAAGGGGCTGTTTGGAAACCTCTGCATTAGTAAGTGATTAGTCATTAAGAGATCTGATCGGGTAAAAGGCTATGAACCAGTAAAAGACCTAAGTAGGCTCGACCTGGCTAGTTGGTGGTGGCTCAAGGAGGTGGTGCGTTAGTGGTTAGCCGAGGGTTATGAACATGGTTGAATTGATAAATGAGTAAAATTTTTATTCAACATTGTTTCGGTCAAAAATTAACAAGTAAATTTTGTATTCCAAAATTGCAATGTGAGGTAGAATGCTATGATATTTTTAATAAACTTGTTGATTAGAGATTAATAATATCCTTAAGAAATCGTTATGTTAACTATAAAGATTAAACTTTTCAAAACTATAAACCAATCTCCTCAGAATACCACTACAATGGTGAATCTTATTACAATGATATCCTGATTGATGTCGTTGGGTTGGTCAAAAATAAGTAAAAATATAGTATAGTGAAAATGAGTTGTCTCCATAGGGAATTGGTGGAAAGAGTAGTTTTGTAAGCTAACTAGTAAATTTAAACCTAATTACTTTGTTGTATAATTGAATTTTGGAAAACGGATTGAAAAAGTTGTAAACGATAATAATAAAGAAGTAACCCCCTCCGAGCTTCTGGCTCTATGATTCACCCAAATCTGGTTAAATGATAGGATACCACATAGACATGGTTTTGTTGAACGATTCAAATCAAGTGATAACCGAACACAAGTTTTTAATAATAACTTGTACAATTCAATTACCAACCCACAAGTATCAATTACCCTCCCAATTATCAAACTACTCACGATGCAAGAAAACCAAATGTAAATGATAAAAAAGATAAGCAATTGAAAACAAGTGAATTGTTTAAATGATAAAAACCATAAATATTCTTCAACTAAATGAAAAAAAATCCATAAACCAAGTCAAACAAGTTTTAAGGGTTTCACAACCGAACCATACACCCGGAGGTGGTTGCAATAGTGTTTAGCCGCTCATGGTTACAATAAACGAAGCAAAATTTTCAATAGTAAAACCGAACATGATGATACAAACCGAATGTAAAGATGAATGATGATCATTCTAGTTGTTTGCTGCTCAAAATCCTCCAAAAGAATGATAATTTTCGTCCTTGGTGGCTTAGAAGGAAGTAGGGTTGTGAAAAATATCTTTTATATTAGCTTACAGGCTTGAGCCATAAGTTACATTGCTGATTTTCGGCCTTTCTTATGTCAGATCATCCGTAAGCTACAGGCTGAGCCGTAGCTTACAGTCCTATCTTTCGTCCTTTCATCATACCTTCAGCCATAAGCCACAAGGGTCTCTCGTAAGCTACATCGATGTTCTCTATTTATTCCACAACCATTTTCCTTTCAATCAATATTATCTAAACACCCTCTAAACTCATTTATCCCTATCCAAACACCATCAAATCTCATTTTTCTTCATCCAAACCTTATCCAAACATCATTCTTATCATCCAAACATCCTTCAAACATCTGATTCCCTTCCATGGAGCTCCCGAACATCTCCAATTCTTTAAATCTTCACATTTAACCGCTACACTTCATGTTTTCGACTCTAATTCCATCCAACTTAGCCATTTATCCTGAAACAATCAAATCTCACATAGTTATCTCACTTACCACATATAAGCATCACAAACACATCAAAAACACACAAAAGGGCATATTATTAATCATTCATTAATCCTATCATCATATCCTCAGGATGATATGAATGAAAATAAAGGAACGACATAGTTGTGATTTGATATGTAAAATGGATAGATTGTTGTATGAAATAGGTGTAGTAACATGTGGATAGGATAGATAAGGTTGGCTGCAGTGTTTGGTAGCATTTCGTGAAGTTTTCAAATAGATTTGAAGGGTTTTTTTCGTTGAAATAGTCCATTAACTGTGCAGGTCGAATGAGCTCTCATTCGCACCCTCGAGGGTACGAATGAGAGAAAAGAATTATCATTCGTGCCAGTAAAGGTATGAATGGGAGGGAAGGTTTCTCAAAGGTGTGAACGAAAGAAAGAATTTCCCATTCGTGCCAATGAAGGTATGAATAGGAGAAAAGGCTTCTCATTCGTGCCAATGAAGGTACAACTGAGAGGATATATTTCTCATTCGTACATACGTGTAAAATTGTGAATATTTGATGTAACCTAAGTATTTTATGTGTATTGTTTGTATATAACCTATATGTGCTTGATTAACTGATGTAACGAGTCACCAACGGGATGTCGAGTCTTGCGTGGTCGTGTCAAACATTCAAACACGTTTTCAAATGTATAAACTCAAGTCTTGGACATTAAGGGTTATCAAATAAACATATCATTGGTCAAACATTAATAGGTTATCTATGGTATATTTTCGGTAGTTGGAATCACCAAACAAGCTTGGTTTGTTCTTATTCTTGAAGACACAACCTAAGGTGAGTGTCACAGCCCCACGTTTTAGTGTTTTCATATTCGGGTGAGAAACATGCGATACAAATTTTACAAACTTTTTGACCAACGTATTACATGATACCACATGGGTACTAAGTGACATTACATCATCTAAAGTCCTCCTAACTTGTGAACCATTAATATGTGGATACATAGCGGGGAAAGTGTGAATAGATCTATTGGGCCTGGCAAGCCCCACTCGGGTCGACTAGATGTCGGACGGGTGCATATTTGTCCTATCTAACTTACGACACCGGGTGATGTCCGGTGGTGGGTATTGAGGCATTTCTAATGTTCAGTAGTGGCTCATGACACTTTAGTATCATGTAACGATGTCTAACTAGCATTAGATATAGATGTAAGGATTGTCGGGTCTGGTTTTACGAACTTTACTTACTTTTTCAAACTTAAAACTCTTTGACTCACCAACACTGTATGTGTTGACTAACATTGCATGTTTTCTCAGGTCGCTAAGGTACCAGCGAGACTAGGCGCACTGGAGTCGCACTGAGTCTCATTTGTCTTGCATGGTCAAACATTATTTTCGTATTTTGAACTACTTACTTTTGATTATGGGTTGTAAACTCTAACTTGCTTCCGCTGTGGTTGTTTTTGGTTGACTAAACTTTAAAATTGTTTGGATTGGTTTTATTACTTTCGTTTCATATCACATAGTTATCGTTTATTGTGATCGTTGAGTTGGATCCTGGTATGTCACGTGCCTCGCGGTAAAACTCTGCAAGTGTAATTTGAGGGTGTGATAGATAGTGATGAAGTAGATGATGAAATAGAGAACTATTCTTATGAACGTCATGCAAAATCAGCTGAAGATGCGTCGAAATAATCAAGCGAACAACGAGGATCAGGTACTATGAATGATGCTGACAAAGAGAGGCTTAGAAAGATGATTAAGAGAGGACGGGTTTCTTTGAAGTTCACTTCTAAGTTCTAGGAAATATTCGTGACTAATGATATGAAGATGTATTTGGAGTATTAGGATCCCGAACTAGAAGATGGAGAAGTTAACACAGATATGACTATAGAGATTATTGAAGGCGTCGCACAACAGGCGGGTATGACATTTGAAGAATTAATTAACAAGAAGTAAATTCCAGCCCTGCGAGTGATAGAACCTGGAAAGCATTCAGATGATGCAAACGTGGACAATTTCAATGAGATAGAGATTGAAGACATCACTATGAAGAATATCCCGAGTGCTTCAATATCGAAGATAACACAAGTGTCCCATTTATTGATGAAGCTATTCTAAAGGAAGCAGAAAAGGTTGCTAAGGAAAAAGAGAAGATTGTGAGTGATGAAGTGTTTGAGGATACTAAAAAGGAGATGTATATCGTCAATCCCATGCTTTAAATAGTAGATGTACAAAAAAGGCATAAAACATGCATAAAGGAAAAACTGATATGTGTAAGCAAAAGGAATCAAATATAGCTTATAAAAGGAAAAAAAGAAAAAGAAACCACAAAACAATAAAGGAAGACTTATTCGGTAAACATGATTGTTTTGCAATATGAAGGACTAAAGCCAAAAGATGTAAACACCAACGACTGTGGTTGTATAGATATATAATATAGTTTCAACTTTGTGTAAAAAAAAGTAGAGTAACTTAAATTTATATTGGCGAGTGGAAACGTATAATATTTGACCTCACTCGATTCTAAACAAAATGCACGCAAAAACGTGGATCAACTAGAATCAAACATAAAATAAGCATAAAAACATGTTATAATTGATCTAACGCGTATATAAAAATACACACGTAGAAGAATAGTTTTTTTTTAATAAACGAACAAAAAAGAGGTAAAACTAAAACTTACAAACGTGAGGGGGTCAAATGATATTTTACAAAGTTTTTAAAGACATCGACAAATTAAGTGGGAAGGGGCGCTCATAGCTCAAACTTTTCACTTAACTTATTTTAACCAATCCTACACTGCCACATCACTTCACTAATTTACTTCACTGAAACACTTTTTTGGAGGCAGCACTTCACTGATTCTTTTATTTATTTTTATTTAAATTCAAATCTAATCTTTCAGATTTTTTGTATATAAACCACCATACCACGGTGGTGAAAACACACTTCAACATTAACAACACCCACACCTTCAAAATGACTCGTTGGGCCGAAAATGAAGAAATGACTCTAGTTGTGTGCGTTAAGGACGCACAAAATGACCCATCCTTGCAATGCCAACCTCGTAGGGGCTCAGGGGGTAGGGAAACGAGCTTATGGGACCGTGTCTTGCCTAACTTCAAACAACAAGTCGGTGAAAGTGACCGCACAATTGAGAGCCTACAGAGAAAATGGACCGATCTAAATAACAAATGCGATCAGTGGACCACCTGCTATGAGGGCACCATGAGCCGGAACCCAGGCATTGTGCCGGGGTTGGCTGTTGAGTTGACCAGGTGAACTATGCGGGTCGTTACCGCGGCAACTTTGAGCATCTCCAGGCCTGACAACTCATGCGTCAACTCTAAGCTTTATTTTCTATGTTTTTATGTATTTTTATTTATGTTTAATATTAATAGATTATGTTTAATGTTTTTTATTTACGTTTGTTTTCATTTATGTTTAAAACACACGATTTAAATAAATAAAATAACAGAATGTTGCTTGAGAACGGTTATAATAAATAAAATTAAATTATACTAATTTAAAATCAAATAATAAACGGTTACCAGCCCGTTAGAAAGAACCAGGAAACTGTTTACGGAAACTCTACCAGCACGGATGGTGGCTGATGTGTTGTGAAACACACCTTGTTAATATGTTAGTTTTGTATATATTTTAGTCTTTTATTGTGTACTTTTAGTCGATCATAGTTATTTATTAGTGCTCAACTGTTTTGTAGGTGTTCATGGATAATGAGCTCAAAACAAAAGAATTTTAATCGAGACACAAAAACTTGAGAGCAGGTGTTCACGGATGTTGGGGTGTAGATGAGAAATTTTGATCGAGTAAGGAACACCCGAATTGAAATATAATAATAATAATAATAATAATAATAATAATAATAATAATAATAATAATAATAATAATAATAATAAAATGAACTTGACAAGAAAAGCGGCCCAAGGCCCAAGTAATGAAAAATACGATTTGAAGTAAATGATTTATGGGGAGTGATAGAATTTTTGGGGGGCGGCGGTTCTAATTTGAAGGGATAGCACCGCACAAATAAAAAAAAGGGGCGCACAACACTACAACAGGAGATCATCTCTATGAGGCATCGCACGAAGAAGAAAAATAGAGGAAGTAGCGTAACGACAAAGATGCAACACTAAATCTTTTGTAACTTCCTCTAGACGAACGGTTCGTATAGGTTTCATACGTTTTCAATTATGTTTAGTATTGGATTTTGTTTTTGCTTGTGATGACAAACTTTTTAACATTATTGATGCATTAGTTAATTGAAACAATTGATTTGTGTTTTGAGTTCTTTCTTTACAACTTGTTCGGTTGATGACAAAACTTAGTAGCGGGTTGGGTGACATAAAGAGAGTTGACTTGACACTTACAATTGAGCAGTTAATAGGGTTTGATGACAAGAACTTGTGCTACCAGTTAATTAACTAATTTCCAGAACTATGTCTATGTGGTTCCCAATCTATAAATTGAAAACTGTGTGAAACTTAGAACCTGAAGTTTAGAGGGAGTTACTTCTTTATTATTATTGTTTTCTTTTCAAATCAATTTAATTCAGTTTTCGCAAGTACGACAACATCCTACTTCATAAAATATTATTTTTAATTAATTAGTTTAACTAGTAAAATTGCTATTAACACTAATCACATACTCCTCGTGGTTCGACAACCCTACTCCCTATACTGCAGTCCTTGTAGCTAAGGAGTTGTTTTTAAAATAGTTTTTGATTAGCACTCGACACGCGATCAAAATGGCGCCGTTGCCGGGGAGTGCGTGCGCTTAGTGTTTTTAGTTTTACTTGTCTTTAGTTTTAAAAAAAACTTAAAAAAAACAAAACAAAACAAAAAAAATATTTTTTTAAATAGTATCTTTTTTTATTTACTTTTGTTCTTTATTTAGTTATTTTTCTTGTTCAGTACTACTCTGGTTTTCTTGTCTTTGTGTGTGCAGGTTATTATACTTGTATATCTCGAAAAAACCGCTAAAAGAAACCAATCCTTACACCAATTTAAACTTACCATGAGTCACCACAACCACCACAGTGTTCCTGAGGATCTGCCTCCTCAGAATCCACCACCACCTATTCCATCTATACCACCACAACCACAAAACCCACAACCAGTACCACAATTCCAACCCGCCCGAAACACCCGACCAGTCATACCACAGTAGCAGCAAAACCTTGAAAACCAACAGCTGCATCGCATCCCTCAACAGTTTCAGGTATGATGATTTTGATCAGGATGGGTTCGACTTGCATCCTAGGCGTCCAATCGCATGTAATCAGGTACGCCACTTTAATCAAGGGAACCGGGTTGGGAGGCAAAGGGTAAATAACCAGGCACCAAGAGGTGTGCCACGATTTGATGCGGGTGATATGGGGGATGATTTAGAGTTTGTAGATGGTGTCCCACAGCTTGTTCAGAGGGCACCGGCTAGGGGTGGGGTCGATAGTCACTTTAGGCCAGTCATTATGTCTAATTCATCAGCTGTAGTGACACCCGTAGGTAGGAATGGTAGAGCGTTT
Organism: Ambrosia artemisiifolia; assembly: GCA_032199755.1. Lineage (NCBI taxonomy): Eukaryota > Viridiplantae > Streptophyta > Magnoliopsida > Asterales > Asteraceae > Ambrosia > Ambrosia artemisiifolia. The sequence goes on from CM063524.1 coordinate 39,151,350, forward strand.
GAGGTTAAACCCGATTATTTAGGCCACCTACCTGAGTTTTATGGTAAGAGATCAGAGGAGCCCTACTTACATATTGCAGCTTTTGAGTCTATTTGTAACACTGTAGGAGGGGCTGGGTTTACTAAGGATCAGGTTATGCTTATGTTGTTTCAATTCACTTTGAAGGATAGGGCTAGGCAGTGGTTTGCAACCCTAACCCCAGGTAGCATTTTTACTTGGCAAGAAATGCAGCAGGTGTTTTTAGAAGAGTATTACCCTATGAATAAGACTTCTGAGGCTAGAGAAGAAATTAGAGCCTTTGAGCAAAATTCAGGTGAGACATTTCATGAGGCCTTTACTAGATTTAAGGAGTTGCTTAGGAAGTGCCCACATCATGGCATTGAGACTTGGGAGCTTATTAAAGCATTTTATGATGGATTATTTCCTGATGAGGTTAGGGATCTAACAACTATTAGCAGTGGTACTTTTTTCACTAACACAGTAGCTATAGATTGGGGGTACTTAGAGAGGATGAGTGCAACTTCTAAGAGACACACACAGTCTAGTAGGAAATCTAGATCATCTTCTGTTAGGGCTGTTGATTATGAAGCTAAAGAGAGGATAGAAAAACTTAAGCATCAGAATTTGATCTTCGAAAAACAGGTAGCGCAGTTGAGAGTAAGAAAAAATGATGAGGTGAAGGTAGGTAGTGCTTTTAATGTTTGCACTGAATGTAATGAATTTGGTCATATTGCAGCCGAATGTGCAGGTGGACAGGAAAAATCAGGTGAACAGGGTGGAAATGAGCAGCAACACTGGAACCAACAGCAGGGCACTTCAGATGGAATCAGTAATCAGTTACATGTGATTCTGGAAGCTATCAAGGCAATTCAGGAGGATGTTAAGGGAATTAGGCAGGATAATGAAAAGCGGGACAAGACTGTGGAAGCCTTGTCAAAACAGGTAGGCCAGCTAGCTGCTCAGATGTCAGGGAGAGACCCAGGTAAACTCCCTAGTGATATTACACTAAATCTTGCTCACCAGTCTTCCTCCAGAAGTCTGCACATCAACGCGGTAAGTATTCTCCCCACCTCTGAAATAGGTAGTGTAGACAGTACTCCACCAAAGTTTGTTGAGGGAGTGGTGGAGGAGTGTAACACTGAATCTGAGTCTGAACCTGAACAAGAAATTTTTTTTAAATTAAATCTTGAGAGTAAAAACGTGAAGAGTGGGTCTAATGAGGCTAAGTATGGGGGTGAGAAGGTGAAAAAGGTACCCTTTCCTATGGCTTTAGTAGATCCTGCTAAGACAAAAGATTTAATTAAACGGGACCCACCAAAGGATGAGAAGTGGGAAAATTTTAAAACTGTCAAAATCAATTTACCGTTAATTAATAAAATTGAAGAATGTCCAGATCAAGTTCAGTGTCTGAAAGAATTGTGTGCCCAAAAACGATGGCATAAACTTCCTAAACAGTTAGATTTAAGTGCCAGTGTGAATGCCGTGTTGTTGGGTACCCTTCCCCCAAAACTCCAAGACCCAGGAGCGCCTATTATTGTTATACAAGTAGGTGATTTTCAAGTGGATAGAGCGCTTCTAGATTTGGGAGCTAGTGTGAGTATTCTACCAGGGAGTTTATATGATCAGTATGATTTTGGTCCATTACAGAAAACCAACACAACTGTGGTGTTGGCCGATCAAACTCCTTCGTGTCCTAGGGGGATTGTAAGGGATGTGATTGTTAAGGTTGGAGAGTTTTATTACCCAGTAGATTTTTAGTGCTTGATTGTGTTAAAAACACACAACCAACTGTCATTCTGGGTAGACCGTTCCTGGCTACTGCTAAAGCCATTATTAATTGTGTTGAAGGGACGGTAAAGATGAGATTTGGGGATAGGAAGATGAGTCTTAAGGTGTTCTCTAATACTGCTAATCATAAAACTGACAAAAGTGGATCTCCTGTGAAGGAGAATGGAAAAGAAAAGAAAGAATGTTTTGTGATTGACAGGATGGAACGAGCGAGCAAGAATAACACTAAGAGAAAACGAAGGAGAAGGAAGAAGAAGGCCAAGAAGCCACCTGAACCAGATAGTGAGAAGGAAAAGTTGGCATTATTGGGGCTAATAGGGAGAACTGTGGAAGAGTTACCTGGGTGTAGGAGGAGCCCACACTTGGAGGTGTGGGGACACAAACATCCCACTAGACCACCATGAGTAGACGTATGAGGTGTGTTTACTTGTAGAGTTTGTATAGTTGTGTAAAGTATTCCAGGTACGTTTTTTATTTTATTTTTAGAGGTTGAGTCTGTTTTTGTTTTTCTGGGAATGCTTGGAGTTTAACTTGCAATCAGATAACTTCGCCTGTACTCAATCTCCATTCAGGCGAGGTGAAGCTGTACATCGGTGTATCAAGCATCCCGGAATTTTATGGTTTTATTTTTCTTTTGAGTCTTACTTTCAGGTTTGTTTATCGGCTGCGAATGAAATGCTATATAGCCGACATCGGAAGGAATTGAACGGACTCATACGCGCATTGCCTATATCCAGGGGAGTCTGTTCCTTTTACTGTTGTATTTTATTTTTATTTCTGTTTTATTTTATTCCCTGTCTTACATTGAGGACAATGTGTCGTTCAAGTGTGGGGGTGGGGAAACTTCGTTTTTATTTATTATTGAGTCTAAAAAAATTAAAATTTAAAAAAAAAAAACCAAGAAAATGTCTTGAAAACTATTCCTAAAAAGCATTCTAATCAGACATAAAGCAGCTTTTCAGTACGTACCAATTGTTTCTTGATTGTTTTGGCAGTAGATCCTTAGTCATGGTCTAATTTGTGGAAAAGTAATATGAACCGTTTTCAGCAAATATTTTTAAGAAAAATGTTTAGAATTGTCTGATTAGGTTTAACAAGCTACTGGTAATAAATACATGCACACATCGGTAACCCATTTTCCCCACTTTTGTGAGATCTTGAGCCTACTAGATGATAGATTGACTTATATATATTTTCGTTTGTTGAGAGTAGGCCAAATGTTTCTCTGTTGCAGAACTTGTGTAATTTGATACATGCTGAGGTTTTAGACTATATATGCACGTAGATGATAAAGGCAATCTAGGATTTCCATTTTTCTTTTGATACCCACTTTTTCATTTGTGTTAACTGGTTTACCTAAGAATATTACCATTAGTAGCCAACTTTGAGCCTTATACCCTTTCGTTTGCTAAACCATATAATCACCGAAATAACCTAGTATCTATACCAACTATTGATGACATCCAAAGTGTTGCGTGATTGTGTTTACGTATTAGAGAAAAAATATATGTGTGAAAGAAAAAGATAAAAAAAACAGAGAAAAAGAAAAGAAAAAAAATAGAAGTATGTGTTATGGGTCAATATGCCCAAAGTTGTGTGTTATTGTGATTTGTGAATAAGGATTGTCATTCAAGTTGTTTCACCATTTTATTTTAGCCACTTCTAGCCAAATCTATCATACCTTTACCCTAAGCCCAAAACCCGTAAGTCCTTTAGATACGTGCATTGTTTACAGTTGAGGTGTGATTGTTATACAAGCCTATGATAACAGAGTTGCATACTTGGTTTTGAGTGATTAATACTAGCGCATTACATGCTAGTCCAGATATTAAACCGAGTGGAGTGAACATTGTGAGGGGTGTGTTGCATGAAAATAAAAACCGGAAGCATGTTAGGTTTAGTCAGGTTAATTCTGTTTTTAAATGGAAATCAATTTAACTTGCTGAATTAACACATCTAATGCTTATCTATAAATGGGGTATGACTTTGCACCTTAGCTAAGGTATGATGGGGCGACTGGGGTGCTAGTCTGTGATAATGTCTTGAGCAGAGTATATATATAATTTTTTTCGAGACGAAAAAAGATAAGTGTGGGGGTGTGATGTGTTGTGAAACACACCTTGTTAATATGTTAGTTTTGTATATATTTTAGTTTTTTATTGTGTACTTTTAGTCGATCATAGTTATTTATTAGTGCTCAAGTGTTTTGTAGGTGTTCATGGATAATGAGCTCAAAACAAAAGAATTTTAATCGAGACACAAAAACTTGAGAGTAGGTGTTCACGGATGTTGGGGTGTAGATGAGAAATTTTGATCGAGTAAAGAACACCCGAATTGAAATATGATAATAATAATAATAATAATAATAATAATAATAATAATAATAATAATAATAATAATAATAATAATAATAATAATAATAATAAAATGAACTTGACAAGAAAAGCGGCCCAAGGCCCAAGTAATGAAAAATACGATTTGAAGTAAATGATTTATGGGGAGAGTGATAGAATTTTTGGGGGGCGGCGGTTCTAATTTGAAGGGATAGCACCGCACAAATAAAAAAAGGGGCGCACAACACTACAACAGGAGATCATCTCTATGAGGCATCGCACGAAGAAGAAAAATAGAGGAAGTAGCGTAATGACAAAGATGCAACACTAAATCTTTTGTAACTTCCTCTAGACGAACGGTTCGTATAGGTTTCATACGTTTTCAATTATTTTTAGTATTGGATTTTGTTTTTGCTTGTGATGACAAACTTTTTAACATTATTGATGCATTAGTTAATTGAAACAATTGATTTGTGTTTTGAGTTCTTTCTTTACAACTTGTTCGGTTGATGACAAAACTTAGTAGCGGGTTGGGTGACATAAAGAGAGTTGACTTGACACTTACAATTGAGCAGTTAATAGGGTTTGATGACAAGAACTTGTGCTACCAGTTAATTAACTAATTTCCAGAACTATGTCTATGTGGTTCCCAATCTATAAATGGAAAACTGTGTGAAACTTAGAACCTGAAGTTTAGAGGGAGTTACTTCTTTATTATTATTGTTTTCTTTTCAAATCAATTTAATTCAGTTTTCGCAAGTACGACAACATCCTACTTCATAAAATATTATTTTTAATTAATTAGTTTAACTAGTAAAATTGCTATTAACACTAACCACATACTCCTCGTGGTTCGACAACCATACTCCCTATACTGCAGTCCTTGTAGCTAAGGAGTTGTTTTTAAAATAGTTTTTGATTAGCACTCGACACGCGATCAGTGGCGGTGTTACCATGTTGGTAGTGGGGTACATGTGACCATTTCTGGTGGCGCCCCGTCCCCCCTTAGTATTTCTAAAAAGCAAAATTAGCGAATGGAAATTATAAAAGAAAAATGAAATAAGTAAGTAAAAAACTTAATAGGTTGAAAACGTATATTATATATGATATATCAGGGGAACCAAATCTCCTCCATCAAATTACATTAAAAATCACTATTACACTCCTAATTTTTCTTTCTCCTTTTTAAATAAATAATATTTTTTTCATACTTTTATCATTATATTTCATCTCTACTCCACTCACAACCACTTATAAAAATATTAAAATATAAATAGCGGTGAATAGTGTCCCTCCAAATATATGGGTGAATAGTGTTTTCACCAAATATTTTCCCTCTCCTCAATTCACAACTACTTAGAGCATTCACATCCCCTCCATCAAACTTCCCCCGTCTCTAAAATTTAAAAAAACTTACTAAAAGCACCCTCCATCCCATCCACCATTTTATAACTCATCTTTATTCTTGAAAAATCCATCTTCTAGCTTTTTATATATAAAAAAACAATTATTCACCCCATCAAGTTATTGTGAATGTATTTTAAGGAGGAATATAATAAAATAAGTAATTGTGAGTAAGATAAAGATAAATATGGTGGAAGGGATGTGGAAGGTTTTTTAAAATGAGAGATAAATTTTAAAAAAATATGATTTTTTTTTTTGTTATATTAAGGAATAAAATGATGAAGGGGATGTGAATGCTCTTAACATCGACCCCATATAATTTGAGAGAAACACTTACATAAATTTAGTGGACTAAACGTGACTACTCTAAAATAGAGCAATGGAGCATGTGCTAAAATATCAGTTCACAAAGTTGAAGGGGGATTTATGTAAAAGTAGGAAAAAAGGTTGGGCCATCATTGAAAATTGCACGACTTAGGCTGGATGGGGTGGTCATCATCCATCAAACTATCACACTCAATCATCTTGTGCCATCTCATTTCATCACATTCTATCACATTTCATCACTAAACCCATGTGGTGGTGTTCACAATTATCACTAAAACCATCACACCCAATAACCTTGTGACACCTCATTCCATCACACCCATCACTATTTTTTTATAAAAAACCAAGAAAGAGCGTGTTTTGGTGGGGACCTACTTTTTCTAATAAAAACAAATATTCATTTTGTTGATGGTTTGTTTATCTCCGTGATGCACATCACGATTTTCCTTTGTCACGGTCGCGATAATTTTGATGAGACAATGTTCATTATGGTCATGACCATCACGGCTGGTCCATCACGAACCGTCCCGAGTGCACTTACTAGAATAGAATATGGTTTACGTGTCTTTTTAGTTGATATTTTTATATTAAAAGTTATTTTATATTAAATGATATTGATGGTTTTGAGAAAGAAAAAACAACGGTGGAAAATACTTGCTGGGTGTATGGTCAAACCACAAAGTCTGCTTTCTATTCAATAAAATTTTATTGGATAGGGCTGATGTAGCGGTTTTTCTTTCTATTTGTTTATATAACTTGCTTCTTCCTGCTACTAATTTAAATAAGGCAAGTGTAACAAAACCATGATTGCCATCGGTTTTAAGTAGAACATTTACAATATTTTTATAACAGCAGCTTCTACATTTTAATACTTACGTTTATCCTCCAAAAATATCAAATTCTGGAAGATTGTATTTTCTTTTTGGGAATTCTGGAATTAAAACTAATGGTCAAAAACGTTGTTCAAAGCCTACGAATATCGGCCACATAGTTTTGGAATCAGTGTAGACAATTTCTACACGATTATATAGTTTTATCATTTATTATTAGAGAGGTAAATCTATTCACATATCCTAAATCTATTTCAACACCCCGTATAGCTTCGTATAGCATATACGCAACACATGTATTATTTTCTTTAAACTTGGATAGGCTTTTGTGTTTCTTGGACTATACGTATCTAGGGCTGTGCAACGGTTCAGAACCGGACCGAACCGAACCGGACCGAACCGCGAACCGTTTATTCCAAAATATGAGAACCGGAACCAGAACCGATAATTACTAAACGGTTCGGTTCAAGAACCGGGTGAAAACGGTTCTCATGAAACGGTTCTAGACCGGAACCGGTTGTCACTAAAATCCTAAAATTAACATTAACAATTAAATAAAAAAATAAACAAAAACAATGAGTTTTCTTAAAAAAATTATCAACAGTTTCTGTTAATCATGGTTACTAAAAGTATAGCAGTTTACGTATCAAAATATGTTTTGTTCGGATCAGATCATTACTTTTATACAGATTAAACGGGTCAGAACAAGCTGTGCTGACTGCTGACCAATACTCTACATTCATACCAAGTAAAACAATTTAAAAGTGTTAAGAACTATAAATAAGGATTACATTTAAATGTTAAATATTATATAACACAGAACGCGGTATCTAATATGCGTTTATAGATATTTAGTGAAACATTTATTTGATTAATTATTTAAGAAACAACTAAAGTTGATTGGTTGTTTAAAGAGTTAAACCAGGATGATTTATTATCCGACAATAAATAAGAGTGTTTATTGACTTAATCGTTTAAAGAGTTAAACAATAATGATTTATTAGTAGCTAAGTTTTGGACCGATAGGTGGCTGTCGACGACTCCGCTTAAGACCATTTTTCCGGACCTGTATGCTTTGGCTGTGTACAAAGAAGCTTCGGTGGCTGATTCTTTCGCTAAGATTAACGGGAACGTTCAGTGGTTGGGGAAGTGGAAGCGCCAATTTAACTCGGCTGTAGAATGGCTTTCGTTTGCGAGCATTCTAAATAGTGTCAGCAGCTTTTCTTTCGACTGCAGGCCTGACTCCTGGAGCTGGGAAAATGAGGATGGTGTGGCTTTCTCGGTCAGAGGGATTCGGAACCAGTTAGATCTGATCAGAAACGGCTCGATCAGCGAGGAACAGGTTTGGTGGGAGTCCTGGGTTCCGCCTAAATGCAATATTTTCTTGTGGAGAGCTTCGCTTGGTCGTATCGCTGCCAAGACTGAGCTTTTGAAGAGGGGCATACAGATTGATAGTCCTACTTGTGTTCGTTGTGGTATTGGGCTCGAGGATACGGATCATGCTATGTGGAGTTGCATTGTTGCTAAAGCCGTCTGGTGGCAAGTGTTGACTTGGGTCAAGATTCCTTTTCCTTTGGACGTTACCAGCTTCGCTGATTTGTTGGTTCGTATTAAGGAAAGTCCGGGGTCCAAGGTTTGGAAGCGAATGATCTCTTCTATCACTATCGCTACGGCTTGGCGTATTTGGCTGGCTCGCAATGCCAAGATCTTTGAAGGCTGTTTCATTCCGGCGTCCAAGGTCGTGGATCTCATTAAAGAAGACTCTTATCTTTGGATGTGCAATCGGGCAAACATTAAGAAGCCGACTTGGGAGAATTGGGTCAATTTCGACATTGTGACTTGTTTGTAGTCTATTTTCGTTTGGGGTGCCTGTTTGGGCTTGTTCTGTTGTTTGTTTTCGTTTTGTTTTGTTCTCCCAGCTGCTTGCTGGCTCTTTATATCTAATATAAAGTGTTTTGCCGTCTAAAAAAAATAATGATTTATTAGTGGATATTAAACGAACGAACACAAATGAACTTTCCGCCAAACGGTCAATGAACTATTCGCTGAAAGTTTAGTTCGTTTGCAGCCCTACTTACATGTGTGTATTCCGAAAGACATGAATGCGATGTTGAATGTAAAAACACAAAGAAAGTTGTTATGAATCCCATGCATGTGCATGTAGTGAAAACTTGATTTCTTCTAAATATTACGGTTGTTTGTGTGGGTTCATTTATTAAACGAACTTTCAACTGATAAATGAATGGTTTGCTAAATGTGCGGTTAATTTGGAGCCGTACCGGATATGATTGTTTTTTTTTTTTTTTTTTGAGAAAAGTTATTGATTGGTTTAGACGTTATCTAGAATTTATTTGAATAAATTTCAATATCTTTGTTGAAAAAGAACCATAATTTGAAAATAAATAAAATCAGATTATTAATTAATTAATTTAGTTAAAATTGGAAGCAATAAAGTTTGTGAAAGAAACGTATAAAGAAAAACATAATAATAAATAAAAAAAATAGATAGAAAGAAAGAAAGAAAAAAAAAGGGTGGTAGTAGAGAAAGGTGGCAGGAAGGAAGAAAAAGGTAGCGTTGAAAGTAAACACTTCCCTTATTTATTTCTATATAAACTCCCCCTTCCCGCACCTTCTTCTCATCCCATTTCATTTCATTTCATTCCATTCCATTCCATTTACTCTATTCTATTCTATTTGCTTTCTCCCTCCCTCCCTCACTTTGTTTCGTTTCGTTTCGTTTCCTTTCGTTTTGTTTTTTCAAAGCCACCAAACCAAACCAGGAACAAAGGTATGTTCTTATTTGTTTCTTCCAGTGTTGCATTGAATTTGATATTAATAAATAAATAAAGAAAATGTTAGGTGAGTTTGGCCGCTAAACATAGCATGTATCTAGAAACAATAGTAATAGTGGTGGCGTGTACTATCAATCAATGAAGCTACCAAAACTGAAAGATGCAACCAAGCCTCTGTTGCTGCTAATTTCTTTAAAATAAGCAATCAATAACGCTAGCTGCTGCTAATTGCTTTTCTCTTTCTTTCTTTCTTACTTAGATCGAATATAATAATTAGTAACAACACTTCCCATCAGTAGCTAGATAGAAGACGCCGCCTCTGTTGCTTCTTTCTTACAATTTACAAAATGAGCATAACCTAGCTACCTATTGTCAAAACTGTTTGTTTGTTTGTTTGTTTGTTACAACCTAATGTATTAAATAAAGGTTAGGTTAGGTTTGGTGAACATCTCAGAAATAATAGTGTGCAGTAAGTATATATGAAAGAAACATATATACTCTTGACTCTGATATATTAAAGCTAATTAAGGGGTGGGTTTGTATTGGCAGTTAATTAAGAAAGAAAGAAGATCCAAAAAATTAAGATCATGGCGGAACAACAACAACGTGTATTGAGCCGTGTTCACAGTCTTCGTGAGCGCCTTGATTCTACTCTGGCAAGCCATCGTAATGAAATCCTTATGTTCCTCTCAAGGATCGAAACCCATGGAAAAGGAATACTTAAGCCTCACCAGCTGATGTCCGAGTTTCAAGAGATCTGCAAGGAGGATCACATTCAGAGCAAACTCCTCCATGAGGATGCTGCCTTTTATGAAGTCCTCAAATCCACCCAGGAAGCCATTGTCCTCCCTCCCTGGGTCGCCCTGGCTATTCGTCTCAGGCCTGGTGTTTGGGAGTATGTCAGAGTCAATGTCAACGCCCTCATCGTTGAGGAACTTACTGTTCCCCAGTATCTTCACTTCAAAGAAGAACTCGTTAATGGAACCTCCACGTCCAATGGCAACTTCGTCCTGGAACTCGACTTTGAGCCTTTCACCTCCTCCTTCCCCCGGCCAACCCTGACCAAGTCTATTGGCAACGGGGTGGAGTTCCTCAACAGGCATCTCTCTGCTAAAATGTTTCATGACAAGGACAGCATGCACCCTCTCCTCGATTTCCTCCGAACCCACCACTACAAGGGCAACACTATGATGCTCAACGACAGAATCCAAAACCTCAACTCTCTCCAGTCTGTCCTCAGGAAGGCCTCCGACTACCTCTCCACCCTCGATGCAGCCACTCCATACTCTCAGTTTGAGCATAAGTTTCAAGAGATCGGCCTCGAAAGGGGTTGGGGGGATAAAGCAGAGCGTGTCATGGAGATGATCCAAATGCTGCTCGACCTTCTCGAGGCCCCTGACGCCTGCACTCTCGAGAAGTTCCTTGGAAGAATCCCAATGGTTTTCAATGTCGTCATTCTTTCTCCACACGGTTATTTTGCTCAGGAAAACGTTTTGGGCTATCCCGACACCGGTGGTCAGGTTGTTTACATTCTCGACCAAGTTCCTGCTTTGGAGCGTCAGATGCTCAAGAGGATAAAGGAGCAGGGGCTAGATATTGTTCCTCGCATTCTCATTGTAAGAATCACACACACACACATTCCCCCTAAATATATGTATGTATGTATTTCAAGTTATGCATGGATGGTTGGATGATTTAACAACAGGTGACACGGCTCCTCCCTGATGCGGTAGGAACCACATGCGGGCAGCGTCTTGAGAAAGTGTTTGGAGCAGAGCACTCTCATATTCTGCGAGTCCCCTTCCGAACTGAAAAGGGAATTCTCCGTAAGTGGATCTCTCGCTTTGAGGTGTGGCCCTACATCGAGACCTTCACCGAGGTAAGCTACCGGAATTCAATGTCTGTTTTTTGCTGAATTATCAATCAATTTAATAAATGGCTTCTATAGGATGTCGCCAAAGAAGTTACCGCAGAGCTGCAGGCAAAGCCAGATTTGATCATCGGTAACTATAGCGAGGGCAACCTGGTTGCCTCTTTGCTGGCTCACAAGTTGGGTGTCACTCAGGTAACGAAATGAAGTAACTAGATTTTGTTGCTTGGTGTGGTAGGTCATAACTAACTAATCCCTTGCCTGCATGCAGTGTACCATTGCTCATGCCCTAGAGAAAACTAAGTACCCTGACTCTGATATCTACTGGAAGAACTTCGAGGACAAGTATCACTTCTCTGCTCAGTTTACAGCTGATCTTATCGCCATGAACCATACCGATTTCATCATCACTAGTACTTTCCAAGAGATTGCTGGAAGGTATATATACATACATACAAATACTTTTTAAACCATTAAATATTTTTGCACAATCAATTCCTCAACATGTGTTAATTTAATTTAATGGTTATCAGCAAGGACACGGTGGGACAGTATGAGAGTCATACCGCCTTCACAATGCCTGGACTCTACAGGGTGGTCCATGGGATAGATGTTTTTGACCCCAAATTTAATATTGTCTCTCCGGGTGCTGATATGGGGATCTACTATTCGTATACTGAGAAAGAAAAGAGGCTCACAGCACTGCACCCTGAAATCCATGAACTTCTCTTCAGTTCCGTTGAGAACGAAGAACACCTGTAATCTCCCTTAGCCATTACATATTATATATATATATATATATTGCAATCTGTTTTTACAGTGTTAATCTATGAGTGAATGCTACAGATGTGTGTTAAAAGACAAGAATAAGCCCATTCTGTTCACAATGGCGAGATTGGACAATGTGAAGAACTTAACAGGACTGGTGGAATGGTATGCTAAGAACGAGCGGCTTCGTGAGCTGGTGAATCTCGTGGTGGTGGGTGGTGACAGGAGGAAGGAATCTAAAGATCTCGAAGAGCAAGCCCAGATGAAGAAGATGCACGAGCTGATTGAGAACTACAAGCTCAACGGCCAGTTCAGATGGATTTCTTCACAGATGAATAGAGTGAGGAACGGGGAGTTGTACCGTGTGATTGCGGACACCAGGGGAGCATTTATCCAGCCTGCATTTTATGAGGCATTTGGGTTGACGGTGGTGGAGGCCATGACCTGTGGCTTGCCCACGTTTGCAACCCTTCATGGTGGCCCTGCCGAGATCATTGTTCATGGAAAATCTGGGTTCCATATCGACCCATATCACGGGGACCAGGTGACTCAGTTGCTTGTCGATTTCTTTGAGAAAACCAAACAAGATCCTTCTCACTGGGAGGCCATTTCCAAGGGTGGCCTGCAGCGTATCCAGGAAAAGTAAACCTACCTACCTACCTACCTACCTATACATACATCATAAACATAAAACATTATCAATTGTGGTAACTGAATGTCTGTCTGTCTGGTTGTTTTGTAGATATACATGGCAGATCTACTCGGATAGGTTGCTGACGTTGGCTGGAGTTTATGGATTCTGGAAGCATGTGTCAAAGCTCGACAGGCTTGAGATCCGTCGATATCTTGAAATGTTCTATGCTCTCAAGTATCGTAAATTGGTAATCAAACACATCATCTATATATATAAATAATAAATATTTGATTGAAGATGAATATTTGCAAGGTTAAGCTGACATGTGTGTGTTGTGTTTCCAGGCTGAATCTGTTCCGTTGGCTGTTGATGAGTAAGTGGAAACAAAGCAAAGCAAAGCAAAAGGAAGGGTTGAGATATTATAATAATAATAAAGTGAAGAGCAGAGCATTTTGAAAGGCTTTTGGTTTTGTGTATGTTTGTGTAATTGACTGCTGCTGCATTGGCCCAAATTGGAATTCGTGATGAATTTTTATTTTTATCATTTGATGTTGATGTTGTTTAATAACACAAATTTATTTGGACAAAAGAAAAAAAAGGGTGGGCTAAGTGCTAACTAGGTTACTTTTACCTGAACCCCTCCCTCATCACCAAAACCATGCCTATGTTTTTCAAATTCTTTCTTCCAATCCAATCCAATCCAATCTGGTAGGAAAAATGTTAAAGCAGGTGTGGCTTGATTTGGATGGTATCTAAGCTTCATTTCCCGTCACAAAAGAAGAATAAAATCACACATAACATAAATATGGTGATCAAACTGTACCTTCTGAGTTATGTTGAAGAAACAGCTATAACATAGTTGGATTGGGATCAAGGAGTAAATACAAAGAATTTGAATATTACATATTTAGATAGATTATCACAAACTTATATAAAGGGCTTGATTCTCTTGTTATACAAAACACACAACTAGCTCTATAAATAATACCCAGCCAAAATCCACACAAGTTGCCTAAACCCGAAGATCAACTTCCATGCAGAAATATGCCGCCAGGCAAAAGTTAATATTTCATACGACTATGTCTTTTATAAAAATCTGTATTAACACTCCCAAATCTGTTTTCTTCAAAGAAATACATTAAGTGGTTGTCACGTGACAACTTACTGAAGAGGCATATTATGGAGATTGTAAAAGAATTGTTTTGTTATATTATAACTACACAAGGTACCACCTATATATACAGGAGGGAATACAAACATATTAAATTCTAGCGGAAGCGGTTTGGTTTGGTTTGGGTTAGGATTTGGTTTGGCCTTGTGGCCGGAGGCCGCTCGGTTTCTAAACGACTCTCAAACCGGCTAGTGGATTATTGGATACAAGAAGTGGAGAGATAGAATATGAAATATGTATTTGTTATTAATGTTTGGGTACATGAAAAGAGGAGATAACATCCTCCTTAAATACAAGAATGAAAATACATAAAATAGGCAAATAGCAAATATTGGGGCATAAAACATGGAGCTAGTCCCTAGGCACAAATCAAGGAGGTGCTAGTCTTGAGGCACAAATCTTGGTTAATGATGTTGGTCTTGGTCAATTGAATAAGGAGGAGATATTATCTCCAATACTCCCCCTCAAGTTGGAGCGTGAAGGTCACGAACGCCCAACTTGCCAAATAATGTTTCTTCCTTTTCAAACACTCCCCTTCAAGTTGGAGTGTTTTCTTTTCTTGACGGATTCAAAGATTTTAAACCCGATTTTTTTTGCGGGTTCATAAAACTGGACCCGACTTTTCTTCTTGCGGGTTTAAAAAACCCGACTTTTCTTCTTGCGGGTTTAAAAAACCCGACTTTTCTTCTTGCGAATTCAAAGAATTCGACTTTTCTTTTCCTTGCGAGCTTGAAGAGTCCGACTTTTCTTCTTCTTGCGAGTTCAAGATTTGAACCCGACTTTTTCTTTCTTTTGCGAGTTTAAAGAACTTGACTTTTCTTCTCGCGAGTTCAAAGAACTCGGCTTTTCTTCTTGCGGGCTCAAATAAACCCGAGTTGTCTTCTTTTTGCCGGTTTAAAGAAACCGACTTTTCTTTTCGCGAGTTCAAAAGAACCCGACTTTTTCTTTCTCGCGAGTTTTAAAAAAACTCGACTTTTCTTGCGAGCTCAAATATTTGAACCCGACTTTTTTTTTCTTGCGGGTTAAAGGCCCGACTTTTCTTCTTGCGGGTTAAAGACCCGACTTTTCTTTTGCGAGTTTAAAAACCCGACTTTCTTTCTCGCGAGTTCAAAGATTTGAACTCGACTTTTCTTCTCGCGGGCTCATGGAACCCGACTTTTCTTCCTTTTTTTTGCGGGTTCAAATGACCGGCTTTTCTTTTCTTGCGAGTTTAATAAACCCGACTTTTCTTTCTCGCGAGTCCAAAGAACTCGACTTTTTTTTTTGTTTTTTTTTTTTGCGAGTTTAAAGAATTAAACCCGACTTTTCTTACTCGTGGGTTGAACAAACCCGACCTTTTTTTTTAATACCCCAAGCGACCTTCTTTACCTTTTGTTTTGTCCTCGTCCCTCCAACAAAATTGAAATTAAACTTCGTTTTTGTTTTATTATTATTATAATTTTTCCACTCCTTGCCTGCTCCTCTTGCCGTATCCCATGTGCTTTTAGCCCCCCCCCTTTTTTTTTTAGTTTGACAGTACACATATCTTGCATATTCTAGAAAGTAATATTCACACTTTCACACCATACATATACTGATGCATTCATATTTTAACCCCACCACTAACCGTTTCATTTTTTTCTGTGTGTGCAGATAGGGGTGATAACCAAAATCAATCTAGCACACATCTATGTGAGTACGGGAAAAGACTGAGAACATTCTGCAGTGGCGCCTCCTTCTTCTCCGGCGGGGCCTTCTCCTTCTCCGACTAATGTGGTGTTTTGGGTTTAATGGTGGCGACAGTAGTGGTGTTGAGTTTGTGATTTTATTGGGAATTTCTTTGATGAGCAGATTGTTCAAAGGATCAGAACACTGCTCTGATACCATATTAAATTCTAGCGGAAGCGGTTTGGTTTGGTTTGGGTTAGGATTTGGTTTGGCCTTGTGGCCGGAGGCCGCTCGGTTTCTAAACGACTCTCAAACCGGCTAGTGGATTATTGGATACAAGAAGTGGAGAGATAGAATATGAAATATGTATTTGTTATTAATGTTTGGGTACATGAAAAGAGGAGATAACATCCTCCTTAAATACAAGAATGAAAATACATAAAATAGGCAAATAGCAAATATTGGGGCATAAAACATGGAGCTAGTCCCTAGGCACAAATCAAGGAGGTGCTAGTCTTGAGGCACAAATCTTGGTTAATGATGTTGGTCTTGGTCAATTGAATAAGGAGGAGATATTATCTCCAATAAAACAAGAGGAGATTGAGCAAAACATTAATGCACATGATTATGACAGAATAATTATAATCTTCATTAGCTTGAGCTACTCCTAGAAATCAGCGTATTTACTCCTTAATATCTTGTTTCCTTATACTCCCCCGCAAGATGGAGGACCCATCGGATACACCAATCTTGGAGCGATTACGAAGAAATGGTGCCCTGGTTAAGGGTTTGGTGAGCATGTTCGCGAACTGATGTGGAGAACTCGTAGGTTACAAGCAGAAACTTGTTCTCTGACAAAATGATAATCAAGGGTTACATGCTTCATCCGTGAGTGGTATACAGGAATGGCACATAGATATGTCGCTCCAGTATTGTCACAAAATAATGTGGGGGTGGTAATTGTAGTAATACCCAGTTCGTGTAGCAAGTTTCTGGTCCATGTAATTTCATCTGAGGCGTTTGCTAAGGCCTTGTATTCTGCCTCAGTGGATGAGCGGGAAACCGATTTTTGGCGAGTGGATTTCCATGAGATAATGTTTGTGCCAAGGTAGAGGATATAGGTAGTAGTTGACCGACCAACATCATGTACACCGCCCCAATCAGAATCTAAGAAGGCCGAGAGATTAAGAGAAGAGTTTCGTTTTAGAAAAAGACCATGGTGAATGGTGCCTTTGAGGTAACGAAGGACACGTTTGAGAGCTTGCCAATGTGTTTAGCGCGGGTTATGCATTAGTTGGGAGAGTTTGCTGATACCGAAGGAAATGTCCGGGCGAGTAAAAGCGAGATATTGGAGAGAACCGACGAGTTGCCGATACGGTGTGACATCGACTGTAGGTGAAGAGTCAGCCGAGGATAAAGGGTCAGTGGCATTGAGGGGGGTCGTCACCTCTTTGGCACCATCCATTTTAAACTGTTGTAGGATATCTTGGATGTATCGATATTGGGACAAGAAAAGCCCAGTCGGGGTGGGTATTACCTCAACACCGAGGAAATGATGAAGCATACCAAGATCTTTGAGTGAAAATTTTGTGCTCAAGGGCTTTATAAAAGTGATTAAGAAAAGGTGTGTCGTTACCCGTAAGGATAATATCGTCGACATAGACCATGAAGTAACTAGTTTCCTTTTGATTTTGGTGAATGAGAAGAGAGGCATCGGCTAAAGATTTGCGAAACCCAAAATGAAGAAGAAATTGTGTAAGCCGAGTGTACTAAGCGCATGAGGCTTGTTTTAAACCATAAATGGACTTTTTGAGTTTGCAAATGTGATTAGGAAATTGAGGGTTGATATATCCCGGTGGTTGTGTCATGTAGAAATCTTCATGAAGGGTGCCATGGAGAAAGGCGTTGTTGACATCAAGTTATCGTAACAGCCAATTTTTCAAAGAATAAATCCCCTTGTTTCCCCGGTGCCGTTTGGGGGCGTTATTAACATTCTGTTAGCAAGATAACGAGGGACAACGAACTAAACCGGTGGGCCATTAATGATTTGATTGTTTCAAACAATCATATCCACATTGACATTGACGATTTGGCGTTTTGAACACGGTTGTGACCAAATTCCGTCAAGAATGGGGTAACCACTAGCGTGGCAGAGATGCCATAATAGGAAAGTATATCGCTCTTCAACCAAAGTGTACAACATTTGACTGGTCATTAGAAGTACATTGAATCGCGAGGGGGGGGGGGGTATAAATGAGGATGAGGCGATTGAGGAGGCCCGTAATGAGTCCGTATCGCGCACAATGATAAATATCCGAACGTTGCGGTTTGGAGAATCATGAGACACCGCTTTGAACAACAATAATCGGTTCTTACCGTTTATGTGTGGTTTTTAATATTTTAATGTTATGTATTTTTTTAATGTTATGTATTTCATTTGTTTTATGTATTTAATTTTAAATTTAAATACAAAATAAAAAAATAAAGAAATGATTGAGGGGCTTTATTCTAGTTTCTGGTAGTTATTGGAAGGAGAAATAAAGTCCCTTTTTGATATGGCGCTTATGTGGTGCTGAGGTGACGGAATGAAGCCATCTGGGCTCAAGTCCACACCTTCAACCATAACAAACTTGTGCATGTATGGAGAGTCAATTCTTCTTAGGCCTAGTAGCTAAGCCAAAAACAAACGAATATCATGGGTGTCGCAAGAAGGAAAAAGCATCATCAGTCATCACACATGCACTGTTCCTTGATTGGTCGTAGCCATGACGAGAAGAGCAACATCAATTGTTGTGACGACACACAAATCTAGCTAACAACTTTTCAAGGGGTGCAAAAGATGGGCAAACAAAACCATGCAACACATTTGTACTCCTCCGATCAAAGTACTAGCCAATTCATATATATGCAACTATATATATGTGGAGTAGTAAGCACTAAGCTATTATATATATATATATATATATATCTCTTTTGGACTAGGAAGATGGGTCCTAAATGTACAAAGTAAGTATACACCGTACAAAAACAAATAAATACTAGCTATGGTATATTGGGAATTTGAATGATCGATCAGCATTAATTAATTAAGCATACAAGTCGACAAGGTCTTCTAAGGAGTCTGGTTGAGGGTCCGCATTTTGAAGCATCCATAGCAAGTGTTCGAAGAGAACGACCTCGCAATCGACGGTGTCCTTATCCCCAGAGCGCTCCACCAGCTCCTGGAACACCGGGTGCTCCGCCACCTGTGAGCTTATATGGTAAAGCCGTCTGGACTTGCCGACGTACACCGCGTGCCAATGGGTAGGGCTATAGCACTCCGCTGCTATGGCACTGCTGCTGCTGCTGCTCTTGCCCAAGGAATGCCATTTCTTCAGCACCGACTTGAGCTTGGTTAGCTTATTACTTCTGCCCATTACTTACTTTAGGATGAAAATGTTGTATGAGAGAATACAATACAATACAATTGGCAGGGGGAGGCATATATATATATATATATATACACACAGAAAAGAAAAGAAAAGAAAACAGGCGGGTGGGTTTGGGCCCATGCATATTGTTGTTGGGTGTGGCTTGGCTGGCAGGAAGGTTGCTGACAGTGACCATTCGTCTCTCGCTATGCCACACCTCTTATTCTCTACAGTCTGGAATGCATTTGGTTTCATTGTTTAATCCATTGTAGCTAATTTTTGGAGGCATAATCCTTGCTTGTCTCTTCACAATCATTAATCAATCCTTCTTTTTCTTCATAAATTAAAAAAAAAAACAGCGAGACATTATAATTCAAGTACCCTCTTAATTGAGATTTAATAAATGATTGGAATCTAAAAAATAAATAGAAATTGAGATTTAGTAAATGGTTGGAATCTAAAAAGTATATAAAAATTGAGATTTAGCAAATGATTGCAATCTTTAAAAAAATATAAAAATATAAAATAGATTAAGGGGAAGATATGCCCCATACCCTACTTGATGTATTAGTGGCATAACATTCAAGTTCATAGGTTCACCTAGAATTCAAGTTTCTAAGGCTTAGTTAGTGGCATATCATACAATTTAGTGGTTGCCATTTTAATAACCAACTAACAAGTATCCTATATATTATTTATCGATTACTTTCGTTTCTCACATAACATTCAAGTTCATAGGTTCACCTCATGTATTTTTATTAATTATTTCTAACTAGGCATGTATTTTATTAATTATTTTTAACCTCCATCCACTCCAGGGACTATCCGAGTTAAGTGACATCAAAAGTTGGGGACTACTGATGTAATTTTGAAAAGATAGAGAGTAAAGATGAAATTTGAGCAAACCACAAGGACTATTCGAGCAATTTTCTCTATATAACTCCAAAAATTGTTATATTAATAATCTATACTATATTATAATGCAAGAGGGAGGGGTAGTTTAAGATACCCAAAAATTAAGAACTTCTTTTTCATTAATAACCCTAAAATGAGGGTAAAATTGTTAGTTATACATTATGTACACTTTAATACTCTATCTTATTTACACTTTAATTCCCTAATTTTTAGTTACTAATTACATTTTTCTCCCATCGCCTACAAAATTATAATTCTTTTATTTAATTCTATCATAACTTTAAAACTATTATATTTTAAAAACATTCGAAAATACCATGACGACCTGCTCATTTTTGTTGACATTTCGATGTTTGTCTTAGTCAATATCGATGTGTGGATTGAAATGTATAAGAAAGAATGCCTTATGTACAAGTGATTATGGCATTTGATGTTTAGATACTAATACGGCTACTGAGAGGTAACTGTTAAATCCACATTCGAATGCTTTGCAAGAACACTGATATGCACATTTTAAACAACCTATAATCTAAGTGCACAAATTGAACTACCAGAATGATTTTTTATAAAAGTGAGTCGTACACAGGATATTAATACAATACAAGAGACACAACATATATTATCATAATTTTTGACACAAAATGAAGAAATCATACACAACAACGTTTGTGTCTACGATACATCTGAAAAATTATTTAACGCTATTGAGATCTAGGTTTTATAGCAACCGCCATCATCGGTTTCAAGGGGAGGAAAAGATTTACTATAGTTTTGATGAATTCTTAGACGATCGCCACAACTTCTATCTGGTCAAGTTCTTAAACTGGCTAACTGGTAATGGTTTACCGCCTCACAAGCTTCGTCTAAAAATCGGATGCCCCATAATATTATTGCGGAATATCGATCCATCTCATGGGTTGTGTAATGGCACCAGATTAATATGTAAAGCCTTTCAGTGCAATATTGATGCAGAGATAGCTGTCGGGCAACATACTGGAAAGAGAGTATTTGTAACACCCTAATTCTGTTCCACAGAAAACTCGCAGCGGAAAAGACAACCTAAAAATTCATTTCTCAAAAACAGCCTTGAATGTTTAGAAACCGAATCTACTAAGTATTTTTGGTGTTACATCTATAAATATTTCCTAATACATTCAACGTGACTCATCTCTATTTGATTATGTGACCGTGACCACGTACAATCCGCTCCATTGCTCGATCTCCAACCTTTCCTTACTTCATTAGGTGGGCAAGACAACCTACAATCAACACATAACCATAACGTTGGTTTAATGTGTGACTTTATGTAAATTACACATGATTCGGAAATAACATCCAACGATGCTCCGTGATCCTGTTCCAACTCTTTCCTTCAAGTTCGGGTGGGATGCCCCAATCCGAACCTCCAAATCCCATGCATTCATACTTACATACCTGCACTTCATTGCCATTCTCAATAATAACGGTTAATAACCTTACAATAAATACAACATACAATTCCCACACACAACCTACCGTGACCCGTCATGTTATTCTTTCCTCATGAATACTCTATGACATTATGACGTTCCACCCCTATACTCAATCTACGCATAGATACCAACCCTTACGTACATGATACTCTCACTCAAACCCGAGTATGAGCACTCATATATACATCACATTTTCAAACTACATAAGCATGACAATCTACTTACCAATAATTGATAACATCAATAACGTATCAATTAAACTACACGCACTTGTATCATTCCGTACTAGGATCATATTTACAAAACCGACATTACTATTACATGCTACACCCTTACATAGTCTTACACAAGGTCCAACAATGTTATTTGGTGCGTTAAACGCAATTACGGGTCACGCACATAAGCTCAACATCAACATACGATAGAATAAACTAAAAAAAAAATATAAATTCCCAGGCCCCACCGTAACTTACGGTGGCCACCGTAAGTTACGGTGGACCACAAAACCCAACGGTGGATTGCTACTGATCGACGGTGGAAAGAAAGGTGCAGAGGCCACCGTAAGTTACGGTGCCACCGTAACTTACGGTGGACCCTGAAAATCCACCCTTTGTTTCTCCTTTCCATACTTTCTCAAACCATTCCACACCGGTCCACCCGAAGCCACGTTTTACCCATTATAAGCTCCAAAACATGCCTTAGCATCATTATTAACATTCCATCATTCCATGGTTCTCATCCTACTTACACACACATGTACATATTAACATTCATTATCCTAAATGGAATAAGGATCACTTACCTCAAGTCCTCCAAGTTCATGCTTGTTTATTTGCCTCCTCTTGACCCATTAGCTTCCCATGGTTGAGTCCATCCTTCCTATCCTTTCATATCATCATGTTCGCATCATTGTTAGCATACATGACCATTCACACTAACAACCATTCCCAACCAAATATCACATTTTTTTTATTAGTCAATCTTTACCATACCTAAGACATAGATTTACAATCACATTGTTCGCAATTAAGCAATTCATCCTACCATTGTGTAGGTCTCATAAACCATTAAACATATATCACATGATATCCTCAATCTCACAATCATGCTAGGAAGCTAAACCATGTTAGTCATACATTGTTGACTTTTCAGAAAGTCAATTATCAAGTACGCAACTTTCAATATTTAGATACTTACACCCATATCAATATACTACTCCATATCAATTTTACCCTAAACATTTCATTAGCATGTTATAGGACACATATCAATCACATGACTACTTATGTGCACATAGAATTCATTCGACACATACTAGAGCTTCCATGATTCCACAAGTGGCAATTACAACCCTCATGTTAACTTACTATGAATTGTATCTATTATCACATTACTTTCATATTTATCAAGTCTTGCATACAAATTCATACATCATACTCATCTAGGCATTTCGTCAATCACATGGTGTGCGTACAACTTTCTAAGCTCAAGGTGCAAGTATTTCATGCCTAATATCCTAGCTCATTGTATCAATCATCACATTTCATACCCACATCAATTACCCTTCATTTCATAGACATTAAACATAACAAAACCTCACTTTCTTTCCAATCTATTCACCCATTTAACTAAGAATGACCATGGGTTACACTAATAGCAACATCTACTTTCAACTCTAAACATATCCTTCAATTCATTCAATTTCTATACAATTAACACATATACAACTTTCAATCATCACTAATTTCCACATGCATGTCACCAACTACACATTATTCTTACTATTACATGGATTTACCCCTACTAGAGCAATATCAAAGCTCTAATGAAAACCCAATATCATCATCTATGCAAATAAGCAACTTCTAGTGATTAGCTCATCTCTAAACCATTAGAGATGATCAATATCACTTACAATCAAGCAATAATACGAATTTAACACGTTTTGCTCAAAACCCACATGTGGGGTTCGAACCCTACACGAATTTGGGGGTTATGGTTCTTACCAAAGCTCAATCCTTGAAGATTAACATTCTAGAACACACCCTTCATCCATTGCTTCAATCTCTTGCATTAACTTCTTCACTTGAGGGATTATCATGTTAGTTTTGGCTCTAGAATGCCCCTTTGGGGCTGGATACGTTTATACCCAAGTGGGTATTCTTCCCCATTTTACTAACACCAACATGTTACACGAATAGCCCCTCAAGTTTTCCCTTCTTCCATTTTATTATAAAACTTAACTTTGCAAGTTTCTTTCTAGTGTTATTTCCCCATTATAAAGATAATAACTTCCACTAGGTAATTTTTATACTAGAACATAACCAACATTCTTATCATCCCGTTTTATTATCCATAAAGGCTCATTCTACTATTTGATTTGTTTTGTCATTTCTTATTCACGCCTAATAGCGTAATTAAGCGAAATGGATTTTCGGGATGTTACAGTATTTTTGTCGAGAATCACTCTATGTCTTTCTGAGGACGATATGTTACTGTTCAAGCTGAAAAGAAAATAGTTTCCTATTCGACTTAGCTTCTCCATGACAATCAACAAAGCTCAAGGTGAAACAATTCCACGTGTTGGTGTTTATCTTCTGAATTCTGTATTTTCGCATGGACAATTTTATGTTGCTTTATCAAGAGGGATATCACGTGCTAATACAAAGGTATTAGTACATCATGCCAAAACTTCAAACGAGACGGGGTATACACAGAGAGGTGTTACGCGAAATATAAAATGCTTGTAAGTGAGAACTTAATGGGTTTTTTATGCATTTGGTGGTTTACGCAAATACGTTCTAAATATAGTTACATGTTATTACTTTATATACTTTGGTCAGTACTTTATATACTTTGGTCAGTTTTACTAACTTATTCATTTTTGATCTCTTAAAGAAATTTTAGGAATTTGTCATGGATGAGACAAAAAGAAAAATGGAAGATATTTCAGGTATGTATACTATATATATAAGACAGAAAATTATTAAAAAAAACATATGTTACTAACATACTTAACGTTGTTGTTTTTAGGTCCCAAATTTGCTCCGGCTACTGACGGGTCAGCAAAACAAGAAAAGATGGTTTCAATAGGAAACTTCTTTTTTGTGAAAAAGAAAAGAGAAGGGGTGGGTTGTCTAATTCTAATAAACTCAACCTCTAAAAGATGTAATAATCAAACATGAAGAGATACAAAAAATTTGAGGGATCACTCTTGATAATGAATGGTGGGCCGACAATATATATGAGATCACGCAGATTTGAAGACGTATGACTAAATTGATCTC
Organism: Ambrosia artemisiifolia; assembly: GCA_032199755.1. Lineage (NCBI taxonomy): Eukaryota > Viridiplantae > Streptophyta > Magnoliopsida > Asterales > Asteraceae > Ambrosia > Ambrosia artemisiifolia. The sequence goes on from CM063524.1 coordinate 39,175,998, forward strand.
ATGATTCAAGTAGTTCACACTTAAGCTTTTAGTTTTCAACTTTATGTTTATTAAGACTTATGTTTCCTTATTCACATATTACTTTATTATTTCATGAAATGTTTTTGAATTACTTTATAATTTCAATGTTAAATCTTTTAGTTACTAGACATGTGTAACGTTTATGACGTATATCCACCACAATAATGCTACAACAAATATTATACTAATGTAAAAATAAGTATCGCATTGCAAAGTGTCGTTCCCGCCGCATCACGCGGGTTTCCTACTAGTATCTGTAATCCAAACAAAAAACTAGTGAAAAAATGACTACATTCAAACACTATAAAAGTCAAAGTTGAATGTTCATCATCGTGTACAAATACAAAACTATATAATAGTACAAAGAACAAGTGTGACGAATAAAAACAAGATAAAGACAATAATACTTTTTGTTGCATTATGCTCTATATTTCGACGAATTACATTATATAATTTGTGAATAATTAATGTTATATAACATCAATGTACGTTGTATAAAGCTTTGGTGTAGCCTAAAAACAAAAGGAAACAACGACATGTGGTGTCGGTGTCCGATTAGGATTGCATGTGGGAGGGAGGGAGGGACAGAGAGGGGACCCTTCATCACCGGATCCAAATGGACCCTATCATCATCTTCTGTCGACCCCTTCAAACATTCCTTTAATCGTTGCTCTACCTTTCAACCCATGGGCCAATCGATATTATCCATTCAATACAAGACAATGTATTCTGATATCTAAGTAAACTCTTAATCGACTTTGTTCAAATCGAAATTTAAAGATGGCTCGTTTAATATTGCATACACGTCCATTTTGTGAAAATGAAATATATATACTCACATATCAACTAACGCGTTAAAGATACAAAAACACCTCGAATATCAAAAACAAAATCACAAAGCCGTAACTTAATTGACAAGAAACACTTAAGCTCAACATATATACAAATAAGCTACTAGCTACATCACACGATTAGAATGTACCAAATTCTCTAATAAAAATGCCCATTTAATATGTAGCATCCAATGTTTTAGTTAGACCATGTCTACGTTAGGTATAGGGACGACCCTAAACTAGATATATAAGTTATGGAAATTGGAAGTTATCTTTACTAGCTGTTATGCTACGCCAACTAAAATCAAGTTTAGAAACGACCCTAAGCTTGGGCTAAAGACTTGTAAAAATAATAATAAGATTATAGTTCAAGTATTGAGTTTATTATGTTGGGTTCATTATTGTTTTATATTGGGCTTATTATTCTTGTCAATTATATCTCAGGTGGGCTCTTTGTAGAGTGGCCCATGGCCCATGTGCATTATGAGCAGGCAACTTGTTCAAGAGCTTATATTGATCGTTGGATTGTTTTGATCCTTGGCCGTTTATCTCAAGGTTGTTGAGAAGCTTCTCGAGTCACTATATAATATCTTTATCTCTCTCATTGTGTAGGTTTTTGATCATTCTGTATTTGTCTCGTTGTTGTATTCTCTCTCAGTCTGTATTAGCGTTCTTATCTTTGTAAGTCTGTTCGTATTATTCTTTCATTATCATCTGTTGATTCATAATCAGCAGACGATCTTGTATCTTGTACTCATTATTTGAATCTCGGTGTTTTACTGAGATTCTTTGGGTTTGGTTGGGTACTTTTCTGGGTTGGTTAATAATAGAGTTTTGTCACTGTTTTTGTTGCTATTTCTTGTGTTCTTGTTGTTGTTGATTGTTTGTGGTTGTTATTAGTATAAATTTATAAGTTTTCTACAAGACTCAAATTAATGGGCATAAACATGAATCTCTACACATGGTTTTCTTAATTAGTTTTAAGTGACGTCTTAAGTTTGATTCTTATTTTAGTCATCCCATTCCCATACTATGCTAGTGGGGGGGGGGGGGGGTGGTATACACTGTATTGATGGTATATGTTATTTTAGTAGTACGCCAACTTGTAGATGACAATTTCCTTGTTTGCCTTACTCTGAAACTACGTTCAATTAGGTTTGTTCCTAAGAATCGCTGAATTTCAAGGGCCATTGGCTATGATTTAGCGAGGTGGCATGGTGTCAGAACTTCACATGTAATACTCGAAAAATCTATATCTATATCTATATATAATAAAGGAGTAACTAGGGGTGAGGTGACACCTTTCTATGCTCTCCATTCCAACCCATTTAACTTGGGTATGGGTTATCTTACCTGACCCATGACCTTAATTTCTTACCCAATAACCCGTGCATAAAAGTCTGAATTTGTAGGGTTTCTCATTCTGTTCCTGACTTCAATTAATCCAAGGTATGCCTTTTTATATACAGTTTCTTCTCCCTTCAATGATTCCGATTGCGTTAGCATCCAAATCTGTTGTTCATAAAATAGGGGTTTTTTAGGGTTATAATCCGTATGAATATATATGATTTTCGTCATACAATCGTTGATGGCTCGGATGTTTACATATCTGTGTTTCAATTTAGGGTTTATATGTATAGATGACTTCTCAATTTGTGGGTGTCGGTTTTAGGGTTTCAATTTAAATACACATATGTTTTAGATCTGTTTTGCTAGATTGTTATGTTTTTAGATATGTTATTATTTTAAGATTTATAGTCGTATTATCTATTATTGATTATATATATACACACATACATATCGGCTCATCTTTCCAACCCCTTTTTTACTGGTTCAATGGATAAATGTTCAGATCTATTTATGATTTTCATTTTGTATATCCGTTGGAATTAGGGTTTTGTGTTTTTTTGTCACACCCCGTCTAGGCGGAAACACGGGATGCGACTTCGAATGATTTTCATGCACAAAGGTCATGCAAGCATCAAATAAATTAAAAGTAGAAACATCCATTTGACAACATTGTTTTAGAAAACATAGAATTAAATTTTCTTAAATAAAACCATTGTTTGAAATTGTCATAACTCAAAATCAATACAACAACGGCTCATGAAATGGTATCCCAAGATGCCCGCACGCGACCCCCCAAGTTCCACGACCCATGCTAATTACTTGAAAAATATGCATGTAAAAATATGGGTCAACATAAAGTTGGTGAGTTCACGGGTTTTAAATGGATGGACTTGTAATCCAGAACCGACTAAACCACTGCCTAGCTAGAGCAATGATCAATATGTGATCTGACATGAGCCCATAACCAAATCTTAAAGCGTTGTGCTTCGCCCATTGTACACTAAAGACAATGAATAAATGTGAAATACAAGCACTCTCTTGATATCTGTCATCTGGTCAGAGCGACTGACCAAGAGTGGTGGGGTCAACCCAATAGATCTATTCCTGTGTTTCATGCCTAACTCCATAGCTAATGGTTACGGTATGACGTGTGACACGTGGACTTTATGGATCCTAAACCTTGTTGTCTCATGTTCACATAATTGTCATAATTGTAACTGAAAACTGTACGCATGTTTTTCCCCCGGAAAAATGTAAAACGGTGAAAAGGGGCTGTGAAAAACTCACCTTGTGTGTGTTTGGAAATGAAATACTGAGCCTGGAGCTAGAGTATCCGACCTACGTGTCCTATGTAAGAAGGGACATTTTAGGTCTATGTTACTTGTATTGTTTACAAGTTGTTCACTTGTTATGTTTGTCCTTGTAACTTAACCCTTTAAGTTATGTGTGTCTATGATGTAGGGATTTATGTATTTAACATCTTGTTTCCCCCAAAGATTAAATGTTTATCTTTTAAATGTATAATGTTAGAGTTTCTAGGTGTAATTTCCCTTAATATGAACCTCATGCCTCGTGTTTTTAGATTTATACCATATTCATGTATTTTTATACACCTTGGTGAGTGTGTGTACTCATATGTTGTAGGTTTTAATACTTTTAACTCAACATGTGTGTATGTCTACCTAATACATGTAATTTAGTTTACTAGCTTGATAAATCTAGTGAAAATAATATTATCTCTTGTTAAGAATACCATTTTCATAAATCTAGTGACCATTGAAAATAGCTTTATCTTATGTAATAACATAACCTTCATTTGTAAAACATGTACCCCTTTGTAAGCCTAAGCATTTTCCATAGGGTTTACAATTTACTAAAAACAAAGTTTCATGTTATTAAGTTTAATAATCCAACCCTTATGTTTTACAAGTTTTCGGCCCATGTGTACACTTACACATAAGTTTCGGTTCTATGTGTGTGTATGTATATGCATACATTTTTCAACTAGCTTTGTGTATTTTAACTCATAAACCCACTTGTTTTACTTGGTTATAGTTACAAATTTTAACATATTAATGAACAATCTTTTATGTAAACAAAAGCATAATAAAAAAAACATAAGCTTAAGGTAAATGTTATACCTCCTAGGGAATCAAAGGGTGAGGGATTTAGGGGCCTTCTACTTTCTTGTTTAAGATCCTTGATACCCTAATGTCCCTTGGAAAGTGATGGTTTCGGTTTGGTGGTGGTTCGGCAGAGAGGGGGTGGTCGAGGGGTGGTTTGTTTCGGGTGGTGGTGGTCGGCCGAAGGTGGGGTTGGGGCGGCGAGAGTGAGGGAGAGAGTTTTGATTTGGTGCACCTTGTTCTCACACCTTGAGGTCATATATATACTAAATGGAATGGCAAGATCAACTTGGTGGATTAAAGTGGTGATGGTGACCCTTTTCTCTTTTAGTGCAAGACTTGGAAGTGGGATTGTGATGGTGAAAGATGCATGTGGGTCTAGGTTTTGGTGTAGACAAAAGAGGAAGTCAAATGGTGCATGGGTTAGTGTTCATGTGTTTCCATGTTGGTGTAGGTTTTGGAGCATATGGTTGGAAGGTAATCAAGGTTTCTAGAATGATGAACTTGCTAGAGGAGTAACATGGCACACACACATACATATATGTATGTCGTGCGTGTGTATATATATATATATATGTATGAGGTTGTATATATTTTTTTTGAACATGTTATTACTTGTCTTGTATAACCTCTTCGTTACATATTGTATCTAGGTGTTATGGGAGGTTCTTGTACATGCCTATGTTGGCTAAAATAATATGTAACTATTTGCACATTGTTTACTTTTTAACTAGTTGTATTACTAGTCGTTTATGGACATTGTGTTCGGTCAATTTTTGTATATGGACATTGTTTGTTTTTATTCTTGTTTGGGTCACAATTGGGACCTTATGTTCAATTGTATTGATTCCCAAAACTAGGGTTTTGTATGGATTTTCCAATAGTTCCCGATAAACTATTCCACTAGTTATTAAATTGTATCAACTAGGGTGTCTAATGCTAGGCTGTATGCATCGGGATCAACTTGTTGGAACCTTGCATGGTCCAGTTATGATGTAACATGCGAAAGGTAATGCCATGCACAATGTATATGTGTAGTTAGGTGTACGGACATGACCTGTCTTTCGGCGGGTGTCACATTTATCCACTGGTTGTAAGTTTCGATGATGTTACACTTTATAGATGTGTTTCTATGCATTCGTTATCGGATTATCCATTAATGTTTTCTGATCTTGGTTACGCTTTTTTAGCTCGGGGTTGTCCGTTAATTTTTCTGATGTTGTTTATATATATATATATATATATATATATATATGCATTCCTTATTGGATTATAGTTAGCTTTTGATTTTGACTGATGTTATACATAGATTTGTTGTTCGATTTAGCTTATTATTGATTTATATATACGTTGTTTAGTACATCATCAAGAATCCATGTTCATGTTGGATGAAAGCTTTTGACCTTCAAACTAACATAGAATACTTGAATGAATATTGTTCTTCATTCACTTTCTTCTACATATGATTTTTTGCTTTATTCGGATTGTACAGTCTATGTTTTGTCACTTTGATTCTCAGTATAGCAATTGCTATCAAAGTTGCAGGTCATAGGTTGCTTAATGTGGGTTTAAGAGTATTTCTTCTTGAAAGAAGTTGGGCTACGGATGAAAGTACTCTAAAGGTTTTATTTGATTACCTTTAGTCTACTACTATATATATTGTTGTTTTGTGTAGTTTAGTGCTCTCAAAGTAGTGTAGTTTTTATGCATATAGAGCTGTCAAAACAATCCAGATTTCTACAATTAATTGTTGTCAAATTGGTTCGGTTTTATGTATATATGATGTGTCTGGTTTTAGTAATTAGAAAATATATCATTTTTCTGGTGCCAAAAACTTTGGATTTTTAATTTCAAAACATTGGTTTTGGGAAAAAGATGATTTTTTTACTAAACCGTTTAACAAGTTTTAAGTTTATAAGTAAACGATAATTACTTAGAACTAAAACCAACACATAGGCAAAGAACCTGACGTGTATGGCATAGATTTCTAGGGTAAATACCGAGTACGGTATTCCAAAGAACACATCTTCCCCTACTCAACCTTTAATCACTTTAATTAATTGGGTTTTGAAAAAAGAAAAAAGAAAATAAAACGGAAGGGTTCTAGAAGAAAATAGTTTTGAAAGAGTTTTGGCTTTAAAATAAAAAAAATAGTAGGGAGAGAAGACATGCACATCTCGGGGACCCTCCAAATAAGTAGGCTAATTATATTAAAAGCAGTAGTTTTAATTATTGGTGAGGAGAACGAGTTTGAACGGTCCATTCAGAGTTAGGAGATAGGAAAATAAATAAATAAGGGACAACGTTCTGGAAACTCTATCGATCACACACAGGGGAAGTGTACGAGTCCCCATAAAGGTGTCTTCAGACTGCTGGCCCGTAAGTCGTTCTTCTCCTGGTTGACAGTGTGGTGTTACCTAACTCACACTAGCCATGTAATTTCTTGGAAAACTTGAGTCCTGCTTATTAGGCACTTCCCAAACCACTCATTTAAGCACTGGATTCTCTAATTTACCTTCTTAAATTTACGTAGAGGCTTAATTCCGACCGGGAATCCCTTCCACCTCTCTCAACTCTCACTTTCCGTACCGAAGGATCTCAAACACCATCAACTAGTGTGACGATGGATCCTCTAAGAAGTTAACGACATTGTACTAACGAGAGCTGGATAAATTATTCTTGTTTTATTTATCTTTAAAAGTTACAACTTAAATATTTATTGATCAGGTAAATATAAGTTTGGTTTAGTGATTATGTGACTTAACACGTTCAACCCTTAACCCCCAAGACTTATGAATGAAATCCTTAACAAAGGTGGAACATAATCCTAAAGGTGTGCAATCTGAAGATCACTGGTGCACCCATAGGGAATCCTCCATTTGCCAAGAAAGTCACTCACATATCTGGTATGAACCAAAAACTTGTCACCCGGATTTGGTCCACTTAAAAAGCCATTGCTTAGAACCCAGTTTGAATATCAGAAACCCTAAGGATCTATCTTACTACCGGTTTCCTTGCCTTGGATCTAGCTCGGGACTACCAGAAGCCGTACGAACCCCATGATTGCTTGTTTTATAAATTAAGTTTTAGGTTGATTTTAGGTTTGTTAAGTTAATCACTAGTTGAACATGTCACAAAAATAAACAAACAAGAATTAGTTAAGAAGATAAACATGCCAAATAATTAAAAATAAACTACTAATAATATAAAAAGTCTAATGAATTGAATATGTTCGGAAGATACTAGATGGATACAACCATAATAGATAATCAACACAAGAACATGGATGTCTCCAACTCATAGACAAGCCTTCAAATTCTTTGATCCTATGCCTCAAATGTGATCATCAATACCCTCGATATTTATTGCATAAAAACTACTCCTACGGTTCCATTCTCGGCCAAAATAATCAAGGTAGGATGAATCCTAACCTTGGTGGAATATTAGGATGGTCCTAAGGCCTCCCAGAAGACCCCAAGATCTCTGGAAGAAGCTTAAAAGTCGGCCCAAGAAAGCTCTAGAAGGCACAAGAAGGAACACCTAATGATTGAGTTGAGCTTGCTATTTATAGAGCTTCCAGGTCAAACACGGGCGTGCTTGATAGTGGTGCACAGCCGTGCAATAGCCGCACGTACGTTCTGTTGCTGCATAATCTGTCTTGTCTGTACTTTGGGTCATGCATGGGCGTGCCTGTTGACAAACCTTGTTTTCTTGTCTCCCAAGTTAGCTATTTGACTTTTAGTGTGCGAGACTTTTGTACCACTAAGCATGGGCATGCTTGGTCAACCCCGGGTCAATTTTATCACCATTTAAGCCCTAAGAAGGTCTTTACACATCCTTGGTACATGCTTCGAGTCTCGTATCTCCAGGACTCTCCTATTTTAGTTATTTTTACCCAGAAATCATCTATTTTCGGGTTGGAGCTCCAATTTCCTGAAAACCACAAATAGAAATGATTAAGTAACTTTAATTATCAATTTAAGCCCAATTTTGCCATATTATGAGACTAATTATGCATGTTTCATATGTGTAAATGATGACACATCAATATATAACTACCAAAACAATGCATACTTTTTGTAGTTATGTATGTAGCAAATTAGTGCAATTTTGCAGTTTATTGCTGTCAAAGTAGTGCAGTTGTTAAGCACATAGAGCTCTTAACAATTGCAGATCTTTGTAGCTCATTGTAGTCTATTTCTTACGGGTATGATTTCCATAGCTAATAAACGGTTCTCTTTCTCTAAATGTGTCTCAGACTTCAATTGGTTCATTGATTGCTACAATGAATCTTTTCATGCTTCATAATCTGATAAGGTATGGTTTCTGTTTCTAGATTTTGACTCCATATTTGGTCAATAGTGATTGTGAATTATGTTTTTGTTTAAAAAAAGGAAGCTCTAGAGGGACATAAAGAGTGTCCTTAGATAACCATGGCAGTTCAGTGGGCTAATGTTAAAATGATTACAGGTGATTTTCTTAAGGTAAAGTTTCACAAGATAGCAACCAACCTAGCGTGTTAATTCGATTTGTTAAGCATATACTTTTTTGTCATGAATTAGTGAGTATACTTTGTTTTTGTGGGCTAATTTGGTAACTGTGACCTGTTAGACTGGTTAAATTGTTGGAATATCACATTTGAGTTTTTTTGTATTATTAAAACAGATGTCACTAAATAATAATATGCTTAGGAATTGGTCCATGCTTGTAACTGAAGTTTTATTTTCTCTTCTTTTCTGGGGGCGGGGGCACTAATCTGTTTCAAGAAAATTGGATGTTAAGAATAAACCGATTGAATTTATCGATTTTGATGTTTTAAATTTGGTTTTTGAAGGGGAATTTTGATGTTCAATCAGTTTGAAGAATAAACCGATATGAATTATGACGTTTTAAAATTGGTTTTTGAAGGGGAATTTTGATGTTAAGATTTTGTTTGAATTCAATTCATTTTTTCCTGATTGATTTTGATTGGAGATAATTCAGTTCATCTTTAATCCCTTATTCGATTTGTATCTTATTGATAGTCTACTTGTTGTGTTCCAGGTTTATGCGTCGGTGGGCATTTAACTTTTTGACGTGCATACCGATACGGAAAATGGAAACACACCTAATTCAATCTTTTGCGATCCAACTGAGTATTTAAGTTCGTCTACAAATGTGTTCTCTTCTGCACCATCATTCAAGTCGCTGTCGGTTAGGTTTTTTTTATTTAGTTATCGTTTTGTTAAATACATATGTTCTATTTTGGTTTGGTTATGTGAGTTGTTTATTAGGATTTTTATGTGGTTATGTGTATTGGAGATCCATGTTCCCCGTTTTTTCTTCTCTGTTTAACTTTTCTACTTCAAAGCAAATTTTACTTTCTTCTTCTACAATATTCACTGGTTTTGTTGTTTAGTTTAGACCTCATTATTGTTTGTTCCTCCCTTTTTTGGTATTGTTGTATTCTGTTTCGTCATTCCTGCCTCTTTGGTTGATGCGACTGTTTTGGGCTTATTGATTAGCTAGACTTTGATATGGTTCCTACATCCTTTATTTCCTTTGGGTTGTGTTTTTGGTGGTTTTGTTTATGATGTTTCTGCTCTTTTATTCATGTTTCTTTGTATGCACACCATGTATTCGATATTATGTTTTCACTTTGTGTGTTACCTGTTTTGTCTGCGGTTTGCTACATGTTTGTGTTATACTAGTTTGTAACTGGTTGGTTTTAGGTTACGTGTTTCGGTTTTGTAGTAGTATGTTGGTTTTAGGTTATGTGCTTTACATGTTTCGATTTTGGCTGTTGTTACTATGCTAATATTAATTATAAAATAATTTTCATAGTAAAGCAAGGTCTATGAATTTGCTTCTTTTAGGTTTTGGAAGAAATTTAGTGTGGGGAATTATGATCCAACAAATGAGGAATTTAATCCAAACATGCATAATGTTGTTTCCTAAGTCTCAAATGCTACAAGGCCTCCAGGTATAGTTGCAGTTGTGCTCAAGGTATGCTCAGGGTTGGCTCAACCATTTTAGTGACCTAAAGCGAAGCAACAATTTGGGGGCCTTAAAAAAAACAATTGCATACACCACACACACAAACACACCATCCTCTCTGAAAAAAATAAAGATCAATTAAAGAATATATATTACCCTTCTTTTTCTTTAACCCACACAAACATACCCATCCTCTCTTGACCCTCTCTACCTACGTGTTTCCTTTTCTTTCTTTTTCTTAAACCTACAAAAAAATACACACACGACACCACACACACACACACTTAAGATCTATTTCATTTTCTTTCTTTTTTCTTAAACCCAGACAAACACACACACTTGACACCACACACCCACACAAAACACAGTTGTTTTAACTTGTAGCGGAGGTTCAAAAACGGTGGGTTCAGAGAGGGAGGTCAGTGGAAACAATGGTTGTTGTAGCGAAGATGGCAGTGATGGAGGATACAAATAGCAAATGCAAAATATTCATGAATCACAAATAGCAAATAGCAAAGAAAATAAAAGAGCGACGGTTCTTTACCTGAAAGAGCCGTTGTTGGCTGCTTCTTTCTTTCGGCCGACGCTTCATTCCTGTCTCTTTCATCTATTTTTTGCGACTGTTGTTACTGCTTTGTTCTTTCTTGATGCAGAGAGTGCAGACAACAGGGTATTAAACCCTAGACTGGAAAAAGAGGCGCTTTGCATTTGTTGTTGTCTGTTTCCAATGGGAGAACATTGAATGGATTATCAGGTTCTAATTAAGACCATTTATTATGCCCAATCCAGCCAATTTTTCATATACAAACTAAAAAAAAAAATTGGAGGTCCTATAGAATTGGGGGCCCAAAGCCCTAGCCTCAAAATAATTGGGCTTGAGTCGGGCCTCCAAAACCACATTGAAATAAAAAATAATAATAACTAGTAAAATTCCCCGCCGCTTCGCGGCGGTGGCGTGTCGACACCAGGACACAAACGCCGACGACTTTTTCCTTATGTAGTTCGATTACCCGCCGCTACGCGGCGGGATGCGTTCGAAGTTCCGTGGTCGGCTTACTGAGGATACAGCGACGGGCCAGAAGACGTTGAGAAGCAAGCGGCCGGAGTAAGGTGTCGGTAAGTGGAACAGGTCCGTTAACGGGTTGATAGCACCCTAAGTTGGTAGCAGCTGGTAGGGTAGAGGTTTGTCTGAGAATGAAGATCATGAAGAAGAAGGTAGAATAGGTATAGGAATAAAGTGCAGAATAAAAGGGGTGAAAAATCATGTTTGGGGGGAAAACGCAAGAAGGTCAAAGGATAATGTTCCACTGACGGTTAACAATCTATAACTTATAATAAAAGAATTGAACTTTGATGATGTGACATTCAATGGAGGCCTCAACCTCTCCTTGAATATGCTACGTGGCATCATGTAGGATTTTTTAATTTTTGAGTTTTTTTAATAAATCTATATATTATAATTATTTTAGGAAAAGATAAGAATTTAAAAACAAAATTAAATTTTCTCTCTAATGTTTCCTCCCATAACTTTTAAACGTTAATATTTTTTATATACGAGATTTTTTAAAGAAAAAAATTACACCAAATTAACGAGCGTTTTATTATCTTTCCAACGAGTACCATAGTGCTATATAAAAAACATAGAAAAAAGCAACTATTTTTGTAGGGTTTTGTTTTCAAATATATTTTACTCTACTAATAAATCACAAACGATAAATATAACTTCATAGGCAGAGATTCTTTTTTTTTTATATTTGAATATGAGATCTTGTGGCAGAAATTTGTTTAAAATAAATAATAATAATAATAATAATAATAATAATAATAATAATAATAATAATAATATTCATTAATCATGTATTGGCAAATCATTAATTATGTTGTCATATTAGATATTTTATTATGTTATATTAGATATTTCAACCTCGGGACACTCCCGGGATAAAAGCTAGTTAATATATATACTAATTGTAATTTCGTTTTTCAAAATGATTTAAGTACTAATTCTTTTTTTTTTAACGGAGAAGAAAACTTATTATTCCACCAACAAACTAGCAAGAAGCTAGAGGTACACCAAAACAAATGAAAATCACAAAACAGACATTACCAAATCCTAAACACCTACGCAAAATGCCATAGACCCTCAAAACTATGCTAACCGATCAATTATCTCGACTGGAAGCATCACCTTAAACCTTGGCACCCCCTTCATGTCCGAATGTTGCCAGGCAAAAGAATCTAGGGACTCAGTTAGGAGGTTCCATAAAGCAGCTTTACAGTCAGGTGGGAGCTGTGCACCAACAGTTACCTGCCAATTTTTTAAATGGATTAAGCAAAGAATTTTTGTAAGGTTATTTAGAACCTTTTAGTTGCTTCGACTACCTTCTGCTCCGGAAAGCATGGGTTAATCGACCATTTTTCTGACAACTCCTGAGTGACTGGAGTAGCTTGGGAGCTCGAAGCTTGACGAATTTCGGCTACGATTTGCATCTGCTCAGTGTGAACAGTTGCTATTCCATCTTCTGTTGGAAACTTGATAGCTCCATGTATGGAAGAAGCAACCATTCCGAAGGCACATATGCTTGGGCGTCCCAAGATGACGTTGTGCACGGAATGAGCTCCTACCACTAGAAATGTTAACATTTCCGTTCGGTTCCGGCCTTCAGCGCCCAAGGTTACCGGAAGGGTGATTCGTCCCATGGGTTGAATTATCTCTCCTGAGAAACTGACTAATGGCATGGAAACCTGTTGTCATTTAAAACAGAGGTTATTACCATTATTCCGAAGGTCGGAAAGAATTTGCTTCGGGTGAAATATGTGATCGGAACGAATGTTTGCGAATACCTGTACCATCCTTCTCTGGATTTCAGGTGCCAATCGTTGAAAGCAATGATGGTACATTATCTCCGAAGCACTGCCATTGTCTACATAGACTCGCTGAACTTTATGTCCGGCAATGATGGCAGAGATAATTATTGGTCCTTCCAGAAACTGATCTGGTGTTACCTCAGAGAATGATATTGCCTGTTACAGAGATAAATTGTTTTAGAACCAAAAGTTACGCAATACTTTTGATATTTGGAGATTGTTTGATTAAAAAATATGAATACTAATACGTATAGCGTCTCTTGCCCACCTGGCTCATGAACGAAGCAAGGTGAGAGCTGGAGCGTTTAATGCCATGTGGTGTGATGGCCTGGATCATATTAATCACTGCTTGGTTATTGGTGTTGGTGATTGCTCCGGGCTTCCCTTCCTTTACTTCTTTAAGAAGGTGGGAAAGCTTTCCGGACCGGACCGCTTTTTCAATCTCTTGCCGGAGAGACCAGCAGTCATCAGTATTGTGCCCTTTTGCTCGGTGATACTCACAGTATTTTTTAGAGTTTCGGTCGGACGAGGGTCGCTGCTTAGCAGGTGTAGGGAGCTGCAAATTTTCTGTTAACAAGATGTCACGAGGAGTTTTGGTTAAATCAGTGGTTCTTCCAGAGCCTTGAGACTTAGAAGAATTGTTTCGGTCCGACCGATCATATGGCTGCTGTCTGTTTTTGTTCCAGTGACTGTTTCGATCTGCGTTATGAGAGCCTTTCTTCCACACATTGCGTCCTCCGGAATTCTTATAATCTCCTTCGGAAGATTGCCCGCAGGCACTCTTCCCCCTGGCGAAGGCTCTGGCTCGCTCCATGAGTACTTCCATTGTCTTTGGCAAATCTTCATGTAGTTTTTCTACCAACTGATTGTTTCGGACTCCGTGACAGAAGCCTGAAACTCGGAGCTGATCCATTGCACCATGGATTTGCATACTCTCTTTGCTGAAACGATCAATGAAGGCCTCCAAGGATTCACCATCCTTCCTCCGGATGTTGTGTACTTCCGTGATGTCCTTGGAGCATCGTCGGTGGTTCGCAAAATTTATCAGAAACAACTTTCTAAATTCGATCCAGTTGGTGATTTCTCCAGCAGATAACCCATCGAACCAAACCCTTGCTGCTCCGGTGAGGGTTTGTGCGAACATGTGGCACCATGCTGGCATGGGCCATAGTTCAATCTCTGCTGCTCCTTCAAATGCAAAGACATGGTCATCTGGATCGGAGGTCCCTGCATATGTTTTAACAGTAGCTGGCATTTTCAGTTTAACCGGAAGAGGCGCAGTTGCAACTCTTTGAGAGAACTTGGAGAACGACGTCATATGAGCAGGGCGATATGGGGCAGTAAGTTCATCGTCTCCCCCTGTTACAATTGGCATCCTTTCCGACATGGGCATGCTAACTTGCATCGGTCCAGTATAACCCGAAGATGCCAGTGGCCCTTGTGGAGTTTGGATCTGCATAGTGGTGACTGCGGTAGAGTAAGTGGCGAAAGATCCCAGACCGGTGCTTAGCTCTGCCGAAGCAGCAAGTCCACCGGTGGAGAATAGATTAGTTTTTACACTTTGCAAAACTGTCTCCCTACTTTGCTGTTCTTTTAGCCGAAGCAACAATTCTCTGTTTTTCTGGAGGAAAGCATCATCGAACTCTATCAGTGAGGCACTTGCTTTAACAGCCGAAGCACCAATAGAGAAAGATGATTGCTGAGCACTTCCCTGTGTACCCGTGGAAGTGATAGCTGGTGCCGACGAGGTGATAACCACCTGATCATCGTTAACTTCATTTGCTTTCACGTCTTCAATTATGAATCCCTCAGAATGTGCCGTCATGGGTAGAGATTACTCTGCTCTTCTCGAAAAAAGAAAAGAACACAGCAAACTAACGGATGGCGCCAATTGAAGAGGAAAAAAGTTACCCCTTGGTTGGTCCGGTGGATCAGATCTGAGAGATGAAATAAGAGAGAATGATAGTCGAGTAGATCTGAGATTAACCTGCAAAACAAAACACCGTTAGGCTCGTCACAGGGGAGAGGAAGGGTCTCTCTGTGACCACCCTCCGGCGTGAGAATAAGTATGGTTTTAAGAAGTGGAAAGTAAGTACGAAAAGTACAGAAAGTACAAGTAAGTGAAGTTACCAAATGAAGAAATTTTGGGAGGTATTTATACTTTCCTGAGTGGGCTTCGGCAGGCCCAGGCCCATGGGCCTTATGGTCGAAGCTAGACGTTCGGTCCTACCTTAGCTGCGATCTTCTTATGATGGACTAGGCTTCGGTTTTAGAACCTGGTCTTCTGTTAGGTTCGGGCCCGGCCCTTTTGTGATGGTCCGAGCTCCGACCTTTAACCACATATTCTCTTCATATGGGATCAACAATATTCTTCAGTTTCTCATCCCCCATGATGCTAATCGAACTGCGACATTCATCCTTGTTCATTATTGTTTGTTTATCACAGTTCATGTTAATAGTTGTAATTTTGTTTCGTTCATCCATAACAAAGTCGGGACACCAAATAACATCCATTTCCGTCACCCAAACCTGATAGACATCTTCTTTCCATTTGATTTCTACCTTCTCATTGATCCGTTTTCCGTAGTTTGTCAAGATCGCCACACTTTCTTGAGCCAAGTTGCCGTCCAGAATGGACGCCATCGAACCACGCACCACTTGTCCAAAATTCCCAGCAATGTGATCGAAAATATCTTTGTCCCATAAGCTCACTGGAACACCTAAGATCTTTAGCCAAACCACACGATTAAAGTCAATTTTTTGCCCTTCCCACACTTCTAACTTTGAGAACCATTCCATCCAGTTCGCCTGGTGCTCAGACAGGAAAACTTTTGCTTCTGAATCCGTTGCGAAAGTTAATATGATCCTCATACCCCCCACATACTGTATTGTGACACCACTAATCTTCAAGCTTCTAATGAAATCCTCAACCCTACACAACCGGATCACATCTTTCACCGACCCTATTAAAGACTTGTTCCCCCATGTTCGCTGTGAAGAGTACGCTTTATCCGGAATTTTGATCAGTCGTCTCACAGGTTCAGCATCTCTAACACCACTCGGGGTGTTTCTGTATGATTGATTATTGATCGGCTTCCATGTCTTTGGGTTTTGAGACGTTGCATTCATCGGTTGTTTCTCTTTGTTGTTGTTCAAGTGCTTGTCGTTTTGGCCAGAAATCTCACTGTTCTCCTCCTTCATAAACTTAGCCAAGTTTGCTCTCACTTTGTAGTGCCCTATCCAGATGTTGTTCAATGCTTTAACCATGGCTTCCTTATTTTTCACACCTCCATATCTTACAAATGCGAAGAATCTTCCAGCCTTATCCCTCTTTCTTGGGAGGTAAGCATCCACCATTTGTCCACACACCCGAAACTCTTTCCATAAGATTCCTAATGAGCATCGACTCGGAAGGTTTGAAACGTAAAAGGTTGTTGATTCACCCGGTGTGTCCAGATTCCGTAGTTGTTCTGTCGGTTGTTGTCTTCTTCTCCTTGGATATTCCAGTTATGCTTTTACTGTGTCTTTCATTTCACCAAAATGAAGAGTGGGTCATGTCGGAATATCGAGGTGACGGAGGGAAAATGCGCCCCAAACTATATCTTATATTTCTCCTTTCATATTTCATACACTCCCGCCGCATATTATTTAAGTACTAATTCAATGTGCATCCTATATAAGCATGAGAAAAGGTAGCCCACTGCATACAGATTCATGTCTATATTTATTACGCACTCTTTACAAACAACAAACACGGCATTTAAATCCTCAAATTATTTAGTACATAAAATTACTAAGGGTAATGCTAAATGCACCCCCTTTTTTTATATTTTTACTAGTTATACTCCCCCCTTGAAGTTTCAAATATATACAATCAAACCTTTTGTTTTCAAATTTTTTAAAATCTGCATTATGAAATTTCTAATTTTTTAAAATCTGTATTCTGAAACATCCTGAATTTTTCTAGTGGTTTACCCACTTTGTATAACTTTATTTTTGAATACATATATAGATTATAGAGCGATTTTCATAGAACAAGTTTCTGCATCTTTCAGTTTCTTAGTTTCAATTGATTGTTAATCAAATTACCAGCAATCCACTATCAAGAATTAGATTTGTTTCTTTCTAATTAAAAGCTTGAATTGCTGCAACTCTTTTGTTTTACCCCGTGGCTTTTTACGATAAACGAGATTTTTTTTTGTGATTTTTAAGATAAACAATTTTTTTAATTAGAATGCTACACAAATCTATCGAGCATTAATTTTTGAAATTGAAAAAGTTATATTGTTGTTATAGAACAATTTTCAAACATTGAATTCCAAGATTGTTTTGAAATATGTAAACGTATACGATTGGCTTGCTTTCACAGTAAACAAATTTTAATAATTTAAGTTTGATTTATAAATAAGGATTTCTTAGAGGGATTAAATTTGATAAATTTTAAAATAATTTTTTTGGAAAGGGAGTGTAAAAAGTAGAAAGGGGGAGTGCATTTAGCCTGCCCCAATTACTAATAGGCTGGTTAATGGCTGCCGGAAAATTAGGCATGTCAAAGTTTGTTAACTTCTTCTCTCCTCCAATAAATTATATACAAAATCTTCAACCATGTATTTGTGCTATTTCTTCGATTTATGTATCTTGTGGTCATCTGACATTAGAAGTTTTTTTTTTTTTTTTTTTGCCTATTAATTTGATTTTAGAGTGACTAGCCCAATTTTAGATACGTCGCATCTACACTTCCAATTATTCCAATTTCGTATTTAGTCTTTTGCATCTAACTTGTTTTGTTTTGATTTTGATTATTAATTTTCGTTACTAATTTTTAAGAAAATCTGTTGCTGGTAGCAAAAAATCAAAAGACTTTCATTGTCGTCCTTCTGTCCTATAAGCAATCGGTCACAAAGATTGAGAATTTTTGGGGTTTCTTTCGTGTCATCTAAAGAGGATTTCGAAACCCAGAATTCTATTGTCCTTTCCTAATCATCAATTGTTGACCAACGAACGATTTGGTGGTGCTTTTGAAATTAACAAAATGAATGTTGATTAACAATGAGTCAATGATCTTTGCTTTCTGGTGATGTTGGGATAAATGATTTCATTCGATCGTAATATCTCTTCTACTTTTCCCTTTGGCAACACCATGGTTTAAAAAAACGGGTGAGGCGTACGCCTCGAGGCGCGCCTCAAGGCGATTCTGTAAGAAAACGAATCTGAGGCAGCGCCACAGGGTGTTATTTTGTACGTGCGCCTCGAGGGTGAGGAGGTAACAAAAAATTGCGCCTTGGGTGCGCCTCAGGGGTTTTTGATGTTTATTTTTTATGTTTTGGATTTTTTGTGTCAATTTCAAGCGCTCCATGTCTTTTAGTGTGTTTTTTATGAATATGAGGATGAAATTAGTTAGTATTTCATTTTTTATAAGATATATAATATTTCTATTTATTATATAATTCCGCCTCGGTTCGCCTTGAGGTGTACGCCTCGTGAGGTGAAGGGAAAACGCCTCGAGGCACGATTCCGTACTTTTAAAACTTGGGCAACACCAATGGTTTCAGAAATCCACAGCCATAACAAACGCTACTATTCGAGCTAAATGAGTGAGCATTTTCTTATTTGTTGATTCATGTGCATTTTTTTCTAATTATTCTCTTTACTTTTGATAGCTTAAGTATCATGTTACATGCCATGAAGGGACTGTCTGCCTCTGTGCCTCATGCTGCCGGCCAATGGAACATAATGAACAGGGTATTTTTTTTTTTTCTTTATGTGTTCACATTAATTCCATATGTTGTTCTTTATATCTTAGTGTTGTGTATTATGGGGGAGTTTGATATTGTTGGTCTGGATGCATAGAAATATTCATCA
This sequence comes from Ambrosia artemisiifolia, assembly GCA_032199755.1. Lineage (NCBI taxonomy): Eukaryota > Viridiplantae > Streptophyta > Magnoliopsida > Asterales > Asteraceae > Ambrosia > Ambrosia artemisiifolia. The sequence continues at coordinate 39,195,031 of CM063524.1, forward strand.
CCATTCATGAATTTGAGCTGAAACTATAGGTATTTAAATTAAAATCAGTCAAATTCCATTTTAATCATTTGGTACATCATTTTTGTTTTCTTTATTATAAAGGTTGGTCTTGAATTTCAGTAGTATACAGGAAATGCTTCTAGATGGACACCAATTTCTTTCCTAAATCCTAATGGGTTATGAAAATATAAACTATAAATTATAACTTATTAAAGTCCACATGAGAAAGGAAAATTGTGACTATATTACTGCGTAAATACTAAACACGAGACAATTTTTTTTATGTTATTGCATATGCATCATAAACGTTATGTTAACATTTGCCACATATTGGTTGTTGGGAGTCATTTGTATAGTTTGCTTAATGATCGTTGCATTTTAGATGCACTTTATTTTATATTATTTATAAGTAAAATGCATCGATATTATTATTGAATACATTATTTTTGTATGTTTTAATATTTTGCTGGTTTTACTAAAACTATAGTAGGATGAGTAATTAATAATACAATAACTAAATCTATTAGAGTTTGAATTAAGAGGTTGTTTGAGATTGAGTTTTAAAACAACTTGTTGACTTATTGGCTTTTCCAAGAAGCTAATAAGTCAATAAGTTGTTTGTGTAACCCCAAAACACTTTCTGTTTTAACTTTTGGCTTTTGGCTTTTAAGGTGAAAAAGTTGTTTTTGAAAAGTTAGAAATCCTGACTTTTCGCTTTTGGAAAAAAAAAATTACATATCTACCACTCATACAACCAATATTCACAATAAGTTAAGCGAAATACTTAAGAAAAAAAAACAATCTATTGACTTTTTGATGTTTCTCATCCCAAAAGTTAATCCAAACAATTTTTTCAAACTCGTTTTCAAAAAGTCATAAGCCAATAAGCACTTTTAACCAAAAACACTTTTACATTTCCAAATTCAATCGCAAACACCCTCTAACTGTTTCTAGAATTAACTAATTTAAACAAATTCTCATAGGTTCATATTAGAAAAAGACTATGAACGCAATTAATTGAGGCTTGAGAATTAATTTGGTAGTAATTTTTTTTTTTTTTTGAACGGCAATTTGGTAGTAATTACTAAATGTAATAAACGTGAAAGGAAATTGGCCGACACCTGGAAAGCACTAACGTTTTTTTTTTTTAATAAAAACTTCAGGTAAAAGGATAGAAATAAAATGAGGGCGGCATGATTCAAACCCGTCCATCCCGACAGACACAACAACAATCCAACCATCTGTGCCATGACATCTTTGTTTAACATAATTCAAACCTTTTGTATTTAAACAATGAAAAGAATAAAAAATTAATATAAGTACTATTCAAATCAGGTTGTAAATTAATATAGTGTAACGAGCAAGGGCAACCCGCGCATTGCGGCGGGATATTGTGAACCGGAAAAAAATGACGTAAAAATGTTAAGCCATGCACAAACGTTGCGGAATGTTAACTCGTTAAATTTGGATCTATCCGTAAAACATTACTGTAGTAAAGAATAACCAAGTCAAGACGATGACAAATACCGACACATTTCATAGTAAGCGTAATAAAAGAGGAAAAATGATTGTAATTCTTCACTTTAAGGCAGTGAAATAGGCAAAGAAATTACCTTTTAAGAGTGAATAAATAAAACATTCACTCTTAAAAATTACCAAAGAAATTCAAATAAGGGAAGGTCCCGGGGTTGAAAAATTTAATATGATTTAATAAAAAATGATAAAAAAAAGAAAACTCAAATCACGAAAAAAGTAAATAACTTAAACATAATCAATCTTAGTTAAAAAACATTTATTTAAAAAGTTAAAAAAATAAAAAGCATAAACCATATTAAACATAATAAAGTATTAAAAGGATAACCTTCAACATATAATCATCTTCACGTAAATTAAAATATGTTACAATTTGATTAATGAATAACCTGAACACTTTGTGTTTTTTTCTGTATGAATATAACCCCACAAAAATAGTCGTTTTTTTGTTCGTTTTTATATAGCACTATGGTACTCGTTGGAAAGATAATAAAACGCTCGTTAATTTGGTGTAATTTTTTTATTTAAAAAATCTCGAATATAAAAGATATTTATGTTTAAAAATTATGGGAGGAAGATAAGAGAGAAAAATTTAAATTTGTTTTTAAATTCTTTTTTCCTAAATAACTCAATTTAATTTTAGTAATTGAGAATTAAGAGATAGAAAGATAAATTTAGAAAAATACTCAAAAACACCAAAAACACTCAATTATTAAGCCACGTGGCACTCTCAATGGGCATATATGTTTTCTTTTATATATATATATAGATTAACATTTTTAATGAAAATCATATATTTAATTTCCGTTGACTGTTATTAGTTATTATAGCAAAGTAAAAGACTAAAAACATGGTTTATTAATATTGGATAAAAAGAAAATATATCTAAAAGCATTGAAGGGAAGTGGAGATCCACTAAGGTAAAATATAAACCATCAAAAACAACCGGCTAGGTATTGCAAAGAACAAAAAACCATGTGTGAGCACAAAACCACCACCCCCGTCACAGCACAACCACCTGCCTGTGACCACCACAACACCGCCATCCAACAGTAACCACCACCTTCGTTCTATAAACCACGTTGTACACGCTATCAGAATCAAAACTCGTTGCTTTCCCTACCAACAGTTGCGACAGTCAGCACCACCACCTGACCTGGACAACCATCGACGTTGCTCGTGTATCCGACGGAAGGGGAGGATTCCTACCCACATCACTGGAAACCCTACAAATATAGTTCAAAGCACAGGAGACAAAGAAAACCAACGCACATTCTCATCGAAAGCAAATTAAGGTGGCGGACTGGCCGATGTCCCGGAGAAGGATTTGCGTGAGTGATACGTTGTGACAGGAGGAGAAGACAGATAAGGGTTGCCTATTTTCAAGAATTCTAATTATTAATAAGATAAAAATCTCAACCATTGAAACCTAGATCAACGGCCCACATAAGCAAGTTATTCCCATAGTTGGTTTTTAAATAATAGGTAAATTTGTTGTGAAATATGAATGCAGAGGAAACGAAAAGATTGGAGCTTGTTGTAAATGGACTTGCCCCAACTAAAAAATAAAAGGATTAAATATGGGCTTAATATATGAAAGATCATTAGTTGGGTTGGGCTGATGTTTAGTGGCCACAAGGAGATAGAAGAAAAGTGTCGGTGAGGATTTGGGAATAAAAAAAGATTGGACGGCTGCAAAAAGGTGGAGAGGTCGCCACAAGCAACTTTGGTTCAGGAGAGGAATTACTTTGGGTGTGTACGCGAATGCGATGAGCGGCTAGTCTTTTTACGGTTTTCTCCGGGTGAATGATTCATTTATTTTATTAGTTTTACTCTGTTTTATACCTAGTATTTTGGATTGAATTTTGTGAACATCTTAAAGTTCCTTTGTAAATAAAACATCCATAATTGTATGTTTGACGTATCTAGACAATTTGGTTTCTTTACATTAATACAAATGTCTAGAATGCTCTTCATTTGTAAATAAAACATCCATAACACGTCATAAGCTACTTAGTTATTTCTATAGGTTTGAGATGTGAAGTGCACATATTAGTTAACTTGCAACTGAGTAGAAAATCACCAGTAATGGATATGGTTTCTGTTTGATCAGTATGGTTTGTTGTAGCTGTAGAGATAAAGCTTGCAGATTGCATTGGTTTCAGCCTCATTCGGGTGTTTTCTTGTATGATTATGTTCTAAAAATGATTAGTGTTAGCAGGGGTGAATATGGTATATATAGTTGGTCGATGAGGTTTTTGGGCAGGATAATTGTCGGTAAATGGAAGGCGGATGAAGTTGTTTGGAAGATGGATGTTGTTCGTAGTATTTAGAAGGATGCTACTATTTGGGAGCTGGTTGGTGCTGATGTTGCTTTTTAAAGTTTCGGAACTGAAGTTTGCAGCTTTTTTCAGCAAAGCTTAGCCAAAATCCGTCATTCGGCTACCTTGGATCAAGGGTAGAGATAGGAAGTAAGTCAAAGGTAGGTCAACAAAAGTCTTAGTATGGGAAGAGTCAGAGTGAGGGGAGAGACTTTCTAAACGAAGGTTAGTCTAATTAAGGAATTGGGCACTTTGCTCACATCGAAGTAACTGTTGTCTTCCTTATGGTCGACGTTCTCTCCTCCCATCCTCTCCTCTCCCTACCGGTTGACGAATAGAACTCTTCTTTGGCGGAAGCAAGGAAAGAGGCAAAGATTTTAGTGTTTTAGTATATTTGTTTTACGTTTTTGTTGAGTTATTTTTTTGGTTTGTTATGATTTTGCCATTTGTGGAGATAAAACCATGGATTATGTTATGATTTCATGGCACAAAGTTATATGATAATATCAGGTAATAATGTTTGCATCTTTATCAATTTTTTTTGGCTAAACTTTAAGAATTTATATGGATTTTGTAGTTGAAAATGAGCTGGTTTGACATTAAAAGTCAAAATATTATTTGTTTTAATGATTGGAAGTGTATTACTATTCTGTTCATGGGTAATTTGAGTGATAAAGGTCCAATCTTTACCTTCATGTACATCTGTTGAGCTTATCTGTACAATGGTCATCTCAATAGTGGTTTATGTAACAGATCTTGATTATTCATCAATGGAGCTTCTATCATAGCAAGCGTTGATCGTTGTAAAGTCTGTTAACCTTCTCTATACTTGAGGAGCGTTTATCTTCAAAATTTCTATACACTACTTGTGTTTTCATATGGGATTTACACCTAGTTTATTTATAGAGAGAACTACACAGTTAGTCCATGTGGTTTGCCATTAGTTTCACCTTAGAGTATTAAGGTTTAAAAGTTTCATGTTAAGGGGTTAAGTTAAGTTTTTGTAACATATTTGGATATTAACACTAACAAAGGTTAACATTTAACCGACTTTACCCTCACGTGAGGGCATTTTTGTCATTTGTTGTTTTATGTTTATTATAATAATTTAAACCCTTTTAAAACCTTTTTGGAAAGTTTCAAAAAAAATTGATTATTATTTATTTTCCACTTGCTGTTTTTCCGATCGGCCTCTTGCCGTTTCTGGCGAGGTCTCCCGGTGACCACCTATATTATTCTAATAATATCGGGTCGGGTTCTTCTCCTACTCGTATCGAATAGAACACGCTGAGCCAAATCTTCTTCATGTAAAACCTGCTTGATTTAGATCAGGAAAATCGTGTCCCATTAAACGTGTCTTTAACACTCAAATATTGTTCCTTTACGTTTCTTCACATTTACCAAACGAATTCCACTCATTTAAGCGCATCATTAACCAGTTTTATAATGCTTTTAACCGACTTTAATAGGTGTAACGGCCGGAACATTTAACCAGCCATTAACGTCGTTTATAAACGACCATTATATAAACAAATTGACCCATTCATTTCCTGCTCCTTTGATGGTTCAAAACCCACATAATAATCATACTGATAATGTCCTGAAGAACTCTAAATCGATGCTTTATGATGTTCGGTCGACACTCCTATTTCTTGCCATTTGGGTTTTGTAAGTCTTCTTTTTAATGGTCGTTTTCATTATTGGTTGTTGGAGATTGAAAGCTCTCTATTTGTGATCGACATTCTTTCTTGGTTCGGGTTTATTAATTTGGGGTTAGGGTTTGGCTAAGTATAAATGGGGAAGATGATGAACATAAAATAAATGACAAAAATGCCCTCACGTGTTTATCACGTGAGGGTAAAGTCAGTTAAATGTTAACCTATGTTAGTGTTAATACCCAAATATGTTACAAAAACTTAACTTAACCCCTTAACATGAAACTTTTAAACCTTAATACTCTAAGGTGAAACTAGTGGTAAACCATATGGACTAACTGTGTAGTTCTCTCTTATTTATAAAAAGAAAAGAAAATAAAGGTATATGTAGCCCAAGGCATTATAGTCTAGTGGCATATTGGTGGTGAGATAAGACTTAGGGGCCATAAGGTCCTGGGTTCGAATCTCACAAAGGGGGTTTTCTCATAATTATGAGTTTCCTCCTGAATTGGTGACTTGGTGGTGGAATATGATCGCGTGGCAACATTGGTGACACGATGATACTCCAGTGTTTCGTGAGTGATTCCAATTTGTTGGGCGTTCAAAAAAAAATCTATAACTTATAATAAAAGAATTGAACTTTAATGATGTGGCATTCAATGGAGGCCTCAACCCCTCCTTGAATGTGCCACGTGGCATTATGTAGGATTTTATAATTTTTGAGTTTTTTTAATAAATCTATATATATTATAATTATTTTAGGAAAAAATAAGAATTTAAAAACAAAATTAAATTTTCTCTCTAATGTTTCCTCCCATAACTTTTAAACGTCAATATCTTTTATATACGAGATTTGTTAAAGAAAAAAATTACATCAAATTAACGAGCGTTTTATTATCTTTCCAACGAGTACCATAGTGCTATATAAAAAACGGAGAAAAAAAAACAACTATTTTTGTGTGGTTTTGTTTTCAAATATATTTTACTGTACTAATAAATCACAAACGATAAACATAACTTCATAAGCAGAGATTCCTTTTTTTATATTTGAATATGATAATTTATGACAGAAATTTGTTTAAAATAAATAATAATAATAATAATAATATTCATTAATCATGAATTGGCAAATCATTAATTATGTTGTCATATTAGATATTTTATTATGTTATGTTAGATATTTCAATCCGGGACACTCCCGAGATAAAAGCTAGTAAAGGTATATGTAATGGGTTGTATTATTTAAACCACCCACCCTTCTATTTTAACCCCCTCAAAGCGCCTCGCTTAGGCCAAAGCGAGGCGCTTTGAGCTAAATTCGAGACGGTCAGTACGAGAATCAGAAAAAGCTGATTTTTAAATTCCAAGCGCCTCGCTTAGGCCTAAGCGAGGCGCTTCAAGGGGGTAATTTATTTTGGTAGTTGTTTTGATATTTTGAGTTGGTTTTTTTATTTTTTTTTTAATTTAATAATTATAAAATGTTAAAAAAATTTAAAAAACAAAGTAATAACCCTAATCATTGTCAATGACTTAAACTTGACATCATCAACCAACTTCAAAATTTCAACTTCCCGTTCAGGTGCTTAATACTAGATTGATGATACCTTGTTCCACCCAAATCAAGGGATCTGCTTGGAGTCTAAAGCTTCGTGTGTCATCTTGGTCGAACTCATGTTGCAACATTCGTCTTGTGTGTGTTAGGGTCCGAAATTTTAGGCTTTTTAATGGATTTTTCCATCTTTGTGTTTCCAATTGTTTTTTAATTAGCTTAAATCTCTCTGATCCATGGTACCTTGAAGACTAGATTCGGTGCAGTCGACGAACATCATTCAAAATTTCAACTTCCCGTTCAGGTGCTTAAGTCCACCTTGAAGACTGGATTCGGTGCAATCAGACTCCGAATGCGGTATGCGCGTTAAATTTCATTAAACGCGGCTCGCTCAAGGGGCAGTCGACGAACATCATTCAAAATTTCAACTTCCCTTTCAGGTGCTTAAGTCCACCTTGAAGACTGGATTCGGTGCAATCAGACTCCGAATGCGGTATGCGCGTTAAATTTCATTAAATGCGACAATCAAGGGATCCGCTTGGAGTCTAAAGCTTCGTGTGTCATCCTTGTGTTTTCAAGACACAGGCAAGTCCTCGTCTGATCCACAAAACAAAACAATAATCTTGAAGTTTTTTAATATAGCCATTTTCCCCTGGGTTTACCAGGAATGGGTTGAAAGTGTGTGTTGCACCGGCTTGAGATATGAGTTTGATTAGCTTAAATCTCTCTGATCCATGGTATCCACTATCAGGTTGTCTGCATCGTTGACCGCTATCTGTTGGATAACAACTGAAAAAGTTGTAATTACAAGAAGATGATCAAGGATGCTACAACATAACTTGCACCGGCTTGAGATATGAGTTTGATTAGCTTAAATCTCTCTGATCCATGGTATCCACTTTTCAGGTTGTCTTCATCGTTGACCGCTATCTGTCGGATAACAACTGAAAAAGTTGTAATTACAAGAAGATGATCAAAGATGCTACAACATAACTTACACCGGCTTGAGATATGAGTTTGATTAGCTTAAATCTCTCTGATCCATGGTATCCACTTTTCATGTTGTCTTCATCGTTGACCGCTATCTGTCGGATAACAACTGAAAAAGTTGTAATTACAAGAAGATGATCAAAGATGCTACAACATAACTTGCACCGGCTTGAGATATGAGTTTGATTAGCTTGAATCTCTCTGATCCATGGTATCCACTTTTCAGGTTGTCTTCATCGTTGACCGGTCAAAGTCTGTTAGCAATGATAACGAAATGATCGTTATCTCTCGGATAACAACTGAAAAGGTGTCTTCAATGATTCTAAAAAACTTGAAAGACTGGATTCGGTGCAATCAGACTCCGAATGCGGTATCCACTTTTCAGGTTGTCTTCATCGTTGATCGGTCAAAGTCTATTAGCAATGATAACGAAATGATCGTTATCTCTCGGATAACAACTGAAAAGGTGTCTTCAATGATTCTAAAAAACTTGAAAGTAATTACAAGAAGATGATTTTACTGTCTAGTTCTTTTGGCCACAGGTACTGTCTAGTGGTTGGAACAAGGTATGGATATGGAGAACATGGAATGAGATGGTTTCGATTTTCGTACAAAGATTCCATAAGTAAAAGTCAGTTGTTAAAAGTATCAAGACTATGAAATTAGTAAAACAACTTTACAGTTGTTTATCGGAGAGATAACTGTCAACGATGAAGGCAGCCTGATAAAGGCTGAACACGAGTGTAATCAAACAAGGTGCTATGAAAACCACCAACGATCAATTATAATATAGTCTGGAAGTCAAACATATCAATTAAACATGCAAAAATTATGTTTTGAAAAAATATGGGTATCGAATGTTTAGTCGGAGGACTACTTACAATGATTCATCAAAGTTGTACAAAGCTGGATGTTTTTACTGGAAAACCAAAACGAGCAATAAACGAAGCGAAACGGAGAGATATAATTTTCTTGGCTTAGAAACAACTTAAAAGAAGCAAAAATGAATTAAAATTATTTTTTGGTGATTAACAGATAATTTTAAAGAATTAAAAGAAATTCAAGTTTTTTAAAAAAAAGGCCAAAGCGCCTAGCTTTGGTCAAAGCGAGGCGCTTGGGTGCCTAGCTTTGGCCAAAGCTAGGCGCTTGACTGGTTTGATTAGACCACAAGCTCCTCGCTTTGACCAAAGCGAGGCGCTTTGGCCTTTTTTTTTAAAAACTTGAATTTCTTTTAATTCTTTAAAATTATCTGTTAATCACCAAAAAATAATTTTAATTCATTTTTGCTTCTTTTAAGTTGTTTCTAAGCCAAGAAAATTATATCTCTCCGTTTCGCTTCGTTTATTGCACGTTTTGGTTTTCCAGTAAAAACATCCAGCTTTGTACAACTTTGATGAATCATTGTAAGTGGTCCTCCGACTAAACATTCGACACAACAATTGTTTTTAATTCATTTTTAAGTGTTTTTAATTACTTTTCGAGAAATGATAATTTTCAAATATTACAGAGGTGTTACCAAGCATGTCAAGAAATGATAATTTTCAACTGAAATAACTTTTCATGCAAGCAAGTAAAATTCAGTTGTTTTACTAATTTCATAGTCTTGATACTTTAAACAATCGGATCGGCATTAACGCGGAAACCTTCGTTTTTGCAAAAACCTTCCTTCCTTATTATTATTATTATTATTTACATTATTATCGTAAAGCAAAAACGATAATAATGTAAATAATAATAATAATAATAATAATAATAATGTAAAGGTAGATCAAACCGATTAATGTCCTTTATATATGAATAGTGACCATCTGGCAAACCTGCGTAAAGGACAGTGAGATTGATAACTGGACAGGTTAGCCAGGTGTTTGTCAAAAAGGTAGAGCACACCACTAGAGCAAAAAGTTGTGTGTATGAATAGTGACCCTCTGGCAAACTGGACAGGTTAGCCAGGTGTTTGTCAAAAAGGTAGAGCAAGTTATGTTGTAGGTGTTTGAAAAGTTTGAACTGAAATTGAACTGTTATTTGGAATGTTCCTGTTTTCATATATTGCAGATCAAGGTGTTACCAAGCATGTCAAGAAATGATATTTTTCAAATATTGCAAGCCAAATCATTGTACGATGTCTTTTTCAGAGGACCTCGACTCTTGAGATGTTACAGGTGTTTGAAAAGTTTGAACTGAAATAACTTTTCATGCAAGCAAGTAAAATTCAGTTGTTTTACTAATTTCATAGTCTTGATACTTTAAACAATCGGATCGGCATTAACGCGGAAACCTTCGTTTTTGCAAAAACCTTCCTTCCTTATTATTATTATTATTTACATTATTATCGTAAAGCAAAAACGATAATAATGTAAATAATAATAATAATAATAATAATAATAATAATAATGTAAAGGTAGATCAAACCGATTAATGTCCTTTATATATGAATAGTGACCATCTGGCAAACCTGCGTAAAGGACAGTGAGATTGATAACTGGACAGGTTAGCCAGGTGTTTGTCAAAAAGGTAGAGCACACCACTAGAGCAAAAAGTTGTGTGTATGAATAGTGACCCTCTGGCAAACTGGACAGGTTAGCCAGGTGTTTGTCAAAAAGGTAGAGCACACCACTAGAGCAAAAAGTTGTGTGTATGAATAGTGACCCTCTGGCAAACTGGACAGGTTAGCCAGGTGTTTGTCAAAAAGGTAGAGCACACCACTAGAGCAAAAAGTTGTGTGTATGAATAGTGACCCTCTGGCAAACCTGCATAAAGGACTAAACCCAGTGAGATTGATAACTGGACAGGTTAGCCAGGTGTTTGTCAAAAAGGTAGGCCACACCACTAGAGCAAAAAGTTGTGTGTAAGTTTTATTTAGCGTAAAAAATTCATTGTACATATACCTCCTTATCTAAAAACAAATCACATCATTTGTATGAATAGTGACCCTCTGGCACACAACTTTCTTCAACCAAATCATTTCTTCAAGTTCATTTCACCAAAAAAAGCAAAACTCAAGAAAACAAAGATGAAACCGATTAATGTTCTAGTGGTGTGCCAGAGGGTCACTATTCATACGCAGGTTTGCCAGAGGGTCACTATTCATACAAATGATGTGATTTGTTTTTAGATAAAGAGGTATATGTACAATGATGGAAGAAGTTATCAATCTCACTTCTATTGTTTCGGTTTCCCTTTCATCGTTGACAGATATCTCTCTGAGATGATAAAGGTAGATCATGGAAAGTTCAACTCAAGAAGTAAGATTGATAACTTCTCTATGGAAGTTGCTAAAATAGTTAAACAAAAGCTGAAATTGAACAGTTATTTGGAATGTTTCTGATCATTACAGTAAAATTCATTAGCCAGCGTTTGTCAAAACGAACAACTAAAATAAACTTTTCATGCAAGCAAGTAAAATTCAGTTGTTGGACAGTGAGATTGATAACTGGACAGGTTAGCCAGACGTTTGTCAAAACGAACAATTAAAATAAACTTTTCATGCAAGCAAGTAAAATTCAGTTGTTGGACAGTGAGATTGATAACTGGACAGGTTAGCCAGACGTTTGTCAAACGAACAATTAAAATATACTTTTCATACAAGCAAGTAAAATTCAGTTGTTGGACAGTGAGATTGATAACTGGACAGGTTAGCCAGACGTTTGTCAAAACGAACAATTAAAATATACTTTTCATGCAAGCAAGTAAAATTCAGTTGTTCGGACAGTGAGATTGATAGGTGGCAGGAAAAAGCTGACATTTTGTTCCTTGTTGCAGAAAGAAATCAACAGTCGGATCGACGATTTTGTTTACCCTCCCATTGACATAAAAAATGTTTTTTTGAAAAACGTCTGACTTAAAAAAAAATGTTAAACCTTAAACTCAAAAGACCAAAAAAAAAAAAATTATCCGAAGCGCCTCGCTTAGACCTAAGCGAGGCACTTTCAAGGGGGTGAAAATAGAAGTGGGGGGTGGAAATAGACCATGCGTATGCCTATGTAATTTAGAGACAGACAAGTGTTTGGAAAGGAAAATAAAAGAAAAATGTAGACGTAAGAAATAACTTGGATGAGATGCATCCACGTGGATGAAGAATTGATTGGGCTGAGCATGAGCCTCACCTTATCTATGTTAAGTTGATGATAGATGTGCATATGCATATGCAAGGGAAAGAAGTGTTGTAAAAAAAGAAAATAAGTAATGGCGGCGTCTTTAGGAAATGCGCAGCGTGTTCCTTGTTTGCTACCTACTAGTACCAGGCAATCCCCCAAACACCACCCATCTCCCGCTGTTGCATTCAGATCACATTTCCATGGCCTCACCCTCTCTTTTTCATCATCATCATCTTCTTCTTCTTCTTCTTGTTTGAGCAAGAACTCATCCCTCACTGTTGTTGCTGCAAAGGTACATTCTTACATTCTTACATGTAAGTAATAATAATAATAATAATAATTTCTATATATATTGTGACTCAGGTAAACAAAGGGTCTGTTCCCCCTTCTTTCACACTTAAAGATCAAGACGGTAAGAATGTGAGCCTCTCCAAATTCAAAGGCAAGCCTGTTGTCGTCTACTTCTACCCTGCTGATGAAACCCCTGGCTGCACCAAACAGGCAACTCTCTCTCTCTCTTTCTTAATATATCTGTTTAAGGCAGCAGTAGACCAAATGAATTCCTTTTTATAGGATTCTAACCATCACAATCATTAGCTAGCTAGCTAGCTTCAAACATTCAGCTTCAATTAAGTTCCCACTTCTTAGGGATGTGTTGCGTTTACGTGATTATTTATTTTTTAATTCCAGTCTCGATTCACCTCAAGGCTTGCGCCTCATGAGGCGAAGGAAAAACGCCTCATTGCTCGTTTCCTTTTTATTTTTATTTTAAATTTGTCCGATGCACACAACATTGTCTGTTTTTTCTTCAGATTTTGTGAAATGGGTTGTGTTTTTTCAGTAACTAATATCTGATTATTCTTGATTGGACCATTGTGGTTCCTAAAAACTTTTTTGTGCTTCAAGAAACATTTTAGTATGCTTGATTTGAACCAAAAAGCAAAAAATCTTGCCTTGTTATTAAGTCGTCTTTTTTAGTTCAAGTATATTTTTTAAAGTTGTGTATAAATTTTTTTTAGTCTTTGTTATAAAGAAGGCATTGTGATGTGCTCGCATCAAATATCAGATTTTTTGACCAAACGCATTGGAGCGCATCACGAAATTTAACCCCCCCCCCCCCCCCCCCCACCCCAAACACACACACAGACACGCACACACAGACTGATCATGGCTTTACAGATTTCATTCTATACAGACTGCATTCCATTGAGATCACAAGCCAAGGCAAACTGGGTTTGTAACATATTTTTGTATCACATCAAACTAGTACCTCACTTTTCACTGTGTGAAAGAATGATTACATATAGAAGCAGAGCGATTGGTATCTGTAGATAATTCCATGGTCCCATTCCTCTTGTATGCAATAGTCATCAATAACAAATTTAGATAGAAATCTATGGGTGCTGTAATTATTCATGTCCCTTGGTATTATATAAGAGAAGTAAGAAAAAGTATGATTGATATTTGTGAGATGCAATGGGCAGGCATGTGCATTCAGGGACTCGTACGAAAAGTTCAAGAAAGCAGGCGCCCAGGTTGTTGGGATTAGCGGTGATGATGCAGAATCACACAAGGTAAGTGGTATGAAAAATAAAAACAATGATGGAATTTTGTATTTTAATATGTGTGTTATTACGTACGTACTGTAGGCGTTTGCAAAGAAATACAAACTCCCATTTACATTGCTGAGTGATGAGGGTAACAAAGTGAGAAAAGAATGGGGAGTTCCATCTGATCTTTTTGGTACATTGCCTGGGCGACAGACGTACGTTCTTGACAAGAATGGAGTTGTTCAGCTTATCTATAACAACCAGTTTCAGCCTGAGAAGCACATTGGTGAGACCTTGAAGTTGCTTCAGAGTCTTTAATTAGTTTGTTTATTTAATCAACCACGTCCACAGGTAGTAGACAAACAAACAAACAAACTAAACATGCATGCATGCCGTCTATCTATCTTTTCTTAATCGGTTGTACAAATTATGAGCAAACATATTTATTCATTCTGTTATAACTCATATGGGATGGGTTGAGTTTATGCATGATCGTCAAATAAAAAATACAGTATTCATCTCTCTCGCTAAGTTCTCTGTTTACACCATGCTTTAATCCATCTATCACTCTTTGACTCTATTAATCCACAACAACAATACGTCAACTTCATTTTGTTTTGAAATTCAAAGTACAACCACATGAGGTCACCAAGCACTTGCTAATAGGTGTGTAAATGATGCGCAACGGCTCGAGAGCCATTCGGATCAGATCCGTAAAAAGCTCGAACAAGCTGAGCCTTAACAAGCCTGAGCCCAAGCTCGAGCTTGAAACATGACTCGTTTAGTTATCGAGCCCGAGCTTTTCATACAAACACCGTTTAGGCTACGAGTCCAAACAATTTTTTTATTATTATTTTATATATAGTATACCTACTATTTAACATTGGCGAGTCGAGCTCGATCGAGCTGAGTTTTGGCTCGTTTAAGCTATCAAAGCAAGCTCGAGCCGAGCTTTTAGCTCCTTTTAAATTGTTTATAATTATTTCGAGCCAAGCTCAAGCTCTTGGGTTTTACTTTCGAGCCGAGTTCGAGCTCAAGTATTAGGCTCGAACAGAGCCGAGCTCGAGCTTCATAAAAGCATGACAAGCTGAGCTCGAGCCCAGTTAGGCTCGGGCCTGACTCGGCTCGGCTCGTTTACACCCCTACTTGCTAACCGTTGGACCGACATTAACCCTTGCACTACTGTTGGAGCATCACATGCTTTGTCTCTTGTAGTTGAACGCCATCGATGCATCAATTCACACATTGTGTAATGTTATCTACTCTAGCGTATACAACAATACCGCCCCAAAACTCAAACCAAAGTTGTAGCAGGCTTTTGGACTACCAAAGTTCTTCATAAGCTAGCCAACAAAGAAAGTCGCTAGCAACCGTTACTATGTTTGGATCTGCCCTACGATACACTAGAGGTAAACTAAAAAAATGTTGGTTATTAACTACTGATGAGGAAAATGTTAACTATTGATGAAGAAGTTAATATCTAATGAATGAAACCACTGATGCCAACATCTGAAGAGACAACATATGAAGAAACAAATCACTGATGTGAGCTAACTTTTGATGTTATAACCACTGATGAAGCAACCTCTGTTGAGTCAAACATTTGATGAGAACCATTGATAATTAGTTAGTTAGCGTTGTGTTAGTCTCCGGTAGTTAGTTAGCTTTCCGTTACAGTTACAGTACTAGTTTCTTGTGTATAAATAGACGATGATGTGAATAATAAAGAACAACCTTTTCCCTTATCTTTCTAAAACAACATGGTATCAGAGCAGTAAGCTCGTATCCTTTTTCCGATAATCTTCTTCGGTGATCTTTTCCGATCATCTTCTTCGGTGATCTTCTCCGATCACTTTTCCAGTGGTCTGTTTTTCGATCTGTTTTCTTTCGCTTTTCGTTTCTTTCCTTTTCTTTTCCATTCTTTTTTCATTCAAAAAATGATAGAAAGTCCAAGAACAGTTATATATGCTCTAAATCCTCTGTATGTTCATCCATCAGATCATCCATGCATGATCTTAGTTTCAAAACAATTCGATGGTACATGATTTGGTTCATGGACGAGAGCAATGTCAATTGCTTTATCAGTAAAGAATAAACTCGGTTTTATTGAAGGAACTGTAATGAGTACTTCTGAAAATTCTAGTTTGTGGAACAAATGCAATGATATGGTGATATCATGGATAATCAATACGTTATCAAGAGAAATAAGTGAAAGTGTTCTATATGTTCAAACTGCTGCACAATTGTGGAAAGAATTAAATGATAGATATGGACAAGCCAATGGTGCAAAGTATAATCAATTGCAGAAAAGTATATGTGAAATCTCACAAGCAGTAATATAGCAAACTATTTCACTAAAATCAAGAGTATTTGGGATGAATTGAATTCTTTGTCGACCGGTCCATATTGTTCATGTGGTGCTTATGCAGAAATTATGAAGAAACAAGACGAATAGGGTTAATACAGTTTCTTATGGGACTAAAGACTGGTTATGATAATGTTAGAGGAAGTATTTTGATGATGCAACCATTACCATCAATCAACAAGGCTTACTCTCTTTTGATTCAAGATGAAAAAAAAAAGAGATACATCCTATGAAACAGTCTTTTTTTAGATGTTTCAGCAATGCATGTTCAAGCCAAGAATCAAATGGACTCAAAGAGAAGTGTTTGCAGTCATTGTAAGAAGACAGGTCACACAGTAAACAAATGTTACAGGTTGATTGGGTTTCCAAAGGATTTTAAATTCACAGGATCAAAACAAATAGTTACTAATGCATGCAGTAATTGTGAAGAATCAGTTCATTCTATGAGTTCTGGAACAGGCCTCACAACAGAACAGTGTCAACAGTTGATTCAGTTCCTTCAACAAACTCAGATAAGCAGCACAACAAGCACTGCTCAAACAAAAACTGATGATTCTTCTCCTACTGAGATCATATATGCAAATTTTGCAGGTATAATGGCATATTCCATCTTATCCTTGATTTCAAAATGGATAATAGATACTGGAGCAAATGATCTTATGTGTTTTGATGAAACTCTTTTTACAAATCTCAAACTCCTCAAGAAAACTATTTCTATTCTTCTTTCCAATGGGACTATTATTTTTGCAACAAAATCCGGAACCATAAATCTTCCATCTGAACTTTCTTTGGAAAATGTCTTGTTTGTGCCACAGTTTAAGCATAACTTGATGTCCATAGCAAGATTGTGTATTCAAACTCATGGTTTGGTCTTCTTTTCTAATAAAGTTTGCATGTTGCAGGCCCCTTCTTTGAAGAGGCTACTGGTTCTTGATAGATTACTGAATGGACTGTATTTGCTGAAGACCAATGAGATTGTTTACAACAATAATCCTGTTTTTGATTCTAGAATAAGAAAGTCTTATTGTAATGTTGTTATTAGTAGCAAAACATGGCACAATAGACTTGGTCATTTACCTTTGTACAAACTTAAATAGCTGTCCATTTTCTCTCCTGTTAACACTAAGTAGATTGAATGTTGTGATATTTGTCCAAGAGCCAGGCAACATAGATTGCCTTTCCCTCACAGTAACTTCCAATTAATTATGGGGGAATTGTCTTCTTACTGCCACTTATTTGATTAATCTTTTTCCATCAAAATTGTTACAAAACAAGAGTCCTCATGAACTTTTCTTTGGTAACCCTCCTTCTTACACACACCTCAAAGCTTTTGGTTGTTTATGTTATGCTTCCACACTTCAACAAGGAAGAGATAAACTGCAACCTAGAACTATTCCTTGTTTGTTTATTGGATATCCAATGGCTAAAAAGGGATACAAACTTTATAATCTTGAAACTCACCAACCATTTGTTTCCAGAGATGTCATTTTCTTTGAGACCATCTTTCCTTCTATTCCTACTAAACATTATCCTCTATTTCCTACCAAACATCTCACTGATGATCTTTTTTAACCTGTTTTTCATTCTTCCACTTCTTCAGTTCATGATTCATCTATTCCCAATTCTTCTTGTCCTACTTTATCTTCCAATGAAAATCCTACTCTGAGAAGGTCTTCTAGAACTTCCAATCCCCCTCTTATCTTGCTGATTACATTTGTAATTCAGCTTCCTCTTCTTGGTGTCCTCACACCATCACTACTCTTTCCGCTACTAATCATGTCTCATCTTCTGATATTTCCACTCCTCTTCTCAATCATACTTCTGAGCCAACCTCTTATATGGAGGCTGCTGGTTCTCCTAAATGGGAACATGTTATGCAGCTAGAACTCGATGCATTAACTGCTACTCATACTTGGGTTCCCGCTTCTCTTCCCAAAGGGAAGAAGCCCATTAAGTGTAAAAGGGGTTATAAGGTCAAATATAAAGCCAATGGCACAATGGAAAGATGCAAAGCTCGGTTAGTTGTGAGGGGTGACACACAACAAGCAAGTATTGATTACAATGTAACATTTTCTCCTGTTGTGAAAATGACTAATATAAGATGTCTTATTGCTGCTGCTACAAAAATGAAATGGCCTTTACATCAGCTAGGTGTCAATAATGCCTTTATACATGGAAATCTTGATGAGAAACTTTATATGTCACCTCCTCCTAGTATGATGTTACCTGATTCAACTCATGTTCTCAAGTTGCAAAAATCCCTCTATGGCCTCAAACAGGCTTCTAGACAGTGGTATGGGAAGCTTTTAGAAGCTCTTAAGTCTAGAGGTTATATCAGATCTCCGAATGATCATTCTTTGTTCACCAAAAATATGGGGTCTTCTATTGTTCATCTTGCAGTATATGTTGATGATATCTTACTCACGGGAAATAATGAGGAGAAAATGACTGCCTTAATGTTCTTTCTTGATTCCACTTTTAAGATCAAAGATTTTGGCTTTCTTAATTATTTTTTGGGCATAGAGGTATTACAAACATCTAAGGGGTGCATTATGACTCAAAGAAAGTTTGCTAAAGACTTGTTGCATGAATTCCAAGTCTTGGTTTCCAGTCCAAAAAGTTGCCCTTTTCCAACAAATTTACAATTATTGACTCATCCTGGTTTTCTTTTTCATGATGCTTTATAATATAGAAGATTGGTTGGAAAGCTGAATTATCTCACACACACTAGACCAGATCTTTCTTTTGTTGTTCAGTTTCTAAGTCAATTCATGAGTACACCACATACACCTCATTGGGAAGCTGTTTTGCATACACTTGGCTATGTTCAATGGACTTTTGATCAAGGACTGTTTTTTACTCATAATCAAGGCTTCAAGCTAAAAGCTTTCTGTGATTCAGATTGGGCATCATGTCCTAATACTAAAAGATTTGTTACTGGTTACTTTGTTCTTTTGGGAGGCAGTCCTATTTCTTGGAAATCAAATAAACAAGCTACTGTTTCTTTAAGTTCTGTTGAAGCTGAGTATAGGTCCAAGCGACGGGTTACAGCAGAGCTAACTTGGCTTACTAGGTTACTTCATGAACTTTCAGTCCCATCCATTGTTCCTATCTCTTTAAAATGTGATAGCCAAGCAGCCAAACATATTGCTAAAAATCCGACGTATCATGAACGGACAAAACATATTGAACTAGATTGCCATTTTGTTCGAGAAAAGTTGTAGGAAGGTCTTATTACATTAACACATGTTTCTACTCAAAATCAATCTGCTGATTTCTTCACAAAAAGCTTACCAAGACATAAAATGGATGTTTTGATTTCCAAGTTGGGTCTTTCATATCCTCCAACTTGAGGGGGGTGTTGGTTATTAACTACTGATGAAGAAGTTAACATCTGATGAATGAAACCACTGATGCCAACATCTTAAGAAATAAACCACTGATGTGAGCTAACGACTGATGTTATAACCACTGATGAAGCAACCTCTGTTGAGTCAAACATCTGATGAGAACCACTAATAATTAGTTGGTTAGCTTTTTGTTAGTCTCCGTTAGTTAGTTAGCTTTCCGTTACAGTTACTGTTAAAAGTTGTTACTTTTTCGTAAGGTTCTTGTGTATAAATAGATGATGATGTGAATCACAAAGAACAACTTTTTCCCTTATCTTTCTAAAACAACAAAAAAAATGTGTTCTTGTTTTAATAATTATATGGTTTTGACTTCACTGGATTGAGAAACACAAATATATGAATGAATAGACTCTCTCTCATTTTCTTTCTTGATTCTTTTCATTTACAAACTATTTAATATTACTATAACCTAGTGTAATACGCGGACCTACTGCAAGTATTAGTTAGTACATATCATATTAAAAAGGGTCATTTAGGAAAATAAAAAAATAATAGTAATTATCTACTTTGTCCTTTTAAATTTCCTACATCTTAAATTGAATTAGCTTTTATAACTCACGCGCGTTGCAGCGTGTTGAATCATGATTTATTTTTATGTTTAGTTTAAACGTATGATTAACATATGATGGAATGAAAGTTATGCAATAAAATCAATTTTGAGACCTCAAACTGACGAAATCCAGTATGTGTGAGGTTAAGTATGGTGATTTCCTCAATTTAACAAATGTTAGTTTTGGGTACTTTAGTTTATAGTAACCCTGTTAAGTTATCAGAGTTGAGTAGTAACCTAACGGAGTTGAGTAGTAAGTTAAAAGAGTTGAATAATAATATCACGGATTGAGTAGTAAATTGACAAAGATGAATAGTAGCTTTACGGAGTTGAATAGTAACCCCGTTAACATGACGGAGTTGAATAGTATCTTAACGGAGTTGAATAGTAACTTAATGAAGTTGAGTAGTAACTCCATCAACTTGACAGAGTTAAATAGTACTTGACGGGGTTGAATAGTAACTTAACGGAGTTGGATAGTAACTCCGTTAAGTTACTATTTATTTGATCTCACCTATTAATATATATATATATATATATAGAGAGAGAGAGAGAGAGAGAGATAGATAGAGAGAATTAGGGTAACCAAATTGATTAATTAGGGCAATTGAAATAATGGGAACTAACTTGATAAAGATGCGGACCTAGATATTGATAAAACATGGTTGATTGTACCTAGATGTTATTGAACGATATGTGAGTCTACTACATGATCGGATATCTTATGTCCATATTCCTCTATGATGGTCCCTGACACTCCGTACTGATAGTTACGTCCTTTAAAATCCAAGTCTTTTCTTGTGTATAAATCTCTTCATAATTATAGCTTCGTGAGTCCGATTACCTTCCGGTCAGATTCGTATCCCTTATCTTAGTCTACCTCATGATTGGATATTTTATTCCTTCTCGTTCCTCCATTCTGGTCCCTGAAACTCTAACTATACCGATAGTTGCATCCTTTAAATTGGAGTGCTTCGTGTTTACGAATCTGTACATAATTGTCGCTTCGTGAGTCCGATTACTGTCCGGTCAGCTTCATATCCTTTATCTGAGTCTACCACATGATCATATATCTTATGGCATTCCCGTTCCTCTATTTTGGTCCCTGAAACTCCAACTCTCACTGACGAGGGGAAGAGGACCAAACGCAAGCCGAAACTCACTGGCGATGGGGGATTGGGAATGATTATTTTGGGACTTACACATATACATGCACCATGCGAAGCCACGTCCATTGCCCTCTGTTTATCAAAGACCCTCCGTACATATACTTGCACCGTGCGATAGCCACGTCCATTTCCCCGCGAGGCTGCTGTCGGGAAAATGTCAACACTACTGACTTTTTCTTTTTATATTGTCTACTTTTACATAGGACGTGCGACCTAGCCACGAGCCTGGCAGACTACTATGCCACCGCACATCATCGCCAGCCTCGTGGCCAGTTCTTCGGCCGGGCCTACGTGACGGTGCTTGCGCGCTCACTAGGATCTTTCTTGAGGAGGATCCCTTGGTTTCCAGCGCGATCGCATCGACTCTACAGGTTGTGGCCAATGCATGGAGCATGCGGATTTATGGTGACTTCCCCGACGGCGTGGGTCCTCGGCTTCATTCGCCTGCCGGTCGTGACCCTTATGTCCCGGTAGTGTTGCCAACGCCAGAGGCTATCTCGGTTTTTCTGGAGCATAATCCGGGGGTACCAACGCCTCCCTACATGAGGTAGCAGCAGCCCCAGCAGCAGACATGCGATGATGCCCTCAACCATCCAAAGCCACAATTGCAGCCGCGACGGCAGTACTCGCAGCATATGTACGATGAATTACCTCCTGTTGTGCGGTTGGTGGCCCAAGACTTTAATCGCCGCTTCCGCCGTTACGAGCGCTTACAGGGTTGGACGATTGAGATATTGCAGGCGATAGCACAACAGATTGAGTGCCCGCGATACCACTACCACAGTTACCACCACCAGAGGATTAGTGATTGTATATTTATGTTAGTTTGTAGTAGACTTTCAATTGTATTTTTGTTTTTTATGTACAAACTGGTTATTATATATGTATGCACTTGATCCTTTGTTTATACAATGTTTGTTTCGAGTGTTTATAATCTTTTTGAATGTTTGTTTCGAATGTGTATAATCTTTTTGAATGTTAGTTTTGAATGTGTATAATCTTTTTGAATGTTTGTTTCAAATGTTTATAAAATGTTAAAATAATAAATGGACTAATACATAACAAATGAACAATAAAATCGGTTAAAACTTATAAACCGCGTTATCACCAACTCTTCTCATTGACTTGTTACAAAAAAGAAAGTTACATTTCAGTAGTTTTTTCTTGGCTCAAAAACTTATCGAATGTTTATAAAATGTTAAAATTATAAATGGACTAATAAAATAACAAATGAACAATAAAATTGGTTAAAATTTATAAACCGCGTTATCACCAATTTCATTGACTTGTTACAAAATGAACAACAAAATCGGGTAAAATTTACAAAACTTATCGTATGAGTTGGTATGTTCACACCAATATATTTTCAAATAAAAACAAAAAACCTTACAAAATACACATTAAACAGACTTAAAATCCCACAAAAAAAAAAAACCTAACCAAAACCCCACCTATAATCCCCCTAAAAACTCAGCCCTAACCCCCATCCCTAGTCCCAACAAAGGCGACATAAAGTCCGCATCTATATTGCAAAGCGCCGCGCGCAGCGCTTTGACCAATGTGAGGATGGAAACAGACAAGGGTGGAATAGACCAGGCCTAAGGGAATTCACATCTCATTCTCCATCTTCATCCACCAAATTACATTAAAAACCACTATATTTTTTCTTTTATTCTCAATTAAATAATATTTTTTATACATTTATTACTTGTTTTCTCTCGCTTTCAATCACAACCACTTTTAAAATATATTAATAAATTTTGGTGGTGAGCATTAGCTTTTCAAATATACAAATGAACAGTAACATGTTCTTTTTCCCTACTCACAACCTCTCAAATTCACTTTTTAAAATATGAAGAACTTAGAGCACTCACATTTGGTCCCTTATATCTTTGTGAGAGAACCCCCATATTTTTTTATGGGGTTGTTAGTGGTTTTGAGTGAAGAAATGGTGAATCTAATGTTTATCGGTATATTTGAGGATATTTGAGAATATTTTGGGGAAAACAGTGATCATATATTTATTTTTTTAATATTTGTTGAAAGTGGTTGTGAGTGGAGTAAAGAGAAAATGTAATAATTTTTAGTGTAATATGTGGTTGTAAGGGGGACGGGGCGCCACCAGAAATGGTCAAGGGTACTCCACTACCAGCACGGTAACACCGCCGCCACCAGTGCTGGTAGGGGTCCCGTGAACCGTTTCCTGGTTCTTTCTAACGGACGGGTAAACTGTTTCTTTTTTTATTTAAAATAATAATTTTTATCGTTTGTTTATATTGTTTCATTATGTTAACCGTTTGTTTTAAAGAATAAAACATAAATAAGAACATTTATGTAAAAACATATCAATATTAAACATAAAATAAAAATACATTAAAACAAAGAAAAATAAACTTAAGGTTGGCGCAATAATTGCCATGCCTTGACATGGTCGAAAATGTTGTCGTATCGAGCCTCATAATCCACATGAGTGAACTCTATAGCCAACTCGTGATCGAGGTCCGGATCGTCCCTCATTGTGTGCTCGTAGAGGGCGTCCACCTCTCACACTTAATGTTGAGATCAGCCCACTTCAGTTGGATGTCTGCGAGGGTCCTGTCGTTGGTGCCAATATGTTGGTTGAAGTCACTCAACACGCGGGCCTAAAACCTCTTCGGGGGTAGACCCGGCCCTTGTCCGTCGGGAGTTGTTGTATAGTCGGGTCGTTTGTGGTGTCTTTGTAGCACACCAGTAATGCCATCTCTTATTCCTCGGTTTAGGGATTTATCTTTGTGGGTGTTTATTTTTTAAACTGTGGTAACTGTGAGTTTTAACACTACGGTTTGATATATTTATATACAAATTTGGAACGGTTGCACTGTTAAAATTAAAGTTTACCGACCGTTCAAGTGAATTCAATTCAATTCAATCGACGATTTCCAAGAATTCACAAATTAATTTTGCTGAAAGTTTTGTGGGACGATTGTAATAGTATGAAATTAATTGATTATTAACCGGTTTAAAAATTTAAACTGTGTGAAATTTAAAAAAACAAAAAAAGTTTAGATATTTAAATGAAAATACATAAAAGAATCAGTGGAGTGCTGCTTCTAAAAAAGTGTTTCAGTGAAATAAATCAGTGAAATGATGTGACAGTGCAGCATTGATTAAAATCAGTTAAGTGAAAAAAAACTACATGCATCCCTTCTCCCCTAAGTAAATTAAGGATGAGAAACCTATTCTAAATGCTCTTACTCACAAGTCACAAATATATTAAATGGGATGTGAACGGTCAAGAAAAAAAGTGTAGTTTTTACTTTTTAGTTAAAATGTATTAAGTAAAGCACCTTTTTCGGTTTATATGTAAATTGTGTCAAGTTATTTTACACAGTATAATAAAAATGAGAAGGGTGAGCATGATATAAAAAACACAATAGATTAAGAAATATTACACAATGAGCCATAAAATGTAACACAGTGCTGAAAAATATAACACAATGCTGAAGAAAAAAGACACAATGAATTGAAAAAAATGACACAATGATGAAAATAAGAAAAAGATACAATGTTACATAAAAAACATAATGATATAACGTATATTCTAAAAACTACAAGCTAAAACCACAAAAAACGAAGACCTAAAAACTAAAATCGTAGGGTTTGATGGGACGGTTCCAATACCGCTTGAATGAGTTCAATGGAAATTCGTTTAATACCCTTCATACGACTTTCTATTTTTTTTTCATAGCATATTTGATCCTAACCCTATTTAAATAAAGGGAAAATGACCGATATAGCCCGTTGACCGGGCCATTTGCACAAATAACCCTTGCACCCCCCTTAGGAGAGACGGGACACGGCTCCCAATGAGCCTGAACCGTCTCCCAAGGGGGCTTACCGTTTCAGCCAACAGACGACCGCCACGTGGCGTTGTTGATCCCGAGGCTGTCCCTGCCGTCTAAAGCCGTCTTGGGAACCGTCTGAACCGGCTCAAAGTGTTTCGGGAACCGGCTTTCGGGTCTTTCGGGAACCGGCTTTTTCAGCCGGGTCACATTTTACAATGGTGACTCGCCGTCTCCCGAGACGTCGTCTCCGGTGAGTCCCGATGGTTCGACCGACGCTTCGGTGTCCAGGTCACCACCTATAAATACCGTCTCCCGTCTCCCGTCAGAACATCCAAACCACCACCACCGTCTAACAGTAGCAGCTTCCAAACCACCACCACCACCGTCTAACAGTAACAGCACCACCACACAACCACACCGTCCACCACCACCGTCTAACAGAAATGGCACCCCAAAGATGGACCGAAGAACAAGAGATTGCACTTGTATCGGCTTGGCGCCACGTTGAAGAGAGCACCCACCAAACGAACAAATGGTTTCGTATCCAACACGAGTATAACCGGCTGGTTGGAGGGTCTGACCGGACAACGGACTCACTTAGCCGGAAATTGAATGATTTGACAACGAAATGTCAAATCTTCAACTCGTACCACAACGCGACACTTCAGGATGTACCCCGTGGCTTTCCCGAAGACACGTCAATTCGACACTCCAAAAGACAATATAAAAACGGGCAGGGCAAAGAATTTAAACATTTGTCCGCCTGGCAAATGATGAGGGATTATCTTAATTAGTTTATTTTGTAATCGAATTTTATTTAATGTTTATTAATGTTTATTTATGTTTTTTTAGTGTTTATTTATGTTTATTTATGTTTTTTTTATTAATGTTTATTTATGTTTTTTTTAGTGTTTTTTTTATATAAAAGTAAATATTTCGTTAATATTACAATAACAATATTATTACAAAAACAATAAACAAACTATACTATTACAACAAACTTCCCAAACTATACTATTACAACAAACTTCCTAAATTTACTTGCTAAGAACTAAGAACTTTGTTTGAATGGTGTATGTGCGCTACATAGACAAAGAACTCTTCTTGCAAATAAAATAGACTACCACATTGTCAATGCAAATTACACGGGTTAACCCACGCGCAGATGCAACAACAATCCAAGTAGTCGTACGCAGATGAAACAACAATCCAAGTAATCGGCCATTATTTTCGTAAGCCGGTAGGCTTCGGTTGGCAAACCAAAAAACATTTTGGAAGATGAAAGGTTTGGACGGTGCAAGTTTTGTTAAATGAAATCCGGTATTTATATACAATTTTCAGACGGTTCAGCCGGTTCAGACGGTTCCCAAGACGGCTTCAGACGGCAGGGACAGCCTCGGGATCAACAACGCAGACGTGGTTAGTTTTTCAGCGTGAGAGGGGCATTTGTATAATGGTTATCACATTATCTCACTTAGAATATCATTTGACATCTTATTTTATTACATTATCACATTGGAAGAACTCGTAACATTCCATCACTAAATCATTTTTCACCAATCACAACATTTCATTGCATCCTCAAACAAACCAACAACCAATCATCATCTTTTCACGACTGTGATAAAATCATCTTCACTATGTAAATTTAAATAGGATCTAATTGCTTGGTTGATCCTTGTGCTTTGTATATCTTACATTGTTGGTCTTCAAGGTTTAATAATTACACAATTGATCCCAGTAGTTGTAAATCTATTACTCAGATGGTCTTTGTGGTTTAATTTTCATAACATTAATAGTCATTTGCATGGATGGCCGTTAACTTTCTTCGTTAAATGAGTATGAAATGTCAAATTTACTTATCATAAAAGACAACATAACTAAAAAAATTGTCTGTATTTAACCGCGGCCTCTACCTACACAAACCACCGCCACTTCATGCGCCACACAGCCATCACACGCCATCACCATAACAACACCACCTTACAAACCACCACCACTGACACGCACCATCACCACCTTTGCATAAACCACGACCGTCGCACCAAAACAGTGGGCCATAATGGCAAAACAACCACCAAACACATCCTTTTCAGCCATTCGTTTTCCCGGCTATTGCCGGAGAATATGAGCAGAACAACCAAACAATTAACTCTTTATGTTGATTATATTAATAAGAACATAAGGAATAAACATAAGATTTAATCAAGTGTACTTGATTTGCTTAACCGTTCAGGAACCTCAGTAATGGAAGACACCACCATCTTGATCGGGTTCCCTTTAGTGTGTACACTAATGATGGCTAATGATCACAAAGTGACCGAATGAGAGAGAGAGGTTGGTGGCGGCTACATTAGGTTATGGTGTTATTAGAGTCCAACCTAATACTTCTAGTAAACTCTCTATTTATACACATAGGGGACACCCTAATTAGGTTTAGTAAGGGTAATTCCGTCCATCAAAGAATCACCTATTATAAACTTAGGGATATTATAGTAATTGATCAATATAATATAAATGATAATGATGGCCACAAATAAATATAATAAACATCATTTATATTTATTCTAACATTCTCCCACTTGGCCGAGTAATCATTTATTATGAGTATTACATTAGTCTGCAGATTAATACTCATTTTAGTTATAAACCCAAAATGTAGCAGGGAAATACAGCCGTTAAGTCTTTATTCGACTTAGGACCCCCATTAATCATACTACACCCAAATTTAAAACTTAACATTAGTATCAATTAACGTTATGCCCTTAGTTGATTTGTTATATTATTGTCTTTATGCCATTATGCTAGCTTAGCATACTAATAGACAAACAAATCATAATGAGGAAAATTAATCATTAGTCATAAGTCATTCATAGTACGATATACAGTTGTACATGGTCATTAGTAATACCCTTTTCTCTTAGTTGGCCCGTTAGTGAGACTTATGGGTGATAGACCTTTAGTTATTGGATCCATAAGCATATCATGAATGCATTCGATACAAAATTCTGATTTCCTCTATTTGTTCTTAATCATAAGCGAACAATAATTTCATATCGAACTCTAATGCAGCTCCTCTCAAACTGTTACTGTTTGAGAAATTATGGTAGCTGACTTTATCACAGTAAGTCTTCAACTTAGTATTTATATGGAGTTAATAAGTTATGAGTCAACTGATAAATTTAGCAACAACATTTAATGACCATTCTGTTGTGATTAGCAACACATTAAGTCATGATAACTTAGGTTGTTGTTACAGTTCCTTATGACTCTTCCATAAAATACTTATGTCTACCGACGTTATGATATACCCCGAAATTGACACTGGATTTCCTTTGAATATAACAAAGTTAGAGTAAGAGTAGTCAATCACTTTAGGTTCTCACTTCTTCTTTAGATTATAGTCTCTTGTTTCTTAAAGATATTGTAATGTTCCATTAGATGCTTTTCAATAATCTAGACAAGTCTAGTGTTAAGCAATATGAACAATATCATAAATAATCATAGACTTAAATTTACATAAGTCTTCTAATTAATGAAGCCTAAGGCGATAATCTCAAATTATCCTATTATCCTCTAAAAGAGAGCAATGTTGTATGTTATATAATTAAGGACCCGCTTAGAGTAAAACTTATGGAATGAAACTAATATCCCGTTGGGTCTATTTTGGTATATTTTGATTCCTATCACGTAAGAGGAATCCCCGATGTTCATCATGTCAAAAATTATGCATGAACAATGCTTTGACTTAGGTAACATATACTTGTCAAGAGAAACGTCATCTATGTAAGGGCAAGTTTTCATTAGTTGCTCCCCACTCATCTTGAGGTAGGTTCTTTAATCCACTTAGTTCTTGATGAAGAGAATTTCATTATGATTTCAACACATATTATATTTGCATCAACCCATACATGGATCTTATTGACTTACAGACTAAGTGTTCTTACCTTTCGGTTTAGAACTTTCAGATTGCTTAATGAACATGTAGGTCATCTTTATGGAAAGTTGTCTTAATGTCCATCTAATGTGGCTCTTAGTTATTATGAGCTACTAGGATGGTAATGATCCTCAAAAAAATATTTTGTAATACAGATAAGAAGATTCTTTGATAATCTAATCCTTTCTTGAGTATAATCTTTTACAATCAATCTTATCTTACAACGTTCCCGTTCGGATCTGGTTTAATTATGAATACCTTTAGGTTATTCAACCAAATCCCAAACGTTATTCTAAATTATGGAATGAGTTATACTAATAACAACTTTATTCCATTTAGAAGATTGATTGATACTAATGATTTAATTAGAAGAGGTAGGATCAGTAAACTTTCCAAACATCCATTTTGTGTTAGTCAGGCAGGTTACATAATCATCAAATTTAATGGGCTTTTAGACCCAGATGACCTCCTGAGTTGAACATTGGGTTTATTATGATACAAACTTAACTTTAGTTAGGTGTTTTTATTTTCAGGTATATAAGGAGCAATATTAGTTTCTAAGTATGTGAGAGTTTGTGCAGTAAGGTGTACAAGAGGAATAATCGAAGTTAAATTCAGAGTTAAACTTAATGAGTCTCGAATTTTAATGAGTCTCTACCCCGCATCTTGTACTTCCGAAAAGTCATAATAAGGACTTTTACTGCTCCCACTTACCTTAGAGATCTTAATGAATTCAGGATGCTTAAGATCTAACATTTGGAAGATCCATAGATTTTAATAGAGAAAACAACCTAATGATGTTTATTGTCGTTTCTCTTGATGAGGATTACTTTAGTAAGAAATCTAAGTTCGCCCATATTTAGGCATCCACAAAACTTTGTTAGGAGTACGTTAAATTCTAAGGAGACAAGTTGTGATAGAGCGTTGTCCGGTGCAAGAGGTGTAATTTGAGGGTAGATCAAATTGTCGCCCCCCCCCCCCACCTCTGTAACTTTTGCAAGTCATAAGTAGGACATCTTATGCTCCCACTAATCGTTTAGGTCTCTTAGTACCTCCACATAATAAGTTTTAACGATGCGTGTGAACGAGAATATTTCATATATTTTATACTTGATTTCCCTCATCGTCCAAATTTCATAAGAAATTTTAAGGACATACTTAGAGGGAATCTTATTAAGTATATATGAATTGATTTCTTTAATACTTTGGTCTGTAGGAAACGGAACAGATACAATTAGATATTTATCTAAGCTCCACTAATGTCAATTAGTTATGACTTATGGTGGAAACCTATTTATTCCTTTCGCCATTTAATGTTTAGGGCGTTTAACACATGCTTTAAAGTCACTGAAAATGAGATTTGATAGCTAAGCATCCTTTAGTGACCTGATCATGATTTCTCATGAAATTTTGGTCTTAGTGGGTGAATTACATGGGTCTTAGTTTCCTTTGTTAAATTCTCATTTTCATGATAACAAAGTTGTGAGAACGTTATTGGATCATCTAGTTTTATTTCATAAGGTTTCTACTCAGATAAGGACAACAAACAATATGAGAGTTTAAATTAATAGTGGCTTTGGTTTGGTCATTAAAACCTTGTAACTGTCAAAAATTGTAGCTTTTAGTATTGATACTAAATTCTGAGTAATCTCAAAATTATCGTAAGGTATCATAAAGCTTCAACACTAAGATCAGTTATTAATGGTTAATAGACCCTTAATTTTGCCACTAACTCTCATCTTAAGTATTTGTTGAATTATGGTAAGGAAACGTATAAAACTAGACTCAACCATCATATGTTAATTGGAATTCATTAGCTTTTGTGGAGTTAAATATCCTTAATTAGGCACTACATATCTTAGCCAGCTGTTCTCCTTACTTATGGGTAATCTCATTGCCTATGCCTATGCCTATTCTTAATGACACAGTTTTGCTTAGTAAGACTTTCCCTTTGGAGAAACTTATAACTGAAAATAGTACTTGTATTTTTTTTCAGACCTTAGAATTATCCTCTTTATGGTAATTATTCTTCCTCTTTTAGGTTTAGTGGTAGTAAGGTAAATAACATCAACTTTTCTAGTTTAATGCGTTCCTTTTCCTGTACGTAATTTGCTATCAACACACTCATTTTACTTTGATATTTCTGAGTGTTATAGTTGATTCATAATGCATCTAATCGTACTTATGGAAAAGTTATTATGCACTAGAAATTTATTGATTTTCCTGTGTAACCCTTAGCTTTATGGGTCATGTTATTCAATATTAAGATGTATTCACAGATCCCATTTAACCATAGAGTTAGATGTATTTATTTCATGCTTCTTAGAAATTCGTTATATTCTTTCATTTCCATAGATAGTACATTAGTCTTAGGAATTTCAGAATCCTTAATAGCTCACCTAATAGGAATCAGTAAAAGCGTTCTTGATTACCATAAGAGACATTTTGTGTATCCCACTTTCTTATGCTCAATGTTATTCTGTAATACTTTATCAGATAGAGCGTAGGAATGCTATGTCTTAAGTGGTAATTTAAGACTTAATAAGAACAAAGTTTAAGATAACTCTTCTTAGTTTTGATAATTAGAGTGGATCAGTTAGTTGAGATAGTACTTTATAGAAGAATGAGAGATTAGTTTTGAGTTACGGGTATTTATGTAAGCCAGACTTAGATTATGATCATTATATTAATGAAGGATCATTAATTGTAAGGATCAACTTTGATATGAAGATGTGATAATATAATAACACCAACATAAGCTACTTAAATAACATGCTCTAGCTTTGGCTATACGCTATTTATTAAAGTATTAAGTTGCTAACAGTGAATGTAACACATCACCTTTGGGCAGAAGTGAGACACTCAAAGTTTTAATGCAATACGCTCAGTTCACCAACATAATCTGTTACACATCACCTTTGGGCAGAAGTGAAACCTTATGGCACTTATGTGAACGAGCTACAATGCTTAACGAGATCTTTATAACGAACTAATGTGACACATCACCTTTGGGCAGAAGTGACACCTCAAAATGTTATTGCAAGTTAAGCAAGGTTTTATAATGTTTTGAATAATCTTGATACATTAGGTTTTATCAAAACTGTAAATTTTCTTAGAGATCCCAAAAAATAAAGAGTTCTCGAATTCGCTTATGAGTTCTCGAAATAATGGGTTCTCAAAGAATTTAGTTCTCAAAAAAATTATATGAGTTCTCGAATAGCATAAGGGGTTCTCGGAAAAAATAACGAGTTCCCGAAAAACTTATGAGATCTCGAATAACATAAGGGGTCTCGAAATTATGAGTTCTCGAAGACTTAATGAGTTCTCGAAAGTGATGAGTTCCTGGAAGACTTATGAGATCTCGAAAAAATCATGAGTACTCGAAGACTTAATGAGTTCTCGAATATCATGATGAGTTCTCGAATACCAGAATTAGTTCTCGATATACTGATGAGTTCTCGAATATATTATGAGTACTCGAATAACTTATGTTTTCGGATAACTTTTACGGTTCTCGGATTCTTTAACAGTTCTCGAAAAAATATTGCTTCTCGAATAGATGATAGTTCTCGATAAATAAGATGGGTTCTCGGAAAAATTATGGAATCTCAAAAAAACATCATGGGTTTTTGAAGTAGAAGACCTTGACCGAAGACTCCTGTCCGTGAACCTGATCGAAAGCTTTATAACCGAAAACTTAAAACCGAGAACCTGAATTCGAGAACTGAGAGATTCTCCGAGAACTTAATTTATTAATCTTTACAACCGAAAACCAGTTATTATTATCGAAAACTAAAAGTGATAGAGTTAGATGGTTCAAAAAAAAATTAGGGATTTAAATATATCTTTTTTCCAAGTTTAGATAGGAATAATTATCCCCAAAATTTCATAATATTTTGAAATCTTTGACTTTATCAACATGATTTCAAAATTCTTGGAGATTAAGTTTCCTAAAATATCGGAAACAAGATTTAATCCAATCTTGAACCAAACATAATGATAATTTTCGATTTTCTTATGATTTATGATGTTCTTAAAGAACATCAACCGAAAAACATAAACAATACAATTTTTTCATCTCATGAATCCGTAGTTATCTCCGATTGAATTTATGGAGTGAATTCAATTAAAAATAAAAAACAATCAATCGGTTTATAGAGGTAAACCATTATTTGATTTTAAAAATTCGACATATTTTGATTTTCGTGATTTGCAAAAAAAAATAAAGTGTTTTGACTTATCGTTATTTGCAATTGAATCAAACCTTAATTAAATCAAAAACACTTTCGTATTTCGATTTGCAATTCTATATGATCTGATTATTATATATCAAACCTTTATTTATTCCATTATTTTGCAAACCATTATTTGTAGAACTGTTAACAATCTTTAATATTTCGAACCACTATTTATTTTGCAAATCGAATTAGAATTGATATAATCAACATAGCTCTGATACCACATGTTGATTATATTAATAAGAACATAAGGAATAAACATAAGATTTAATCAAGTGTACCTGATTTGTTTAACCGTTCAGGAACCTCTGTAATGGAAGACACCACCATCTTGATCGGGTTCCCTTTAGTGTGTACACTAATGATGGCTAATGATCACAAAGTGATCGAATGAGAGAGAGAGGTTGGTGGCGGCTACATTAGGTTATGGTGTTATTAGAGTCCAACCTAATACCTCTAGTAAACTCTCTATTTATACACATAGGGGACACCCTAATTAGGTTTAGTAAGGGTAATTCCGTCCATCAAAGAATCACCTATTATAAACTTAGGGATATTATAGTAATTAATCAATATGTATACTTTAAAGGAAAAGATCATTCTTTTCAAATGAAATAAAAAATAGAAAAAAACAAGTAAAGTAACATCAGAGCAATAATGTAGAAGGAAAAACCATGGGTGGTGGGGCATGAACATCACCATCAATCATAGTAATAGTATACAATAATTAACCAAATATTTAATATTAATTTAAGTTCCTCTTCTCTTCTCTATAAAACATCCCAAAAAATTCATCCCTGCATACACAATCTCTCTGAAAATAATTCACACAATTCATTGCTAGCTAGTCCTCTCCTGTACGTGTTGTAGAGAGATGACGACAGGAGGCAAGAAAAGAGGAGCGGTGATGGGGAAGCTGGAAACTAGCGGGCAGCGGTGGTCAGGCGGCAGTGTGAGCAGCCCAAGAAGTCCTTTGGAGTTGAAAATAGTGTCACCTAGAGGCGTAGTGGATGCAGCAGGTGGAGTTGGACTAGGAATAGTTGCAGCCCTTATTGGTGATCATGAAGAGGAGGATGATGATGAAGAGTACACGATAGTGACAAGGCACATGCCAAACAATGACTCATACAGGAAGGTGTATGAGTGTGTCTTCTTCGACATATCTCCTCCTCCTGTGAAATTAGGTGATCATCATCAGTTTCTGAGTAGTTGCTGCGATGAGTGCAATAAAGAACTGGATGGGAGAGACGTTTACATGTACAAGGGGGAGACACCTTTTTGTAGCGTAGAGTGTAGAAGCTTGGGGATGTGGAAGGAAGGAAAAAGGACCACTAAATCTAATATTTGTAGCTCACAATCACAATCACAATCAGCTCCTTCTCCTTCTCCTAATTCCCACATCTTCTCCGGCATCTTCGCAATTTAACCATTAATTTGTATCTAGCTTTCACAATTTTGTCAACCACACCTACCATATATATTATTACTTTCAATATTATTGATGATAACATCACTTCTTTTCTTGCTTTCAAACTCTAATCATAACATCCATCTTATTTATCGCCAGCTATTCTTTTCCGTGCTTTGCTTATTGCTTAACTGTCCCTTCATTTTATATATATGCAAACCAACCCCAACTTTGTTAAACCAAATACAATACAACTAGATACATTTTTAATGTTCTAAACCAATACAATACGCTAGTGTTAGGTATAGTAGAATAAGAGAGACGTAGAGGGAATGAAAAACAAAAAGTGTTTCATTGGTTAAGGTAATTGAAACCATCTATTATAGTGGCAGACTTTTAACTTTTAGATGGTGAGGACCGAAAACTACGAGACATGTATTTTTCTTCAAATCGATGGGGGTCGAACTTAATATTATACAAAAGTTTTTGACCTAAACGGGGAAATTTAGACTGCTGAGCTAAAAATCAGCGGGTTGTACAAAACTTCAATTCATTCCATCCAATGATTTTTTTTACTACATTCTCTTTGTCACCATTCATCACCCCAACTCACTGCCACCTCTTCCACCAACCACCGACACCCCCACCACCACCACCACCCATCATGACCAACGCTGTCAGCCGCCGCCAACACCCCCACTAGGGTTGTCCAAAAAGCTCTCTTGGAAAAAGCTCACTCGATAACAATAAAACAGGGCTCAAAACCTTACTATCAAGTGCGGGAATGGGACGCCGATAAAAGCAAGAATGGTTTTCCTTACTTAGGTTTATTCCACTATCCTAAGTATCCCAAAAAACAATTTTACTTCCAGAAAAGACGACTTAGACCTATTTTACTATCGCGCAACTTAAAGAAATCTCGTGCCCCTAAGATTTGCAAACCCATATTGACCAACCTTTAGCTTACGCTTTACAATGGCTAAGGCACGTCTTCTATGTGTAATCAATCACCTCAGGACTTATAAAAACATTTTTTGTAGTATTCAAAAT
The DNA here is from genome assembly GCA_032199755.1 of Ambrosia artemisiifolia. NCBI lineage: Eukaryota > Viridiplantae > Streptophyta > Magnoliopsida > Asterales > Asteraceae > Ambrosia > Ambrosia artemisiifolia. Next base: position 39,230,674 of record CM063524.1, read on the forward strand.
TTATACTTTCTTTATAATTTTCAAGTTTATTTATTATTTTGATTTTTTTTAGTTTTTTTGAAACGCAATGTTATTATTATTTGATATTGATATTATATGACATTGTGTTATGCTACCTAATGCTATTCGGCTAGCTAGTAAAACGGGTAATATCTATGCTCATAAACCTACTAACCCCGTTAATCAATTTAGAAAGACACTATAATAATTTAGCATAAAAACTTATCATGGAAAGTTGAAATAACTAGACTTTCTACAAATGATAAAGTTTAAGGGCCAAATATGTGAAATTGGAAAACATGAAGTGTTATTAGGGGAGAATAAGAAAATTACACCCACAAAGTGTATGTGTGTGTGTCCATGATTAGGATAGCAGACCACCTCTCTAACCCTTCTCCTCAATATGGGAAAGTTTCACTTGCTCCAAAGAAAATGGTGGGCTAGGATTGAGTCGCTTGGGTATCACTAATAGCGCGTTGATTTTAAAATGGCTTTAGAGGTTTAAAGTTGAGCCAAATGCGTTATGGAGAATTACAATAGACTCTATTCATGGATCGAATAAGCGGCAAAGGGTTATACCGGTGAACAGTCTCCTTACCGGTGTGTGGAAGAATATTGTTAATCATGGTTTTAAAACAAAGGTGGACGGTAAGTGCCTTATCGATCATCTTAGTGGGAGGTTGGGTGATGGAAAAAACATCCGGTTTGGATAGATAAATGGGTCGGAGATATACCATTTAAAGATAGATTCCCACATTTGTTTAATGTGGAAAAAACATAAGTTGATATTGGTGGCCGATAGATGGGATGGTATTCAGCTAGACGGATGCTTTTGGAGCCAGAATGGGATCGCTCAGAATGATGATATTAAAACTGAGAAGGAAGAATGTTTAAGGTTGTTGGGAGGATGTCGATTAATAGATAAACCGGATTCATGGCTTTGGCCAGGGGATAAATCGGGCGAGTATACTGTGAAGGCTGCTAAGAAGTGGCTCCAACCGGAAGTACAAAGACCGGATTTTGTTCTAATATTTTTCGTGTGGCGAGCAGAATTGGATAGGATCGCTACTTCGGAGGCCTTGGAGAAGCGGAACATTAATGTCCCTAAAAAGGAGTGTATTTTTTGTGATCATGATATGGAGACGGGAGAACACTTATTCTCGGGGTGCATGTATGCTTCACAGATTTGGGCCGCTATATCGTCTTGGTGTAGCATTCCTAGTATTTTTGTTTTCTCCATTCGTGATATTGTTGAGCTGCATAAATTGGTGGGATTGACGGGCATCAAGAAGGTAGCCTTTCAAGGGATTATGTTTATCACGATTTGGAGTATTTGGCGAGCTAGAAACAATCGCATTTTCTCAAGTAAAGATCAATCGGCGATGAACTTGGTTTTGGATATTAAAGTTATTAGCTTTCTGTGGTTTAGGAGTAGATATAAACATGGTTGTATAGAGTGGAAATCTTGGTGCAATTTTGATATGATGTAATTGTTTGGGCGGCTCATTCTCCGTCTTGGAGAGTGAGTGTTCGCGGTGTTTGAATGAAGTTAAACTTTCAAAAAAAAAATTACACCAAATCAGGTTGAATCAAAAGACAATCAAATGGTTATTTGATGCATGTTCTTGTTTTAGATCATCTAGGGTGTGATAAAACATAAGGTAACCTTCAATTTTACTTTTAGTTGGGTTTTGTGGCCTTATGAACTAGATGAGAATAATGGGTTTGTATTTATTGTTGAAATTGGTAATCATTGATGATTCTATAGCAATGTAGGGTCATAAAACTTGCTAGAAACACCTTGTCTGGGTGATAACTATAACATGAAATTTATTTGGTGAATTAGGGGAAAAATGGGTTTTATGTATCCAAGTAGAACTCAACATTTATGGGCTGAAATGAAACTTTTATGCTTGTTAATAATAGTGAAATTGTGATGTAATTGATAATACTACACTATGATGTGAAATTGGATTACAGATGCAATCTCTATAACTTTGAAATCATGTGTTGATAGATGGTGCACACTAAATGTTTGATAAAATGTTTAGGTGAAAATAACATTGTAGAAAAGTGTAGTTGATGTGTTTTGTTAAATGGGAAATTTGGAATTTTGTGTGTTCATGAGAATATTCGAATAGGAAGTGTATAGACGATCTAACAAATGTTGACCCGTTAGGCAAAGAAGGCGCTTCGTCAAGTGATCAAGGAGCTAAGGAAGGGCGAGGTAAAGAGCACACTTGAGGTAAGTTAATCTTACAATCTTTAATTAGTTAGAATAGAATAGTGTCTATGAGTTGATTGAACAAATTTAATAATGCGAATGTCTTGAATGGTTTATTGCAAAGTCTAAGAACTTTAATGAGTACCTTAAAGCCAAAAATGCAGAAATTGAATGGTTTCACATGAGGCGATGATACTCATGGGAATACCCGAATGCCGAATGTGTGGCAACGTTTGAGTTAAAAACTCCCCCGCGTCACTTAAAGCTGGAATTATATTCATTAAGTAGACAGTTAGAACAATATGCCTATTAGTTGGATTGGTTATCAAAAAATGAGTTGAATATAATGATCCACTTTGTAGGTTAGGATCTTGGGTTGGTTAAATTGTTGATAGTTACGTTTGAATGAGTGTTACATGTTGTCTAACACGTCATAAAATAGTTCAAAGGTGGTACGGATTGTGGCTTATCTGTAGTACCTTGAAGTGCAGCCCTTAGGGTGTCAAGGGTTGGTTAAGAGTGAGTTTTAGAGGCCTTACAACAGCTTCAAACCGTAGCCTACGGCTGAAAGCCCTTCAACGACCAAAAGGACCCAACTGTAAGCTACGGTGGTGAGCCGTAGCTTATGGCGAGGATGGTTTGGCCAGAAATGGTCAGTCGTAAGCTACGGCTGAAGAGCCGTAGCTTCTAGCATGCTTCATCCTCAAAATTTTTGTTTCGTTTAAATGCTTTAACCGACCATACGGGTTTAGTGGTTGGTTTGTCGGTTATTAGAAATCATATATAACTAACCCTTGAGGTGTTTGTCTTGGTTAAACCTTAGGTATGGATGAATGCTTGGGATGAAGGGACGTGCTAGCATGGAACCCGAACACTTGGTCTTTGGATGCTTCCGCTTATTATGAACTGGAGTCTGTTATATAATGTGATGTTATTAACTTAATTGGCCGGGTTGTTTTGAACTAGTTATTTTAAGTTTTTGGCAAACATGGGTGTTTAGTTAAACTTAACTAGGTAATTTAGCGGTTTTTGTAAATCCGTATTTTTGTAATAAGGGTTAACTCATGAATTTGATCTAAATGGCTATACATATTGCAATTATGACTACGGGTCTTACATAATGGTTTTTGGTTTATAAAAAGGAAAACAAATTAATTTTAGTGTGTTATCATCCCGTTAACAAATAACCTTTTTAATATCCCTTAACATAAGGATAGAGTGATGTGCAACGCCGGTTAACATTTCATGTCATCTTTAATGCCTTAGATGTTAGTGTACGCCCCATGGTCTAAACTCTGTATCATCACATACTATTAATGCGTTTTATATATCTCAACGAACCATGAAATTATATAAAATCTATAAATAAACTACATATCAAGGTATAAAAAAATATTAACACATCTGGAAAAACATTAAAAAGGCCCACCACCACGTCTCCAATTCCGGACTTCTCTTTCGGAGTTCGGACGACACCCACAATGTGAAAAAAAAATTGCTTCACTTGTCTAAATATGATGACTAGATCCGGACATGATATTTTGAGTACATTGTGAATGTTGTTAGTATACGTTAACTCAAGGTTTACATATATTGTATCCATAAAAAATACATATTTTACTGTTATAAATTTTGTCGCTTTTTGACGGTTTTAGATTGGATCTAATTATACGATCAAGTTATTCTACACAGTGTAATAAAAATGAAAATGGTGAGAAAGATACAAAAACACAATAGATCACGAAATATGACACAATAAACCATAAAATATAACACAACGCCGAAAAATATAACACAATGTTAAAGAAAAAATATACAATGAATCGCAAAAACGACACAACGATGAAATAAGAAAAAAATACAATGCTAGATAAAAGACATAACTGCCAATGATCTCCAGCTCAGCTGGTTTGAGGTAGGGTGGGTTTTCCCTTAGGGGTTCCCATCCTGGGGGGAGGTCACAGGTTCAATTCATGCACATCACAAAAAAATTCCCCGTGACGGTTTGAGCTTAGGCAAGGAGGACACCGGTGCGTGGGTAGGGATTCGAACTTGGGACCAATAAGTTAAGGTTGTACAAGGATTTCCATTGATCTACACCTTTCAAAAAAAAAAAAGATAAAAGACATAACCATATAACGTACATTCTAAAAACTACAAGCTAAAAATCTAAAAAAAAAACAAAACAAAAACCTAAAAACTAAGAATATAGGATTCGATAAAACGGTTCCAATGCTGTTTGAATGAGTTCAATCGAAATGTTTGATACTCTTCCTACGAATACTTTCATTTATGATAACAATGAGAATTTAAGATTTCATAGTTTTGATGCTTTGGAATCTAGTGTCCATTCTAGATAGATAAAAAAATAAAATTATGTGTGTTACAAAATAACTTACGACACTTATTAAAAAACGTGAACAGTGTGATTACAATGCTAATATTATATAATAATTAAATACTGAAATAGATACACACCTAACTTTGTTCAATGAAAAATAATAACCAAAAAATAGATATTTCAATTAACATGACCGTATTTATAGTTTGAAAGCCATTGCCGACCTTAATTTTCCTTACCAATACTTGCCCATTAATGATTTCCTTTTTCACCATCACCAAGATCATCCATAATACAAGCATTGGGGACGCTACGCTCAAAACAAACGGACTTACTTTTGTGTTTTATATATTGAAAGAGGTTGGTGATGTTTGGTCTGTCCGCTATTGTGACATCAGTCAGTGATCCAGGTCAACATTCGTACACATATGCATACAACAACACCCGGACTATACAAGACAATTGGCGTTGAACAATCAAGCCAATCACCTGCTCAACAGAGAGCAACCAGACACCCGATTACCACACATGAACAAAACAACAAATACACGTGACAACGCCCAAGTGGAAAACTACACAATCCACTCAAACCTAAGCAATTTCAAGGTGTTTTGTGAGAATGACATTTACACAAATCATGAAACACACTCAAAAAACAAACATGTGTTATCACCGGATGATAAAACTCCATAACACACGATAACTCCTCACTAACACATGTATATAAATCACAAACTTTATCATGTGTTCATAACTCGTGGAAATTAATACATGTTAATATCATCATCGAGTCTCTTAACAAAACTAAGTTATATTTTGGCCTCAATGACTCATTACACCTCATGACATAAGTTGATATTATCCAACAACACATGTATATTCAATATTAACATATGTATGAATAAAATGGTTTATATTATTGTCCAATAACACGTATTATTAACTTATAGATCAACCAAACATACATGTATTAACACTCAAAACCTATTCCTAAAGCCTAGATAACTAATGGTTTCAACTACACATGAGCCTACTCACGACTAATGAATATACCCGTAGGTATATATATATATATACACACACTCACGGACTACAAACAAGGAACACAAGAAGACCCACATTTACCTATCACTATCATCTAGATTATGCCACAAAGGAAGTACAATGATCAAGACACCACCATGACAACTATACTTCTTCTCTTGTTCTTTCCTTTCGGCCGATGACACACCACCACACAAGACAAACATCCAACCCACATGATAGACCACCTTATATAAAAATGGTTAATGCCTTGACAAACCTCTTTCCCATGTGAGATTACATTCCAAATAAACCATTGATTTCCCTTTTGTCCCTACCCTTCGGCCAAACCCTCACAACTCATTACCAATGTTTTGTCTAAACCTTATACAAAAAGGGAAACTGTAGATGCATTATATGCGACTAATGCTTCGGATTGTAAACATTAACATATGTTAGAGTATTCAGAGGGTCGAAGGTGTCAAGACAATGGTCGAAGGTAGAATGTAAAGGGCGAAGGTGGAAATAGTGTTGAAGAATATCTTGGTTCGTTCTTTGGAAGAGGTCGAATGTGGAAGAATTCCATATTCGTACCTTCATACCGGTCGAATGTGCAGACACTATATAAAGGATTAGTTTGTTTTGTTGGTTAGAATTTGGTCATTGTCTGTGTGTTAAAGTCAGAGGTTTGCTCTCTTGGTTGAGTCTGTGAAATTGTCATTAGATTAACTTGTAAAAGGTTTATGTAATCAATATTGAACAAGTAATCTATGAAAATGAGTTTGAAAAGCGTAATTCGTGTGTTTTGATTTGTTGATTATCATTTTGTTCTGTTCTAGGGTTTCCGCACCTGGAATAGTGCCTTGTATGATCAGATTTCCTATTTAAAGCTAATATTCTTCAATTACAGAAACCATACAAGAACCATGAAGCTTCCAAGGCATGACACCATTCCTACCTTTGGCTACCAAACAATCGGCTCACACAAGGGTGTACATAACCATCGCTATCATACATGATTTGGTGAAAGATAGAGACAAAACCGTGTTCCAAGAATGGTCACTATCAAATCTTGTCACCTCCCCAATTCGGCTAGCAAACACTTCCACCTAAACAATCCTCTTTGGTTGACTTCCAATATGGTATAAAACCTTGAGATATAATCGGCCACATGAATGAAGGAACAAGAACATGATGATGATCATCAACTTACACAAGAATAGATACAATCCAAACCATGAACAAACTCCCAAATCAAGTCAACACCACTCTCATTGTCTTGTCCATTTCAATCGATCCATATCTCACAAGGAATGCATGACACCATCTCTTATCTATCTCTTGCCCTAAAAGGTGATTAAAGCCACTAAACACAACACTAACCTATGCAAGACCACTTACCTCTTTGTGTTTTGGCATCACCCCACTTGAACCACTATAAATAGAAAGCCAAGGAAGGTGTTAAACATCCTTACATCCACCCAAAGCTCCTACTCTCAACAAAACACTCGTTCTCCTCTTTCACATCTTCGGCCGACCCAAAACACCCCACCCCCACAAGCCCTTAGTTCGGCAATCATCAACCCGAGGAGCCACAAGAGTCGTGAAGCTATCAAGGACCAAAGGAAGCTTGTAATCATTAACAACCTCCACCATTATTCTATCACCTTGCTATGTAACAACCCCTTGAATCTATTGATGTACTTGGCTAACCTTTAAGACACCCGACCCCTTCGACCCTTGACTATCTAGTAATCGGCTAACCACATGAAAATCAATGAGTTGTATAGACATTGCTTCATTTATAGTCGTTTGGTTTCTAACACGTATGGTTTGCACTATACAAATTAGCCACACACAAGTGACACTAATCGGCCTAGAACATACACACACGATATCACAAATGTTTTAGTCCACACTCGGTCTATTTAAAAGTGTTAAGAAATCGATATATATGATAAACATACTTATGAATATACATTCAACACTACACTACAAATTGGATGATGATCATGCTCGATTTTCTTGATCACACACTAGTACGCACTCATGATCACCCAATTATGCATTGTTAAACATGAATAAGTCTTGGTAGTTGCATTAAACGATCGGATTTTCGATGCAATATATGAAAAAGGCTTCGGCTACCTCATAATAACATGTGTTAAGAAATCCATAACGTATGTTAATACGATCTTTCGATACTAAAAGGCGTAAACATATCTTAAAACACTCGTTTTGCCATAAAACGACCACACGTGTTAGATTGGGAACAATTTATTGCCCATGACGACATGTGGGGCGTATTTTCTAGAAAAAACAATTAAGTAATATATTTTAAAAAACCAATACAAAACAATTCCATTAACTTAGATAAATCTATATTACATTATAAAGAGTGAGCAATGGGTAAAAAGGTCCAAAATGTCAAAGTTAAGGTGGCAACTTAAAAGTCACAAGTGTAATTCTCTAAACTTGACCACTTTTCTTCCTTTTATGCCCTTATCAATGCATTAAGATGTTTGTACCATGTGATGCATTAAGATGCTTGTACCATGTGCTTTTAACAATTTTGACATCAATAATTCCACCATAATCACTAATAATATCCCATAACTCATCATAATCACTAATAATATCTCATTATGTTGAGACTTTCCACATGTATAACCTTTATCTCTTTATTTACTTATGTATTAATGTAAGTGCCTATATATAGTGACATTTGTATATGATGTTGAGATCAATGAATAAGAATTCTACATTCTCTTTTCTCTCTATAATCTACAATCCTTTTTTGTTACACTTTGTTGGTTGCTAATTGGTTGTTGTTATACAACACGTTATCAGCACGAATGCTTTTAAAGTTGGATCATGTTATCATAAGTCTAAGTATCACTGTTGGATCCGTTTTTTTAAATCGACTTTCAAGGAACCTGGAATCCATCAATGTCACATTAACAAGTTTTGTTCGAAAGTCTTACATGGACAAAGATCAAGGTATGATTAATTCAATTTCTCTTTAGTCTCAATTTCTCTCAGTTCTTATTTGTTAGGTTAGGTAAGAAATTCTAATATGAGACTTGGTAAGAAAAACTAAATAATATATCTTATAGATATCCAACAGATTATAATTATTTGATATAGAAATGTATTATCCAAAGTCCATTTTATTATTATCATGCAATGTATTTTGATTTAGTAATATAACTTAAATTCTATTAAAGTTGACACATATAAGTTACGAGAGTGATTAATTATTATGAAATTACTCATGATTAACCTTAATGTAAAATATTTTTTATTTATTATGTAATTAATTGAACTAAGAAAAGGGTTATCTATACTACATTATAAAGGAGGAGAAATGAGCAAATATGTCCAAATTGTCCAAAGTTAAGATTACATATGAAGAGTTCCTTTCTTCGCACCTAAGATATCATGAAAATTCTTCCAATACTACCCCTATTTGCAAAAGCAACTTGTATACTTTTTATGATATTGAATGAAATGGTTAAATGCACATTTGCTATGAATGTAGAAAAACTCTAAATGTTGGATAAAAAATATAGTTTATTTTCAAAGCTTAAACAATGAAGAGAAATGGATTACTTTCATATAAATGGTTTTATATTCAAAGACAATTTCATATATATCGTTTTGCATTCAAAGACAATGGAAGGAAGACAGTATATCTGTACACTTTTCCTACAACTTGGTGGGCTAACACTACACTTGTGCATTGTTTAAAAAAAATATACTTATTTTAATCGTCCCGCAGCAACGCGCGGGTTTCCCGCTAGTATTAATAAAAAAATAAAATAAGAAGTCATAATTTTCATAAAAAGTACTAAATAATAAAATCAAATCAAATACCAAATTTAACTACTTTACATGCAAATCTGAGATGTATATTTGAATCCATGGTTTAGGATCAAATACACAGTGGGAAAAAAAATAGGAAGTCGTAAGAAGGGTATCAAATGGACTCCGATTGAACTCATTCAAGCGACAGTGGAACCGTCTCATCGGATCCTACGTTCCTAGTTTTTACGTTTTCGTTTTTTTTTTTGGATTTTTATCTTGTGGTTTTTAGAATTTACATTATATTATTGTGTCTTTTATTCAACATTGTCTTTTTCTTATTTTCATCATTGTGTCGTTTTTGCAAATCATTATGTCTTTTTTCTTGAGCATTATGTTATATTTTTCAGCATTGTGTTATGTTTTGTGGCTCATTGTGTCAGATTTCGTGATCTATTGTGTTTTTTGTATCCTTCTCACCTTCTCATTTTTGGTTACACTGTGTAGGTTAAGTTGACGATTGAATCCAAAACTTTGAAGTTATATAATCGTCAACAACTACATTAGTCGGATGATCCATTAAATACATCGTGTATTTTACGATGATATTTTACAATTAATAAAATCAAATACCAAATTTAACTACTTTACATGCAAATCTGAGATGTATATTTGAATCCATGGTTTAGGATCAAATACACAGTGGGAAAAAAAATAGGAAGTCGTAAGAAGGGTATCAAATGGACTCCGATTGAACTCATTCAAGCGACATTGGAACCGTCTCATCGGATCCTACGTTCCTAGTTTTTACGTTTTCGTTTTTTTTTTTGGATTTTTATCTTGTGGTTTTTAGAATTTACATTATATTATTGTGTCTTTTATTCAACATTGTCTTTTTCTTATTTTCATCATTGTGTCGTTTTTGCAAATCGTTATGTCTTTTTTCTTGAGCATTATGTTATATTTTTCAGCATTGTGTTATGTTTTGTGGCTCATTGTGTCATATTTCGTGATCTATTGTGCTTTTTGTATCCTTCTCACCTTCTCATTTTTGGTTACACTGTGTAGGTTAAGTTGACGATTGAATCCAAAACTTTGAAGTTATATAATCGTCAACAACTACATTAGTCGGATGATCCATTAAATACATCGTGTATTTTACGATGATATTTTACAATTAATATGATGCACACATACATCACATTCCCTATCTTCTCGCACTTAATGCGCACGCTAATTCCATAAATCACCTAAAGCCACCGCTTCGAGCATAGTCATTCGGTATTTGTGATCACCACTCATATATTGGCAACGTATTCTCTAAATGCAACATGTACAATTGATGCTTCTAAGCATCCCCTGAAGGCCATATCTATCTTCATGTGCATTGTACAAAATTGTAATGTCGTAGCAGTAGCAGCACCTTTCACCATACAAAATAATAGCCGTGTTACAAAAATATTCTGGATTTGTCTTAAAGTCCTCGCATACATAGCTAAATATTCATCGTATTCATCTAAAACATTACCGGTTACCGGTTGCAAGTTGATTAATCGTCAATGTGTATTTTTGTGCCGTTGTGAAACTATTTTTCATCCTCCCGTTTATCCCTTCTTGAAACAATTCAAACCCGGCATTATATCTGCAACATTTTTTTAAAATAATCCCTTGGACATTCAAAATATTGCTCGAAACATACCGTCATCGTATTTTGGGCTATCGACAAAGTAATCTTCCACTAGAATCTCATGAGCCTTTTCATGATCACTTGGCACATATTGTTTTTTAATAGGTGGGTGTCTTCAACTTCGGATGAGGTGGCAACAACTTTGGCAAGAAATTCAAGCCTATAATCAAATGGCTCATATTCATCTGATGGTGATGGAATGATATCATTACATTTCATTTCATTGTGTTGAGTTTATAGAGTAGAAAGTAGAATAGTAGAAGAATAGGTAAAAACATTGGTTGATTTTCAACTCTCGAGCTCACGAGCCAAAAAGTTGATCTTGAATAACAATTGCGACGGTGTTCCCAAGCACCTTGGGGTACCCAAACATGGTATCGGAAGGTTGTTTGTTTGTGTAATGTGTAGTTGTTATGTATGTGTCAATGTACATTCATATGAAAGATATTTAGGTGTTAATTACATAAATAGTCTTCCTCCTCAGTTAAGACAATAAATTGCACAAAATATGTAATTAGAACAAATAAAAAGGATAATTAAATGTAATTTAAAGGATGGATATTATGGATAACTGATAGCACAAAAAAAGAAGAAGAAGGTATTAGGAGTCTTGGATTATTTAGTAATGGATAGATGATATCAGTAGGAGTTACGAATAATACATATGATAATTAGAAACCAAAAACAAGTGACAGTAGCATTAATTAATTAATTAACTAGATCCATGCTTGGCTTTGAAGGAGACTCATATTCAGATGCAGCAGCAGCAGCAGCAGCTGCTCTAGCCGTGATTCTGTGAATAATAATAATAATGGAATTTAATTAATTAATTAATTAATAAAATCCTTTGTTTGTAGGGAGTTAATTACTGTAGGTAGGTAGGTACCTCTCTTTCCTCTTCTCCAAGAAGCGGGCGAGAGAAGCTTTTCTGGCGAGTGGAAGATCTGCAACACAACACAAACACAAACACAAAGCAATGATGAATTAAATAAGTTATAATAATAATTGTGAAATTAAGGCAAAGGCATGATTTGATTTCCAAGTTACCAGGTGAAAGGCCTAAGTCGTTGGGTGCGGAGTGTGTACGGACCCAATCAGAAGCCAACATCATGATTTCCATGGCCTTGTCAGCTGGGAAATCGTCCAGCACCATCACCTGCCCTCCATAAACGATGGTCATTCGACTACTACTCTCCTTTCTCCTCCTGCTGCTTGAATCCATACCTGTCAAATTATTATTATTAACTATAATAATAAGTAGCTTAATTAGCTGCTGGATTTGTAACTAAAACATGAATGAATATAGAGCAAGTAAGTACGTACCCTTACCCTTTTGCTCCTTCAAGTAGTGACTCAAGAGATTAACAGTGCGTGAGTGTGAGTGTTTGTTATCGGATTCTACAATCTCAGACATCTCTCCTCTTCTCTTCTCTTCTTTCTATTTCTAAATATTTATTTATATTTCATTTCCATTTAATTAAGCACGAGGAATTCATGCCAATTGCTATTGGCTTTAATATGTGACTCGTCTTCTCCTTAGCCCCACCTGTCCCCCCCTCACTTTCATCCATTTTATTTTATTTTATTATCAACAAATACTTACAAAATACACCAACTTACCCCAATGATCCCTCTGTTTTTATAAAAATTACACTTCTAACCTCTTATTTCCACAAAATACAAGTTACACTAGGGAATACTACCAAACCTAAACCCAATAACTATACTTGAAACCCCAAACATTTGCCAACTTTATGATATCAGTTAATCAATCGGGTATGAAATTATTCTTTTGAGGGCGGCTATTGGATTCGATGATATACCTATTTACCTGGTTGTATACCCGGGATTAGTTTCTTATTATTTTTTTATTTTTAAATATGTATATGTGTTATATATAACCCCATTTTAAATTATGGCAATTGAATTGTCACCTTATACACTTTTTGATAACATCTAGTTTTGCTAACAATAACAAAAACTTGGCATATCCTCATCTATGTATTTAGGTTATTGGGTATTTCTTTTATATACACTTCAGGTTTTTTCATATATATTGTTATTTGAGAAATTTTTATATTTATTTAAGTTACCTAATAAATACCCAAGGACTATATCTAACCTCTAACAGGTAAACTTATAAAAAAATACATGTTACCTGAAACCGTAGGGTTTAGTCCTGCTTTGACACAAACTTTTATAATCAAGTATGGGGTTGGATTATGCAACTCGTCCCAACGCCGTCTCTATACTAGACCAATGGTATATAAACCAGTAACACATTAGGTTTCTAGAATGAATGGTAGTTGAAAACTTCGATTAAATAGTCCAATTTAATTACCATTAACATTAGAAACAAAAATTAATAAAAAAAACATTAAATTCTTAGCACCCCACCAAACCAAATTTGATGTTCAACAATTGTAAGATTGACGTACAAAAAGGCAGCCGCAAATAAGTTTACGTCGACGTCCGTTTGGTTTCGATATTACCGTCTTGACTTTTTATTTACATTTGTTTCTGTAATTAAATGAGTTGTTTCCACGTGTATAACAGAAGTAGTTAAAGAAAATGAAGGATGGTGGATGGGTAGGAATAAAAAAATAGTAAGTTAGACCTTTGTTATAGGAACGGATTAATCGGTACACAAAAGTGGAATTAAAAATAATTTTCCCATTTTTGTCTCTAACACAAGCATGCATCACGATCACAATGACCATGCATATGCAATACACACTCGAACAAAACTCCCACCCTTACAATCATAATAATAATATTTTCTTCATTTCTTGTTCAAACAACCCTTTGTTTATTCTTCTTCTAATACAACAGGCAACGGCCAACGACCTTTCTTCCTGTGGCTCCATTAATATTGTTAAGCGATTCACATGGCCGTTGTCTTCCTTGTTTTCCTTGTTTTCCTTTTCCTATTCCCAGCTCGATCCCAACAACCACCAATATCTCCATCTAACGCCCTCCTTCAATTCAAGAGATCTCTCACCAAATCAGACTCCTTACACAATTGGAAGGACGACGGTTCCAACCCCTGCGACCCCAACAACGTCTGGGTTGGCATTGTCTGCTCCAATGGCATCATCACCACCATCAATCTCTCCGACATGGATCTCCAAGGCCACCCTGACGTTGCCGCCTTAGAGCCCATTCAAGGCCTCAAGGCCTTCAGCCTCCAGAACAATTCTCTCGCTGGCCCTATGCCCGCCATCAACCGTCTTCATTTCATCAAGGCTTTTTACGGAGGCAGCAATTGGTTCACCGGTATCATCCCTTCCGATTTTTTCCAAACCTTGGGCTCCTTGAAGAAGCTCTGGCTACAACATAACAACTTTTCTGGACCCATTCCAACCTCCATTGCAGAATTGCCTAATCTCAAGGAGCTCCATTTAGAATTCAACGAGTTTTCAGGTCCCATTCCTGCCTTTCTAGAACCCGATATTATAGCCACCCTTGATCTCTCCAACAATAACCTACAGGGAGAGATACCCAACAGTTTGAACAAGTTTGATGCCAAAGTCTTCCAGAACAACAACGACCTCTGTGGCCCAAAACTCGGCAAGGAATGTAAGGCCCCTTCCTCCCCTTCAGATCAATCACCTCCGGATCAATCAAAACCTGCATCACCCACAACAACGGAATCAAAGTCATCAATCAAATGGATCATCGTCATTGTGGCGGTTGCCCTCTTGATCGTCATCATTTTGGCCAGAGCCAACCGCATAGAGGAAGATAAGAGACCTTTGGGCAAGGGAGGCATTGATGAAGCTGTTGTCAATATCCCAACCGTTACCAAAAATGACACAACCACTTCAAGTAGTAGCAAACCATACGATAACTCCAGCTCCAATAATAATAAGAATACTGATGGTAGCAGTAGCAACAAAACTGATAACCAGAGCGTTGTTAAAGAAGCGTCGTCGTCAGCTGGCAAAGGAAAAGGAGGTGGACGAGTGGCAGGTGGGGTGGGAGACCTGGTGATGGTGAACGAAGAGAGGGGGGTGTTTGGGTTGCAAGACCTCATGAAGGCTGCAGCAGAGGTGCTTGGAAACGGAGGATTAGGCTCAGCATACAAGGCGATGCTGAGCAGCGGAGTCTCAGTGGTGGTCAAAAGGGTGAGAGAGATGAACCCGATGACCAAAGACGTGTTTGATGCAGAGATGAAGAAGCTGGCCAACCTCAAGCACCAAAACATATTGACACCATTGGCATATCACTTCAGGAAAGAAGAAAAGCTTTTGGTCTCTGAATATGTCCCCAATGGAAGTCTGCTTTATGTTTTACATGGTAAGCACCAATCTATATTCTTTAAAGATTTGTTTTTACATGTACATACATTAAGATGATGTAAGGAAAAAACTAAAGTGATACATGATTACTACGTACAGGCGAACGTGGGGTTTCCCATGTAGATTTAAGCTGGGACAAGCGGTTAAAGATTATCAAAGGAGTTGCGCGTGGAATGGGTTTCCTTCATAAAGAATTCTCATCGTACCCATTGCCTCATGGGAATCTGAAGTCTAGCAATGTACTGATCGGGTCAGACTACGAGCCACTTCTTAGTGATTACGCTTTCTATCCGTTGCTAAATAACACCCCTACAGCGCAATGCATGTTTGCTTTTAAGTCTCCGGAGGCTACACTGAACCAAAAAGTAAGCCAGAAAAGCGATGTGTACTGCATGGGGATCATCATTCTGGAAATCATCACGGGGAAGTACCCATCCCAGTATTGCAATAACCAAAAGGGTGGGACGGATGTTGTCCAATGGGTGAAATCGGCTCTAGCAGAGAACAGAGGGAAAGAGCTGATTGATCCAGAGATAGCATCCTCATCGTCGTCTTCAGTGATGGAAATGGAGAAGTTTCTAGATATAGGAGCAGCGTGTACGGAAAGCGAGGAAGATGAGAGAATCGAGTTGAGTGAAGCAATAAGGAGAATAGAAGAGGTAAGTGTTTAATTAGTTAAGGGATGGAGGGATTGAATAATGTATGCAGCAGCAGGGGGAGAGGCCAAAAGAAAAAAGTTTGAAGCCGATCGATCAAGACAAGGAATTGAATGAATCATATCTAGTCTAGTCTAGTCAGTCATTCGACTTCATTCACAAGGCCGCCTTATTTCATTTACTTTACAAAATTCGTTTTGTCAAATAATGAATTATGCATATGTAATCTCATTTTTAAGCCCAAATGGCTTCCTGCAATAACACTCGGCTCTTCAATAATCCACCATCATGTTTATCATTTCAATGCAACCTTTTTTTTGTTATCTTGTTAACTATACTGATGAGGATGTTGTTCAAAAACTTTTAGTGTATAAAATTATTTTACGTTGCTAGTAGTAGACTAGTAGTAGTAACAGAAGAAAAGATGAATGTGTGATGGATATCGGTCATCATATTCTAGGAGTTAACACCAACCCGCGCGCGGTTGCAGCTGAACGTTAATTGTAAGCATTTCACAATTTACGTGTTTAGGCGTGATATGTGTACAAATAAGATTCAAACAACAAATTAAACAAATGAGTTATCGAAGGAAGGAATCGCCCCCTCACATTCCACGACAAAATATTAAAATTTTGTATGTATATTCATTGAGAACAAGATAGATATATGAATGCAATATCTGCACCTTCTCAACTTGTCTGCCTTGATCCAATTTCATAAAGACTGCAGTTTTCAGAACTCACCTCATCTTCTTTAGCAAAGTCAAATTTCTGGCACATTAGGAAAAAAATATTGAGACTGGGAAACACTTTGAAGGGGTGGGTAATTCTACCATTCACATAAAACATAACTTCATCAATCTGTTGTTGTGTTAGATCAATCATATTAATTATCATCCAAAACAGCATCCGTGATGCCAATATCAGATTCGGGTATTATACGTGGTTTAACAGGAATAGACCTTGTAGAGGTTAATGACAGGATCGATTTATGAAAGACTTAGGAGGAGAACTTGGGATAGGTTTGGATGGGTAGTTTTTGTTTAAAGGTGGTTACACCTTTAAAATAAAATTGCTTTTGTTTATCACCTTATGATGATTTTTATAA
Source organism: Ambrosia artemisiifolia (assembly GCA_032199755.1). Classification (NCBI taxonomy): domain Eukaryota; kingdom Viridiplantae; phylum Streptophyta; class Magnoliopsida; order Asterales; family Asteraceae; genus Ambrosia; species Ambrosia artemisiifolia. The sequence goes on from CM063524.1 coordinate 39,247,817, forward strand.
TAAACATTGAAATTATAGAAAAAGGGTTTGAGGTTTGGGGAGGAAGTAGTTTATGAAGACAAAGCAATTAGAGTGGGTTGAGATCAATGTTTTGAAAACCGGACCGGTGTCCGGGGTCTGGACCGGTCTGGTTCCCATGGTTGGATTTCGATGCATTTTTGGATTTCAATGCATTTTTGGATTTCGATGCATTTTTGGTCCGGTTCGTTGAACCTGTCGGACCGGTGAACCGCCTAGGGGTCCGGTTCAACGTCCAGTCCGGTTCTGAAAACCTTGGTTGAAATGAAATGAAATAAAAAATAGGTATGGTGGAAAGTGGGTTATGAGACACCTTAAAGGCTGGTCTCGTAATGTAAGAAATGAAATGGAATGGAATGGGGCGGGTTAAATGTATAGGCGGGCCTGGGCTGGCCTGGGTGTTGTGTTAGTAGTAGTATATGTTTGGTTTGGGAAATAGAGAGGGTGTTGGAATGGCAACGTGGAAGCAAGAAGCCCCTACTACCAAATAAAAAGAAAAAGCCCCTTCCATTCACCCTGTGTTGATTGTTTGATAGTTAGAAGAAATGCATCATCATCATCGATCGGCAGCAATAGCGAAGAAGCTGTTGCTTCGCTCTTCATTCTTCTCTTCTGCTAAACAGATCGCTCCTGCCCCTCCTCTTTGTTGTCGTTTTCGGTTTATCTCATCTGAACCGCCTTTTTCTCATCATCAAACCCCAAATCATTTCAATCATCCTTCTCCTAATACCAATACTTATACCGATTCCTCATCAACACCACCACCACCACAACCACCTAGGGCTAGGCCTACTCCTACTCCTACTTATGAAGAAGAACAAGCTCGAGTCCTAGCCGCTTCTCTTCACCACGTGGTATCTCCATCTCTCTCTCTCTCCCATTCAATTCTACATATCAAACTCTCTCATGTCTTTTTATTATTATTATTATTATTATTATTCAGATTAGACTTGGTTGGAGTGAAGCAGCCATGATTGCAGGTGCTAGAGATGTTTCTGTTTCCCCTTCCATCGTTGGATCTATTCCACGCAAGGAAGCTGCCCTTGTTGAGGTACTCTCTAATCTCTATCCACTTTCTAATTAATTATTTCTTCATCTATTCTTTTATTTATTTATTTACAGTATTTTATGGACCACTGTTTCCAAAAACTTGTTGACACCATCGACTCAGACGACGACTCCCAATTCAAAGATTTAGTACCAAGTGAGCGTATTGCCAACCTTATTAAACTTCGCCTCCAAATGCAAGCTCCCTATATTTCTAAGTGGCCTCAGGCTCTTAGTATTCAGGTAGGTTACTAACCTCCCTTCCCTTGTTCACTGAGTATTCACTCATTAATTGATGCCTATGATAATTATGTATGTAATAGGCGCAACCATCAAATATCTCCACAAGCTTTAAACAACGAGCAATGCTCGTTGATGAGTTCTGCCATGCCTCTAATGATGAAGCAACTGGTGTCGATTGGTACCTAAAACGCAGTATTGTTGGTGGCATATACTCGTCCACAGAAATTTATATGCTAACCGATAACTCCACAGGTTTCTTTTCATCTTATGTTCTTTTGTGTTAACCTTACAAAGCCAACAACTGTAAATTTTGTGCATGTGATTGATGATGGTGGTGGTGGTGTTGTTTTCAGATTTTGATGATACTTGGGCATTCTTAAATGAGCGAGTGAGAGACGCTTTTGATTTAAAGAAGACCTTTCAAGAGGTAACTCTAGTTGCTGATCTTATCATCATATACACATACATTTGGAATATGCTAATATTTAATTTTAATTTTGGGTGATGTTTTCAGGTGAAATATTTTGCAGAAGCTGTGGGGGCAGGATTCAGCAGTTCATTTCAAGGATTTACAAAGAAAGGTTGCTAGAATTTTAACATTTCTTTTCTTTTCTTTTCTTTTCTGGTGACATCAAATAAAATTCAATCCACTCCAAACCAATCCAATCTTAGGCTTGCTTGATAGTAGTAGTATCTTTATTGTTTTTGAATTGCAGAAATGGTTTCTTTCAACTTTAATCATGCTTTGTTCAATAGTTGCTTGCTTATCTTTTCTGTGACTAAATAAAAAAAAGTATCTTTTATATCTTTGCAATTGTGCTGTATCTGATTTTGGCGTCGTTTATTAAGTTTTCGACAATATTGTTGTACTTCATGTTCATCATACTTTGTCAAGTGTACATCAAAATCAATCATCGGTAACGTATATCAATCGCGCTAGCGCTATCTAGCTATAAACCAGTCTCTGATGCATCATCATCTTCATCATCATCATACTCGGTTAATCCTACCTATAGCAAAGCTAAGGTAGGGTCTGAGGAGGGTAAGATGTAGACAGCCTTACCTTTATCCCCTGAGAATAGAGAGGCTGCTTCCAGTGAGACCCCCGGCTCGATGTGGTTTTGTATCAAGCCTTGGACATAAGGTACATAACACTTAGCAATCGGGACAAACTCGATTGGTGCATGTACCCCCTGTCTTTTGGCTATCAACGCCACCACATGATGCATGATTAACCGTCCGTCGTTTTTAACGTTATTTTCATGAAATTAGTAAAATAACGTTAAAACTAGTGCAACTTTACTTTTGCCCCCCCCCCCCCCCCCTGCCCACACATATATACATTATATGCGCACACCGTAAGTGGGGCGTGATAAACCAGTCTCTGATTAAATACCATTAATATAATTATATATATACGCTTTGATTAATCTCTGTATATATAACTAATAACATTTCCATTCGATGTAGATTATCCAGTCTCTGATTAAATACCATAAAAGGAGTGCACATAACCCATCTCATGTGTAATTTTTATTAGTTGATATATAATTATATATTATAGTGATGAAGGGCCAACTGGCCAAACATAGACTGGCATCTTTTTGTCGGAACTAGGGTTGCAAACGAGCCGAGCGGCTCGCGAGCTACTCGAGATCGGCTCGGTAAAAAGCTCGAATGAGCCGAGTCTTATCGAACTCGAGCCTGAAATAAAGCTCATTTAGTTATCAAACTCGAGCCTCGAATGTAAAGCTCGGTTAGGCTCGGTGAGCCTTATCGAGCTTTGCTTATTTATGTCAATTAATACTATATAGCCCAATTGTATTGCAACCCATGAGTTAACTAAATTACTTTGGGCCTTGGGCTTCTTAATTGTCCAAAACGAGCTCAATAATGGTCAAAAACGAGTCCTTAATAGTCAAAAACGAGCTCGAGTTCTTAAATATAATATCGAGCCGAACTCATAAGAGGAAAAAACAATCGATGATCACAAGAGTTGGATTGGAAAAACTTAAAAAAAAATGGGCGAACGATAACATTTCTTATTTTACCATTCACATCTAAATTTAGCCATATGATTTCAGCCACTTGTATCAAACGAATTTAGAAAACTATATCTGTTTATGCACATGTAGTTGACATCACAAACTATAGCAAGCGGATTTCATCCGTACAGATCTAAGGGTCAACCTCTAACGACTCTGATAGGTTTAAAAGGCACACTCTTAGCTTATCACATTTTTCTGTTTACAGATAACAAAATAGCAATTAAGATCTTTACATGCAGCGTCATCCTTGTCCACCACAGCACAGTTCACAACACGTAAAGCAGCCTAAAAACGCTAGGCCAGTGATAAACTGGGTGACCACAATAGCACACTGGTCGTTGATCCTTGAACAGGCTTGAATGCAGCACATGCAACAGCATTTTCCACATAAATTAACACAACAGTTGCCTGCTGCTCTCACCAACATTTCTGCTTGGTCGGGTAGTTTTGGTTCATAACCCGGAGGTGTGTTCTCAATAGTTGCAATCACGTTCCCAAACCCCACACCCACCCGCTGCAACACCTTTATCATTTCACTCTTTTCCCTAATTTCAATAGTTTCTTGCTTTCCCTGCGCATTTAGAACCCACAATCCTAATCACATTCCCATTATGCTCGGAAAAAAAAAAGTGAATAAAATCAGTATCTCACCTTTTTATTGCCTGATGATGTTGAGGCGTGCTTTTCTTGTATTTGTACCGTCTCCAACAAAACCATACGTGTATACTCACTAACAACACCACTCTGCATGCTCATTTTTGCAACCTGACCACCCACAAAAAGATGCAAACATCAAGAAGCTGATAATAAAAAAATTAAAAAAAAAAACTGAAAGCTCCAACAATCTTAAAAACTTTAGATTTGGTGATACAAGCCTACTTGCACAACTTTTGGAACTTGGAACAAAATTTACACGATAAATTAAGAGCTGCATTATGTTTACCTAATTCTTATTCCTCATATGGGAAAAGAAAAATACAAGAGTTTTGAGCTACTGACCTTCTCCTCAAGCTTTTTATCTTGTAAAAACCATGCTTGTGAGGTGTAATGTTCAATTTGTTGCTTTGCCAGGATCTAGTGACCAATATGAATCAAGCAGAACCCAAATTAGAAGAAAGTAAAATGAGAAATATTAGAGGAAATATCATGTTCGATTTGTTGTCGTCTACCTAGCAAACAAAATTACAAAACACGTTTAACAAAATTACTTTTGCTAGCTTACTACTACTGACGGGACACTTGAGTGGTTGTCACACAACTGTGGCTGGATTCTAGTAACAGACCTCGTAGAGCTGTTAGCTGCTTCTATGACTTTGAGTGTAAATATTTTGTGACAAAGGTAGTGTAGTGTCTTGATGCATCATCAATTATATGAAGTCATCACAAGCAGAATTAGCTGTGTGTAATGTATTTCTTCTTGTTAGTTTCACATTAAGTGCAAAAGTTTCAGGCTTTATCGAAAGACATGTGTCAGTATTTCCTGATTCAGTGTGAGGGTATGACAAAGACTCTTCTTGTGATCTTATGAGCTCCCTCTGAAGTCTGGAGCTCGTATGTTTTAAGTATTAGCCGAGATTTATGTTTGTGATAGACTTTCCATATTTATGATTGTATAGTAAATACACAAAACCATAATACTATACAATCATAAATATGGAAAGTCTATCACAAACATAAATCTCGGCTAATATTAAGTTGAGGCAAGAAGTAGAATGCCTATGGGTTTTCTACTGAAGTTCCTTTCTTTACTGTAGGTTTTCACGTAATAAAATTGCAATACCTGTGTTGATGTATCTTTCAGTGTAGATAATATATATACCATTCGAAATCCTATTAGATAGCTAAAACTTCAGTAAGACAATCCCACACTCAAGTCTAAGAACAGGTACTATAAGAACACTTGTTTGAAAATCTCTCTCATGTTAATTGTATTAATTAGAAAACTGAACTCAAAAATTAATTACAATGAATATCATGATTCGATATTTGTAGGCTAATTACCTCTACTCTAACCTATTTGACTCGTATTCGAATATAGCTAACATTAATTACCTAACCAACTTGGCAGATAACTAATACTAATTCAAATTTCAAAATTCAAACAGGCTAATCCCAGCCCAACTTGGTTAAGGGCTTCTAACCAACCTACTGACAACTTGTGGTAGGCCAGTAAATAATCACACCGACATCATCATCAATTCATCATACCCGGTATATCCCACCAAGAGCAAAGCTAAGGTAGGGTAAGATGTGGACAACCTTACCTCTATCCCATAGAAATAGAGAGGCTGCTTCCAATGAGACCCCTAGCTCGATAGTAGTTTTGCATCAAGCCTCGGACATAAGGCACATAACACTCAACATTCTTGACAGATGCCGATTGGTGCATGTACCCCTTGTCTTTCGGCTATCAACGCCACCACATGATGCATGATTAAACGGTCACCACTTTTAACATTATTTTTACGAAATTAGTAAAATAACGTTAAAATTAGTCAAATTTCATTTTTGCTCTTGAGGGCCTACACATATATACATTATATGTGCACACCGCAAGCGTACAACAAACTAAAAAGAAACAACATGTTCGTTAAAAGAAGACGAAGACATAGTATAACTACAAAAATAGCAAAAAAAAATGGTCAACAGTCCTACCTGGTCAAGTGGTATATCCTTTGCCCGTTGCACCTTAAGGTCAATAGTGAAATCACTCATATCTGCAAGAATCCCTTTAACTTTCAGGGTTTCAGGAAAACCACCCCTATAATGCCCAAATACGATCAGAGGCCCTTCCGAACAAAGATCTAATATGACTGACGGATAAACCTGAAGAAGATTGGCTAGAATTAGATCTCCTGAGGAATAAAATTAACTAAGACTTTCGTGTAAAATGCTTTTGAATATGACTGGTAAAACATAACCCAAATTGCTTCAGCATGAGGGAACAATTTCTTCAACATACCTGAAGAGCATCAAGATCATCTAAGCCATCAATTGCAATGTTCAGCAAAACTGTTGAAGCAGCTCTAGAAAACAAAACTTCCATTCGAGCTACAATTGAATCTGATCAAACACATATACACCTCAAATTATTCATGTAACTTTGAAACAATTATCTTTCTGTACAAAAACTCTCCCTTACGTTAAAACATATACCTGCATCAAAAGAAGCCTCAAAATGCCCCTTGCCAATCATTGCAAGCATGCGCAAGAAGTAATGATTGCAGAATGAACCTACAAAGAAATATAAGAAAGGCTAACTATAACAATTCTTCACCACAAAAAGAACGACGAGAAAAGAGAATACAGTTAAACCTATAAATTCACTACATTTTTTTTCCTATTACTGTCCAATAGGTCACCTTTAAGCAGCAGTATACTAAGTACAACAAATGACTGTGTGTGTCACATCAAGTCATTGTTAGAATAAATCATACAGATGGAATCATACAAAGCTAATGTAGCCTGCAATGGTCTAGGGTGCAAGCGTACAAAGAAAGTAGAGAGGTTGGTAACAAACATAATACCTATACCAAACGTGTAAATTCGTGGACACAACTCTGATCCTTGATTTTTTAGTTGCTTTATCATAGCTTCACAAATTTGTCTCTCATTTTCAACTGCACCGTCAGTTATAAAGAAAATCACTGGAACTGATTGTTTGGTCCCCGATAACATCTCTACAGCCTGGTAAATCATAAAATCAGAATTAAAAAACCAATAAAGTGAATCAATTAAATTAAAACATATATAATGAATCTAATACACAAACAAAGGGCATATATGCATTATAAAGATGGCAATGATCATCAAACAAATGAAAATCCATCTCATCACTTGAAGTTTTTCTCAAAAAAAAAATCATCTGTGGAAGGATCACAAAAACTACTTAGTACTTACTACCCGTCTACCTCCTTCCCAAAATATGCGTCCACTAAACAAAAAGCATAGTGTTAGAAATGTGCACTTAATGTATTTTGAAATAGCTGAATGTCAACTCTACCAATATGACATGTGAAACTAATGCAGTTTGGTGATAAAATACAATCAATGGTACAAATTAATACAATTATTTTAGGACTTAAGGAGTGATATATTTCTAGAACAACCTATTCTGATATGACAGCACGCTACATGGAAGCAAAGCAGAAGAAAAAAAGCAGAAGAAAAAAATTTGAAATTGGGGTGTGATGAAACATCTATCAGTCACAAGTGAAAGAGGAAAAGAACCTGATCAAGAGCAATTGACATGTTTGTACCACCACCAGGAATGAAATTCATGCCCATCCAGTCAGTAGCTTTTTGAAGGGCTTCCTCAGTTGCCAACTCCAGAGTTGATGAATATAAGTAAGTCTGGTCATTGAATGCCATTATACTAAATGAATCCCCTTGGTCAAGCTTTGATAGTGCTGCAATAACCGCACTTTTTGTAGCCTCTATTGTCCTACCCTTCATGCTTCCACTTATATCAACAACAAAAAGCACTTCCTTCTTAATAACCTTTTACATTTACATTACATGAATAGCAAGCATTAGCCTTCCGAAAACTACATCGCATTCGGTTACAATTAAAAAAAGAGATTCAAAACAAACAAACCTTTTTGCTGAGATCAGGCCCTGGAAATAGATAGAGAGAAAACATCTCTTTCTGGTCGATAGCGAGTGATGATGGAGACTGCAAAAAGACACCACCAAATGCATTGCTTGCAGGAACCTGAAAGACAATGAATGAATGTCCTAAGCTCAAGCACAATATGCTTCACTAGTCATTTGATAGTTGATACAGCTTATGTCAAATGAAAACAAATGTGTAAACAACAAGGTAGAATCTTACGGAGTATGAAAACATAAAATCAGAAGTTGACCACGTAAGGACTTCTGCTTCATGCAAGAAAGCCAATTTCCCTACTGCCCGTTTTTGCTCCTAAAATAAACAGGAGTTAGTTTTCATTCAAAATATATAAAAAAAAAAAAGAGAATGAGGAATTAATTAAATATGATACAGGTTACATTACACAGACAGACAGACAGACAGACAGACGGACCTTCAACGGATGGCTGAATTGCTTACACAAAACTTGTGTACCCAAACCGACATTGACACTGAGTTGAAGCTTTTCTTTTTTGGAGAGCTTCTTTCCTGCAGGAGTGACATACTCGGGGAAACTGAAAGGAACATCCAAAGTGAAATCCCCGTCTTTGTAAATTAATTTCTGTGACCATCGCACTTTGACGGAAAGATTTGAACCACCATCAACCTGTGGATAATAATGCAAGTCATATTAATTCCAATATTTTACAATAATAATAATATAGTGATAAGATGTGAGGTTAACATGTGGTATAGTCAAGGTGAAGATGTGAGGTTTAAGAAAGCCGCCGTCTTCAGGCTTAGCTGTGTTGTTATCGGTTTCCCCTTTTTCATCAAGGACAACAAGCTGTGTCTTGTATGATTTTCTGGTCAGTTCAACCTCTACACCTAGAATGGAACCCTGAAGACCCATGGGAATGGCGAGACGACAATCACAGGAGGCACTGCCCATGACACAGTGGAGTCGCCAGGAGCCAGAGAGGGAGACGAAAGCAGTGTCTAGATGACAGTCGACATTGAGGTCGATGGAGTTCATCTGAAGGGGGATTAAGGCAGGGGGGTCGCACCTGCCGTGGACGTGAGGCTGATAGCTGGGGACGTCAGGGTTGTCAACAATCCCTGGATTGAAGATAACCGCATAGACCATAGGGGAGACGGGGTACAAGGAGGATCTCTTATTACCCATGGACATCAGAGGCTGTTTGGGTGGGGCCACTGATCGGTCTTTGCCGAAGTATATGCGTTTGGACAGCCTCAAGCCGTCCTCAACGCCTCTGCTAAAATCATCACCCAAGTTGTTGTTAGACATCTTTTCTTTTCTTTTCTTTTACTCAAATCCAATCAAGAGAGAGAGAGAGAGATGAGGTTTTTGAATATCGGCGACGATAATAATTCGGAGAATGTGACATCTAACGGTTCTTAGGCGACGAATCAGATGTTGCATTTGCTTTCAGCCCACTTCCTCGTTTATTTACTATTTATGCCCCTCAACTATCTCTTACTATTTCTTTCCCCTCCTTTAGCTTTATAATAATCCATCATTTCCCCATTTTACATCCAAACTTTATCATCACTAAATGCTCCATGTGCTATATCATACATCCCATGCCAATTTATTCTTGTAGAGGTATGGTACGTGACCCGACATACCGTCTTTATTACTTATTACTTCTTATATTATTTACTAATATTGGGGTGTGGAGGTACCCCCTTAACTGGGCTTAGTGCCAGTGGGCTATGTGCCCATATAGTTAAGGGGCCTTGATGTCCGGCCCATGGGCCCAATAGCGGCCCATGGAAGCCCTATATAAGGAGTCATCTCCTTCATAGGGCACACAAAAGCTATGAGATGTTATCACACTCATATTTACCCCCAAACACACATGGCTGCCGCCATCATTTTTCTGTCTGTACGTTGGACTCCACTCGTGGTTTCCTAGCAGTCACCTCCACGCCCCACCTTTCCTTTCTCTTTTGCAGATCTGGATCTCACCGGAGAAGACGAAGATCGAGCTGTGGTTCTCCTATTCAACACCGTAGAGGCATACATCGGACTGCCGTTCCGGTTAGTGTTTCTTCAATTCTCTCATCATCAAACCATCCCTTCTTTTTACTCTCTCTACATATGCTATCATGGAATTATCCTTGTTCAAATTTTTTTGCTTTTTATTGTCATGAAATCATATATGAAAAACCACATAAATTTAACTTTTTTTTAAATTATAAAAAAAAGAAGATAAGATAGGATTGTGACCTAGAGCTTTATGATAAAGTGCCCCATTTAAGAAGGTTATATTTACCAAAAAAAAAAAAAAAAGTGTGTCAAAATTATTAAAGTTCTATTTCGGTTTAGTCCACAAGACACACCCACAAATCTATGTCTCAAATCCACATATTGTTTAAACTTGTGGCATTTGAACACCCACCATTTTAGTGAGGATAAACACATGATGTGCTACCAGGCCAATAGACTATCATTTCTTTCCATATATCCTCTTTTATCCTTTTTATTCAATTTGTTCTCATAGATAATTAGCTAAAAGGTAGTAAGGCTTTCATATATAAAACCTCTTCAGCTTCCTCATATATAAAACCTCTTCGACTTCCTTAGAACTTGTTTTTAATGCACCCAATCTCATTTTCTCCCTATATAAGTGTAAAACAATACAGCTTTATATATAATATACCTTTGAATTCAATATATATCAAAAGATTCATCTTCATTTATAAAAGTGTATTACAATCTTTGGAGTTAAGTCATTGAACGTTCTTAGCACATCTTGAGTTTGTTTTAATATTTTTGTTTATTATGAAGAAAGAATGTGATGAAGGATAAAAATTGACGTTTGTGAAAAATAGAGGGAACTTCTGGTCAATTGATTAAGAGTGCACTAACTAATTAACGTGCAATCCACCCTGGCAGTAAATGGTACAGTTGCCGTCGCCGTCCTCGCACCGAGTGACCGAGGAAATGTTTCAAGACCAGTCAAACGCAACCATTTTAACATTAAAATAACCTTCTTCTTTTCTCCGTTTTATATCTTCTATATAAAACGGAGTTCTACTTCTGACGCATCTTGTTTCCTATTTAATTGTCTTTCGTCTTACTGTAAATTTTTTTTTTTTTTATCATGGAATAACTCTTTAAATATTTAAAAAATAATTGAATTACGGTTTTTGTTCTTTACATTATTGTCATCTCGCAAGAACCAAAATCATCATTTATATCTTTTCGATCAATGACCAACTCGCACGTTCATGTGACTGGTTAAACAAATAACCTTTACTGACATCCCCTCTGAAATATATCTTATTATCCGCTTTTTAAGACTCAAAACATCTTGTATCACTAGGCCAACAAACCATCGCCAATGAGGTAGTGGTGGAGTGTTTGGGGAAAGACTTGGTGTTGCTTGTGACCCAGGTTCGATTCCCACTCTGCTCACTATTTTCTGCGGCATCCGGGTGAAGAGCGAATACGGGTTCTGCCGGTTCGACTCGGATGGGAGGGGAGGTTTTACCGATTATTCCACGGTCGTGCCTTTGGGCGGGTGGAGGTCGGGTTTTCGCGCATCTGGGAGAGCCAAGGGGGTGGCGGCGATCGAGCAGTAGACCTTGGCCACAACACCCAGTGTCACGATGGTGAGCACGTTGTTTCTTGCCGTTAAAAAAATTGTAGCCTTGCAACATCATCTCGATGTATGAGCTCATAGATTAGAAAATTAAGATTGTTGGTTGATTTAACCTAGAATTTAGTTTCCTCGAAGTCTGACATGATGTTTGGTGAAATAAAAAAACATCCAAATTACTTGTTCAACGCCAACATCGCACCCTGGCCACTGATATCCACCATCATTTGTCACTGGCAAACTAGTAAAACAATTTTATTTCAATTATCCTTGATCCGCAATCCAACTGATATTCCAATTTGGTCTTAATATGTTATGTTTTGATGCGGGTGAACATGTAAAATATCAATTTCGGGTCACCAATGCTATACTCAAACTTGAATCCGTGAAAAAAAAATAGTTTATCTCATACTCAGTCGCATACTCGCGTACCAAATTCTCATCTCCTGAACCATCTCGAATGTTTGGAGTTTGGTTTTCTTGTCAAGCCCCGGTCATCTTTATACATAAACAAACTTGTTGAACAATAAAATTATCATTCTTCTCTAATTAATTACGAGTGAAAAAAGATTTTACTAAACACATCTGTTGTTACATGTGGGGATGACATTTTTTGATACACCTAAAAAAACAATGGGAGAGAAATGAAGACAACAAAATACGTGCAAAACCAAATATATTAGGTATTTTCACATGACGTAAAACCAGCCAGCTTCCTGTTGCTCTCCAATCACATGTATTGGTATAGTGAACAAGAAGAGATGATGTATAAATATTATAATATTATATTTCGTACAAAAAAACACACTTTTCTAACTAGTTACTACTCCAGGAACCTAAATTAACATTCAAGGTTTACAGGGATTTCAGATTTGTGCAAAAAGCAGCTCGTTCCACGTGTCAGGAACACCTGGCAAGCACCAATGCAAACAATCTTGCATCCCTGGAGCTGCTCGCATTGAGTATCTTGATATATGGCCTTCCTCTCTCACCAATGACAGCCCCGTTACATCCAACAACTTAACATTTGTTCCCTTAACCGCACCTGCAGCAATCGGGTCACTAGACTCGTCTTGCAACACTTCCAGTGACCCAGGTGCTGTGCTGTCACATGTACCTCCGGTGTTCCATTCTCCATTAAAGAAATGTCTAGGTGAAATCGACCTCAAGAAAGCCTTCAGACCAGGGTGCTTTGGTAGCTCTGTATTCACCCACCTCACAACACTGTGAATTGTAAAGTTTTTAGCCCCGCCAATATCTGCAATTCTCCTATTGGTGTTAGGTTTCCCTCCAACATACATAACCCATCGGTTTGCATTAAGCTTCCCTCTGTTCCAGTGATGCCCTGTGTTGAGAACAAGGACATGGATTCTGTCAAGAAAACGTTTCAAAAAAGCTGGTGGCCGATCAAGGTGCATTGCATAATCTGTAGTTTCACTTGTGGGGTCAATGGGCTCTATGTCACATAGACTCGCAGACCAGTAGTATAAAATGGTGGTGTTGGTCGTACGGAACCGGTAAGCCCACCCGTCAGGGCGAGCAGATCCTTGGGCTCTCGTCAGCCCGTACTCCTTTCCAACGTCTTCAACATCCGACATCTCTTCACCACCTGTCACCATGCACATTAGAGACTGAAACTGCTGGCGGCCCAAAGAATCCCCAACAAAAGCTAATGTTTTGTCCTGCATTCTGAGTACACCTAACAATTAGTGAAATGGTAATCTAATTAACCACCAGCTATATATATGTATGCAGTATGTTTACCTTTTAAGGAACTCAGCTCCTGTAAAATCATCCATTTTGCAATCTTTTGGCTGCCACTTTAACTTCTCATACTCAAAATCTGTTCGTTGTGTCAAACGGCAAGCCCACATCCCAGACAACCATTGTTTACAACCAAATCCAGAATACAGAGGTCGATTATCAGTAGGGATCCACTTCCCTTTACCAATGTTGCATGCTGGAATAGGCATATAAACCAACAGCCAAACAAGTAATCAGTATTGATATTAATCAATTCTAAGCTAAAGAGAATTGCAGTACTTTTAGTCACCTCTAGTCATCAAAATTTATGTGCTTGCGTATGCTGCTTTTGTTTGAGATTATAAGATCTAAAAAGAGTCAATATTATCTTCTAGGCTTCCTAGTACTAGATTTATATGTTTTATTTTTACACCAGGTAATGTCATTTACTTTGTGTTGGAGCCTCAGAAATTGCATATGGCATGACAGAACTGGTAGCGTTCGTTTCATAGATTGCAAAGGAATTGGAGTTGGAATTCGTGCGAGAACCATAATTTGATAGCATAAGATAATTAGAAGTTAGTCACATGCAACTATGCAAGTGCAACTCAATAACCGTGAGTTAAGCTTAAGATAATTAGCTAGCTCCTGGCAAGTATTTGGTAGCATAGTAGCAATAGGTAATGCATAGAAGGTTGATCTTCAAGATGTATAATGTAAAGCAATGAGCAATCCTATCTAGGCAGCATTGTTATCTCATGTTATTAGGAATTTACTGGTCAGCAAAGAGAAATTAAATCCCTAGTATAAAACTGATAGTATGACTTAATGAAACATATTTGATCAAAAAGTAATTAGTTAGAATTTGCCAAAGGGATTTGGAAATTAAAAGAAACTGAAATTAGAATGCATTAAGATGAGCTGCGTTACTTAAAAATACATACACGTTGAACAGACAATGATGAGTAAATGATGTTATTAGTGTATTGCATATGATTGACCTAGATGGACAGATCCAACATAATTTAGGGTACGTGCATTTCCGCTGCGTAAACAAAAGTAAAGAAATGAATAATGTAAGAGAGACGAACCTTGTGTTTGTAGTTTAGCGATTGGAGGAGTGTGGATGACAGTTGTTTGGGAAGTGAGTGAGTGCTGTTTAGCCGTTTCCAACATCTCTTTTCCTTGAGGAATAGATTTTTGATCGAGAAGTGTTGTGTTTTCTGCACCAATGTTAGATTTGTAAGCGAAAAACAAAAGGAAGCAAGTAAAAACGGTATCCTAATATTCAAATAAATAAATAAATAAAGAATAAGGATGAGAGGAGATGGTATTACCAAGGTGAGAAGTTAGATGGTTGAAGGAGGGTGAGAGTGAAGTTGGAAGAGGAGTGACATGTTTGGTTTGAAGTTCATCAGGAAAGAGATGAAGCAGGGGTTGATGATGAAGATGATCATCAGGGGGAATGAGGGTTGTGATATGAGGGGTTCTGTCCCAATTCCAAAGGAGAAGAGATGATGCACAAACAAATACAATGAAGAAGAGAGAAAGCTGCTTCATTTTCAGCCCCCCATGATAGCCACCACCACCTCCTCCTCCTTTCATCGAGCGATTACTTAGTTAATCCAATCCTATTATTATTAATAACATTGCCCAAAATCTGCAAACAATTTTAATAAAATCAGATGAGAGATCTGCTCTCCAATTGAACAAGGTGTTGGTTGAGTGAAATCGGAGGATGCTAGCTAAATTCAAAGAAACCGTCATCTGGATCTGAATATAAATCTAAATCTAAACGAAACACCCAACATTGTAACCGACATCGGCCTAGGATCCATACACATATACTTGTGTAGTGCATAGAATAGAATATTAGAATATATAGAGGAAGAAGAAGAAGAAGAGTTTGTTTATTAGGAATGAATAATAATAATAATAATAATAATAATAATAATAATGACATACATACCTGCTGAGTGAGAGAGAGGGGATGGGACGAAAACCAGAAAACAAGATAGGTAGGAGCCTAGATCCGAGCCAAGTTTGAAACCCTCTTTACCTTTTTCTTCTTATTTAGACTTTCCAGTTTCCACCCCTACTCCTCTTTTTTTCTTCTTTTATTTGACAAATCTCATCTTACAAATTAATTATGTTTTCTTTCTTCTTATTTCACTTTTTCTCTTTATCCCACCAAACCAACCTTTTTATATCTACCTCGCTCGGGATGAGCATATAGTCCCGATTACCGAATCGATACCGATCTCAAATTGATTCCGTACTGAACCAAGGGTTATCGGTATCAATACCCACATTTAGAGGTTTTTGATTTTGGTATTTTTGATATCGGTATGGTATCAGTATTTTAAGGTAAAATACTGATACCGTACTGTATGTTTTTTGTATCGGTATTGAGTTTTGGGAGTTTTCAAGATCGATATCGGTTGGTACCGGTACCGATACCGTCCCGAGCTCATCCTTATCGCTCACTTCCAAAATCTTTATCTTTATACCTATAACAACTACTCCCTCCGTCCCGTTTTAAATGTCATTGGACCCACAAACACACAGATTAAGAAATCTTTGATTGTTTATTCTCTGAGTTGTAAAATGGCAATAATATCCTCAAGTTATTATTTCAAATCTTTGATTGTCTTTTATGGGTAAAACTGAAAATTACATTTTTATTTTTAGAAATGAATATTTAATATGGAACAACAAAAAGTAGAAAAATAGACATTTAAAATGGGACGAATGGAGTAATAAAAAAAACAATTGGTGACACATGTCACTCTATCATTTAACCTTCAATGTCCACCCCCCCCCCCATTTTGTACACATGTCACCCTTTCATTCATTCTTAATCATTTTCCCTCCAATCTAAAACGTTATTTTGGCTTATTTATTTTTGTTAACCCCCTATTATTACTCTACCTTAATGATTATTTGTTTTATAATATAAAAACTCCATAAATTTACCTTTCTTTTGTTTTTTTAAACTAATGAAGCTTCACCGAAAATCAAAACTCTAATACAATCCTTTTTCTTTAACATCTACCAAATCCCCAAATGCATTGAAGCAATCCACGGTAATTATCATTATAATTTTGTTATTCTCTGTCGATTATATGTTGGTTAAGATTATTATGACAAACCCATGGAATAATATCGTTATTTACTTTCGATTATTAGTACATCGTCCCTATATGGGGCCGATTAAATATTCTTAAAATTTTAATTTCTTATTCTGAAGTATCTGTTAAAAGATTCAATTGCTTCAGTTTTTTAAAATGTTTTAACTTATTAACCGACCATTCGGATCTCTAATGGTTGGATCTATCTATTTTACCGAACTTGAAGTTGTTATAGATTTGTTTATTAGTATTGGATTGTTATGGGAAAATCAGGGGTAGATTGCTAAAGATTAGTTTATCAATGTTTGGTTGTTTTTAAACTTGGAATACAAATTCATATGTTTGTGAGGCCTGTTCATCCGTAATAGAGATGAATCTCTATTACGCTTTTTTATTTTATCCAAATATTATATATGATTGACGATTGATTTTGTAATTATTAATGTTAGGATTTTTGTTGTTTATCATCTATTATCTCATCATTCAAAGTAAAATAAAAGATATTTTATTATTTATCATCTTTTATTTCATGAATCAAAGTAAATATTAGTAAAAGATGATCTCTATTTGATTAGGGTTTTTGTTGTTTATCATATATTAGCTCATGAATCAAAGTAAAAATTAGTAATAGTTGATCTCTGTTTGATTAGTTTTTTTTAATACTTTGCTTATTCATTTTATCAGTTTTAATACATTTCCAAGTATGGTTGAATGTCCATTGTTTTTATTAAGATCGTGATGTCTATAAGGGTTGATTGGATATTAGGGTTTTATCATATTTCATTAGGTGTTTCAGGATGGATGGATGTTTGTTAGCGGGTTAAGTGGAATTTATTAATGGATGTATGATGTTCACGCTGGTTTAAATTAGAGGCCCAATAGTCCCGTGATTCCAGCCCAGTTGGTTGTGGATGTGAGGGTTTACTCCCTAAGGGAGGTTCCCGCACGGGGTCTCGAGTTCGAATCCCATTGGTGGCATAAATGCCCCATGTGGGTGTGGCCGTGTTATTCCAGCTCTGCTTCGGTGGGGTGCCGATTCGAACCCGGGTGGCTTGACTTCCGCAAAAAAGGGTTGAAGCAAGCTAATGGGTTTCCAACTGAACTACACATTTCAAAAAAAAAAAAAATAGAGGCCCAATAACTAATAAGTTTGTGGTTTAGTTAAAGGAGATGGGTCATGGGATCTTCGGGCTTGAATACATATAACTAGTATTATGCCCGTCCGCTGGGACGGGTTGTAACAACCTGGCACAGACCTCCAAAATTTTTTCGCATTTGTATACTTATTTTATAAGAAATAGTTAACCAAAACTAATAATGAGCGAGTCGGTTATGTTTGAACTGAAAACCGAACCATTATAAATAAAATATTATTATGTAACACGTTTTGCGAGACCGTGCTGATACGCGAAAAAAACCTGAACTCGCTCCCGATTGGTTAGTCACCAGGGACACATGACAACTTTACCATGTGCCCCATGGCATTAGTGTTATTACAACACACACTTATCTGATAAAGAAAAGAGAGAGAGGGACTTAGAGAGAGAAAGGAGACCAAGAGAGGAGGAGGAGCCGGAGGGCTCCCACCACCGCTGACGGTGGTTCTCCGGCGGCCGAACCACACCCCCACCTTCAACACTCCACCCAATTGTTCTTATAGAGAGAGATGTGTAGAGAGAGAGAAACGCAGAGATCTAGAGAGAAGCAGAAGAGATAGAGAGATAGCTCAGAGGAAAGAAGGAAGACCAAGGAAGGGACCGGTGGTGGTTTTAGCGGCGGCGGCGCCGCCGCCTCTGTAACTGAATCCTTTTCAGATTAAGGTAAATCCATAATCCTTTTCCCCTTTAGTAATAGATTATGGTGGGTATTCGATGGTCCTTGATGGTGGTGTGTGGTAGAGCTACGGAGGAGGTGGTGGTTATTGAAGGTGGGGTTTCGATGGTGGTCTCGGTGGTGACAGACGGGGGTGGTGCAATAGTGAGGGTTTGACAGGATATTGATGATGATGAGCCGTGGGTTTGGACAGGTTTGTATGGTGGCAGTGGTGATGGTCCAGGTTGTGACGACAGTGGTCACAGGTGGTGGTATGTGGTTCTCAGAAGGGGATGGTGGTTGATGATGCCGGATAACCATCGGGTCAAGAGTTTGGGTCAAGGGGATGGTCAACTACTCAGTCAACCTGAGCAATAAGGTATAACCGAGACCCGAATCATTTACACGTTCTAATTATCTATCTATCTATATATATATATATATAGGTAAAGTATATGTAGGAAACCCTCCTTATTTGGTAAACTCTAGAAACTCTGACTTCCGACTTTTTTTTTTTGAAAAAAATAGGGTATGTAATATACATTTTTTTAAGCATTTTGAGCCAAAAAAATCGAAAAAGCGCCGAACGGTTTTTTTTTTAAAAATAAAAAACGTCTACTGTTTACATATAGTTAACACATTGTTAACACCTGTTATTAGCGCTTAACATGTGTTAGTCAAAATTTTATTTTATTTTTTAAAAAAAAAATACTCGGCGCTTTTTTAATTTTTTTGGCCCAAAATGCTTAAAATCATGTATATTACTTGCCCTATTTTTTTCAAAAAAAAAATATTGGTAAGTCAGAGTTTCCAGAGTTACCAAATAAGGAGGGTTTTCTTTATATCCATTCCCTATATATATATATATAGGGTAGGGTTCAAATAGGAACCATACCTTAAGTAGGAACCATAGGAACCAATCTTAGCCATTGATCTCTAATGGCATGATTGTAAATAAGTAAAACATTAATTAAATATTTAATTAAATCAAAGGGCAATGTGGTAATTGTATATTGACTATTAATAACACATGTTTAATTAGTTTCCTTTATAATCCCATTATTTTAGGAAAGTAGTTATTTTTCCCTATGGTAATCATTCTTCATCAATATGTGCAGTACATGATGTTATATAGTTTTTGATAATATACGTTGGTGTATATTATATGGAAAAGGTAATCGATCAAACCTTAAATAAGATAACGAGGTCAAATGTATCAATATACACTGATGTATAATTATACACTGGTAAGAATGGTAGTATTTAAATACATATATTATACACTGATGTATAATTATACACTGGTGTATAAATAGTAGTGATAATCAAATGTATCAATATTTACTGATGTATAATTATACACTGGTAAAGAATGATAGTATTAAATACATATATTATACACTGATGTATAATTATACACTGGTGTATAACAACTAACAACAAATCTTTTCATCGCTCTCTCTCTCTCTCTAAAAAGAAGAACCGATGATGGTGACAGGGGAAGAGGTCCGATGGTTTTTGGGTGGTTGAGGGGTCCGATGATGTTCCTGCAGGGGGGGGGGGGGATATCTGATGGTTTTTGGGTGGTTAAGGGCGGTGGTGGCTGAGGGTGGTCTGATGGGGTTTGCAGAGGACGACGGAGGGACGATGGTGGTGGTGGGGTTTGCAGAGGACGACGATGGTGGTGTTTTTTAAGGGCGGTGGTGGCTGAGGGTGGTCTGATGGGTTTTGCAGAGGACGGCGGAGGGGCGGTGGTGGTGGTGGGGTTTGCAGAGGACGACGACTGAGGGACGACGATGGTGGTGGTACACCTTTTAACTATATACTATTGTACAACATTTTAACTACCATGGTACACCTGTGTATAAATCGTACATATGCCTTTGTTTGTGTATGAAGTAATATGAGACAAATATACTATAATTTCAATTAAGATCCGTCATAGATCAATATCTTCAGTACATATGATAGATGTTAACTAATACGCATTAATTAGTGTGAATTCAAAAAATTGAGATTTACGTTAATGTGAAAATGTGAAGATAACTATTACCTTAAATGTAGGCAATTAAAGAACCAATTATGGATATATTCGTAACTGTTGATTTAATAAAAACTACTTTATTCAAATATATATAAATTAGATTATACCCCGGGAACGTCCCGGGATTGAAAAATCTAATATGATATATTAATTTTACGTATGAAATAGAATGATGCGCTTTACAGTTACATGCATGAAAGCTTCGGGTAGCAGCTAACCTAAAACAATTAAAAATATATCTCCAATGTTAACGCCCAACTTTAAACAATGTATGACTCAAATATTAATATCTAACCTAAAACAATATATAACTCCAATGCTAACGCATGTTGAAAATAGAATTCATATTTACTGATTTGAACATAATTAGTGACTTACCAATACATGATTAATAATTTACCTGAACGCTTTGTGTTTTTTTTCCTGTTTTAACAAAACCAAACAAAAAATAGTCGTTTTTTTTCTCCGTTTTTATATAGCACTATGGTACTCGTTGGAAAGATAATAAAACGCTCGTTAATTTGGTGTAATTTGTTTCTTTAAAAAATCTCGTATATAAAAGATATTAACGTTTAAAAATTATGGGAGGAAACATAAGAGAGAACAATCTAATTTTGTTTCTAAATTATTTTTTTCCTAAAATATCTCAATGCCACATGAGATGACACATGGCACACTCAATGACAAGAATGCCTCTTTGAATGTCATGTCATTAAAATGGCTTTCTTTTATTATATGTATAGATTTACATATATACCCTTTAGATCAAAATCAAGGATGGATGGCTAGGATTGGTTCCTAAGGTTCTTAACTAGGGTGGTGGTTCCTAATTGATCTCAATCATATATATATATATATATATATATATATATATATATAGGGTATGGATCATACGAGAACCAACTTTATTGTGAGAACCATGAGAACCAATGTGAACATAGGGCATTATTGTAAATATTATACCAAATAAATACACTACAGCCCTCCTCCTTGCCCCAATCGTTCTTCCCAACCTTCTTCTTCACAGCCATCGTCCCTGCCCACTCTCATTCCTCCCAACCTTCTCTCCACATTCCAATACCTTATCCCTCATCACCTCTTTTTACCTATTTATTATTTTCTTCCAATTTGGCTATTTTTAGGATTATTATCAAATACTTGAGGTGGATATGAAGCTACAGAAATAGAAATTCGATCAGCGATCTCGTATGTCTTTCTTTTCTCCTTCTATTTTTTTCCTTTTTTTTATTGTTTTAGATCATTACTTTTATTTTAAATCTGGCATGCTTTATTGACGACAAAATGATACAAAGTAACAATTTGGTTTTATTCTTAAGAGGAACAAACCCTTATTGTTGAATTGATTTTTGATATTTTGTGGATTGATTCCTGCTGTTATTAAAAGCTTTTTTTTTTTGTTTTTTGTGTTGATTTAATAATGTGTTAAAGGATACACAAAACGATTGTTGTGATGTTGCGATTAGCTTTAGATCCAGTGGTGTGCCTATGTCTTGTTGCTCTAGTAAAGGATCAATGGAGAGACTGAAGGTCTCAGATCTGGATCAGGTAATCTACGAAGATAGTTAATTCTACGCTCTATCTAATTTTAGTTTTCCAAGCTTCCTTCTCTTTACCGCACCCGAATTTTCCAAGCTTCCTTCACTTAATTATACGCTCGAGCTACGCCTCCTAATGTATTAACAGTTAGGTTTTACTGTCTATAGATCTAGCATCTATTAAATTACTCTATTCATGGAGATCCTGATCAGTATCAGTTAGGATGAGGATTGAGTTAGGTTAATTTTGTTATTTGAGATGAGTGTAATTTGTGTTGCAGCTTTGTTAAAGTTGTGAACGAAGGATGGATTCATGTGATGTTAAAGTACATACTGTTATAATTAGGCCATTAACAATAATGCACGTGTGCATTTGTTTTGTTGTTTTAACAAAATAATGTTGTTGCACATGTGCATTCAGGTTGAAATATCAGTTTTATTATGCGTTTTTATTAATTGTAGCTAAGAGATGGAGAAAAAACAAAGAAAGTAACATTTATATTACAATCGAGGGATAAAGGAACAAAAAGGTTACCGGATGCAAGTGAAGATAATGACACGATTGTTGATTAGAAAGTTGAACCAGGTTGACATTATTTATTTAGTCCGGATGTACTTGGTATTCACTTGTTCCCTTTATTAGTTATGTTCTTTATTTATTGTATAATCGAGCTCCGTTTGATCTCCTAGAAGCAGAAGCTGATAACGTCACAGATGTTTATCAGGAAGTTGAATCAGGTTGTTATTATTTATTTAGTAGATTTATATATAAATGCACATGTGCATATGTGCAGTTTTTCTTGTGAAATATTAAATGTTGATTGTTTAAACACACAAATTATCCTATATGCAGATATAGATTTAAGAAGAATGGTTTAAACGAGGTCAAATAAGCGGAAACATATTGTGACGGTGAAGAATGACGGTTAAAACGGTGGCAGTGAAGACAAATCAAAAGAATGTTATGAAAAAAGCAAATTGGCGCCCGATACGAACACGCGTAACACAACGTTAACTTTGGTTGGGTATAAGTAAATTGTCAAACAAACAAAGAAGTTTGTATAGCATTTTGTGTAATGTATGTTTGGTTTAACATTTTGTTATGTTGGTGAACGTGAGGTTGTGAGATAATTAGAATTTTGTATGTAGGTGGTTAACATAGTTGGTTTGTAATATGGATATTTTTTTGTTATCGTTTTTTATTGAGTTAATACGTTTAGTAGAAACTACATGTAGTTGTATGATAAAGACAAATTGGTATAAAAACTGTGTTATTTGAAGAATGATGCATGCATATATATATATGCCTGAAAGTTAAACCATTAAAAAAATCTAACAATATTAGTGAAATGCACATGTGCATGTAGTACACGTTTCTTATTTTATAGATCTTATATAGAGGTGTTTCAAGTTTATTCATGTTTGTTGTCATACATGTGTTTTATTTTCAATTTATGTTATAATATGCATGACTAAACACTTGACGAGTTCGAGTGTATTTTATAGCTCACTTTGCATCCATTTAATGATAATTGAATAGAATTTGTGACCCATTATATATCTGTATCGCATCCATTTTATAATCATTTAAGTATGGTAATTGACAATTTATTCAAAAGTGTGATTTAATAGTGAAATGCACATGTGCATACGGTGTATTTCGTATATATAACAGTGAAATGCACATGTGCATCAGGATGACGTCATATGACGTCACAAGAAATTTTTTTATTTTTTTTATTTATTTTATTTTTTTTTTCGAATTAATAATGCAAAATAATCATTTTGGTGTTTTTACTTTTTTTATTTTTTTATTTATTTAGGTTATATAATTATTTTTTTATTTTTTTTTATTTTTTGATGGAGGGGTTTTTGTAGACACCCTTCATATTTACAAAAATGCCACATGTTCACACTGGTTCTTTGGTTCTCTCCCTAAATGGTGGTTCTCAAATGATCCAAATCCTATATATATATATATATATATATATATATATATATATATAGCGTGTGGGACTTGACGAGCACAATAACGATTTCGGACCATTTGGACATTATTATTATTGAGACATGGACTTGAACATTGGGGTGATTGGAACATTAGCTTGATAGAAATAGATGTTAATGGGTGTTGAAATTAGTTATTTTGAGTTGATGTTTTTTTCTTTTCCTCGGCATTTTGAATATACAATTTTAAACTAATAGCTAATATCTTCTCTCATAAATCTCTCCTACAAATCAGCCATATTTATTTGTGTAGTCAATATTTTTATCCAATGTACATTTATTTGATTGCTGATTTCTTGTAATATTTTGGTGTATATAAAGCTTGTAAGCTCACCCTTTTTGGGCAGAGTGTATTACTCCCACATGGTATAGAGCCAAAACAAAAAGATCCTCTGTCCTTTTTTTCTTTCCCACCCACCTACTCCCTCTTTCTCTTTTCTCGTCTTTTTTGCTTCTGTCTTGTCGCCATCTCCATGGCTCCCTCAACCAACAATGATTCCACTCTTCCCATGGCAACCATACTTCATATGATCACCATCAAGCTCTCTTCCACAAACTATCTTTACTGGCAAAACCAAATCCTACCTCTCCTTGCCTCCCAAAAACTTGTCAATCATGTTGATGGTTCTCTTTCTCCTCCTCCGACCACCCACACAGTTGATTCTAATGAAGTGCCAAACCCTGCGTATGCTGATTGGCTTGATGCAGATCAGCGTACAATACTAATCCTCAACTCCTCGTTAACAGAGGAGGCCGTTGCTGAGATCCTTGGTCTCAAGACGGCGCGACAGATTTGGACAGCCTTGGAGGCTGCATACAGTAACACTTCGCTTGAACGTATGCATCTCCTCCGTGACAACCTGCGCCAACTAACCAAAGGTTCATCCTCTGTCGCTGAATTTGGCCGTAAGTTTAAGAGCATCTGTGATCAATTAGCGGCTATTGGTCAGCCCGTCAATGATACGGATAAAACCCACTGGTTCCTTTGTGGTCTCGGTTCTTCATTTGAGAGTTGGTCCACAGCCATTCGGACCAACCGTGACCCTCTTTCCTTCCGCGAGCTGCTTACCAAGGCCGAAAGCCAAGAACAGTTCCTCCTTCATCTTAATCCGCCCGCCCCTGCACCGGTTGCTTTTGTTGCCAATCACGGTACTAATCGTTCTTCTGGTTCTTATGTGAACAGGTCCAAGATGGCTGCTTCCACTCGTGGTACAGCCTCTAATCATGTCTCTCGTGGCCCTCGTAAATCGCCGCACTGTCAGCTTTGTCGCACAAATGGGCACTATGCAAACAAGTGTCCTCGTCTCTCTTCATTTGCGGCTGCCTCTACTAGTGATGAAGGCATTGCTCGAGCCTTCCAGGCGCAGTGTCATGTCACAAACGATGGTCCAGATTGGACCGCTGACACGGGAGCTGATCTGCACATGACCGACTCTACCGGTAATCTAAATCATTCCACTCCGTATATGGGTACTTCTTCAGTTATCTTTGGAAATGGTCATTCCTTACCTATTTCCCATAAAGGACAAGTTACTTTAAACAAAAACTTTTCCTTAAAAGATGTCTTGGTTGTTCCTAACATAACCAGAAATCTTCTTTCTGTTAGTAAGTTAACCCATGATTATCCTGTTGATGTTTTATTCTCAGATTCGTTTTTTACTATTCAGGACCGGAAAACAAGCCAACCTCTCGCTCAAGGTCGGTGTGAAAACGGTCTCTATGTGCTCCGAGACAAGAATCTTGCTTTTGTTGCTTCCATTTCTTCCAATAAAGCCTCATTTGAATTGTGGCATAATCGTTTAGGGCATGTTGCCTTTGATACTATTTCAATTTTAAAAAAACATGGTTGTTTATCTTTCACATCTATTTTACCCAAACCAAATGTTTGTTCTCCTTGTCAACTTGCTAAGGCTCATAAATTACCATTTAATTTGAATGAAAAGCGTGCCTTACATCCATTGGACCTTGTACATTGTGACTTATGGGGTCCTTCACCCGTAACTAGTAATGATGGGTATCGGTTTTATGCGGTTTTTATTGATGACCATTCGCGATTTTCATGGTTATATCCACTAAAAACAAAAAATGGGTTTTATTCCGTTCTACAAACCTTTTTGAGGTTTGTTCAAACCCAATTTTCGCGAAAGGTTAAAGTTTTTCAAAGCGATGGAGGTACCGAATTTGTTAACCAACATGTACGTAAAATTTTTGATGATAATGGTACCTTTCACCGCCTTTCATGTCCCTATACCGCTCCTCAAAATGGTAGAGCCGAAAGGAAGCATCGCCATATTGTGGAAACCGGACTCGCCATGCTATTCCATGCTCATGTTCCGGTCACCCATTGGGTTGACGCCTTTAGCACGGCTACATACATTATTAACCGATTACCTTCAAAACTCTTAAATGACAAATCTCCCTTTGAGGTTTTATTTTCCACAATACCTACCTACAACAATTTCCGTGTATTTGGGTGTTGTGTCTACCCATATCTCCGAGACTATGCCCCACACAAATTAGCCCCTCGAAGCATTCCATGTATTTTTATGGGGTATGCTCCTCAATACAAGGGTTACAAATGTTTTGATCCTCAAAACTCACGCATGTATATTACTCGACATGCTCGGTTCGATGAAACATTCTTCCCTTATGTTCGTGACTCCTCCCACACCAAACTTGAAAATCTTTTCCTTTCCACTTATCATGAAACCACAACCCTCCCTCCGACTCCCAACACAAGCTCAACCACGGTCAACTCACCATCCACTCATGCTACTCCTTGCTCCTTATGTAAATCTGATCATGACCATTCGCCCAACACCCACCCTCCTTCTGACCTACCATCTGCTGCCATCCCAAACCCGCCCACACCCACACCCACACCCACACCCACACCCACACCTACACCTACACCCACACCTTCACCCACATCCGACTCTACCATATCCACCCCTACTCCTCTACCTTCTGCCACTTCCGAACCGGCTGTTACTGAGCAACCTGTTTCCGCCCCTCAGCCTCCTCATGTTCCATCTCACCCAATGGTAACCCGCTCCAAAAATGGAGTCTTTAAACCCAATCCCAAACATGGAGCTTTTCTTGCTAATCTCATGCATCATGGTCTCTTTGCTGCTTTACTTACCACGGCTGATCCTAAGGGTTTTAAAAGTGCCTCTAAGCACCCTCACTGGATGCATGCCATGCGTGATGAACTCAAGGCTCTTGAACATAATCGCACTTGGACTCTTGTGCCTCGCCCGTCTTCCACAAATGTGGTTGGATCCAAATGGGTCTTTCGCACCAAATACCACTCGGACGGCTCCCTTGATCGTCACAAAGCACGTCTTGTCGCTCAAGGCTTTACACAAATACCGGGACTTGACTTTAATCACACGTTCAGCCCGGTTGTCAAAGCCTCCACTGTTCGAATCGTTCTCTCCCTAGCCGTCATAAATTCTTGGCCTCTTCACCAATTAGATGTCAATAATGCCTTCCTCAATGGCTCTCTTGCTGAAACCGTTTACATGGAACAACCTCCGGGCTTTGTAAATCAGGACTTTCCAAATCATGTTTGCAAATTAAACAAAGCCCTCTATGGTCTTAAACAAGCGCCAAGGGCTTGGTTTCAACGACTAAGCTCCTTTCTTCTTTCCTACGGCTTCACTTGCAGTCGTGCCGATCCGTCTCTTTTCATTTACCATCAAGGTGATTCTCTTATGTATCTCCTTGTTTATGTAGACGATCTTATCCTTACCGGCAACAAAAACACTTTGCTCACCACCTTCATAAATCGTCTACATAAGGAATTTGCTATCAAAGACCTCGGATCCTTAAGCTATTTTTTAGGCTTAGAGGTTGTTCACAATAAGAATGGTTTGTTCTTAACTCAAACTAAATATGCTAATGACATCTTAACTCGTGCTGGGCTTGTCGATGCTAAACCTGCTCCCACCCCTATTTCCACAACCGATTCTTTTACCTCTGATGGTCAGCCATATTCCGATCCTACTCTATACCGATCTCTTGTGGGAGCGCTTCAGTATCTAACGATCACCCGACCTGACTTGGCTTACGCAGTGAATCAGGCTTGTCAATTTTTACATGCTCCGACTGAAAAACATTTTCAATTGGTTAAACGCATTCTTAGATATGTTAAAGGTACTATCTCACATGGTTTAGTTTTTCAGCGTCCACAGTCAACTACAATCTTGGGTTACTCCGACGCCGACTGGGCTCGGTGCATTGAAACTCGCAGGTCTACATACGGATACTCCATATTTTTGGGTGGTAACTTAGTCTCTTGGAGTGCAAAGAAGCAACCAACGGTATCAAGATCAAGTTGTGAATCAGAATATCGTGCTATGGCCAATACTGCAGCTGAAATTGTTTGGATTACACATTTGCTAAAGGAACTTCATGCTCTACCATCAACAAGACCAACTTTTCTCTGTGACAACCGCAACGCTTTATTCATGTCTCAAAATCCTGTTTCCCATAAACGGGCAAAACACATTGACTTGGACTATCACTTTGTTCGTGAGTTAGTTATGTCTGGCAAACTACATACCCGATTTGTTCCTACCAAGCTTCAACTCGCGGACATCTTCACCAAAAGTTTACCACGGCCTCAGTTTGAGCACTTTCGGGATTTACTACGTGTTCGTGCACCGCCGTTTCGCTTGCAGGGGGATAATAGCTAATATCTTCTCTCATAAATCTCTCCTACAAATCAGCCATATTTATTTGTGTAGTCAATATTTTTATTCAATGTACATTTATTTGATTGCTGATTTCTTGTAATATTTTGGTGTATATAAAGCTTGTAAGCTCACCCTTTTTGGGCAGAGTGTATTACTCCCACATAAACTATCTTATAATTTGTTGAAATTTGTTATTTGAGTGTTAGTTGATCATGGTTTTGTTGTTGGTAAATGGCATGATACGATGGTTTCAAGACTTTGTTTTTTTAATTGTTTCGTTGCTACTTTTAGTGAAGTTAATGTTTTTTTTTGCTGGTTTTAAAGATTGGAAATTGATGATTTACTAATTTGTTATGTGTTTCAGAAATTTATACTATATTGAAGGAAGCTGAAATACGACAGCGCCAAGAGGACGGTATCGCTACAATTTGTTCGGTTCTTTCAATCTCGAGAGACTTCGCGTGCATGCTTTTTGCGCCATTATAATTGGTAAGGTTTTTATGGTTTTATCTAAATGATCCACTTGGTTAAGCCATTTGTTATTTTTTTTGTATTAATGTTTTTAACGCTATGCAGGAATGATAGTATTGTCAACCACTGGCCCGTCGAAACAAATCGCAGGCGTCCCGGGTTTGCTGGAGGATAGGAATAACGATGCATACATCTAATTAAAGGGGTTATTGGCAGCGGATGTAACATCCTGTTCTGGCACGATGTGTGGGTTGAGGCTTATTCTGTAGCACTTCTTTTCCTTTGCTGTTCGCCTTGGAAAAGAGGCGCTATCGCAGACCGGATTACTACAGGCCGATCAAGCCGAACGTTACGACGGTCCGTCACTCGATCCTTCTTCACCACCAGTTATATAACATTTGCGTTTTATGTGCTTTCATTCAATGATTAATTGTGCATCTTATTTGCGTTTTCATGTATCTTCTCGAATGCGAATATTAAAGTCTGGATACATTGTTTGTATCACAATGATTAATTGTTTTGTGAAGTGTTATGCATTGTATGGTTGTGTATTCCTATTATTAAATCATCATTGGTTTTGTTTTTACAGCTGCACATCTCCTACACTGACTGGGTTGTAGACATGTTTAAAAGCGTGTTGTATATATGTGTTGTGATATGGATTTTCTTCAGTCATTATGGCGTGGCGAGGACCCTCATATATGTGACCTATTGTGTGTTGTGCATTGTATGGTTTATTGGGCCGAACATAAGGAAGATGAATCATTCGAAACCAAATGATGTAACACAATGATTTAAGATTAATTTCTTAGACTCGCTGAATTGTTAGGCTACACTGAATCTCTGTTTGGTTCTTTGCTTTCGGAGTTTTCTTTTAAAAAAAATATCATGTATCAAAGTTGTTTCTTTCATGCTTACTATAGGGGCATGTTTTTAGCTGTTGACTATATTACTTAATTTTGTTGGTGGTGATGGTGGTAGTTTTCATTTTTAAATCTTATCAACAGATTTTTTGATGTGGGTGGTTTTTGGGTCAAAAGAGTAAAAGACTAACCCATTCTATGGAATCTTGCCTTTTTGGATATGCTAGAGTCTTGCCTAATGTCAATAGATATGCTTGATTTATAAAGAGATAAGTTCAACTACCATAAAACCTCTCACATAAAGCCTCCTATAGAGCCTCCAATAAACCTGTTGTATGATACAACTAACACTTTTGATTTACTGCAGGGTGATACTATTGAGGCAATAGCACAAAAGGAACAAACATATTTTGCTCAATCACCAATTACATATCAGCCGAATAAAAAAAATTATGCCAACCTTACAACACGATACATCCCTCAGGATTGAAAAGAGCACAGGATGTGTTCCCCTCTATGACACCAACATACCGACTTAGTAAGCTTCGCCACCTATGATGAACTTGAGGTTCAACATGATCATTCAAACTACTCACAGGTGTGTGTACATATATTATATTTTGATTTGCTATTATCTATTATTAACTAACTTTAATTATCCTATATGTTTATTTTGTAGTGTCCATGAATAGTAAATCTTTAGCTTGTAAAACGTGTTGTATAGTAATGAGTTTGATAGTTGTAACAACTGATGGTGTAGTGCAGTTGGTTTGTGTATTAGTCTGTCTGGTTTGGTGCCCTGGTTCGATTCCTGCGACGGCCGGTTTGTCTCCATTTTTTTAAAATGATTTTTTTTAAAGAAAGGCAGGTGGACTACAGGTGTCGTGTTATTAGGCTAGCCACATTTTCCTTTGCTGAGTCACTGTTGCACTACTGCTGGGATGCTTTATAAACCTGTTTCTTCAAACGGCAAAAAATTTTTAGGTCATCTTTATTGCTTCGTAGCTGTTTGAAGAAGCATAATAATAGGTAGAAATTACAAGTAATGCTGTTGAATTTAGGCCTGCATGTCTGATCGATTCATACCTTGGTTTCTGTTAGTTTGCGTTTCAAACGTCAAGATTTAACTTAGTTTTTAAAATAAACAATTCCTACAGAACGTATGTTTAAAAATGGTTTCATTTGTGTGGATAATGTAGTCTGCTTTAAGTGATTTTTATAAAACTAAACTCATGTAAAGAATGTGAGTATAAAACATGTTCTGTTTTCTGTTGCAAATTTTTGCTTCTAACGAATTTTATCAGGCTATGGTGACAATTTGAAAGGAAATGAATATGTTGAATTTAGGCCTGCATGTTTGATCGATTCATACTTTGGTTTCTGTTACTTTGTGTTAAAAAAAAAATTCCTACAGAACGTACGTTTAAAAATGGTTTCATTTGTGTGGATAAGGTAGTTTGCTTTAAGTGTTTTTTAGAAAATCTAACTCATGTAAAGAATGTGAGTATAATGAATATTTACTGGATAATTTAATGTTTTATAAAGAAAAATGAGGTTGAAGTAAGCCTGGGACTGCATTGTTTTTTCAACAGAATATAGTGTTAGCAGGCGTTTAGTTTGAAGTGCGTAGGTTGTTGGGATATGGCGTCTCAAGCGAAACGTCTTGAATGTACTATTTAGGTATTTCAGCAGGCTTCATTAGGCGTTTAGGTTGAAATGTGTAGTTTGTAGGGATATGTCGTTTCAAGAAAAGCGTTTTGACTTTATTGTTTTGGTATTTCAGTAGGCGATATTTGGTACATACTTTTAAATACGTAGTTTCTAGGGAGATGGCGTTGCAATAACGCCTCGAAAAATGAGGTTGAAGTAAGCCTGGGACTGCATTGTGGCTGTGTTCGTTTAAAAGGATTGTTTCTGTTTTCTGTGAACTATATGCGTTTAGTTTGAAGTGCATTGGTTGTAGGGATATGGAGTCTCAAGCGAAACGTTTTGAATGTACTCTCTAGGAATATAAGCGTGTAGGTTGTAGGGATATGGCGTCTCAAGAAAAGCGTTTCGACTTTATTGTTTTGGTGTAACAGCTTATTTATGTTTGCTGGTTACACTTTTATTTATCTTTTCAAAAACAGTAACTGTTATCATGGTTGGTTCAAGTGAGATTTTGATTTATAAGTGAAGTTAATTAACAGTCATGTCAGTTATTATTAGAATTTTCTACTAAATCTTTTTCAATTTCTTGAAGCATATGTAGAGCAGTTAAACAGGACACATTAGGCGTTTTGTTTGAAACGTGTAGGTTCTGGGGTTATGTTGTTCGAAGATAAACGTTTTGGCTGTGATTTTTGAGGTATTTTAGCAGGTTATATTAAAAAACCTGTTCTTTTGTGCCTTAACTAAGGGTTGTTCAGTTTGAATTTATTCAAAAATCATATAGTTTTGCTGTTTATTTTTAAACGCCTACATAGTAGTGTTATGTTACTTCAAGAAAAACGCTTCAACTTTATTTTTTGGGTATTTCAGAGGGTGATATTTGGTAGTTACTTTGAAATGCCTAGGTTCTATGTATATGTGGGGTTTTTTTGTTTGAAGAAAAACGTTTTGGTTGTGTTTTTTTATTTATTTCAGCATCAATTGATCGATTCTGATGGGTAAATAGGTAGATTACTTTAGGCGTTTAACAGAAATTGCGTAACGTCATATAGCTTTGTTATTTATAAACGCATACGTTGTAGTGTTATGTTACTTCCATAAAAAAAGGTTTATAGTTTTGGTGTATTTTTTTAAATGCCTAGGTTGTAGGGAAGAAAGATGCCTTGAGTGTTTTGTTTAGGTATTTCAGCAGGTACATACAGCTAATTTTGGTTTCACTGTCGACCAGTTGATTACATTACAGCCATTTTATTTGTATAATTTGTTTTTTTTGATATGCAAAAACTAAATGATTTAAGTGTTCCAAACGAAATATATAGCCTGTATACTTAGACTATATTTGTATGACATTTTATTTGTTATGTTTTTACATTGTTTAATTTCTTTTTGTATTCTGTTGTACTTATGGAAGCCTTTTTCTGTAACTTGCAGCCTTGACTGCCTGTTTTCGCTTCGTAGATGCAGGTTAGTTCGTTTTTATTTGCATACATGTCTGTTATTTGTTATGATTTTTTTTGTCAGAAACTTGCTAAGGATCTGTTTATGTAGTCTTAGGTGTGCGTATTCAATAGTGAATTTTTATTGTTTTTGTTTGTTAATTGTATGTAGCGTCCAAAAAGGCGTAGCGTTTTATCTTCCTCTTTTGAGGTGGGTTCATCATGTTGTAGGCAAATGTTGTTTGCAGATTCTTTTCTTAGCTAGCACACAACTTTGCTTTCTGTTTTGGAAACATCTGGTTGTCGATTTCGGCTTCCATCTATCATGTTCTACTTTTAGAGTTTTAATCTATAATCTACTACTTTATCTATGCAACTCTTTTCGCTGCAAACCAGCTGCATAGTAAACATTATGCTAATGGTTCACAGACGTTTAAAAATGTTGCGCAGCGCGCAACACTAAATCCCACTAGTTAATTGTTTATTAACAAAATTTGATATACCTGTTTAGGTTCAGGGGCTGTTTTAAGCAACTTATACAAATGATCATCCAGGAGAAACTTGTTATCCACAACCTAAATAAAAAAGGTATCAACATCATATTATTAATTTTGAAGTTTAACATTAACATGAATGGAAAACTCTATGAACAAACATGATATTCATTTTTGACCTTTTGCTGATTCACAGGAAGGCATAAAATTAATTGGTTGCTGATCATCATCACTCACTGGAGTCTGAAATACATGTCCAAGTTCAGAGGCTATTTTGAGCAACTTCTACAAATGATCATCCAGGAGAAACTTGTCATCGACAGCCTAAATAAGAAGCAGTATCAACAACATATTCTTGTTTTAGATGTTTAACATTATTGTGAATGGAAAACTCTATGAAAAATACAAATAATAACCATAAAATTAACATGAGTATGTGGCTGCTGATCATCATCATCATCATCATCATCACAATTTGCAGGCTGAATAAGTGGCTGCTAATCATCTCTTATTTGTTCTTTTTGTGCAGGTTGGATTGTTATGCATGGATTTAGCGGATTAGATAGGTAATCAGTCACTGTAGGCTGCGAATTACAAAAATTGAGGATCATCACCACCCAGCCGTGGCTGAGAAATACAAATAAGAAAGGTAAAACTAACTTGAATATGTGGATGCTGATCATAATCACACAGTGTAGGCTGAATATATGGCTGCTGATCCTCCATTATTTCTTTTCTTTTGATTTGCAGGTTGGATTGTTGGCATGGAATGACTGGATTATATAGGCAGCAATGAGTGGGGTCGTTGGGGCTGTTGATGGACTGTAGTGAGTTTGATTGCAGGGAACAAAGAGAATGTAAAATGTTGCAGGGGAATGAATATGATTAATATTCAGCTTCCTAATCTTAAGGAGTAGTGGGGGAGAGGAGTAGTGGGGAGGGTGGGAAAAAAACTGCCAACATAATATTGTAACCGCCAAATTTGTAAGGTAACCGCCCATTATTTGCGGTCAAGATTTCTTTTTAAGAAAAACTGAATCGATCCAACAGTGGTGATTAATCTGAAATCAGTTTTTTTTTGTGTAAAGATGGAAGTTACGATGGTGGGGAACAATATAGTAATAATTGGGTGATTGGGCTCTTTATATAGATTTTGTATAACATCGGACTTTAAAATTTATGCAAGGGCCATGAAAGATTTTTAAAGATAAAATTTATTTATTAATTTACCTTGCAAAACTTATGTAAGCTACGTAATGAAAAAGATACGATATAATGTCAACTAATAGACCATCGAACTATAAAATGTCCAACCTAATATTTTACTTTTTTGATTTTAAGAAGAAGGGGAAAAAAAGAAGATTCTTGTTTAATTTCTTGTGTAGGGGCCCAAGCCCGAAGCTTTCTTTTTGATTTTGTCCAACTATAGGAAACGTATGCAAATGGATAACGGACCATATATATATGCAAATAATCAAACGTCAATGCGTATATGTCTACTACAGACTCGTAGAAAGTTATGTGCTTTCTTTAAAAATAAAATATTATTTTATGTATTCGGTAACTTAATCAAACAGTAAGTTAGTTGAAGAAGTTAGTATTAGTGACTATCACTAAACAATAACCACTTGGGACACCTAAACCAAATGAAAATAAATAGTCCTTCTTGGAAGCCATGTGTGGGTGACAATTACTGATCTTGTATGTATAAAATATGAGACAAACACCACATCAATATATTAGCTTTAAACAATATCAGCTTTTGTTTTTATGTTGGATCTAACTATTGGTTTATAGTACTGGGTTAACTCGTAAATCGTAATTAATAAGGGTTGACTTTTAGCTTGTTAATAAACAAATCATGGTGTGTTCAAAACTAAAATAGTGTTACACAATTAGCAACCCTTTTACAACTTCAATACTACGTACCAAACACCGTTTACGCCCCTGTCTAACGATAACCCAAAAACCAGTTTATCTACACGTTTTTTAACATGTCAAACTGTTTGGCATGTATAGATAAATAGAGTACATGATTTAATTGTGTTTTTGTTAGAGTTGATGCATTTGATACAAATAGATAATATGTATTGTATTCAAAAGCGTTATTTTCATCCTACCAACTCAACACGATGGAGGGGCCCATTTATTTCGTTTCATATGTGTATATATATATATATGTATTTTTCAAATAAATTATAAACATTTAAACACAAAATGGTGAGGAAAAGTTGGTAAGAGCCTCTCAAGTCACATATGAGGTCATGAGTATGACTTAGACAACTTCACTTCTTTTTTTATTTCATCACTTCTCTAGTTCTCTCCTCTTTAATTTTGTAGGGCCAGTTGTTTACAAAAAAAATTATACATATATCTATGTTAATTTGGATATTTGAGTTTTAAGTAAGCCGGTCAGTGCGTGATTCGGTCAGTGTATTGTATAAGATATTAGTTTCGTGCGAAGTGTAGAAGATCACAAAAAGCTGATACATGTACTTCAAGCCATGGGTATAATTGTACAAATAGATATTTAGTAGGAATCTACAAAAAGGATTAGAACACCATTTTTTACACCTCAATATATATTATCACCTAATCTTGATATAAAAGGATTTGAACCCACATTACTTTTATTGGGCAAGCACCATATATAACACTAGATCATGGTATTAGTTGCATGGGTTTCGGGATCTCGAAGATGGCCATGCCATTGGTAGAATAACCAACCCGATCAAAAAGGAAATTGTTCATATATATTTGATTGCTATTAAAATTTTACATCTCATATACAATTCTCAGATATAATGAAAAAAAAGGAAGGAACAAAAAATCAATTAAAAGAAGGGAAAAAAAAAAAGAGTCTAAAGTCCAAATTAAGGTTGAATACAACCCTAGCTAGCTCCTATATATGTGGAAGTATTATCCTCTCTTAAATCTTTGTTGCATTGGAGAATTGGGGCCAGTCCCCATCCTTGGATGTACACCGGGGTCCGAATGCGAATGTGGAGACAAGGGCGATTTCGTCCTATGCCTTTGGCCATGTTCATGATGATGTTTTGGAGCTGTGTAAACAAATGGTGCAACGTTGACTTCGTTAAAGTCTTGTAGCGGCTCAAGAGTTTTAACAACTGTGCTCATATTAGGTCTTGATTTAGGCCTACGGCTAAGACATTGATAAGCCAGTTGTGCTGCCTTTTCAGCACCTGATTCCGAGTACATCCCTTCGAGTCTTGGGTCAATGATTCGGCTGAGTTTCCGAGGACACTTGAGTTGAGGCCTGGCCCAATCCGCTAAGTTTTGCTCTCGGTTAGGACGACTCTTGTCCAGTGATTTCCTGCCTGTCAGAAGCTCCAATAGCACAACTCCAAAGCTATAAACATCACTTGCTGCTGTTAAGTGACCTGTCATTAGGTACTCAGGAGCGGCGTAGCCGTGTGTGCCCATAACGCGGGTGGAAACATGTGTGTCATCTCCCTCAGGACCATCTTTGGCAAGTCCAAAGTCTGATAGTTTTGCTTTGTAATCCTGTTAATTAAGAGTGAATGTATATATTATTAATTAGAAATGATCGACCGAATTAATTAGCAAGTTAATTAAAAGATAGATAAGAATGTTTTTACTGATTTGAATTAAGATGGATGCTTACAGAATCTAGAAGAATGTTTGATGCTTTGAAATCACGATATATAACAGGCTTTTTTGCTTCGTGAAGAAACGCGAGTCCTTTCGCAGCTCCTAAAGCGATTTTCATTCTTACAGACCATGGAAGTGAAACCGAAAATCCTGAAATTAAATTCAATTTTAATTAGTTTCATCATCAGAAAGCAGTTAAGCATATATGTATTATTACTAATTCTAAATACAAACTAGTTAAATTAAATTAAGATATGGATATTAATTAATTAATACAGTTATTGAATAATTAATAAAAATAACATGCATGATGCCTAAACAATATTGACTTTCAAATTTCATTAGTTTGATGGCATGCAAGTCTTTGGAACGGGTAAACTGTTGTACCGCCTTACCTTATACCTTACCTTACATATTAAAAGTCAAAAAGTTTCCATGACAAATTAGAACAAGTCCTCCTAATATTATCTTAGTCAACCATCTAAAGAAAAACGCTCATTTCTAGCTATCATTTACACGACCTTTTCTTATTCTATTAGTTTTTTCATCGATCCCCACACTATATACATATACGTACATACAAACATATATAATGTATGTATACGTTTTGTCACCATGGAATTATATAATATAATAAGAATATCCAGATAGCTAAAATATTATATCTTACAACTATTAAAGATCGCAAAACCAAGAGCGACTTATATTATATATAATCCCATTTATTAAACTATAATCATATAACAGATCGCAAAGGGTTGACTTTTTCAACATCCATGATCAAGTAGTTAATTAACCTAGCTAACTAGCAATTTAAATTAAGCTACCATACGTAGATATTATTCTATGACATTAGATATGCCGCGAAATTAAGATGAAATGATCCATACTTACTCGTATAATTTAGATGGAATGAAATTATATATAATAATAGATAATTAAGGAAATGAATGAATTACTTACTTCGAAAGAGTTGATTTTCTAAGCTGCCACGTGGCATGTACTCGTAGACGAGAAGCCTGTGTTCGTCTTCGCAACAGTATCCGATTAACTTCACCAAATGCGGGTGCCTCAGTTCTCCAAGAAATATCACCTCCGTCTGTATGTATATATAAAATACGTATCAAATAATATTCATTCATACAAAATTAAGTATGTGTATATATATAAACTACGTACGAGCCATTCTCTGTGGCCTTGTAAGCCTTCCAAGTCAAGGAGCTTGACAGCCACAGGCTGAGCCTTGATCAAACCAGGCCTAAGTTTATCATCAATGAAGCCTTTGTGAACCGGGCCGAACCCACCTTCACCTAAGAAGTTGGAAGAAGAAAAGGACTGGGTGATTAGCTTGAGCTCAGCCAAGGTGAAGACATGGAGGTTAGAGCCTGCAAGTGAGTTGGATATGTCTTCAGAGAGAGTAGAGCTGCTTAAATCCGTAAACGAGATCCTGGGAAACGAGTTATGGGACACAACCGCTGATTTCTTCTTTGGTTTTTTCAATATAAACGCCTCAGCTTGATTCTTGAAACATTTTGGTAACAATGATTTTGCTGTTTTACTCACGGTCATGATCATCGATCGAGATAATCTATATGTATATTTCTTCTTCTACAATTAATTAAGCTAGGCACAAGCAATTGATCAGTTGATGAGAAGAGATCGAGAAAATTATTTAAGTTGGTGATTAATGAAATGAAGAATTAGAAATGATATGGTGGTTATATTTATATATACATATGATGATGATGAAGAAGTTGAGAATTGAAGGTTACTTCCAAAGAAACTTTCAAATAATTGATTAACCTAGCATATTTTGCAACCACTTGTTTTATTGCTTTTTGAATTTTTTTTACCTTTTTTTATTTTATTCTATTAATTTCTTGCATACCAACATTGAGATAGAGGCTAGCAACAACTTTATGCCTCTTTAGTATTAATTTATTAATTACTAGTATATATACGTCTTTTGAACCATAGTCTTATTTTAACATCTCTTTTAACGGGTGTTTGGGATTGATTTTTCAAAACAGATTATGTGTTTAAAAAAAATAGAGGTGGAGCTGCTTTTAAATTATTGCGTTTTGATACCTCAAAAATCCATTTCAAAACTCAACCCCAAACACTAAAAACTGATTATTTGCGTTTTCAAAACGCAATAATCTAAAAATTCATTTCAAAACGCAGTCCCAAACACCCCTTAATTAGTGTATTTAAATGTCGTAAATTAATGCTGAGACGTACTTTTTCTTTATTAGAGAGGTATCTATACTATCTATACTACATTATAAAGGAGGAAAGATGTCTACAAATATTATTTTACATGAATTTTAAAATGACATAGGAAAAATCTCATGCTTAAAACCCAAATGTCATGTAATTTTATCCCTTTCTACTCTTCATGCAAAACCTACTTTTACACATTCTTTTATCATAACCTCCATTTACCATTAATCTATATCTATAATTTATATTATACTAGCCGATTACCCCGGGAAAGTCCCGGGGTTGAAAAATTTAATATGATTTAATAAAAAATGATAAAAAAAAAAAGAAAACTCAAATCACGAAAAGAGTAAATAACTTAAACATAATCAATCTTAGTTAAAAAACATTTATTTAAAAAGTTAAAAAAAATAAAAAGCATAAATCATATTAAACATAATAAAGTATTAAAAGGATAACCTTCAACATATAATCATCTTCACGTAAATTAAAATATGTTACAATTTGATTAATGAATAACCTGAACACTTTGTGTTTTTTTCTGTATGAATATAACCCCACAAAAAATAGTCGTTTTTTTTCGTTTTTATATAACACTATGGTACTCGTTGGAAAGATAATAAAACGCTCGTTAATTTGGTGTAATTTTTTTATTTAAAAAATCTCGAATATAAAAGATATTTATGTTTAAAAATTATGGGAGGAAGATAAGAGAGAAAAATTTAAATTTGTTTTTAAATTCTTTTTTCCTAAAATAACTCAATTTAATTTTAGTAATTGAGAATTAAGAGATAGAGAGATAAATTTAGAAAAATACTCAAAAACACCAAAAACACTCAATTATTAAGCCACGTGGCACTCTCAATGGGCATATATGCTTTCTTTTATATATATATATAGATATTATAAAACATTTGAGAATGATATCAAACAAAATTAAGCAATTACTATATTTTATTAAAAAAATGCAATTTTATATAAAAAATTATGTATAACAAAATTATATAAAAAGGTTTCTACACATACAAATATATACCTGTACACCTTAAAAAGATTGTAAAATCAATAAAAGTCGAACTTTACGTAAAAAATAATGATTTTGTGATGCCTTTTCTTAAAAAAAGTGTGCATAAATTGGTTTACGAACCCAAATCGAACCAAAACCGGTCTTTCAAACCAGCGAAACCGGGACCGAACCAAACCAAAACCGGTTCGGACACGAACCAACACCAAACACGAACCAGTTTGGAACCGGTTCGGTCCTAGAAAAAACCCTATTTGTGCACGTCTATAATGTTCTGTCACACCCCCAAATTCCACTTGCGAAGTTTTACCGCGAGGCGCGTGACACACCAAGATCCAAGTCAACGGTCACAATAAACGACAACTATATGAATTTAAAATACGTAAACCAAATCGTATGATAATTAAAACCATATCCTCAAATACAGTGGAAGTAATTCAAGTTTACAAAACCAAAGTAAAGATAAACACATGTGTTTAAAGTTTTGACACCCATAACATGATCCTAGACACAAATGCGACTCCGTGTGCCTAATCCGACTGCTTCTACCTTAGCGACTTGAGAAAAGATGCTAAAAATGTCAACATATAATGCTGGTGAGTCACAGAGTTTTAAGTTTGCAAAAGTAAGTAACGTTTGTAAGTCCAGAGCAATCGATGTTCGTAAAACCCAACCAATCAATGTTTGTAAATCCCGGCCGATCAATGTTTGTAAATCCAGACCATTAAATCCTTACATCTATACCTGATGCTAGCTAGACATCGTTACATGATACTAAAGTGTTGTGAACCACTGCTGAACGTTAGAAATGCCTCAATACCCGCCACCGGACATCAGTCGGTGTCGTAATATTAGATAGGACAAATATACACCCTCCATCGACCGCTAGTCGGCCCGAGTGAGGCTTGTCAGGCCCAATAGATCTATTCACACTTTCCCCGCTATGTACCCACATATTAATGGTTCACTAAAAGTGAGGAGGACTTTAATGATGTAATGTCACTTAGTAACCATGTGATATAATGTAATATGTTGGTTTAAAAGTTCATAAGTTTGTACCGCATGTTTCTCCCCCGAAAATGAAAACAGTAAAATGTGGGGCTGTGAACTCACCTTAGGTTGCGTTCTTCTTAAAATATAACAGACAATGCAATGATAGTCCCTAGTATCGACGACCTATCATAAAATGTATATAAGTATCCGGAGTAATAACCCGCAGGTTAACTAGTCCCTAAATATCCAGACCATAACCATTGTATGTTTGAAAACATGTTTGGACGTTGACCTGACCAGACAAGACAAGACCTGACATTCCATTGGTGACCCGACATCCCACGTGTTAGCCAAATACAAGAAGTCAATCAATCATATGCAACTAAGCTCTTAAAACGCACAATAGTTCCCCAAGTCTAGTATACAGCTCACATATTGCATATACGAGTCCGAAACACATGTTATTAGGTTTCTAGGAATGTCACGGGGTTCTAAATATCTTCCTAAATGTCAAACCACCTTTCGGGATCTTAAAATACACTTACAGCAGCAAAACACACGACTAGGCATCAAAACACATGATTAGGAATCAAACAGTCAATTAGGAAATCAAACAGGCAATTAGGAATCCTAATCACCCCTTTTTCAGGCAAGTAGCACCCTACCCGCCCCTGGACAGGCGAGTAGGAATCCTACTCGCCCTCTGCAGACCAAGAGCCACTTTTCGCGCGTTTGACCCTCGAAATCAGATCCGAAACATGTAAAACACCCAACATCAATCCAAAATCATCAAGTAACATATCCTAAATGAAAATCCCCAATTTATCCTCAGTCTATTACCGTAATTGCAAGTATTTCCCAAAATGGAATAATATTATGAAAACTTCACATCAAAGCATGCATAACTTACCCTAAATGACAAATAATCAGTTTTCATCACGTAATCAATCATTCTACCATAAACCCTAACATCATACAATCATCAAATCATTTTATAAAATCCTAAATCCTCCTAAATCACTCAAATGGGTCAAATTGCATATTATCATCAAAACAGATCAACCAACCTTCAAACTCCTAGATAATCATCCTAACAACTCACCCATATTAGTAAAACATTATACACACAAGAATCTCCACGTTTTAATCATAAAATTCCGTTCTTTGCATGAATCATTAACATATAATTAATATAAATGATTAGACTTGTTTTAAAACTGTTTTTCAAAGGTTTTCAAAGACACAAACTTCACAAAACCAGGTCTGGACATTTAGGGATCAAAATAACAACATGATAGAAGTTTATGATGGATAACACACCTTGGATTTTGCTAAAGAGGATGTGTAAAGCTTGGAAATGGTAGGTTTTAGGGCAAAACGAGTTCCAGAGGTTAAGTATGGTATGAGAGAGGTTTGGGGCGAGTTAGGGTTTCACAAATGATGTTTTGCAACTCATGTATGGTATTTATAGCTGTTTCTAGTTGTTTTTGATGTTCCACGCGAGTAGTAACTGCAAGTGGAAATTAGGAATCCTAATTGCCCCCTTTACAGGCGAGTAGGAGCCTACTCGTCCCCTACATCAGGCGAGTAGCACCCTACTCGCCCCTGCAGGTGGCAATTAGGATTCCTAATCGCCCCCTACAGGCTGTTGTGGGTTTTCGGCACGTTAAACACTATTTTAACACATATAAGCACATATTCACATACCGACAAGTTATATAATGATTATAAATACATAATGCATGATAACTAACATGTTCACATTCGTTCACCAATCCCCGGGACTCGAGACTTGCGTGTGTGCATTAAATTCTACAAATCACCAATCCTTGTACACATGGTTATGGACCGACTCCTAATGATGCCTTGGATTATTGTAACGACTCCCGATGATTCCCAGAAACATCGGAACGACTCAACTGACCCAGTTAAGTATAAAGTATGCGTGAATCGCTAAGGTAGACTTACTAGTTTGACAAAAGTTATTAACCTGAGTTTCCTGGGTGTCACATCATCCCCCCGTTGAAAGAATTTTCGTCCCGAAAATTACCGGAAGCCAAAAAGGAATAGATGAAAAAAAGAAAAATTTTCCAATTGCTATAAGTTCTCAGGTTGGGGTGCTTATGTGGAATATTTTCAACTAACCTAACTTCCAATTTCACTTTCTAATGCCACTGATAGAAATTCATAGTGCAATTGATTAACAGTTGTATTGCATTGCATTTATCATGTGCAAAAAGTTATGCGTATGCTTTTTTGCAGGTTGATTACATATAAACCGTTCCAACTTCCTCTTAATGTGGATCTTATAAAGGTCCCTTTGATTTCTTCTCCTCGGCAATCTCTCCAGATTTGGCACTTTCAAC
The DNA here is from genome assembly GCA_032199755.1 of Ambrosia artemisiifolia. Taxonomy (NCBI): domain Eukaryota; kingdom Viridiplantae; phylum Streptophyta; class Magnoliopsida; order Asterales; family Asteraceae; genus Ambrosia; species Ambrosia artemisiifolia. The sequence goes on from CM063524.1 coordinate 39,291,539, forward strand.
GAATAAGACTATTAGTATAATAATAGTAGCTCATGAGTTAAACCGCTACTTCCATTTACTTTACCGGCATGTAGGCCAAATTGCATTATGGTATATAGAACGTAGCATGATATCATGTCTCCTTGTAGCCTTTAAAAAATTACTGTCAGATTTATAACTGGAATATTGTCAGAAATTATGATTAAAACACTTCACAAACTTTATTAAACTCAAACAAGAATATACAAATCTGTAAAGGAATTACAAAACTTAAAATCCTAAGCAAACGAGACTGGACCAACAACAAACTCTCTACGCTTCTTCCTAATCAGATCATCGACAGATGATCTGAATGACCTGTCTAAATCACCAATTGATGACTCGAAAACTAAGCAAACGATCGTTCTAAGACTATAGAACAAACCCTACTTTACAGAGGAAAGAAAATAGAAAAAACGAGAGAGCCAAAAGAAAGAATCTGAACAATAATCATCAGCTCAAGAGAAGAGTCTGGAAACTCTTATGTATAGGACTGCTTGTAGATTTAGGGTGACAAAGTTGAGCCCATTTGCGTATCAGCCTTGTAAGCCCACTCGTGCATCAGCTTCACAGCAAGCCCAATTCAGCAACGTTCTCTAGCAGGCCCAATATGTAACAAACACACACAATAATAAGTAACATCAAAGATATAATAACAAAAGTGACAGAAATAATAAAGTGTTATGTATACACTTTTAACAACCCCCCCCCCCCTCACTTTTATCACTTAAATGGGTCAAATAGTTTTAACCAACGACAAACCACTTCATGTTGATTCACAGCCAAACTTTTTGTGAATATATCTGCAATTTGTTCCTCGAATTTAACCTTGACTGTTTTAATACTGCCTTTTTGAATTTTTTTCCCTTAAAAAATATAAGTCCAACTCGAAATGCTTTGTTTTATCGTAAAAAAACCGGATTAACTGCTATGGACATAGCAGCTGAATTGTCACACTTAAGAGAAATAGGAACACTTACTTGAATTTGAAGCTCACTAAGCAAATTTATCAACCAAAGCACCTCACATGTTGCAGAACACATTACACGATATTCTGCTTCTGCAGTAGATCGTGATATGGTGGCCTGCTTTGTACTTTTCCATGTAACCAAAGAATTGCCCAAAAATACACAAAACCCTATGAAAGACTTCCTTGTTTCTGTACATTTGGCCGAGTCTGAATCAGCAAAAGCAGTTAAGTTAAACTCAGCACCTTTGCTGAAGGATAAACCTTTACCAGGAGACTTCTTTAAGTATCTAAGAACTCTCATGGCTAACTGAAAGTGAGCCTTAGTAGGTCTATGCATATATTGACTCAATACATGTACTGAATATGCAATATCCGGCCTAGTATGAGATAAGTAAATTAGTTTCCCTACTAGCCTTTGATATCTAGTAACATTGATCAAGTTCTCACTTTCTTTGTCTCATAAGGAAGTAACCACATGGTTGGGTTCTATCGGACTGTTGACTTGTTTGCATCCCAACATACCATACTCAGTCAATAAGTCAAGGCAATACTTTCTTGTTATTGTTATTGTTACCGGCATTAGCATTAACGTTAACAGCAATTTCATCATTCACAACATTATTACCTTCCATAATGAACACAGATAATGCAAGAACCACAAATAATCAACAACAGTACAACATAGGCACAGAATAACAACAATCAAAGCAAACGCCAAAAACAAACAATCAATCATACAACACAAGGCGAAGCCAAGTCAGTGTTCCCGATCACAGGTTCGTCACTCAAGGTGCCTGTGCAGGTCTTAACTCAGGAGCCTCCTAGACCAATGACCACACACAAATACTCAATCAAACGCCGGTCCCGTAACCCGGCCAAGGACTTCTAGACACAACAAAATAAGAACAGTAATGAAAAGGAAAGATCTCACCGAAAGGGGGACCCAAGTTAGGGTTCTCCAAAACTGACAGCCTGCACCTTCACTTAGGGTACAGAGCTGTGAGTGCAATTGTAGCAATAAAAACACCACTCCAATGCACAACAAGTCTCTTCTTCACAGTTCCTTGAAGACCGAACAGTTCCCACAGTAATGATCACAGGACAGACTAAAGAACCCTAAGACAAGAACAAACACAGAGCACAGTCAAGAACCAGATCTATGGTCTAGATAAGATCTCTAACTCTTCAAGAAGATCCTGATACTACAACAGCATCATGATCACAAACACACCAAGAAAACTTAGATCTGACTATCTGTATCAAGATCTACCCAAACAAGAACCAGATCGACACAAACCAAAAAACAGATCTACTTAAAACAGCGGAGAACCAATCGACTCAGAATCACGAGTATAAGCTCTGATACCATGTCAGATTTATAACTGGAATATTGTCAGAAATTATGATCAAAACACTTCACAAACTTTATTAAACTCAAACAAGAAAATACAAATCTGTAAAGGAATTACAAAACTTAAAATCCTAAGCCAACGAGACTGGACCAACAACAAATTCTCTAAGCTTCTTCCTAATCAGATCATCGACATATGATCTGAACGACCTGTCTAAATCACCAACTGATGACTCGAAAACTAAGCAAACGATCGTTCTAAGACTATAGAACAAACCCTAGTTTACAGAGGAAAGATAATAGAAAAAATGAGAGAGCCAAAAGAAATAATCTGAACAATAATCATCAGCTCAAGAAAAGAGTCTGGAAACTCTAATATATAGGACTGCTTGTAGATTTAGGGCGACAAAGTTGAGCCCATTTGTGTATCAGCTTTGTAAGCCCACTCGTGTATCAGCTGCACAGCTTCACAGCAAGCCTTATTCAGCAACATTATCCAGCACGCCCAATATGTAACAAACACACACAATAATAAGTAATATCAAAGATATAATAACAAAAGTGACAGAAATAATAAAGTGTTATGCATACACTTTTAACAATTACCCCACTACGAAGCACAGGTGCTTACACACATAAACGTACACATTATATATTGATTCTTTTAATCGTTTTAAGGTTTTAATTACGTTTCCGCCCTGGATTGTCGACTCTGCCACAACACGCAGATTCCCTACTAGTATATAACTATGTTTAAGTATGAGATTCGAGTTCAACAGTTTAAAATTATGGTATTCGATTAATTGGATGTGCATCTTGAAAATTATATACATAATTAGTGAATATAGATATATAGGCGGGGAGGCTATTTATGCCCCCCCCCCCCCCAGTCATAATAATGATATTCGGCCATTCGGGTATGTTTCTAATAAAGTACAAGTGCTTCTAACATTTAGGTGTTGTTTGATAAGCTTTTTAACGAGGCTCTGAATAATTAGCGTTGAATGATTCAGCATTGAATGCATGTTTGTTTCAGTTTCTGAATTGAATGGTTAAGGCTGAACCATTAAGATTTGGGATGTTGCTAAACCATTAAACACTAAACTATTAAGCACTGAACTATGCTGAACATTAATAAGGCTCTCTTACCAATGTAAGACAAGAAAACTAACCATTAAGAGGTACAACTTAATAATTCAACAATTAACCATTCAGACACTTAACCATTCAGATCTTTTAATGATTCAGCACTTAATCAACTATCTATTATTAAAAGTAATAACGTAGATATAGATAATATATTATTTTGTATATAATGAAATGATGAGAGTCAAATACAAATTCACGAACTATGTTGGTGAATGGGAAAATGAGAAAGGCCGAATTTGACTAATAATAATTTATTTATTTATAGATAAAGAGATGGATGGACACTTAATTGGTAGGGTAGGCAGGTGGCCGGATAACAGCGAAACTCGAGATGTGGCCGCGTGGGGGCTCAGTTATTTGACCCACTCACTCGGTCGCTCCTTTTATTTTCCTTTCCACATGAAATGAAACTCATTCATTCATAAACCACATGCTTCATCTCCTCTCACTTCGTATATATGCTAATATAATAGCATTTATAAGTAATAAACAAAATGCAGGTTGTGCTTAGTTCAAAGTTGAAGATTCAAAAGCCAGTACTTACCTTGATAGCAAGGTTGAAGACGACTAACTTGATAAGATCTTGGAGTATTGTATCTGCAAAACTAGCAAATCATTAGGCTCGTCACAGGGCGTCAGGGAGGGCCTCTCTGTGACCACTCTCCGCCGTGAGGATAAATATTTGTTTAGTGAGAGAAGGAGAATATAGAGAGAGAGGGAGGTTCGGAGTGTATGTGAACGTGTCTTACTTGTACTTTTGAGGGGGTATTTATACTAGTCAGAATAATTGTATTTTCTTCCGTCTTAGGTGTACTAACCCTCGGAGCCTTTGACCTCCGGTCTTAATATTGGCATACTTGAGGGTTCGGGTCATGATTAGTCGCGTCACTTTATGAGGAGCCGCGACTTATAGGTTCCATGGTTCGGAGGTGTTGTTCTATACCTCTTCATAAGTTAAACCACCCACTATAAGAAGTAATTTAAAAATAACCTACCAAAAAAAAAAACCATGCCCTCAAAATCAATAGCATTTCCTAAGTGAAATTTTACTCTTTTAACAATAAATTAATAGAATTAGGATGATATCATTCATCATATCTCTTTGTTGGTACATTTATATAACCATGTTATAAACATGCAATATAAAGTAGTTAAAAAATTGTGCTGAAGTTTATAACTTGTGTTGTTCGCATCATTAGTGACATGTTAAGCCACGATTTACCAGCCCTAGTTTATAGTGAATGATATTTTTGATATGTGTAGGATAAATGTAGCTTTTAATTTGTTTTAGTTTTTGTGTTTGTTTGTTAAATTATGAAATGACTAAAATGGCACTTAACTCTTCGGAGGGTTCCCGCCCGGGCTTGGTCTTGAGTTCGAATCCTACACACTACGAAAAAATTCGTTGTAACGGTTTAAGATAACTTCAAAGTGGACACCGGTGCGTGGGTAGTGATTCGAACTCGGGTTGAGGGGTTGTCTGTCGATTGGTTTCACCGCTGAAGCAAACCTTCCAAAAAAAATGGCACTTAACTAACTGAATGAACAAACCATCTTAACTTTTCGGGTCATAGATGAAAACGAAAAAGGTCGTTGGGACTAGATCTGTAACTCTTAAACATTGATGGATGAAATCCATAAGTTAGGTTTTATGGTTGCGTGTAAAAGAAAATTCTTCTATATAAACATAGAATCTCTAGTCTTACCAGAAAGTTTGTTCAGAACTTATGTTATAACTAGTGGGGAACCCGCACATTGCAGCGGAGCTCACAATACGAAGAAGAAACAATTTAAACCTTTAAACAATATACAACATTCATATGTAAGTTGTCTGTATATATATATATACTATATCTATATATATATATATAAAACAAAGCCCTTTTGCTGACGTGGCGTTCAATGGTGGCCTCAACCCCACCTTGAATGTGCCACGTGGCATAATGAGGTGAAAATTTTAAGTTTTTTTAATTTTTTCGTTTTTATAATATTATCCCATCTCCCCTCAAACCCTAATATCCCTAATTCTTCATCAATCTCTTTGACCGTCCCTCAAACCCTAATATCCCTAATTCTTCCTCACTCTTCTCCTTCCCTGCTCTCAATATCTTTTTATATTTTCGTTTCTTCAACCCTCACCATCACCGACCTCCCACCACCACCGACCTCCCACCATCACCGACCTCCCACCACCTCCTCCTCTGTTCCGTCCCACCGTCCTCCATCATCACATTCCTCCAACAACGTTTTTTCTCGTAGTTGACGCACATACATACCTACATACAAACAGCTTCCTCTGTTTTCTTGTAATTTCTTTACATACATACACACAATGGAAGCCACAGCCAAGATCAACGGCGGCGTAAAAGATGACCACCATAATCGACCTCCTATCAACGGACCCACCAATCCAATGGTTACCCCACTCCTTACAGATCTTTATCAGTTCACCATGGCCTATGCTTATTGGAAAGCTTCCAAACATAACGATCGTGCTGTGTTAGTTTCTCAACCCCTGTTTCTACTTTTACATCATTCGTGTTTATATCCATTTGCTCTGTTTTCATGTTTGAATAATTCATAGGTTAATATAATTATATGTTAAACTAATGGTAGTTATAGTTTGAGGTGAATCACTTGAATGGAGACTGCACCGGACCTTGAAAGGATAATTGGTCTCACAGGTATTTCATGCAAGTCATCCCTTTTAATTTAAGGTTTTAGTGATTATACCAATCGATGCTATACTCCTAAACAGCAACACACTTTAGTGTGTGTGGTGTTATGTTAACAGGAACAACATAAAGAGGAGCAAGGTTTATATAACTCAAGGTAAATAAAGGGTGTTTGGTAATAGGTTTAGTAACAATTATCTAGGATGTTTGGTAACGAGTATAGTGATTATTATTATTATTATTATTATTATTATTATTATTATGACTCAGTCTTCGTACAGAGGTCGATCGGTTGGGGATTACGTGGTAGGGAGACAGCTCGGATCAGGTTCGTTTTCTGTGGTGTGGCATTCGAGGCAAAAGGTTCATGGTTAGATCGAAGGTATGATATTATTACTGTTATTCACCTTATTTCATGCTTAAAGATTTAGTTTTTGTTTTTTTAGTGATTGTTATTGAGGTTAACACCCTTCTCCTTTATATATATATATATATATATATATATATATATATATATATTAATAGATAATAGATTATTGTTCTTTTTTATTTTTTGTAGAGAGGTGAGTTTTGTTAGGTTGAGTTAAGTTTAATTTATATCAGTTTAGTTTAATTTGTTAAGAGAATTGATACATGTATTGGAAGATTGTTTACATCTATTACTCATAGGTCTGTTTCAATGTCAGTTGAGTTGTATAGTATAATAGATTTATGTTTCATTAGGTACTTAAAGCTGAGTTGAGTTACATGTTTCATTAGTTACTTTAAGTTGAGTTTACTTACATTCAGTTAAGCTTAATTTATGTCACTTAAGTTTACTCTTAACAGATTTGATAGAGGTATTGGTGGTTATGTAAGTTCCATTATATCAGTTTAGTTTAATTTGTTAAGAGAATTGATACATGTATTAAATGGAATGGTGTGTGATCTGTGATGAGAGTTTAGGATTTTTCCTATCAACCCCGGGACCTTCCCGGGGTAATCGGCTAGTACGCTATAAGTTAATCAACGAAAATCTACATGTTCGACAAATCACGAAGCAATATAAAAATTGCAATAATGAGTGTTGAATAAATTTTATATATAGAAACACAGTTTGGGTTTTTCTAAAAAAGTGGCTAATCATACTCGTTGTTAGTGATAATCTACTATTAAGCAAGTTGGCTACTTGCTGGGAAACAAATTAATCAGATAATGTCAACTCCACTCCGGCAAAGGATGTTTGCTTTTGAGCAAATTATAACTAAATATTTATACAAATTATACTTACATGCATAACCAAAAATGTTTACCGATAACAGTTAAACATAATTTATGTAACATTTTCAAATTGAGTTAATTGCCAATTTAGTCCCTGAGGTTTGTCAAAAATTGTCACTTTCATGCAAATCTTTTTTTTGTTGCAACTGTGTCCCTGTGGTTTCATTTTTTTGTCATTTTAGTCATGTGCACTAACTCAGTTAAAAAAACCCAGTTAAGTCAGGGGCATTTTTGTCCATACACACCAAAAGTTTTTCTTTTGCCATTTTCATCCAAAACCCTTTTTAAATTTATTTTAATTTTTTTATATACACACAGAACCTTCACATTTCTTATCCCTGCCAAATATCGATCTTTCCCAAATCCATCGTACCTCTCTATCTCTCCCTCTCTAACCACGATTTAAGAATCGAAAGGTGAGGCAGATTATTAAACCTCATTAATCACTATGAAAACCTAAAGCCCCAATAATCAGCAGATGCCCAAAACAAAACCTATCAACAATCCAATAAGTTGAATCGAAGGGTGAGGCACTGTGATGATTTGGTGAAGAATCAAGCGGTGGAAAAGGAGGATATGATTGAGGGGATTGTGGGTCTGTGAGATCTGGTTTTGTTGACGGCGGTGTAGGTGAAGAATCAATGATGTATCTGCAGTGGGCGGCGGCGAGGTGGTGACGGGTGTAGATGACGTCTTTCATGAGACGACGTCGTTCCTTGCAACGTCTGACGGAGTCTTCGTTGGTGATGGAGGGTTGCAGGTCAGAGATGGAAGAAGAAGGCGACGGGTCAGGTTAGTTCGGAGGGTGGTGTTTTGAAACCGTTCGCTATTTTGGTGATGTTGTGATGGTGGGCGTTGATTAGGTTGAGGTGAACAGTGGGGATGATGTTGGTGAGCTGTGGAGATGGTGGTGGACTGATGGTGAACGGCGGTGGTGGTCGTGGAGGTGGGGGAAGTGTTGGTAGTGGGTGAGGAATGGTGGTGGGTGTAGCAGGTTGGTGTTAGGTTTAGGTGGTGATGGCGGTGGTGGGCGGCGGCCGGCCATGGCTGTCCGATCATCGGGGAGGAGCTCTGATGTTGCTGCTTTGGTTGTGATAGACACACATAAGGGTGTGTGATCTTGTGAGTTATCAGACAAAGAAGAGAATGAGCTTTATATAGTCCATCTCTAATCCAGGGTGTTTGGGAACGAGTATAACAGCAGGATATAAGGATGTTTGGCAGCAGGTTTTAGGCTTGCACAAGGCGTTTGGCTGCGAGTTTATCAACAGATTGGGAGCGTTTGGTTACGTAAATAATAATTGAATAATTGTTTTATGTTATTTATTTTATTTTTTTTTACCAAATTTTATGTTTTTATTATTTTTTTATTAATTAAATATTGTTTGGATGAAAATGGTAAAAGGAAAAAGTTTGGTGTGTATGGACAAAAATGCCCCTGACTTAACTGGGTTTTTGTAAACGGAGTTAGTGCTGATGACTAAAATGGCAAAGAAATGAAACCACAGGGACACAGTTGCAACAAAAAAAAGATTTGGATGAAAGTGGCAAATTTTGACAAACCACAGGGACTAAATTGGCAATTAACTCTTTTCAAATTATTACCCTTCACTACTGTGCAGTAAATAAATGATATTTTTTAGTGGGGACGGGGCACTCCTCGAGTACCTTCTTTCCGGTTACTTTGTGGCTAGGCGACACCACTGTCACCTCCTAGGCAAGGTTGCAAATTTGAGTATCACGGCAACATGTTGCCAAGAAGGGATTGTGGGTTGTGTGTTATCGCACATGCTTACATAGTGCATGCTTACGTAGTGCAAACTCATCACAAAAGCCCTTTCAGTATGAACCGTTAGTGTGTAAGTATTCAGAACGAGAAAATTTGGATAGATCTATTGGGTTTGACAAACTCCACTCGACTTGACTGGCGGTCAAGAGATTGCATAATTGTCCTAAACTCTTGGCACCATTGTGATGAACAGGGGCGGAAGGCAAACTAAACTAGCAACACTCAGCTCGGTTTCATAGCGCTTGGTAACTTGTAATGAATATAAGAGCATGTTTGGCTCTCCTTATTTCCACCTCATTATAACTTATAACTTTTTCAAAAAGTTAATAAGTTAAAAAAAGTGTTCGGCAAAAGGAAAATGACTTTTTTGTTTTAACTTTTTGTTTGCCTATGATAAGTTGTTTTGAAAAAGTAAAAGAGAAGTGACTTTTTGATTCTCCTTATAACTTATTGTGAAATTTTACCCAACATACCCCTTGTGATTAATAACAACTTATTTGACTTTTTAAATAATGTCATTTTTTGTCATTTTACATAAATAAGATAAGCCAAACACTTTTTACAAAACAACTTATTGACTTATCACCACATAAGCTAACCCAAACACTTTTTTAAAAATTCATTTTCAAAAAGTTATAAGTTAAGCTAACCCAAACACTTTTTTTAAAAATTCCTTTTCAAAAAGTTATATGGATCTAGTAAAACAAACATTTCATCATACAGATATTTCAGAGGTTAGTTTCCATTCTTGGAATGCTAAACTCTGAGTAAACTATGTAAGTGTTTTCATTTTTTTTGTACATATTTTACTTTCACTTACCTGTTTACTAACTCTGTCTCAAACCTCTGTTGATCAACAAAAAAAAACACTTTTTACAAAAGTCCTTTTTGAACTCAAATAAGTTTATCCAAACATGCCCTAAGTAGTAAATGTATATGGATCTAGTAAAACAAACATTTCATCATAAAACCTATGAACTCACCAACTTAATTGGTAACACATTTTAGCATGGTTTCTCATGATTGATAAGGTACACTTAGGCTAAACCGTTGTTAAAGAGACTCATGCATGATTACCAAACATTTCAAGAACTTCAATATTATTGATTGTCATAGAGTTTGCACATGTTGTGCGCATAGATACTTTTCATTTTTTTGTTAAATTTATTTTGCTTCCGATGTAACATATTTCAACCTATTTTAAATTCATCTTGGATGAGAAACATTACTTCAAACTTATATAGTGGTCGTTTCAAGATGATCAATGACTTGGATCCTGGTGTGTCAATGCCTTATGGTACAACCCCGCAAGGGAATCTGAGGATGTGACACCAGCCAACGTCTCTGTCACCTCATTCCAACGGATCGTCAATCTCGGCCTCTACGATACCATGAACGGTTTGGCCTCTACAAACATCCAAACCATATGAACCCGAACCCCCCCCCCCCCCACCCCACCACCACGAATCTAGATTCATCAAGGCAAACCATCACACGATTCAATTAAATATTCAAAACAAGTTAAATCAACATACCCATTTAAAATCAGTGTTGTAAAACAAGGCCGAGTTGACCGATAACTTCCCGAGTACTCGCTCCAGGGTAGGTCGCCGAGTTGGCCGAGTAGTCCCCGCGTAGGCTGATTTGACCCCCGAGTGCTCCCTCAATTAGGCTGATTACTCACTGCAGGGTAGGTCGCCGAGTATAACCTCAAACCGAGTTTTGCAACACTGATTAAAATCTAAACAATAACCAAACAAAACCAACAAATAAGAAAGCTTGAACAACCAATCACCTAAGCTTCTCTATTCAACACTTGTTGATTGTAGGAAGATACCATTAGATATGGCTTCAATATGAGTTAAGAAACAGATATCATATAAACCCAAATCTTGTTTCTTAGAGTGTGTGGGTCATAAATCCCTACATTGTTTTGTACTCTACGGTGTAGATTTTCTAGAAATATCATGGCCTTTTGGTTGGTGAGGAAAAAGACATGAACATTTTAAGATTTGGGATTTTTTATGATTAGACTATATTATATTATACGAAGAAAGATCAAATACAAGTTGGCTTGACCTACTAAATATGAAAAATGAAGGAGGATTTTTTTTCAAATTTTTTTTCATCTGTTTAAACATGCTTTCTAGATAAATAATATAAAAAAATAAAAAAATTTTAGCATAATTGCGTCATTAGAGTAATTACAGTAGTTTACACTAGAGTTTTTATGTAATTACTCTACACTAATTTTTATTTTTACTTTTAGATTTCAGTAAAATACATGTTTAATAATTTGAAAAAAAATCAAAAAATAAAATAAAAAAACATCTTCCTTCACTTCTCAGTTAGAGGCTAGTTGTAGAATAAGAAACATTTGTACAAGAACCTTACTCTATATTATGTTATATTGAGGAAACAACAATTTTTGTCCTAGCAAGGTAATCAAGTCTTTTCATCTTGTTTTTCATAGTTAACTAACACAGAGATAAGAGCATTCACAATAGGTTCTTCATCTCTACCCACTTATAATCACTCACAACCACATATTACACTAAAAATCACCTCATTTCTCTCTCCTTCACTCACAACCACTTTCAAAAAGTATTAAAAAATTATAGAGGGTGAACGGTTCCGTATCAAATATAGATATAAACAGTAACTTTTCTCTCTCCTCTACTCACAAACATTTACTACCACATATCAAAATATGGAGATTTCACTCACAAAAATATGCATATCCTATAGTGAATGCTCTAAGATGAGGGTGCAAAACAAGGTTATAAGTAATCCAATTAACTCAATATTTATTAATTTATAATATTTATATTTATTTTCATTATTACTTTACTATATAATAAATAAAAATATTATGATTGTCTTAATTCTCTCTCATATGAAATAATATTATTAAATCATAATTTCACGTTTTTTTCTTATTGATTTAATATTTATTTTTTTAACTAATTCTTTTAATATTTTCGCTGATTAAAAACCATTTAATATTTTATTGATCCAACCTCTTGTAATATTAAATTTTCTAACATAATAAGAAATAAAAAACAAAAAGAAAATATCATAGCATGTGTGATTTACAAGTTTTTAATGAATTCTTTACACTAAATGGAACTATAGATGGGAGTTCTGTTTTCAACCACCGCATAATAGGTCAAAACCAGTCATTTCTAAAAAACTACACTTTTAAGTAGGGGTGTGCATGGGTCGGTTTAGGTCGGTTTTTACCATTAACCATAACCATAACCGCTATTTCGGTTATGGGATTTTTGTAACCATAACCATAACAAACTTCGGTTATGGTTAATCGGTTATGAATTCGGTTGTGGTTCGGTTATGGTTATTTCGGTTATTAACCAAAAAAATCAACCAAAGCTAACTTTTGGCTAAATTATAAAATTAAAAGCTCATGGGTCTTAAAAACTCAGAACCTACAATGATAGACTTAGCTTGGGTTATTATTTATAAGTTAATCAAGACTACACTTTCTAGTTAAAGTACCAATGTGGGATCCCTTTTAATAAGATATTAACGAAATGTATTTAACCTCTTGGTTACAAGGTTAATTCATCATGAAAAAAAAAAAGAATACTACATCAATATCATTTTGTTAATAACATACTTTTATTATAGTAAAAAAAAACCTCTATATAGTTAATATAGAACATAAATCTATTACATAAACTTAACAATACAAGTTCGGTTCGGTTATATCGGTTAACCAAAGCTTCATAACCATAACCATAACCGCTCGGTCGGTTAAAGAAATTTCATAACCATAACCATTGGTTATGTTGGTTATCGGTTAAAATCGGTTCGGTTATGTCGGTTATGGTTCGGTTATGTCGGTTATGGTTAATTTTGCTCACCCCTACTTTTAAGACCACCGTCTCAATCACGCTCTACAATGGTTGCTTCTGTCTCTGTTCCTAATCCAAACGTACATTTTCATTCTTATTTACATGATTAAAATTGTTGTTTTATTATATTATAATACATTAATTTCTATGCTACATTGTAGCATACAATTTGTAGCTTCATATTAGATTTGTCTATTCAGAAAGCTCCTACGATACAACGTGAAATGCATTTAAATATGACAATAACTAGTTTTAGCCTATTCAGTATTCACCATCCATCTAATACGCTAAATCGATTTTTTATAGCATATAGTCATTAACCTTATAAAAATAAATTTCCACATTAAGTCAAACAATATTAAATATGTTGGTTATAGTTGTTTTTTAAGAGATGTTTTATTCCAGAAAAAAAAAAAGAAACATACAAGTATTAATCTTTTGTGGGTTAATACAATCAACACATGCGCTTATATATTTTGGCAATCCAAAGTCCAAGCAAAGGATCGATTTTAGTATACATTTTGTTTACTCGACAAAAGAAAATAAAAGATATGTCTTATGTTATATTATTTTCTGTTGCCTAAAGAAGATAAAAACAACTTTTAGGGTTTCACAGTCGGTCGTATTACATCAATTGTGGATTCAACCATATTAGAAGCACATAAAAGGATGTCATCTTGATTTGGTAAGGGTGACGCAATCATTGCAGTTTTGATAAAATAACACACAAATAAGACGAGGCATTACACAAAGAAAAGGAAAAATCAAAGGGGACGAAACCCCGACCACCGACTCACCGGTGGAGTGGGAATATACCAAACCCCAAAAATACAATCAAAAAGTCTAATTCCAAAAGTAGTTTGCCATCATCATTGTTTTGTATTGTATTGTAGGTCTTTCCTAGGTTTCATTTTTCAGATTTTTGACTGCCCTAAATATCTTCGTATCCAATTTTTGAATAATCTTGTTTCTTTCCTTTAACAACTTACTACTCCTTTTCCCATTTTAACCAAATATGTTATACTTTTGTTTTGTTTTTTTTAAATACCAAAATTAACATTAATGTGTGAAAAAAAAACAAACACACATGAATTGTTATTTGTTAGCTTTCTGTTTCTTCTATTTAATATGAAATTGTTATAAATCTTATGTGTTGTTAAATACACCTGGGTGAGATTAGTGTACAAATGTCATATTTTGTGAGCAGTGTGAAAAGGATCAAGAATTGATATGTAAACATCATTTTCTGGATGTAGTCATAATGTTTTGAATTGTTTTGACTAGAAAAACACCACACATAATAACTAAAAACATAAAACAATGTATTTTATGCTTAAAATTTATTGAAAAAATTACGCCGTTAGTCCTTGTGGTTTCCTTCCAGTTTCAATGTAAGGTAGTAAGGTTTTATTGTTTCACTTTAAGGTATTAACCTTTTAATTTGTTTCAATGTAGGGTATTAGGGACTAACCTAGTTAAAACTTAACTGAGTTTGAGGGGTATTATGGTCCAATCACCTATATATTCAGTTTTTAAAAATTTAGGGTTGAAACCAGTTCTGAGAGGACTCGAACTCAGGACCTTTGTGTCACAACAAACCGGAGGAACCATCTGATCTATGGGATTAGTTGTTTAAAACTTAGACTTTAATATTTTTAAACCAGCATTACAAAGCCTTTGTTTTTTTATAAAAGAAAAAGATAGATCAGATGAACTACCACTGAGTCAACTCACTCCACTCGCTCCCTTCCCCAATGAAATTGTGAGGAAAGCACCAGGAATCAGGAATACACCAGGAAGAACTCGTTAAACAACTGGGCATCCCTTTGAACAAGATAACGTAAGTCTCTTTTGGTCTTTTACGAGCATATAACACACAAAATCACATAATAATATGTATTGAGATTTGAGGCTTGTGTTGTTTTTTACAGGGCCACGCTTACTTGTCTGGTAGATGAAGGGCTAGTTTACAATTCGATTGACGATTCAGAACAACACACTAAGCTCCGTCACGTGGCTGCTGACCTATTGTTGTTAGCGTTTGACGTCAGCGGTGTACCGTCACCGTATTTTAAGTGTGCGTTGTTTTTTTATAAAACTGGTGTGATGTGGCACCAATAACCCCACGCAACCACCACCTACCTCGAAACCACCACCACCGGTTGTCTTCTACACAGAACCACCACCATCGCCCGCTTTTTATCTCAAAACCCCTACCCTTGTTCGTCTTCCGTTCAAAAATTGGGACCAGACATCACGATGCCGCCACCACCATGCTTGGTGGTGGCCGGCTATTGTACAAAGGAGGAGAGGGGGAGATTGAGAGAGGAAGGGAGAGTGTAGAGAGAGAGAGAGAGGTCAGTTTTAGAGAGAGAGAGTAGAGAGAGAGAGACAGATTCATCTGATCTATCTTTTTCTTTTATAAAAAAAAACAAAGGCTTTGTAATGTTGGTTTAAAAATATTAAAGTCTAAGTTTTAAACAACTGATCCCATAGATCAGATGGTTCCTCCGGTTTGTTGTGATACAAAGGTCCTGAGTTCGAGTCCTCTCAGAACTGGTTTCAACCCAAAATTTTTAAAAACTGAATATATAGGTGATTGGAACATAATACCCCTCAAACTCAGTTAAGTTTTAACTAGGTTAGTCCCTAATACCCTACATTGAAGCAAATTAAAAGTTTAATACCTTAAAGTGAAACAATAAAACCTTAATACCTTACATTGAAACTGGAAGGAAACCACAAGGACTAGCGGCGTAATTTTTTCAAATTTAAAACACAGTTCCAAGAAAGCTAAGCTGTGTTATAAGTGTTAAACAATGTATTTTAATTGTGTTTTAAATTCCATAGCTATAATACATTACATTGTGTTTTATATTGTTGTGTTAGGTGTTTTTTTAGCTAAAACATCATGCCTAAATCCAAAATATAATGCCTACATATCAATTCTAAAACCTTTTTCACACTTTTTATGAAATATGGCATTTGTACAGAAACCTAAATTAAATACACCTTATTAATATGATAGTTTTATGCTTATTTTAGTTATATGTTTTGTGTTCTTAACTAGTTTTAGATTGTACTTAGTGTGGAAATGTTTTGCATGGGTTCGTGTGCTAAATAAGTGGAAAACGAGGCTAAATAAAGAAGATAGAAGCACATGAGAGAAGTCAATACGTTAAAAGAAGAAAATAAAGTTTTCTTGTCTTCACGCCACGCGAAGACTGTGTGAAGGGCTGTTCACGAGACGTAAACAAATGAAAAGTGGCTCGTGGTTGTTTTGTCCTTAGTTGTACGTGAAGGACTTCCCTAATGATCTTCGCGGCGCACGAAGAAAATTTAAGTCACCAAAAATAAGCTTTGACCTAATTTAATGTTTGGAAACCCTCCCAATTGTAACACACACCTTCTAGACGAAAATCAGACAGTCCAAAGGCGTTTTTAGCTGGAGAATACCATTCCACTTCAATCATTCATGCAATCAAGATCGAAATCAAGTATTAAAGATTCTAGGATGAACATATGCGGCTAAATCTCTTGTAACTTCCTCTGGATGAATGGTTTGTTTGGTTAAATTCAGAACATGGTATGATTATATGTTTGGATCTTTTT
Organism: Ambrosia artemisiifolia; assembly: GCA_032199755.1. Taxonomy (NCBI): domain Eukaryota; kingdom Viridiplantae; phylum Streptophyta; class Magnoliopsida; order Asterales; family Asteraceae; genus Ambrosia; species Ambrosia artemisiifolia. The sequence goes on from CM063524.1 coordinate 39,308,238, forward strand.
TTGTTTTTAATATGAGTTAATGGCCAAAATCGTCCCTGAGGTTTGGCAAGTTTTGCTACATCAGTCCAAAATCAAAACTTTTTACATCTGGGTCATTCTGTTTTACATTTTGTTGTCAAATTCTTCTCTGACACTAAACCCAGTTAACTATTATCGTTAACTTTGGGAGTATTTAGTTAAAGTTTTAAATTATATAAAATCAATATCTTATCTGTACTATATAACGAAGGAAAATGTTTATGTGACATTTGTCATTATTCTAGGTCACTTACGTTTTATTTTTCCACCTCTCTTTCCTACTTAATTATGGATGCTTTTTATGATATTTCTAAATAAACTTATTTTGTTTCTACTAAAAACTTATACATAAATTTTCAAAAGTCATCAAATTTAAAATTATGTTTGTTAAAATATAATAAAAAGTAAAGAATAATATTAACAACCATCTTTCTGAGTGATCTCGGAAAAAAAATAAAATAAAATAATGTGGTTAGATGTTTTGAGTGAAAGAAAATATACAACAAAAAAAAAACCTTACCTAGTAAATCTCACAATTAGCATAGCTAAGCGTAGAGTCTGAAAAGGGTGAGATGTAGGTAAACTTTACCCCTATCCTTATGGATAGAAAGGCCGCTTCCAGAGAAACCTCCGGCTCTATAACACGCAATCGACAAGCAATCAACACTAAAAGAGTAATAAAGAGCTACTATAATATAGGGAATAAATGAGAACGTCACATATGAAAAACAAGGTATATATGTGGTATTAAAAGTTTAACTTAACCATGTATTAAATATCCTAATGGCTATATGTACTAACATATGACAACCTGGAAAACACATGGTTTTATTCAACTAGTGTACTACACAGGTTTTTTTAAAGGCATATATTTTTAATGGTAATTACATAGCATTAAATTTGTTCAACTCATGTAATGCACGGGTTTCTAAACTAATTACCCTTATATATGTTTATTATATTATAAGAGTTAAGATCTTGTATAAAGTGTTTTTTTGGTAAGAACTGTGAGAATCAAAAGAGGTTTTTTTTTTTTCGAAATTTTTTTTCCCATATTGTTAAACATGTATTATAGTATTGAAAACTAAAAAAATTAATTTTTTTTTGTATTATTCATCTAGAAAGTATGTTTATGCACATGGGAAAGAAAATTCTAAAAAAAAATAAAATTTTTTTACCCCCTTTGATTCTCACAGTTCTTACAAAAAAAACACTTTGTAATTGATCTTTACTCTATATTATAATATAGTAAAGATATGCCAAACATAGAAAAACTAATCTAGATCTTTTAAAAGAAGTTAATGACTTACATACAAAAGTGTAGGTTATGTACATAAAAACATCAACTATATGTTGAAATAGTTTAAATTTGTGTTATTTCTCTAAAAGTTTGGAATTTAATTTTTATCATTTTGGTTTTATTGAAATGGTTCACTCGCCATGAGTTCCAAGCCGTTCCACCTATTCGATAACACTTAGTTGGACTTAGGGGGTGGTGTAACCCTTGGTACTCGCTCAACTCGATGGCTACGCAGCCCGTCTAAGTTATCAACCCTCCTCACCCTTAGGGCATGTGTAAGGGAGGGGGGCTCCATGGGCTTTATGGGGAATAAAATATTATAAAGTAATAGAAGGGGCTTTATGGGAAAAGAGATGTGTAGTGGGAAGGGGCTCCATGAGGCTTTTTAAATGATGGGTAATCATTGCTTAATTATTCTTTTTTGAGAAAATTGCTCGAATGGTCCCTGTGGTTTGCACTTTTTTCACCTATAGTCCCTAAGTTTTAAAAATTACAGCTATAGTCCTGAAACAGTGAATGTTTTTAACTCGGATAGTCCCTGAGGCTAACCGACGTTAACTCCAGACGTTAAGTCACCTCACGTGCTCAACACGTGAGGGTATTTTCGTCATTTTAGGTTTGAAATTCATATTATTTATAATTTCTAAAGTTCTCTCTCCTCAAACCTAACGTCTCTCTCTCTCTCTCTACAGCAGCGAAGTCGAAGGCCATCAACAATGGTGATTTGTGATTGTGGACAACAAGCAAGGATTCTCACATCTTGGACCGATCTTAACCCAGGCCGGCGATTCTACTCTTGTCCAAACATGGTAATTTGTTCTTTTTGATTACAATTTTAAATGTAGATCAAGATCGATTTGCTAACATCATCAGCTTAATGGGGTTTCTAGAACCCTAATTGCAGAAGATTTTTAGGCTGGGTTGACCCCCCTATGTGCAGACGTTCAGTTGCAATCATTCCTGGGCTACTAAGACACAGAAACCAAGTGGAGGCCGAAGTTGCCCAGCTGCAACATATGAACAAGCTGAAGACCAAGATAATATGTCTGTTGGCTATAATATTAGGGTTTGTATTGTTTGGATAATATGTAATAGGTAGGTCTACGATTAGGAATGATGTTATGTATGGATGTTCTATCTTGGTGATTTTTTGACCCATTAACCAAGTTATGTATGGATGTTCTATCTTTTGGTATTATGTAATGTATTGTTGGTTTTGATAAATGAAACTGCAAATGTTGTTGAATTTTTGACCCATTAACCAAGTAAGTTTGAAGAACAAACTTGGGGACAATATTTGACCCATTTGACCAATAGACCACATGTCAATTAACAACAACATTTTATTTGACCCATTAACCAATATACCATAATAACAGGAACCTTGACCCATTAACCAACATACCACAATAACAATGTTTGACCCATTAACATCTCAATTGCTTAACAATATATTAACAAGATTGACCCATACCAATGTTTGACCCATTAACATCTCAATTGCCATAACTAACACCAAACTTAAACATTATCAACAAAACCAACAATATCAACAAAACCAACAAATTATAGCTACCATAACAAAACATAAATACCACATGGATTAACCATTAATACCAACTGTTTTACAGCAAAACACTAGGACCTTAAACTGTTAAACATCAGACATAGTAAGTTTAACTACCAAAAGATACCAATTGTCATAAACATAAACTTAGACATTAAAAACATTAAGTTAGACATTAAAAACATAAACTGCACCACCACTAGAAGCTAACTTAGACAACATGTTGACTTGCAGCTTGACTTGGCACTTGACTGGAACTTGCACCAACACCAGAAGCTGCACCACCACCATAACCTGCACCAACACCAGAAGCTGCACCACCACCATAACCTGCACCACCACCAGAACCTGAACTACCACCAAAACCTCCACCACCACCAGATTTGCCTTGTTTCCCATTTCTTTGTTGTTTCCCTCTCTTTGGTTGTGTCCCTTTCTTTCCCCCACCACAAGTTCTTGAATCGTGACCTTTCTGTCCACATTTCTTGCATTTCACTGTCTTCCATTTCCTTGCAAGCTTCCTATTTATTTCCAACCCATCATTTTCACTCTCATCAGCCTTTCTGGCCCTCTTCTTCTTTGCCTTCTCAAGGTTGTCCTGCAACTCAACCTGATCCTTTCTTCTTTTCTTTTTGGACCTACCAATTGATTTTCTATGTAATGGTGGGGCCAATGTGGTTGGAACATCACATTTTGGCCACAACTCCCTACCATTAATAGGACAAATGGTGTGAGAATAAACTATTTTCCAGGTGTCCAAGAAATAACATTCATTGACCCATGATTCTGGGGGACCAACATCTTGACCATTCAGTGCCATGTCCCAGTTGACAGCAATTGCATGTCTACATGGGATTCCTGAAATTTCCCATTCCCTACAGCTGCAAACCTTGTCCACAACATCTACAACATACTGTGAGTTTCTTGTACCAACATTTGAATTGACATTGCCACTTACTTGATACTTAGACCCACAACCCCACTTGACAGTGTAATTTACAGTCAATCCTTTATTTTCATCAAGTATGTCTTTGATCTTAGGGGTCAGAGGACCATTAGATCTTGCAATCTTCCTGATTACATTCACAATTCTCTGCATCAAATACTCTCTAACAGCTTCTAAAGCATAAATTATTGGCTTATCTCTCCCATTAACTGTTCTTGCATTCAACACCTGACACAAGTTGTTCAATAAAACATCCGATTTTGCCCTACCTGAATAATGTTAATAAAGTAGGTATCATTAACTGTAATGCTAAATAAACTGTAAACTGAAGAAATCATAGACCATTATACCTGAAAAGTGGGACTTTGTCCAGTGAATTGGTGGTATGGCAGCCAACCATTGATAGGCTTCCAAGTTATAATTTTTTAACTCCATTTTCAGTTGAAATTCACGAACAGTTGTTGCACTGGCACAGTTCCATAGGCATTCTTTAAAAGCATCTCCTCTCCATTGAATCTTCATGTTCTGGTGAATGTGCCTAATGCAAAACCTATGATCAGCTGCTGGAAACACTTGTGCAATGGCTGGAATAATACCCTGTTTTATCAAGTGAGAAACAAACAAACAATAAAACAAGCTATTGAATAAACATCAATTAAACAATGAATGAAATAAATATACCTTTTGTGAAGTGTGCATTTGTAGGAAGATCCAAGTCATCTTGAATGCACTCCAAGAACCAAGTCCATGAATCTTTATTCTCTGCTTCAGCAATGGCATAAGCAAGTGGATAAATGCCATTATTGGGATCTATTCCCACTGCAGTCAACATTTGACTAGGGAAGGGTCCCTTCATAAATGCCCCATCTAACCCCCAACAACTCCCTTCTACATTCTTTAAATCCCTCTTTTAATGGACACAAACAAATGTAAACCCTTTTGAAAATCCTTGTAGGTGAATCTGGGTCACATGGAGGTTCAACCTCAAATTTAACAGTTGTTCCTGGGTTGGTCCTCTTCAGTTCCAGACCATAATCCCTCAGCCTTGAATACTGTTCTTTAAAATCCCCCAGGATGTGCTTTGTAGCTTTCAGTCTTGCCCTAAATGCCTGGAAAACAGTATTAACAAATGTTTAGTTTAGTCCCTGAAAAACAGATTATAAAATCAGAAAAGTAAATGTCAAATTACCTTCATTTTTGATACACCAAGCTCGTACTTCCTCCCAAGCTCCTCTTGGATATGCTTCACAGAAATATTAGGGTTTGCTTCAACTTGATTAAGTACCCATTGCTCTTTTGCCAAGAAAGTAGATGTAAAAGACTGTATTTTCCTTGACTGCAGACACTTATATTCTGGATGATATGTCCTCACAACCCAAGTGTGATGTCCTTCTTCAAGTGGTGTTAGATAAAGTTCTCAGGGGCAGAGTCTACTACTTAATCTTGCTTTTCTCTTATCTTCATGTGGAAACTTTTTGGAACCTTTTTTTTTCCACTTGTCCCACTTGGTGCACTTGGCCCACTGGGCTGAGGCCCAGTTGTATAAACAGGAACCTGCCCTTCACACACTGCTCTAATTCTTTTCTTGTCATTCCTAAGAAAAGATAAAGCCCTCCTTGTTTGAATTGCATGCTTGTTAATCCTGGCTTTAACCCCAGTAGCTGTACCAAACATCTGACCCACATAGAATGTGGTTTCTGATGTTGGATGTTCCCTCCTTTTATTTTTTTCTTAGCTCTCTCAGTTTCCTAGTCCTTCTAGTCTCAAAATCATCCATTGATGAATCTGTCAAACTATCAAATGACTCAAAGCTGAGATCATGACAATCTAACAAGTCATCACTGTTACAATCTATAGTGTTGCCTACTGATTCAGAACCTACAAATTCTTCCCCTTGGTCAACATATTCACTAAACTGCCTATTGTCTTCCACAGCATCATCCTCACTATTAAACTCCACTTCAAACTCACTATCTTCATCATCATCATTTTCATTTTCAGATGGTTAATGTTCATCTTCTCCATGTCCTGGTTCATGTTCATCTTCTACATGATCATGTTCATCTTCTGCAGGTCTTTTACCTTTGTCAACCTCATGATCATGTTGATCTTCTTGATTAATAGGAAAGTCATTATCAAACTGAGCACTATTAATGACATATGAAAACTCTTTCATGAAAGCAACATTAAAAATGTCATTCTCATTTTGATCATTGTCCTCCTCAACCACCACTTTGTCAACAACATTCTCAACTACATCATCAGCCCCTACATTACCAACATTACCTTCAACTACATTGTCAACCCCTGCATTATGATCATTACCCTTAACTACATTGTCAACCCCTGCATTATGATCATTACCCTCAACTACATTGTCAACCCCTGCATAATGGACTACATTTTGATCATCAGCCCCTACATTACCCTCAATTGTGGTCTCAACCCTAGCATTTTCAACATTACCTTCATTTCTAGTCTCAACCCCTGCAGCATCAACATTACCCTCAATCCTAGTCTCAACCCCACCCTCTACATTATCTTTCCATTCAAGTAACAACTTTTTCCTAACCTTCAACTTCTTTCTTGGTTTTTTAGCATTATCAGTGTTTGCAGATACACCTACATCTTCTACTTCTTTAATAACAACTTTAGATGATTGTGTGGGACTAAAGAAAGTTTTTATCTTAATAGCACCATGTTCTACAAACATTTTAATAACCTTGTTCTTACTTACATAATTGCCTAAAAGCAACACATCTTGATCATTCCCTAAAGGCCTTAAGCCGTAATCTAAATCTAGACATGGTATTTGAAAATGGTAATACAGTTTTGTTTTAATGTCGATTTTTAGGTCACTGATCATGAAGTTTATCTCGTGCACAGAAAACTCATCAATGTTGCAATAATCCACATAATGGTACCTTCCATGGGAGTACCTTCTTCCAGGAGCGTCAGTAAAACTTCCATCATGATGAACTTTTAGTGTAAACAGGTGCTCATAACCAGCTGAAAAGAAAAAAATGTTATTTTTAGGAAAAAAAAGGTGTCAGGAGCGAACCTAATCAACAAAATTCTTACTTTTAGGGTAAAAAGCTTACCATACACTCTCTCTGGGATGAAACGCCTACCATACTCAGATTCTTCTCTGATCGACCAAGTGTTGTGATACCTTGGATGTTGATGATCGTCTTCTTCCATGGATTAGGGTTAAAAGAGCATAGAGAAGGAAGATGAACAGGTGAAGAAATGGGAGGGAAGATAAAACTGACAACTGGGGATTAGAGTTGAAATGACAGGGTTTTAATGCCATTTCAAACTTAAAATGACGAAAATACCCTCACGTGTTGAGCACGTGAGGTGACTTAACGTCTGGAGTTAACGTCTGTTAGCCTCAGGGACTATCCGAGTTAAAAACATTCACTGTTTCAGGACTATAGCTGTAATTTTTAAAACTTATGGACTATAGGTGAAAAAAGTGCAAACCACAGGGACCATTCGAGCAATTTTCTCTTCTTTTTTATTTAAATAATAATATTAAATCCCAAATAATATGTCATTAAATAAAAAATTACAAATACTAAAAAAAATTACAAATACTAAAAAAAAAGTTACAAATACTAAAATAAAAATTACAAATACTCATAGGTTATATTTATTCTTGATTTGGGCCTTGTGTTTCAAACACAGCTCCAACGCTTTGCCGGTTAGGTGGTCGTGCAACTTCATGTAAAACTTAAAGTCGCGTTCAAATTGTCGATCCCTCATAAGCTCGACCACTTCTCGGTTTTCTTGGATACGTTGAGCCCCGATGTCGTGTGTGTCTTGTACGCGTTCGTTCATCTCAAAAAACGCCTGACTTAACTCGTACACCCTTGACGAAGACTCTGACAGGGCGGCTCGAGCAGCCTGTCACACCTCGCCAAGGCGGAAACGCAAGGTGCGACATCGAAAGATTTTCAAGCACAAAGGTCACACGAGCATTAATTAAAATAAAGCGGGAACTTTCATTAAACAACCAAATTTGTTCAACATAACGTTAATTGTTTAAAATTAAAACCATTGTATGTAAATGTCTAGTGTTAAAACACTAACACAACGGTCCTAAAGAAGGTATCCCACAAATGCTCATACGCGACCCCCGTAATTTCCATTATCCATGTTAATTTCCTGAAAAACATGCATTAAAGGAAATATAGGTCAACACAAAGTTAGTGAGTTCACGGGTTTTCTATATGGTGTATATGTAATCCAAAACCGACTAAATCATTGCCTAGCTAGGGCAATAATCAATATGTGATCTGACATGAGCCCATAACCAAACCTTGACATGTTGTGCCTCGCCCATTGTACACTAAAGACAATGAATAATGTGAAATACAAGCACTCTTTTGATATCTGTCATCCGGCCAGAGCGACTGACCAAGAGTGGGGGTGTTTACCCAATAGATCTATCCCGGTGTTTCATGGCTAAGTCCATAGCTAATGGTTATGGTATGATGTATGACACGAGGGCTTAATGGATCCTGAACCTTGATGTCTCATGTTCGCATAATAGTCATGATTGTAACTGAAAAATGTACGCATGTTTTTCCCCCGGAAAAATGTAAGAACCATAAAAAAGGGCTGTGAAATACTCACTTGGTATCTAGATGCTAGACTGAACTGAATCTGATGCGGTGTGTCTGGTCTGGGATGCCCTATGTTCATTTAAAGGAAACCTTAAGTCTATGTTTGGTTCTAACTAACATGCAACTGTTCACCTGACTGAGACACCTATGGACTAGAGGCTTCTGTACTACTATCCACGTGTGTCACACACTGTATGTGTCAGAAAATGTTCGTTTGTTGTTAATGTGACTATGTTTAGTCTGTTTTTGGTAAAAACAAGTGTCTTGACTTACTTAATGTTACCGAGTGTTACTTATGTCTCAGTTATGTAAGTCTAGGGTGAGATATGGCCATATCTTTCGACAGTTTCTTATGAAAATAACATGTTTAGGTATTTTGTCTTTGAATATACACACATGATAGTATATATCATTGTTTCCAAGAAAACTCTTGTGTTAAGCTTGTTAACACATGTTTTTATGATCTTTAACACATGTTCTCAAAACATAGCTTAGTATATGTTACAAAACTAAACAAGATTGACTTGTTTTAGGCTAACCTCGACCCTATAGACTCACGCATACATTCATATATTTGTGTGGGTGCACGCGTATGTCCATGTAAGGGCTCCAAGGTGTATGTAATCGTATACATGTGTGAGTGTATTTCTAAGTGTAAACATTGATCCTTTAACATAAAACTTAAGTGATTAAGTTAGTTTAACTTGAAAGAGTAATTGTTATAGGGTGTGCGAGTATGTGTGTGCCTCGGGTGAACTTCCTTGATCGAACATTTTATACAAACAAAAGGGAATGGTTTGGATGTTATACCTTGAGTGTGTATAGCCGAAAATATCAAAGAAAAATAAGCTAACTCCCACAATGTCACTCCTAAGTGCTTGTTAGTGGCTTAGAACTCCTAAATGATGATGATGATTGATCGAAACAAACTTCTTGGGTGTGTAACCCTTCGATCGAGTGGTGGACAAGAGGAAAAGAGTTGTGTTTTCAAGTGTTAGTGTATATTGTGTTGTGGTGGTGTGATCACAGAGGCTCCAAAGCCTCTATATATAGCCGAAGGTGGGGAGGGTAGCCAAGAGCTCATTAGTGCACAATTGTGGAAGGTCAACCTTTGCTTTCTTGGAGTGCACCTCACTAGAAGCCTTGTAAGTGAAAAGAGTTGACTTGGTGGTTTTGGTTGGTTGTGTAGGGGTGTTCGGCCGAAACTTGCATGGGGAAGGGGCATTCTTTTTGTGGCAAGGTTGACAAGAAAATCAAGCTCATGTGTTTTATGTTTTGCCACTCTAGTATAAGTTGTTGACTAGTGATCTAGGATGTTGTGTGCACACTTCTTTGGGAACTATTGGAAGCCGAAAATAATGGGACAAAAGAAAGAGTTTTGTGGCAAGTCAATGTGTCTTGGATAGCCATGTATTTTATGTTGCTTCCATGTTAGTTTAAGGTATAGATATGTGGTGAAGTTTGGATAAGAATGGTGAGTTGGTGGTGTGTGTACACGTATGTCGTATGTATGTATGTATGTGTATGTGGGTAAGGAGAGTTGTTCATTCCCAAGGTAAACTCATGTGTATAGGCTGATTTCTACATAGTGTTTTTGATGATTTTGGAAGTCAACTTCTGTAAGAATAGGTTAGTGTGTGTTTCTCATTCCACTTTGGTGCTCTCATGGGAAATTGAAATGTGTAACATGGAAGTCTTGGTGTGATTAGTGATGTGTGTGTGATCGTGTACACACATATATATATATATATATGTATATAATTTGGATCTTGCTTAATATTAACTTGTCTATGGATGTACATATGTGTATGCCTTTCAACTAATGCCCTAGTACACAAGTAAATTGGAGTTTAATCGCCCATGTTGTTTATATGGACAATGCATGTGGATAGTTCATGTAAGTGAACATTGTTTGTTTTTGTTCTTGTCGGGGTAACAAGTTGGAATTCTTTGTCCAATTGCATGGATTTTCTTAGAATCTATCTTGCGTTATTCAACTAAATAGGACTAGTGTGTCTACTGTTAGACTGTATGCCATGGAATTGACTCGTTGGAACCCTGTATAGTCCAACTATGATGAAAATGATGACATGTAATACTATGCACACTGTATACATGTAGCTAAGTGTACGGATATGACTTGTGATTTCGACGGGTGTCACATCGCCTATCGACTGGGCGGACGTGGTATCTCTTCCGCCCTTCCTCCCCTTGAAAATACGCATTTTCTTCGGCGTTTAGGTCGATGTATCGCGCCTTAGACGTTGGGGTTTCGGGATCAACCGACTCAGAGGTCTTGGACTTCTTTGAAGGCCTCGTATTTCTGGCCTTAGATGAAGAAGCTCCAACCATCAGGCGGACGTTGGACTATTTGAAGCAGTCTCGCAGCAGCCGCCAAACCCTCAAGTATTGAAAATTCCCATGTGTTTGTTTATATTCTTCCAAAGCCGCCTCTAAAATCTGCTCGTCGCTTTGGCCGGATTTCCAACCGTACCGGGTGCGTTGATAAATGGCTTGAAAGTTGGTGCATTTACTGTTAATATCGCTCCAGTTGCCCGATATTGAATCCGCGGGCCGGTAGTCTTCTCCCCTACCAACGAGACCAAAAAATATTGTTCGGATTCTTTTCCAAAAATCCCCTTTGTTTTGATAGTTCGCAAAAAAAAAAAAACAAACCAAAAAATATATAAGTGCGCGTCGAAAAAAATAAATGTAAAAAAAATATAACATAACAAAAAATATATTTCTTACAAACAATGGGATCCTCCGAAACGTCAACCCACGCCCGGGCTAACGCGTACAACTCCTCGTCATCCCATGGTTGTACGTTTTTTTTCGCGCGGGGTTTGGTCTCTTTCTTTTTGTGGGATCGTCTTTGTCGCCTGGTTGGTCGCTCGGGCTCCGGCTCTTGTGTCTCCGGAACCGAGATTGGGTCTTGCCAAGCATTTGATGACCCGAACATCTGAGAAGGCCCAAACACTTGTGATGACCCGAAACCACCTCCCATGTTGAAGTTATACATGTTCGGGTCCCATCCCATAGGTTGGTTTAATAGGTTCATAAAACCTGCTTGGTTTTGAACAGAACCAGGAGCTATGGGTTGGTTAGGCTTGCCAGACGATTGAGAACCGAACCCAAAACTACCTCGATCGAAAGGATTCATCTTTGTGAGTTTGTGTTTGATTGTGTGTGTGAAAAGTGTGAAGTGTTGTGTATGTATATAAAAGTGTTTAGTTTTTTTTAAATTAACATGACCGTTGTTTGAACGGTCAAATGTATCAATCTTCATCGTCCCAAACAGTCATATTTCAAAGCCCAAGACACAAAACACCCGTTATTACCATGAAGTTCAAGCCTATCGTGCCACCATAGCGCCGGCGGGGGCGGTGTTCCTGGCGCTATGGGAGGCCAAAACGCCCGGTTACAACGCCCACTACACACACACTTAGAGGAGATGTCTCATGTTCAAACTTAAGGGTGAATAATTTAAAATTATTGGTGTAAAGAGTAACATGTATCATAAAAAGTAATAATAAAAATAAGGTACAAGATAAGCGGGTCGACAAAGTAAAATTGTAAATAGTAGGAAAAGGAGAATTGGAATTAAATAATACCAACTTTGTTATGTTGGAATGCAATAATCACAACTTAAAAATTGTAATCTAACACGCCTAAGGGCGTTAGGGGTGCTACTAGAATTCAACTTTTCTTTCACTCATTTTAACCAATTATGCACTGTCACATCACTTAACTGATTTACTTCACTGATTCATTTTTTGTAGGCAGCACTCCACTGATTCTTGTTTTTCTTTTTTTCTTTTTCATTTAAATACAAATACAAATCTTTTTTTTAAATACACACGGTTTATTGCTCTACCAAACCGTCAGTCCGTAATCAACTCCACCCAACACGGTCAAAAAAATTTATTTCCATTTAAGTCGGTCTTATCTAACCGTCAGAAAAATTGAATTTGTACATGCAATACGGTTGAGAATTTTTGTATATAAACGACGGTGGTGAAAACACAATTCAACATCAACAAAACCCACAAAAATGACTCGTTGGACCGAAACAGGAGAAATTGCTCTGGTCGTGTGCGTTAGAGACGCACAAAACGAGCCATCCTTGCAACGACAACGCCGCCAAGGCTCCGGGAGCAGGAACACACGCTTCTGGGACTGTGTCTTGGGTGACTTCAAAGCCCAAGTCGGCGAGAACGACCGCACAATTGAGAGCCTACAGAGGAAATGGACCGATCTAAAAAACAAAAGTGATCGGTGGACCACCTGCTATGAGCAAACCATGACCCGGCACCCAGACATTGTGTCGGGGTTGGCTGTGGAGTTGACCCAGGTGACGTATGCGGGTCGTTACAACAGCAACTTTGAGCATCTCCAAGCCTGGCAACTCATGCGTGAACTCTAGTTATCTAATATGTTTTTATGTATTTTATTTATGTTTAATATTAATAAATATTGTTTTATGTTTTTATTTACCTTTGGTTGAATTTATTTTAACACTAAACGGTTTACGTAAAAAAAAATAAACAAAAATGTTTCTTCCAAACGGTTATAAATAATTAAAAAAGGAATTAAAGTAAATAAAAAATCAGCAAATACACGGTTACCAGCCCGTTAGATAGAACCAGAAAACGGTCCACGGGATCCCTACCAGCACGGGTGGCGACGGTGTTACCGTGCTGGTAATGAGGTACCAGTGCCTAATTCTGGTAGCGCCCCGTCCCCTCTAACATGTCTTGGTTTTTATTTCACTGAACCAAAACTAACTAGACTAAACCTAGTTAGTTTTCTGCCTACATGGCATGCCATGTAGCAAATGACGTGTAAAAATGTCCTGGTTGGCACAAAAGTGACATGCCACATAGACAAAAAACTAACTTGTTTAAACCCAGCTAGTTTTGGTCCAATGAAATAAAATCAAGACAAGTTAGACGTGTTATATTCCAATTTTCAAGTTGAGATTATTGTCTTCCATCCCCACAAAGTTTGGATTATTTAATTTCAATTTCCCGTAGCAAAATGATGGGAGCAAAGCAGGATCTTTGTATATCTTATTTCAGATTTGAATAAAGAATACAATCGATGCATAATGCATTATGAAAAAAAAAAAAGATTTTTATGAAGAGGTGCTACCGGACCGGGTATAAACACCAGCCGATGGCGATCCATTCCCTAGTATGTAGCTTGATTTGGTATGTGCCCACTACACGAGTATACGTTTTCAAATTTTGGTAATACAGCAGCTCAACCAACAATCTCTTCTAACCACTCTTTCGTCTAGATACAAACTATATATCATTGTTTTTTTTAACTTTGATGTGACATTTTTTCATTTTTATAACGACACTATAGTCCTGAATTTTTTTTGAATGTTTTTGTAAGAACGCTTAAATTTATAATAGTTTTGAAGAGGTATAGAACCTCGTCCCCTCATTAGACGCGGCTCACACTAATAAGACGCGACTTGACCTGACACGAACGTACTGAAATCATCCGACCGGAGGTCACAAATACCGGGGGTTAGTACAACTAGGACGGGACAAAGTACAAATATTCTGACTAGTATAAATACCCCCTCAAAAGTACAGGTAACACACGTTCACACACACTCCGAACCTCCCTCTCTCTCTAAACTCTCTCTCTATCTCTCTAAACCAAATACTTATCCTCACACCGGAGGGTGGTCACAGAGAGGCCCTCCCTGCCCCCCTGTGACGAGCCTAACGGTCTGCTAGTTTTGCAGGTCCAATCCACACAAGATCTTATCAAGTTAACTGTCTTCTTCATCACTTACGAGGTACGGTCTAACTTTTGGATCTTCAATTGGCGCCATCCTTTTGCAGATCTACTCTCTCCAAACAGATCTGGAATGGCTAAGGAAGATTTACACATCGTTGATATCACCAACAGAGAAGACGTTGATATCGACACATCTGAACAAAACACAGCCGATCACCTCAGGGCGTCCTTCGACGCTACTGCTGTCTCCACAGAGCTGGTCACTGCAACCACTGAGATGCAAACCACGTCTGTGGAATTTGATGAGACTTTCCTCCAACGAAATCGTGAACTCTTGCTAAGGCTGAGGGATCAGCAAAGCAAAGAAGAACGACTCCGTAGTGTACAAGTGAACTTATTCCCTTCGGAAGGGCTCACCTCTGTCACCACAGTGTCTACTCCAGTTAGTCTCCCAACATACTCAACTGTCGTTACTTCGGTTCCTATCCAAACTCCTTATGGGTATTTAATGCCTTTTGGATACACCGGACCATTGCCAACTGGTCTCTCATCTACTGGGCCACTTGTTACTGACCCGGTAATGCCAGCCAAGCAACAGTCCAGTACTAACCCAATAGACGACGAGCTCACCGCACCATACCGACCCGCATACATGACTTCTTACTCAAAGTTCACCCCAAGGATAGCCAGTGCCTCATTACCGTCGAAGCTGAAAATGCCAATAACGGTCAAGAAGTATGATGGAACCACGGATCCGGATGATCACGTGTTTGATTTTGGAGGAGCTGCGGAGATTGAGCTATGGCCCATGCCAGCATGGTGCCACATGTTCGCTCAAACATTAACTGGAGCTGCACGTGTATGGTTCGATGGACTTCCAGCTGGGCAAATTGCAAACTGGAAAGAATTGCGGCAGGTATTCTTACAAAATTTCTCTCAACAAAGACGTTGCACGAAAGATATTACCGAAGTACACAACATTCGAAGACGAGATGGAGAATCTCTAGAAAAATTCATAGATCGTTTCAACAAAGAAAGCATGCAGATATCCGGAGCTGTTGACCAGCTACGGATACTGGTTTTTGTCACGGGGTTCGTAACAACCAGTTGGTGGAAAAGCTTCACGAAGACCTACCTAAAACAATGGAAGGTTTAATGGAAAGAGCAAGGGCCTTCGCTAGAGGCAAAAGTGCCTGTGGTCAAACCAGTGATGGCGACCACAAGGGAAACCCAAGAGGAAACACTTGGAAGAAAGGAGCTCCGGCACAACCTGAAAGAAACAATTCTTGGTCGAAGCACAGGTCGCAGCCTTATTTAAGGAACGACCGAAATGATAAGGTCAACTCCGGACGTTCTTCCCGAAGCACTAGCTTCTCTGACCTCAGTAAAACCCCAAGCGAAATCTTGAGCACTGAACAAATACGATTCCCAACACCTCCAAAGCAGAAGCCCACCTCAGACCGAAACACTAAAAAGTATTGTGAGTATCACCAAGCGAAGGGTCATAATACAGACGATTGCTGGTCTTTAAAACAAGAAATAGATAAAGCCTGCAAAGCAGGAAAACTGTCTCACCTAATCAGAGATCTAAAAGAAGGAAAACCAGCTGCGACAATAATAGCTAACCCGAACAACCAAACAGGAATCCACATGGTTCGGGTTGGTTTAGAGCAAGGCACTAAGAGAAGTCATGATCACATTGCTCCATGGATGGAACAGCTATTGTTTTTTCCACCCATCAGTCCAAGGGAGGCCATGGAAGCACCCATAGTGGTCTCAGGGGTAGTCGCGGGACACAGGGTCCGGCGTATCTATATTGACAACGGTAGTGCATCTGAAATCATGTACTACCAATGTTATCAACAACTAGCCCCGGCCACTAAAGACAGGCTCGTTTCCGTCCAAATGCCTCTAATCAGCTTTTCGGGTGAGGTAATACATCCGTTGGGTCAACTCAGTCTTCCTATAACACTGGGGACGGAGGAAAACCAACGTACGGTCATCCTGACATTCCTAGTAGTCGGAGCACCTTCGGTTCATAACATAATCCTGGGTAGGCCGGGAATGAAAGCATTCAACATGGTCACCTCGACAGTTCATGGTGCCATCAAGTTTCCTACTGAAACTGGGGTAGCCACACTCTACACAGAATCTGAGTTATGCATTGCTGAAGTTCGTCAGTCCTTAGGACAGCCTCCGCTAAAAGAAGCCGCGGTAAGTACCAAAACTACCGAGGAATGGTCTATTCACCCAACCTTCCCAGAACAAAAAATTACCATCGGTTCCCAACTGCCGGACCATACGAAGAGATCCTTATGGAGATTGTTGTCTACGTCATTGGACGTATTTGCTTGGCAGCAGTCAGACATGACCGGAGTTCCGAGAACTTTGGCTGAACACGGGTTGAACATTAGTCCGGAGAAAAAACCTGTAGCACAAAAGAAACGAAGTATGGCCCCCGACAGAGTGAAAGCCATAGCTCATGACGTTAAGGTACTGCTGGATGCAGACATCATCAGAGAGATAAAGTATCATACCTGGGTATCCAACCCAGTCATGGTACGGAAGCACGATGGATCCTGGAGAATGTGCATCGATTTCAAAGACTTGAATGATGCATGTCCCAAGGATTGTTATCCACTACCAGAAATAGATTCCAAAGTTGATGCCGTGGCTAACTTCAAACTGAAGTGCTTCTTAGACGCCTATAAGGGCTACCACCAGATTCAAATGGCTGAGGCCGATGAAGATAAAACAACTTTCGTCACAAACCAAGGGCTATATTGTTATAAGAAAATGCCATTCGACCTAAAGAACGCAGGAGCCACATACCAACGAGTGATGGATCGAGCGTTCAAAAACCAAATCGGACGAAACTTGGAAGTTTATGTTGACGATGTGGTGATAAAAAGCTCAGACGAAGATACATTGTTAAAAGACATCACCGAAACTTTTGACAAGCTCCGGCAGATCAATATGAAGCTCAATCCAAAGAAGTGTTCCTTCAGCTTAGAGGAAGGAAAATTCTTAGGATTCCTAATGGCCAAAGATGGTATCCGTCCAAACCCAGAAAAGGTCGAAGCTGTCCTAACCATGCAACCCCCGTCAAACTTAAAAGAGGTACAAGCCCTCAACGGGCGGCTGGTTGCATTACACCGTTTCTTATCCAAAGCAGCTGAACGAACTTTGCCTTTCATGGTTGTGCTAAAAAAGTACTTGAGCACGAAAGAGTTTCATTGGACATCTGAAGTTGATCTGGCCTTCAATGATTTAAAGAAATGTTTGGCAGAATTACCAACACTGACCGCACCAGAACCAGGGGAAACCCTCATCATTTACTTGTCAGCCTCGGAAGCATCTATCAGCTCGGTGTTAATGGTAACAAGATCAAAGGCACAGGTGCCTATCTTTTATGTCAGCCGAGCCTTACGTGATTACGAGACGCGGTACCCAGCGTTAGAAAAGTTGGCACTCTCCCTGGTGCACGCATCACGTAGGCTCCGACGATACTTTCAAGCCTTCGAAATCGAAGTCCAGACGGACCAACCCATATTGGACGTATTAAGAAAACCTGAGGTTTCCGGAAGATTAGCCAAATGGGCCATTGAGCTCGGGGCCTTTGATATTTCGTACAAAAGGAGAGGCCCGGTGAAAGGCCAAGTAGTAGCTGATTTCCTCACCGAATTAGCCATGAGGCAAGTCGAAATACTCAAACCCTCTGAGCCAGATGAATGGACCATCTTCACTGATGGAGCTTCCGGATCTGAAGGATCCGGGGCCGGAGTCGTCCTCAAAAATTCCGAAGGTCAAGAACTTGTGTACTCAATTCGCCTCAATTTCAAAAGTTCCAACAATGAAGCTGAGTACGAAGCTTTTTTAGCTGGACTCCGACTGGCAAAAAAGGTCGGAGCTCAGAAGGTATAAACCTTTGTAACAAGTAATCATTCTTCTCCATGAAACACCATAAGCAATCTAAAAAGTACCATATACTTGAAACAGGTAGTGGCACACGTGGATTCTATGTTGGTCGCACGTCAGATAAGCGGAGAATATGAAGCCAAGGAGGCAAATATGGTCCTATACCTACAAAAGGTTCGACCTAAGCCCCATATCAAGTATACTCCAGCTTATAAACTCAAAACACCATTCTTAATTCTGCTTTATTTGAACAGGCAAAAAGCTTGATCTCAGAATTTGAAAAGTGTGAAGTAAAGCACGTGCCTGGATCGAAGAACAAACAAGCAGACGCCCTAAGCAAGCTTGCAGCAAACACACCGGATCATATGTCACAAGAAGTGAAACTTGAAGTTATGAACGAACCATCAACTGCCGAAGCCACCGTATGCTTGATCCAAGGAAGCCCGGTCTCATGGATGACTCCCATCCTGAACTACATCACGAAAGACGAACTTCCGGCTGACAAAGCTCAAGCTCGAAAGCTTAAAGTAAAATCCCTACAATATCAAGTCATTGATGGCACGTTATACCGGAAGACATTCTTGGGCCCCCTGCTCCGATGCCTAGATCCAGTGCAGGCCAAGTATGTTATAGAAGAAGTTCATTGGGGAATCTGTGGCATTCATGCCGGGCCAAGGATGATTGTAACAAAGGTAATGAATGCTGGATATTTTTGGCCGGGCATGCATCAAGACGCGGTTGAAGAGCATCAAAAATGTGAGAATTTCCAAAGGCATGCCCCAGTAAGCCTCAGAGCTAAAAACAAACTGATTCCAGTATCGGCAGCTTGGCCATTCCAGAAGTGGGGGATTGACATTGTAGGCCCCTTCCCCGTGTCATCAGGACAAGCCAAATTCCTGCTAGTCGCGGTAGACTACTTCACTAAGTGGGTAGAAGCCAAACCCCTAGCCAAGATCTCAGGTGCTGAAGTTAAAAAGTTCGTATGGGAGAACATAGTTTGTAGGTTCGGCCTACCGTTGACCATGGTAAGTGATAATGGCAAGCAATTTGCTCATAATCCGTTCAAAAAATGGTGCACTAGCCTCGGCATCGAGCAAGCTTTCGCCTCCGTAGCTCACCCCCAGGCTAACGGACAGGTCGAACGAGTCAACCGCAGCCTGGTCGAAGGCATCAAGAAACGTCTCGGAAAGAAAAGAAGTGGTTGGGTAGACGAGTTGCCGAACGTTCTTTGGGCCTATCGAACGATGAACAAGACCAGCACTGGTGAAACACCTTTTAGTCTCACCTATGGGACGGAGGCAATGATACCGGTGGAAATCGGAATGCCGACCCACCGGGTCACAGGGCAAGGTGATAATGACAAAGAGCTGCGGTCCAATTTAGACCTTTCGGAAGAACGAAGGGAGACCGCAGCCATAAAAGAAGCAAAATATAAACAAACTTTGGAGAAGTACTACAACTCCAAGGTTCGAGAAAAGAAGTTTAAAGTCGGGGAATACGTCATGCGGAGTAACGAAGCCAGTGGTATGGAGAAACCTGGAAAGATGAGTCCTAAATGGGAGGGACCATACGTTGTTACTTCAGCAGGAGAGAAAGGAGCTTACAGGCTCGCAACACTCGAGGGGGATGAAGTTCCCCGGACATGGAATGGGATCCACCTTAAAAAAATGCTTCATCTAGAGAGAAAGATCGACGAATAATATAGTTTTTTTTATTTTTTAATGTAAATTCTCCGTTCCAAATAGACGAGACGCGGCCGGTCTCTTGCTATAATGAAATTCGATCTTTATAAAACCCATTCTCATGATATTTGTTATACGTATATTGAAAAAGAAAAACAATATGCAAGCTTCGGTGCATAAGGTAAAAGTACTTCAGCACTAGATGAGGGGATAAGAATTAGGGCATGGGGGTGTCGAAGGCCCTTTCTTCCGGACTTCTTGATCAAACAAGTTCGAGGAACACGAAATTCCGAACTTAAAAGATACCCCATAAAAAGACTACGTAGCATCTTTTTTACAAAACGTGAAAAACGAACGTTCTACTTCGAACGTCACAAAGCAGTTAGGGATATAAAATCTTGAAACACTTAAGGCGTATCTTTTAACCGAGACTTAACAAGTCATGGACGCATGATCAAGTCTCTATACTTCGAGCTGAAGCCTACATAAACTTCAGAACTCACACAAACAAGTCTATACTTAGAAAAAACAAGAAACAATAAAACGTCCGAAACACAAGGACAATATACTAATAATTCCCATTCACTTCAAAATATGTGGTCGCTCATTTAATAAGCCGCGGCCACAATAGATCTTTTTACAAAAAAACACGTGCACTAAATGCACCATCAGTCACGGATCAACAAGCTCCAAACCCTTATAAAGGGATGGAGAGTACAACGATCCTAAAAGAAATTACTAAAACACCGAACCTATAAGGAACGGGTGATACAATGGTTAAAGAAAGCTTCACAAAGTTTTTAAGACAAAGTAGACCTCCGAACCTATGTGGAGGAAAGGAGTTGCATGTCTACTTCGTCTAGGAGAAGGAACAATCATTTCACAAGCCCCTGCGACTTATCATCAGAAGTGGGTAGGTCTTTGAAGGCTTGCACTACAACTTCAGAAGGCTCGGAGATTAAATCTTGAAGTTTGGAGATGGACGGAAGCACAACATCATCATAAGACTTTACTGCTTCCAGAAGCTGCTGCTTGGCATTAGGGATCAGCTTGGGGGTCTCATTCATTGGCACTCCTTTGGAGGCCGCGGCATAGCCAGCCCTCACCCCAGCATTGTATCCGATGCCGTTCATAGCGTTGTTCACACCAGCTACAGCAGTCTTCATTTGAGGACAGTTCCGGATATAGTTGCAAACCAACTCCATCCCTTCGGATAAGATAAACTGCTTCAGTCCAAATAAAGATTCCACCTCCTTCAACAAGTCACCCTTCTCACCATTCAACCTATCCACCTCAACCTTCAGCTCCTTTACAAGCTTCAGGGCTTCCTTCTCACCTGCCTGAGCTGCATCCTTATCTTAGCAAAGAAGGAAATTACCAAAAAATCATAAGTAATAAAATTAAGAGAAGCACAAAGAAAATAAAGAACATACCTTTCACCAACACGGCCGCAGCATCCTTGGTTTTCTCCAGCAACTTCTCCAGCTCCTCAATAGATTGAATATATTTTCGCTTGGAGGTATCATGGGCCTGCTCGGCAAGTTGTAGCTTCTCCTTCAGGGCAACGGTCTCCTTCTGGTAGGAGTCCCGCTCCTCACCAGCAACGGCGAGAGAAGCCTGAGTCGACCGCAGCTGCTCCACCACATTCCCATGACCACAATCCGTTGCACGCCTCGCCAATTTTACCCTCTGGAGCTCAGAATCCACCCACCGCTGATAAACCTCGGAAACCAAGAAATTGGACTGGGCCTGGTTCACCATAAGAGCATCGCCCAGTTCATTATCCTTCATCCTCCGGTAAAAAACGTGGTCAGCAGGAGTATGCAAATTAAAAAGCATCATTTTGGAGGATAAGGCATCAATCACTCTTGACCCATTCTTCAAGTCCCAGTCCGGGATAAATACATCTTCCGCGGTAGAGGGATCCACGTCCATTACATCATCCAACGGATCTACAATATTAAAAATAGTCATTGTCTCTGTCACGAACCAACAAGGAGAATAAGATGCACCATACTCATTCTCCTCACTAGCACGAAAGACAGAGATGCGACCTGGAAACTTACCCGGAGAAGACAAGGAAAAAACACCAGCATCCTCAGTTCCCAAAGTTCGGTCCGGAATGTCACCCGACTCCGGAGGTATGTTGGACGTCCCTACATCAAACCCACCTTGCTCACTGCCTGGAACATCCATATAAATTGGGTCACTGTCGCGAGAAGATTTACCCCCAGAAATATGAAGGTCAAATTCGTCCATGATATTACCTTTGGGGGAGGGAGGGACTCCAGTCGAAGCAAACTTCACCCTCTTAGGGCTCTTCTTAGCCTTCGAAGATTCCGACTTCCTCTTACGAGCCTGGACATTCAAATCAAGGGGAGCATCCTCCACACCCTCGTCCTCAGTAACATACGTTCCGGACGAATCAACAGATCGAATGGGCACCGGCTTCGGAAAAACATGACCAACAGTCGCCCCCTCATCAACATCCAACTTATCACCACCACTTCCACCTTCTCCGACAACACCACCAGTCTCATCACCACCAACACTACCTTCATCCCTGTTTTGACTCGCACCCTCAGTTTCCTCCACATTCACGTCCGAACCAGGAGGACGAATGGGAAACTGCAGCTTTGAAGTCTGCTCCAGCACAGGCTTGTTTGAACCTATGGGTTCACTTGAAGGTTGAAAGTCTTCATCGTCATAATCGTCAAACTTTAAAGCCGATAGCAGCGACATTTCTACAAAAACAATAAAAACAAAGGTCAGACTTTATAACATAGATAGGGACGAAGGATAACAAGCAACGCTCACCCTTATTCTTATACAACAGAATCGGCCAACGGTCCGGTTCGTCCCATATCCTACTAACCCCACCCAGCACTAAGACATGCTCCGGATATTTCTTTATGTTGCACCTATGAGTCACCAACTTATTGTACAAAGCCGCATCACAACCGAAATCCTGCGGCAACTCCCACTCCGAGGACTCAAAATCTGTCCTCCACAAAGAGACCATCTCCCTAGGCAAGCATCGATCGTCCAACCAAAAGAACTGCGTCTTCCAGTTCTTTAAGCTAGAAGTGTCTTTCAGGTGACACTCAGGCTTCTTCCTCCTCTTCTCAAAAGTGAACCAATCCCCGGCTTGATTCAATTTATAAAAAGCTCGAAAAACATCAAGGTCAGGCTTCGACCGTAAAGCCCTGCACTTCAATTCGAAGTGACAGACCCTTCCCAAACTAAAAGGGTTCATTTGAGAAAAATGAACCCCATGAAAAAGAAGAACTTTGAAAAGAAATTTGGTCATAGGAATCCGGCAGTTTGCAAAATCACACACACGAGTGTAAAAAGCAAACTTGCCAGGAAGAGGAGGGTAAATGGCACGGTCAGGAGCAGCCAACTCAGGATTCAAGTCAAGAGGAATCCTATAATCCCTCAAAAACTTGTTCAGTTTATCCTGGGTTAGGGTAGAGAAACTAGCGTTCATATTATCCTTCCCCATTTTAATTCAAATAAAGAGGAAGAGAGAAGGGTACGAACCTGAAGATGGTGAAGAAACGAAGAAGACGAACGGACGACTGGTGAGGCTTTTCGAAGAACAGGGGAAGTGAAAGAGTTTTTTCAAGGAAAAGAGTAAAAAGTAAAAAATGAAAATGAAAAAACCGCTTTATATAGAGAGAAAAGAAAAAGCCCTAGTAACGACACGTGTCACAATCCCAACGAAGGGAAAAAACAATCAACGGTCGATAAAGTCTCGAAATAACCGCCACGTCCCATCCCAAAAGACATGGCCTGGGATGCCTCCACGTGCCGCGACCCTAAAAAACAGCTGGCAAGCAACAGAGAGCCCGACCGAACTCCACTAAGTTAAAAATTAACTTAGGGACTTAAGGGGACATGAAGAGGTATAGAACCTCGTCCCCTCATTAGACGCGGCTCACACTAATAAGACGCGACTTGACCTGACACGAACGTACTGAAATCATCCGACCGGAGGTCACAAATACCGGGGGTTAGTACAACTAGGACGGGACAAAGTACAAATATTCTGACTAGTATAAATACCCCCTCAAAAGTACAGGTAACACACGTTCACACACACTCCGAACCTCCCTCTCTCTCTAAACTCTCTCTCTATCTCTCTAAACCAAATACTTATCCTCACGCCGGAGGGTGGTCACAGAGAGGCCCTCCCTGCCCCCCTGTGACGAGCCTAACGGTCTGCTAGTTTTGCAGGTCCAATCCACACAAGATCTTATCAAGTTAACTGTCTTCTTCATCACTTACGAGGTACGGTCTAACTTTTGGATCTTCAAGTTTAAAAAAGAAAAATAGCACATGTGTATTATGTTTTATGTGAAAGTATACATGCTTAAACTTTCGTCGCAATGTGGGCATTTACTTGTCCGCCTCTTACGTGGCCTTATTCATGCCCCCCTTGCTTGTGTGGTAACATTGTAGAGCTTGTTTGGCTCTTGCCAAGTCAAGTAGTCCGGACCATTGTGGGTCCCCCCCCCCCACACTCTCTCTCTCTCTCACACACACAAACATATTTTTTTTTTTTTGAAAATTGAACTTCATTAAAACAAAACCAAAGAGCCGCTAGATCCTCAAGGCAAGGAACTAGACGACCATTACATCACATCACAATTACACCATTCTTTCCAAGTACATTTAATATTTGTATTCCTATTATTATACCAAAGAAAACCATAAGCCTTAACATCCGAGATAACCTCATCCATCTTTGTGTTCTTGTTATTGAAAATATGGTCGTTTCGAGCCTTCCAAATTCTCCAACCAATGATCACCAAGTCGTGCACCATATTCCTCGTAGCCGCTTGTAGTCTCATATTTTTGTAAATACTCGTAAGGTCTTGAAGATCACACACATTAAACACCGGGAGCCGACACCATCTCGCAATAGCCTACCATACCGCGTTCGAAAAAATGCACCCTGTAAAGATATGCTCTGCCGTTTCTCCTTTGTCTTCACAAAAAAACACATAAATTGTCTTCGACATGTACGTTCCTCTTGATCAAAGCTTCCTTAGTAGTTACTCTTTCCAATCTCGCCCTCCACATAAAAACATTACATTTTTGTGGGAGCCATTTGCACCAATCGAAATAGCCGCTGTATTTGACACCTCATTAGCTGTAATCCATGTCTTCAGATTCGCCACTGTGAACTCTGAACCGGTACCATACCACAACCATGAATCTTTTTTTTTTCAGAAAGCTTCACAGTTGCAAGCAAATTATAACAATCCGTCAATTCCAAAGTTTCATCTAAAGATGTCGAATCATGCCTCCACCGCCAAGCAAAACTACTAGCGCCTCCTACCCTTAGCACTCTTTCCGACACCTTACAAAATTTTTCGGTTTCAATTCTATATAAATTTGGAAAACGCACCTTAAGTGATTTGTCACAAATCCAAGGATCTAACCAAAACCGAATACTTTCACCTCTACCAATATCGGCTCTAATCATAGAATTGAAACCCACCTCACCAACTTTCATTATCCAACCCAAGTTAACAATATTAAACCATGAACCTCTAAATCACTTCTAGACCGGATATAAATCCCACATTCGAGCCGAAATATGAATTGAGTCGATTACTTTCTTCCATAGAGCATTCTCCTCACATCTATAACGCCATAAACACTTCAACAAAAGGCACACATTAGAATTTTCCAATCGATTGATATCCAAACCCCCTTTGTCCACGGCCAAAGCTACCTTATCCCAACCCACCCAATGAAGCCTTTTAACCTCTTCACTACTTCCCCACAAGAATTTTTTCATTAAAGCTTCTAAATCGGAAATAACTTTCTTTGGTGCTTTGTATAAAGAAAAATAATAGCATGGTAAACTCGCAAGAACCGACTTTATAAGAGTGAGTCTACCTCCAATGGAAAGAACATGAGCCTTCCATCTCGAAATTCGTGCCCGGAAAACCTCCTTAACTGGCTCCTAACTACTAATCCGGTTCATATTCGCCCCACTTGAATTCCTAGGTAAACAAACGGAATAAGGTTTTTCTTTTCAAGGGTTTAAATCTCATGATTAACAAAACAAAATAGCCATTAAAATACTTTTTGTAATAAAATGCCAATAATCTTAGTTATTCTTTTGTCCTTTAACATCCCTTCAGAAAATATTTAATTCTGTTTGTTTTTGGAAGTTTTGTTCGTTGTGGTCAGGTGTTGGATTTATATAAATGTGATTAACATATTAGACATTAAGAAACTTAACCAAGAAGATTTCATTTTAATATGGTTGGTGAAAGAAAATAAGTCACATTATTAACGTTTTTCAAAAATTTGCTTAGTTTATTATTATTACTAGTTTATCTTTTGGGTGCTTTCCGAGATAGACAAATTTAATATGAAGTGCCAAAATATGTGTATAGTAAAAGAAATAGGTTGTTTTTTCAGGAAAACAAAATTTTAAAGGATCAACACTCAATAACTCATAAAACCTAATTTTAATTCTATGTGTGCACATCTTGCTCGCGTGAAGTCTCTGTGTACCTTTGTCACTTCCTTAAGACATTGTAAAATTGCGATATAAACCTGGAAAAAAAACAAATTGGTATAAAATGATATATGATGATGATGATTGATTTAAGAGGCGTACATGGTGGGATGATTAATTATCATTTATCAGCTAGAGATTTACATGGTGTCTAAGAATCATATGCTACATCTAACCAGCTTAGCATGGTGGAGTGATTAATTATCAATTTATCAGCTAGAGATTTAGCTGGTGTCTAAAAATCATATGCTACATCTTACCAGCTTAGCAACATTTGTAATTAATGTTAATAACAACACCAATAAAAATACATAAAAAAATTCTTACCAAACTGACTACATCTGTGAATATTGATGACATGTCGTTGGGGTTATGCAAAAACCTAAATAAACTAGATAGCTATAGTAAGTAGGGTATCGAATCCACGAGGAGCATGTGGTTAATATTACACGTTTCGTTTGATTATTTAAACTAAAAATAACTAAATTAATTTAAAACTGAACTTGGGATTTACTTGAGTAGCTAAACTAATGAAAAATGAACTTAATTTAGAAACAAATATGAGAAAAGGGTGATCTCTCCAGGATTCTGATTAATCATTATTGCCAAGGTTTATATAGTTTGCCAATTGATATCACATAGACATGATATGTGGTTAATATGATTGATAAAGAAGGTTGATTAATGACTTTGCTGACAGTCGATAACTAGACCGTGACTGTTGACTTGGTTGATTATCACCTAACAATATCTTAATGACTCGTAATATTGAAAGACACAACTTGCAAGTATTCAATGACCCTCGATAAGAAACCGCGTTGGTTGATGAAATCCAAAACAAGCATACCATTCAATAAACGTTCAACATCAATATTAAAATAGACCACAACCGAAACTGAAAGTTTAAACATTCATAATTTCAATCCAATTATTCGACAAACACAATCTCGCATAGCTAGGGTAGACACCACCATCTCCTCTCCCCTTGTTCCTTGCGTTGTGCGACCCTCCTGCCTTCGTGATACTGTTGACTTCCCTCGACAGTCAAAGGCTGCCGTCAATCAATAACCATCCCCCTTTCAATTGTTCGATGCCCTTTTTTATTCCCTGCTATCAACCGACAATAAAGGCTCATTTAAGTTGGGCCAGTATAATTAGTCCATTTATTTTTGCAAATACTGATTTGAATTTCTTTTAAACCAACTAGTTTCATTTCCCCTTTTTGTGTTGCTCCATCTTTAATTGCAGCCCACCATGATCCACTTCTCGTTTTAAGCGTACAACCAATTCTTGTGAATTTATGTTTTTCCTTGTTAGGCCTGTCACGAAAAAAAAAACACTTATCTTATTTAGGGCTACATTATTACTTCAAACCAATAAAAATATAAAATAAGTTAATCAAATTTATTTTATACTAATACTAGTATGAAACCCGCGCGATGCGGCGGGAGTGACACTTTGCATTGCAGTATTTATTTCAAATTCGTATAATATTTGTTGTACCATCATTGCGGTGGATATACAACATAAGCGTTACACATGTCTAGTAACTACAAAGATTAACATTCAAGATATAAACTACTTCAAGAAACATTTGATAAAATAAAGTAACACATGAAATGAAAACTAAGTACTAATAAACATAAAGGTTGAAAACTAAAATCTCAAGCGTGATCTGCTTGAATCATGAGATCAATTTAGTCATACGCCTTCTAAATCTACATGATCTTTTCTATATTGTATGTCCACCGTTCATCATTAAGAGTGATCCTTGGAATTTCTTGTATATATCATCATGTTTGATTATTACATCTTTTGGAGGATGGATGAGTTTATAATAAAAATCTAGAACAAATTCTTGCTTCCAATCCATCTTTAACATTTTCAGCGGACACATATATTTTTATTTTCTTGTTGTTGATTTGCAAAGTCAACATGATAATTAAAATTAAGAAAAATCATATCATAACCGACTAAATTAAATGAAAAGTAACTGGAATGAACAAAATAAAATACGATACTAAAAATAACACAAATTTTAAAGAAACATATAATATTAAACCGCATGAAATATGTTGCGCTTCTGAATTGACACCCGAAATATCTTAAATGGAGTTTCCAGTTTAGTAATTGAATCTGCAGTATCATCAAATACGTCTTCTTTGTCATTTTCATAAGAACTATCTAGATCAATAACTTGACTCTATTTCCATTTAGAAGCCTCCTGGATCTCTTCCTATTAATTGCGTGCATCCGATCCTTAAAAAATTCAAAATATTTATTATACAAGTTAATAGACGATGAAATAAATATTAATATTAATATTACATGTTCACTATATTCACATTGACGATCAGATTTGTATGGACTAAACATTGCACCATAGGAAATAATCAGATTTGTATGGACTAAACATTGCACCATAGGAAATAATCTCAACACTATTATCACCATTATCCTGTAATAAAACACATACAATATACCAAATAAAATAACAACCATGTTAATACCAAATGTAAACATTAGTAA
This sequence comes from Ambrosia artemisiifolia, assembly GCA_032199755.1. Lineage (NCBI taxonomy): Eukaryota > Viridiplantae > Streptophyta > Magnoliopsida > Asterales > Asteraceae > Ambrosia > Ambrosia artemisiifolia. The sequence continues at coordinate 39,337,133 of CM063524.1, forward strand.
ATACAACCTTAGACGCTACTTTAGACGCTTGAATGACTATTGGTTTGTTCAATTATGTATGTTTTTCATCTAAATGAATCTGCAAAACCAAGAAGCTAACATTTAAATGACTAAGATATGTATAAAATGTAAAATTAGTAAAACGGGATATTGGAATGAATGAAAACCACACACTAACAAAGAATGCGCAACCCTAAGTGTAAATTTTAAAACTAAAATGAGATAAAATGCAATACTATAATTAGATGATGGAATCCATTCATAGTGGTGGAGTGGCTTTTGTTTCACCTATGTGATCAAAGGTTCGATCCTCACTTCAAACATTTATGGTTTGGTATCCGGGTGAATATCGAATACGGGTGGCGCCGGTTCGAATCTGACGGGCGGCGAGGTTTTACCGAGTTCTATAACACTGTCGTGCCTTCGGGCGGGTGGGGCTCGGGTTTCCGCGCATCGAGAGAAGGCGGGGACTGCTGGAGGTCGAGTAGTCGATTCTTGAGCACGGCGCCCCGCAAGGGTGGTTGCCACATAGTTTTTCGCCGATCAAAAAAAATTAGATGATAGAATAAAATGCAATATTGGTGACAATACATTGGACTCATCATTCCATGTGATCTTTTTTTTTTCGTTTTGGTTTTAAACTAAAAAAAGCAGGAAACATGAGTCGGCTGACGGGGTCATTTGGTTTCTCCTCTAAATTAAGTAATTAACGTTCCACTCTTTTAATTATTAAGTAAAAAACCCGCGCGATGCCGCGATGGCAACAATTCTATTCGTTTATCAATTCTCTCGTGAGTAGTAGTTTTCTAAGTCGCGTTAGTGGTGTGGTCTATGTGTCCCTGTAACCATGAAACCCTCGTTTTCTTACACCTTTAAGGTTATGACAAAAATCATTGTAATTTAAAAATAAGAAACGCCTTCAGGTTATAAAAGTTTCTAATAGTTGTATTATAGTTAGCAAAACATGATAAGCTAATATATAAGAGCTTTGACTACATCGGATTTATAAACCCGTGCCACATCAACATGCCCAGAAAGTGTAGTTAATTTTTATGTGTGCAAATTGATAGTGTATGAATAAAAAGACACAAGATGTGGATTCTATGGATTTGAAAGTCAAATGCATACACATTAGGAGAGTTAAAAGAATAGTGAAGACTTTAGCACCAACATACATGTTGACATGCTATGAACATGCTACAACTTAGCATTATATAGTGTTTTTAGGACTTGTTGAAACTTGAATGGAAAGAATCGTTTTGCTTAGCACACATATATTTAAAGAAAACTGGACTTATTGAGTATTATTTATGCATTATACAAACCAGGGGCTTAAATCATAAAAAAAAAGATATTAGCACAAATTAAAAGCTTATTTACCGTTGGGTTGTATCTGTAAAAGAGTTGCTTAGGTTATTGTACTATGGAATCTTTCCACCATTTTCACAATAATGCACACTTATAAAAAGACAAGTGTGCAAATCTTTCAATAAATCTTTTAAAAGGGACTCTGCTCTTGCTTCCCAATCTCATCCGTCTTCAGCCCCCTGTCTTCATCTACGTCATAACACAATCATTGTTAAAAAATTAAACAAACAAAAACGTTAAAATTTTTGGAAGGTATGAGATAAATAACCAAATTCTATGGAGATGATAGAAAGAAGAAAGTAGAAGACAAACATGTACAGGTACACAGCCACAACCTCATCAACCACAAAAACCAGTTATCATCAACAGATCTGATGGAACAAACCACAAACTTTCGATGATAGCACGAAACAGATCGATGAAAGCAAAAAAAAATATATAACGCATAAAACAAAACAGAAAAATTGATGAAAAAACTTATAAATAATCATCAAATGATCAAATGCGCAACAATAGATGTTGAATAAGATATATAACAAACCTCATCCTTCTAAAACAGTAACTCTGGATCCTAAACTCCAATAACTGCATAATGGAAGGTTTTAGAGAGGGAGACGCCATGAATAGAAGGGTTTAGAGAGAGATTGATGAACATGAGCGATCTTGGTCGATCCATGGTGGATTTCAGAACCTAGTTTTGATTTATAGAAACATGTGTGCGGGATCTTATGCGTTTTAAGTTTTGAAAGTGAAATGTAGATTAGGGTTTTTGTGTGTGAGAGAGGGGGGAACGAAGGAAATGATTCAGCGTTTAAATTTTGAAATGTGCATCTTATCCGAGTCTTGAGCTTTGAAATGTTGGTGGGTGCTTCAAAGCTTGTAAAATTCTCAAAAGTTTAGGATTGAATCATTGTACAATATGCTTTTAAGGTTTGTACCCTGGCAAATGACCAAAGTTGATCCTCTCCACCTATTTAGGCTTTTATCTAACCTCTTCTTGGCTTTGTAACTACAAGCAATTTTTTAGTATAGGTTGTTAGAAACTAACTAAAAGACATATTTGCCCTTAAAAAATCTTTATCATGTGCATTAAGTGTTGTACCTTAAGCAATTATATTTGTATTACTTAAATTTTAAGAAGTCCCTGCCTCATGCATTATAATATAGTATAGATTAGTGTAATTATAATCTATACTATATTATAATGCATGAGCCGGGGACTTCTTAAAACTTAAGTAATGCAAATATAATTGCTTAAAGTACAACACTTAATGCACATAATAAAAAAAAATTTAGGGGCAAATATGTCTTTTAGCGGACTAACAACTTAAACTATAAAAGTGCTTTTAAAAGAAAAGTAATACAGACACTTTTACACTTTAGTACCTCATTTTAGTTAGATTTTTACTCCTTTTTTGGTGATTTGGTTACACATGCTGGCAATACTAAAAAGAGTTAGATGGGCGGGACTTTTAAATGTGACCACTAGCTTTCAAAATTCAAAATCAAAAAGCACGCTCTACTTGTAAATTCCCACAGCTTTCTCAAAAATCAAATTGCATCTTCAATTAGCCTCCCATTCCTCTCCATACCTTGCACTACATCTAAAAGCATTCTTTGGGTATTTCCATCTCCTTTTCTTACCTAGCCTCAGACGATCCAGTAAACTGACAACGACGATGATAATTCATAAAATTTTTACCAATCGACCCAATCAAATGACATTTATACATCTTTAAGGACGTGCATTTGAAACCTGCAACAGAAGTAAGTGATGAACAAAGCCAATCAAATCAAAGGACAATGAGTAGCTTCGGGAACCAGACTTTTGTTACTGATGTTGTTATGCCTCAGTTTAGGTGAGATTTTTCTCGGTAAAACCTAAGTGTTTACTCGTTATGACTAATTGATTGTGTTTTAGTTCTTTGTAAGTTATAAATATTTGTATATTTATAAGCATACGTATTGTTTATGCTTATTACTAGGCTTATAATGGTATCATAATTTGTGTGTGTGTGTCAAGCACATGTCAATGATTGAGCTGAACTAAAGCAACATGACAAGGTCATATTATAATCCTGATTTGTCCCCAAAACATGTAACTCTCTCATTAAGAGCTCTGATTTTTTAGCTCATTGTAGTTGCCAACATCTATTTGTAACGAATGTACATGGAGATATTTGAGAACAGTTACATTTGAATACATTTGAATTATATGTGACCGGTGACGATTGCAATTTTTATTTTGGAAAGCCCAGTTTGTTTGTCATTTGACTAAATTCGTTATGTGGTTGCTTCTTACATTTGTAGAGTTTTAATTTGCATCATTTAATTGTAAATTAAATATTCATGAGTTATAATCACCTTATTGTGTTTATAAATCATAACTATAGTCTTTGTAGTTTCAAGGAACGAAGAACCCGGGAACAGCTCGCGAATTGTTATAAAGTTCCTGTAGCAAGTTTTGGAAGGAAAATATATGGAGATAGACAGGTATCCTTACTTATAAACTCTATACGCCAGATTAAAGATAACTTTACCAGTTGTTTTTTTTTTTTTTGCTAAAAATTGCATCCAAGTATTTTTTTTTAGAATCTTTAATAATTTACTTTCAAATTCTGCATGCCAGCTGACATATCATATGCTATAGTTCAGATATAAATCAATTTCATCTTCTAGATGTATAATGAATTATTGTTTCTATGGGTGGCGTCGTCATCCTTGTTAGGTTTACCCAACCCGATTATCATCAATTATTGTGCTTGCCTTACTAAGAATAACCCGTCGATTGAGGTTTATTTTTGTTTATAGGTTCTTGTTTATGAAACGAGTTGTTTTACTTGTAGTATGATCTTTAGCTTTCTTTTATAGTTTCATAATTTGATCCATTAGGAAATGGGAAATGATATATCCATGGTGATTTGGATCCATGGAGCGTGAGGGAACTAATGTAATAAACATATATGGATGGTCATTTGGAGCCTAACTGGGTTTGTATTATATACGATTGGAAATATTTGACTTAATAGTTAATAACTGGAAGTGCTAACAAATGTATGCCAGCCTTTGGAACCTTTGATGAGCTGGATTTTTACCGTGCCTCATATGACCTTATGCTTTCGTTAAGACGTTTAGATGACTATTTGAAAAATCTTATGTACTTGCTTACATGGTTTCAAAAAGCGAGAAGCGCATAAAAGCGACGAAGTCCTAAGCCGAGGTGCAAAGCGTAAAAGCACCTGGCTTTTCATATCCGTTGTGCAAGATGATTATATAACTTTTTTATATACCCATGTATATCTCGTAGGTTTTTACCTTCTCCTGCCCAATATATATCAATAAGTAAGGTTTTATATAAATTTTACCAACATTTACAAGAAAAAAACCCATGGTACAATAGTTTGCAGTAAAAGCTACCCCTGTTCCAAGAGGCGCAAACCTCATGCCAGAAAATGGACCAAAAATGTTAGTTTTACACCTTTTTGGCGCCTCTTGGGTTTAATCGAGGCGTGAAACGAAAAATCGAACAACTTTGTGCCTTACATCTCCTTGTCGCGCGCCTTTTAAAACCCAGTTTTCTTATAATAGTGACATGTGTGGACAATGGAGTAGATTTATGAATGGTGGTGCTTTTGATAGCTGCAAATCATGATATGATAAGAGGTCAGTCAACCTCAAACATTGAAAGGAAAATGGCCACATTATGGACATGGAAGTTAGTTTTAAATTGGTATGTTCTCTTAACTTCAATGATTTTTGAGTATGTTTTTTTCTTGTAATTCGCTAAATTAAATTTTGTTGACCATCTACTAGATTTATTCAATCATTTTTAGTCAGTTAAGTTGTTCATTCGTTGGAGTCTTTTGTTAGTGATTGCAAATCGCAAAAAGCATTTATAATTTATTGCTGCATAAAGAGAATAACATGTTACATGGTAAGTGTGTATTGTCTTTTGTGAGTTGAATATTGTCGTGCGATATCTAAAATCGATTACTAAGGATTCATATATGTAAATGACATTAAATTCATTATTTTTTTTGTTTTGTTTTAATTATTCTTTATTTTTTGTTGATCTGGAGGCCGAGAGCAGTTGTAAGGAGAGTAATTTATGGTGACAGTAAGGATTGGCAGCAGTGGATACGAGCTCAATGTAAGTTACTAATCTGTTCAGCATCTATGTAATGTAGTTGAACATTTAAATGTTTTGTGACTTTATATGAGTTTATATGTTATTGTACCCACTTGGCATGCAGTGAACACTTATGACAACTACTATTATAGTGTATGAATTATGTGAAGGCAAGGTCCATGCAGTAAATGCTACAGTTTATATGGATTTCTAAAGTGGTTCATGGAAAATGTATGAACCACTAAGCTTTCTGCATTGCTTGTAGGAGGATAATGCAAGTAACACCTTTTCAGCTCATCAAATTCTCCTCACCCATGGACTAATGACTCTTCAAATTCATCTCTGCTATTCCAAAGGTAACATCAAATATCAAATATCAAATATGGCGTAAACTTTGTTTTTTAAATGTTAGGATCATGTTATTATTACCTTCTTGAATTAAAATATGTACTTTCACAAACTTTCTTGCATTCTTAAACAAAAAACTACATGTGAAAAAATGGGTTTTTTTTTTCATGTTGGTTAATGAATTAGTACGGGTTAATCCATATGAAGTAGTAATTTCTTCTTCGTATGATTCAACTTGTAGTTACAAAACATTTTTACTTGTTGAAAATTTAATTTCCTTTCTGTTTAATTTACTTTTAATATATGCGGATGTGTTTAGAAGTTTCAATCAACCATCACGTGCGTCTACCTATCAAATGTCGAAACAAAATCATTATGATTCGACATTTTAAGTCAACCATCCTATTTCATATCTTGCTAATCTCACTTACATGACCGATTAAAAAAACGAAGTGAAATCTTCATCAACTCTACGCATTATCAACTCGGATCGTAACACCCGTTAAGATGCAGTCTCTTTTATCATGTACACCTGGTACATATATCTTCTTTAGTACTAAATGCTAATGAACACATCCTAACTTTTTGGGTCAAATATACAAGAGTTGAACTTGAAATTTATTGAGGTTTGGTCAAGTATTTAACATCATCATTCTCTCTATATGTTTTAACTATTTGTAATGCTTTGATATTTTTTATTTATTTATTAGTAACTAACTGAATCACATTTTCTCTTCCATCATTGAAAAATGGTATCTTTGACTTGTTGAAAGTAAACGCATTGTTTCTAGACTCTGGTTTGTTATGGCCATTTCTATGGTATTGACACAGGCATGGAAAGCATTAAATGGACTAAGAGGAGTCAGGTTTCAGGATTTGGGGCCAAATCGCGAGGACACTACAATCTGTCACATGTCTTTCCGGCTTACATGGCCTAAAAAAGATCGTTCATGGCAAAGGCACGATCACTTAGTACTCCAAGTCAAAGGCTATATTTTCTTGTTGGTTACTGCACCAATGGTTTATGAAAGGCAATACTTTAATATTAATGTGAAACGCAAGAATTTTAAGGCACTTATGAACCAAATATTATTTACATGTATTGTAATATTAATCCTCCGTATATCTAAGTACCACATGATCTACTAATAAAATTTTTGATACTATGTGGGTGTCTTAGATATGGATCATGACCTAATATTCATTTATGTAGTAATCCGTATTTAAGTTTAGAATAAAAAATGAATTTTGTTTCATATGTAACCATTAGAATATTAGATTGAGTTATGTTGAAAAGATTTTACTTATATTTTACATATAATGAGTCAAATGGGTGAGTTAAGTTGGGTTGGGTTCGAATACATCGTCTTTTAAAATTAGGAAGTTGTAGGAAGTGTATCTAACGGACACTGATTTGACTCATTTTGCAGCATTTTTTTTATCGAACTCTACAATCTTAGATTTTAGGTTTTTATTTTAAGATATTTAACATGTAGATTTTCAAATTTTGTTCCAAATCATCGTATCTTTTTATTTGGCATTGTGTTTTTTTTCGTCATTACGTTTTTTTCGCGATTCATTGTCTTTTTCTCGGTATTGTGATTTTGCGATCCATTGTGTCTTTGTACCTTTTTGAGATTTAGGAGACAATGTATGATAACTCAACTCATAGTTAATTAGCTTGTTAAGGTTGTTAAACCTAAAATGAATCAAATCCTTCTAAACTTGGACATATAATAACTCTACCTATTTGAGCCATGTGGCAGGCATTCACTGGGCATCTTATAGATAGGCCACACCAATACTACGAATAAGAAAATGATCATATTCTACAATATATCATGAAAAGATTATAACCAACAAAAAAAACAGGTATCACGTGGTAAATTGTTGCCCCCCGCCGCATCGCGCGGGTCTCCTACTAGTATAATTAATATAGAGTAAAGTGTACCTACAATACACCAATTAAAAGTGGGTTAAAATTTGTTTACGTAGGCTCAAAATCGACTTGACTGCCAAGTTTCCCCCATCACGTAACGCGGTGGGATTGTGCTTTTTCCGTCACGTCTCGTGACGCGACGCATCCCCCTTTTTTCTTTTTTTCTTTTTTTTTGAGGGGGGGGGGGGGGGGGGGGTTGAACCTCTAAACTAACACCAACGCTAACCGACCCAATATTTTAAGATCTGAACTACCTTGTCGGTTTGTCGGGTATCGGTTACGAGTTCGGTAACGCGTTTCGCTTAAATACACGTAATTACATACTAATTCACAAATAATTTCACATAAACCCATAATTGCAAATAATATCAAACGAACTATTCCACAATTATTTGTTTTGTTATTTCACCAACGTTGAGGGTCTAAGGTTCGAATTACCATTTATGCAGTTATTGTAACAACCCGGTTGTAGGGCCCAAAATTTTTTCGCACAATATTATTATTATATAATTATTAAACGACCAAAGAAGAATAATAAACCATATGTTTTGGTGCGAAACTGAAAACCAAACTATTATCAATAAGTATTATACATGAGCGTACGATACATAACCGAACTAATACTCGTTAACGAACCCACCCGACAATATTATGATTAGTCACTAGAGGGGGGACACTTGTCCACCCCTCCCTTTCGACAACACACTTACAAAACCATCAATTTTGATGGTTTTAACTTAAAAACCATTTATGCACATCTATTATATATACCAAACCAAACTCCTGCCCATTCCTTTCTTTCTTCAAGAAACCAACACAACACACTTAACACATAGAATCAAGAGAGAGAGGGAGACATTGTGGAGGAACTCGATGCCCTCTACCACCGTCCCCGGCGGCACACCCAACACCAACCACCCCCACCTCTTAAACCATCACACCACCCCCACTCTCTCCTTACCACACACCCACCTCAAACCCCTTCATTTAGAGAGAGAAAGAGATACCAAGGGAGAGAGAGAGAAGCGTAGAGAGAGAGAGAAAAAGAAGGAGGAAAGGACGAGGCGGTGGTTCTGTTGGGGGTTTTAGGTTGTGAGGACGGTGGGGTTCGGCGGCGGCTGGCTAGGGTTCGGATGAGTTTTGTGGTGGCGAGAACCGATGGTCCCTGTTTGACGACCAAGGCGATGGCGACGGTACAGGGGCTACGATGACGACGGCTGCACATCGAACCAGGGTTCTGATTACGAGCTAAGCTGATAATTAGTAAGTATACAAGTCTTTATTAGTTATTTTTTGAGGATTATTGATGGAGGATAAAGGTTTGGGTAAAGGGCATTAGGGTCAGTGGTGATGGTGGTTAATGTCGTGGGTTACAATTGTAAGCAGGGGAGATGAATGGGTGTGTTTGGAGACTAAACTCTGAATAGTTATTAGAATGGAGTTCAACAGAGAGGATTCAAAGGAAGAGTCAAGACCGAGTCAACTCAGTATGACTCGGTCAACATAATCAAGGGACAGTCAACATAGTCAAACTTGGTTAACCTGGTCAACCTAGTTAACGACTAAACCCGGATTCAGGAGCAAGAGGTATAATTATTATTAAGACTTGAACTAAAATTAGTATTTGTATTATTAATATCCTATCCGGATAAACATGTGTGGGACTTGACGAGCGCATGAACCAAGACCGAATCCTATGTTAGAACAAATATGAACCTTGATAGCTTAAACTTGACATTTAGAACCTTGGAATGAATTGGATACTAAAGACTTAAGATTCGGACATTAAAGAACAAATGTGTATATTGAGTTATAATGGGTAAACATATATATATTGGAGTGAATCTAAGTAATGATATTCGGACTTGATACTTCAACTCGGACAATGTAAACTAGAACTCGGACTTGACTAGAATCGGAATGTAAGACGTAACGTGAAACATATATATAAGTTAGAACAAAGGATATGGTGACATGTATATAAGACTTGAGATATAGAGTATAGACTTTATGTATTAGATTAGATACTATCTCGGACACTCGGAACATATAATATCAGCGCATAGCCGTTAATGAATTAATGTACACCAAAGCATTGGATAAGGTATATGGACTTGAAAGTTGGACTAGACATAAACGATATATATACCAAGATTAAGCTTAGGCATCTATATGCATAAGTATAAAACCTTAAGATTTAGATTATTAGTATTGGAACAACATTGACTTGGAGACTTGAACTAAGCATACTAAAACCGACATTGAAGACTTATATATACACACCTTGAAATAGACCATGAAAACGATATCGGACCTAGGACTTGAAATATGAAACGAGACATAAGGATGATAGAATACAACACTCGAACCATAAGTATGAATATAGTTATGACTCCTACTTGTCAAGTACAAGAAGATAGGTTGTGAATTATCGGAACCCGAAAATAGACCTAGAACTGTAATAAATAGAAACCATACGCTCGAGCTCGTCCCACGCAATAATCATTACAAGTAAAACCGAAACTAACAATATTTGTCGACTTAGGATTCAGGAAGAATACGAGTATGAGATGTTGGACGCTTCGATTACTATAAACTACACGTGTGCACTATTTCCAGGTGAGTTCGTGTACTTCCCCTTTTTGTTTTACTGTTTTGGGGTGAATACATGCTTGTGTGTCTAAAACTGTTTTGTTTATAAACTTACTTGATGTGACAAGGGCTCCCAAAACCAGATGCACACTCATTAACCCAAGGGAGTTGGGCCACTTAATGTATGGGTAGTACTACTTGGGGAATCCCCCACGCACAGTGGATCCGGAAGCCCGGAAAACCCTCCACTGAGGTCTGCGGACCGTTGCGGCATATGTTATGCCGTAGGGAATCCTTAAAGGGAGTAGATGGATTCCGTGTTAGGATTGAGGTGTGACTTGTACATCACTGTGTGTTTGAACTATGTAAACTTGTTTTCGAACCGTTAAACTGTTTTAGATTTATTTAACTACTTACACGGACTCACCAGCATAATTGCTGACCGAACTCTTTTAAGCATGTGTTCAGGTACTGCTTCGGGATAAACATGAAGACGAGGTATATACTTGCTTGTGTTGATTAGAGATGGTTACGGTAGAAGATTCAAGCTGCAAGTATAGCGGTTTAGAGTATTTAGAGCTAAGCATGGATTGGGATATGGATCGACTAGCGGAACACACTTTATCAACTGCTTCGACGGCCGTCGCGACTCGTCCCTGCATAGCTAGAAGACTTTTAAATTGAGTTATGTATTTATATTTGGATTAGAATTTGTATTTTACACTTAAATATTAGTTATCGTTGCTTTCGTTGTGCAAGTCTGTTACCAATCTGTCATTTCGACCAGCCCCCACCGGGTCGGGTTGTTACAGTTATCATCCTATAACCGTGTACAATGCGACTCATTTAACTAACTCTAGTCAAATGTAATATCATAAACTATCGTGTAAGTTAACTAGAGTTAGGTTAAATTATTAACCTGGGAATGCGAGGTGTCACATCCACGAAGGCGTGTTTTCCAGCCGCTCAGCCGAATAAAAGATGTAAATAACTTTTTCTCAAGAAAAATGAAAAAGAATTTGAAATTAATAATATCATACTTAAATTTCACATTATTTATTAACATTTTCTTCACTCCGTTTACATAATAATATGAAATTATTATTATTATTATTATTATTATTATTATTATTATTATTATTATTATTAATTATTGTAGTTGTGCATACGGGTTAAACTGGAAGTATATTACATTGTTTTGAGTTGTTCATGCATAATGGACGCCAAAGAAAAAAACAGAAATCCTTGATCACAAAACATGCGTGTTCTTTAATATGGTTACGGATTCACAACTTTAATTAATTAATTTATTTGTTTGTTTGTTTTCATAATGATGTTGCATCATATCTATATCCACAAATCAAAACAAACCCTAAATATTCATGTCATATCAGTAAAAGGGAACAATTGAATAGAGGATGATGGGATGGAAAAAGAAATACTAATATCTGGTTGTATGATAAACCGTGGAATGAATTGCAAGTGGTGCCTTCTGATCATCGTGTGTGCCACTGCCCAAGTAGTACATTCGACCACCTTTTCAGCTGAGAATCCTATCAGACAAGTGGTGTCTGATGGTTTACGAGAACTTGAGACGTCTATTGTTCAAGTTATTGGTCAAACTCCTCATGCTCTCACCTTTGCTCAGTTTGCTCACAGGCAATTGTTTTAATTCATTCATTAATACATACAGTAGTTACTTGATCTTAATTCAATTATGGGACATACATATATATAGGTATGGGAAAAAATACACAACTGATGATGAAATGAAACAAAGGTTTTCCATTTTTGTTCAAAGTTTGGACACGATTACATCACATAACAACAAGGGTCTTTCCTATACTCTTGAGGTCAATGGTGAGCTTTAATTTACATCTTGTGTTTTGTGAGTTACCATTTGTAGTGACTCATTAGTTGTGTTGTTGGAAATAGAGTTTGCTGATATGACATGGGAAGAATTCAGCAAAAACAAACTAGGAGCTGCCCAAAACTGTTCTGCTACTAAAAAAGGCAACCATAAACTCACTCATCATGATGATGTCCTTCCGTTCACGGTAAATCATATCAAGATGGTTTATATTATCTTAGAATAATCATAGATGTTTGTTTTACAATTAGTAAATTTCTTGTTATCTAGCAAGATTGGAGGGAAATTGGAATTGTGAGCCCAGTCAAGGATCAAGGATTATGTGGATCGTGTTGGACATTTAGGTAACTAAAATAATCTCTCAACTCTCAATACAATATATACTAACACAAATTTTACAGCACGACTGGAGCTCTTGAGGCTGCTTATGCCCAGGTTCATGGGAAATCAGTTAATCTATCCGAGCAACAACTTGTAGACTGTGCGGGTGATTACAATAACTTTGGTTGCAAAGGTGGCTTGCCTTCTCAAGCGTATGAGTACATCATGTACAATGGTGGATTGGACTCTGAGGAAGCATATCCTTACACCGCAAAAGACGGAGGACTATGCAAATACTCACCAGAGAAGGCTGCAGTCCAAGTTGTTAATGTTGTCAACATCACCGAGGTAGATAATATGTAACTATAAACCATGAGTAGTGTTAATAGTTACTAGCTTGTTTTGTGCATTGATAGGGTTCTGAGGATGAATTAAAGCATGCAGTAGGTCTTGTTCGTCCGGTGAGTGTGGCATTTCAGGTGGTTTCACCCTTCGCATTTTATGCTGGAGGAGTTTTCACTAGCGATGTCTGTGGTAGTTCTTCAATGGTACGTGAGCGAGTGATTTAGCTAGCTATACTCTTTGTGGTCTTTAATGTCCTTATAATATGTGTATGTGAATAGGATGTGAACCACGCGGTTGTTGCAGTTGGATATGGTGTCGAAAATGATATCCCATATTGGCTGCTCAAGAACTCATGGGGACCAGACTGGGGTTTGAATGGCTACTTCAAGATGGAGAGGGGAAAAAACATGTGTGGTATGTAACTTAATCAATTAATTAATAGTCACACGAATCACGTTTTACCTAACATTAGATGAATGATGATCATTTGTTTGTTATGATTGCAGGTATTGCAACATGTGCATCCTACCCTGTTGTTGCCTAGATGAGTGTTGTTGTAGTCAGGGCCGACCCAACTTTTTTGGAGGCTCGAAGCGAACTAAAAAGTTGGGGGCCCTTAAATTTTTTTTTTAATATATGTAAACCTTCTCTTTTACTTGGGGTTGAGACCGACTATAATAAACTAAGAAGTTTATAGCTAATGGAGCTAAACATTTATAGTTTGTAGAATTGTTTTTTAATAAAATTTTAAAAGTGATCCCTTTTGTAATTCAATTAAAGCTTCATGTTTAAAGTTTTTTTCATAACCAAATTCGTAAGTTTGTTTTTAATTTGACACTGAAATATTGGTAAAAAAAACAAATAAAAAGAAATAATCGTTAAATACATAATATGTCAGTCCAATGTGGTTTTGCCAAGCTAAGTGTGAATCACTGAAAATGTATGTGCTAACATATTTATGTATGGGTTGTACCATGGATGTGTTAGTTTGAAGACTCAGTTGTGCTGGAGTTTGGTATACCATTACTTCAATTCGACCATGATTGATCACACATGGCTTACCATCATCGGACCCAAACACAAAGAATGAAAAAAATAGTATATATATGGAGGGCATATAAACATAATTATAATTTCTAATCAAACAACTTTTTTTTTTTGAACGATCAACAAATTTTATTTCAACCAAGATAGCTAGCGGATTACTAGCTAAACACCAATTAAGTACATCATACACCAAGATTACAACAAATATGAAATAATATGAAACAAACGACTACCAACCCACTTTGTACACTTGAAATCCTCTCCACATTGACCAATCCAAAGCTTGTTCCTTAGCTCTCGACTTTACCCAAAGATAGCTCAATGTTTTGATCTCTCCAAAGACTTTCTAATCAAACAACTAAATCAACTTCACAATATCTTGGAAAATCAACCAAAGTTCAATGTTTTTCTTGATGAAGTCATGATATAGCCAACTATAAAATTTTTTGCAGACAAGTATGAAAAACTCGAAATTATCTATATATTAATTATACTACACATTAATAGTGTCCATCAGCTACAATACGCCTACTTTACCGTACCTCACATGAATTACCAATTTTCCCACCAATATTGGTTTACTGCCCACTTCCTTTTTACTTTTTCAGCTAAACATTTTGTTTTACTTTTTAGAGTTATGAGATAAATAAGATAATTATGCCTTTTTTATTACTACGTATTATTAATTGAAGGTTTAAAGTGTCCTTCTTTTAACATATATAATATATAATATTGGACACTAACTTTTAGGTTAACATTATTTTCTGCCACAAACTTTTAGGTTAATTTTATTTTTTTTCAATTTGATCACGAAACTTTTATCTTTTACGATTTAAAACTTTGGTCATTAACTTTTAGCTTAACTTTATTTTCTTCTAATTTGACCACCAAACTTTGACCACCAAACATTTAGCTTTTAGGATTTCAAACTTTGACCACCAAACTTTTAGCTTTTAGGATTTCAAACTTTGACCACCCAACTTTGGTCAGTATCTTTCTAACTAATTTATGTACTTTATTTTCTTCCAATTTGACCACCAAACTTTGACCGCCAAACTTTTAGCTTTTAGGATTTCAAAGTTTTACCACCAAACTTTTAGCTTTTACGATTTCAAACTTTGACCACCCAACTTTGGCCATTAACTTTCTTACTAACTTATGTATTTTCTTTTCTTCCAATTTGACCACCAAACTTTTAGCTTTTAAGCTTTCAAACTTTGACCACCAAACTTTTAGCTTTTAGCCGCGAGTATTTTTTTGAAGCCCACGCGACAATACAGTCACTTACTATTATCTTTTATGTCCACGAAACCGTCCACAATTACGCGCAAGAATGTCGGAAAATCGTTGCCCATAGTGCTACTAAACACTTCTGCACAACAAACATGCCCCGCCGCTTTGCGGCGGGTTAACAAAAACCCTAGTTACAATTACAAAGAGTTTGACCATCTCTCAAATGATAGATTATTCAATACCTCTTCAGCTACAAATCACCAAACATTTAAAAGGAATTTGTGTACCCCTTGGTAAGGGGTTGCCTTACTTATACACAACCCAACGAAATCACTAAATCAGTGAGAATTTTTTTAAGAGGGTAACTTGTCACCTATGAGAAAT
Organism: Ambrosia artemisiifolia; assembly: GCA_032199755.1. Classification (NCBI taxonomy): domain Eukaryota; kingdom Viridiplantae; phylum Streptophyta; class Magnoliopsida; order Asterales; family Asteraceae; genus Ambrosia; species Ambrosia artemisiifolia. The sequence goes on from CM063524.1 coordinate 39,352,709, forward strand.
TAATGAAGTTTTTTATATTATCTATATAAAAAAAGCAACCTATTTTTACTTTAACATTTGTTCTAAGGTGTCCAATAAATATAAACATTTGTTCAAGGTAATGAAGATAAGTAATACGACTTCTTTGGAGGTCGCAAGTTCGAATATGAGCCAATCAGTGTTTTGTCCGCGTTACACCACAAAGTCTCGACTCTTATGGTGACATAACTGGTATTAAGAGGTATCAAAGATTATAGTTCCTCCGAGGACGCGGTTCAGAGCCAATCAGTATTTTGTCCAACCTGCGTTACACCACAAAGTCTCGACTCTTATGGTGACATAACTGGTATTAAGAGGTATCAAAGATTATAGTTCCTCCGAGGACGCGGTTCAGACCCGTTAAGCATGCATTATACCCTCTATAAAAATATTGTATGGGCTCTCAAACCCAGTCGGTCTCACAAGCCGACTTGTGGCCACTCAAGTCATTTTAAAAAGTCGTTGTCCTAAAAGATAAAAAAAAAATATATGTAATTTATTAAATAAATGTGATTATTTTATTATTATTATTATATTAATTACACAATACAAATGGTGGCCCGAGGATAAGGCCCATCCGTCTGTCTCCTCAGTCAGTCAGTGAGTCAGGTCAAAACCCTCTCCTCCTCTGTGTTTGTCTGTGTATGATCCGTTTTATGCTAAAACCTTCATCGGGTCATGTCTCAACCCTTTCAATCCCACAGCTCGGGTTTGCTTAGCTTAGCTTAGCTTAGCTTAGCTTAGTTTAGTTAGAGAGATGTGGATCCACAAATCATCGGAGACCGGTAGGTTCGCCGTGGATAAATTAGACGAAGACGATCGCGATTCAACCTCTTCTTCCTCCATCGGCAATAACAGTGACGCGTCTGGCGCCGATGATGATGATGATGATGATGGCGGCGGTGAGGTTCAGAGTTTGTTTAAAGGGTCATTGAACAATTTGTCTGATTTGGAACAAGCTTTGGCGCTCAAGTATTATTTCATTACTTACTCTTTTATTATTATTATTATTATTATTATTATTATTATTATTATTATTATTATTATTATTATTATTATTATTGCATGTTTGGGTTTTCTGAATTATACTAACTTTTATCTTATGTCAAGGGTTTGTTTTAGTTACATAAATCTTTACATATACATATGCATGTGCAATTTGAATCACCAAGGACACATTTTTTAAAACCTAGTGTTTTCCCCCAATTTTATTAACCCTTCAGTTGCCATTAACATGTTATATTATTATTAGGCTGGGAGTAAAGCCCCCATGCTCCGCGTCTACGCCACATAGACAAACGGTAAGAATGGTGCCCCCCTTTGGCTATGGTGGGGTGGTGTGTTACCCCACACCACCTAGCCTTATAGTTATATCAAGTTTAGTGTAACTTCCCCTGGCAGTGCACACAACACTTGGAGTTGATATTTGAGATGTCGTGATGTGTATAATTACAACGGAGGTGCTAAAAGATTGAACTATTTGATTACATGTTTAGGCCAGGGTCTTTGTTTATTAAAAATTTAGAACTCCTAATCCATGTGGTGCCTTTCGATACGACAAGGATGTTTTTGATTGCGTGATTGAGCTGATTCTAATAAGCAGTTTAAAGTAGTCTACTCTAAACTGCTCAGTCTTAAAAAGCAATAAGCAGAATTTTTACTTAGTAAATGTCACGTTTGGCTTGAAATGTACGTATAATTTTAGCCTCTTACATGCTTATCCTCTGTTTATTAGGAGAGGTATATCAACATTCTATTCTGGGAAATCAAAGTCATATACAAGCCTTGCTGATGCGGTGTCTGTTCCATCCATTCAAGACATTGTTAAGCCAGAAGATGCATACAACAGGAAACGCAAAAACATGCTTGCTCATAGTGTTATACTGAACAAAAATCCCAATTTTACTTCTAAGAGTGGGATAACAAAAAAGGTTGCAAATGCTAACAGGGGCCCGTTGGCCAGTGAGTTGAACAACAACCATCATAACAGTGCAGCAGGTGGTGAAAGCTCGTCCCCTGGTAGTTCTCGGCCACCTTTACCTGCACACCATAGAATATCGCCTATTGCTTTTAATGAATCATTGAATTCGCCCCATAGAAGTTATTGCTCTCCATGGCGATCATATTCTCTCTCAGATTTGCAACTTGCTGGTGGTGGTGGGGGTGCAGCTTCAAGCTTTAAAGGTAACAAAAGAGATGATGAAAACGATGATTAGATGTTGTCTGTAGGTGGTTTCTTTTTTCCCGTTTCCTGATTCTGCTCATTGTACTTACTTCCTTGTGGGCATTTCTGGAATTCAGTGGATGTTTCAGTATTTCCTTGTAACCAATATGCTTGTTTGTTATATATAATGAAAAAGCTGTTCCCTTTTATTGTCACCCAACCCAAGCACCAACTATCTGCTGTTATAAAGCCAGTGAGTTGCACTATGCTAGAAATAGGCAGCCAGAACAAGGTGGGTGTCTGTAAGGTTTTTCTCTCTTTTTTTTCCCCTTCGAATGGCGGCTTTATTAGAGATAAGCCAAGCTAGCAAGCCACTGGCAAAGGCAAACAACAACCACATGTCTACATCAGCACAAATGAAGACATAAAATAGATTATACATCGCAAGACCGCCGCTTGGACCAATCTAAACACAAGGATTTCGAACAATGTTTATCTAAAGAAAGCTAAGAGACTCAATCCCCCCCAGGCTATCCCAATCTTCTCCGGCGCATTTGAGAAGATACATTTATTCCGGGCATGTCATAGTGTCATACACTCCAACAAGTGAACGACACCCGTAACGTGCTTATGGATCTAAAAAAAAACGTCTTAGATCGAGAAAATAAGAGGAATTTTGCACCATGAACATATGTGTTGCCATATCATCGAGGCCACAAACACAGGATATGAAGAATATGTAAGTTTCTGCTGACCCTGTTCCTGGTAGAAAACATAGTTGAGTGGAACAATTGGATCCCCTTAAAGGTAAACGACTGTTTCTTAAGTGCTAACAAAGTAACAAGTGGTTGATGGTAACTCTGATTTGAAGCTCACGGATGGCAATGGCTATGATCTAATATTCATATGCATCATGCAATGTTATCCATCAATGACCTATTGATTAGAAACAAGGTGCTGTAGGCATGTAGTTTTTAGTTTGTGAGTTGTATTATATTGTTTGTAACTTATAAGTGTTAAAAGCATCTATACATAAATAATATTTTACCAAACTAATTTTTCAACATAATATCACAATTCTTTTTATTGTTTTCAATCAACTCATCCTAAGTTGTTTTGGCAAATTAATTATGCTTCTTTTTTATATTTTCTTCAACAACCAATTATATTTCTATTAAAAGTACTTTACAAAAAAAAAAAAAAAAAAAAAAAAAAAAAAAAAAACATGACAATTACAAACTAAGAATTATGTCAAAGAAACATAAAGAACATAATTATAAACATTAAAAAGCTTAATCGGTTACATTCTCAACTCCACGTAAACATATAATAGGCTGTTTAAACCATAGTTGTCAAAGCGTCTAGGCGCACTCAAGGCGCATAGGCCGAGCCTGGAGCCTAGGCGCATAAAAAACGAGGGCTTTTTATAATTAGGCGCATAGTATAAAATACATTTTTTAGGGATTTTAGAGATGTTTTAGGCTTGTTTAGGGCTATATTAGGATGTTTTAGGGTTGTTTAAGACTTGTTCATAACTCATTTAGGATGTTTTAGAGGTTTAGGCAATTTTTAGCCTGAATTTGGCCAGAAATCAGCCTGAAAATAGCCCCGATAGTGCGCTTCAGTGCCTAGGCGCGCGTCTCACAGGACGCAGCGCACTTAGTGCGTCGCCTTGCGCCTAGGCGCGCTTTTGACAACTATGGTTTAAACTTTAAAGGCCAATAAGAAGTACAATGAAAAGAATAAAATTACTTTAATGTCATAGGTTGTTGGGGGAGGAACCCGTATCCACTTGAACCCATCAGACCATCACCCCAATCACCATATCACATATGACACCTCCTCTACCTGATTTACGCTTGACGAAACTTGCATCCACTTCCGGCAATGTACCGTGAGCCTGCCCCTACACCGTCTTCCACACAACGGGCATCTTCATACATACCCACACTTTATCGTATCAATAAGATCTACCCTCAACCCCATACCTAAGATGCATGCGGCGGTGTACATGCAATACCCGTCTTACCCGAACCGAAGGGGTACCCGAATGGTAATTCATCATTAATGATTACCACAATGATTAATTAATTTGCTTAAAAGAGAAAATGGGAGAATTGAAAATTATAAAAAGAGCAGGAAATTTCCTTATATTCATTCACACATGACAAGTACACAAGGCAGGCAAGGCATGATGAGTGTTACATACAGGCTGTATGTATGTATATATGTATATTTTTAAACGCGCCTTTTTTAACTGTGATTCCACCATTAATGGCGATCTATCTATCTATCCTCAATACAATTGAATTCCACTAAATAACTAACTGCACCCATTTCATTTCATTTCATTTGGGTCCCTATATTCATAAATACACAATCAATCAATCACTCACTCACTCCAACTATACAATACAATACACAGACAGCAGCATGAGCAATAATAATAATAATAATAATCAGTACCAGAATTCCACATCCACTTCCGCCGCCGATGGACTTTCACAGCGAGTCAACAGCCCTAGATTCTCTGGCCCCATGACTCGCCGTGCCCACTCCTTCAAACGCACCACCGCTAATCATCATGAGATTGATGTCCTCAACTCACCTAGATCTGAACTCGTTTCTGAGGTCTTTGACTCTATCCCTGAAAAGAAGCCCACCCGTTTGACCCAACGCCTTCAAACCAAGACTAGGACTACCGGATCCGGTAACGTTGATTATGTTGGATTAGAGAAGAAGAAACGGTTAGGGCAGTGGATGTTCTTTGTGTTTTGTGGCTTATGTTTGTTTTGGGGGATCCTTAAGGTTTCTGTCAATGGATGGTTTGGATCTGCTATTGAAAGAATTGGTCTTGATCAGGTCAGCTTCCCTCCTTTTTTTTTTCTATACATTCTTTAACACTAATCAGTAATCACACCACCCTTTTTGTTCTTCTTCTTGTTTTTTTTTGAACGGCTAACTTCTTACACCCCTTTATTTTCACCTTTTACATTTTTTTGTGCACACCCTTGGAGTTGAACTCCCAACCTCACCCAGGAGAGGATTTCCACTCTACCACTAGGCTATAACCTAAGTGGCCTGTTCTTCTTCTTGTTGTTGCTTAAGATTTTAATTATTATTATTATTAATAATTATTATTATATGTTTGGTTGCTTGGTCTTTATTCAGTATATTTAAAGGAGAATCTACCTGATGCTTATGTAAGAATATTAGCTAAGAAAGAATATTACAATTACATTGATATTGACACCACACCATAAAGCCAGCCTATTGCTTGCTTAAATGCTGTTGTAAAGCTATATATCTTTCTCATCATCTGCTTATACCAAATCAACACACTGCCCAACTTTCCAATTTTGGTTTTTATTTTTATTTTTTACCATAACCGCCTCTCTTTCTCTCTAGTTAATTCTACCTACAAGTATCTATGCGCTTCTCGTCTTATGGCTCTCAATTGAAGGTGCCCCTATTGATACTATTTGCTTGAGTTGAGTATTTCGTTAATCTATATTTGTCTATGTATGAAAGCTTGAGGTAATTTTTTCTGCATTGTGTTACAACATATTTGTGCTTTCTTTTCCGTTGCCGTGTTGTTTGTTTTAATCCATAACACTTCACTACTTCACCATCATGTATTGACCTTTTCAGTCAGACACATCATCACTAAAGATTTGATTTTGATCAGATCTGGTACATATTTGTCACTTTTGTAGATTAAGTTGTTATTAATTTTGACATCAACTACCTGTCGTGTTACTAATTTTGGATAGCATGACTAATTGTTTTATTGTGTGGTTATTTTATTTAATTTTTCTTTTGCATAACCATCCTTCATTTATGAAGTAGGATTACTGGGATTCATCAATCTCTCTTAAGAACCAAAGGGATCATATTTCTCACAACAATAGATATCAAGATGATGATGAAGAAAATGATGTGAAACAAACTCTAGTGATGGTGGCTTCGGGTATAGTCAGGGATCAAGATCATCATAAGGATGATGTGAGTCTACACATTCTGAATATCTATGAATATTTATCAGACATGTTTATTCTCAGTGATAATTAATGGAATAGATTGTTTATGAAACCAAATGATTTAGTTTACAGGTATATGGACTAAACCAAGTAGTGGTAATTACACTCAGTGCATTGACCGACCGAAAAGTCATAAGAGTAAGTTTTCGCATAATCACATTAAGTTGACTTTCACCATTGGTCTTTGTGAGCCTTCTCATTGACCTTGATCTTCATCTTGCAGAGTTGGATGACAAGACGAATGGTTACCTTCTTATCAATGCAAATGGAGGCTTGAATCAGATGAGATTCGGGGTCTGATATATTTTTATTGTAATAAATTTAAAAAAAAAATTGTCATTCGTATGTTAAATAAATTATATATTAACCAAATAATGGATTTGTAGTGCAGATATGTGATATGGTTGCTGTTGCTAAGATTATGAAGGCCACGTTAGTCCTTCCATCTCTTGATCATACTTCCTACTGGGCTGATGAGAGGTATGTACTCTGGAAAATATCTACACGTCTAGAAATATCTAATTGATGTTTTATTTTATTTTTGAAACGCCCAGCCGTATACTTCTATTAACATAAATAAAAAGAGTTTTCAACTCCAAAACAAGAATTATAATCAATTTACAATCTTAATCCCCCTTCATACATTTTTGGTCCCACGACGGTTAAAATGACTCTCTTCTCTTTTTATTTAATATCTTGTATATATTTTCAGTGGCTTCAAAGATCTGTTTGACTGGAAACATTTTATTGAAACCTTAAAAGAGGATATCCACATAGTCGAGGAATTGCCACCTGCGTATGCTGGACTTGAACCTTTTGCTAAGACTCCGATTTCATGGTCAAAGGTTTGGCCATTTACTTTACTGTATTTTTAAAATTGCGCCTTTTTTTGCAATGAAGTTGTGTTTTCTTTTGGAGTTAGCTTTCACTCTTTGTTATCAGGTTAGTTATTATAAAATGGAGATTGTGCCACTTCTGAAACATCACAAAGTTGTGTATTTCACTCATACCGATTCCAGAATTGCCAACAACGGTATCCCAAATTCTATTCAGAAGTTGAGGTGCCGTGTTAATTACAAAGCATTGAAGTACTCTGCACCAATTGAGGAATTAGGGAAGACTTTGGTTGCAAGAATGCGACAAAATGGAGGCCCGTATCTTGCTTTGCACTTGAGGTATTTTCTATTATGTATATTTTCTTTCCATACGAGTTGCAAAATAGGCTAATCTCATGCGTCCCCCTACCTTGACTAATATTATTTTGACCACCAAATCACCAATGCACTGCTATAAACTCCTAAATCCCAATCTACTTAAGACCTGTGTTTCAAAAGCTATTGTCTTGGCTTGAAGAATTAGAACTAAAAATCAGGTATGTAGAGTTGGAGGTACTCTAGGTAATTTTATGTGATCTTGATAAACAATACTCTTATGGCAACTTTAAATCTGAAAGTCTACACTACAGGTGGAAATAGTGGTGGGTTCATGGGGCCGGGTAACTGGTTAAAGCAAATTCCTTTTTAGTACATGTTGGGTTGACAGTTGACTTGCAGACACTTTCCATCGCGTTTTTTTTAATCTTAATGTGTTTATTACGGTAAGTATGAAATGATATAATTACAATAATATAATATAAGAGCTTGTATGCATAATGAATTGAAGACAATTAGGTTCTCTGAAAATGAGCTTAAATTTTATTTTGATATATAAAGTAAATAATAATTTTCTTTTTTTAAATCAGATATGAAAAAGACATGCTTGCATTTACGGGTTGTAGCCACAATTTGACTGCGGAAGAAGATGATGAACTTAGAAGGATGAGGTACGAAGTCAGTCATTGGAAAGAAAAAGAAATAGATGGGTCAGAAAAAAGGCAAATGGGCGGGTGCCCGTTGACCCCACGAGAAACGTCCCTTTTACTCAAAGCGTTGGGGTTCCCACCAAGCACCAGAATTTATTTAGTAGCCGGTGAAGCATACGGGAACGGGACAATGCAAACTCTGAATCAAGATTTCCCAAACATTTTCTCACACTTTAGTCTTTCCACGGAGAGAGAATTGAAGCCTTTTAGGAACCACCAAAACATGTTGGCTGGTTTGGATTATGTCGTCGCCCTTCAGAGTGATGTTTTCGTCTATACCTATGATGGAAATATGGCAAAAGCAGTTCAAGGTCATAGGCGATTTGAGGATTTCAAGACAACCATCAATCCTGACAGGTATCTTCCCATCTGCTACTAATATCCTGTTGATTGGGCGCTTTTTGTCCATTATAAAGCTATTATGAAGCTTGGGTCTGTTTTACCCATTAAAAGGCAAAATTAGAAGAATCCTAGACACTATAAAAATGTGTTTGAATAGCAAGTATTGCATTGATGCAGGATGAATTTGGTTAAGCTTGTTGATGAGTTGGATGAAGGAAAGATAAGTTGGGAAGAATTTAGTTCTGGGGTGAAAAAGGTTCATGAGAACAGATATGGAGGCCCGTACATTCGGGAAGCTGGCGAATTTCCCAAATTAGAAGAAAGCTTTTATGCAAATCCACTTCCTGGGTGTTTATGCGAGAAGAAATAGGGATTTGCTTGCTGTGAAAGATATGAACCGAAACATACATACATACATACATAGCGTTTACGAATGAAAAGGAGCGAGTTGCAGGTGATGTTGGCTTGCACCACAATTAATCAAGCAAGCTCAAGGGTAATTGCGTGCATGTAGCTGAGGTTTGAAAATTGAGAATTCACTCAGGCTCATGGATTCAGTATAGGATATAGGAAATAGCAAATACTTGTTCCATAACTTATATCATTATTATTATTATTATTATTATTATTATTATTTTCTTACATGTTTTTTTGCTTTCATCCACACTTTATTTTTCTTTCTTGTAGTTTACCAAATCCTGCATATTCAAAAAGAAAATATCTATAAGATATACGGTGTGGTAATGTTGTGAAGGGGGGCATGGAGCAACATGTGGCAGCCACGTCAACTCCCCTTCAACCCCCCAAAAAACCACAGGGTAGTATTTATCCGTGTAGCCTAACAAGTCTCCTTTTCTTTTGACCAACTTTTTATTTTACGGGTTGTCCTTTCTTTCCCCTAAAATAAATTTCACAGCTTCTCTCAGTATCAGGTGCAACTAACAACGACGAATTAGAACTAAAAATTCATCCTCCACCTCTTCGAACTAAAAAAACTGCATCTCAAATAACGACGACGAATTAGAACTTAAATCAAAATTCATCCTCCACCTCTTCAAACTAAAAAAACTGCTTATAGAATAAACAGGTACAACTAACGACGACGAATTAGAAAACAAAGTAGATTTATTTTGGTCATTAATAATAAGGTAGAGCATAATCTATTACAATCACTGAATTACAGGCGTGAGTTTCCCTTGTGAAGAGAAGGGTAATCAGTGTAGCCTACAACAGGATCATGGGTATAAAATGTAGCCCTCACATACCGGTTCAAGGGTGCATTCAGCTTCAGCCTTAAAACCAGGTCAGGGTTCGATATAAAAAGCCGACCATAAGCCACCAAATCAGCATCCCCCTGAGCCACGGCTTCCATGCCTAATTCTCTAGTGTAGCCACCACTGCAGATAAAAGTTCCAACATAAGCCCCTCTCCAAGTTCTCATCAACTGAGCCACTTCTTCCTCACTCCCATGGGTTCCTGATTCGGTTTGACCATAAGCCGTGTAACGTGGTTGAGTCACATGAAGATAGCTTAACTTTGACCCTAATTCAAATTGGAGTTTGTTGAGTCTCTCAATCACGGCTAGCCCTAGGCTGCGTGGGTCAGAGTCCATAGCATCCAGGTGGTCGATTGCTGGTGAGATTCTAACACCAACTCGGTCTGCACCGATGGCTGCAGCTATTGCTTTCACCACCTGTAGTAAGAATTTGCAGCGGTTTTCCAACGATCCACCGTATTCATCAGTTCTGTCATTGATCCCATCTTTCATGAACTGATCAAGCAGGTAGCCATGGGCTCCATGTATTTCAATCCCATCAAAACCTATTTTAAAATATACATAGTACATAAGGGCAGAGCCTTAACTAAACTGAAAATATCATCTAGCTTTCTGGAATAAATTAATAGTAATGGTAGGTAGATTAATGAACCTGCTTCAATAGCATTAATGGCTGCCAAACGATAGTCTTCCACCACCTCAGGTATTTCATGGGCTGCCAATGGGCGTGGCTGAGGATAGCGACCATAGGTTGCATCTGGCATTAGTATCTTCCATTTGTTGGATATGGGTATGTTAGTAGATGATATTGGTGCATCACCGCCAGGTTGATATACTGTTTGTTTGTTCAACAAAGAAGAAATGCATGTTATTCTTACTTGACTATATATTAAGTGTTAATAATATATGTTCCTAACAAGTACCATATTAATTACTTAAGCTGAAGCATTTGATTAGATTTGATTTGATTTGATGATATGTAAGTAAGGTACCTTGGTGTGATGCTCTACCCACATGCCATAACTGACAAAAGATGACACTGCCTTGTTTGTGAACTGCATCAACCACTTTCTTCCAACCCTCTATTTGTTCTCTATTGAATATACCTGGTACATGCGGGAATCTGACCACACACACACACACACAACATGTAAGTTTTGGATTTCGTATGACTCGGATAGTTTAAAGAATCGTGTATATCACTTTCAGATTAAAGTATTGCATCTCACCTGCTACTAATGATTAGAATTCATGCAATGTTATCAAACATGCATATACAAAGTAACTTCTAGTGTATTACCTCACATATTTGGTGGGGGTGGGGGGATTGGGTGTTGAATTGGAATTAATAATCCCAACTTTGTCAGGTTGGAATACAATAATCCCAACTTAAAAATTGTAATTTAACAGGCCTAATTTGTCTTTGGTTTTATTTCACTGGACCAAAACTAACTGGGTTTAACGTGTAAAAATGTCATGATTAGCACGGAAGTGGCATGCTAGAAAGGAAAAAAATAACAAGTAGGAGGGCTAGAAAAGAAACAAAGAAAAAGAAAGGCAGCTAACAAACAATATTCGGCTAGTAGCAAACAGCCATAATTGCATGAGGGATAATAATGAAATGAAGAGCACCATGTGATGTGTGGTTATAATCAATCAACTTATTCAACTTTAATAATATAGCCACCCACCCAGAAAAAGCAAAAGCACTATAATACAAGATGTAAAGTGAAATGACAAAAAGACCCTTAAAAGAAAAAGGAAATTACCCAGCAGCAGTGGGGGAGATCATAGTCCCCTCGGTGATGAGAAAGCCACCAGGGGTAGCTCTCTGCCTGTAATACTCTACCAACGCTTCGTTAGGCATGCTGTTCAACGCCCTACACCGAGTCATCGGAGCCAACACCACCCTACATACACCACCCAATCCCATATTAATATTAATAATACACCTACTACTCCATCTAAATCATCATATAATATAAAAACAGACAGATAGAGGGTACCTGTGAGAGAGATTGAAGTTGTTGCCCATCTTGTATGGAGAAAAGAGGTTTGGCTTCTGCTTCTCTTCACCCATGCCGGAACTCATGATATGATATGAGATGAGATCGATCAGTAGTAGTAGTAGTGGTGGTAGGGAGATATGATGTCCAATTAAATTAAATAAAATATATAAGGTGGTACGGTTGAAGCTTAGATCGGATGAAGCAATTAAATATTGTCTTCAACAACACAGTATATATATATATATATATATATATATATAGAAGATGTTTACTTTTGACTTGAAGAATGTTTCATAAAATTAAACACGTGATCAAATTCAAATTTGTTCAAACTACTGGAGTATTACTTTATGAAATGTTTGGGATTATAATTCTTGTTTTCATCAACAAGTCTTTTTTTTTAAATAATACAAAAAGGTCAAAATCTAATGAAGTTGGTATGTTTTGAAATTGATACAAAATTGGAAGTATTATTTTGTTTAGCAAGTATGGTGATGGCGATTGTGATGGTCGGTAGAGGTAAAGGTAAAGGTAAAGGTATATCACCGCGTTTATCACGCACCACTAGAATTCAAAACGCGTTGCGGCCAGCCCTATTAATTCTACTCAGGTCAGGTCACCCTCCTTTTTTTTTTTTCCAACAACAACTACACAAATTGAACATGATCTATATTATTTGTTTTGACCAGCCAACTATATTAATTTACTAACAAATTTTACTAGTATATATACTATATCTATTATCGATTCTCCAAATAATTGGCTACAAGAGGGTGGGTCCTATGTCCGCTTAATACAGGCAAATGTCATTTCAATGAAGTTCATCAGTTTGTGTGTTAATATACTGGCCGGTATACTTTTACACACCTAAATATTCATACGTTTATATTTTGAGTATTTTGAAAACTCTATACCAAATAAATCTAAGTAGATACTAATTCTTGATAATGACGGCTATTGAAGTAACGCTTTTAGTTGCGTTGTTTTTCACGAGGTTCTTGCACACAGTAGTGGACAAATGGGTTTCATAAAACATATGTAGCATGGCCTAAAATCCTAAATAAATTAATGAGTAAATTCCTTTTTGAGTCCCTGAGTTTTATTGATTTTAACTACGTGAGTCCAACATTTTCATTTTTAACATTCTGAGTGCCTAAGTTTTAATTTTGTTATGGTTTGAGTCCAATTTTCTAACGATTTGGTCCCAACCCTCCCATTTAGAGAGAGAGAGAGACGCGAAGATAGAGAGAGAAGGCTAGAGAGAGAAAGCGGAAGTGAAGGAGAAGGAGGAGGTCGGCCGGATTTGCTCAGGTGACGGAGACGAGAAACAGATCTGGGATGAATGGTTGTCCAGCGGCGGTGACACCTTCTTCTTCGATTGAAACCAAGGTAAAACCCTAGATCTGGGATGAATGGTTGTGCAGTGGTGGAGGTGCAGCGGTGGTGGAGGTGCAGCGGTGGTGGTGGTGGTGCAGTGGTGGTGGAGATGCAGCGGTGGTGGTGGTCACGACACAACACATGTTATCAAAAGGATCAGTATTCATCATCTATAACTTAAAAAAATAATAATAATTTAATATAATACCAATAGGTATATATGTGTGTGAAGATTATTAAATGAAACAATATTCAAGCTTCTTTTATCATGCCATATTAAGTAATTAGTAAATTACGCGCCGCGTTAAGCGCGGCGTAGAAACATAACGGGTGCCTATTCGTGAAAACCTGCAGATTTTTCCAACGAACAGCGGAGTTACAACAATGGTATTGTGAGGGTTTGGTAGTCAGATAACACAACGTATAGAGTCGTATTGTTCTGTCGGTACGCCGGTGCGCACTGTAGCGATCAAAACGCCTAAACCGCCGGAAAACAATTGAGAGAAGAAAACATCTACGATCCTGGTGACCAGCTGACGGCGACGCTGTCATCGCGATCGTGATGAACCACCGCTTGAAAAAGAGGATTTTGTAATAAAAGTAATGCGATGTCATTTTCATAATTACTTCGAAACTAAAGACTTTTTATTTTGGTTTTAATAATAGAATTACAGCGATGGTATTTTCGTAATTAATTCGATGCCGAAGGGCTTTTATTTTGCGTCTACTGACGTTACTGTTCCTAAGGATCAAAATTGTTATATATAATATAATTATCAAACTATTTAATATAATAACATAATAGATTATAACAAAATTTAATACAGTAACATTAAAAAAATTATGTTACCATTCATACTAGTTGTAAAATCAGTAGAGATCCTAAGAGAATCAATCATTATTTAAGAAATGAGAAAACTATTTTGGACCACACATTTTCTATAAAGGCAAAAAAAATTTATTTTTTGCTTAATCGCACGTTTTTATACAAAAAAAAAATTTATTTGTTTTTCATTTATACGTATATGTATATTGGAAAAAAAATTTATTCATGTATAAGACCATGTGTAATATATGTTAAATGGGCGTGAAATAGGGCATTTGGCGCCTCATTAACCCAGGAACACCGCCCCCCTCTAAGTTAAAGTGGCACTAAATGGGGCTGCGCGAAATATTTCGCGTGAGTTAAATGTTGGATGGGCCAATCATTGAGTGACGCTTCATTTTTGTTTTTTTTAATTCAAATTTAATATCATTATATATTTACCCCCTTTCGCTTACCAAATTTCATCCACCATTACACCCCTTACCCATTTCAAGCATCTTTCACACACCAAGTAGCCCCACATTACCAAGTGTCAAAAAATGCCCCTTTCACCCACCATTACACATGGTCTAAAAAACAACGATTAAGCAAAAAAAAAAAAATTCTTAGAGAAATGTGTGGTCCAGAATGCTTTTCTCAATTCTCAATTTAGCCAAAGATTCTTATTTGAACCAATTCCACATATATATTACTTTTCAATCTAATGTCATGAACTAAAATATTTCCTAAAATCTTATCAAGTTTGGAATAATTATAAGTAAAAGACGGACTGTTACTTTTTTTCTTTTACGGCAAACTTATTTTAACACCCTTAATTTTATCTTTATCCTGCACTTGCAAGGATTTAAACCCACAACTTCACATTTATAAACAGGGATACCAAACCACTAAACCAATAGGTCATAAGTAAAAAGGGCTATTCTTACATTAGATATTGATGTACAAATGTCTGAAACATAATTTAACATAACTTGATGAGGATGAAAATAATAATCTCTGAGTTAAATACTTTTTAAAAACACCCATATGTTTATACTTAGGTAGCGTTTGGTACGATGGAATGGAAGGGAGAATGGAATGGACCATTACAAGGCAATGAAAAATAGTGTGTTTGGTTGGTTAAAGGAATAGAATCACCCATTCCACAAGGCATTCTATTCCTTCAAAACCGTTCCATCCACCCCCCCCCCCCCCCATGTTTTTTTTATTTAATCTCTCATTCACCATTTACTAACAACACCATAACCCCGCACCCACCACCGCACCCACCCACAACTGCCGTCACCACCCACTACTGTCGCCCACCACCCACCACTGTCGCCCACCACCTACCACCGTCGCCAACCACCGCTACCGCTGCACACCACCACATACCATCACTCCCACCACCTACCACCGCCACTACTCACCATCGTCGCCCACCCACCATCACGACCATCTACCTCCACCTTCCACTGTCACCACCACTGCCGCCACCTACCACCACCGCTACCGCAACATATCACCACCCACCAGCACCGCCATTGACCACCACTAACCACCGATTTTATTCCTTCGTCTTTTCCTACCTATCCAACAACATAAAATAATGTTTTGTTTCATTCCCACATGGCAACCAAACAAGACATAGAATGGTAATGATCCATTCCATTACCTTGTCCATTCCATTACCCCGTTGAAGAAACAATAAGTATCTCGAGGATTATTGCTAATCACCGAGGGGTTTATACTTACGTAACTACAAATACTATCCTTTACCCAAACCTTTTAGGTTAAGCCCGAGAGAATGATAATACGAGTGAGTGGGTGTGTGTGTGTGTGAAAGTAAGAACACAAGATGTAAGTGGTTCGGTCGAGTAATGACCTACGTCCACTGTGAAGAGCCACTGTGAAGAGCCGGTTAATATTACTTGGAGTATACAAAGGGTTACAAGTAAATTTGGCTCTCTATTACAAGTGAGTGATTTCGGATCCTTTGCAAAGGAGATGGACTCTTCTATTAATAGGAGAGCTCGTGGGCTTAGTTGAGAAGCCCACGAGTAGCAAATCTGGCTTGGGCCCATCCAAAAGCCCAATGCAAAGGCTTCCAGAAAATGGCGGGAAAAGCCGAGTCCTGTAGGTGACGTTAGAATACTGTTCAGTCGTCCTCCGAGGCGGACACGTGGCAACTCCTGATTGGCGGTCCGCGGTATTCGTCTTGCTACAGTAGTTAACCTACCTGCTGTCGTCTGATATGACGTCTGACAGCAGCAGGGGTATGTCTGCTGGTTATTGTTGATAACAGTATGGAGGAAGCATGGAAGGAGTCACATCGTCGCTCCTGTTAGTGGCCGTTGTACCACCCGTGCCACGTGTCGCCATCTTGTTGGTGTATGCTCTGTCCAGGATCTTGCTGAATCTTCCTTTCGTTATCTTCCGTACCTCGTATCAAAAGTGGCTTAAGGACATTCCGCGCGTGGGTGCACGCGCGCATGTCTTGTTGGGTGCTGACGTGGGTTGCAACGTGTCCACGTTGGCTTCTGAACTGTCCTCCGCCAAATTAGTTACGTGGGAAGCGGGACCATTGGCGCCTGGTTTGTGGAGTAGAGGGATAGGGACGCCGCCTCCGCCAGGATTAGGCTCCCTATCCCTTCAAGTCCCCCTAGTCTAGGGCTTCTCCTGTTCTTTGAAAAAGAGTAGGTGGAGCGCTAGACTGAATAATAGTGAGTCGCGGATGACAGCTCATCTGCTTTGGGTTGTCTCTTAAAAAGATGTGTTCTGCCATGACCTGTGAAGGAGTTGGGCGAGGAACGTCTTTTGTTGTTTTACGTCAAGTTATTGCTGGAAAAGACGTGTTCCGCCAGGACTTGTGAAGGAGTTGGGCGGGGAACGTCTTTTGTTGTTTTACGTCAAGTTATCGCTGGAAAAGACGTGTTCCGCCCTGACCTGCGAAAGAGTCGGGTGGAGAACGTCTTTTGTTTCTGACGTAAAAAGTTGCGCCAGCGCCATCTTTGTAGTAGTAACTGCTTGAGTGGTTAATGCGGGTTCAGAGTTGTAATAAATATGGAATCATTAGAATTGAATTTGTCTCCAATGATTTGAAGTTAATGCCCCTGGATTTCGAATGATCCTTTACTTCGGAGGGAAGATTGGGGCCTGCAGACATGTCAGACAGCCGTCTGACGCATTGAGTGGTGTCTGTCACGTCATAGTGGTGCAGTTACCAACCTTTCGTCTGGTGTCATGCACGTGTGCAATCACGCGCTCCACTTGGTGGATCTGTGGTGAAGGTTGTGCCACGTGTCCAGGGGCACGTGGGGGCTGCCAGGTGCGTGTCTGGCCACGCGACTGAATTCTGAAAACGTGAGATCTATTGACACGTGTCGTTCATCCGGAGTGTTCACAGCTATGGAGCAATTCCACGCGCCAGTGTGAGCCGTCCGATGACGCATGCGACACGTGTCACCATCTGGGCTCTCCATTTCGAAAAATGTGTAACGATTGCTTTTCTCCATGGGGTCCACCGCATTAATGCGGTGAGTATATAAATCCTTTGGATCGTCGTTTGGAGGTTACTTTTTCCAAACTCTCTCAAACTCCAAGCTTTTTCTCCCTCGTTCTCCGGCGATTACTCCTTGAAGTTTCCGTTCAATCTTCAAAGATTCTTGTGAATCTTGAAGATTTATTGTTGAAACTTCACTTCTGTCTTCGAACCTTCACTTTTGTCTTTGTATTTCTTGGTTTCTCAGAAGATCAGTTAAGTTTTCCGACTGATCTTCAAGTTTTCCGGTGGAGTTTTTAAAGTTTCCGGCGATCCTTCAAGTTTTCCGGCGGGTATTGAGATATTTTCCAGTTTTTCTTTTCATTTGTTCTTCAAGATGTTTGATTTATCAAGCGGTGTCTCACCATCCGGTGGGGCACATGGCAAGGATCCGGTTGTGGATGAGGTCGAAGAGGAGAAGGTGACGGTGGAACACGGCAAGATAAAGGAGAGAAAGTTGATGACCAACACTTTCTGCTCCTGGAATCAATCTGGCTTTGACGAGTTTTGCCGGATGTTTGACATCCTACCGGAGTGGGAGCCGGAGTTGCCTTCCTCCACCGAAACAGTGCTATCCCCTACTGCTGGGAAGATTGCCTTGTATGAG
Source organism: Ambrosia artemisiifolia (assembly GCA_032199755.1). Lineage (NCBI taxonomy): Eukaryota > Viridiplantae > Streptophyta > Magnoliopsida > Asterales > Asteraceae > Ambrosia > Ambrosia artemisiifolia. The sequence goes on from CM063524.1 coordinate 39,370,749, forward strand.
GCTCATTTTACCAAGTGCAGGTCCCGCCTTCCCTGCACCCGCTTCAAGATAGACACCTTGGTGGCCTATGGCGTTGGGGTTACGCAGTTGAGTGCGTTTGGGATGCTGAGGCTGGTCCACTTTGAGGCCTCTTGTCGCGCGTTGGACGTTGAGCCCACCGTTGATCGGTTCAATGTCTTCTACTTTCTGGCTAGGGATGAGATGTGGTTCTCGTTTAAGCCGCGCCCAAAGGTGCCGCCAATGGCCACTAACGTGCCTAAGTCCCTTCATTGGGCTAAAGATAAAATTTTCTTTGTGAATAGGGGAGTGATCCCCGTGGCGTTGCCCTGGAAGGTGGTTGGGGACGGGCAACGGGTGGCTGACCGAGAAATGATGAAGGATTTCAAGGCGCAACCTTGGTTTGTGACGTTGACCTCCAATGCTACAAAGTTGGAGTTTAAAAATCCGACGGAGGGGATATTTTTGCTGACGGGTTTGAGCAGCCTCAGAATCCGCATTGGGAAGGAGCCTTATATTGCTCAGGAGGGTAAGTACTTTTTGTCAGTCTTTGTTTCTGTCATGAATTGTTGACTAACTATGATTGTTTACAGGTGTGAGCAAGTTCCAGTTTTATGCGGCTCGTGAAGAGAATGGAATCAAGTAAAGGCCTTTGGTGGAGGGGCAGGTGTCTTGTCTTGACGCGTTCGCGGGGAATTTTTATTACCCCGATCTAGAGAGCCCCTCCGTGCCCTACTATACTATTGGTTAGCTTTCTCATTCTGGGTTCATTAGTATTTCTGGCGGTGAGTCTACTGACTCTTTAATAGAAGTGGTTCAACCGCCCAAGACTTCTGTGGGGCGTGGACGATGGAAACACGCTCCGCGGAGGCACGATTACTTGTTTAAGCCTTCTTTACCCAGTTATGATACTAAGTCTTCTGATTTAGTAGGGGATAAGGTGAAAGGCCGCCACAGGAAGCGTGACGGGTAGGGGTGTAAACGAGCCGAGTCGAGCCCGAGCCTGACTGGGCTCGGCTCGGGCTCGTTAAGGTTTTGTGAAGCTCGAGCTCGAGCTCGGCTCGGTTCGAGCCTACAATCTTGAGCTCGAGCTCGGCTCGCTAGCAAAATCCAAAGCTCGAGCTCGGCTCGGCTCGAGGTGATTTGAGAATCTCAAACGAGCTCAAAAGCTCGGCTCGAGCTCGCAAAAGCTCGGCTATAACTTAGGCTCGGATCTAACTTAGGCTCGGGCTCGGGTTCGGGCTCTAGCTCGTTAAGGCTCGATTAGGCTCGCGAGCCCAATCGAGCTTTGTATCTAGGGCTCGAGCTCGGGCTCGATAACTAAACGAGCCATATTTCAGGCTCGGGCTCGTTAAGGCTCGGCTCGTTCGAGCTTTTTACCGAGCCGATCCCGAGCCGCTACGTGTCATTTACACCCCTAGTGACGGGTCACCTTCTACAGATGAGGATGAGGATGATGCCTCGAAGCTGAAGAGGAAGAAGCGCCAAACTGGTGTGTCCTCCCGCGGTCGAGGTGGCCACAAGGGTGGATCCGGGAGCGCTAGCGGATCCACTAGTGGTGAGGGGGGCGCCAGTGGCCCGAAAGATGGAGAAGGGGCCACTACTGGTCCCAAAATTGATTCCAGTGGTGGGGGCAAGGATAAGTTCTGACGTGTGCGGATATACACATAATTTTCAATGGATTTTAACACACGTTTCTGCTTTAATATTTATAAAAATGGTTTAGACCTTAATATTAAAACACACACAATAGGGCAAGTGTACCATGTCATATATGTACTATGTAGTAATGTACAGATAAGAACCAGATATCGATCCATGGACGCGCGCGGAGCAATGGTACTAAAACTCTATCCCCGATTTACCAGTAGGAAAAGATAGTTTGAGTTTGTTTATAACTAGATTAATTCTAACACATGTAAATAACTTAACTACGACTCCAAATAGAAAATATATAACTATATAAACTATAATACGCCAATCCTAGCATGTCATCTACATATAATAAGAAATAAAGGCGTGATCAACATTCCCATTTTCCGACAGTTAGTTTCCCTCTCGGGCATCCTAACATGACAACTATACAGAAAGCTAACACGAATACACACGTTAACCACTTCAAGTTGTTCATTAGCGCGCAGCTGATATGATCTCATGAGAATCTTTTAAAGATAGGTTAGTATCACCTTTCGGGAGTCCTCAACCGCACTAGTTAAGGAAAGCAATATCGAATACACAATACGACCACCTAGACTAGCATAAAGTAGAGCATTTCACAACCTATTCCATTTTACCAACTTTGAACACAAATCTACTAAGATCGCCATTTTCACCAAAATAACTAACAAAGATCATTAACCGTGTCAAAGATTGGTAACAACACCATTAAGCTTTTAAGACTCTTTTACGTGACGGTAAACATCTATAATCATTATTCGAGTGACTTTAACCAAACCAATACCCGGTTACAGTTTCATGGTGTAAACTTTATTAACAAGTTAACTAGTCTACTATCGGACGATTAAACGGACGGTTTCTTCAACAAGTAATCCGCCTAACACATTCGACAATCATCAAAGTCATCCAAACACAACTACAAATCTAACAACAATGAAACAAGGTTGCGCTATGATCATCAAGATTCAAACATGAAAAACGCCAAATTCATACAAAACTTGATTTCATACAAACGATTGTTTTAACTACTAACTAATACTAATGTTCTTGCCAGTAGGCGTACGATTAACTAAAATAACATCAAAATAGCATACAAAATTAGATTTGGATCTAAGAAAGCTTAAAAGATCAAACCATAAGAATGCTAAAGAGATGGATTGGATGATGAAGGATGGATCGGATGGATTCCCGAGCTTGTTCCACGGCTTTCTAGCAGCTTGGTTCGTCCGAAAATCGCCCAAAATCGCCTCTCCAAAACCCAATACTCGATCAGTAGCTGAAATTGGGCATTTATAGCAGGACAGACGATCCGACCGGCCGCGCGGATGATCTGACCGGCCGGTCACTTTACATGGGTCAGACACGTTTCTCGATTGCTGGCGTAGGCCTTCTAGAAGGTCCCCAAAAATATCAGGTTGATGTGTGCGGTCGGTCGCTTTGTTCGCGCGGCCGGTCGGATTGATCTGGGTGTCGTTCGCGTGCCGAAAACTCCGTTTTTCCTTCTGTTATGCTTCCGGGACATCGTTTAAGACCTGAAATCGTAAAGATACCCAAATAAGTACCAATTCCTGTGTATAAGGTCAAAAACGTCTGAAAATGGGAGTTAAACGGGGACTTTTATATGTGTAAATTAACGTATATCAAGTTCCCTGCCAAGAGTGCCGGGACGCGGGAAGAGGGCGCGCCTGTCTTTTCTGTGATAAAAATAACATGACAGTGTGAGATTGATGCATCTTAGGCAGAAGCCTAAAGTGCTCTTTCTCCCCTTATATTTCTATATTTCTAGGTATTATTAAATCAACAAACCTCCATAAAAGTGCTCAAAATAAGATTCTGTTAAATAAAAACAAATAACTCACAATCAAAAGATAACGAGTGATCTTTTCAACCCAAGTGATTCAGAGGGTGTTTAGGGTTGCTTTTAACTCTAAACGTGTGTTTTTTAAAGTGTTTAATTGACTTATGAAATTTTCAAAATGAGTTTTTTTTTAAATGTTTGTATTTGTTTTTGTGGTGAAAACAATCAATAAGTTAATAAGTTATTTTTTAAAAAAGTGTTTGACTTAGATTATTTATATAAAATGATCAAAAAATGTAGATGGGTTGTAATGAATGCGAAGGGTGGGTGGATAGATCTGTAACTTGTATTTTAAAAGTCAAAAGCGAGGATTTATGAATTCTCCAAAAACAAAATTTTCACCCATATCAAAAAGTCAAATAGAAAAAATTTCTACCAAACCCAACTTATTAATTTATTGTTTTTTTATGAAAAAAAATCAATACGTCAATAAACTTTTTCTGAACTCAGCCCCAAACACCCCTTATATTGCTTTGAAGACATAGGTTGAATGAAGAGCATGTTTGGCTCTCCAACTCCTTATTTACTTATCTCCTTCTTCTACCTCCTTATCTCCTTAATAAAAAAGTCACAAATTCTTACTTATAACTTATCTCCTTTTCAACCCACAAAAACCTCATTTTCAACCCATTACCCAAACAAACTTATCTCCTTTTTGATTAAGGAGATAAGTTATAAGGAGTCAAAATAAGGAAAGCCAAACATGGCCTAAAAATGATTCTTGGTGGAAGACTAACTAAAGCAGAGACTTTAAGGGCGTTTTGCACAAATAAACCTCTGACCCCTCTTTGGAGAGACGGGACACGGCTCCCAAAGAGACTGAACCGTCTCCAAGATCCTTTCCCTTTAGAGCCAATAGCCAACCGACACGTGGCGTCTCCAATCCCGAGGCTGTCCCGTCTCTCTCCAGACGGGTCAGAAGTCAACCGTCTCTCTCCCAGACGGGTCACACTTCCCCATGCCGTCTCAAACCGTTTCGGGAACCGTCTGAAGACGGGTCACATTTTACAATGGGGACTCGCCGTCTCCCGAGACATCGGGTATCGTCGTCTCCGGTGAGTCCCGATGGTTAGACCGGCGCTTCGGTTGTCCAGGTCACCACCTATAAATACCGTTCCCATTCCCGTCAGACAATCACCCCACCACCGTCTAACACTATCAGCACTATCCACACCACCACCACCACCGTCTAACACTATCAGAACCACCACACCACCACCACCGTCTAACACAAATGGCACCGCAACGATGGACTGAAGAACAGGAGATTGCACTTATTTCAGCATGGCGCCACGTCGAAGAAAGCACCCACCAAACCAACAAATGGTTCCATATACTGCACGAGTACAATCGGCTGGTTGGAGGGTCAGACCGGACAACCGACTCTCTTAGCCGGAAGTTAAACGATTTGACCACGAAGTGTCAAATCTTCAACGGGTACCACAATCGGACACTTCAGTTGGTACCCCCCTGGCTTTCCCGAAGACACGGCAATTAGACACACCAAAAGACAGTATAAAAACAGGGAGGGCAAAGAATTTAAACATTTGTCCGCCTGGCAAATGAGGAGGGATTATCTTAACTAGTTTATTTGTAATCGAATTTTATTTATGTTTTTTTATTAATGTTTATTTATGTTTTTTTATATAAAAGTAAATATTTCATTAATATTACAATAACAATATTATTACAATAACAATAAACAAACTATACTATTACAATAACAATAAACAAACTATACTATTACAACAAACTTCCCAAACTATACTATTACAACAAACTTCCTAAATTTACTTGCTAAGAACTAAGAACTTTGTTTGAATGGTTTATGTGCGCTTCATAGACAAAGAACTCTTCTTGCAAATAAAATAGACTACCACATTGTAGATGCAAATTACACGGGTTAACCCACGCGCAGATGCAACAACAATCCGAGTAGCCGTACGCAGATGAAACAACAATCCAAGTAATCGGACAATATTTTCGTAAGCCAGTAGGCTTCGGTTAGGAAACCAAAAAACGTCATTGGTTTGGAAGATGAAAGGTTTGGGGAGGGTGGTGGGTGCAAATTTTGTTAAGTGAATTCGGGTATTTATATATACTAGTGAGACGGTTCAGACGGTTCCCGAAACGGCTTGAGACGGCATGGGGAAATGTGACCCGTCTGGGAGAGAGACGGTTGACTTCTGACCCGTCTGGAGAGAGACGGAACAGCCTCGGGATGGGAGACGCCACATGTCGGTTGGCTATTGGCTTTAAAGTGAAAGGATCTTGGAGACGGTTCAGGCTCTTTGGGAGCCGTGTCCCATCTCTCCAAAGAGGGGTCAGAGGTTTATTTATGCAAAACGTCCGGTCAACGGGCTATTTTGGCCATTTTCCCTAACGTAAATTTATTCAAAGTCAACTATGGACGATAACTTATTTTATATGCTATCAGTTATGTGTTGATATTTTCCTCATTTTGTTTTTTGTTTATTTTTGTTAACATAAGATCTTTTCGGTTGTAAAAGCAAAAAATGGTATAAAATTAAAATAATTTATTGATTACCTCTTTAGCTTTTTGTTTATGAGAAAAATATATAATAATTTAATAATAATTAATGGATCAGGGGGTTTTAATACATTGTTAAGGCCGCCTGAGAAACTCTCCTTCCACTTTCTTCAATCTGTGTCTGGATTGGATGCATGAGTAGCCCCAACTCAACTCAACTCAACTCAATTTATATATAGCCTGTGAGTTTTATATTCCTTTATTATTATTATTAATCTGTTTGTCAATTCCTTTTTTCTTTTCTTATGTCTCGCCGTAGCCAACAGCCGTAATTTCATCTTTGTTCGTATTTAATGATCTGTTTTCTTTAATTCAACAACAACCAACTTATTATGTGTTTTTTCACTGAAATATTAGTTTCCATCTGTAACTAGTTTTGTTATACTGAGTTTGTGTATGTGTGTGTACATCAGCAGCAGTAACTATTGTATCACTTGTAGGTTTTTCTTTTATACATGTGTATCATGTGTGGATCAGTTGCAATTTCATCTGTGTTTGGTTGATTGGTTGGTAGCAACTGTTATACAATGGACAAATCATGCTGATCACGCCCTCTTTCTATGTAGCTCATCTCTTTGAAATTAAAAAACAAAAGAAGAAGAAGAATTGTACTCATGGACAGCGGGCCCAATAGCACCGGTTGGGGTGCTTCGTTCTTTGTACAGACGACAACTGAAGATGTCTCTGCAGCTGCTGTTGCTACTTCACCAAGACCATCCGCGGTATTCTCATCAAAACTCGACACTGGTAGCCCTCTTCAGAAGCTTCAGACTCAAGTTTTCAGAGTATTCAAAGGCTTTTCCCCTTCGACCGAAGACAAAGGTAGAACTTACAATCCTGAACTGTTAACTACCCAAAAACGTCAATGGGCGAGCTTCCAATTACAGGCACTGGTATGTTCTTTCTTTATGTAATATTACTTACTTTTATCAGGTTATTTTTAACTTTAATCATTGTCTAATATATTTCAGCATCAAAGGATATTGAAAGAACCATCGAGGCTATTTGAGAGCATGGTGGTGGTTGGGTTGCATCCAAATTGTGACATTCAAGCACTTCAGAGGCAATATATTGGTAGAAGATCTGAAGGTCCAGGGAGGCTGCGAACTGCACTAAGTGGTCAACATCAGTTTCGGGTAGAACCAAATATCGAGCCTCAGGTGCGTGCGGCTCCCTTTTATAAAAAAAGATGAAATTGAAGTTTTAATTGCTTCCATTTTTATGGATTATGTTTTCTGATCATTTATGGTACTGTCAGGTTCTATTTGTGTACCCTCCGGACAAACAGCTGCCTTTAAGATCAAAGGATCTCCTTTCGTTCTGCTTTCCTGGTGGATTAGAGGTTAGTCTACATAGTTCTAAAATAACCTTGCAGTCAATTCTAAGGATCATCTACTTAAAAAGAACTGTTCTCATGTTTACTTGAATACTGATTGTGCTCATGGATGAGTTGTGCTATTTGTGGGATTCACCGGGTATGGTGGTTGTTGTATTTGTTCTGGTTCAAGAAATTTAGTATGCTTTTATTTAGATGACTATTGTGGGAAAATAGGCAGTTTCCTGTGGTTGTGTATTTGTGTGTACTAGTCTTATTGACTCTATGGTTTCATTTTTTGTGCTTAAATGTTGCTACTTGTAATTTCAGGTTCACACCATTGAGAGAACACCATCAATGAGTGAACTGAATGAAATACTTCTTGGACAGGTATACATGTTACTATGTTTTACCTTCACATTAGTTGCCACTTTTCTTACTAGGATCTGATATGAGTGAGTTTGTTGTGATTTTTGGTGTTACATTTATAATGATAAATCACTCCCTCATAAGAAAAAATATATGATTTGTTTTTTTTTTATATCTTGCAAGCCTTTTGTTTTGACAAGGTAAATACAATATCTATAATAGAGGTTATCTCAAGCTTTTGCACCGAGTATTCTGGTTACTATGCCATTTTTAACATGCTGGTACTGTTTCAGGAACACCTCAAACAAAATGATCTATCGTTTGTCTTCAGGCTGCAGGTAATCCAGAAAGTTCCTTTCATTTATTTTCTTAGTAGTAGTTTCATTTTGCGTTTATAATTTATATTTGATCTATGACTTTAAACCTTTATTGTGCACATGATTTTCTAGTCTACCTATTACAAATTCTTTGCTAGTTAGTATAGATTGCTCCTTGGCTCATTGCTGCATGACGACTACACTTCTTTATTCTTTATTATCTTGAACAATCTTTACAAAATTTTGTCTTGAGATGGTACTTGATTACTTGTATCAACAAGTTCATATATACACTATCATGTATGTACATGTACTTATGTTATATGTGTATGTATATGTTTAGTACTCTTTTTGGGTTCTGATATTTAATGGTGCAGGGTTCAGATGATTCAGTTCTGTATGGTTGCTGTGTTCTAGTTGATGAGTTAGTGCACAAACCGTCTAGATTAATTTCTATGGTGTTGGATGGACAACCTTTGTCCCCACCTATGAGCCGGCATATTTTAACAACACGCCGATGTTACTGCATTCTCACAAGGCTTCCACTTTTCGAACTGCATTTTGGCGTGTTGAACAGGTTTGTCAACAAATGACCTGATATGAATGCTTTTTTTTGTGATCATCTTTGTATTTAGTACTTATGAGTAGGTAAAAGTGTCCGTTATAATCATCTTTTGACTTCCAGAAGTTGGTACACGAAACATCATTTTGAAAGGCTAGTACATGAAACATCCATGAGATGGGAGTTCAGTAAAATTCTCCAACTTAAAATGCTAGCCAGACGAGTACATCTAAATGGCGCATCGTAAAATGCTTGTGTAAAAACACTTTGCTTGTCTAGTTTTTTTTTTCATGGACCTATTTGAATGCATGAGTTCAAGTTTGTGGTTGTAATTTCGAGCTCAAACTATAGCTTGTGAGAAAAGGGTTAAATGCGAAGAATTGTAATGAACTTGGCCACTGAAGATTAAAAATCACCTAGGGAAGTCTTAAATCTCGTAAATAATATTCATCAGGGTTATATTGTCTAAGTTGGTTTCCCTTTTTTGCATTTTATTAGGATTGACTTTTAGCAAAGAATAATCAACATTGACCATGTTACCTTCAATGAAACTTTATGCCAAGTTCAAACCTTTTCTTGGTGATTTTCAAACTTCATTGATCAAATTAGAAATTCGGACTTTTTTTGCCATTTTTGCTATTAACCATTTTAAAAGTCACACTTCCTAGTGTTGAAAAACAAGGCCGAGTTGACCGATTACTCCCCGAGTACTCGCTCCAGGGTAGGTCGCCGAGTATAGCCGAGTACTCCCCGCCTAGGCCAATTTGACCCCCGAGTACTCCCCCGATTAGGCCGAGCACTCGCTCCAGGGTAGGTCGCCGAGTACAAGCCCAAACCGAGTTTTGGAACACTGCTTCAAAGTTATACTCTGGGTTTTGATTGGAATTAACATGAAAAAATGTTTTAAAAAACTTATCATTTTTAAGACTTTGATAACTAAACATGCAAATGACATACCGTGTAAACTTAAAAAACTTATAAGTGGGAAACATGATTTATCGGATCTCCACCAATCATAAATTCAAGTCAATCTCAAGCTTTTCTGTTTATTACCATTATGGTCACATTTGGATTGTCAAATTTATATTAGTAAAGATATTTTTTTATTTATCTGAAGATAAATAGTTACTTCTTTCTATAAATTATTTTAACTTTTTATAATAATGTGTAGCATTTTCACTGAAGAAAGATTAGAGAGATTAACAAACAGTATTAGCGATTTACATCTGGAACAAGCATATGAAAATGAAGTATATTTAGAGGACAAAGTGAGTGGTGTTTCAGCTGAATATGGATCCCAAGAAATGCTTAATGGAACCACAGATCATGTCCAATTAAGCAGGGGTAATTCTATTACTCAAAGATTAAGTGATGGTGTTCTTCCAATTCATCCTGAAATAGAGATGGATTTATCTAAGAAAGAATATGTTGCTGCTGACACAATCCCTAATACTTGTGATGGTCCGATTGTTGATGATATGCTTTCCAATAAACATCCTACTCAAAAGCAGACCCCAAATGCAATTTTGCCTCTTCTGCGTTATCAACAACATGATAATTCTGATTCTTCATCCAGGTAAACCATCATCTTTTGGCATATGTGACTTTTGACCACTGATTTGTTGACGTTAACTTTGATCAATGATTGCAGCATAACAGGAGTTGTGGATGTTATTCGGAAATGATGTATGAGGCCACCCGTGTATTTAACTTTTATCGTTAAGGCTACATATGTATTCAAACTGTTTTCTGGCCACCTAGGTATGTATCTAATTTTTTTAATACAACTCTGGCCAACAACATGCACGATGACGAAATTGCCTTTAAATATTTTGAAAAAACAAGGACACTGCAAAAGGGATTAGTATGTTTTTTGTCATTTTAAAGTGCCCTTGACATGTTTTTGGCCGGACATGGTATTAAATGAAACAAGATACATATTCAGGTGACTAGTTTCAGTATACAATTGGCCTTAATGAAAAAAAAAAAGTTGAATGCTTGTGTGGCCTCCACTTACGTTATGCCTTGTTATATTATGTGCTCCTTATCATCACTTGCAAGTTGCAACATGCCATGACATATTCTCTTGATAATCTATGTCCAGATGCACACCGTTATATAAACACATTGGATGTTTTCATTAATATTGGAAGAAAAATTAGTTGTTGCTTGTCAAAGCATATTTTAAAGCCCTTAAATACTCCTTCCATCCCAATATATGTCCACAAGAAAAAAACACAAATTTAGAACTATATAATTAATTCGTTGTATAATAGCTAAATGTCGGTTTCACCTTATGCACACAGACATAGTTATAGTAATGTAAATTCAATGAAGTTCAATTAAGGGTAGAATGGGAAACATGATAAGTTATCTTGGAAGTGGACATTCTTTACAGGACAAACTAAAATATAAAGGTGGACAGTTTTCTTGGGGCGGAGGGTCTTTTTCCCATTTTCTTTTTACGTTCATTCCCTATTGAAAATGTCTAGTTGATGATGCCAATTTCATGATACAGTTTCCAGGGTTCTCCTAGTGAAGATAGGAACTTTAGGAGTGTTGTTGATTCAGCAGAGACAGATGAAGCATCTATTTCGGGTCAAGAAGATAAGGAGCACAATGAGATTCTTAATTGGGCTAAGGTTTTTCTTTGTCTTATTTTTACATTTTTTAAAGCTTTTTTGTTGACTTTATAAATTTTCATCTCTCACACTAAAAAATTTGAAAACTGCAGACCAACAACCATGGATCTTTGCAGATTATATGCGAGTATAATCGTTTGTGTGTCCCCACTAGAGGTTCGGCAATCAAGTTCCACCCATTGGAATACTTGCATCCTTTGGAATTCCATAGACCGGATGAAACCATTTTACAAATTGCTGGTTCAACAGTTGATTTGATGTCTTGCAGCACAAGTTTTGAACTGGCAGAGGCAGGGTTTTTTTTATTATTTTTTCACATGTCTATGTTTTTATGTAATATATAAGCACTGAAACCGTGTTTGTTGCCACAACATGCACTGATGGTGGGCTATATCATTTGTGATTGGTACTGTAGGCTCACAAAGCACTTGCTGTGGAGGAAGAGGCAACGGCTTTATCAGTGTGGGCAATTTCAAGCATATGTGGCTCCTTGCGTCTTGAGCATGTAATTGTTATTCTTTTTTTTTTAATATAAAAAACCACGTCTTCATTTTCTGTATGCAATTTCATGGGCTGCTAGACAGTAAATTAACATTCTTATTTTCATTTTCCTCCCATAGATCTTGACAATATTTGCGGGTGCTCTGCTGGAGAAGCAAATTGTTTTTGTGTGCTCTAATCTGGTTCGTATATTTTTGCAATTGCAAATTACCCTGCATGGATGCTGCTTTTAGTCTGTGTTTGGTAACTTATCTTTGTTGCTCAACAGCTGCTGATGCTCTCAATATTACTTTAAAATACAAACATAAAAATATTCTTTAGCTAGTAGCTACACTTATATAAAAGAAAATACAGTGCGATGCTTGTTTGATTATTTGTTTAGGTGGATCTGCTTTCGAACAATTATTGTATGATTATCATGTGGGAGCTATATTATTAAGGAAATTTTATGTAGTATGTTTGATTAAGAGGCAGCCATTAATTTTTATCATCTTTTGCATATCAGGGAATATTGTCTGCTTCAGTGTTGTCGATTATCCCTCTAATTCGTCCCTACCAGTGGCAGAGCTTCTTTATGCCGGTATTGTGGATAATAATCTTCTTTTAATTCTGTAAGGCACATCTTGTATAATGTATTTGTATTCTCTGAATTCAAGTGTTGTTTTATTTTATTTGCTTCAGGTTTTGCCAAATGACATGCTAGATTTTTTGGATGCACCTGTTCCATTCATAGTGAGTTTTTAATTTATGTTTTTTGTTCTGAATCTCTTCATTTCCAACTATCAATTTAAGAAGGACCTGAATTAAAAAGAAGTGTTCTTACTTTGTCCAATGGATGAAAGGGATTGACATATGTACACCATAGCATTATAAGTTTTATTGTTATACTGGTTCCTTTGACCTATAATAATGTTGACCAGGTTGGTGTGAAGAGCAAAACTGCCGAAGTGCAATCCAAGTCAGGAAATGTTATTCTTGTGGATGCTAACAAGAACCAGGTGCACATTTAATGATGTTATATAACAATTTCCAGATCATCCAGTCCTTAAAATGCCTATTTATTTTCACTGTATTCTTCGAGAAGTCTATCTATTGCATTCTGATATATTTTTTCCCTTAATTAGGTCAAATCATTGTCCATACCACATTTACCTCAGTACAAAGAGTTATACGCAGCCTTAACTCCTTATCATGCTCAACTTGTGGGAGAAAATTATCTAGGGAAAAGGAGACCGGTTTATGATTGCACAAGTGTGCAGGTATAACTTTGTTCCTTATTCCAGTTTAAATTACCCTTTTTTGTATTTTCTTTTAAGTCCTTTAGTACATTGAAATTTATCGCTGATGTTCTATCATTGGTTTGTTATCATTTTTTTCCATCTTTTTTCTATTCGACTGTTTGAAGCATTCATGAGCTATGTTACTCATTACCATCAATTTACAAACAAATTAGCCAACTTCTGGCTCGATTCTGGGGACATTTTTTGTTGACTTCCGCTTTGACTAATCTCTCACGATATACTCATATACCTAAATCTCTGCTTCATTAAATATTATCTAACTAATTTTTTACATTTAATTCTTTTTTGTACATTTGATGGCTTATTTTTGTTCTTATGATTACTACTATTATTAAATATTTCTTATTTTATTTTAAATTGCAGCTGTTGTTTTTATGATTGTTATTACTATTATTATTAGTATAAGTCCTATTAATTCTAATATTACTAAACTGATGTGTTGATGCTAGTTTTTTTCATGATATTTACTAATATTTCGTGGTTGATGTGGTAATCTGAATTTCAATACAGTGCATTGCATGGGCATTACAAAACACTTGTTCACATTGTTTTAATAATTAAATTCCGTGATTCTGTTTATGATGACTAGAAGATAGGTTTTAAGATTTTGATTGAATACAGGTAGAAGCTGCAAAGGGATTCCTGAGAGTATTAAGATCTTATTTGGATTCACTTTGCTGTAACCTACGTTCGCACACAATTACAAATGTTCAGTCAAATGATGATAAGGTTTCTCTCCTCACATTTATAAAATTACAGATAAATTTATTTAATAGAAGTGTTACTTCCAACGCCTTCAGTTAGATATATATATATATATATATATATATATATATATATATATATATATATATATATATATATATATATATATATATAGGGACAGGTTCAAATACAAAGTAATGAAAACGTGCGAAGTGTGCGAAGTCACGTAACATACAAAATTACGTAACATGGACAGAAACCTACTAGTTCCATAACTAAAATCACGTAACATATAGTCCATTACCAAAAGTTACGTAATTTTGTATATGTGATTTTTTTAGTTATGAACTACTAGTGATTCTGTTTATGTTACGTAATTTTAGGTATGAACTAGTAGTGATTCTGTCTATGTTACGTAATTTTGTATGTTATGTTTTTTAAGGGTATGAAAAAATTTATATGTAAAGTTTTGAATGATTCTGTCTTATGGTACGTAATTACGTAATGACCTATATGTTACGTGATTTTAGTTATGAACTAGTAGTGATTTTGTCTATGTTACGTAATTTTGTATGTTACGTGACTTCGCACACTTCGCACGTTTTCATTACTTTGTAGAATAACCGTCCCCTATATATATATATCACTTTCAATAATAAAATGTTACTGAACCACCGATTTCTCACAATACACACACATGTCAATGTACATATATAACATCTATAAGTTATGCCAAAAAGCTTAAAAGCACATTTCCCACAATCTATCTTATCTCTTTTATTGAACTTCAGGTGTCATTGCTTTTGAAGGAGAGTTTCATTGAGTCTTTTCCTAGTCGTGATCGACCTTTTATGAAGGTAATTCTTTTACTTAAAGTTATCATATGCATCTTTGTAGTTTCGTATATTGCCATCATAGAAAGAATACTTCACAAAATAAAATACGAACATTAAACTTTTTTTTTCCGATTTCAGCAACCAACTTTTCGTTAGGTGAAAAGCCGAAACCAACTTGCAGTTTATTATTTACTGGTTTTGGCAACAATTTTCATTTAAACTGATTATACACATGGGAAAAGTGTGAATTTGGTTGCTATTTGCCCATCTTTTGAGAATATGCTTTGTTCTGCTAATGGTTTTTAGATGCTAGTTATCTATTCTCTGACCAAATAAGAATAACATGCCATAGTTAATTTATTATTTTTTTGGGGAACAGCTATTTGTGGATACGCAACTCTTCTCTGTACATACCGACCTGGTATTATCTCTATTCCAAAAGGATTAGCAGCTTGAAGTTGTGACATGTAGTTATAGGCAGTTGAGCAGGTAAGTTATATGAGTTAAAAAGAAATACTATGTAAGATTGATTTTCCCATTTGTGCCATTAGCTTCTTTTACAATCAACAACAGCCTTGTTGTGGAAAAAAAAGTAATAATAATAATAATAAAGCATTTTGTAATTTAGTTTAGTACTCGTCAAGGCATGCGTTGTCGCGTAAGCGTTCAATAACAAGAAGCTTTGGTGAAATTTTGCCATGTAAGAAGCTTTCATCATGTACTATAAACACTTTTGGATGTGGTTAAATGGTGTAATTGGTCTCTTTGAAGAATGTCATGAATAACTCTTATGTCTCTAGTGGAAAAAGACAAGTGAAAGATTATCATATTATTGTGTGTGTGTGTGTGTGTGAAATTGTGAATCATCATTGGACTCATGTGCCTTCTTTTTAGTAGCTACGCTATCTTATCTTTAGGTCCACAATGCCT
Organism: Ambrosia artemisiifolia; assembly: GCA_032199755.1. Taxonomy (NCBI): domain Eukaryota; kingdom Viridiplantae; phylum Streptophyta; class Magnoliopsida; order Asterales; family Asteraceae; genus Ambrosia; species Ambrosia artemisiifolia. Next base: position 39,386,310 of record CM063524.1, read on the forward strand.
AGACTAGTCATCACGTACACTTGATGTTTAGTTAACACTGTCTAGTCTTGCAATCACGTGCACTAGAACTTGATATCATAAAAAAAAAGTTTTATACCTACAAGTTGTGATGACTAATAATAAACAAAAATATCCAGACTTGTTTGGTCACCGTTTCATTGCTCATCTTAAGGTGAGACCATGTTGATGGGATTGAGATTTATGTATACAAATTTAAGTAAAAATTATGGATTTAGTTTTTTATATTTACAAAAATTTTCAATGAATGCCTTTTAACTTTAAAAGCTAAACAGGTTAGTGTTAAAGGACAAATGGTGCGAGGTTTTGAAATTTTAACGAAGAATCTTATCAATTTTAAAGTTAAAAGACTTCTATTGAAAATTCATGTAAACATGAAGGATGAAATCTGTAATTTTTCTAAAATTTAATGAGTAGGGTGGTTGTGAGAAGACCGAAGAACCATGAATATACAGTTTTGTTTAAAAAGTGAAAGATAAAATTTGGGTTCATTTGATTCATTTTTGGAGTTTGAAGTGCCCTTCACAATTTAAGTTTACATGGTCCAATTAAGGTAAAATAAGGTGACAACGTGACACTCCCTCATTTAGGTGTATTAGGGCATAAGGGGTGCTCAACTGATTTGCTTTTCACTTCACTGATTTCTATCAGTCCTGCACTGCCACATTACTTTACTGATTTCCTTCACTGAAACACTTTTTTGTAGGCATCACTCCCCTGATTCTTTACCCAACTATCAATTATTTTCACACATAATAATAATAATAATAAAATAAAAAATGAAAACTAGTGACTTTTGTAAGTCACGATCAGAAAGAAAATAAAATTAAAAAATTGAAAGTTAGAGGCACAAAAGTCTAAAGAAAACTAGTGACTTTTTTTTTCTCTCTCTATACACTCTACACACACAATACACATATCTATACATACACAACTTATATCTATCACCATCTTCATCTTCAAGCTTTCAACAAAGTTAAAGAAAAAAACCTTGCAGCTAAAGAATAGAGAGAGAGAGAAAGAAGAGTCTAAACCATAAAAAAGAATTGTGTGAAAGTTTGTGCCACATCCGTGAACCAGCACGGTAACTAGAACCCAGATTTGGTTCACGGGACCACTACCAGCATGGGTGGCGGCGGTGTTACCGTACTGATAATAGGGTACCCGTGACCAATTCTGATAGCGTCTCGTCCCCCTTAGGTTCAGTTTTAGGTGCCCCTATACACTTAGTGATTTCTATCTTTCTTACCATTTGGCATAAATTATAAGAAATTCATAGGTTATGGCCTGAGTTACACGTAATTTTACAATAAAAATACCACGAAGCTTTAATTTGCAATTCAGAAAGGGGTGGCGGCGTAGCTTGTTGCCCGTCTACCTTCTATTGTGATGTAACTTTCGTATTTTGTTTTAATGAAAGCATTTTAATTAAAAAAAAAACTAAAATAAAATTTTATCTTAAATACGGAAATTTAAATATAAATATGATAATCAACAAAAATATACAAACAGTTCAACCACCCTAAATTTTTCATTGTAAATAACATTGGATGTTTTATTTATACCAGTGACATCGCTATCTGATATTAGCAAGCTAACACCACCTCTGCTTTTTACTGTAAATATTACGACATACAACAGACCATGTGTAAAAACTGAGTTTTCAAATACAATCCCACCCTCAATAGTGACTGTCATTTGTTTTTGTTTATCGTCATTGCAAAACATATGTATAATGTTTTAATATGAAATGAAATGTTGCATTAAGCTAAGAAAAAAAATAATTACAATAAGCACTCTGCGCACGCTTGATTTTTTTACAATTCTCAGCCAAGTTTGGCTTATAAATCAGTAACATTGTTTTTTTCCCTTTTGCAAAGAAAACATCAAAGGTGTCAATATGAAATTGATGAGTATCTTTAGAAAATAGCACCTTAGATGTTCGTGATACAGGTAGGGGCTAGGGAATAGTTTTATAAGAAAAGGAAAATAAGAATCTATAAAATGTGATAAGACTAAGTTTAATGGCAATGGAATTATTGAGCGTGAATATGGGGCAAATTTCAGACCCGAATTGGACGTGCACACCGCCCCCGTGGGCGTTTTTTGGGCGTGGAGGGTGTAAACGTTAAAGATTTTACACTGGTGCAATGTTTGAAAGGGCAATCACAATCAAAGTTGGCCAACGGTTGAAATTGTGACCGTTTAAAAATAATAATTTTTTAAATTCATTATTTACCTATTTAAACCCCTTTTTAACCCTCTTTTATACATTCTACTCACACAATTTTACATTAACTCTCATATTTTATATAAACTCTCTCATATTATCATGCATCCATTCCGCCCCCTTTTGGTGTTCCATCTCGCCCAACCAACCTAAACACATATCGCCCAAACACCACCCAACCGCTACCAACCTTTAACCTTCAAGATTTAGACACGAATACGATGGGGGGTTTTTGCAACTACTAAACATGCCCCAACAATATTTTCAAGGCCAAATGAGTTTCGCAAGCAACATGAATATTAACGTAGGTCGTATGTCGCAATCTCAAGATGAACCCGAGCCCGACCGCGTGCTGAAGACACAAGCCGAGTGCGAGCCTGGCAACCCTCAACGTGGGAAACACTCTCATAAATAAAAGGGAGATGCGGAGCCTTGTACACGTAGGGTCTATAAACCGTGGAGCAAAGACGAGGAGTATATGCTCGAGCGGGCTTGGCTCGACATTTCGGAGGATCCCGAAGTTGGTAAGCGTTATTTTTTATATAATTCTATTTATTTTTATATGTTCTTTTATTTTTTTTAATAAGGTTTAATAATATGTTTATTCTATTTATTTATATAAAATAAAGTATACTAACATGTATGTTTTAAATTTTATAGCCAACTATCAATGTTCTCTCATATTTTGGGCGAGGTAGAGGCGAATATCGGGAAAACAACTCGATATCAAACAAATGGACCGACATAAATAAAACATGTCATGCGTTTTAAGAAGATTACAAATGCGTGAATGATGGTTGGGGAAGCGCTTGTAGCGATTCAGATATATTGAAGAAGACGTTGGAGGAGTTCAATGCAAGGCGTGGGATGTTCATCTGTATGAGATGTTGGGAGCTTCTAAAAGGAGCTAAATGGGCTAAACGTACCGGGCATGATGTCGACTAGTAGGCGCAAAGAAATTACATTGTAATTTGAACTTTAAAGGAATTACATGGCATACAAGTAAAAGAATGACTTAAGATATCTTTATATATACTGGAGTTTTAGTGCATCGACAACAAAGTCAATAGCTTTGTGTATGGGACCGCAAAAGTTATTATTATAATAGAACGAAACCAAGTGTATGTACAAGACTTTTGAGCAAAGCAAATGAAACAAAAAAGTCTTATTTTCTAAACCCATGTTCTTTTATTGTCACCTTAAAATGTAACAAGTTGTGCTAGCTTTAATAAGAAAGAAAAAGAGCAAAGTAGCAAGCATTAATGGATGGTTTGCAAGGTACGTACAAGTCAGTGTTTTCAAGTGTGGTTGGACTGGACCATTTAGGATCTGGTTAGATTAGATTAGATTAGATAGGGAACAAAGACTTGTTTCAATTAACCCAAAACAAGAAACCTTAATTGTGTTACCATCTCATTTCATTTCATTTCATTTACAATTCACAAAGATGAAAAAGTAAAAAAAATAAAGTTAAAGTATGCAAAAGAACCGTACAATCTTCTCTCATGATCATGGCCACTGCCACTTTTGTCTGTCACCCTGTTCTGTGCTGTGCTTTCAGATACCAACTATACTCTCACTCACACACACTCTTCATTTCTTTTTCTTTTTTTTGTTTACTTTTTTCTTTATATTAAATATTAAAATATTCACACACACACACAGAGAGAGACACACACTTTTTCTCTCTCTCTCTCTCTTGAGCCTGCCCATTATCATGGGTTTCCGTATAAATTTTGTCAGAGACAATAGCTGCCATAAAGGCAGAGCATAGTTGCAGCAGATGCATCAGTGTTTGCAGTCTGCACAAGACACACACTATCTCTATAAACAAAGAGAAACACAGACAGGTTATTATGGTTTGTGCTCTTTTTTACTTCTGATCCTTCATTTCCAACCAAATTCAACATCTTTCCTTTTTCTTTTTTACAAAATTTGACCTCTTGATTTCTGTTTCTCTCCCTCTTGTTATTTGAGTGTTGAATTTCAAGAATATATCATCAAGATGATGAGTACAGCAGCTGGTGAAGCCAGTGTAAGAAACAACAACAACAATAATAATAATAATAATAATAGTGGTAGATATCCTTTCACAGCAACCCAATGGCAAGAACTTGAACATCAAGCACTTGTTTACAAATACATGATCTCTGGTATGCCCATACCTCCTGATCTCCTTTTCACCATCAAATCAAGTCTGGACTCTTCTACAAAGCTCCTCCTTCACCACCAGCCACCTCATCCCTCAAGTAACCAACCAACCCATCTCTTCTCTTCTCTTTCCCTTTTTTTTATTTTTATTTTTATTTTTCACCAAAAGATCAAAACCTTTTTTAACATATACCCATGTCAAGTTACTATCATTTGAGTCAAGAATCAAACTTTTTCAATTTTTAAGACCAGGGTACATGCGCAAATGCATAAAGATGCAAACTTTTTCCACATACTTACAATTCAGTGTTTGTTGATGACAAAGATCAAGACTTTAATAAATAAAAACTTTTTTAATGGGTATGGATATTTGGTGCAGTTGGATGGAACTGTTTTCAGATGGGATTTGGGAGAAAGATAGATCCAGAGCCAGGGAGATGCAGAAGAACAGATGGTAAAAAATGGAGGTGTTCTAAAGAAGCCTATCCTGATTCCAAATACTGTGAAAGGCACATGCATCGAGGCAGAAACCGTTCAAGAAAGCCTGTGGAACTCAACAACAACAATATCTCCTCTACACCTTCCAAATCCCCAAATTACCCTTCTCCCAATTCACACCCACTCTCTTCTTCTTCTTCTGATCACCATTATAATAATAATATTAATATTAATAATAATCCCACTCTCCTTTCCTCTTATTCTAGACCTTCTTCTCATCAAGATCACTTCTTGTTGGATTCAAGGTTTGTTTATTACTTATTAGTACTTTGATAGCCTTCTTTTTTCTTCTTCTAACATTAATATTAATTTGTTTGAACATAACTAACTAACAGAAAGATGATGATGATGAGGTATGGAGGGATGAAAGAAGAGCATCCATTTTTCTCAGAATCTTCTGCAGGAACCATAAAGACTGATGCTTGGCAACTGGAACCACTGGCTATTAACAATTTATCATCAAATCAAACAACTTTTTCTGATTATCATCAAAACAGATACTCATATCAACAAGATAATGCTTATTATGATGATCATTTGGCCTTGAAAATTGACAGAAAAGATGAACCAGAGAAAGTAATGCACCATTTCTTTGATGATAATAGCAAAGATTCTTCCACTACTCAGCTCTCTATTTCCATCCCTACTTCTGCTCGTGATTTCTTCCTTACACATAATAATGGTGGTAATTAATTAATTAATATCATACAAAAACTGTTTCTTCTTCTTCTTCTTCTTCTTTTTTTAAATATTATTATTTTACATAAGAAAGTTACAGGATAATATTAAGAGATGTGATGTTATTTTGCAGATAAATGAGGTTGTTGGAATAGTGAGTAAAGAAGAAGCACTTCAGTTGGTGAACAATGGTGGTGGATTAGTTCTTATCCTTAAACAGTAGTAGTATCTAGTGACGAGAACTTTATGCTGTGTTTACAACTTTTTTTTTTTTTTTTTTTTTTTTTGAGTTTGGTTTGTCTTTTTCTGATTGAGTTGGGTCAATCAAATCTCTGAAATTTTTGCAGCATATTTTGTATGTTTGCTCAAGTAGATTTGCATCTTGAATATATAGTTTTTTGGTAATGTGATGTAGCAAAAACCAATAAACAATAGATATCAAAACCTTTATAAATAATCTAATACTGAAAAATTGTCTCAACTTAATTAACTAAAAATAGTTAAAATTATTTGATTCACAATTATTACGAGTAATAATAGGCTACATACCCATGGAAAACATTATCTACAAGAGGCTGTTTTTTTATCAACAATTTAGTGGTTAAGATTAAGCAATCCTAACCAAAATTCAGGTAAAAAGGGATGGAATGAAAAATCATCATGTTGACTTTTTGTTGGTCAAATCGAGACGTAAAAGATAGTGATGATATGAATTTTGTAATGTGACCGTTAAATAATAGTATGTAAGAATATCCGTTGTGGGTAGAGCCGTAGAGGTGATCGAGAGATTTATCCAATAATATCTTACCATATCAACGCCTACGTGACACTGGTTAACGGCCAACGATTGCTCGCGTGAGGGTGTTATGGGTAAGGATTAGCGGGTTTTTTTTACCAAATATATTTAATTATTTACCACATTTTTTAAAAAAAAAACATCAAACTAAAATAAAATAAAAATTACACTAGACAAAAAAAAATTACACTAGACAAACCACATGATCATAAAAAAAACCTAGCCACGTAGGTGATTTCCCGAACGCAACATTTGCCACGCCGAAACGTGGTTAAACGGGTGGCCAACCTTGCGACGGTACTCCACGTGGGTAAACGCGAGGAACACGTCTTCTTTCTCTCCCGGGAGATCTCTTCTCACCTCCCTGTACGCGAGTTTGAAGTTTTTACACTTCGATTTTAAGTCCCCGAATTCGTGGGAGATGGAGTCGTTGGTACGGTTTGTACAGCCCACAAGGAGACCAAACTCGTGTAGCATCCGGTGCCACTGCTGGCCGCGTGAGTTCGGCGAACCACCGCCGGTTGCACCTCCTTCACCGTGCACCTGTTGGTAGGCGAGCACGAGTGCTATTTCTTCTTCTTCGGTCCAAGGAGTCATGGTTGAAGGTTGTGAGGTTTTATTTGAAGGTTTGTTGAAGAAGAAGAAGTTGAGGGTTAAATAAATAGGGGAGGTGGGTGAAAAAATTTAATAAAAGTAATTAATTTTTGAATTTAAAACGTTTGGTCAGCCGCTAACGGACGCGAGCTGGCTCACGTCTAATTGCTCGCAGCAGTCATCGCGTCAGTCTGTTGTCGCTAGCGGAGCCCACGTGAATAAAGCTGTGGCTAGCGGCAGGCTGCTCGCGGGCCATAACGAACAGTCTAAGTGTTCTCATGTTTTCTTATTATGGGTGTTCTAATAAAAATAATAATAAATAAATATATAAAAATTAGGATATTATATACTTTTCTCGTAGCATTTATTTTATGTCTATCCTCTTTCTCTTTGCTAATTGTTTTGTCCTAATCCCTTCTATTTCCCAACAAATATGCTCTTTTTATTATTGTTATCCAAAAAATAAGACATGTGACCCACATGTTTGCAACGCAGGGGTGTTCTCAAAAAGTCGATTTAGGCTTTTAAAAAATGGAAAAACTTATTTTTTATAACTTATCATAAACTTAAACTTGTGCGTTTTTTTAAAATTTAGGCAGCCCAGAAGTTTATGATAAGTTCTTGAAAATAAGCTATGATTTGATGGTTTCTTTCTTTCAAACCAACCTTCGTAAACCTATTAAAATGATCTCTTCAGAAAAGCCTTTTTGGCAACTTTTTTTTTGAAAGGCAAATTCATTTATTCCGACCCAATGTACATATACATCAATAAGCGAGAAGCTTTTGAATGTTCACCTCCTATAATATCCCAACCCGAGTTATACATCCCCAAATGATTACAGATTACAAATTATCATTCCAGTTCAAAAGAACACCATTTTTCCCAGTTGCAATTGAGCCCATTCGCCCGGTTCGTGATCCACAAGAAGGATTGGGTCTTGATTTCGCTGAGCAGTTCTTCAAGGTTGATCCTCTTCCCTTGAAAGATTTTTCTATTCCGTCCGTTCCATATGATCCAGCAAGTGGTGAGTATGATCGCGTAAATTGCTTTCTTTCTAGGCCTTCTTAAACCGTTGATGTTGCCGACTTCCAAAAGTTCCCTGATGTTGAATGCGAATATGGGAGGTAAGTTACACCAATCAGCCACCTTTTGCCATAAGTTTGCCGCCACGTAGCAGTGAATGAATAGATGTGTTGCGTTTTCAGAATATTCACCACAGAGGCTGCAGAGAGGTGATGTGTCGATAATTTTTCGCTTGATCAGTCCTTCTTTAGTTGCCAGTCTGTCTTGCTCCGCTCGCCACACAAGAATGTTAACCTTTTTAGGCACCCAATTGGACCATTTGAATGGATAAAAAGGGACAGCTTTTGGCAACTTAATAAGCTATGATCTCTTGAACCCCTTAGACTAACGGTTGCGGGGAACGTCCCCTGCTCCGTCTTGGCCCGTCGGACGGGAACATCACTTCCCTATGCCCGTCTTCGTCCCTAACGTCCCCAACAGGACGATCAGGACGGACCTTTGTGATTATTATTATTTTTTTTTTTAATGTTGAGGCCACCAACGGCTATTTAAAAAAAACTTAATTTTTCAAATTATATATACCACCATTTAACACTATATTTTTCTATACAAATTTCTCAACCTTAACCAATTCTCTCTAAATTTTTTAAAAGAATTCAATTCTCTAAAACACACAACCATGTCGTATTTAACTTTGTATGATTCGTCCTCTTCGTCAGGCGAGGAAAACCAACTGTTTATAAACGTCGTTTGGAAAGCGGCACAGATCATTGCACAGGAGGAAGAGGAGGGAGAAATCAGTTCACAACCACGTACTAGGCAAGTAGGGATGACAATCAAACCCGAACCCGATGGGTAAACCCGAAATCCGACACATTTGGGACGGGTTTTGGACGGGTAATCGGGTATGGGTCCGGGTATGGGATTAGTTTTTATTTTTTTCGCGGGTTTGAGACGGGTTTGGGATTTGATGATATACCTGTTTACCCGACCCAATTAACCGATAAAGTATACCCGTTTACCCGATTAGATACCCAATATAATTTCTAATATATCTTTTTAAATATTTATGCATAATATATCTAATTGTCCATCTACATTGTCATCTTGTGCTAAAATTACCAAAAAGTTAGTGTATACTATTTGTTATCTATGTCTTTGATTGTTTTTATATGATTCAAGTATTTTATATTTATACATTGTAGTCATTTACATATATATTTAATAATGGTAAATGTAATTGGTTAATAGTTACCCAATAGATGTCAGTCAGGTTTTTGGTCGGACATACTCAATGAATAAGTTTTAGAAATTAATGGGTTTACCCGAAACCCGCGGGTATACCCGATGGGTAATTACCCGACACAAACCCGACGGGTTTTGGGCCGGGTTTGGGACAAGCATACCTAATCGGGTATGGGGTTGGGATTATCTAAACCCGTCCCAAACCCGACCCATTGCCATCCCTATAGGCAAGCGGCCATAAGCAGAGATCGAGAAGGTTAGTTTATATTTTTTGTAAAATTTATGTCGTCACTATATTTTTTTTAGAATTAATATCGTCACAATATTTTACAACATACGTGTAGGTGCCCACGAGAGATTAGTAGACGATTATTTTTCTGATCAACCGTTGTACACGGCTAAGATGTTTAGGCATCGGTTCCGAATGAGTCGTCAACTTTTCCTACGTATAGCCGATGACTTGTCGAGCCGTGACCCCTTTTTTACTTTAAGATACGATGCTATAGGCAAAAGAGGGGTTCACCACCTTACAAAAATGCACAACAACATTGCGTCAACTAGCTTGCGGGACAAGTGCCGATTCGTGGGGCAAGTATTTAAAGATGTCCGAAAGAACTGCACGAGAATGTTTGTATAGATTTTGCAAATGTGTTGTGAAGATCTACAGCAAAAGATATTTGCGAAAACCAAACTCGAGTGACGTCCAAAAATTGTATGAATTCCACTTATAAAAGCATGGTTTTCAAGGAATGCTTGAATGCATTGGCCATGGCAAAATTGCCCGAATGCATGGCGCGGGCAGTTTATGTAAGGCGATCAAGGACATCCATCAATAATTCTATGGATTTGGCATGCTTTCTTTGGTGTTTCCGGTTCGACTAACGACAACGTCATACATCAATCACTATCGACGATCTTGTAAAAGGAACTGGTCCATATACTAGCTTTACAGTTTCGGGGGTGCAATATAGGCACGGGTATCATCACTAACCCGACACGTACTTTCACACCCAAAAAACTACGTTATTGTATGTATGCTTGTATTTTGCTGCATAACATGATCCTCGAGGACGAAGCAACTGGAATTTTGTTAAAACATGTAACTGAATCAATTTGATAAATCATGCTTAAAAAACTAGAAATTTTGTTAAGAACAAAAAGGTCCTAAAATTGGAAACTTTCTGGCCAAAACAAGTTCTCGCACCCTACGGGGAGTTCCCGCAGTGCACGAGGGACATGTGAAAATTTGAGATCCCTCGCGTACCACGAGGGACATGCAGAAATCCCTCGCGTTACGCGAAGGAGTGTCAGATCAGCAAAATTTTTTGTTTTGTTATATTTTAACCCGTTAACTCAAATACTAACCGTTTCTCGTATGTATTTGTGACAGGAATGATCAAGGGATAGCACCGGATGGTGAAACAGACCAAGCAAGGAACTAGACACTCTCGAAATGTAATTTCTTTGGAAATGATTTTCAAGATGAGTAAGCGGAAATGAGCGCGATGTTCCTTCATTGTGCAAATTATCAAACATGTTCAAATTATATTGTATATGTAACTTTAGTGAAACAAAAACAAGTAAGGTCACGTAAGTTATCGGTAACCAACCCGTAGATTGTACGTCTGGGTTATCTGTTAACCCAGACACACAAATGCATATGTTTAAAAAAATTTGGAACCAAATCATGACTAAATGTTGATTAATTGTTCTTTAATGGGGCGGGTCTTACAAAACAATCCAAGGGAACTTGTCCTAAGACCATGAGATGCTAATGTCCTATGATGTATGTGGCTTTTCCGCCACAAATTTCAAGAAAATGGTACGCTTAAATGTTAGAAAGCCCACTTAGTTATCAGTGGAAAAAATTCAGTCCCATGGTACAGCCTACCACAATTGGAAGCATTCTTAGCCTGGTAGTTTTGCGCTTTTGGCTCCTTCACCAACTTGATGTATATAATGTGTTCTTGCACGGGGATTCAAATGCAATGGTTTATATGTTCCAACTTCTTGGATTTGTGGATCAACACAGCCCAACACATGTCTGTTGCTTGCAAAAAACCTTGTACGGGTTAAATAAGCACCACACACTTAGTAACAAATTAGTTTTGACATGTATATATACAAGCGATGACATATGTCTATTTATCTATAAAAATGACAACCGTATAGCTTATTTGTTATTATTATGTTGACGATATTGTCTTAACAACTATTGATACCAAGATTCTCTAGCACTTTATGTTGGGAATCATGGTATCGTATACGGAGCGGAAGCGGTTTATATATTTAACAAAAACGGATTATATATACAATATATAATAATAGCCGATTTATATATATATATATGTTGTTAGTTAATTTTATTAATCCGATTAATAAAATATTCCCAATCAGGATCTCGGTTAAACGCGTATAAACAAATAAATAATAATCACAACCATAGGGGGTTTAGTAATCAACCTTTGACGACTACACCGGGATTGCAACACGCGGGTTACAACGAATCCTCGCTAGTAGGAAGTATCACGAACCGAGCACGAACCAACCAGAAGGAAGGGGTGACCGGCGGTGGTTGTTTGGCGGCGGAGGGAGGAGGCCGAGTGGTGGTAGCGGCGACCAAGGGAGAGGAGTGGGTGTATATGTGTTTTATTTTATAAAACTTGTGTTTAGGGTTTGATCCCCAATCCCTTATTTATAACAATAAAACTTACACATAACCCCTTTTAGTAATCAATTAGGATTCCCTAAAACTTACACATAACCCCTTTTAGTAATCAAGTAGGATTCTCCTTTAATAATAAACTCTTTTACTATTAAGTCCCTCCAGTTCAAACAATTTATTATTTCACAAATAATAAACCACCTAAATGTAAACTTATCTGATTCGTGTACCAACGTGTAACTCTTCGGATCGTACCGGGTCGGGTTACATAGACTTCGACTTTAATTACTATAGGACATACCATATGTCCAACAATCTCCCACTTGGACGATTTTAATTAAATGAGTCAATGTGTGCAGAGTTGGACGCCTAGCTGCATCGCACTGCACCCAACACAGTATGACACTTTACAGTCGTCAACTAGTTCTTTGAGTTCAAGTAACGCTTTACTTAACCAAATACTATAGCCCTGATAATTCTATCAATAGGTCCCTTCTGTATAAACATATGTTGATCATAAGACATGGATCATTCATTCTTATATTGATCAACCATTCTCTATTCTCGTCTTTAATTCAAAATGGTCTAACGGACTACATTAGTCCGAGCGTGGCCACGCGTTTACACCAGTTTGAGTTTACGAGGGCGCCAGAATGTCTAAGCTTCTAATCCTATAGAAGTACAGAATTCCATCAGCGTCATATAACTCCCACTCAATCTTGGATTTCTCCCAATGCTACCCGGATTACTACCCATGTTTCAGGACAGTGTTAGATAACATCAAAGATAGTCCTTGATCAATGTAGTTTAATATGTGCCTTAAGAAAAAGGACAGATTGAACATATCAATATCAAAACATCTCATGACACAGATCCATGGAGATCGTTTTGAAACGAGTTACATCCAATATCATTCTCTAATGATATTTGTGAATTATGATTCTCAAACCCTTGAGCTATTCATCTCATGAATACAATCATTTCAATTCACAATAGTCTTACATTCAAATCCATTCCCATGTAATTTGATCGACTACGGACTTTTAGAATACTCTTATTCAAGGATTTAAACATACAAAAATGAACACAGTTGATAAATATTTAAATTTGCATTTAACTCATTAAATCAAATAAACATTCAATATAACTGTTATAGTTCAAAATAAAACACCAATACTAACTACAGATCATGCCCACTGTCTAGCAACTCTAAGCCCTATCTTTCCAGCATGCTCCTCATGTTTAGCTTGAGGTAAAGGCTTAGTAAAGGGGTCAGCCAGATTTAGATCTGTATGAACCTTGTTTATCACGATGTCTCCACGTTCTACTATCTCTCTAATATAGTGGAATTTCCTGAGTATATGCCTTGTGGTCTGATGTGACCTTGGTTCCTTTGCTAGAGCAATGGCACCAGTGTTGTCACACAATATCTCGATTGGTTTCTTTATGCTAGGCACAACATCGAGATCAGTAATGAACTTCTTCATCCAGGCAGCCTCCTTTGCAGCATCCGATGCAGCATTGTATTCTGATCCACATGGTTATCTCCAATCCCTCGCGCCAGAAGCTCTTCCTCCAAGAAAGTGCCTCTACGTTTAGTGAAAATCCTATTTTCAGTGGGGTGGTAGAACAGGTAACCAATCTTCTTAGCGTATCCGACGAAAACCACTTTTTCGCCTCTGGGATCTAGTTTATCCGAAGATTCTAGAGTGACATAAGCATTACATCCCCAGACTCTAAGGTAGGATACATGAGGTTTCTTTCCATGCCATATCTCATAAGGCGTTTTATCAACCTTCTTCGTTGGAGCTATATTCACAAGTCTTGCGGCAGTTTCCAAAGCATAACTCCAAAAGGATTTTGGAAGGTTTGTTCGACACATCATTGATCGAATCATATCTAATAGAGTTCGATTTCTCCGCTCAGACACACCATTATGTTGCGGTGTTCCAGGTGGAGTGAGTTGTGAAACTATTCCACAATCCTTTAGATGGTCGATGAATTCCTGACTAAGATATTCACCACCTCGATCTGATTGAAGCATTTTAATAGTTCTATTTAGCTGATTTTCTACTTCGTTTTGGTACTCTTTGAACTTTTCAAGAGTTTCATGTTTATGCTTCATAAGATAAACATAACCATATCTACTGAAATCATCAGTAAATGTAACAAAGTATCTTTCTCCATGTCTTGACATTGTTCTGAATGGACCACATACATCTGTATGTACAAGTCCTAACAGATCATTAGCTCTTTCTCCAACATTTGAAAAAGGTGCTTTTGTTAACTTTCCACTCAAGCATGATTCGCATTTTCCAAACGACTCAGAACCCTTGGAATCTAAGATTCCTGTGGTTTTGAGTTGTTTAACACGATTCTCACTTATGTGACCAAGTCTACAATGCCACATATACGTATCATTAAAGTCCAACTTATTACGTTTATGGGAGATATTGCATAATATGTTATCGTTTTGGATTTCTATCTCATAGATCCCATTGTTGGGTTTTGCATCAAAGTAAAATACATCGTTAAAATAAGCAGAAATAAATTCACCATTAAAACGATAATTAAAACCTTGTCCACGCAAAGCATAAAATGAAACAATATTTCTAGTCACACTAGGAATGTAATAGACATTGTTCAAAACAAGTTCTAAACCAGAAGGAAGTAAAAGAACATATTCTCCTATTGCCTTCACTGCAACTCTTTGTCCATTGCCAACATGGACCTCCAAGTCGCCCTGTTTCAGCTTTCTAATCTTTCTTAGTCCCTGCAAAACATTACAAATGTGGAAACCACATCCTGTGTCAAACACCCATGTCTTGCTAGAAAAAGCAAAGATTTCAATAACATATATACCTGAGGACTCTCCTCCAGAAGCTTTGGCTTGCTTCAGTTCAGCTAAGTACTTAGCACAGTTCCTCTTCCAGTGCCCAGTTTCATCACAATGAAAACATTTTGCATCTTTCAGAGGTTTCTTGTTGGCAACAGCTTTGCCCTTTCCCTTCCCTTTGCCCTGATTGCCTTTCTTCTTGGTGTTAGGTTTCTTAACTTGACCCTCCCTGATCATTAGCACTGGTGCAGTTTTGCCAGGTATGTTTACCTCAGCAGTTTTGAGCATCTGATGTAACTCTGCAAGTGTCTTCTCCATACCATTCATATTGTAGTTCATAGTGAACTGATCATATGACTTGGGCAATGAGTTGAGGATAATATCCCCAGCCAGCTCATCACTCAAGGGAGATTCCAGACGAGCTAAGTGATCAACATAAGCCTTCATCTTTAGCACATGAGCGCTAACTGATGTACCCTCTTGCATACGAGTGGTTATGAGTAATCGCATTACATCAAACCTCTCATGACGAGCCTTCTGTTGGAACATTTCCACCAGGTGCTGATTCATCTCATATGCCATCTTGTCATCCATGGTCCTTTGAAGTTCAGGGATCATGGACGCCAACATCAAACACGAGACTTTCATAGAGTCATCGAAGTGCTAAGCATAGTTTCTGTAAGCATTAGTTTGTTGGTTGATGGGTTCATCAGGGATTGGCGTTTCAAGAACATACAGTTTGTTCTCCGCCTTGAGAACGATTTTCAAGTTGCGGTGCCAGTCCATGAAGTTGGAGTGGTTCAGTTTGTCCTTCTCTAAGATGGACTTGAGAGAGAATTGGGAGGCGGAATTGTTTTCGTTTGACATCTACAAAGTTCAAAATTAATTTATTAGTATTTCATGTTTTAAATATCCTAATTGTATTATGACCCAAAACAAAATTAAATAGGATGAGACCCCGATTCATCAATACATAGTGAACTGGCTAAGCACTGTTCACTGGTATGATTAGGTAGGTAAACAATGATTGTTAATTGTGTCCACTACACAACTCTCCATTTTGGGGTTATCGCTAGGAGCGATGTATGTTTAACCCCAACTATGCCCACTTGATAAACAAGCGATGTTTGGTCCTTTACTGTTAGCTGTAATACCGGCCTATGTTACACAGGAAACGCGGTGATTACCTTCTTACATGATCAACCCCAGAGCAGGGTTCGGCACTAACTTCTGGGTTCGATTTAGAAGAAGTGTCAACGTGTTAAGGGTGGCATGAAACATCAATTTAAAATTGGGATTTAATTTTAATATTTACCATAAATATTTTGAATGACTCGTTAGCATGATGTGAGTCACACAATAGTTTATAAAATCCAATTTTATATTATTCGTGATAATTGAAACTCCTTTCAACACTCGACACGGTATAGTTTTAAATACCCTATTTAAACTACATTGGTCGTATTATCGCGAATGGACTTGTTTTAATATTAATAAAACTCCTTTTATTAAATATGCTTTTCGGTTTTTATAAAACTTGTTTTAACAAAACCGTTGTCATGATTGTGAAAAATTTTATTTATTTTGGGTTATCTCGATTATTTACAATAAATAAAACACAACCACAAAACATAAAATAAAATAACCGAATCGAGCCCCTAACAGGTCGCCCGTTTCGTTTTAGCCAGAAACGAAACGAACTAGTCTAAAGGGTTTCAAAACTGTTTGATAACTCCCACTTGACCCGAGATCTCTATCTTCATGGAACCTGTTTGTCCTTTTATCTTCATCTTGATCTTGTACTTGTAGGATTACAAATAAATTTGAAATACAAAATAAAACAAATCTATTCTAACCCTATCTATTACACCGGATCCAATATCCGTAATAAAAATACAAATCAATAAAAGATAAAGATAAAGATAAAATAAAACCAATCACAAACACAACCATGACAAGGGTCAAAAACCTAGGGTTCGATTCACATCACAAACATGAACAACTAAAAGCTTTTGATCTTTTGTCAAAATAAAAAAATAAATTTTGACAAATAAAACATAGATCAAAATTACAACTTTTACCATCTATACGCGCGTAACCGTGGCTCTGATACCACTGTTGGGAATCATGGTATCGTATACGGAGCGGAAGCGGTTTATATATTTAACAAAAACGGATTATATATACAATATATAATAATAGCCGAATTATATATATATATATATATATATATGTGTTGTTAGTTAATTTTATTAATCCGATTAATAAAATATTCCCAATCAGGATCTCGGTTAAACGCGTATAAACAAATAAATAATAATCACAACCATAGGAGGTTTAGTAATCAACCTTTGACGACTACACCGGGATTGCAACACGCGGGTTACAACGAATCCTCGCTAGTAGGAAGTATCACGAACCGAGCACGAACCAACCAGAAGGAAGGGGTGACCGGCGGTGGTTGTTTGGCGGCGGAGGGAGGAGGCCGAGTGGTGGTAGCGGCGACCAAGGGAGAGGAGTGGGTGTATATGTGTTTTATTTTATAAAACTTGTGTTTAGGGTTTGATCCCTAATCCCTTATTTATAATAATAAAACTTACACATAACCCCTTTTAGTAATCAATTAGGATTCCCTAAAACTTACACATAACCCCTTTTAGTAATCAACTAGGATTCTCCTTTAATAATAAACTCTTTTACTATTAAGTCCCTCCAGTTCAAACAATTTATTATTTCACAAATAATAAACCACCTAAATGTAAACTTATCTGATTCGTGTACCAACGTGTAACTCTTCGGATTGTACCGGGTCGGGTTACATAGACTTCGACTTTAATTACTATCGGACATACCATATGTCCAACACTTTATAGCTTTCTTGTATAGAGAATTTCCTATGTCAGTTCTCAGGTACAATTTTCTTGGCATACATGCACAATACACTAAATGGAGGATTATTCCTTTCTCAAGAAACCTAAGTGACAAACAACAAAGCACCACTACGATGAACCATTACTAGATGAATCCCTTTATCGTAACTTGGCTGGTACGCTCTAGACCTTACATTCACTAGATTGGACATTGCATCAGGTTTGCCTATTCATGCACGTAGAAGTGATGAGTAGCATTTTAATTGTTTAAAATGAATGTTGAGATACCTCAAGGGCACTAGCGGTCACACGGGTTACATCTTACTCCTCTAGGCTCACCACTATGTAAATATATATTTTGTATTTATTAGTATTAGTTTGTATGGTTCCTAAAGTAGGTAATAGAGAGTTGTATTTTACTTGGTATTTATGTTGGTTAAATGGAACAAGACATAGTATTTGATAGTTGATACGGAGAAAGATTTGTGATAGTGGTGACGAGATTTGGTTTGGTGGAGAGCCCTTTAAAAGACGCCACACCCACACGCGTATGATAACTTAACTAACAATAATAATTGCCAATGAAGTTGTAGCCTAGTGGTTGCAATGGAGGTGGGAAGGTTTACCCACTTTGTGGGGTTCCTGCCCTGGGAGGTCTCAGGTTCGAATCCCACTCATAGTAGGGTTATTCTGAAATGAGGGGCTGGACCTTAGGGGGGGCCCGGGGACCGGACCTGAAGGGTGCGGGGCTTCGTTATGGGTGTGTACCGTTGGCCGTTCAAAAAAAAAAAAAACTAACAATAATAATTAAAAAAAATTAAAAAAAGGAGAATCTTCATTCAATTGTGAGCAGCAGCTTTAAACACTTGTACCGTACCTTTTTATTCAAACCAACCCCTCAACCTTCTGCTCTCAAGTCTGACCACATCGTAAGTGAGTATGGGACCCACCCCTCACCTTCCCTCCTGACACTGACTGACACATCAGCCTGCCTTCTGTCAGAGATCCAATTCACCACGACACCGTTTCATGCCACTACTAACATTTTGTATCTAATCAAATCAAATGGGGCCTTTTTTGGATTACCTCTATACTTGAGGGGGCTGTTTGGCCTCGACAGTAACATACCACATGCTTGCTGCTTGCACCTGCACTTGTATGTACTAATTTGGATGCACGTGATACAACATTTTCATGCTGCTATTCCTCTGACAAAAGGTTGCTTCATTCACTCACTACGTGTACCCATGGCCTTCTTCATTAAGGATAATAATTTCGCATGGGGCACAATTCGTGAATTTTTTCAACTTCACTGATTTCTTTCACTGAAACATAGTTTTTTGGAAGCAACACTTCACTGATTCTTTACCCATAATCAACGAGAAAGAGAGAGAGAGAGAAATCATTGTTACCATTCCGTTAACTACAACCAGATTTTGGTTCACATGACCACTACCAGCATGGGTGGCAACGGTGTTACCGTGCTGGTAGCAGAGTACCCGTGACCAATTTTTGTGGCGCCCCGTCCCCCCTTACCTTTTATTCCCTCATACTTAGCTTTTTCTTATATTACTTTTGTCTTTCATGGGTTTAAAAATCAAACCCAAATACTACGCCCATTCATTTGAGTTTGATTATGCTCTTCAATATAAAAACATTTTATGTTGGCTAAATAGGAGTTTATGTAGACTTGGTGGATGGTACCTGTGGCTTGGGATTATTAAGTGTGTGTTTACGTGTGTGTTTGTAAAAAAGTTAGATTCAGATGAAACGATATAATTAAAAACTAAATAGAGGTTCATACATACTATGCTCGCACAGGTTCATGATTAAAAATAATCCCAAACAAAACTAAATTTTTATATGGTTAATGATTATCAACAAGATGACAAGCATGTAAGAGCATTCCTAGTAGCTTCTTCATATTTTTTCCATAATTACTCTAAAAACTCTACTTTTTTTTCACTTCTTTCTATTTAATAATATTTATTCTATACTTTTATCATTACCTTTTCTCTCTCCTCTACTCACAACCACTTTTTAAAATATTAAACAATTATGGAGGATAAACAGTTCCATATCAAATTTACTGATGAACAGCAACTTCTCTATATATTCTCTATCTCCTCTACTCACAACCACTTATACACACTGTATATAATATGGAGGCCCCTCTCACAATAATATGAAGGCTCTACTGTGAATGCTCTAATACATTATAATACTTTAGTTCATGTGCCAGTGCCATTAGAATAGGGTCCGTGACTATGCATGTTATTAGGCCTAGTAACCATATAAAGAAAGCGGTCTACTATAGTTTGCTATACATTTAAAGTGGTCTACAGTCTACACTTTTAACAGATTATTAAAAAAACAAGATAATATTGTGGTCCCAAATTGTTTGTCCTTGCTAACATAGTTAATGCAAAATGACTGTAATAAATACATTTCCTTACTGACACCACACCTGCATACCACTCCAAAGACAGACAGACAACCTATTCAATGTACCACCAAACTTCATAGATTAAGTCTTGCTGATTGTCTTTCTAGTACCTGCTAACAACTTGGTTTTGCTATACAATTGTGAATTGTCAATATCATAGCTATCAAAGGCGCCAGGCGCACAGGACTCGCCTGGGGCCTAGGCGCAAGACGCAAAAAAAAAGCGAAGGCCTTACAAAAAAAAAGCGAACAAAGAAAAAATGTATATATTATCTATTAGAAAATTCATCAAATAAAGTAATTATATAACATTAATATTATCTAATTAGTATCAAAAGTTTTAAAATGTTAATGTATTGGTGTATAAAAGTAGTATTCATTAAATACAAGTAGAAATCTACCTAGAATCTAGCCATACTTTAGAGAACTTAGCTCGAAACTCCCCAGAATTTGGAAATTTCGTCGGATTCAGCCTCTAAACCATCATCTGGAGAATTAAAGCGTAATTTCCTCGACTTAAAGCGCCATCGCATTGCCTCGCGTAAAAATTGGTCCTAGGCGCAAGAGGCGATGACTTTTAACAACTATGGTCAATATCGATTTTGATCCAAATTTGAAAATAAATAAATAAACAAAATAAAGTAAAACAAACGCATTGTCGAAATTGATACAGTAAGAAATTAATAGTGAATAATATCCAAGATGTCGAATTCACAGTGCAGGCGAAAGAGAAACTGATAAAAAAAATCTAATTTCCATAAACTACTTTTTAACAGTTACACAAATACAATATTTGGGTATAATATGTTGGAATGCAGACGATAAGTAAACTAGAGACTGACCTATTAATGCAAACTTCAGATTTGATTGAGCATAATAGACTAATCTCCATCACTTAGTTGCATATCCACGGAGTTGTCTCTAATGGGACTAGAGCTAGGTGGCCTCTTTTCTGGCTCGTCATCTTCAGATTCTGACCACCCACGTATTCTTCTACCTGTATTTGATGAAGGTGCAGCCTTCACCACACAAAGTCAAACAAATATCAGCAATGTTTGTTGTTGTTTGTGTGAGTGTGTGTGAGAGAGAGAGAGATTACCGGGTCGTCATCAGAATCTTCAAGACCAGCAGCTGCAAGGAGATCCTGTGGATCGTCATCATCGTTGACCTGGTTATTGACTTGATTGTCTGGTTCATAATAATTTGTGTTGGCGTTGTCATCTTCATATTCATCTTGATCATCCATGTGAGTTTCTGTTTTCTTGTCTCTCTTCCTCTTTTTGCTGCTACCTTTTCTTCTCCTTCTCTCACCTTGCGCTCCATCCTCGTCCCCGCTTTGAACCCTATCTTTTCGCTTTGACCCACTACTCTTCCAATGTTCCTGTGACAACAAGTTCAAAATTGGAATTTACAATAAAATTGTAAATGTCGATACAGAAATTGATTGGTCACACTGCACCAAATAGAAACAAACTTTACACCTTTTCCCCATTCCTTCAACCAACTCTAATTAGGAGCAAAACCAACACTTAATCACCGACGTTAGCAACCAGGTTACAGTTTTTTAAACCCACTGTAGCAATGAATGACTTGTTTAACAGATAGCAGGTCAATATTCAGAAACTGTTGACGTGACATCTTATTTGTCCTATTAGAGCATATTATATGCCACGTGGCATCTGATTTTACATTTAATAATAGTTTATAATATAATAAAAAAAATATCATTTTTAAATGCATTGTTAAACTTGTTTTCAATCTTCATTTCATATTAGATTTTCTATGCACACATGGCATCTTTGGTTGCTAAAATATTAAAAGTGCAAGGTTAATATCCGTTTATAATTACAAATGACTAACCTTAATACGCTCTAGATGTTGTTCCTGTTGCATCACCTTCTTCAGCTCATCCTCTTGTTTTCGTTTTTCTAACTGTGTTTTCAACACAACATAAATATGAACACAACAAATAATCATAACTTAATATAAATACTGAAGAAGCTAAGTTAACTGACCTTCACTTTCTTCTGTTCTTCAGCCAATCGACTTTCTTCCTCACGTATTGCTGCTTGGCGAGCAAGTTCTAGTCTATGTCTATTTTGTTGATCTTCCAGCTCAGCAGCATCACAATGGACCTTTGCAGCCTCAAGCAAATGCTTGCAATATCCAACATGAGTTTCAATTTTCTTTTCATCAAATCCATGAAATTGTAGATTTGAAGCTGCTGATAATTGACTAAATACACGAACTGCGTTCTTAAGCTCAGCAACCGTTGCACGCACCTATTAAGAAACCATTTGGATCATTGCAGGTGTATACAGAGACAAATAAAAACTTTAAAGATTATTAATTTAATCAGTCACCTCATCCACCGTTCTTTTTGTTTTTTGTAGTGTCGAAGCTGAGAATTTCTGCAGGGTGACACCTGTGTCAAATCTTAATGTGTAATTTGAAGGTGCCAAATGGATGGCTTTCAGTAAAGTCTTTTTACAGTCTTGCCATTGTTCAGCTTCATAATGTGTACGGGCTAGATACAGAAGAATTTGATTGTCTGTGTTGTAATAAAACTTGCGCAAACAATTTTGATACTGCAACAATGAACATATTTAGTACCATCACATTCTAAAAATATAAGACAACAAAATGCGAAGCAAAGCTTGTAAAATACCATTTTAATGGCCAATGAAAAATTGCCTTGAGCGAAATGAACATGTGCCAAATTTATCCACACATCTGGCATCTGGACAAAAACACTTCCACTTGCAGCTTCTTGAACCTAGGATTTTCAAAGAAAATATGAAAAAAGATAACTAAGTTAACCAAATACCTTTACCAATTACAAAACATTTGGAAAAATCTTAAGGTAACCTGTGTAAAAAGCTCTTTCGCAATATCAAATTGACCTTTTTCAGCCAACACCACACCAGCACCATTGGCAGCATACATATTAGCTGGATGCTCCACCAAAACCTGAAAAGTAGTAAATCATAACTATTTTTTCATTACCGTATATCATAACTGTTAAGTAATGATCAGAGTGAATTTTTTTAATCTCATATGAAACGAGTAAACTGCCCAAAATAGAAACTGAAGGGATACCTTCAGTTTAGCAATCAAGTTAGGTGCAAAACAGAAAGCAACAAGCCATTTGTTACTGATTTTAGCAAACCACCTCAATTTAACTGACGTTACCTTTATACAATTGATGTGGCACTGGTTGATGCAATGTAACAAAATGCTATGTGAAAAGAAAAACAGAAAATACATTTATTTACAATTTTCAAACAATAAATGTCACGTCAGATGACAAATTACATATATATACTAAAATGACAAATAAGATGCCACATCAGTAATTTTTGAACATGTCACTCGCTGCTACAATCAGTAACAAAACTTAACCTGCTTGTTAAATCAGCTATAAAATGCCTGTTATTTAATGTGGATCAGCCTGCAATAGTAATGATCTAATTCGAATTCAAAAGTCCTTTTCATTATCTCATTTATATAACATTATCCTTTCGTTAGTAGTTCTCTTTTCTTACGTTTATGTTTATCTTTAAGTTATAACTCCTATGTGTAGCTTTTATCGGAGAATTGAAAGGGATGATTTGGTTTGAATATTGAAATTATTGGTCAAGAAACCTTAGGGTTCGTGATGCTTTTGATTTAAGCATTGAGATATCTAGCCGTTTGATTGCTTCTGTTGATTCTGTGTCATTATTCTATCGTTCTATGCCTAACTGAAAGTTGGTTGCTATTGCTAAAATCTGGAAAATGTGGAAAGCAATCACACCTTTGTGTATAATTCTTTTGCTTTTTCCAGATGAGTTGCTTCCAGTTTAGGAGCCCTTTTCTCAGATCTGACTGCTGCAAAGTAGTTCCAGTTCCCCTATATCAAACACACGTGTAATATGATATTATGATTTAGTAGTTTAAACTTCTGCATATACTTAAAGCTGTCATAGAATGAATTTAATATATTTTTTTATTAAAACAATATATATTTACCAAACAAAGAGTAGCATAAGAATCTTTTCCATTAGATGCATCTTTTGCTGCACGAAAGGTATCTTTTGCCTTGAGCCAATCATCGTTTTTAAGCTCCAAGTCACCCAGCATGCATAACGCATCTGGGTTTTTGTCATCCACTTGCAGTGCATCATGTATCTACAGTAAAAAAGGGAAAAATAATACTGTTAAAATTTAGACAAAAATGAAGAAAATAGAAGATTGCAAATAAGGATATTAAGAAAAGGTTAAGAACCAGTTCAATGCTTAATTGGATATTATTCCGTGATTTAGCAATAGCAGCAAGCCGTAAGTAAGCATCTACGTACTCTGGAAACTGAGGCTCAAAGAAAAAGGAAAACCATGTAGAAGTTAAAAAGAAAAAAAAATACATTAATCAGACCAATATAAATACACACACAAACACAAAATAACATCATTATTTGCGACTTAATATGAACTGAAATGCTTCTTAATCTTCAGCACTTCATAAAAAGTCATGAATTATCTACTTGCCAAATTATCCCATTTCGAAAAGGCGTAATTGGCAGGTCAGAATAGTATTGAGCATAAATGCATAATTACCAAAACAGACCACCAACCTAGGCAATGCTGCTATTCTATGATGATATGACATCACCTTTAATGGTAACAATAGCAACACTAGCACTCCTGCCTTTCAAAGTTACATTCTTCATCAGAAAATGAAATAATACCATCTCAATCATAAAAATTACCTTAAACAAAATCAAACGGTACAATAGGCTAGCAGTCTCAGTTTTATGCAACTGCTCAAACAGTCTAGCAAGATTGGACAATGTCGTAATCTTATCCCATGGTAAATCCACAGAAATACCATCATTCTCAAGATTATGAAACAATTGCATATCCTTGTACTTCCGGGCAGCTAAACTTGAATCAATTGGTTGGTACAATGCTTTTCTAATAGGATCAGGGTGTAAACCTTCAATAGAGTCAGACTGTGGTTCAGTATCTATTAATTTGAGCCATATTCCATCACCAAGGGCCTCTTTAAAAGTTTGAAGGGCAAGCTGATAAAAAAAACCACAAGGCATCAAGCTATCTGAATTTATGCACTCTTAAAATAAACGAGCATATGGAAAAGAGGAAAAAACCTCAAATTCTCCTCTTTCAAAATGAAGAACACCAATATTGTTAAGAAGCTCGATTGACACTTCTTCATTTGACTTTTTTAAAAGATTACGTGCCTGTCAAAAGAAATAAGAAAATCAAGGATGGAACCAGACCAGTAATGTAAAACATGGATATGTACAGTAAAACATATTAACATTATCTAAAGAAGTCTTAACTCATTCTGAAAGGGGGTGATTTGCTGCTTCTTTTACTTCATACAGAACACATTTATATTAAATACGGATGATATTACCTATGCACGGTTTAAAATTTTAGATGGTAACAAAATTGAGTAAAGTGGATACAGGGTATTAGGGTAGAATTGTCCAAACATCAAAAAGATATACAGTTGTGTATGAAGTAAAAAACATTGTGTACAAATCACCACTTATTCTAAAATGGTCATCTACTGGCAAGTACAAGTTCACTAAAAAATGCAGGAACAAAGATAGTCATTTTAGCCTTACAACTTTCAACAAGTTTAAGATAAAAGGAAAATGTGAAAACCTGAGAAAAACCCTCAAAAATGTTTTATATCTGATTAAGATAAAACAAGTAAATATACATAGACATAACTGATAACTCATAAGAAACCTATTCCAATTGATATCTAATTCCTATCCTATCCTAATCTATTCCTATCCTAATCTAACATTATATCAAACAGATAATTCAATCATGTTTAATACCAAAACTAATACTTATGTAGAATTAAAAATTTGACTAATAAATATCTTAAAAACAACATAATTATCAAACTAGTAAAGTACTTTTTTTTAGAAAAAAAAAACTCCGGCAAAACCATTTATACTTAAAACCTTAGAAGGCAGCAGCAAGCTTGGTTTAAAAATTACAAATGTGCGCATGACTTGCGATATGCACGATGAGGTAATAAAAACGCATCGCAACAGTTGGTGCACCGCGATTCCATAAAGGGCAGGTGATGTGATCTGATGTGTCGCATCCGTATTTGAACAAATTAAACCCTGGGTCAGACCATTTCAAGTAGGGTTGGGCGGGTGAGGTAGGTCGGATAAAAGAATAAAGCTTTAAAAAGACTCATCGTAACGTGCTCGATTATGATGATATGATGATTACTGATTAGAGACTAATTTTCAGTATACTTATATGATTTTTTTAGTATGTTATATATGTTAAAAATTATAAGTGTGTTGTTATGTTTAGTGTGCTATAAGTATGTTATACGATTGTTTTTATGTTTTAAGCATTAACATTATGGAAATTGCTATGTCTAATTAAATATTAGTGTTTTTTAATAACAAACGCCCCGTATACGTGATATGCGGATTTTCGGACCAAAACGCATCGGAGCGCCTCGTGTTTTTTAAGGCCAAGGCAGCAAGGTTAATTCATTATGGTCTAATAAAACCATAACCGTTGAAAGTCAAAACTAAAAAGATGCAGCACAATAGTAACATTGCAAAAATCCAAGAAAAATGAATATTAATTTCTTACGCTCTTAAATGCATCCAAAGCAGCTCCGGAGTCAGTTGAAATTAACAATTCTCCAAGATCCAGAAAGGCCTGCATCACAATTAAACAAATATAATGAGTACAAGTAACATAACCCTCAGATCATGTGCTACTTAAAAGTTTCGATAAAATCATAATGGTAACTAACATAACCTCGGGATCACGAGGATCAATTCTGATGGCTTTTTTCAGAGCTTCATGAGCCTTAGTAGTCTGGTTAAGCTGAAGATAAATGTGAGCAACAGCCTGCATCAAACAAGTCCAAAATCAGTCACTAAAATGTTACAAAAAGTGGGAACTTTGGTGGAATTTAAAGCAAACTTGCTTCAAGTTCTATCACTTGCCTTTAACGTCTCACAATTCTCGGGATAAACTTCCAAGACTTTTTCAAAATTTGATAGGGAGCTTTTGTAGTCTCCCAATTTTAGCTGTACTTGTCCCAGACCTGTTTTAGTACACAGACGTAAGATGTATATCCCATTTAAACGGGAACCATTACTAATCAATAAGAAAATCTAGTGTGTGAATTCCCATCGAAACAGTTCTGAATCATAGTTCAGCCAAAAAAAGTAAGCTAGTGAGAAGAGCTAACGGAAAGCAAATGAAAGAAACTATGTCAGAGAGAATTCAAAATTTTGAATCAATAAGTTTTTTATCCTAACTTCCTAAGCAAAAAGTGATCAAAAGAATTCAAAATTTCAAAGTAACTTAGTCGGATTAATCAACAAACCATAAAAAGGTAAAATGAACTCTTGTGGCTTATTGATTTCCTTTACGGACGCCATGTAGTATAGTCCAGCTTTTTCATAATCACCCTGCATTTCAGACCAAAAATACATAATATTACAAACACTAAATAGAAAAATCGTTGCTTAAAACAGGTACAAACATCATGAAATGTAAATTGCATTGTGTAGGTGCAAGGATGTATAATAACTATAGCTCAGTTTAATTGAAATGCAAAAATGATTAATCACATAAAAAATCGTATATAAATATATGATTCATTATGTTATTTGGTGAATTAAAAACTGATCTTGGCTCAAAAAAAGGTTTGGATTTGTAATATGGAAAGATGAAAATTTAACCGAATTATCAACATGTTAGAAATATTGTACCAATCACTGTTTGGACAAGGAATATAATACTGAATGTTTAGCATATCATAAAACTTCAGTAGATGAAATGAAACAAGAACTCAAGCTTATTTTGAAAGTTTGGGCGTTTAATGAATACGCACCTAGCAAGATTTGATAGCTATAAGATGCATTAAACTGTTGCAAAAGAATTAATGATGACCATACCTTGCTATGATATGAACGCGCGAGGTTATAATAAGAATGTGCCCTTGTTGCGCCATGAGTAGTTGCAGCGAGAGCTGTTTCAGTCAACTGCTCAACTAGAAAATGCTGACCAGTGAAAAAGAAATGATTTGCTAGATAATTTAGTGCCGTTGCACAGTATGGATATATATCAAAGGCTCTTCGCATCTTTTCCATTGCCCCCCTAATACCAGAAGCTACAACCAAGAACATGACAATTAGACAAAAATAAACAAACAAATAAATATATACATTAATTTTACTGCATCAACTATACAAGGCCAACCTTCATTTGATTGTAAATCCACAATTCCAAGTGCCACTAGTGCCTCAACATTTTCTGGATCTAACTGCAGGTAAAAAGTAACTGGACATAATCAGACATTAAAAGCAGGTGTCTTAAAAAGAACAATGCCATGCAAAAAGTGTGTTTTTAACTTAATATTTAGCATGACTTGCCTGCAACACACGTTCAAATGCTTGTTTGGCCCTCTCAAACTGACCTAATTTGTAGCGACAGAGACCTATGCCAAGTCGTACAGCTGCAGGACATCCAGGATACACTTGCAGGACCCTCTTGCAAAGGGATGGCAAAGTTAGAATAATATAACCCTTGTGGAATACAAAGGTGCCACAAATTGCTATAAAATACATATAAAAATCAAAATCTGCAATCTCCAAAAGGAGTATACAATCTACACTCTACAGAATCAAAATGACATTCCATGCAAGATAGTAAAAGAACCTTGTACATCTCCAGAGAACTAGAGAATTTCCCACGGTTGAACTCAACACAGGCCTGCATCAATCCAAGCCACAAGGTTAGTTTATAACTACCAAAACACTACTTGGTGGCTGATAAGCATCATAAAAGGCATTACTGAAATAGAATTTTACACTTCCCAACACTTGAAAGAATTATTGAAATTCAAATTATAAGAAAAGATAAGAATATGACTCGCTAACATTCTCAACAAAGTTTTTCTTATTTTTCTAATGACAATTGACATTCACATAGCCCTTAGGCATCCATATAGCTTTGTATATCTTTCTACAATACAAACTCACTGGACAAAAATAGCATCCAATTTACGAAGAAAAGTAGTCCAATATGAATATACCTACCTGACCCAGTAGAGCAGGAATATTATCTCGGTCTCCATCTAATACAATCTTAAATGCAGCAAAAGCCTGATCCACATCCCCCTTTGCTAGTAAAAGTTGACCTGTAACCAAACGTATAAGACACCTACAGTTTTTATCTATGTTTTAAAAAGCACGCTCTAGGCGCGCTTAAGCGCGAAGCGCATCTAGGCGCCAGCCTCTGCGCCTTATGTAACCCTAGGCCAGCATCGTATGAAAAGCGCAAGAAAAGCGCGATTTTTTGGCCAATAAAGCCCCTGAGGGGCGCGCTTTTCGTACACGGGATGTTTTTGTGCTTACAATTGTTATACATGTAGCTAAAAAGGTTGTACATTAAGTTAAATCATATATAAACCTTATTTGTATCTATATTTTGGGTAAATGATGCTAAAACCTATAGCATATATAAAAAAATTATATACTCGTCTTGCGCCTCGCGTACGAAAAGCCCACCGCTTTTGCGCTTTGCGCCTCGGTTTTAGACCTTGTCGCTTTTGTGTACTTTGCGCTTTTTAAAACCAAGGTTTTTATAGGATCCAATGCATACACAAGAACCTTGTTGGTCTGATCAGAAAAAAAACAAGAATAACAATCTAGGGCAATATTCCTAGCTATATTATAATAACTCGTATGTATCAACAGTTAATTCACACCCGTTAAGATTTTGAACTCTCCTTAATGGTCGACTTAAGATGACCTGTGCCAGAAGAAGCTTATGGCGTTACCTTTGCCAATCCAAGTAGAAGGCTCATGCATATCGATTCTGGAAGCTTTGTTGTAGTACTGAGTTGCCAAAATAAAATGTTCTTCCTTTTCTCTTTGTTTTGTCTCAATTTTCCCAAGGTAGCTATAGTAGGCCCCCAAGGCATTTAAGATGGCGATTCTTTCATATCTAACATCTGCGTAGTATTCGTCAATTTCTGCAAAGCAAAGAAACCAGAATGACACCATTCCAAAGCTTGACAAGAAACTGAATGAAAACTATCATACTATTTGTTTATAGTAATAGAACAACAATAATGTAAGATTACATACCAGGACTGGATCCTTCTTCCAGAATTTGGCGGAATTGTTCGATCTTTCCTTGTTTAAAGTACTCCCTCTGTGCCAAATCAAAATACATAAAAAAAAAACAACTGGTAACATTAAAACTAACACAATTCATTATGTAAACCTATTTTTTGTATCCTAACAAGTTAATTAGGGATTTTCTTATTCCAATTTCAGAATACATGACTGTGGAGTATTAAATGTCCTAGTATGAACTCAACTAATTCGATAAAAACACATAATAATAATCTTAATGAAGATCCATAGACATGTTGTAAGTAGAGTAGAGTAGAGTAGAGAATGGAAACAAACAGCGATAATGAGCCAGAGATGAAGGGGAGCTTGTTCGGCTTTAAGAATGTCGAGAATATCAGTAGCATCTCGAGGAAGCTGGTCCAGAGCCACCCGTACCTCCTCCTCTGAATTTTGTACCGGAATATAAACACACGCCATACGCCACCCCGATTAATTTTTATTATTATTATTATTAGGGTTTTGCCTTCCGCCGGCCGCCGTCTGATTGCTCGCCGGAATTTCTTTTCAGGATGAATAATAAGGATTTTTACAAGGTTTAACAATTAATCTTAGGGTGATGCTAAATGCACCCCCTATTTTATTATTTTTACTGATTACACTCCCCCCTTAAACTTTCAAATAAATACAATCAAACCTTTTATTTTCTATTTTTAATCTATATCTACTTTAAATTTTTTAAAACCTCAATAACTTAAGTACTTAACTAAATTATATAACCAAGTCTTATCAAAACGTTTAAGCATGAAAAGAAAATTAAATTATATAACTAATTCTTATCTTAAACTTTTAGCATTGATACAGAACAAATTAAACAATATAAACAAGAGTTGACCAAAGTTTTATTTTTATATATAAAAATAACCAATTTTAACCTTCTCTTTCTTCGAAACCATACTTATCAATTTGTTTTTCTAAATTAGAAATAACCATCCGACCCAGGACGTAAATACCATAGATACTTAACAACATATAAGGATATGTATTCACAATTTATTACATAAATAATAAATAGTGGATTTTAATGTGAAAGGTGATTGTATTTTTATACTAGTGATATATGAATCTGCATATCATATAATATCATCATCAAACTACGACTGTGGAACTGCAACCACCATCGGAGCTGCAAGTGTAAGGAACCCATCGTCGGCCCAACCAAAAGAAAACGTAGTCCCAAAGTTAGATTGGGCAAAATCGGAGATGAATACATATAAGATAATCACAGATAAACAAACCAAAACAATAAAAATACCCAATAAAAGATTCAAAAGCAACCAAAACAAGACTGTTTGTGAATCTATTTGGTTCAACGGACCGCCATTGGCCGCCGGAGGGTCAACGGATCGTGCTTCCGCCTTCTACATCACCGCTTTATTGAGCCACGATCATTGACCGACAAGGCTGATGAGATTGAATGCTTATCAGTTATTTACGTATATAGCTAAAAATAAGGACTTTTATCGGGGTGTAATTTGACAACTTCAAAACTATTATTTATGGGAAGGGAGTGTAAAAAGTAAAAAATGGGAGTGCATTTAGCCTACCCCTTAATCTTATTAGGGGGGGAGAGAGAGAGAGTGTGTGTGCGCATTAACACTTACGATCCGACGAAGTATGTTTACTCAATCCTTGGGAGAGGCCGAGAGGGTTGCCTTTTCTTTGTTTTTTTAAACAACTTATATGAGTTCTCTTAAAAGAATTATTTATAGAAAAAAAAAAGATAGCTTTTATATAAAAAAAACTCAAAAATTATATATTTATCAAATAAAAAATCCCAATATCAAATAAGTATACTTTAAATTTACTAGGTTTAAAACTTACATTAGAATATGCAAGTTTAGAGTGTGAAGAGAATATAATGATCTTATTATATAAATTGTTTTTAATAAAATAAAATTATCAAATGTAAACTTTTACATGACATTACACAATTATATATATAGGTATATATATATATATGTGTGTGTGCAATTATTTAAAAATAAACATGTTTAGAAAATGTAGTGGTGACGGCGAAGGTGGCACTTGTCGATTCTTTAATGACAATGCACTGTTGTGTAGTCTAAGACATCCCAACTTTTGGTTAAACTCATTCACATATTCTAGATAAAAATTGAATTCTTTCATATATGGACTCTAAAAAGATTATGGAAACAAATTGCGAAAGCCATGGGAGACGCAAATGGGATTGGGTTGGGTTGGGTTTTGAGCATTATATTAAAGGGGTGGTGGGGAACGGGTTGGACATAAGGTTTTGGGTTGACATTTGGGTTGGGGACATCACTTTGGCGTCGCTTTGTCCGAATTTGTTCCAGATTGAGAAGAAGAAAACGACTACAGTAGCGGACCAGGTAGGGTTGGGTGGTTTGGGCTTCAAATGGGAATGGACTAGGGGGGTTGGGCTCGGTACTGAATCTGACGAACTTGAGCTGCTGCAGAATGTTATCGGGGCAGTTAACTTCGAGCATAGAAACGATAAATGGGTTTGGGTCCTAAATGGGGTTGGGTCTTAAACTGTCGGCAGCTTCAAAAAAGGCCTCGCGGAGCGTCGTTTTGTGTTTCCGGCGTACAGGTTTAGAAGGAATTCATGGGTACCAAACAAAGTTCAAATCGTTGCGTGGAGGGTTGACCTGGATCGGCTGCCGACACTCTTGGCACTTCAAAGAAGAAACGTGCAGTTTGGGTCTGTCTTATGTCCGATATGTAACGAAACTTGGGAGACATCCGATCACTTTGTTTTCTGGCTGTGGGTTTGTGCAGACTATATGGCAGCATGTATCAAATTGGTGCAGCACTCAGCCTTTGTTCGTGTTTTCTGTCACACCCCGACTTTTCCCCTGGTCGGTTGTGACGTTTGGTGCCTTTGCCAACGCAGCGGAAAGATGCATCTAAGACTCTGGTTCCCTGAACGCCAATTCTAAACCTCTAGGATCCCCGATCCCAAGTGTCACCTACTCCAACCGTGCCGTTACCAAAGTTTAAACCTGAAAGACATACTTAAAAAGTCAACATAAAGTTGGTGAGTTCATAAGTTTTGCAAAATGTTACCAAATGTTCCAAGAATGTTACCGAGAGATACCAAGTTCAACGTGTCCATACTATGTTAAATGTAAACCAAAGTACGCTAGCTAGGCGTATGTTTTATTACTACTACGATTGGAAAACCATTACTAACTCACAAAACCAGATGTTGTGCCCGAATAGTAAACCTGTTCCTGTTTGAGACAATATGCACCCGCCCGGCGCTCCATGCCGACGGGTGGGGTTGGTCACTCCCAATAGCGCTATTCACATTTCCCCGTTGTGCAAACCAGCACATTCATGGTTCCCCCCGGGACTTCCAAAGATCGTATAGTAAACCGTTTGAAAACCCATAGTATGACAGTTGTTACCAAATAGTTGTTTAACACATGTTTTCTCCCCCAACAAGTGAAAACCAAGTAAAGTGGGGCCGTAAACTCACACAACCCGTTCCATTTTCCAAAACTTTGTTTCGTTTTAAGTTCCTCAGTTTTTCACAACAGAAGCATGTCTTCCCCCCGAAAACATTTACAAAAACAGTAAAGAGTGGGGTATGAACTCACCTTAATGTCCATGCTAAGCTAGCAAACAAGCCTGAAACCTCGACCGACTTCCTCGTGCCCTAATTACCAACAAAGGACACCTTAACAGTCTATCACACATAAGCCTAGCTTATTAACCAACACGAGTCTCAAAACGTTTCAACTCGACGAACCGATCATGACTTATCTTAATTCACGTATTACCTAGCACCCAAGTTGCACACTTGTCGCTATCCGTATGTAACCAAGTTGGACTAACACCCCGAAACGTATAATTATCCTGAATCCTAGTTCGTCTCGTAATCCGTATAAATGTGTGTCCAGTATACTTACTTTTAGGAAAAATGCTCTTTAAGAAATACATGTTTAGTTATTAAAACCGATTAATAACAATTGTTACTTTATCTCAAATATTGTTTGAAAACCATCTTTATTGTCACAAATAGTTAGTCTTTGAAAACATTTTGATTTTGTATATAATACACTTGTCCAAAACACTTAGGAGAATTTACTTATAGAAATAATAGCAGTTCGTTACGCTTTGAGTTTATAAAAATTCGGGCAGAGTTTCCTCTGTTTTTGTACCAACCAGACAACACCCGTTGTCTACAATTTTCCCCAAAATCAACTTACAAACACAAGTTATCAAATCCTTTAATCCACATTTCCGATTCACGAGACTATACGTTCCGACATCTATCTATACTTGATCCTATAAATATATATATACCAATATATATATATAATATAGTCCGACAATATAGTCCAATTATATTTAGTCCGAGTTCGAAACCACGAGTCACGTCAAGTTAACCATTTACCAAATCATCCGTTTATAATATATATTACCGTTTATTATTATTCGGTCCGTTCACGAGTCGAAACTATTTCGTTTGAATCAATATATTTATAAATATATAATATTCATAAATACATAATATTTATAAATACATATATATTTATAAACATACAACATTTATACTAATAACGAATACGGATTTAAGTATACCAAGCTTTACACCGAGCCGAAGACTGCACGTTGACCAGATCTGACCGAACCGACCGCAACCGCGACTGAAACCCGAACATCATTATCATCATCAAGCAACATGCAGACCAAGATCCCTCAACATCAACCAAACCTGACCCGAACAACTAAACCCAACCCGGACACTTCCTGAACCTGGCCAAACCACCATCTAACGAACCAGTTCAGACCAGAACCAGACCCGATCTGGTCTGTCCGGCCCGAACCACCACCGTGCACCGCCATTCAACCACTACAGGCCCAAATCGGCCACATGCAGACCCGAGCGGACCATCCACACCGGACCAGACCAGACCTGGACCAAACCCGAACCAGAACTTGACCCGAGCACCAAAACCACAACCATAGCCATGGCCGCCATTGGCCACCACCAACAATACCCAGCCTAACACCATCACCGAGCACCACCTCACCTTCGCCGCCGCCGCCGCTGTAACAGAAACCACCACCACTTCCTCGTCTCTCCTTATCGTGAACCACCAATAACACAATCGACCACCCAAACCTGTCAGATCTAACCCCATTCGAGCCAGAACCACCACGCCGCTTCTGATGTTGATTTTTCGGGTCCAAACACCAGCGCCGCCGCCTTGTGCCTTTATATAATGACCACCACAGCCCCTTTTGGGCCTGAAACCACCGCGCCGCCACCACCAGGCTTGGTGGTGGCCGGCTGCTATAGTAAACGGAGGGGAGAGAGAGACGAGTGGGTGAGTGAGGGAGGGAGAGTAGAGTAGAGAGAGATCGATGAGAGGGTTAGAGAGAGAGTGTATGTGTGTGTTAGGGTTTTCTATGTTGGCTGCTAGAAGCAAAATGAAGAAGGAAGGGGATAATAGGGTTTAAATAGCTAGGGTTTGTAGGTAGGTGAGTTGTACCGCGTATCGAACCCGTTCTAAACGTTTTAAGCCTCGGTTTATATTTTAGGCCCGATAATTAATTATAAAAAGTAGTCGGTTTTGTTCGAAATACAAAACCGAGCATAACTATAATTATTTTCGACGTCCGACGCGTGTTTTCAGAACACGCGCTTAAATCGCGTTAATTAAATCGGTCGCAGTTCCCGTTGTTAAAACGATCCGTAAACTTCCGAAATTTAATAATTAGCAATATTTGAAATAAATATTTATTTATTTATTTGTTTTAAATCATGAAGTCACGTCAGTGTAGATCGGAAATTGCCGGGTGTCACATTTTCTGTTTGTGAAGAAAAAGAAAGCGATGTACGCGGTCTGTTTGGTTGTCATTTGGTGCGTATGGAAATCAAGAAACGAGGCGGTGTTTAAGCATATACAACCTTCAATCCAAAAGACGTTTGGTGAAGTCAAAGCTCTAAGTTATTTGTGGGTCAAGTCGCGTTCAAAACAACCGGGTTTGGATTGGGATATTTGGAGAGGGTTCAAAATGTTCAAGATTGGGTGGTAACTCTTTGCTGTTTACTGTTTTGTTTTTATGTTTTATAATGTATGTTTGTCTTTCGGACTTTGTGATTGTAACATCTTGGTGTTTCGGTTATCGTCCCAGTAGCTGATTTGGAATGAAATATTTTGTTGGCCGTTCAAAAAAAAATTTATTTATAATTGATTGAATGATTGATTGTTAAACTCTAGATATTAGGATCAACAAAGAGTTAAATGCCAAAATGGCCCCTATGGTTTGACCTAAATTGCCACTTTTGTCACTTTTTGAATTTTTTTGCCAAAACCACCCCTCAAGTATCGAAAAGTGCCAAAATGAACCATATTTAACTGAGTTTCTAAGTGAGGATGGAAAGTCAGTTAAGTATCAGGGGCATTTTCGTCTTTTCATCCCAACCCCCCTCTTCTTCTTCTTCTTCTGCAAACCACACCAGCCACCACCACCACCACCACCACCCATCTCCACAACCTTCACCAGCCACCACCACCACCACGCTTCACCCTCCACCACCACCTACTAACAGATCTAAATCACCAACACCCACCACTCCTCACCCACCTTTGATTATAAAGAGACACACCAACTCCCACCTGTTATAAATACCCCAATATCCCTTAATATTATTATTATTATTATTATTTATTACTGTATTATTAATATTAATATTATCATCCTCTCCATCCATCCAACCCACCATTAACTTCGCCGTCTTTCACGTCGCCACCATGACCACCGACCACCTCCACCACCGTTCCGTACCAAAAACCACCACCACCACCATCCTCCAACCCCCAAACAACATTTCCATCAACAAATTCAATCTAAAAAACTCCCACAATCATCAAACGACGACGTTCACTCACCGGTGGTCGCTTTCCGATGCCTTTTGTTTCCAATGGACGGTGCCTTTTGTTTCCAAACTTCTTTCCCATTCTTTTCAATTTTCTTCTACTTTTCCCCTACCCATACCACTCACCTTCTTTACATAATTATCTCTGGCATCTTTCCATCCATTGATAATGATAATTATCTCTGGCATCTTTCCATTCATTGTTGAATTGAATAATCAAAGTTCAGCAATAACAATAACTGAAGACACCATATCGCTAATTAAGAAACCATAGCATTTAACTTACCCACTGCTTCTACACGCTTACAGAGACAGAGATAGCCGGCGAACTCCGGTGACCGGCCCTCGACGCGATGAATCAGGCCACACTGCTTGAAACCTGGATCGAATGGACCGAAAAATCACCAGCACTTCTCGGTTTTTCCTCTTTTTAAATATTGCTCGTTCTCTCTCTCTTTCTCTAACTCTGTTCTCTCTCTCTCTCTGCTCGTTCCCCTCTCTCTCTCTCTAGATCTACCAGTGAATGGGCAGATTTGTTTGGTATTATGTTTTTATTTATACAAACATGTGTGTGTGTTTTCTTGACAGTGAATGGGCAGGGGGGTGGTTTGGGTTCTTGAAATCAGATGAGGAAGATGGGTTTTGAGAAGGAGTGAGTTGAAAAGACGAAATTACCCCTCAGACTTAACTGACTTTGCATACTCAGTTATAAACTCAGTTAAATATGGGTCATTTTGGCACTTTTCGATACTTGAGGGGTGGTTTTAGCAAAAAATTCAAAAAAGTGACCAAAGTGGCAATTTGGGTCAAACCACAGGGGCCATTTTGGCATTTAACTCATCAACAAATAAGAGGAAATTCCTCAAATTCGATGATTCATCTAAAAAACGAATTATATCGAATATATATTGTCTCGACATTCTTATTTAATCATTCTTCGACTCCAGGAATATTTTTCAAACTCTTTATTTGCTTAATATAGTTTTTAGATAATTATATAATTTTGTTAGATTATTGATTAGTTATTAAATTAGGGGAGAGATAACGTATAAAGTCACCTTAACGTAAGAAGCGTAAGAAGCAATCTCAGCCATTAGATTAAGGATGCAGATTAAAAACCCTAACCATACCTGGGTTAAAACAGACGCACTCATCAATTTTCAGACGCACTCATTAAAATTCAAACGCACTCATTAAAATTCAGACGCACTCATTAAAAATTCAGACGCACTCATCAAAATTTCAGACGCACTTATCAAAAATATCAGACGCACTCATTAAAATTTTCAGACGCGCTTTACAAAAATTTTAAACGCACTCATTAAAAAGTTTAAAAGCACTCATTGAAAATTTTAGACGCACTCATCAAAATCCAAAAAAAAAAAAAAAAACAAACGCACCTTTACCTTATAATCAAACGCACCTTAGAAACCTTCATCACAAACAAACGCTCATGCTCCGTTTTTGTAGATGGTTGCTTGATGTTGCAGATCTGGAATAGGTAAGTTTGCATCAAAATTTGTAGATCGTTGCTTGATGTTGCAGATCTGGAATAGATGTGGTTGTTCAAAAACCAGGTATTATTCATTCCCTTGGTGGTGCTGTTACTGCAGGTTTGGTGGTGGTGGTGGTGGTGGTGGTTATGGTGGTGGTGGTGGTGGTGGTGATGGTGGTTAGATCTCGATCGGCTTTTGTGAAGTAAAAACAGAGACGTTTATAAACTTTTGTGAAGGTACAGGAAGATGGTGGTGGTGGTGGTGGTGGTGGTGGTGGTCGTGGTCGTGGTCGTGGTGGTGTTGGTGGTGTTGGTGGTGGTGGTCGTGGTTGTCAGATCTAGATTGGTATGTTTTAAAATGAGAATGGTTAAGATTTGAACAGGGAAGATAGGATTTATTGTGTTTAACTGTGGTTAGGTGTGGTTAGGTTAGATTGACATGTGTCAATCTCTGGTGGCTTCTTATGCTTCTTATTTTAAGGGGCTTTATACCATATACTTTCTCATTAAATTATTATTCATTTATTTGCTTGAGTGGTGGATTTGATCCGCTTCAGATTGTTAATGATAGCTACTTAACTTATAGAGAAAGTATATGGTATAAAGCCCCTTAAAATAAGAAGCATAAGAAGCCACCAGAGATTGACACATGTCAATCTAACCTAACCACACCTAACCACAGTTAAACACAATAAATCCTATCTTCCCTGTTCAAATCTTAACCATTTTCATTTTAAAACATACCAATCTAGATCTGACAACCACGACCACCACCACGACCACCACCACCACCACCACCACTACCACCATCTTCCTGTACCTTCACAAAAGTTTATAAACGTATCTGTTTTTACTTCACAAAAGCCGATCGAGATCTAACCACCACCACCATCACCACCACCACCACCATCACCACCACCACCCACCACCACCAAACCTGCAGTAACAGCACCACTAAGGGAATGAATAATACCTGGTTTTTGAACAACCACATCTATTCCAGATCTGCAACATCAAGCAACGATCTACAAATTTTTATGCAAACTTACCTATTCCAGATCTGCAACATCAAGCAACCATCTACAAAAACAGAGCATGAGCGTTTGTTTGTGATGAAGGTTTCTAAGGTGCGTTTGATTATAAGGTAAAAGTGCGTTTCTTTTTTTTTTTTGGATTTTGATGAGTGCGTCTAAAACTTTCAATGAGTGCTTTTAAACTTTTTAATGAGTGCGTTTAAAATTTTTGTAAAGTGCGTCTGAAAATTTTAATGAGTGCGTCTGATATTTTTGATGAGTGCGTCTGAAATTTCGATGAGTGCGTCTGAATTTTTAATGAGTGCGTCTGAATTTTAATGAGTGCGTTTGAATTTTAATGAGTGCGTCTGAAAATTGATGAGTGCGTCTGTTTTAACCCAGGTATGGTTAGGGTTTTTAATCTGCATCCTTAATCTAATGGCTGAGATTGCTTCTTACGCTTCTTACGTTAAGGTGGCTTTATACGTTATCTCTCCCCTAACTTATAAGTTATAACATCTATTATCTATTATCTATCTATTATTAATTATTATTATTATTATTATTATTATTATTATTAATATATATAAAAGAATTGAATGTTGCTGACGTGGCGTGCAATGGTGGCTTCAACCTCTTCATGAAACTGCCACGTGACATCATAATTGAAAGATTTTAGTGATTTTGAATTATTTTGATTTTTTAATAAAAAAAAGAAAAAGATAAAACTCTAAAAGAGATTGAGTTATTTTAGGAAAAAATAATTTAAAAACAAATTTAAATTTCTCTCTCTCATATTTCCTCCCATAATTTTTAAACGTTAATATCTCTTATATACGAGATTTTTTAAAGAAAAATATTACACCAAATTAACAAGCGTTTTATTATCTTTCCAACGAGTACCATAGTGCTATATAAAAAACGGAGAAAAAAACGACTATTTTTTTGTGGGGTTTCGTTCATACAGGAAAAAAAACACAAAGTGTTCAGGTTATTCATTGATCATGTTTTTTCTTTTAAACCAGCTTCTTATCCACGATGTTGAAATTCATCCCAATCGTTATGCTACCATTGGAATTTTACTTTTTTTAAAGATGGATAGGTATACTTCATCAAGAGAAGATAGGAGAAAGAATCGTGTAACACTGCAACACATAGTGTTACCTTATAGCAAGGTTAATTTTTTATTTATTTAATTACAAGAGTAATAATTATTACTATTAGTATTAGTATTATTAGAATGATTATATTTTTCAACCCCGAGACCTTTCCGGGGTAATCAGCTAGTATAACATATATGTCTTTAAACTCAGCTAGTATAACATATATGTCTTTAAACTTTCTACTAACTATTCTATACTCAACGACATTGAAAAAAGGAAAGAGTAAATTTATGGATGAATAGTAAGAAAGTCTAAAGCAAGACCTGTTTTTATTCGTGGTACATGCCAATTGAAATCTCAAACACGGTCTTATTATTGAATTGAGGTTAATAAAGTTTAAGAATCAAATAATATCATTCATATCCTAAATTCATTTAGCTAAAATTGATACCCAATTAACTAAAACGAGAAGCTTTTAATTAAAAAAAAATGAAGTCACCAAAGAAAGACAATGACTATTAAGCTATAACTTTTAAAAATAAGCTCGGAAGTCTTAAAAGTGAAAACAGCAACAGCTAATGAAGTAATTTATAACCTCAACTTAAAAGTATTACTCACTCATAGATCGAGATTGGCAAGGAGCTTGCTTTTAAGAGCTTTTAGGAGCTTCAAGCTTCAAACTTTTAACAAAAAACTCCTACTTAATAAAAGCCTTGTTTGATTGAAGGAGCTGGAAGCTTTTAGGTTGGAGAAAAAGCTCTACAGTGAAAAGCTACTAGTACTAGCGTTTAAGAAAAAGCTCCTACTAGCTACAAGTTTTTAATGAGTAAATGACACAAATACCCATTCTATTTTTTCTAATAAAATAAAAACTTTCCTTACAAGCTATTAATTATGCCCATTTTGGTCATTTTATACGTTTCATTAAAAGCTCCAGCTACTCTGCCAAACACCAAAATATATTTAAAAAGCTTCCAGCTAACAGCTTGCAGAGCTACCAGCCACCAGCTAGTTTTGCCAAACATACCTTATATAAGTTACCTTATTCCGCTACACTCTAAAAAACAACTTAGTAAAAAATATATATACATATAGATAAATGACAAACAAGACTTACAAATGTAAATATAGAGATCTACCCTTACAAATGCCCCTGTATCAATCAGCATTTCATAGGCAATATTTCGAACACAAAATCAAGCGAAACAAGTAACTGTTAAATTGTTTTCGTCTCAAAAGATCACCATGCACACATCAGAATCATGCTCCAGCTGTCGGCAATGCAGCCATAAATGAATTGTAAGACGATTCCAGGTCAAAATGAAGTTGCCTAGCCTGCTGCTCAGTCAACTCATCTGCTGCCCCCATCTTTGCCAGCCATCCGATCCACTCCTTCATCTTAGTCTTCCCTTCAAAATCCGGGGGTAAGATCGACAATTTGTTTAACGAACCTGACAAATCAGAAAGCAAAGGGAAAACTTGATCAACTGCAGTCATGTTTAGCTTCAACGAATCCATTGCAGTAATGAAATTTTGCACGCATTCCGCAACAATTGCAGCAGAGGTCACCCCAGAGGCCGCGGCGGCTGCCCTGTGCTCCACTGTAGCAGGCACACCGGAGATTATGAGGCGGTTCATTGCAGCTGGGCAGTCCATTTTATAAGTATCATGAAACCTTTCAATACTGGGGACTATATCTTTAAGTGTTGATGATAAGGTCTTGAAATGTGCTATGAGTTTTTGGCACTCGAGTTCATAATCAGCTGATGAAATAATATCTCTAACATATGCCTTTTCGAGCTTTTCAGTAGCCTTGATGATTGCATACAACTCAGAAAAATTGTCATACATTTCCCTCTCCCGTTTGTCATTCCATAGTTTTACTTCCATCAGTTAGACTTGTACTAGCCAACCTAAATGAATCATGCACACACAAGTAATGATGTCAGTTCACCAACAGATTTTAATTTAAAGCAACCAATTAAAACATGAAGTGAATACATGGCAGCATTTGAACAGCTATCTGAATATAGATATATTTCAAACAGAATTTTTCTCCATTGATCATAAAGTACATAGAATGACAACAAAAATGTATATAAATATAGGAGGGTAACGGTAACAGGGAATATAAACTATGGGTCAGATTGAAAACAGGCCAACAAAGTTTAAAAGACAATAAAGTGCCCAAGCTGTTTTTAGGAAGAATTGCCTGAAAATGATTGTAAATGTTATATAAGGTTGAACTTACATAAAGAATACCTGTGCTCATTAAGGGCAAAATGGGGATTTCATAAATTTAAGACCAATTCATGAAAAGTATAAATCAGTCATAGAAACCAGACATTAGAAATTAATTTCATACAAAACACAAGCGCTATCAAACAAAAAACCGAGACCTTGATTGAAAGCACGCCTGGGCGCACGGCGACCTCAGGCTCATCCCATCGC
The DNA here is from genome assembly GCA_032199755.1 of Ambrosia artemisiifolia. NCBI lineage: Eukaryota > Viridiplantae > Streptophyta > Magnoliopsida > Asterales > Asteraceae > Ambrosia > Ambrosia artemisiifolia. The sequence goes on from CM063524.1 coordinate 39,429,510, forward strand.
TTTAGTGTAGGTAAGGCGACCTCTGTGGTTTGCACAAAAGGCGCCGTTGAGGCGCAAAAGGCAGTGTTGCAGAAGGCGGCCTAGGCGGCCGCCTAGGCGCTAGGTAGAACAAAAACTATGAATTTAGCCCTAGTCGGATTCCTGGGCGTTTTGGCCATTAGGCGGCAGTTAGGCAGAGCCTAGGCGGGCCTAGGCGGTGGTATTTTTTATTTTATTTTTTTTATTAAATTTCTAAGTATTACTAGGTATTTCTTAGTATTATGTGTATATATCTAAGTATTATGTGTATATATCTTAACATATTTTCAAAAAACACCTAAATTTGTGTATATATATATATATAAAATACGTATAAAATACCAAAACGCCTAATTCCGCATAATTTTCGCCTAGTCCCGACTAGTTCCTAGGCTGGACCTCACCGCCTGCCTAGCGCCTAGCGCCTTTTGCAACCTTGGCAAAAGGTGCACCATAAAAGGGCTTAAGCGCGGGTAAGGCACACACCTCATGTACATGGCGACTTTTGGTGCCTCAGGATGTCTAGGATACTTTTTAGCTTGTACATGACTACATGTACGTAATTTATATATTAAATCACCCATAAACCTAAAACCATTTTCATGCCGTGAAAGCAAAATTGACAAGCAATTAGTATAACATAGGTTAACAAACTATTATCACAAAACAGACACTAGATTTAGCATGAATAAAACAGCAGACTAGGATGATAAATTTTGATGTTCAAATAGTCAATTTATTAGTATACACTCAAACTACAGAGTGAAGAAACCACATGCAGGAGCAAGACAAGGGCAATATCAAGACAAAAGTAAGCAGGAAGTAGTGGACTGATATGTCAATATTTCAATTATGTTATTCTTTTAAGGAAAGAAAATACTTTGGTTGTCATATTATGCAAACTTTATAGAAAACATGAATTGAGTATGTCTTCACTAACGAGGCCCACATGTTTATAGGTTATAATTTGGTGAAAATTAACTTGCAACATATGAACTGCATAGATGATAAGTAGCTTATGACTAAACCCTTGAACATTGTTGAAAAACACACAATAGAAAACAAGGGTCAAGTTATCCTACACACTACACAGTGTAACAAAAGTAAGAAGGGTGAGAGGATACAAAAAACACAATAGGTCACGAAATATGACACAATGAGCCACAAAATATAACACAATGCTGAAGAAAAAAGACAATGAATCACAAAAATGACATGATGATGAAAATAAGAAAAAGACATAATGCTATATAAAAGACACAATGATATAACGTATATTCTAAAAACTACAAGCTAAAAATCCAAAAAAGCGAAAACCTAAAAACTAAGATCGTGGGGTTCGATAAGACGGTTCTAATGCCGCTAGCATGAGTTCAATCGGAGTCCGTTTCATACCCTTCCTACGACTTCCTATTTTTCTTTCCTAACCCTAGAAAACAAGGCCAAACTGTCAATACCTGAACAAATAGATAGTTAGTTACATACTTACATCACAATACATGTGAATAATCAGAGAAAAATAATAAAGTGGCGGAACTTAGAATGAAAGAAGCATCTATAATTCTTAAAGCAAAAGTGGTTTCTTATATTATAGAACTTCTAAAACACTAACGAAGGAAGGATAAATTAGCAACAGTGAAAACATGACGATAATTAAGAAAAAGAAAGGCAGAAATATAAAAACTAATGATCAGGGAGCTTACAAAACAGTAATCATGGAGCAAACAAACAAATAATGATCAAAGTAAACATTATTGAGGTCGGATACTGATTTGATGATTCTGATGATACAAGGACCGAGTAAAAGTAAAAGCCTCCAATTGGACGGACGGGTGGGCTTATTCTAGTGGGCTTTCGCCCCAAATTACACATGATTCCATGGTTAAAAAGAAGAAATATTTTTCAAACTCAATAAAGAGAAACATGAATGTTTACATTTGTTCTAAATTTCTACAAAATTAGATTATTACCTATGGGGTCATGAACTGGGCCAACTGGCTTCACAAATAACATAAATAAGTAAATGAAAACAAACCTTACTGCTAAAGCATTTATGTTCTTTAAAATCTGCAATCGCAAGTTATTGTAATATCGGACAATAGATTTTTGATAGCTCGACGCTTCTCCTTTGTAGATTGCATTATAACATAGATCAAATCGAATAGTCTATGCCCGTTTATCGATACAGAGTTCGAGCAGTGGGGATTAGTCAATTGGGTAAATAGATTTCTCTTATGAAATACGCAACGAATGGATGGAAAGTTACTGGAAAATCAATCGGCAGTCAAATCCAAATAGAAAAATCGGGCCCAATCAAATATCAAACCTATAAAATATGGGGCCCAAGGATTTTGGAGGCCCAAAGCGGTGGCTTCATTTCACTTGGTTTGAAGCCGGGCCTGGGTCCACCAACAACATTTTGGTGCTTACATGACTCGAACACCCGACCTTCCCGTGAGGAAAACAAGGCTGTCACTCAGGGGATTGGCGCTACTATAAATATTAATAATAAAATATACCCTCTATTCTCCTCTCGTCTACTCTACTCTACTCTTCCTGCCGCCACCACCACCACCTTGGTTGATCACTCCCATCGCTTTTCAGTTTGTTCGCCGGTAGTTATCATTATCACCTTCACCAACAAACTCTATCTGTTTTACGTATTGCAAATAGGATGAGCGATTAAATATTCATTCTATAAGATGGATTGTTTTTTTTGTACTCATTATATTTGCAATGACTTACTTTCTTCACTACTAGGAATTCGCTGCCAATGGTGATGGATGACAAGACTGCCGTTACTGCTCCTAAACCCAAAAGAAAGGTCTATCTGCTCTTCACTTTTTTTTTTAAAATAATATTATTATTATATGTATATGCTTTTATTATTGGAATGTAAATGAATCTGGATCGATAGCTTGTTATTTTCAGATCAAGTTTATGCCAAAAGCGCCTCCTAAAAGAGACCAAAAGCTTGTTTTACCCAAACCGTTAGTATTCATTCATTTTACTATTCCTTTATTCTATTTTCTATGTTACACAATGTGTTGTATCATATTCATTAATGATGTTAATATAAACTTCATATGAGTTTCAAATATTTTTTTTTTTTTTTTTTTGTAGGGAGAAGGTTGAGGATACTGAAGAGGATGACAAGAAGGAACAAGAATTGTTGAAACGTTTCAATGTATGTCCTCTTTCTTAATAAATTAATTAATTAATTCTATTCATGTTACTTTGCTCTATATGAATTTTTAAAAGTTGCCATTTATCTCTAAGCAATTCGCGTTTGTGTTCAACATGTTTCTGTTCTTTTGCAGGAAGCTTTAAAAAAGCCAAAATTTAAGCCTGAAGTTAAGCGTAAGATTCCTGTTTCTTCTTATCTATGACTTGCTCACCTTTATTTCCCTCATAGTTTTGGCGTGTAGCTTCTAAGCAAGTTAAATGCTTATAATGCTTTAAGTTCATTTTTATGTTATCGTTCGTGTTTCTCGATGAAGCTTAGTAGTCAATGGTAGATTGGTAGTATAAGTATAACCTTAGTTCCCCTGATGTCGTGTTCCCTTAAAAACGGTGAACATTTGAAAAACCTGTATTTTTGTTTTTGTTATTTAATCATAGGTTGTGTCAAGTCTTCCTTTTGTTTTTACCGATATCTATAGGTTATTTCATTATGAATCATATGCGCTTATGCACATAACACAAAATAGACTATGCATGAAAAAGAAATCATATTTTGATTTATGAACTTGTCTGAATGGTTAATCTTGATAATGTCTGTGCAAGCATGCATCCTTGTTGCTTAACAAATTGAAGCTCATGCATTGTGAGTTGTGACACTTTTTTTTACCCTATTGTATGCTATTAACATCTTAGATCACGTAAATTTTGGAATGCGCCTCCATTCTGCTTGGGAAATTTCTCAATCATGTTATGAGTTTTAAATGTGGAACAACAATGAATCACTCTGCTTCCACATTTATAATATACTTGGGGGGTGTTTGGGATTACTTATCGGATTATTTGGGAGTGAAGTAAGTTCTTTGATCAAACAGTTTGAATTTTCTTATTCCAAAATGCTTATCTCAAAAGACAATAGGCAGCGTTAATAAGCAACCCCAACCAACCGCTTATTTTGCCTCTATATAATCGAGTCTAATACGATCTCTATGTGCCACTATTACAGCCACCACGCAGACACGGGTTTCATCATTTAGTTTTGGTCCCTCTGGTGCCAAATCTGGAGGTAACTAATTCATTCCTTTATCTACCATGATAACCGTTAACTTAGTTTCCACAACCGTGCGCCATCTTTTATTTGATTTTCACCAGAACATGTTTCTATCCAGGTGATGCTGCTGCCGCCTCAGGCATGGGAAAAAAAGAATACAAGGAGCCATGGGTAGGTGAAATACAACTCAATTGTTATCCTTCTGAAAAGGGCTAATGTCATAGAATAGCAATATACGTAGGCTAGTGGTCCGTTTTGATCACCTGGTGACAGGTTTCTTGCTTATGTGGCACTTTTCTGATGAGGTAGCTTATCACTAATTTACCAAACTAATTCTATTTTCAAAAAGTATGATACCATACTAGCCCATTTCAAAAACGTATAATTACCAAAATTGCCCTTCTCAAAGTTATTTCTTTATAATACTATCTCAGTGCTTTATATTTTCCCTGTGTTTGTGCAATACAATTCAGGATTATTACAAGTACTATCCAGTTACTCTACCTGTAAGGAGGCCATACTCCGGAAATCCAGGTATGATTCCTCTTTATTGCGTTATCTTTTTTGTTTTATTGCGTTATCGTGCTGGGTTATTTGATTTATTATTATTATTTGCAACTGCTAGAGCTTCTGGATGAACAAGAATTCAAGGAGGATTCAGAAACCAATGCTTACAATGAGTCCTCTTCAAAGGCAGCTGAAGAACTCGGTTTAATGGTTTGTTAATTTAGCTTATGACCTTAATTTATCTCAAACTAGTTTGTAAAGTGGACATAGGTTCTTGTTAGAGCAAACTGCAAAAAATAGAAACAAATTTCTTGGTTTTAACAAGCAAATTTCAATTAGGTGCAAAATAGAAACGGATGTACCATTGTTATTGACTAAAGAAACTAGGCTCGTCTTAACTGATTTTACATGTAAATGGATGATGCGCACTAGTTGATGTCGTGTTAGCTGCGACATCAGATGACAAAAATGCTTACACATAAGAAATAAATTTATATACACCATTATAAGACGTTTCTAATGAAATACTAAAGATTGTCTTACAACTTTGCGGAGACCTGTGTTATTGGTAAACCGCCGTCTAGGCCTTGTCACACTGCAACCCCCTTTCTAAGGAGTGGTAACACGGCATGTGCTTAAACATTTGAAAGTCAAATAAGATGTGGCTTGTTACCAGCTGAACATGTCACCTGTTTCTACAATCATTAACAAAATTTAACAAACTGGTAATAATATGCAAGTTGGCTTGTAATTACAGTTGGTAGCTAAAATCAGGAAAGTAATGCCCGTTTCTATATTTTTCATGATTCATACATTAAATAAGTAAGGTTGTTGTACCTTGTCAGGAGGAAGACCTGGAAAAGAAATTGATTTTCATCCAACTACCAACAACATTGCCTTTACCAAAAAAACCTGTGCAGACAGAGGGTATCGGGAGCTCAAAGCCATTGAAAGATACAGAACCACCTTTGACAGGTTGCAATTTAAATGAACTTCCTGCAGGCTTAATGGGTAAAATGTTGGTCTATAAGAGTGGTGCTGTAAAGCTGAAATTAGGTGACCATCTGTATAATGTGAGTACTGAACAAAAGTCTTGGAAGAAACTATTTTTGTTTGAATACATGTATAGCCTGAATCTGATGATCGAAACGGATGCAGGTTTCTGGAGGTTTAGACTGTAGTTTTGCCCAGGATGTCGTTGCCATTCAGACAGAAGAGAAAAGTTGTTGCAATATTGGAGAACTGAATAAGCGTGCCATTATCACCCCAGATATCGACTCCATCCTAGACCACATTAAAGGCTTATGATTTATATTTACTTTTCCTATACGTATTTTCTTCTACACATGATGAAATTTTGACTCCATCCTTATGGACTTATGATTTGTTACTTCTTTTTGCTATGAATTGAGCAACAGTTACTGGATTGGAAACCTTTGCATGATAAGCGGAACATCTAGGATAGGATATTTTATCATTCTGTAACATTTTTTTTGCGGAATAATCTTATCTTTCCCTTTTCCTTCTACTTTTTGTGGTGCTTACTGCTCTGAATATTGATCATGTAATTTTCGCTTATTATTTTCATGTAAGCATCGAGTCACCGATGGTCAGAACGTCAACTTGGGCCGGCTTCTGTTTTAGGCCGCCGGCACCACTATATCTTTGTGCTTTATAACTTTAGTTTTTGTAGCCATGATACGATTTGCACATTTCATGACAATTCGATTTATGATAATCATATGTTTTCGCTTAAAGAATAAATATGTTTCCAAAGGCGTCACATTTATCTTATTTAAGGATACGCGGTTTCACTCTTAAAGAGGACAATGAAAAAGTGTTTGACGATACGCTGTTGTGCAGACATTATGACCGGTGCTTGGTGGATGAGGCTGATGATACGGGGAGGCAAGAGGGAGAATGATGGAAGCAATAATATACGTGGTGGAGCACCCAACATCCGCAAACCTGTGAAAATACTATGGTAGTTTGACTAGCTCTTGTGCAATAGACCTAGTAGATAAGTAACTCAAGGATACTCAGCTATAAATAACTATACTCGACTTCAGTTATACCATCTTTGTTGCTTAAATCCATGATTTTGGGCCACATTTCAACCTTGTAGTCTGCTTAAATTGGTAAATCCAATATTTTGGGCCAAATTTCAACCTTATAGTCCACTTAAATCCATGACTTTGGGCACATTTCAACCTTGTGGTCAAGAAGACATATTTAATAATTAGAAATGTTAAACGTAGGTTAGGAATGATTTTTAAGTGGATAAAGTATAATAATAATCTAAGTGATGGTGGTTAGTGTGTTTTAAATAATGCATGGTCACAATATAAATTCAGCAAAATAAAATTGTGCCAATTTTGCCGTGCGTTTAAAATCTCACTAAACACGCACACTTACTCTATCTAGGTTGTTTCCTGTTCTCACTTTTGAGACAATGCTAATCGACTCAAATTAGTCACACCTAATTCGACCCTGAATTCAAGTTTGGATCTCTAGAGAAGAATTTGTTATCATTAAGCATTTAAGTGTGATGGACATACTTGACTAGTAAATTTACTTGCTAAACCATCAAATTGGCGCAAGTACTAAACTTATACAATCGCTAGTTTGTGTGTACCATAAAATGTTAGAAGAAAACTCGCTCTATTATCTAACAATAGTTTATTTGCTTACCCCGGTTTAAATAAAGAAAAAGCAACTGAAGAGATATAATCAGTATTGGACCGAACCATGAGCTCCAGCCCGGAAGAGAGGATCATCCCACTGAAGTAAAAATACTAAGGCCCGAACCTTCCAAGGCCCACAAACAAAGTACATCATTTTCCCACTAGTATAAATACTCTCATTTTAAGTACACGTAAACACACATACTCTCACATTCCGAACTACATTTTCTCTCTCTAAAATAAATACTTATTCTCACGCCAGAGGGTTGTCGCAAAGAGGCTCTCCCTCCTCCTCCTTTGCGGCGAGCCTAACGGTTTACTGTTTCGTAGGTCTTCATCTTGCTCAGATCTCATCAATTTGGTCTATAGTTTATCCGATCCATCAAAGGTCCAACTTTTGTATCTTTAATTGGCACAATTTGTTAGCATAGCTTTGTCTCGCATACAGACCTAGAATGGCAAATTCAGGACCCACTATTGAGGATGTCATAATCAACGATGAAGATGACGTCATGACATCAACTCAGAATACGACTATAACATCAAAATCTAATCTAGAAGTAACAATAGTGATTGTTACACCATCTGGATCCGATTTGGTAAATTAACCTAAAAAACAGTCAATTCTAAGTTTGATAATACTTTTTCTCCAAAGAAATGCATATATCCTAAGGCGTTTACGTGATCAGCTAGCCAGATTGAACTCCTCTTGGGTCTCCTAACTAATTTTTTTCCTCGGAATGAGTCTCATATGTTGTAACAAAACAATTGAACCTTCAACCCAGCCCGTTTACTCCACTATTGTTATGGAGACTTTGGGTTTTTTAAACGCTTTCCTGTGGTTTATGTATGTTTTGAATTTTTTCGGTACGATTGATGATTTTGAAAAACGTGAGGCTATGATGCGTGGCTGAGCCTCAGATCCAGGGATTGGCATTGTTCGAATCATGTCTGTGATGTTTAAGAACCCTAGGTAATTTGGGTTTTGTTGTTGCCTTTTGTTAGACAATATATAGTTGTGTTTAGACTGCAATTAAGTTCTGATTTTATTTAGTTTCTATATTGTATTGTTTCCATATTTTCAGCATTGTATATGTCCTATATATATAGGATTGTATTCCAGCATTCTAATCAATATACAAATTCTATGGTTTGATTTGGTATCAGAGCCTTCTCGATATCGCCAAACTATTGGTGCTCTTTAGTATGCCACTCTGTCTAGACCTGACATTGCCTTTGCAGTAAATAAAGTATGTCATCTCATGCATGCTCCTACTGAAAATCATTGGAGTGCTGTCAAACTCATTCTAAGATATCTTCAGGGTACAACTTAACTTGGTTTGCTATTTTGACATGACACAGATTCAAGGCTACAACACTTTGGTGTGACAACCTTGGTGCTACCAACTTGTCCGCCAATCCAGTCTTTCATGCTCGTAAGAAACATGTGGAGGTTGACTATCATTTTGTCCGAGAACAAGTTGCTCAAGGAAGGCTAAACGTCAAGTTTATATCTACAAAGGATCAAATCGCTGATGTGTTTACAAAGCCCCTATCTACTCAACGGTTCCTGGAACTACGGTCCAAGTTGAAGGTCGTTCCCCGCCCTTAACTTGCGGGGGAATGTTAGACAATATACAGCTGTGATTAGGCTACAATTAAGTTATGATTTTATTTAGTTTCTATATTGTAGTGTTTCCATATTTTCAGCATTGTATATGTCCTATATATATATAGGATTGTATTCCAGCATTCTAATTCTAATCAATATACAAATTCTATGGTTTGATTCCTTTCCATTTTCATTCAACTTTTAATCGTTGACTTTGAGAATCTTTCCTATGATGCATTACTAAGTTTGAGTCTATGATGGTTGTTTGAGGCTTGCTAATTGGTTATACGAGGCTACGATGTGTATCTGAGCCTGTGACAATGTATGTGATATTCGACAATGATGATTGTGTCAATTGGCAAGTGAGATAGTTTTACACAAGCAACCATGTCTCTTTGATATTGAGCCTGGCTTTGCGCTTAATTTGTGTCTACAATGAAACTAGGTTACTCTTAATATGGCATGGACATAAACAGTAACTAACATATTCCATGTGCTTGAATGGGAACTAACAACATTATTATTTCTCGTTAACTTTGACGGTTTCTTTCGTTGGGCCATGGATTGGGTTTGTGTGGTTGGCCACTTATGTGACTGGGTTTTTTGCTCCTATGTTTGGCCACATAAATGTTGGGTTTTAATGACCTAACCACTGTCTCTTAAGGCAATGATGATAAAGGATTGTTTAAGGCGATAGTGATAAAGGAAGGTTGGTTGTATTGTTATGGCATGACAATGCTCTAGTTGGAGCCACAATTGATCACATTTTCTGAACCTCAATGCATCGCCAAAATTGTGACAAACGGCAAAAATGAGGTAATTCCGTACAAATTAATTATGAGTGATTAACTTAATTACGTGCAATTTCGAATTAATTATATTAATTTGGCACTTAGAGAATAGCAAATTCCCCATAAGATGCATAGGAATGCATGTGTTTAATTTGAAGCACGGCGAAATCGCGTGCAAATTAACTTGTGTTGGAACGGACGTTGGTGATTACCCAGTAAAAATCTAATAAACAAAAATTATCCCGGACACCCAGGATATAAAATAAAGGGTATTTTCACAAAATATGATGGGTTTTGGAACTCCAAAACCATAAGTGAAAACTTTACATACAAATCTCCCGGTAACGAATAAAGTGCGCGTATCGCACCCGATACGCGTGTAAATTATAATTTCACCCAATCAAAGCCTAAATAACTAACCAACACTTAAACTAGGCAATGTTTAAGGGTTATTAGAGGCTATTATAATGCCCGGATAACTCGTGAATAAAAACCGAATAAAACCCGAACGAAACACGAAAAATACGCGGTGCAACTTTGGGAAAAATGGGAGATATTGTGGGACACTTGGGCCCCACAATACCCCCACTTGAGCCGTCCCATACCCTCCACCATACACAAGATCTTTGTTTTTCAAGGATGATTGATTTTAGGTATGGCTATGTTAATATTTTATTAGATTGGAAATCTTGGAAGGATTTTATATATCACATTAGGATAATATCATCATTCACCACATATCTTTTTCCCTTTTTCCTTTGTTGTGGCCGTGGGTTTCAAGGAGCAAAACAACAACCCTTTTTCAAGTTCTAACACTAAATTACATCCAAAAATCATCCATTTCCAAGCCCTAAATTGTGTGTTATCAAGCTAGGAGCTTAACCCCTTGGAAGAACACACTAAACCTCATCCAAATCAAGTGATTTTGTCTTCCCTAGCCTTGTGCTAGTTGTAAGTATCTTTCATCTTGATCTTACTTTTAAAAGTCTATGTTTTGATGTTTTTAAAGCAAGTTGTACACAAATGTTTAACAAGGTTTTTAACATAAGATGTAATATGTTTTATCAAGTTAAAATGGATGTTAAAAGTGTGTGTGTGAGCCGTGGGATGTTGATGATGGATGATGATGTTTTGAGTTCATAAAAGTAACATATTCATGTTTAAAATGTTGATCAAGGCATAGATTGTTATGGTAACTTGAATACACTTGAAAGTGATGTTGATCACCTTAAAATAACTATCTAAAGCTTAATAACATGTTGATCTTGTGAAAAATGTTGAAATATAAAGTTTACATAACATAAGAAACAAACATAATGTTAACATTTTGAGCAAATTGGACTTAATACACCAAGTACACCTATTATTAGCCTTAAGTAAGTTATTATGGACTTTGGACAAAGTTAGAACATAATAATAACCTTCCATGACAAAGTTGATTTAATCAAGACTACTAGTTTTGTAAGAAATTGTCACTTTTGGAAGTTTAAGGATGATAATGAAACTTTTGAAAGTTTTGGGTGTTATTTGGAAGCTTAGAAAGTTAAAGGGTGAAAAGTGTCATTTTAGAAAGTTAAGTCCAAAAATGTGACATTTAAAAGTTTGGTGTTAAAAATGTAAACTTGGATAGTCAAAGGTGGATTATGAAAAATATTTCCAAGACTTACAAAAATAATGTATTTTTGTATTAAATGTTATTTTTATAAAATTTGGGTTTTATAAAAATACAAGTTACCAAAGGTTTGAGGAAATAAAAACTAGGGATTTTATTTCAAGAATTTGGTAATTTTAAAGACTTGATGAAGTTTTATAAAAATGAACATTTTTATATTTATGAGAATATAAAAATGTTGAGACATTTTTGAGTTAAAACAACTAAGTCTTGGTGTTGGAAAATACAAAAGTTATTTTATAAATTTCCAAATAAAAATATGGTGAAATTAATAGTGGATTAATTTCGAGTAAATCATATTGTCGGAAATTTGATAAGAATAACTAAATACATATATATTTTCGGAAGTAGGAAAATAATATTCGACGTGAAGTATTTATTTCTACAAAATATATATATACGTAACTTATATTATTCGTGGAGCGAAAATATATAAGTTGAAAGTTCGGACATAAATATGTTTTAACACAACAAGTTATCGGACAAAGATGTAAAACGGACAAGAATATATATATCGTACGAGATACGAGTATGTATTACGCCAAGGAAATATATATTTTATGAGATAAAATATATGAACCATCATGGGTGAAAAATATATATATAACACTTTCCTAAGTGTTGAAACGTATTCGTGGGAGAACTTAATCGTAATGTGATCCTTAAGGATTGCGCACGTAAAATCTAGTTAAGTCCGAGAACTTAACAAGTTAAAATATAAAATCGAATCGACAAGACCTCAGTATATTTATTTGAATGGGAAAATAAATATATGGAACAGTGAGTCGAGTCGAAAGTATTAAAACGAAAAGTCGAATCGACAAGATCTTAGTATATTTATTTGAATGGGAAAATAAATATATGGAACAGTGAGTCGAGTCGAGGGAATATCAAATCGACAAGATCCTAGTATATTTATTTAATGGGAAAATAAATATACGGTAAAGTGAGTCGAGGCAAGTGTTGGAAAATGAAATCTCGATTGACAAGATCCTAGTATAACTACTTAATGGGAAAGTAGTTATGCGGTAAAGTGAGTCGAGTCGGAGATAAGTTTATCCGAGTTAGTAAATATATTGAAAACACATATATTAAATAATAAGATCATGATGTGATAAGATCGGGAAATGATCTTAGTTCGCGGCGACGAACCTAACTAACTTCAAGGATAATGTTGATATGTTTATTAAACATAAGTTAAGTGAAACTTATAACGGGGGTAATCCATCACCAACGGACCTAGACACATGTTTTAAACGGGGAATTGTATAACAATTGTGTTGTTGGGAGTTGGGTGTACAACTTGCCGGTAAAACACACATGATAGGCTTAGTGACTTATACGTCTAAGAACGCCTGTAGGTATTTGACCTTGGATATCTGCTATTCTCTGGTATTTGTGCACGCTGAGTTTGAGGTGAGTTTCACGGCCCCATTTTAAACTGTTTTTACGTTTTCGGGGGAAAGATATGTTTTGTTAAATTGCTGTAACATGTGGAATATAATATTTAGCACGATGGGTACCTGGAAACCACTTGGGGTAAGACCTCGCTGTTTACTGTAACCATTAATTCAGGGAAATGAAACCAAAGGGATATCTGGGTAGTACTATCGGTGCCTGACAAGGCCCACCTCTGGTTGATAGCGTCAACCCGGTAAAGACAAGAGGTGCATGTATTCTGAACTGAGTTGTTGTCCAAGAAGCAACTCGCGGGGCAATCGGTTATATAGTCTTGGTTTGGTTATGGGCCCGGGAGGTAGTCGCCATCGTCATGTAGGAGCTAGCTACTCCACATATATGACACTACTTATATTATATTTCTGTTACATGCCGGTATTGCAATGTTTTGCTTGTGAAATTAAAACCTGTGAACTCACCAATATGTATATATTGACGTGTCTTTTAAACATATCTTTCAGGTAATTAGATTGCTGAAAGGAATGGCTAGTGCGGGGGAAACGGGGACGTCGGTCTTTTGGGGGTTTTACTTTTATTTTCCGTTGGTTCGGAATATAGTCGAAAAACCCTTTTGTTTAAATTGAACTTGTGTGGATGTGTACGTTTGGGACAACGAAAACATCTTAAGACGTCTTAATAATATGATCTTTTCTAATTAATTATTGTTTGTGTTAATCTTGACTTTGATATACTTTTCGAGCGTTGCGCCACGTGTTTCCGCCATTGGCGTGGTGTGACAGAAGCAAAATAATGGTGTGAATGGTGTTAAAACATATGTGTGTTGTTGAACTAAGCATTATCTATAAAATATTATTTTATTCACATTTAACATGTTTGGTGAATGAATACGATCGTACATATTTACTTAGCTAAGGTTTATAGGGGAAGGTTCAATTGAGAACTCATAGTTAGGGAGAGAACTCGAGAACTTTATATTACACATATGTAATATATCATATGTTGTATATTACACTTGTGTAATATATTACTATTGCATATGTTGCACATGTGCAATATATCATATATTACACATGTGTAATATATATTACACATATGTAATACACTCAATATATCATATATTGCACATATGTAATATATCATATGTTACACATGTGTAATATATATTACACATGTGCAATATGTCATATATTACACATGTGTAATATATATTCCATATGTGTAACATATGATATAGTACACATGTGCAATATATATTACACATGTGTAACATATGATATATTACACATGTGCAATATATATTACACATATGCAATATATGATATATTGCACATATGTAATACAAAGTTCTCGAGTTCTCTCAATAAAATGAGTTTTCTATTGAACCATCCCCTACTAGATTATATATGTTTGTAATGTTTGTCACAGGTCGTGCATCGTAATAACCGGACAACGAAACCGCTAGCTAATGTTTTGTTAATAGAAGTGTTAGATAATATCACTGCCATTCAATCCAATGTGCAAACTTGATTCCAAATCGCACAACGCACGGCTATTAACAAACCTAGTTATTATTCATTGAAAAATGAACTTATCAAAATCATAAAGAATAATTTTTTATAACGTCTTTTTGGTATCATATTGTTCTCTAGCATTAACTATCACAAACGGCTTGTAACCTATCAATTATGATAGAAAGGTGTCCATCCTTGTGAGGTTAATGATTTAATTTTGAACAAGAGCATAGTTTTAGGAGTAGAATTATATGATGTGTAAGGTAGCCGGATAAAAAAAAATGAGCCTTATGACACATTTTTCTTTTGGTATGGCTGATTCACCATCTAAGTAAGGCGGGTGTGGATAAAAGGCATCTTGGTTTCGGCTAGATCGGCTATCCTTGTTAACGGTTCGCCCACTTTTGAGTTCCAATGTCAAAAGAGTCTCCGCCAAGGTGGTCCGATTTCGCCGTTTTTATTCTTGATTGCTATGGAGCCTTTGACTTATCTATTCAATAAAGCGGTCAACTTAGGCGTTTTTGAAGGGGTTGGGTTATCTTCAAATGGTCCGACAATTTCTCATTTTCTGTATGCTGATGATGCTCTTTTAATGGGTCATTGGTCTCCTGGTAATATCTCGATTATGGCAAGGATCCTTAGAATTTTCTACTTATGTTCGGGCTTAAAAATAAACATTCATAAGTCTTTTTTGTATGGCATTGGAGTGTCGAATGAAGAGGTGGTTTCTTTGGCTTCTTCGGTCGGTTGTACAGTGGGTAGCTTCCCTTTTGATTACTTGGGAGTCATGGTTGGGGCAAATATGAATAGAATTAGTAATTGGCGGAAAATCGTTGAAGTGTTTGAGACTAGACTTTCCTCTTGGAAGGCGAGGCTTCTATCAATTGGTGGAAGACTCACTCTAATTAAATCTGTGTTACATAGTCTCCCCATTTATTACTTCTCTTTATACAAGGCCCCGATCAAGGTTATTGAGAACCTTGAAAGTCTTATGAAAAGATTTCTTTGGTCTGCTACTTGTGAAAAGAAAAAACTTCACTGGGTTTCGTGGGATAGGGTGACTCGGGATAAACGGAAAGGAGGTTTGGGTGTTAGCCGATTAAAAGATGTTAACGACGCCTTATTATCGAAGTGGGCTTGGCGATTTCGTAATGAGCAGGATTCTCTATGGAATCTTATCATCATGGCCTGCCATAAAGGCAGGAATAATTGGTCGGGTCTTCCTCGGATTGCTGGAAAGGGAGGTTGCTGGTCAGTTATTGCGAAAAATTGTGAAACTTTTCGATGTGGCGACAAATCTTTTCTAGATCTTTTGAAATGAAAGCTTGGTAATGGTCGCTCGATTCGATTTTGGGAGGACTCGTGGTTGACGGATGCCCCTCTGATGAACAGTTTTCCGCTGCTGTACAAAGCCGCTTCGACCAAAAGATCCTTAGTTTGTGATTGCAAGTTTGGTGACACCTGGGCCCTGTTGACTTTACTCGGCAGTGGAGTCTCATGGAAGTTCAAGAGTGGAGTATGTTATCTGATTTATTGAGCCAAGCTCAGCTTTCCAGCTGCCCTGACAATTGGGAGTGGGCCGGTTCGAGTTCGTTCTCAGTCGCTACAGTGAAGACGAAGATTAAGGATTTTCGGGACAGTGATGATGTGTTCAAGATCAAATGGATTGCTTAGGTCCCTCTAAAGTGTAACATCTTTGCCTGGCGGGCGGAAATGGATAGGATCCCTACGGTGGAAGCCCTCGCCAAAAGAAATGTGTTCATCCCTAATGACCGATGTAAACTTTGTGACGTTGATCTTGAAACATCGATACACATCTTCTCGGGTTGCGGATTCTCATACGGTGTGTGGTCCGGCATTTGGAGATGGTGCGACTTGGATACGACGTCAGTGACTAACACTAGGGACATTATGCTTTTATACAAACACGCTAAAGGTGGCAAGTGGGGAAAGAAGATAGTGCACGGCATTGTTTTGGTCGCTCTTTGGTTGATTTGGAAAGCGAGAAACGAGAAGACGTTTAGGGGAGTGGAGCCTCAGGTTAACCTTGTGATAGGTAGTATAAAAGCGTTAACGTTCTTATGGCTTAAGAATAGGTCCAAGTTCAAAGACATCCTTTGGGATGAATGGTGTAATTGTCCATTGTATTTGATGTAGTTGTTGCGGTTGGTAGTCCTTGTTTTGAGGACTTCCCCGTGTTTTGTTAATGAAAGTCAAAGTTAAAAAAAAAAGTAAGAATTTGTTGAACTTTTAATCAAGCTGTTCCATTTATTTTATTAATTTTTTTTTGTGTAATTACTCTTAATTTTAATTCATATCATAAAGGGTAAATTACATAAGGATGGTAAGCAGACGGGCAACAAACTACGCCGCCACCCCTTTCTGGATATAAAATCCTAATCTGCTAAAAACAATCATCCGCTCTTGAGGGGTGAAAAAGTTGCTGTGCACTACTCGCTAAACCCGAGCCAAAAACCGCACCGCCTCCGGTGCCAAGGAACCGAACGTGTCGAAGGCCAAGGGAACGAAAACATGCTGATTATCCTCACATGCTTTAGCGTGCTTTTCCACTTTCTTAGATTCAGCTCTCATGACCGCTTGCCCGGCCACAAACCCACTATCTCGAAGCCCAACTAGGGGGGACACCCCGGTAAGATCAACACACACATGTTTCCCATCTTCCCAACCAAAAACTAAGACGTCTGCTGGGCGCAAGGTGGACCTCCCCTCCACGGGGTCTGTGAGAAAATTAACTGACGCCTCTTTTCTTGCGGAGATCCCCACTCTTCTAAGGATGTCTGCCAATGCATCTCGGACAAAATCGTGTCGATATTTAAACCCTGGCAATTCTTTACAATGTAACGCATGTTCCCCATACTTATCAAGGCATGCTTTGCGGCAGACCGGACAATGGGTATCACAGTAAGGAAGTCCTGGGCGTGAGGCTTTTGCCGACATTCCAAGACGGCCTTCTGACAGGGGACAGACGGAAATCCTCTTCCAAACTTTGTGCGATTCGGCTATAAAGAGCATTTTCCAGAGTTTTCTGTGGCTTCTTAGGGGCGGTGTCCTTATTAAAGAAACCGCCAATATCAAAGTCAGGAAGGGATCGTTGTAAAATGTCAATAGCACCAGAATAATCCGTGTCAACGTGAGCAACCCCACTGTTACGTAAGATGTGGTCTTGCAGCCACGTCTCGGGCTGAGGACAGGCCTAACCCACCAAGTCGAAGCGGCAAATTCGCAACTCGCCACTGGAGGTCCCCAACCCCCCCCCTCCCCCCCGCAGACAACAATGTCTTCTATGGCCTCCCGGAGGCCTTTGTCGAAACAGGAAACATCATTTTCCACAAAAAGGGAGGCTGGCAGGTACGTAAACTGAAGAGCAACTTGGCCACAGTAATACATGATCTAAGCAATAGAAGCTCGCTTTGGGGATCCCGCAATCTAGGGAGGAGCCCAATGAGGTCAACAGCCCGCGCCGCCTTTTTAGTATATAGATCACTTATGAAACCGGCGTCGCGGCTGACTGCCCCACCGACCAGTTTGACCCCCCGCTCCGGTCTGCCAATGTCACTAGGAAACAGACCTGGACGGATCTTCCCCCCATCACATGACGGCCAGAAAACCTCAGTTTTTCCAATATTGAGCTGGAGCCCTAGAGATGGCCCCTCCAAGCTAATAATGTCAAGTGCTTTAGCCACCTGAACAAAATCCCCGATAATCGTTCCGTCATCTAAGTACCAAACATGGAAGGGAAGGTCACAGTTATCCTGCATCTTTAGCACGAGGGGGTGTAAAGTTAGAACAAATTTACTACTCTTCTGCCTTATATTTTTGATTCTCGTATATGTATATATCATGTGGCAAGGTATAAAAATACCACTCTACCATTCATCGTGGATTAAAGTTCACATATAGTTAATGCTTTAGAACAATTTTTCTTCAACATGGTTAACAAATTCCACTTTCGTCTACAGCTTGTTTTTTTTTTTTTTTACAATCCTTTCTTCAAACTTCATCATTTAGCAATTTATAATTTGATTATCATTCAAAACATAAGAAATAGAGATAATAACTCAACCTACATGTAGGGTCTAAAACATAAAATAACTGAATAAAAGAACACTCGACCATAAAGGATAAGTACCACTACATGTATGCTATGATCTTTGTTAGGAGGTTATAATATTATGTATTCCTCAAAGGGACCAGTTTACACTGATACATTATCTCCCCCAAACCTTTACTCAATCATAGTTGTTTCCTTTTAATATTTTTGATCAAATTTTTTTTTTTGGGAAATCGTTATGGTGTGCCATCTACTGTTTCATAAGTGTACACACTCCGATCATATATTGCCCCATTATCAACAAGTTTGTATAATGTACAACATCAACGAGATGATTGACTAAATGCAACCGCCAAATACGCAGACCACCACAACGCGTGGCTTCCACCTGGTGTAGTATTAGAGATTGAAAAAAAGATATCCTCACTCCTTAATTAGTTCCTTCGAAACAGCAATGATACTAAAGTACTTATGACATCGTCGTATTTTTTTTTATTGTAATGATATTACTTAGTTAAAGCATATTATTTATATCTATAATATTATTTTAGTTTTGTTATAGCATATCTCATTTGGATTAATCTGCCAAATATTGGTTTCATTTTAGTTTAATTGTTCAAACATAAGTTAATATTTTTGTTCCATACTGGTTTCATTTCCAACAATTCAGTCGATATTCATCCCACAATATCATAAAATAAAACACAATATCTCATTTTCCATGAATGATTCTTGCGATTGTCACCAGCTATGAAAACCAAAAGAAAAAAAAACATTATTCTGTATAATGTAAGAAGAATATTCAGATTAAGTACTACTTAAAATACCACGAAAATTCTTTGTGATTTTTTATTTAAAAAGAAAACAAGTCATTTTCCAATATTAGGAGGATGAAATTAAGATTCCATTTAGTGGTCCTACTTAGTCGAGTAGGTTTCTTCAATTATTGTACGTAAACATGGCTAGGCATTTGGATAGGATCAATACAAAATAAATAAAAATAAAAATAAAATTACTATATATGATATAAAGATTATATTTGTAGGTTTTCTAATGCTAATTAACGTACTCTTAAATACTACTCGTAATATACATATACTATGTACCTTGCAAGATTTAAGTCTTTCACCTTATAAAGGGATAGCAACGCAGCTTGTTGTTTGCTTACCCATTATTGGTTTTTATTGTGGAATTAATTTTATAATAACAAAAAATATATATATCTTTTTCATTTTTGCATACATATGCTATTTTTTTAAAACCGTTTCATACAAAGTAATAAACTTTCTACCATAGTCATGATAATGATAACAATAACATGCATATATGCATTGTGCGTGGAAGCATAAACACACCCAAAAAGTAATTATTATTATTATTATTAATATTATTTCTTTTAAGTAATATGTATGTCATATATGTGGTGATACGGTGAAGGCACGTAATTACTAGTTATAGTAAAGCCAATGGGGATCGAACATAAGCTTTGTTAGAAGGTGAGTTCCAGCCTAAAAAGGAAGAACCTCTACTGGGCCATGCTCATGTTACTGGGGTCGCTATTCACATAAACATCTCTTTCTCAAATGCCACTAGAATTCCTATTTATTTTTGTTATTGTAATATATTCAACTTTTTTTTATATATTATCCTATCACAATACACAAAATTTAGTAGAGAGTTAACCAAAAAAAATAATGAGATGAAAGAACGATTATTGTTGTAGGCGCCAGGCAGCATGCTTTAATATAATGAAACACCAATCAAATATTTTCGTTGGTTTGTACTTAGCTTATAAACAAATTAATTTGATACATTCAAGTGAAACTATAAAATAGTTATCAAAAAATGGTCAATTGTTCATCACTTTTATCTTAGAATCTAGCTAGTTTGTGGTGGTGTCTGATTGTGAACTAACGAAAATATCTTTAGAACTCAATTAAAATTATTTTGTCTGGTATTTCACAATAGTTAAAGCTAACAAGCTAAAAGATCAGGAAATACGTACGTAGACTCACATTTATATAAGCATAAGTTTGTAGTTAAGTCTATCGATGATCATATGTGTGTGCATATGAAATATCATGAAGTGATTCTTATATAACTTTTGTTAGATTCACTCATTCACGACACTTTTATCTAAATAACTTCAATTCTATATGCTTAAAACTTATGGTGTATGCAATAAAAATCTTTCTTATATACATATGTATGTATGTACGTACACTGCCGGATCCAAATTTTCTTTTCAAAGGGTTCGCTTTTTTAAATGCCCAAAATTCATATGATCGAACATAAACACATTGCATATGATCGAACATAAACAAATTCGGGTCGGTTCGATGATCCGTGGCGGGTAAGGTTCATCACATAATAAAAATACCGATACAATCGGATCGGGTATATTAAGGTTCATCACATAATAAAAATCCGATACAACAATTGAAAAAAAAGCATTGTCGTTAGAAATTTGAAAGGACGTAATATAAATATGAATTAAAAATGCTACCTAGAGTTGTTCCCTACGTAATATCAAATTCACGTTTCAACAAGTTAAACATTAACATTACTAAATTCAAAGTTTCAACACATAAAACAATGAAGAAAGGTGCTACAAGCAATAGAGATTATGTAATATAACAACATATTATCATGTAAGAGAAAAAAAAACCATATATAAAACAATAGGGATTATGTAATATAACAACATATTATCATGTAAGAGACAAAAAAAACCATATATAAAACAACACCCAAGACTTGAACCTAGGATCTCAAGTTTAGAAAGTGTGCATCCAACTAGTGGAACACTTTTCACACTTGGTTATGGGTTCATTCTCTATTTATTTATGGGTCACTTTTCTATATACATTAACACTAATTAAAATATCCAAACCGAGAGGATTCTTGGGAACCCATCCTTTTTAGATTGAATCCACCCCTGCGTACGTGTGTGTGTATGGGGAAAGTGAATATGGTGTTATTAGACACATAACTTGTATGTAAAACCCATCAAAATTACGTAGTTTGATTAAAACTTAATTAAAACCAAAATAAATCACTTTATTTTATAAAACTTCGGAAACTATATGGGCGGGCCTTGGTTACCCAGCTGCTAGAGGTACATATGGGCCCTCCACTGGGGAGGTCTGTCCATAGTATGGGGATTCCCCTAGATAATCGGACAGAAGTGTTAGTTGGCCTTTAAAAAAAACTCATGGACTCCACCGGTTTCATCTTTTTCCTGCTCTCCATATAACTTATTTCCTCAAAATTGATGTCGCCCATTTCTACCGTTCATCTAATTGATGTACCGAAGTGCGGCATTCATGCTCTCACCCTTTTCCCAGTTTATCCTAGCTTTTCAATCTTATTCCTGTTCTTGCCAACACATATGCATTGATTTCACCCATTTTCTTTCTATTCCTCGTATTATTCTCGTCTACTTCATTGTCAACAATTTCAAGTGGAAATTTTCCCCATTCTACCCTTATAGTTAATATAACTGAGCAGAATAGCACTATATTAGTAAGAACCCAAGGTAACATCCCTTGTAAAAATCACTCTAATGCATGTTGGGTATGGACGTATGGTATTACTTATACAATTCCTGCTCTCACCCTTCTCCCTGGTTGATCCTAGATTTTCAATCTTATTCCTGTTCTTGCTAACACATATGCATTGATTTCGCCCATTTTCTTTCTATTCGTCATATTATTCTCCTATGCTCCATTGTCAAGAATTTCAAGTGGAACTTTTTTTCCTATTCTACCCTATAGTTAATATAATTTAGCATAATAATACTGAGTTGAGTCATCCTACAAATGCTACAAAAAATGAGAAGGACGAGAACACACTAGAAAATAACATGTACGTGTCCAAGGAATAAACAAGTGGGAAGAGTAATTTTGTCAAAAAAATATGCACATGCAAGTCACATGCCATTTCCGGCCTCATTTTTAAACGTCCGCTTACGTCATCTTTTTAAAAAAAAATATTTAACAAAATTGAGCGTCTTTTTATCTTTAATACAAGTACCCTATTGTTATACTTTTGAAAAAAAAAAATCGAAAACTCAGTTGCGTAAGACACATTGGAAACAATGTAAAACAAAATGAGTATCAAATTAAACATGCAATGAACAATAGAGTATAAAACACAACGAACAGTCTAATAAAACACAATGGACGATATATTAAAAACACAATAAATAGAAGATTAAAACACAATGAATAGTAGACTAAAACATAATGAACAACATAACAAACACAATGTACACTATAAACACAAAACATAAAACACAATGAACAGCATAAAACACAATAGAAAGCATACTAAAAACACAATGGACAGTTAAATCATGTGTAGACTAAAAAACACAATAAAGATATTTATAACACACATGTGCATACTATAACACAATGGACGAGCAGAAGACACAATGAAGTAAGAAAACCAAGTTAACACGTATTATTTTTTTCAATTTTAATAGAGCAATGTGGTACTCATATTAAAGATATAGAAATGCTCGTGAATATGGTGAATTGTTTTAGAAAGAATATCATATGATAAAGTTATACTTGTTTTAAAATGATGGGGGTAATTGCCAAGTGCCTTGCATGCGGAGATAGAAAGTTAACAAATGTGGGTTTTCCTTTTATGCCATTCTCCTAATTTAATATTTTTTTTATCAAACTAATCTCAACCCTTTAATTTTAAATATAAGATCAATGTATGAAAATCCTTATCACCCTTCATAGAAAACGAGTCATTTGTATTTGATCCTAACCCTATATTAGTAAGAACCCAAGGTAACATCCCTTCCTAGAAGGAGTCCTTTGTATGGGCGTCCGTGCACTGTACTTGTTGTCCCCTCCGCGCATAGTGCGATCGTGGGGTAACAATTGTCATTAATTTTGGCGCTCTCTGATTAGCCTCGTGTCATTGGCATGTGTACTTTTGGTCTCCTCTGTACGAAGGAAGACGTTTGGAATTCCCAATTGGCGACCATTGATTGGTTGGACGTGCGCCACCTTATTTGCCACACATCCTCTAACTTTGATTGGTTCGTACGGGATTATCCTTCCGTACTTTTGTCTCATCGGCATGCGCCAGGCTTTACAGTTTACACGCAAGAAACTTCGATGTTATAGTTGCGCATTCCAGTGTGCTTGCCTTATCTATGTATACGCGCGCACCATTCGTGCATATATGTTATAAGGAGGGCAAATAAGGATAGCCAAACATGTACTTTTTTTTTTGAAAGGTTTAGTTTAGTGGGAATCCTTATACAATCCTAACCTAGCGGTTCCAAGTTCGAATTCCTACCCACACACCGGTGTTCTTCTTGCCTAAGCTCAAACTGTCACAGGGACTTTTTTTGTTTCTAGCATGTTTGAGGTAGGGCGAGTTTTCCATTAGGGGTTTCCATCCTGGGGTAGGTCGTTCAATCCATGCAGCCAAACATGTACTTATTATATTTTATAAATAAACAGATAGTCAAATTATAAAATGGAGGAGGTAAATATTAAATATAAGTGGTGTAAGAGCATTCACAGTAGCTTTCCCATTCTCTCACAACCAATCACAACCACATATTACACTAAAAATCATTACAGTTTCTCTCTCCTCCACTCACAACTACTTTCAACAAATACTAAAAAATAAATACACCTTCCAATTTTCCCCAAAAGATTCCCAAGTAACGCCAATTATACCGATCAACAGTAGATTCCCCATTTTTCTTCACTCACAACCACTCACACTCACCCCGTATAATTTTAGGGACATACTCGCATAAAATGGGGGAGCTACTGTGTGAATGCTCTAAGAGCATTCACAACCCATTCCCCATCCCCATTTCTTCACAACCAATCACAACCACATATTACATTAAAAATCATTACAGTTTCTCTCTCCTCTACTCACAACCACTTCCAACAAATATTAAAAATCATTACAGTTTCTCTCTCCTCCCCAAAAGATTCCCAAATAACCCCCATTTTGCAGATAAACAGTAGATTCCCCATTTTTTTCACTCACAACCCCTCAAAACCACCCCATATAATTTGGGGGACACCCTCACAAAAAAATGGGAAACGGGTTGTGAATGCTCTAATGAGGGGGGAAAAGTTGAATATATAATAGGAATCAGTTTCATGTTTAAAGAATGATACATTTTTTTAAGCTGCCTCTATTTCAATGTGTTTCCGGGGTTTGTTTTAGACTAGATGTATGCATGCAGATTGTGTGTTTTCTGAAGAACAAAATTTCAAGAATCAAGATGCTGTTGCTTTATGTCTCTTTACATAAATTCCAATGTACAGGTTTCGTACAAGTTTTGATACGTAATGTACAAGTTTCTAAAGCAGTGTTTGGGAGTTTGGGATTTTGTGGAAAGAGTACTGCACAGCAAACAGTATCTGGCACCACTGTGTTGTACGGGTTGGTTGCATAAAAGGTCCGAAAAACAAGTGGCTTCCTAGATTTGAGTTTCTTTTGTGAACCAGAATAATAAATTTTACTTATTTTATTTTACTCATCTTTTTTTTTTATTAAACAAAACAAATAGTCGGCAAATAATATTATACTCGATAACCTTAAAAGAGTTATATATAACATTATTTTAAGGGGTTATCAAGGTTAAAACTTAAAATTATCGATTACTAAAACTACTACTCATTGCCTAGCTATTTGCCTATTTATATACTCCGTATGAGATAAGTTTCTTTGAGTTTACATATAAAGCAAAATGTTTATGATTAGTTACTTATTCGATGTTGAAATTATAACCAATGGGAGAGTTGCTTATTTAAAATAGTTATGCGATTCCAAGTATTATATATTTCAACTATTCAGATAACATAATTAATTATTTAGCACCTAAAGAATTATTGTGTTTCATCACATTAAAATCAAGCACAAACATTACCCTTTGCATTATTCTTAGAGAAACAACTAATTGTTTCTAATTATGTTTAAATATGATAAATAATTTTAATTAGCATACTAAAGCTTGTGATTCCGTGAAGATAATCAACATGCGTTTATCCCCTTGGTTTTTGATATATTTGGCTCTTTGGCGTCGGAAGTTGTTCGCTTCATAGCCAGTGTCCAACGGGATGTCCACAACAACGTTTCGGTCTCAAAGAGGCAAGGGTTCATTTTTAGTAGACTAAGTTTCATTATTTATGAAATGAAGTGAAAATTATTTTAAAAACAATAACAAAGGGGCAATGGTTCGTTTTTAGTAGACTAAGTTTCGTTAGACTGTAAGTTGTACAATTTGGTCGATTATTTATGATAAATTGTAGCAACTTACAATTACTAAAGGTTTTACAACACATATTATTATTCCATTGGTTTGGATACAAGGTAACAAAATTATATGGTGGTGATTTAAATAGCACAATTATTACTTCAAATATCACAACAATTATCATTAATTAAATGGATATATAATCTTTTAAAACTTACACCATATTGTCCGAACAATAATGGATTTGTACCAAAAATCATCTCCATTTGAAGTAACTTGTACTTTGCACATTAAAAGTTATACGTGAATATCATCAATCCAGCAAATTTGTCAAAAAGACTTGATAAGAGAGATTTACACGGTTATTCTTAAATTTATCGAAAACAAGTAAGTAATTATAGATAACAAAGAAATCGATCCAATGTAACAACAATACATGACCTCCTCATGTATGTTTAACCAGCTGGTCTAGTCCTCTTCTTGCCATCTGATCTTGAATCCCCTTCGGATGAATTCACATCAATCGATCTCGAAAAATTCGACGAAAGATCCGAGTAAAGATCAGCAACTTTCTTTATATTGTTGTTGAGCTCTCGTATCAAGCCCACATTTCTACTGAGGTTATCAGGGATCTTTGACTCATGGTTCTGGTTAATCTCATGGATCAACAGCCTGTTTTGATCCAAAATACTTTGAACTTGAACAAAACTCTTTTGAAATGTTTGCAACACCTTCCCATCTAACTGACCCCCTCCATTACCCTCCATTATTAACTCTACCTAATCTGCACAAAGATACTTACTATCTTTATTTAATATAATATAATATGTAGTTCGGTTATGTTAAGAATAGGACCAGACAAAAGACATGATAAGATTTTGGGGAAAACTATAATAAATAAAAAAAAAAAGGTTGTGAACAAAAGAGACAAGTACTGATTCTGAAACAAGAAAATCATGACACTCAGTTGGACTTGTTTATACATATTATTTTTGTTTGTTTTCATGTTATTACAGAGAAATTATTATTATTATTAGGTTTAATTATTGAACTTTTAATGATTTTATTGGGCTAAATTTAAATAATTTTGAAGTTATTATTTGTGGTATGATGAGATGTAAAAAAGGAGATCTCATTTCCATAAAGGGGAAAAGCTTTTTACTCATAAATGAACACACACAAAAAAGGGCTAATATCTCTTGAGAGTATTCAGAAAAAAAAAAAAAGTAAATCATCTCAAGAATTTCCCTATTAATATTGGTACATGTTTCAACTATTTTATTATCTCAAGAATCAAAGATGTATGAACATAAACACAAAAATGGAC
Organism: Ambrosia artemisiifolia; assembly: GCA_032199755.1. NCBI lineage: Eukaryota > Viridiplantae > Streptophyta > Magnoliopsida > Asterales > Asteraceae > Ambrosia > Ambrosia artemisiifolia. Next base: position 39,456,609 of record CM063524.1, read on the forward strand.
ATGCATGAACTAAATCAAATCTTACACATAGTGAGTGTGAACCTTTGTGAAAAAAAAAGGATACCCATTTTAAGAATTTCAATAAATTATCTGCTTCAAATTCTGGGGAAGTGGAAAAGATTCAACAAGCTAACAAACTTTGTGATTAAATTTAGAAAAAAAAAAGAATCTTGCAATCAAGACCAGAAAAAAGGAAACCCACTTGAAGATCTTGAACATAAATTAATTTAAGCTAGGAATATATTTTAAAATTTTAATTGAGGAAAAAAAATATATAAAAAAAAGAATAAAATCCAAATCTACAGTAAGAACACTGTGTATAAAAGAAACAGGTTCTGTAAAAAAAGGAATGAATTAAGAATACACAGTGTCGATAAGATCAAAGATTTGAAGAATTTAATATCTTGGAAGATGAAGAAAGATTCAAAACAATTAAAAAAATATAAATTTGTTTAATTTTTTGGGATAATAATTGATAAATAATAACACGTACCTTGAAAATCTGGGAACATTATATCTGGAGAGATTGAAGAGAAAAGATATATGTGTGTGTATATATATATAGAGAGAGAGAAGAGAGTTATGAAATTTAGAGAGAGAATGGAATGGAGATTTGACAGCACCCCTTCTCCCCTCCAACCTACCCTCTGTCTAGAATCTGAATCTCTCTCCAATGAGCGTTGATGTATACGAGAAAGTATTTGTTGCTGATAGTTGTGCTACATCGTGGATAATATACTTTAATTCACACTAAATTATTATATTATATTCTTTACTAGTTTATCCGGGATATAATTCACAAATTTAATATGAAGTGATAGAATGTCTATAGCGTAAAAAGAATGAGTTGTTTTTTCATGATTTTTCTTAAAGAATCAACATTCGATAACTCATAAAATCTACTTCTAATTCTATGTGTGCACATTTTGTTCGAGTGAAGTCTCTATACAACTTTGTCACTTCCTCAAAACATTTTAAAACTGTGATGTGAACCTGAAAAAAAAAAAGAAAATTGGATTGTAATAATCTCACCTTTGTGTTGTTGCCCAATAATAATCGCACCTAAGTTTATTCTTCCCAACAGTCTCACTTTTTAATTTATTTTTTCTCATTGCACCCGCCGTTAAGCCATACTAAAGTCGTTAGCTGAAACTCAAAACTCTAGACGATTGTTCACCGGATTTAAAAGAGGAAATCGAGACGATGATATTGGTATGTTCAATTGCCGAATGAGCATGATTTGATGGTTTAATTGTCTGTTCCTGTCATCCCCTCCGACAAGAACATCAACCTGAAACCCATCAAACCATGTTCCTTTCTGCAATTGAACATACCAATATCATCGTCTCGATTCCCTCTTTCAGATCCGGTGAACAATCGCCTACAATTGTGAGTTTCAGCAAACGACGTTAGTGTGACTTAACGGTGGGTGCAATGAGAAAAAAACAAATTAAAAGGTGGGACTGGTGGGAAGAAAAAACTTAGGTGGGATTATTATTGGCCAACAACACAAAGGTGGGACTATTATAATCTAATTTTCCCAAAAAAAAAAAAACAATCATTTGGTATCAAATTATATGTCATGATGATGATTGACTTAAGAGGCGTACATGATGGGGTGATTAATTATCACTTATTAGCTAGAGATTTACCTGATGTCTAAGAATCATAGACTACATCTAACCTGCTTAGCAACGTTTGTAGTCAATGTTCCTAGCAACATCAATTAAAATACAAAGAAAATAGATTATTACCAAACTGACTACATCATTGAATATATATATATATATATATATATATATATATATATATATATATATATATTTACCATGTTCTTATATGTAAGAGTAGGTTAGCATATATACTATCTTAACATGATTATTGAATTACTTGAACACATTGTGTTTTTTTTTCTGCATGAACAAAAACCCACTAAAAAAGTCAATTTTTTTTTTCGTGTTTGTATCTTTGTTTAAAAAAGCGTGAGGTGCTCCGAGGCGTTTTGGTTCCAAAATCCGAGGCGCGGGGCTTAAAGCGCGAGGCGAGAGCTTCACGTATGTGAGGCGCCCAAGGTAAAAAAGAGTAAAAAAATATTTATACAAGTCAATACTACATATTCTACTTGTTAATCAATCCTAAAAACAATAACATAATTATAAACACACTTAAACACTTCATTAAACAAACCCTTAAGCCGAAACACACTTAAAAAACTTTAAAAAAAACCCTGATTTGGATTTTTGGCCAAAAAAAAACCCTAATTTTGACTGAGGCGGCGCCTCAGACCAAAAAAAGCGCTTTCCTAGCGCCTCGGGCGCTTCGGGCGCCTCAAGCGCGTCTGAGGCGCGCTTTTTTAAACCAAGGTTTGTATAGCACTATGGTGCTCGTTGGAAATATAATGAAACGTCGTTAGTTTGGTTTTTTTAAATGTCGCATATAAAGGTTACTAATGTTTAAAAATGAAAGGGAAAAAAGAGTTTTTTTAGGAAAAACAAGGGGTGTGAGTGCCTCACCTAGTGCATATATATATATATATATATATAGAGAGAGAGAGAGATAGGGGTGTTCATCGGGTTTGGTTTTCGGTTATCGGGTTATTCGGGTCGGGTTATTCGGGTTTTCAGTTGTGAAAATATTACCCGATAACCGACCCAATCTAGTTAAATGGTTATCGGTTATGGGGATAATCGGGTTCGGGTTTTTCGGGTCGGGTTAAATGGTTATCGATTTAATGGTTCGGGTGTTTGAGTTACATATTTCCAACCATTTGGGTTGTGTATTTCTATCCATTTGGGCTACAATATGTGTAAAATAACACAACATCATGGGCTACATTATTTAGTTGCAAATTTGGCTGCAAAAACACTACTCCGATATACATAAAATTATAAAAATATGAAAATTGGATCATTTATTTGTTTTTGAATTATTCGGGTTATTCGGGTCAACCCGAATTATACCAAACTAATCCAAAGACCGACCCTAAAGACTTTAGTCGGGTTCGGATATGCACTTAATCGGGTTCGGGTTAATCGGGTAAGGTAGTTTCTCGGTTCGGGTCACTTCGGGTTCGGTTCGGTTATTGGTTATCGGTTAAAAAGAACACCCCTAGAGAGAGAGAGAGAGAGAGAGATCTACGAATAATGAATTATACATTTTCTAATCGCATTCACAATGGTGGGGTTTTGCTTGAGGTTTGGAATTCTAAACTTTACTTTCGAACAAGTGAACCGTTGCAGGAGTTGGTTTGAAATTCTAAACTAAGTGTTCGTCCGGAATACCAAACCGCTTTGGAATCTAATAGTGGGGACCACAGACACACAATATTCAATTACTTGTTTTTTTATTTGTGTAAAAGTGGGGTGTGACCATGTGAGGTGTAGGTTTGGAATGGTTTATTGTTGTAGAAAAAAATGGGTTTGAAATGCTTGTGGTTTAGACTGATGTGACAGGTTTGGAATTTGAACGACTAAACCATTGTGCATGCTCTAAGTTAATTACACGGATGATCATTTGACTTACTCATATTACACATTTGATCCATAAGACTGCACCTGTGGGGGCGTGGAAGGGTGGTATGAAGCCCTTCCACACCAACCACACCAACGTGGACGATGGTGCGGGGCACGTGACTTTGCAAGTGTGACTGTTGTTCATTGGTGGTCAAAACTAGTCATGTACAAACGGCTAGTTGACGTAAAAAAAACCTTTTTAACATTCAATATATATATATATATGAATCCAGTAATCTATTCAACCATACAAACACATTCTTCACTCTTAAATTCATTAACCAACCTAACCTATTCATCATCTATACAAAATGGATTGAGGATCAGAGTTCATCTTCGATGACCCGACGCTTTTATCATCTTCATCTGATGAGGAAGCGACATGGTTACAGAAATCCGGCCTAGCCTCCGATAATCACTGATTAATCGCTAGTTTGAGGTTCACCGAGTAAAAACCGATTAATCGCTAGTCGGTGACTGTCTAGCCAAATTCCGGTCAAATTTTGACCAAAACCTATAAATTTTGGCGATTAATCGTATATACTTAGAGATATGAGTTGAGACAGGAGTTAAAACATACATACATAAAAAAAAACTACATATAAAACTGAAAATTGCATATAAAATCAAAATCCGATTAATTACGACTAATCCATACTAATCTCGATTAATCGCTAGTCGGTACCGCACCGACTGACTAGCGCCTAGCAATTCTTACAACACTAGAAAGTGGAACAAATAATGTCAGCAATTAGGATAGTCGTTAAGTCTATAACTGAAGATGAAGGAAGTTCTCAATCCAAAGGAGAAAATATAAAATACGTGATCGACCCACCGCACATGGATTATTGGTATGTGATTATTTTGCACCAATCCAACATATAATGATATGTGTTTTAGTCAGCGTTTTTTGCATGAGTCAATCTTTATTTCTAAAAATTATAAATAATTTAGAAAGGAGATTTGATTTTTTCCAACAAAAAACCGATGCACGAGGTAGTTGGGACTTAGCATGTTGCAAAAAGACACGATTGCGATTAGACAATTGACTTATGGCATTAGTTCCAACATAATCGGTGATTATTTAAAACTTTTGGAACAAGTGGCGAGGGAAGGTCTTCATAATTTTTGTGAGTATATTGTTATACTCTGCCTAAAAAAATATTTGAGAAAACCTACGTTTGGTGACATGCAACAAATTTTGGATAGTCATCAAAATATACATGGTTTCCCCATGATGGTCGGTAGTTAAGATTGTATGAAATGAGAGTGAGAATTATGTCCAACTGCATGCCATTACCAACAAGCTAGTGGGTATCATAGAAAACCGACTATGATGTTTGAAGTGGTTGCATCACAAGATCTTTGGATTTGGCATGCATTTTTTTTTGTATGGCCGGTTCAAATAACGATCTAAATATACTTAATCAATCACCCCAACGACTACATAAACAGTGTTGGACCAAATGCCTTTTTTTAAGTAAATGGGGTAGAGTACAAACACAGATATTATCCAACGGATGGAATTTACACTGAATATGCCGTGTCTGTAAAATCATTTACAAACAAAACCATGTTAGATGATAAGAGAAAAAAGTTTGACAAAGCTCAAAAGACGCCAAGAAAAAACATCAAGCGAACTTTTTGTGTTTTGCAGAAACGATGACACATTTTGAGCATATCGTGTAGGATTATGGAAAATCATAGGGTAAGAAATGTGATGCACGCATGCGTTGTGTTACAGAACATGATTTTGGAGGATGAAGGAAAAGCAACTTGCGAATATGAGGAGGAAACGCAACCAGATTATGAAGACATTGGTGCTGAAGCGAGAGTATTAAACATACGTGATATATTTTAACAAACAAACACATCACAATCTTCGAGTGGATTTGATTGAACATATTTGGAATCTTCCTTGATACAACGATGATGACAATGAAGATCAAGATCAAGATGACGATGATGATAATTAATTTTTATGCATTTTTTTTAAATATGACATGTTTTTGTTTTATTTAATATAAATGTTTTTTTATTACTAGATTAAAAGGAAAAAAACAAAACCAAATTACCCTATGGCCCACCACCTACCTCATCACCACCTCGCGAATTATAAGCTCTTGGAGGGGAATTCTTCTTGCGTCAATGTGCATGTCACATGTCACTCATGCCAGTCAAAAGGCATGAACACATTGTGTAGTCTAAGAGCATCCGCAATGTTGGATTGGTTAAAAATTTAGACTTGCCACATTAGCATGTCATATCATTTCAATCCTCATTTTTCCCTCTAAGACCACAAGTAGTGGTAGTATGAAAGGACGTTAAAGAGGGAATTTCAAGCCCCTTCGCGCCCGAAACACCGCCCCTCTTAGTGAAATGGGTGCTACCATTCAAGCGTGAATTATTTCACGCCACAAGCTCCATTTCATCCACCAATCCGATTAAGCCACATGTGCTCTCATCCCCTTTGTCCAATCAGAAGCCACCCACCTTAATATATATATTTTTCTTTTTTTAATATAATTTTAATATCCATATAGACACACACTCACACCACATCACACCATTACACCCATTTTTTATTTCAAGCTCTTTCAAGATTCTAATGGGAGCCACATGCCACTTGTCAAAAAATGCTCAAGTGAGGGCTTGAAATTTTTATACCACTACACATAGTCTAAGACTAAACCACTCCAAACTTCTAACTCATTATTCACCTGATCACCTATTTTTACTTCTCTTTAATCTATTTATACTTTTTAATATTATTTCATTTATTTACCCTTTTTACTAATTTTTTTATAATAAATTTAAAATAGAAAAAATATATTAGATAAGACAATAACATTTAAATAATAAAATAATATTAATAAACAACAACCATACTATAAATCCCACCAATAGTGTAACTATTTGTTAAGATTGAGCAATGACAAAATTGTAATTAGTGTGTTCAAAATTTAAAAAACTGCATGCAAGACACATGTAACTTTACGTCATCTTTTTTAAACACCAATAACCTTTTTGTATGTAATTTTTTTAAAGAAAAATATACTGAAGAAGCAATAAGTATCACGGTGGTTATTACTAATCACCGTGTGGTTAATATTTACGTTCGCCCAGAGTAATCCTTTACCCAAACCTCTAGGTTAAACCCGGGTGATAATATAAGATGTGAGTGTGTGTGAGGTTACGTGAATGAGGACACAAGATGTAAGTGGTTCGGTCAAAGAGTGACCTACGTCCACTGTAACTAGCCGGAATATTATTAACGATCACGTGGAGAGAATTACAAGAGAATAACGCTAAGTTACAATGAGTATTTTCGAATCCTTTGCAAGGAGATGTCTTCTTCTATTTATAAGAGAACTCGTGGGCTTAGTTGAGAGGCCCACGAGAAGTTATCTTTACTTGGGCCTGGTCAAAGCCCAAGTCCAAGCCTTCCATAGAAATGGCGGGAAAACCAGGTTACTGTGGATGATGTCATTCTGCAGCATGGCTGCTGCTCGAGGCGGACACGTGGCGAGTTTTGGTTGGCGGACGGTGCCCTTGTCCTTGCTACAGTCGTTGACCATGCCTCTGACATTAGCAGGGGATGTCTGCTATCACTGTAGATGAGGGTATGGTGGGAGCGTGGCTACAGTCATGTCGCCGTCCTTGTCAGTGGTGGTTGGACCACCCTTGCCACCTGTCGCCCTCTCATTGGCGCGTACTCTGTCAGAGATCCTTGTGGATCTTCCTTTTGTTATCTTTTGTACCTCGTACCAAAAGTGATAAGGGAAGATTCCGCGCATAGCTGCACGCGCTTATCAGGTGTCGCTTGTTGCTTATCAGCGGTTATTCTTGCGTGCTGCGTTGCATGGTTTGTTGGCAGCGCGCGAATGGATCTTTGTGCCATAGTCTGGCGCGAGGATCCTGTCTTATGGGGATAGGGGCGCCTCCTCCACTTGGATTAGGCTCCTTATCCCTTCAAGTCCCCTAGTCTAGGGCTTCTCCTGCTCTCTGATGAAGAGTAGGTGGAGCGCTAGACTCAAAATATCGAGTCGCGGATGAAAGCTCATCTGCTTCTGTATGTTCTTGGTATTTGTTGGTGTGGATGTGTTCCGCCATGAGTTGTGAAGGAGTTGAGCGGGGAACGTCTTTTTCACCTTTACGTCGAATTTGCGCTGAGGAAGACGTGTTCCGCCATGACCTGTGAAGGAGCTGGGCGGGGAAGGTCTTTTTTGGTTTTACGTCAAATTTGCGCTGAGGAAAACGTGTTCCGCCATGACCTGTGAAGGAGCTGGGCGGGGAACGCCTTTTTTGGTTTTACGTCAAATTTGCGCTGTGTAGTTGCATGCTTGCTCATGATTAATGCGCGTCTGCAGTTGTAATGAATTTTGAATCATTGGCATTCAATTTGTCTCTCATAAATTGGAGTTAATGCGCCTGGAAGTCGAATGATCAGTTCTCTCTGGTGGAAGCCTGAGGGTTGCTAACGTGTCAGGTCCTCGTCTGTTGTGCTGAATGTTGGTTGTCACATCGTTGGGGTGCAGTTACCAACCTTTCGTCTGTGTCAGGCGCGTGTGCCGTCACGCGCCCCACTTTGTGTCTCAGTGGCTATGATTGTGCCACGTGTCATATAGCACGTGTGTTTTGTCAGACGCGTGAACGTTCACGCGCTTACCAGCTTTTAAGTTGGTGACATCTGTTGACACGTGTCAATCATCCGGCGAGTGATGGTTGGATCGTTTCTCCATGTTGATCTCAGCCGTTCGATGGCGCATGTGACACGTGTCATCATCCTGGCTCTCTATTTTGAAAAATGTATGACGGTTGGTCTTTCCAAGGGGGCCCACTACCATAAATGCAGTGGGTATATAAGGAACATGTAGGCATCATTGAACGGTTATACGTTCATTGTTGCTCTCATACTTCTTCATTTTCTCTCCTTTTTTTTCTTCATATATTCCGGCGACAGTTTGAAGTTTCCGTTCAATCTTCGAAGATTATAATCAATCTCGAAGATTTATTGTTGAAACTTCTTGTCTGATTCTTGTTCTTTACTCTCTTTCATCCTACTTGTTTTCAAAGTTTCCTTCAAACTTTGATTTTCTGTTGAAGATTCCGGTTGGTCTTCAAGTTTTCCAGTAGATCTTCAAATTTTCCGGTAGATCTTCAAGTTTTTCGGTAGCTTTTCTCTGATTTTTTTTCTTTAAAATTGTCTGATATTTCGGTGTCTGGGTCTCCTTCTGGTGAGGGTCTTGGGAAGGAGCCGGTGGTTGACGATGTGGAGGAGGAGGTGACGGTGGAACAGGGGAAGATAAAAGAGAGAAAACTGATGACCAACACATACTGTGTTTGGAGTCAGGATTCCTTTGATCAGTTTTGCAAGATTTATGACATCTTGCCGGAGTGGGAGCCCACTTTACCGTCTCCGACGGAAACTGTCCTCTCCGCGGGGACTGGTCAGCTTGCTCTCTATGAAGCCCACTTTACTAAGTGTGGGTTTCGCTTGCCCTGCACTCGCTTCCAGATTGACACTCTGGTGGCGTATGGTGTTGGGCCTACACAACTAACCGCCTTTGGGCTTCTGAGGTTAGTTCACTTTGAGGCGTCCTGCCGCGCCCTGGACGTTGAACCTACTGTTGAATGGTTCAACGTCTTCTACTTTTTGGCGCGCGACGAGGTGTGGTTCTCATTTAAGCCGCGCCCTAGGGTGACGCCCATGGCCACCAATAACCCCAAGTCACTGCATTGGGCGAAGGAGAAATTCTTCTTCATCAAAAGGGGGGTTATACCTGTTAGTCTGCCTTGGAAAGTGATTGCAGACGGGCAGCGGGTGGCGAACATGGCTGTGTCTAAAGATTACAAGCAGCAGCCATGGTTCACCACTCTCACCGCCAACGCTACCAGGCTGGAGTTCAAGAACCTGACGGAAGGTATCTTCTTCCTCTTAGGGATGAGCCGCCTGGGGATTCGCGCTGGCAAAGAGCCCTACATTGCTCTGGAGGGTAAGTGTCTCATTTCCCTTTGTTTTGTTTGTGTGTAATTTTTTCTAACTGTTTGCTCGCGCAGGTGTGAGCAAATTCTAGTTTTATGCTGCCCGTGAGGAGAAGGGCATTAAGTGGAGGCCAGTGGCGGAAGGGCAGGTGTGTTGTCTAGAGGAATTTGTTGACCGCTTTTATTACCCAGACATGTCTATCGCGCCGAAACCCTACTACACCACTGGTGAGTCCTGTGACCCTTTGTTCACTAGTCTGTTTGGCGACGACTCTACTGACTCTTCAGTAGAGATTGTTCAGCCCATGAAGGCGTCTGCGGGGCGTGGCCGTTGGAAACACGCTCTGCGAAAGCATAAGTATGCCATAAGACTTGTGTCGAATTCTGACTCGGACTCTTCCGTTTCAGTAGGAGAGGTTGTGAAGGGGCGCCGTCGCCGGAAGGATGGGTCACCCTCTGAGGATGAGGACGAAGGGGAGTCCTCTATGTTGGAGAAGAGGAAGAGGAGGCGCACAACTGGTGCCACTTCTGGCAGCGTTGCTGTCTCGAAGGAAGCGTCCCCGGCATCAACTGGCGGGGAGGGAGGTGAGGGTGTCACCCAAATTCCTGAGTCTGTCGCTCCCCCCTTGCCGCCGATTGGGGATGTTGGCAAGGGGAAGGCCACCTCTTCTGGTGGTGAACAAGGAGGGGTTGCGCCCATTTTTTCTGTGGGTATTGGCGCTCCCCCACACGTCAGCCTCTATTCCAGAAGCTGATTAAAAAGAAGACCCCTGGTAAGTGTTGCTTTCTTCTGCTTTTATTAAGTCCTTTGTCTTTGTATTTCTTTGTAATGTATTTTGCTTTTTCGTTTCAGTTGCGCCCAAGATCATTCCTACTCCTCCTACGTCTCCATCTGCGGAGGCGGCTAGGATGGAGGATGAGAGGCTCTGGAAAGAGCAAGAGGAAGTGCAGCAGGAGGAGGCGCGAAAGAAAGCTGAAGCCGATGAAGCCCTTCGGAGGGCTGAGGCTGAGAAGGCAGCTGCCGCCAATGAGGCCATACAAAAGGCTGAGGCGGCACAACGGGCTGAGGCGGAATGTCTTCGTCTCCAAGAACAGCAATTCTTGGAGGAGAAGGCTCGCCGATTGAAGGAGCAGGAGGCTCGGGAGCGCTCCGTTGCTGGCGCCGAGGGAGTGACCCATGAAGTTGATGGGTTTGAACGGGCACTCCTGGAGGCGGGCATTGGTGGTAGTGGGGAGGGCTCGCGCCAAACACGGCGCGAGTCTTCCAGGGTTGAGAGCCGGGAGCCATCAGGAACATATGATGGTTCCTGCTGGTCTGGTGGTAACGCCATAGGGTGCCCTCGCTGGGCGGTCAGGGAGAATACTTTATTTTCTAACTCCTTGGCCGCCGAGGAGTTTGTAAGCGGGGTGGTGCCTCCCTATGAGCGCACTCACCAAGACATGCTGAGTCGCGCCGACCTTATGGCTGCTTTATGCGTCAATCAGGCGACTCAGCTTTCTATGATAGACTCGCTGCGCCGCCGAGATGCGGCGGTGTGGCGGGATATTCAACGCTTGGAGGCGGAGAAGGCAGGCCTTGCTGAAAAACAGGCTGCCTTCAAAGCTGAAATATCTATGTACCGCCGTCGCGCCCATGAGGCAGAAGCTAAGGTTACTAAGCTTGAGGAGGACGCGGCGGTGATAGCTGAAAAACAGGCTGCCTTCAAAGCTGAAAAACAGTCTGCCTTCAAAAAGGTTGACTTCCCCATCCTCCAGGTGATAGCTGACTGCAACAATAATGCGGATCCTCCTGCCGCCCTTAAGTACTTCATTGATAAATCAGATGAGCTGGCGCAGGAGATGGAGCGCAAACGCCTTGAAGAGGAACGGTAGAAGGCCTCTAGCGAGGGTACCTCAAATGTAGATACTGTTTAGGCGCTCTTTTTATTCTTGTTTGTAAATACTTGTAAATATAAAGGGTTTTTAAATCCCTTCCTTTGAATGAAAATTTCATGGTTTGTTTATGTCTTGTGTTTCTCACTCTAACTCCTTTTCGCTTATTTAACCAAGTCGTCACCCGGTGTGTAAGTAGAAGTTAGGGTGCGTGCCGCGCTAGATAGTCCGGCGTCTAAGTATTTGGCTTGAAGACTATAGCGAGGCGCGACTTGTGCCATAGGGTCCGAGTTAGGCGCATGATAGCCTTGCCTAGAAGACCACTGACTGCGCGCTCGTGTAGTGTTTTTCCTTTGTCCAACTTGTATTTGACAAGTTTAGAAGACAAGGTTTTCAGCTACACGAGTGACGCGCGTCATTAGGTCCGGCAAGTAAATTTGTCTTGAAGACCATAAGGTGCTGTACTGTTGCGTGAATTTTGCAAGTCCGACGTGCGCGAGGCGCGTCTTGAAGACTTGTGTTGTGCCAACATCAAGCGGATCTGGTCCGACAGCAGTTTTGCCTAAGTCTTGAAGACCCTGGCGCGGAAAAACAAGTAGAAGTACAGATATAGGAAGCCATTTTTCATTGATAAGTGCGGCATGTGTAGCCGTTTTACAAGTGTTTTACAAATAACAGCGTCGCAGTTGCGCGCCATTCCAAGATCGCGGGATAGGTGTGCCATCAAGTCTTTCTAGCGCGTAGGCGCCCTTGCCAAGTAGTTCTTGTATTTTGTATGGGACTTCCCAGGTAGGAGCTAGTTTTCCGGGTTTTTCGGCGTTGGAAGCCTCGTTATTTCAGAAAACGTAGTCCCCGATCTTGAACGCGGATGCTTTGACGCGCTTGTTGTAGTAGCGCTCTAGCTGTGTTTTGTATCTGGCTTCTTTGATTGCGGCAAGATCGTGGCGTTGTTCTAATAGGTCAAGATTCAAGCGGAGTTCTTTGTCATTGTCTCTTGTTTCGGCCATTAGCACCCTTGCGGAAGGGCAACCTATTTCGGCAGGGATGACCGCCTCGATACCATATGTCAGACTGAATGGTGTTTCGCCATTGCTGGTCTTTGTGAGGATGCGGTAGGCCCATAGGACATGAGGGATTTCATCTACCCACCCGGTTCTTTTGGTTCCGAGTCTTGCCTTGATGCCTTCTACTATTGTGTGGTTGGCCCTTTCCACTTGACCATTGCCTTGCGGATGCGCGACGGATGTAAATATTTGTTGAACACCCATTTGAGCCAACCATTTTTGGAGGAATTGGTCTTCAAATTGCGTTCCGTTGTCGCTTACCAATTGCATTGGTAGGCCGAATCGGCAGGTTATGAACTCCCAAATGAATTTCTTGACGTGCGCGCCGTCGATCTTAGCCAGAGGCTTTGCCTCGACTCACTTGGTGAAGTAGTCGATGGCGACAATTAAGTATTTCACATTACCTGGAGCCGTTGGGAATGGGCCTACCAGGTCGATAGCCCACTTCTGAAACGGCCAAGCCGCTGTAACCGGCACCAGGTTGTTTTTGGGGCGCAGGGTGTTCGGAGAGTGGCGCTGGCAATTGTCGCATTTACGCAACTCGTTGACTGCGTCCACGTGCATGCCCGGCCAATAGTATCCTGCGTTCATCAACTTCGCCACTACCATCCTTGGGCCTGCGTGCAACCCGCATGTTCCTTCATGTATGTCTCTGAGGAGGAAGTAGGCGTCTGCGGCATCTACGCCGCGCAGTAGCGGCGGTACAAGGTACCGGCTACAAGTTGATATTGTAAAGCCTTGTGTTTGATCTTCCGGGCCTCTGACTTGCCATCAAGCAGGGTACCGGAAGATAGAAAGGCCTTGATTGGGGTCATCCAGGACGCGTTGCCTGTTTGGATGACGTTGACTTGTCACGGCGGAACAGATGGTTTGTCTAAAACCTCGATTCGGACTTCTTTGGCCATATGTTCGAAGACCGTGGATGCCATTTTACTCAGCGTGTCGGCGGGCTTGTTCTTGCTGCGCCGAATGTGCTCGACCGTGCATGAATCGAATTGGCGCATGAGTTGTTTGGCTTGTTCCAGGTATAATGCCATGATTTCGTCCTTTGCATCGTAGGATCCATTGATCTGTCGCGCGACATGTAATGAGTCTACGTGCGTCTCCACGTGCCTGGCCCCCATTTTTTCCGCAATGCGGAGGCCTGCCAGCAACGCTTCGTATTTCGCCTCGTTGTTTGTGCTTTTGAAGTCGAGGCGGATGGCGTATGTGAACTCTTGGTTATCTGGGCTGATGAGGCGCAAACCTGCGCCGGCGCCGTCGTCGTTTGAAGCCCCGTCTGTGTACAATGACCATTTTTGTGACGGGTCTTGCGCCGGTGCGCGTGATTCTTCTGCTTGGCATTCTTGAACATTGTCCGCGAGTATTTCTGTGGCGAAGTTCGCGAGGGCTTGGCCTTTGACAGCGGTTCGGGGTTTGTAGTTAATGGTATGTTCCCCCAGCTCGATGGCCCATTTCGCCAGGCGGCCTGACAGCTCGGGCTTAGCGAGTATGTCGTTTATCTGGTAGTCAGTGAGGACGTTTATCGGATGACCCTGAAAGTACCTGCGCAATCTTCAAGATGCGTGGACAAGAGCGAGAACCAGCTTCTCCATGATTGTATACCTTGTTTCCGTATCTAACAGCGTGCGACTGATGTAATAAATTGGTGTCTGCACACCCTTGCGGTCGACCATTAGAACCGCGCCTATTGCCTGCTCTGTGACAGACAAGTATAACGTGAGCGGTTCTTTAGGAAGAGGCGCTGTTAATGTCGGAAGATTCATTAGGCATTGTTTCATTTCTTTGAATGCTGATTCCGCCTCTGGGGTCCAGCAGAAGTTGCTCTTCTTCAGACAGTTCTTCAAAGTGTCCACGAATGGGAACGACTTTGAAGCGTAATTGGACAAGAATCGGTTGAGGGCGACAAGGCGGCCCATCAGTGTTTGTACTTCTTTGATGGAAGCGGGTGATGGCATCCTTTCGATGGCCTGTACTTTTTCCGGGTTAGCGCGGAAACCATCCCGCGTTACGATGACTCCCAGAAACTTGCCCTCTTCCATCCCGAATGAACATTTGCTCGGGTTCAACTTCATGCGCACCTTGCGCTGCTGATTGAATGTTTGCTGGATATCCCGGAGCATGTCGCTTTCTTCCTTACTTTTGATTACAAGGTCGTCGACGTACACTTCAAGCCGTACGCCGATTCCATTGATGAAGGTCGTGTCCATTAAGCGCTGGTACGTGGCGCCCGCATTTTTCAAACCGAAAGGCATCTTGGTGTAACAAAAAATGCCTGCGTCTGTGCAGAACGCTGTCTTGTCTTCATCTTCCTTTGCCATTTGAATCTGGTGGTACCCCTTGTATGCGTCCAAGAAACACTTGTACCGATAAGGGGCTAGGGAATCCACCTTTAGATCGATTTCCGGCAAAGGATAACAATCCTTTGGACACGCCTTATTGATATCCTTATAATCAACACACATGCGCCACCCTCCGTTGGCTTTAGCGACCATAACAGGATTAGCCACCCATGTTTGATACCTGATAGGGCTGAGGATGCCCGCATTGAGCAGCTCGGTGACTTGTTCGTTCATGGCCTTTGTTTTCTCCGGGCCCATACTTCGTTTCTTTTGCACTATCGGCTCTATCGAGCGGTAGACATTGAGTTTGTGCTCCGCTATTTCGCGAGGGACGCCAACCATGTCTGTCGGTTGCCACGCGAAAACGTCCATATTGCTGATTAAGAGTTGCTTCAGGTGATTGCGTATGGTCTCGGAGATTTCATGGCCGATGACCACCGTTTGCTTCGGAAATTTAGGGTTGAGGACCCATTTTTCCGGCTCAGTGCGGGTGTTTGTCTTGACCATTTTTGGAGGCTTGGCGGTTTCGGTGGTGTGGCAGTCTTTGTTGCCTTTGATGAAGGCGATGCCTGTCTTGGTTGGAAAACCGAGCATCGCGTGCGCCGTTGAAGCATTGGCGTTGAAGCGCGCGATGCCTTCCCGACCTAAGAGTATGTCATGATTGGAGGTGGCTGGCAAGACCATGAAGTCGCATATCTCCGTGCGCTCATGGGTGCCGTCTGACCACGTTACTGGCAGGGAGAGCATGCCTCGCGGCATGATGGTCTCATGGATGAAACCGGAGATTGGTTCATTGACTGGCATAAGCTTTGCTTTGCCTTCTGCATCCAACTGTTGAAAACATTGCTCATACATGATATCTGTGCTGCTGCCGTCGTCCAGGAACATGTACCGCGTGCGGTAATGTCCAAAGACAGCAGTTATGACAAGAGGGGCGGTGGAGGAAGCGCCACCTCTGACCTTTGGCATGAGGACGTCAGCCTCTTTCCATGAATCATCGAGCGGTTGCGCACGGGTGCGCTTCCCGTGATGTGCGTTCTTGCTTTTCCTCGTCATGTTGCAGTGGTGACGAGGAATCAACATGGCGGCATGAGTGTTGAGGTCTCGAATTTTCTTTCGGGACCCCTCCGCCTGATTCTCGTCGCCTGCTTGACCCTTGCCGGTGCGGTGGACATTTTTTACTAGGTGACCGAGCTGACCTGACTTCAGTGCGGCCTCGATTTCCATCTTCAGGCTGTAACAATTGTCTGTGAGATGACCGAAGTCATTGTGGTACTCACAGAATTTGCTTCGGTCCACGTTCCTTCGCTTTCCCAACGGATTGGGTTCTTTCAACTTGACTTGCTCAGTTTTTAGGACCTAAGATGGTGTCTTTGTCAGCGGGGTCCAATCGTGGTTTTTCTTGGAGTGCCCACGTTGGTCCCGCGTTTGCTTTGGGCTTATGATCTGGCGGGCGTCGCCGGCTGGGGAGTATTTCCCTTCGTCGGCGGTGCCTGAAATGTGGCTCCAGACAGATTTGTTTTTGTTTTTATTATTATTATTATGGTATTGCGGTTGGAAGCCATGTATCTGGTTAAAAGACTTCTCTGAGGAGGCATATATTTTGGCGGAGTGGACAAGCTCGTCCCAAGACTCCGGAATGCCATCTTTGCCGGTAAGGCACTTCATTAGTTCCGGGCTGCGCACATTGTGTATGAACGCTGCCCGCGTGAGCTCCTCCCCGCAGCCTATTTGCAAGGCTTCCTTGTTAAATCGAACGATGAAGTCCTCGATGGACTCATGATCGTGACAGCGACACAACAGAATGTGCGCCTTGTCTTTTTTGTGTTTGCGCAAGTGCGAGAAGTGACTACCGAACTTATTGGTAAGGTCGTCAAAGTCCTTAACGCTCCCCGCGGGGAGTTTGTCGAACCAGACTCTTGCTGCGCCTGTCAAGGTCTGGGCAAATAAGTGACACCAAACTTGAACAGGCCAGTCTACTGACATGCCTGCGCACTCAAAGTCATGCACATGGTCGTCAGGATCACGCAGGCCATCGTATCTACCGATGCTGCTGGGAAGCTTAGCTTTCCTTGGTATTTTGGCCGTCGCTATGCGAGCGACAAACTTAGACTTCTTGGCAAGAGCCTTTGGCCTGAACGGCTTGACCAAGTCATCATCCTCATCGTTTTGGCGCGAGCGATGATTGTGTTTCTTTCCTTTGTGGCCAGAGTCGCTACTAGATGACTCATACCCGTCCGGCTCGTCTCGTGACTTTGCGTAGCCCCGAACCCTAGCGTCTCCGCTGGGTTCCCCGCTACGACCGTCACCTTGGACAGCCGCATCTTTGTTTTTGTACCCCTTCTTTGGTGGGGTATCGTAAGTTAGGGCCTTGCCCTTCTTTTTAGCTTGCTGCAGGAGCTTGCGCTGGTAGATTGCAGCATTCTTGGTGTTCTGACGGAGGAGCCACTGGTCTAGGTCTTCCTCGGAGCTGGCACCGCTGTCATCGTCATGGTCTACATCCCGGACCTCGACAGCTGGTTTTTCGAGCCTTGAGGTGGGTTGCTTGACGACGGTGTGTGGTGTTGTTTGGTTCTCCGGGAGTTGGGTGTCAACCTCTCCGGACTGGTTTATGACAGCAGTATTGGGGTTGGGTTCAGCCATGGGTGGGTTTAAAAGATGAGTAAAAGAGCAGTTCTAACCGTTGGATGGCGCCAATGAAGAAACAAAAGTATCACGGTGGTTATTACTAATCACCGTGTGGTTAATACTTACGTTCGCCCATAGTAATCATTTACCCAAACCTCTAGGTTAAACCCGGGTGATAATATAAGATGTGAGTGTGTGTGAGGTTACGTGAATGAGGACACAAGATGTAAGTGGTTTGGTCAAAGAGTGACCTACGTCCACTGTAACTAGCCGGAATATTATTAACGATCACGTGGAGAGAATTACAAGAGAATAACGCTAAGTTACAATGAGTATTTTCGGATTCTTTGCAAGGAGATGTCTTCTTCTATTTATAAGAGAACTCGTGGGCTTAGTTGAGAGGCCCACGAGAAGTTATCTTTTCTTGGGCCTGGTCAAAGCCCAAGTCCAAGCCTTCCATAGAAATGGCGGGAAAACCAGGTTACTGTGGATGATGTCATTCTGCAGCATGGCTGCTGCTCGAGGCGGACACGTGGCGAGTTTTGGTTGGCGGACGGCGCCCTTGTCCTTGCTACAGTCGTTGACCATGCCTCTGACATCAGCAGGGGATGTCTGCTGTCACTGTAGATGAGGGTATGGTGGGAGCGTGGCTACAGTCATGTCGCCGTCCTTGTCAGTGGTGGTTGGACCACCCTTGCCACCTGTCGCCCTCTCATTGGCGCGTACTCTGTCAGAGATCCTTGTGGATCTTCCTTTTGTTATCTTTTGTACCTCGTACCAAAAGTGATAAGGGAAGATTCCGCGCGTGGCTGCACACGCTTATCAGGTGTCGCTTGTTGCTTATCAGCTGTTATCCTTGCGCGCTGCGTTGCATGGTTTGTTGGCAGCGCGCGAATGGATCTTTGTGCCATAGTCTGGCGCGAGGATCCTGTCTTATGGGGATAGGGGCGCCTCCTCCACTTGGATTAGGCTCCCTATCCCTTCATATACCATAATAATGAACGTTTTTTTATCTTTAATATAAGTACTCTATGTGTGTGTATATATATTGATATTTGACTAACTGTTTCAATTACTCTAATACCCTTCACTCATAATTTTCATGATTGCTACATGTTCAATTTCTATGGCTTCTTAACTTTCTTAGAAATTTAACTTTTTATACATGAACCATTACACAGGGACCATATCATTTAGCCTTAATGAAACTCAAGTGGTCAATGATGTTAGGTTGCATAGTTAATTTCGGGAAAAAGAGATAATAAGGTTGTTAAGGACCACAAATTTATGAATAACCAAAAGATGTGTGTAGGAATTTTAATTGATCTAGTATTGCTGGATAAGGTGAATATTAGTGTAGATTTCAAAATAGGTTTAAAGAACGTGCGAGTTAACTCCTGTGAAAAAAGCTATAAGTATTCGGTGTGTATGTATGTTTATATATAAGTATACTAGATTATCCTCAAGGAGGATCAAATGAGAAGAAACTTAGTGTAAGAATAAAAAGAAGAAATGATATAATAGTAAAACATTAAATACTTTTAACACTTCTCACATTAATTATCATATTTTTAATTAATTAGTCATAAATACTTAATCCTACGCATATATAAATTCTTCCTACGCATATCAAAATTCATCCTACACATACCGATATTATCATATGTTTATCTTACACACATAAAAATTCATCATACATTTATCCTACACATATCGAAATGTTTCATTTTCTATAAATTAGGTTTTCTTTGAAATAATATATTTTGAAAATGAATTATGAGATTCATTTATTAAACTAATTTAGGGGGTTATAATTATTTAATCATTTATTTAACATTAAATACTATTATTGAATGATGTATTCCTATTGGTTTAAAATTCTTCTTTTTCTTCTTAAAAGACATCTTATTCTCATTTGAACCCTCCACTATCCTCGGGTGCTTCCCATGATAGATAAATCTAATATGAAATGACAAAATATGTGTACCATAAAAAGAATAAGTAATTTTTTCAGGAATTTTTTTAAATGATCAACACTCAATAACTCATAAAGCCTACTTCTAATTCTACGTTTGTACATCTTGCTCGTGCGAAGTCTTTGTACAACTTTGTTACTTCCTCAATAGATTCTAAAGCTGTGATGTGAACTTGAGAAAAAAATAACCAAATTGGTATCAATGATATGCCATGATGATGATTGATTTAAGAGGCGCGCATGATGAGGTGATTAATTATCACTTATCATAATGGTTTTGAAACCCGGACCGAACCAGGAAACGGACCCCCGGCCGGTCCAGTTCGATATGTTGGACCGCTGATACAAGGAATCAGAGGTTAACCCGCCGGTCCGACGGTTGGACCGGTTTTTAATTTTCTTTTTTTTTTGGGTTTTGGTTTGATTTTTGGGCCGGTCGGACCAGTGGGGACTGCGGTTCAATGTCCGGTCCGGTTCTAAAAACATTGCTTATCAACTGCAAATTTACCTGGTGTCTAAGAATCAAAGGATACATCTAACCAACTAAGCAACCTTTGTAATCAATGTTTATAGCAATACCAATCAAAATACAAAAAAAAAAGATTTTTTTTACCAAACTGACTAAATCTGTGAATATATATGTAACTAGCGGGTTCTTAAATGTAATAGTAGGTTCGAACGCATATATATATATATATACACTAACATAAAATGGTTAGTGACTTGCCTAGACATGATTAATGAATTACCTAAACAAATGTTGGTTTTTTTTGCATGAACATAAACCTATTAAAAAGTTGTTTTTTCTTTTCGTTTTTGTGATACTACTATGGTCCTTGTTGGAAAAGATGATAAAACGCTCGTTCATTTGGTGCAATTTACTTTAAAAAAATGTCTTATACGAAAGATACTAACGTTTAAAAATTGTGAGGGGAAGACAAAGATAAAAAAAATTAACATATTTGAA
Organism: Ambrosia artemisiifolia; assembly: GCA_032199755.1. Taxonomy (NCBI): domain Eukaryota; kingdom Viridiplantae; phylum Streptophyta; class Magnoliopsida; order Asterales; family Asteraceae; genus Ambrosia; species Ambrosia artemisiifolia. The sequence goes on from CM063524.1 coordinate 39,476,954, forward strand.
ATTTTATAATAATAGTTAATAGTTATATTTATTTAAAATAGGAATAATGGAAATAAATAATCCAGACTATTGACTATTGGCCAATAACAGTCCAAACTACGAAAATTACCAATAGTGGTCCCAATTTTCAACATATTGGAATATAATGGACCCAAACTAACGGAGGTCTAACTCCGTTAGTGTGGTGCTAACGTGGCATGCCACGTAAGATCATTTTTTGCCACCTAGGAAGTCACGTAGGATCATTTTGCCACCTAGGATGCCACGTCAGCATCACACTAACGAAGTTAGACCTCCGTTAGTTTGGGTCTATTATATTCCAATATGTCGAAAGTTAGGACCACTATTGATAACTTTCGTAGTTGGGACTGTTATTGGCCAATAGTCAATAGTTGGAATTATTTATTTCCATTATTCCTTTAAAATATAATTAAAAAAGTTTTTGGACGGAAATCAAGGCGTGTGAATGCCTCACATAGTGCCATGTGACATACCTCCTTTCGTTTATTATATATTTAGGACCACCGTTCAGAAATAAAAGAAATACAATAATGAAAACTAAACAGAATACAAGGATAGAAATTAAAATTACAAAATGAAAGAAAAAAATATGAAACCAACAAATCGAAACTCGAAGTGACTGAGGCACGTGTAAAACACGCTTCCCTTAACAGATTTCGGGCCACCCAAGTTAACCCATCTGTTTCCCAGGGTACAATAGCCTAAGCAGATTGCACTGCCGGAGAAAACCTAGCACGTGAAACAGTACCTGAAACAAAAGCTTGGAAGGCAGAGAAGTTAGGAAAATCGTCTGAAAAAGGTGGTGGTTCGAGAACATGAATTCAGAGAATTTCTGTGTCTATAAATAGAGTACACAACTCTGTATTTATCAACTGAATGAAAACCATGCCAAGAGTTTGTATTGAATACTAAATTCAATGATAGTCAAGGCTGTATTGAATTACAAGACTTAATCACAATTGAAGTCTGTAATGAATTACGAGACTTAATCACACTTCATAGTTTAGGAATTCGAAAGGACTTGAACACACCAGTTAACTAATCTTAGGCATAGGCTCGAGCCACACTAGTCCAAGTTCAGTCAAAAATATAAATACGGCTCTCAAGCGGCTCGCGGCGATGCGAGTGTGGGAAGTGGCAAATGCGCCACCAAAACGCCACGCCTATTGCCCTCGTCCCGGTCCCGTGCCCGTTGGGTGCTCGCACCATCCAGGCTGCCACTGGTTGTTACCTGTTGTATAGGAATACATTTCTCTATAGAATTCAACATATAAACCAACACATGATTTATATCTCCCCCAATGTGGGACAAGCACAAATTCCCACAATACTAAAGTTTTACCACACACACTTAAAACTTAGATATCTCATTCAACTTTTTTATAATTAAATATCATTATATTAAACATTAATATAATAATTATTTAGTTCATAATTTCCAACAATCCCCCACATGAATGGAGATCGACCCACACACTCATGTGTCACAATAAAATTTCAGCGCTTAAGCAATGTAGGATAGGTAGGTATTCCTTTTGAACCCTCCTTTGGATGTGTACTTTGCCTCCTAGCGGTTAGTAGACGTGAAGTCCTCGAACCAACCATTTTTTAGTAGACGTTATTACACATCACACATTACTCTTCCTGGTCTGGTTAACCCCTCATTGTTGTGTCCATTTATCATCATGGAGCATTATCCTAGTTCCGCGAGAGCTCTAGGAACTGCGCCCCCTACACAATTGCATTTGAAGCGACCCCACTTCTCTCTAACATAGTAAAATCATTAAAATCTGTATACTTAACCTCCTTTGACATCACTGATTTACTTTAGGATGGACTAGGAAGTACGCAACTCCCTATATGTTTTGGGGTACTCCCCAACAATGACCTTAGTTCATACAGCTAGGTAGTCCTATTGAGCCTAGATCACGGGATCTCCAATCTTATAGATAGGTTTTCCGTTGTACAAACTTACTCCAAAGGCTTTAGTCCCATTCCTTTCGATGACTTTTGCACTGCCTCTCTGCTTAAGCCTTTTGTAAGCGGGTCCGCAATGTTATCCTTTAACTTTACATAGTCAATAGTGATAACCTCTGTTGAGAGCAGTTGTCATATCGTATTATGCCTACATCGTATGTGCCTCAATTTGCCATTATACATTGCACTTTGAGCTCTACCAATTGCCGACTGGCAATCACAATGTATGCAAATAGCCGCCACATGCTTTGGCCATCTTGGAATATATTCCAAAAGCTGACATATTCACCCTGCCTTTTCTCGAGCTTTATCTAATGCAATAAACTCAGATTCCATTGTGGACCTTGCTAAAAGATTTTGCTTGGATGATTTCCTAGTTATAACTGCTCCTCTAAGGGTAAACACATAACCACTTGTGGATTTAGAATTTTTCATATCGGATATCCAGTTGGCATCACTGTATCCTTCCAAAACAGTTGGATCTTGGCCATAATGCAGTCCATAATTCCTCGTGTATCTCAAATACCTAAACAATCTTGTCATGCTCTTTCAATGTCCAGCACTAAGATTACTAGTATATCTACTTAGCCTACTCATAGCATATGCTAGGTCTGGCCTGGTACATGACATGAGATACATCAAACTGCTAATGATCCTTGAATACTCCAATTGAGCAATACTGCTTCCTCTATTCTTTAAAAAATGTTGAGAGGCATCAATCGGAGTTTGAGCCACACTTGTGTCCTCTGATTTAAACTTCTCAAGGATCTTATCCACATAATGAGATTGACTTAACACAAGACCAGTTTGGGTTCTAATAATCTTCACTCCAAGAATTACATCAGTTAGACCCATGTCTTTCATGTCAAATCTCACTTTCAACATGTCTTTAGTAGATCTGATCATCTTGTCATCATTCCCAATGATAAGCATAACATCTACGTAAAGGCATAAGATTACATCACCTTTAGAAGTGTCATTCACATAGACACACTTGTCACATTCATTTATTTTGAAACCACTGTTAAGCATAACTTGGTCAAACTTTTGATGCCATTGTTTTAGAGCTTGCTTTAAGCCATACAGTGACTTGATGAGTTTACATACTTTGCTCTCTTTGCCAGGAGCAGAGAAACCCTCAGGTTGCTCCATGTAAATCTCTTCCTCTAATTCCCCATTTAGAAATGCAGTTTTTACATCCATTTGATGTATTTCCAAATTTCTCAAAGCTGCAATTTGTCACACCCCGCCAAGGCGGAAACACTGGGATGCAACCTCGAAAAATTTTCAAGCAACACATAATTTTTTTTAAAATGGTACCATCATAGGATGGATATTGTCAGAGATTATTCAAACCAACACAACATAGTTAAAAGCATAAGATGGTGTTTGAAATTCATGTTATTAAAACTAAACATTACGTGACCGATAAAACCTATTCCAAAGAGGTACCACCCAGTGCATGCTCGAACCCTTCTCCCAAATCTCCATTGCTCGTCATTTGTTACCTAAAAAACATGCACGAAAGATTTGTTAACAATAATGTCGGTGAGCTCATAGGTTTGAAAGTACTAGGTAAAATACTTGTGTAATTCGTGTATGACCAATCATAAGCTAGCTAAGCCAATGATCACTGTGCAAACCATGAGTCCCCTAACCAAACCTCTTGACTTTTATGCCTCGTGCATTGTACACTAAGACAATGTATGTATAGTAGAATACAACACTCTTTTGTATGTAACCGGTTAGAGCGACTAACCAAGAGCGGGGGTGTCAAACCAATAGATCTATTAAAGTGTTCCATGGCTTTTGATAGCTAATGGTTACAGTAAATGTAATACGAGGACTAGTTAGCTCATGAACCAAATGTCTCATGTTCCACATGGCAGTCATGATAGAATTATCAAACAATTGTAAATTGAACTAGAATTATAGCATGTTTATTCCCCCAAAAATGTAAAAGAAGTAAAATGGGGTTGTGAAACTCACCTGATAGTGTCAGGTGTGGTCTGGTGAAGCTGGAATCCAGACAATAGTTCCCTATTATTTTTAAGAGCAGGTAAATTCTATGTTCTTGTCGTTTATCATACAAGTGGTCCACCCTACCTTTGTGACCTTGGTTTATAATAAAAACGAGTATTTTAAAATACGTTTAGACCTTTAATACACCAAGTTAATGCTAACATGTGTTTGAGTCTTATTAACATGTGCTAATATGTAGTAGCCGAAACTAATTCTTGACATGGCTTCGAGAATTGATCATTTAAAGGATTAAAATCGATTGATCTTTGCTTAACAAGGTATCATCGATGCCTTACAATGTGTTTAAGTGTGTGTTCAATGGTAACCGATTGTAATTCCCTTCCAAATACACCTTAACTTAGAATGTTCACAAACCGATTATTAGTGTGGTTAATCAAGTCGTGTTTAAATGTTAAAACATTGCTCGAAGTATGGATGCATTTATCTAGCCGATTGTTAACATAAAGTGGTGAAAATCCTTGACAATTACTACTAAACTATGTCTATAAAGCTTTATATATGTAAACATGCTATTCATGTGATTATTTATGAAAACAAAGATATAGTTTAGTGATAATATCGTTACATTGATTTGTTAGGCCGATTAAAACAAGACCAAAATGGACTTGGGTCGGGTTGATCATTAGGCCGAGGGGTAATATGTGGATAGAAATCAAGCTCGTAGATGATAACTTACCTAGTATAGTTGTTGATTATCACCTAATGTTGAGGCCTTCTATCCTTCCTTCAAGCTCCTAGCCTTGTGTTCCGAAAGCTTGGATCAAGAAAATGGTTTTGTGATAGGGGAAGGATGGTTCGGCCGATGGGTATAGAGAGGATTAGGAAGTGTTTGAGGTGTGAAGTGAAGTGACTCTCCATGGTTCCTTATATAGAGGCCGACTAGCTTGATGACAAACAAAAGAAAAGGCAAGTAATCTACTCTAGGATGGTGTAATGTTTAGGAGCTTTAATCATGTTTTGGTGTAAGGTCTTGTGTAAGATGAATGCAACAAGAAAGCATGCTTGTTCTAAGCATGAGCCGACTTTGGGAATGATCAAAACAAAAGAGGAAGTTGACTTTGCATTGGAGGTAGAGTTCTTGTTTGGCTCTTATCCATTCTAGTGAAAGTGTTGACCACCATTTCATGCTTCCTTGCTTCTTCCTTGCTTTGGCCGATTAGTAGCCTCTTACACCAATGTAGGAATGTTTAACAATGTGACTAATTACTTGTATAGGTGGTTAGCCGATTTGGGAAAGGAAAAAGGTGGATAGTGACAAGTCTTGTGGTGAGTTTGTGTTTCATGTCCTGGCCTTTGTGTGTCGGATTTTCCGCCGCAAACATTGGGAAAGAAAGAGTGATAGTGACTAGTCATAGATCATAGGATTTTGTCTCTAGTTGGAACCAATCATAAGCTTGTATAGTTGAAAAGGTACTATTGGTTGTGATGGCCGAGAATAGTACAAAGGAGCGTCCAAACTTTGATGATGGTGATATTTTGTTGATGTGGTGTCTTGGTTGATCAAAGAGGAAAGGAAGAGAAGGTATGTCATGAAGGTTGACATTTCTTTTTTAGTGCAAGGTTTGGAACTTGTGATCATTCTTCTTGGGTTCTAGGATCGGCCGAGTATAGGTGCAAGGTATAGGATCTTATTTTTGTAAAAGTAAGTCATGGTATGCAAGTGTTAATGTTTGCCATGTATGTATGGGTGTGCGTATGGCCATAGTGTTATCTAGATCAAGGATGAGATCACTTGTTTGATGATATATAAATCGTTATTCATCAAGAGGCGTGTGTGTACATATGTTTTAGCAATGTTTCGGATCATGTTGGATCACCTAGTGTGTGTATAGACTTAATGGCGTGGATGATAATACATGTAAGTATAGTGTACTCTGAACGAAATGTTAATTTGTAGTAAATATGGTTGATCATTTGCATAGGAATGCGGCTTATTTTCGTCTTAATGGCAAGGGTGCTTGATGACGATATTAACATGTATTAGTGTCCAGTAGTTGTGAACACATGTTGTTAAATATTTGAGATCTCTTGTGTTTTGTATACATGTGTTAGAGAAAAATTTACCATGTGTTAGAGGGTGGTAATATCTTTGAATACTTGTTTGGTGATAGTCCGGGTGTTGTATGACTAAACATGTGTTCTTTGTTGAGTTTTCTGAATAACTCATGCTTCACTAGACTAGGGGGTATTGTGTGTGCAAAATGTTTAAACATGCACATATAATGACAGTAATAAACAAGATGCGTACGGATGTTGACCTGGATCGTTGACTGTTGTCACACAATTGCAAGAACCAATCTTATAGAGGTTATTCTAGTCACAGGCGAGTACGTGTCAAAGTAGTCAAGTCCTTCCTTTTGTCTATACCCTTTGATTACGAGCCTTGCCTTATACTTGTCAACAGAGCCATCAACTTTCATCTTTCTTTTGAATATCCATTGATATCCAAGAGGCTTGCACCCTGGTGGAAGGTCAACTAACTCCCAAGTATGATTCTATAAAGTAAAATCAATCTCACTTTTAATGGATTCTTTCTATTGAGGTCCATTTGAAGAGGTGACTGCTTCTCGATAGGTTAGGCTCACTCTCAACCATGTAGGTAATAAAATCAGGCCCAAAAGCTTTTTCAATCCTTTGCCTTTTGCTTCTTCTTGGCTCAACCTCTTCAACCTCTAATTGTTCGTGGGTTTCATTTTGAACAACCTTATTAACCGTTGTTGATGAACTCGCATGAGTTTGTTCTAACATTGGGAACTCCTCTTCAAAATAAGCTGCATTTGCTAACCTTGTTTCTATTATGGAGTTCTTATGAACATCAGGATTTTTGGACTCATGCACAAGAAAACGACGTGAAGTCCCGTTGTGGACATATCCAATAAATATGAAATCAACAGTTTTGGGCCCAATTTTAAGAGCCTTGGGAGGTGTAATGATGTGCCGTAATTTTCACATATAAAACATGCATATTTAGTCTCATAATAGGGCTGAATTGAGCTTAAATTACTGATTTTAGCCACTTAATCGTTCCTACTTGTATTTTTAAGAAATTGAAGCTCCAAACCAAAACAAGTGATTTTCGGGTAAAAACAGCTAAAAATCGGAGATTCCTGAGGATACGAGACTCGCAACATGTTTCCTGTATGTGTAAAGACCTTTTAGGGACTTAAATGATGATAAAGTTGACACGGAGTTGACCAAGCACGCCCATGCTCACTTGCACAGAGGTCACGCATGCTAGAAGACAACGCAGCCAACTTAAGAGACAAAAAATATAGCTGTGACAAAGTGCCTGCCCGTGCACCACCTTTGGCACGCCCGTGCAAAAGACAAAAGTACAGACAAGATAGATCTGCAGTAACAAAATGTACGTGGGGCAGACTGCACGCTTGTGCACACCCATTGTGCACGGCCGTGCACCTCCTGGCAGCTCTATAAATAGCAAGCTCACCTCAATCATTTGGCATCCCTTCTTGTGCTTTCTTGGGCCGACTTCCAAGCTTCTTCCAGAGATCTTGGGGTCTTGTGGGAGGCCTTAGGGCCATCCTGACATCCCACCAAGGTTAGGCCTCATCCTACCTTGATTATCTTCGCCGAGAATGGGAACGTAGGAGTAGTTCATGCAATAAAACATCGAGGGTCGTGAGGATTGCATTAGATACATAGCATCAAGAGGATGGAAGGCTTGTCTTTGAGCATCCATGATTCTTATGTTGATCATTCATTATGGTTGTATCTTTCTATTATCTCTGAACCTATTTCAATTTATAGACTTTTATTATTAGTAGTAGTTTATTTTTAGTTATTTGGTGTGTTATCTTCTTAACTAATTCTTGTTTGTTCATCTTTGTGACAGGTTCAACTAGTGATTAATTTGATAAATCTAAAACAACCTTAACTTAAATAATAAAATAAACTATCATGGGGTTCGTACGACTTCTGGTAGTCCCGAGCTAGATCCAAGGCAAGGAAACCGGTAGTGAGACAGATCCTTCGGGTTTTTGATATCCAAATCGGATTCTAAGCAATGACTTCTGAAGTGAACCAGATCCTAGTGACACATTTCTGGTTCTTACCAGATGTATGAGTGATTTTGTTGGCAAAGGGAGGATTCCCTAACTGGTGCACCAATGATCTTCAGATTGCACACCCTTAGGATTATGTTCCACCTTTGTTATGAATTTCATTCATCTCGGGAGGTGATGGGTTGGGTTCGTCACATGATCATTAAACTAAACTTATATTTAATGGACACATTAAATTAATAAGTTGTCACTTTTAAGATAAATAAAACAAGAATACTTTATCTAGTTCTCGTTAGTCCAAAGCCGTTAACCAATGGAGGATACGTTGTCCTTCAAGATGACTGTAAAAGAGACTCTTCGGTGTTCTTAAGCTGTCTCCTAGGTAGGGGGTACGTTGTCACGAGGTTTAAATGTAAGAGAGATCTTTAGGTACGGAAGGCGAGAGCTAAGTGAGGTGGACCAGGCCTCTACTATAATTTAAGAAGATAATTTAGAGGACCAGTGCTTAACCGAGCGGCTTGGCGGTGGTTTGGGCATTACCTGACATGCAGGACTCAAACGGTGGTACACAAGTCTACAGAGTTATGCGGTGATGCGCACCTTGGACACACCACTCATCAGTGGCACCGTTTCTCTCATAACCCGGGGCCAAACTTTCTAAAGAGTTGCACGACGGCTTACGGGCCAGTAGTCCGAAGACACCTTTATGGGGACTCGTACACTTCCCCTGTGCGTGAGCCATAGAGTTGCCAGAACGCCATCCATTATTTATTTCTTTTCTCATCCCCAACTCTGAAGGGACCGTTCACCCATGTCCTCCTCACCAATAATTAACCTTAATACTACAACTATAATAAATCTAACTACTTATACGTAGGGTCCCCGAGGTATGCATGTTTACTATCCCTACTATTTTTATCTTTTTATTTTCAAACCAAAACTTTTTTCAAAAACCAATTTTCTTTTAGAACCCCTCCTTTTTTTTTTCTACCCCGATTAATTAATGTGATGAAATGTTGAGTAGAGGAAAGTGTGTTCTCTAGGAATATGATACTCGATATTTACCCTAGAAACCTATACTATGTGTTGGTTTTAGTTTCTAAGTAACTATCTTTTACTTATAAATTTAAAACTTATTTAAAGGTTTAGTAAAAATTAATCTTTTTCTCAAAACCAATGTTTTGGAATTAAAACACCAAGTTTTTGGCACCAAGAAAATGATAAATTTTATAATTACTAAAACCAGGCACATCATGTAACAATTACCTTGGCCAGGCAGCCCCACACTTTCAAGTATTCATAGGATGATTTCTGTCCCCACCATAACTCATATGGTGTTATATCCTTATTCTTGAAATGAACTTTATTCAACAAAAAATAGGTCGACAAAATGGCCTCCCCCCACATATCCTGGCTCATTCCAGAATTTATCAACATGAAATTAATCATTTCATTTAGTGTACGATTATTTCGTTCTGCACTTCTGCAATACCATTTGATTGGGGTGTATAGGGAGGGGTACACCCAGTATTATGCCACTTTTGGCACATTCATCCTGAATGGCGAAACATATTCACCTCCTCTATCACTTCTGACACCCTTTATTTTCTTATTAAGTTGATTTTCAATTTCAGCTTTATACAAGATAAACTTGTCAATTGCTTTATCTTTACTCTTAAGTACATACACATAACAATACCTCGTACTGTTATCAACAAAAGTAATAAAAAAATATTTCCACCTCTAGTGGAATTGATTTCAAGTCACACACATCAGTGTGAATCAAGTCAAGGGGCTCAATTATTTGAGTAACTGATTTAAATGATGATCTTGTTTGTTTAGCTTCAACACATGTTTTACATTCTGATTTAGAGTAAATGGCAAAATTTGGTATGTAATCTAATTTAATCAAACGACGGATCGAATTAAAATTAACATGACCAAGACGAACAATGCCGAACATTAGGAGACTCAACCAAGTAAGTAGAAGTAGTAGCATTCTTATTCATGTTCTTAGTAACAACCATTACATTGAGTTTGAACATACCATTTTGGGCATAGCCCTTACCAACAAACATACCACACTTACTTAAAACAAACTTGTCACTCTCAAAGAATAAACGAAAGCCAAACTTATTAAGCAACCAACCCAAGACAAGACTTTTACGCAAGTCGGGAACATAAAACACATTGCTTAAAGTGAGCTCCTTTCTAGAAGTCCACTTCAAGATTACATCACCTTTACCCTTGATATCTGCTGTAGCAGCATTCCCCGTGTACAACTTCTCATCTCCCACCACCTCTTTAAACGAACTAAAGAGGGTCTTGCCTGGGCAAACATGGCAAGTAGCCATAGTGTCCACCCACCACCCTTTTGGATTTTTAGACACCAAATTAAATTCCTCCATCATGGCAGTGATATCTGAAATTATGGCCACTAAAGGCACATCATCATCAACAACCATAAGCACCTTTTCACGTTTAGGAGCTTTGCCACCAGCTTCATGACAGTGGTAACATTTTCCCATGAAGGAACCAACCTTCTTTTTCACACCACCCTTTCTAGGCCCAAGGTCGCGGCCCTTACTTTTCATTTTTTCACCAAATTTGTGGCCTTTGTTACCTTTGTGCCCCTAGAGGACCGACCATGCTCAACAATGTTAGCTTTTGCATACCCTTCAACTTAAGTCCCTTTTAGTGATACCCTGTTATCTCCCTCAATACGCAAGCAAACCACAAGGTCTTCAATTGTCATTTCCTTTCACTTATGCTTAAGATAATTTTTGAAGTCTGTCCAACTTGGAGGAAGTTTCTCAACCATTGTAGCCACTTGGAATGTTTCACTAAGATTCATTCCTTTGGACAGAATGTCACTAAGGATCACTTGCAATTCTTTGACTTGGCTAATGATATTTTTTGAGTCCACCATTTTATAGTCCAAAAACTGAGCCACAACAAACTTTTTAGTACCAACATCTTCAGTTTTGTATTTGTGCTTCAAAGATTCCCAAAGTTCTTTGACAGTCACTATCTTGCAGTACATATCGTACAACATATCAACAAGGCCATTCAACACATATTGAACATCAGATGCCCCTTCAGCAAGTTGATGGGGGACTCTCTCAAGATTCTCACGGGATTCAAAGTAGTCAAGTAAAACAACATCTTTTGCTGCCATCTCTTTAAATTCAAACCCGAAAAATTTTCTGGTTTCTCATCATGATTAGCAAAGACCTGAGGCGCTTGGGTACCAACCAATGGTCCCATACTGGTGGACGAAAGTGCAACTGTAGTGTTTGGAGGAGTCACGTTTAATTCCATTTTTGAAACAAGAAACAAAACAATCAGTTTCAGAAATTGATTTACATAAAATAAGATAGTCCTTTGATATAGTATCACCTTTTTATTGGTTTTTAAAAAACCAAAGCAATCTTACAGAAAGATTGTATATTAACTAGAATTAAAACAGACTGTTTGTAATCCAAAAATTTTTAACACAAAATTATGACGGTGTTTTAAAATTTGTTTTCGGCTTGTAGGACCACCATCCACAAAATAAAAGAAATACCAATTTTATTAAATATATTCAGATTACAATACAATAATGAAAACTAAACATAATACAAAGACAGAAATTAAAATTACAAAATGAAAGGAAAAATACGAAACAAACAAAAGGAAACTCGAAGTGACTGAGGAACGTGTAAAATACGCTTCCCTTAAAACAAATTTCGGGCCACCCAGGTGAACCCGTCTGTTTCCCAGGGTACAATAGCCTAAGCAGATTGCAACGACGGAGAAAACCTAGCACCTAAAACAGTACATGAAACAAGAGCGTGGAAGGCAGAAAAGTTAGGAAAATCGTCTGAAAGAAGGTGGTGGTTTGAGAACATGAATTCAGAGAATTTATGTGTCTATAAACAGAGCACACAACTTGTATTTATCAACTGAACAAAAACTATGCCAAGAGTTTGTATTGAATACTAAGAGCGTGTTTGGGATTGAGTTTCAAAAAAACTTATTGACTTATTGGCTTTTCCAAGAAGCCAATAAGTCAATAAGTTGTTTATGTTACCCAAAAGCACTTTCTGTTTTGACTCTTCGCTTTTGGCTTTTAAGACTGTCCGTTGTGGCGCGTGGCCGAGCTTGCAAGCCACGTGGACCGCCGGACCACAACACCTACACGCGAATGACTGCGTGAGCGAGCGGAGGCGACCCAGGTCACGTGGGCTAGCGAGGTGAGGTTTGTTTATGTGTGTGTATTATGGTATGTTTTTTAATTTTTATTGTTGGAAGAATGAAGATGAAAATGAAAATGAAGATGCATAGTGAAGAAGAGAGAGTTGGAGTGAAGAAGATGGAAGATGAAGTTGCAGATTTCTTTTTTGTTTTTTAATCTAAAAGTAGATATTACATATTTTAATATAATAAAACTTATTATTTATTATTATTTTTTTTAACTCTTTCTTTCTAATGTATTTTTTTATTTACCTATTTTTCTAAATAATACTTATTCTATTGTTTTTAATTTTATATAATAATATGTTTTTATATTTTTAATTAATGTTAAAAAAATTGGATAAACTTATCGCTCACCTTGATCCACAACAGGATCAAATGATCTATCCGCGGCCGCGAGCCTGTGCCATGTAAGCGTCGACGTGGCAAAATATTATTCGATAATGTCTCCCCTTACCTCTACCCACAACGGACAGTCTAAGGGTGGAAAAACTGTTTTTGAGAAGTTAGAAATCTTGGCTTTTGGCTTTTGAAAAAAATACAAATTTACCACCCATACACCCAATATTCACAATAAGTTAAGCAAATCATTTAAAAAAAACAATCTATTGACTTTTTGACGTTTCTCATCCCAAAACCTAATCCAAACACTTTTTTTAAAACTCATTTTTAAAAAGTCATAAGCCAAGAAACACTTCTGACCAAAAGCACTTTTGCATTTCCAAACTCAATCCCAAACACCCTCTAAATTCAATGATAGTTAATTAAGTCTATATTGAATTACTAGACTTAATCACACTTGACAGTTTAGGAATTCGAAAGGACTTGACCACACCAGTTAACTAATCCTAGCCATAGGCTCGAGCCACACCAGTCGAAGTTCGGTAAAAAAAAATATAAAGGAGGCTCTCAAGCGGCTCGCGGCGATGCAAGTGTGCCACGCTCGAAGTGCCAAATGTGCCATCAAAACGCCACATTACGCCCATCGCCCCGGTCCCGTGCCCGGGTGAGGTCGCGTCGGGTGCTTTGCACCCTCTTGGCTGCCACCGGTTGTGTCCTCTTGTATAGGATTACATTCCTCTACATAATTCAACATATAAACCAACATATGATTTATATCTCCAACAATGTGGGACAAGCACAAATTTTCACAACACTAAAGTTTCACCACCCAATAAACGAAATTATTGGGTGGTTGAAAAAAATGAAAAGACAAGGTATGATTTTTAAGGTGGACCTCGAGAAGGCGTATGACTCGTTAAATTGGGGGTTTTTGGAGACGATAATGACACAAATGAACTTCCCTACAATTTGGTGTAAGTGGGTAATGGCCATTGTTAAGATGGCAAGGACCTCGGTTCTAGTCAACGGCTCACCGACTCAAGAGTTTGATGGTAAGCGCGGACTTAGACAAGGCGACCCACTCTCCCCCTTCTTGTTTGTTTTGGCTATGGAAGCACTTACTGGTGTCTTAAAACGAGCGGGTGAAGTGGGTTTGTATCGTGGCTTGAGATGTGGCTATGGCGACCTTGTTTTGTCCCACTTTATCTATGCGGATGATGTGGTTTTCCTAGGGGAATGGAGTAGGGCAAACGCGGCTAACTTGAAACGGATTCTTAGATGTTTTTATCTAGCATCCGGTCTTAGAGTTAACCTTGGTAAATGTAGCGTTTTCGGTGTTGGTATGGAAAATAATGAAGTACAACTTATAGCCGATTTACTAAATTGTAAAAGGGGCTGCTTTCCTTTTACATATTTGGGGCTATTGGTTGGAGCAAATATGAATTTGGTGAAACATTGGGAGCCGGTCTTGAAAGCCTCTCGGAATAGACTATCGATTTGGAAGGCCAGAACATTGTCGTTCGGAGGGCGAGTGGTGCTTATTAAAGCGGTGTTGAATTCCTTGCTACCTACTTTTTTTCATTATACAAAGCCCCGGTAGGCGTATTGAATAAATTAGATAGTATGCGAAGACTATTTTTTTTGGGGGGGGGGGGGGATCCGAAGAGAAAGCAAAGATGCATTGGGTCGCTTGGGATGGGGTGATTGCACCTTGCGACAGGGGTGGACTTGGGTTTGGATCCCTTAGAGATGCTAATTTGTTGATGTTAGCAAAATGGTGGTGGAGGTTTCGGACTGAAACGGATGGGCTTTGGCGGAAAGTAATCTGGTCAATACATCATTCCTCAAGGGCATGGAATCCCATCCCGTGTAAGTTTTCTGTTCCAGGTCCATGGAAGGTTATAGTTGGAGCTTTTGAAAGGTTGAAATCATTAGGGGTTGATTTGGGGTTATGTACAAAAGCGGTTGTCGGCAATGGGAACTTAATCAGATTCTGGCTGGATAACTGGACTGGAAACGATCCACTCGCAGACCAATTTCCAGCCATGTTCAGGGCTGAAACGAGCAAGTTCGCTCTACTGGCAGACCGGGTCAATGTTAACGGGCTGGGTTGGACTTGGAAATGGAGACAGAACGATTTTAATGGCGATGCATTGGTTCAATTGGGCCTGCTGGGGTCTGTTGTGCAGCAACCGGTTCTGAGCAGTACTGCAGACACATGGGTTTGGGTTAATGATGGGCTGGGGATCTTCACGGTTAAAGAAATCAAAGCTATGCTACAATGTTTTAATACCGTGGTACCACCGTGGATGTTCGAGCGCAATAACTGGGTCCCTAGGAAAGTTGAAATTACGGGGGTGGCGAGTGGGTCTCAATAGGCTTTCGATAAAAGAAGCGTTGGGTAGAAGGAACATCAACGTTGGATTGGGGCTTTGTCCGTTATGTGGAGATGCGACAGAAACGGGGGATCACTTGTTTTGTTCATGCCCATTCGCGGAATCGGTTTGGCAACAGGTTATTATATGGTGCAAAACAGGACCCTTCTTTGCTTTTGGTGTTCGTGACATCATGTCTCTGCACAAGTATATGGGGGGCTCCAAAAAGAAGAAAAAGATTTTTTACGCCGTATGCTTAGCGACTATTTGGAGTATTTGGGGCTGTAGGAATGCGGCGGTTTTCAAGCAGGAGCAGCCGTCGCTGCACAAGGTGATTGGAGAAATTAAAACGCTTACTTTCCTTTGGGTTAAGGCACGCACGAAATTGACAGATTTGGAATGGGAGAAGTGGCGTGGTTTTAACATATAGCATTTTGTTTAGCTTTGTAACTTGTTTGTATAGACTTGTATATGGGTGAACTGTGACGTATGGGTTGTTCCGTATGTCGGGTGATTTTGCTAGTTTCCCGCTAGCTTGGGTGTTTAATAAAAGTTTGTTGGCCGTTCAAAAAAAAATAAAAATTCAACTAGCTTTATAATTAATTATCATTATATTAAACATTAAAATAATAATTATTTATTTCATAATTTTTAAAAATATATATATAGATATAGATATTGTATTTAATGTCAATGTCAATTAGCTAGATTCATGGTTGTGGAAGTCGTTAGGCGCTCCTAGATCGATCGATTGAGGAGTTGAGAATACCCAGAGAATACTTGAGAATGGTAAATTATAATAAATTGATTTTCGAGACATTATATATGTATGACATATCACAAGTTTAGTAATATTTATAATAAAATACATTTTTTTAACGGCTAATTACATTCTCACCTAATATTCCCTTATTAATCACCCTTATCACCAGTTGAGGGATTCGAACTCCTGACCTTACCTTATACACTCTCACCCCACACCACTAGGCCAAAGCCTCATTGGAATTGGCAATAATAATATACATTAATATCAATACATATTGCTCATAAGTCTCCGAGTTTCAATTCATCACTTTGTCATCGAGCCGTTCTCACACTCACACACATGCATCACTCACAAGTAAATGTCGAATGGTTACTACTATATCAAGTTACTATATTACATGAACCATATCAATTGATGTATAAACTACTTCTCATGTATAATAACTTCATGCCACTATTTATATGGGGAAAGATCCGGTACAAATAGCTTTTTTGGTAAGAACTGTGAGAATCAAAGGAGGGTATTTTTTTATTTTTTTTTTAAATTTTTTTCCCCATATTGTTAAACATGTATTATAGTATTGAAAAACTAAAAAATAAAAAAATTGGTGTAGAGTAATTACGTGTAGAGTAATTACATAATTACTCTAGTGTAAACTAATGTATTTACCTTAATGACGTAATTACACTAAATTTTTTTTTTTTTTTTTTTTTGTATTATTCATCTAGAAAGAATGTTTAAGCACTTGGGAAAAAAAATTTCTAAAAAAAAAATAAATTTTTTTTACCCCATTTGATTCTCACAGTTCTTACAAAAAAACTATATGTATTTGATCTTTACTCCTATTTATATTTACCATGTTTTTTTATGCTTGTACATGTATTTACAATATTTTGTGTGCTTCTACTTGTATTTTGATGGTTCAAAATAAGATTTTGCATTTTGCAAGCATATATATTTGGTCTGGCATAGTTACATGTGAGTTATATTCACGGTTACACATAAAAGCAAGTTAGTGGGTTAGGTGAGTGTAATTCTGTAATGCAATAATTGAAGATAAACCTTTAGTTATATTATTCATGAGTTTGAGTTTTAGTTCATGAATTGTCTTCGGAGACCAAAAAGATGCTTTGTTGTACACATGAGTGTCATATTCTTTTCAAGTGATTAATGATCTGCACATGTTTCTGGCTTTATATACTAACTTATTTTGTTGTATTTGTTATGCATCATGTTTCTTGTATTGATATGTTTGTCAAATTTTTCCAATGATGTTACTGGTTTTTTTGTCTTTTTATAGAGACTTCGTGTTGCGGTAAAATTTATATCTTATTCACATTTTTTTTGAAGTCAATAACAAATCATGAAATCAAACGGTCTATATACAAAAATGCATGATTCATCTATGACAAATTTTACAAATATTATTCAACACCTTTATTTGGCAGAAATATAAGGTACATTGGTGTGTTAGCAAATAGCAACATTTACCAGTAATCTCGTATTTCCCCGTTTTCTCTGTGACATGTTAGTATCACATCAGTTTTTTACCAACTTTTCTCATTTTTTCACATATTTCTCTAGATAGCATAGCGTCGTCCTAGATTTCCCTATTTAAAAATCAACTTGATAACTAAAAACATAATAAATATATATAGTGGAGGGACCCTCTTTTCTCATTTATTATCTGTCGTGAGGAATGGGAAATCCTTCTCCTATTCCATGAATCCAATTTGCATTTCATCCGGGAAAAGCCATCTTTTTCTCAACAATGCCTTTGTCATTTGATCCAATAGTGTTCCGTTAGATAGGAACAGATTTGATAAATACTGATAACTCTCGGATAGAGTATTAGAACGGAAAGATCCATTAGATAATGAACGATTGGTTCTAAGCCATCTCTGGCGATTAATCAACAATTCGAAGTGCTTTTCTTGCGTCTTCTTTTACCATTTATTCGGAATTGCCCGCTCATAGTTTCCTACCGCCAACGACCTTTTTCTTGCGAATGTCCGAACAAGCACTGATCGAGGTAATGTTACTATCCACTGACTCGTCTTGACATTCCAAACAAAAGCCTATGCTATCGATCCCTTAGTGCTACCACCGATCTTGAATTTTGTGATCGAAGAGGGGAGCGGTTCTAGGGTTTATAAATAGGAAAAGAAGAGTGGAGTGATGATTGATGAAGGAAATTAAACACACGCGCGCACACACACATATATTTTTCTTCGAATCGTTAAGCATCAGTGACTTCTCAAAATATTTTGTTTGAAAAAAAACCCAAAATTCGAAGGGTGTTGTTACTCGCCGGGGCTAGGTCTTCTCATCCCTTCTCCGAGCTCAACTCCGTATTTATGTTTGATACTTTAAAAGAACAAGTAAAGTACACGTTTTACTTTATAACAATTTTTTTTATTAGAATATGAATTCAAGTAAGTATTCAACAAAAGCAAATAATTAAAAGTGGTGGGGTGAAATGGGCTTAGTGTAAGCAAGCCTAGGGAAACGTTAGATACTGGGCTAAAAAAATTATTTAAGCCCATATATAATACGTGGATTCAGTACAATCCTGACCGTTGAATGATTTTAGGTTTTGTTCGTCAGTCCGTTATAAAAGCCGCTCAAATAGACGCGAACACTCCATACAAATGAAGCAATTAATTTGCTTTTATTTATTTTTAACTAGATTATACCCCGGGAACGTCCCGGGGTTAGAGAAATCTAATATGACATATTAATTTTACATATGAAATAGAATGATTCGCTTTACAGTTACATGCAATAAAGCTTCGGGTAGCACCTAACCTAAAACAATTAAAAATGTATCTCCAATGTTAACGCCTAATCTTAAACAATGTATAACTCTAATATTAATATCTAACCTAAAACAATGTATAACTCCAATGCTAACGCATGTTGAAAATAGAACTCATATTTACTGATTTGAACATAATTAGTGACTTGCCTATACATGATTAATGATTTACCTGAACACTTTGTGTTTTTTTTTCCTGTATGAACAAAACCCCACAAAAATAGTCGTTTTTTTTCTCCGTTTTTTTATATAGCACTATGGTACTCGTTGGAAAGATAATAAAACGCTCGTTAATTTGGTGTAATTTTTTTCTTTAAAAAATCTCATATACAAAAGATATTAACGTTTAAAAATTATAGGAGGAAACATAAGAGAGAAAAATCCAATTTTATTTTTAAATTTTTTTTTCCTAAAATATCTCAATGCCACATGGGATGACACATGGCACATTCAAGGAGGAGAATGCCTCCTTGAATGCCATGTCATTAAAATGACTTTGGTTTATTATATGTATAGATGTTAGTGAGAGGACATGGCTGAGTTGGACACATTGAGTCAGCAAATCTTCATCCACATTGCATTGTTTTTGTCATCTATAAAGCAAATAGGTGTACATGTACCAAATTTGTGTCGGAAGATGACTAAATTTACAAAGGATTCAAGTTACTTTACTAATGAAGAAACTGCTATTCATTTGTGTGCTTGGACCCTTGACATTTTTATAAAAAAAGTTTGTTTATATGGAACATTTGGACATTTGTGGTTTTATTTTGTGTCAAATTTTTTATCAAAATTGTCATTTATATAAAAAAATGGTTCATACATGTGCCAAATGTTGTTTGTGAGGCTATCTCAGCTAATAAAGGTAGTAAAGCCACATAACTTACGATTGAGGCTCTTTCATTTGTACATCACAGCTTGATTATTCAATCCTTTGTATTAGAGATTAATCCCCTTCATCTCTTTCATTGATTTCAATCATATTTATAATACAAATCCTATAAATAAGGATAGAGATATACACTATCAATAACACAATATTATCTATAAATAATTATATCTATTACACCCCCGCAGTCGAAGCGGGAGGAGACCGGATGCTGAGACTGTCTCTGAAATCTTCAAACAAAACACGAGGCAAGCCTTTAGTGAAGATGTCTGCCACCTGGTAACGTGAAGGAACGTGCAGAACACGGACCTGTCCGCGCTGTACCTGCTCGCGCACAAAGTGAATATCCAATTCGATGTGTTTGGTCCGCTAATGCTGTACCGGGTTCCCTGACAGGTAAATGGCACTGACATTATCGCAGTATACCAGAGTGGCACGAGTAAGAGGAAGATGGAGCTCAAGAAGAAGATTCCGTAACCAGCAAATTTCTGCAACAACATTCGCTACCCCGCGATATTCAGCCTCGGCACTGGATCTTGAAACTGTTGACTGACGCTTAGACGACCAAGAGATAAGATTATCACCAAAATAAATGCAGTAGCCGCTAGTGGAGCGCCGTGTATCCGGACAACCAGCCCAGTCCGCATCTGTGTAGGAGATAAGAGACTGAGCCGGCGAGCCGTGAAGAGTGAGCCCAAAGGTTGTGGTGCCTTTAATATACCTGATGATACGCTTAAGAGCGTTCCAGTGATCAACCCGAGGAGAGTGCATGTGCATACAAACCTGTTGAACCGCGTAAGATATGTCAGGTCTCGTAAAAGTGAGATACTGTAGTGCGCCTGCTAAACTGCGAAATAACGTCGGGTCATGAAACAGGTCACTCTGAGTAGCGCTGAGCTTGCTGTTGGTGTCAACAGGTGTAGCGACGGGGTTACAAGATTGCATGCCGGCCCGAGTGATGATGTCATTAGCATATGTATGCTGTGAGAGAAACATGGTGTCATGTTGGCGAGACACCGAAATACCCAGAAAATAGCTAAGGGGACCTAAGTCCTTCATGGCAAATTCGGCAGCTAATTTTGCCATGAGAGATAGACGAAGACGGTCAGACGACGTAACGAGGATAATATCGTCGACATATAGAAGAAGGTAGGCAGTATCAGTACCCTGTAGCAGAGTAAAAAGAGAGGCATCGCTCTTGCTATGATGAAACCCAATAGAAACAACAAAATCTGTGAACCGCTGGTACCATGCCCGAGGTGCTTGTTTTAGCCCATATAATGACTTCTTGAGAGAGCACACATAATCAGGGAACTGTTTGTTGCGAAAACCCATCGGCTGATACATATAAACCGTTTCATGGAGATTCCCATGAAGAAAAGCGTTGGTAACATCCAACTGGTGGATGGACCAGCGCTTAGATAAAGCGATGGATAGAACAGTCCGAATGGTGGCAGGTTTAACCACCGGGCTAAATGTTTCCCCACAATCAATACCAACCTGTTGCGTACGCCCATCACAAACCAATCGGGCCTTGTACCGTTCCAGCGTGCCATCCGACCTGTATTTTTGTTTAAACAACCACATACTACGTATAACATTCATATCGGGCTGTCTAGGTACCAATTCCCAAGTTCCGTTTCTAACTAATGCATTGTACTCAGTGGTCATAGCAGAGTACCATTCCGGTGTAGATAAGGCATCGGTGGGATTTTTGGGGATGGGTACGACATTGGAGGTTGTGGTGTGTAGGTTGAAGGGTTGTTTAGGCTTGAAGATGCCGCTCATGGAGCGAGTGTGCACCGTACGGGCGGGTGGTGGAGGTGGTGGTGGAGGTGGTGGTGAGGGTGCGGATGTAGTAAATGGTGGTGGTGGTGTATGTGGGCTCGGGGACTGGTAAGTGGTAAAAAGTTTGGAAAGAGTTGTTAACATATTCACGACCATTGTCACACTGAAAAGTTTTAATGGTGCGTTCAAATTGAGTTTTAATATTAGTGGCAAATTGTATAAAAGCTTGAAACACATTGGATTTGTGGGTGAGTGGTACGGTCCAAAGAAAATTAGAATAATCATCCAAAAACAAAACATAATATTTATGGCCGGATGAACTAACAATAGGTGAAGTCCAAACATCACTATGTATCATGTCAAATGGTTGTAAAACATTAGAATTGGAAGCAAAGAAAGGTAATCTAGTACTTTCACCAAAAACACAAGAATCACAAACTTTATTGTTCAAAGTATCAAAAGAAATAGACGAAACATTTTTAAAAGAATGTAAAGATTGACGTCCTGGGTGGCCAAGACGTTGGTGCCAAAGGTCAGCAGTGATGGCAGCAAAAGCAGAAGGGGATGTGGAGGAGGACCCAAGCACCAGAGGGTAGAGGTCACCGCTGCTGTTGCACCGCAGGAGCGGATTCCGCGTCTTGAGGTCCTTCACAAGAAAACCAAACGGGTCAAATTCAACCGACACAGAATTATCTCTAGTAAAACGACGGACGGATATAAGTTTTTAACCAATTTAGGTGAGTAAAGGACATTTCTAAGGATAAAAGGGGGGAATGGTTTGGGAAGGTATTTAGTGCCTTGACCTACAACCGGTATAGTATTGCCATTACCTACAATTATATGCTGAGGAATGCAAGAGTTAGAAAAAGAATGGAAATCACCTTGTTCGTGAGTCATGGAGGAGGCGCCTGTGTCCATGTACTGCGTAGGATCAGGTTGCTAGAGAGACATGGTGTAGAGAGCCTGCTCAATGTCCGTAGGGCTGTACGCGGCATAATTATTCTGCTGTGGTCTAGGGCCAAGTAGACCCGGCTGCTGGGCCGAGGAGGAACCGGAATTGCGGGCTGCTGTGGGGTAGGGGCAGGGAGGGGTGGGCCAGTGAGGGAAATTGTGTGCTGGGCTAAAAGGGAATTGGGCCTGTGATGGGGAAAAGGTTGGGCCGTAGGGAGTAGTGGACCAGGCCGAAGGTTGGTGCCAAGGGGAAAAGTTAGTCGGCCAAAAGGGTGAATATTGGCTTCTGTTTTGGTTTCCGCGGCCACGACCCCGACGAACCGGACGTCCGCGGGTGCGATTGTTGGCTGGGCGGTCAGTGGTACGGGTGGGGTCGGTGGGTGGGGGACGGTGTGTGGTGGCGGTAAGGGCGGTAGAGGCGGTTTTAGAGGCGGTTAGGGCACGCTCGGCTTTATTGGTTTCGGCTTGGATTAATTTTGAGCGGGCGTTGTAGAAGGAGGGGAGAGGGTGAGTGTTTTGTAGGATGGTGGAGATGCTCTCGTATTGCTCGTTTAATCCCGCAAGGAGTTGAAGGACTAAACGATCATTATCGACGGGAGCAGCAACATTGGCGAGTTGATCGGCTAACACCTTGAGGGCTTGACAATAGGCGGACATGTTAGGGAAACCATCCAACCTAGTGTTTGAGAATTTGTGCATGAGGTGTATGGCACGAGCACTTTTGTTATCATGAAACAAATCCTCAATGGCAACCCAAGCCTCATAGGCGTTGGAAACGTTGTTGATGATGGTGTGGAGGAGGTCATTGGATATCGTCGTGTACAACCATTGTAAAACAATGGCGTCAAGACGATCCCATTCGTCTTGGGTGGGAGATGGATCGGCTGAGGTGGGTTCGGGTGGTGGTTTGAGATGGTCATCGACAAGGTGAGCCTTGCAATGTAGTTTGAAAAGTGTAGCCCAGGTAGAGTATTGGGATGATTCGATTTCCAGGAGGAAGGGGATAAAATTCTTAATATTGGTGACTGTGGTGGCTGGATGGAGTTTACCATCGGCTGGAGTGGAGGGGATGATGGTGGAGGAGGCCTGGGATGAAGTAGACATGGTGAGGCAGGGTAAGAAGGGGCTGGCTGGTCACAGAAGGGTGCGGCAGCAGCAGAAGGGATGTAACAGTAGCCGGATGTAACAGCAGAAGGGGTAACAGCAGCCGGAAAAGAACAGCAGCAGCAGCAGAGAGGGAGCAGAGGTGGTGGGGAGCCGGCGGCAGTGGGCAGCCGGTGGGGAGGGAGTGGTGGCCTAGGGTAGAAAACCTAGACTCTTGATACCATATTAGAGATTAATCCCCTTCATCTCTTTCATTGATTTCAATCATATTTATAATACAAATACAAATCCTATAAATAAGGATAGAGATATACACTATCAATAACACAATATTATCTATACATAATTATATCTGTTACTTTGCTTTCTTATATGTGTTAGGTACTTGGATTAAACATTTCAGAGTCCTCATCAGTTCTTGATCATCCTAATCTTTGTCTTTTTTTTACAGGAACTTTATTTCCATTACAACAGGGAAAAAAAAGTTATGTGGTTGAGGGTTCAAGTCCGTCATGTGGACGACACAAGGGGTAGTTTTCAACTAGAAGTAGGCTAAACGTTGCATCAAAGAAGCGGTTTCAAAAGTTTAAATTACCTTATCTTATAGATAATCATTTAAAAAATGGATACCAACTTTGTCAACGTTACAAGTCCCATCTTGATTCTCTATCAAGTTCCTACTATACTATTGGATCAACGCTAAATTTCTCCCGCTATTGTGACAAAACATGATGATGGTTCGCAACTCAACACACATTTTGGTCCACTTCATACACAGTTTTAAAACAAATACACTATCTTTTATTGGCAAACACACATATACTGATGTCCAAACTATTGCCTGCTTGTTATGGATCTTGAACCCGCCCCAGTTTAATTGGGATACACACTAGTTTTCTATGCTTTAGAATTGTCATATTGAGTAACCAATTCAAATACTTAAATCTGAAACTGTGAAAGTGCAATCAATTTAGAAAGACATCCATTACATTACACTTTCTGAAAAACAATTCATGCTAATTCAAACCCCAAGATGAATACTACAATAAAGTTGTTGATCCGATTGTTAGAAATTGAAGTACAACATATATTAGGATTAACACCCTTTTTGTTTTAATAAAACATCCAAATTTCTATAGTTAACTTTGTCAACTACTATCACAATTATTTTAAATGTACCATTTCATTTCAAACAAAACATGATGCGTGAAGAGATGTGATACCAAACTCGGCACCGTTCCGTAAGGTTTTGATTATAAATACCGTTACTCGTTTATCTACTGCATTTCTGGAGGTGACACACATATCGTTTTTAAAAAGAAAATTAAAGTGCATGCTTTGGATGTTGCATCTTATGAACAAATGATTTTTTCCATGCACAAATCACACTCTTTGATTTCATAAAGTTCAAGTATTCAACACAAAATGTATCCAGGTCAATTATGTAAGTTTTCCCATGAAACATAGGATATATACTTAATTACATTCTTCTTAAGTTATCCAATCTGGCCTGTAAATCACTGTCGATCCCGCCATCATCAGTGGCAGCTGCTTCAGCTTGTGGCAACTTGGTCTTCGAAGCTGGGGCTGATACGGCCCCGGAAGGTGCATTCATCAACTGAAATTTCATAATATTCCATCAATACCAAAATATTTGTTTATTTATTTTTAAAAGAGCACACTGTACGGATTTACCCTTTCTTCAGTCTACCTTAAAATTTAAATTAAACGTATACATTATTATATATAATAAATGTTGACCACCTTAGGAATAGTACTAACGGTTGACCGTTAGTTACTATTGAACTCCGTTAGTTACTATGCAACTCCGTTAGTTACTATTTATCTCCGTTAGTTACTATTCAACTTCGTTAAGTTACTATGCAACTCCGTTAAAATAGTATTAACGGAGTTACTATTGAACTCCGTTAAAATTATACTAACGTAGTTACTATTTAACTCCGTTAGTTACAATTTAACTCCGTTAAAATAGTATTCAACTCCGTTAACTTACTATATTCAACTCCATGATGGACGGTTCAACCGGGTATGTCGGATGGTTCAACCAGTTGTATTAGGTAGGTGGTTCAACCAGTGTAATCGGACGGTATGAATGGTTAGGAATATTGGTTCAACCGGCCATACCAGACGGTTCAACCGGGTTTGTCGGGTGGTTCAACCGAACCGTCGCAATACGTGAGATTGGTTCGTATAAATTTTGTTAAAATCGGTTTGCCCCGCGGCGAAGCGCGGGTGTTAAACCTAGTTTCTTCACATTTATTGCTGATTTTCAAAGTATGTTGGTGTGACTGGTTATTTGTCATTCTAATGCATATGTAACATATAATTAAGACCTTTTAAATATAATTTTTAGGAAAAATATTGTATTTTAAACATGTAAATAATTTTTTTAAATAGCACCTTATGTGAGCCGATATGAGATCGAGTGATCGACCAATGTCAACGAGTTAAAACAAGGTTGGTTGCTTAATTGGGTAATTGATTGTTATGTGCCTTATGTCCACGGCTTGATGCAAAACTACTATCGAGCCGGGGGTCTCATTGAAAGCAGTCTCTATTCCTATAGGAGTATAGGGTAGAGATAAGGTTGTCAACATGTTACCCTCATCAGACCCTAGCTTAGCTTTGCTATTGGCGGAATTCACTGAGTATGATGATGATTGTAAGTTGGCTTTTATGTACCAGATTCAAAAAATTGGTTGCTAATTCAGAAAAAAACTGTAACTTTACTTTCTTACTTTTATTGATAAACCTACAAAATATCATTTTTCTTTTCAAACTTGTAATTAAATATCTTTTTATTATTTTCAAATAAGCTTTTTTTCCCTATATGTAGTGTCTGCAGTGACAAACAACATATCACTAACCAATGCCACATTAGCAATTTACACGTAAAATCATTTAAAAGAAGGTTGGTTGTAAATAGAATGTTGCTTGTAAACATCCTGAAAGACTGTAAAGTGAATATTATTTTTGAAAAAGAAATTTTGTAACTTGTAAATAAAAACTTTTTAATTTTTTTCACATAAGACTTATTGCATATGTTAAAGCTGGTTTGTGTATGGAAAGAATGTGCAGAGAAAAACAAATAAAAAAAGAAAGAATTACCTCTTGATTGATGTCAATACCAATCTCATCTAACACCTGGCTCACCAACTCTTCTGTTTCATCTTCTTCCTCATCTCCTTCCAAGGCATCATCAATGGCGTCACCCATCACCTCACTTACCATTTCCATTTTCTCATTTTGCCTTTCAAACTCTTGCATTATTTTCTGCAATGATGGTAAGTTCATCTGCCTGTTCATCTGGCCCATAGCCTTTGTCACACCTTTCATAGCTTCACCCATTGCTTGCGTCGACTTCAACGTCTGTTTACATTCAACTCAAGTGGTCACATATCAACCATAATAACTATTTTCTATTTGTGCTATATTTTGTTTTATCTAAAGTTGAGGCGGTTCATGGTTATGTTGTTCTCAAATAGTTAGCCTCATCTAGGTAACTAGGTTAGCCTCAATTTGTGTTACAATTAGATGTTAACCCCTATGTGCAGAACAAAAACGCCTCAATACCAAAATAATTGATAAATATAAGGGCATTAGCATGTGTTATTTTGCTGAGTTCGGTATGAGTGAGAGTGTGAAACTAGATACATACATGGGTGGCCGATATAGTAATTACAATATACCATTGGCTTTGATTAAGAAAAAGTTTAATACTTGGGATCTCCCACAATCCGTTTTTACGATATAAAATGTCTTTTTTTTAACAGTACCTGAATTCGAAGTGATACACCCTGCAGTTGGGATTTAAGCTTGTAAAATTTCTCAATCTGGTGTCGTGTTCTGATAAGGTCCTTTGCCATCACCTTAACAGCTCCCTGAGAAATGCAATGTGAAGTTAATAATAAACTTCAACAGCTAATCTTGGCAAATATAGGTGATTGAAAGAAGTGGGACCTGAATTTAGTTTGAAAAAATTCAAAAATAAAAAACCAAAGCTGCAAATTCATGTGCAAGTAATGAAAGAAATAAGCTTACCATTTGACCTTGTTTGGCACTTTTCTTGATTTCTACGATTAATTTCTTTTCTTGTGTCTGCAAACCTTGCCTCTCTCTTTCTATTTCTCTAATAGATTTATCTATCATTCTCTTGTTCTCCCGCAAGAGTTCTGCAAATACCAACCATACCTCGTGTCAAAAACTAACACTAAGAGCATCCACAATGGTAACCCCAACAAACCATTCCAAACTACCACATCACCATGCCACATCATTCCAAACCTCCACCTCATCACTTACTTTTCTTTTTTTTTTTAATTTATATACTTCACACAAAAAACTTTTTTTATAGAATCATAAAAGGTACATTTGGGACCCACCCCATGTCGTCTGCCTTGGTCCGCTCCACCAAACCAACACCAACCGGACCACTTCCTCCAATGGTAGAAATTTTGGAGTTGGTCCGTCAGTTTGAAACGGACGGTCCGTTTCATGCCATTAAAGATGCTCTAAGTAAGAGGTTTATGTGTTGGATCAAAAAGTATGTACAGAAACAAATCGAGGAAATATGGCTCCTGGGAATGCTCTTATAGCATGATAAAAGTGAGAAAAAGTAGTGTTTTTAAATGAAAAGAAGTGAGAAAAAGTAGTGTTTTTAAAGTAATTACGGAGAAAATATGGAGAAGCTACTGGGAATGCTCTTATAGCATGGCTCCACAATGATTTGACATGTTTTCTTGGGTTAAAACTGAATATTATTTCCAACAGTATGATAAGATCAGTCTGTTGTCATCATCCTATATGCGCACCTAACCAAAACCCATTGAAAAAATCGGCCATATAGAGATCTCTTAAGCTAGGTTTTAAAAAGCGCGCCTCAGACACGCTTAAGCGCGAGGCGACCTGAGGCGCAGATCCATGCGCCTTATGTCACTCAAGGCGTGCAGTGTACAAAAAGCGCAGGAAAAGCGCACTTTTTTGGCAAAAAAGCGCAGGAAAGCGCGCTTTTCGTACGGGGGGGTGTTTTTGTGCTTCAAAGTGTTATACATATAGCTAAAAATGTTACACATTTAAGTTAAATCATATACAAACCTTATTTATATCTATATTTTTGGGTAAGGATGCTATAGAAAAAATTATATAATCGTCTTGCGCTTCGCGTACGAAAAGCCCACCGCTTTTGCGCTTTACACTTTGCGCCTCGGTCTTAGACCTCGTCGCTTTTGTGCGCTTTGCGCTTTTTAAAACCAAGCTCTTAACGGTAACTTTCATTAAATGCATATGTGGAAGCCAAAAGCGTCTACCGAGTAAACAAAGGGTGACTAATAAACTTCGAGAGTAAAAACAATACAAACCTTAACACTTTTCTAGCCATATATAATAAATTGGACCTAAATCCAAATCAGCTAAGGAAACTTTCTATCTCTCCATCGAAATTAATCCTACCTAGGTTCTAGAGTCCATACATAATTAGCAATAAAACAATCGATTGAGTTAGTTTTATCATCAGTAGTAACGAATCTCGTAAATTTTAAGCTAATCAGAAACTTGATGATTTGCCCTAATTTCTATCAAAATACAACCAATTGAACAATAATAATAATAACAGGCATCCTATTTACAAAACAAAGTAAAATATAGAGAATTTAAAGACATGATATCGAGAGAGTAAGAAAGAACCTGCGGGTGTTTTCTTCTTGCCGAATATAAAACTCATTGTGATATTGAAATTTCCTAACAAAAAAAAATAGTTATTATTTTGATCTGAAAATGAATGCTGTTTCTTAAGGGATTGCTTGCTTTTTGATGGGTAAGTAGTACGCGTTATCGTGGAGAATAACACGTTCAACGAAGGAAGGATACTAGTCTGTTTTTTCTTTTTTTTTTTAGATCTACGGCTGAGGATTCTTCTGCTTGTAGTATTGCATTATGACTCACTCTGTCTGTCGATAAAAGCAGGCTCGCTTGACTGTTACTTTCACGGTCTTTATTGAGCTTTTATTGATCGGCCCACCTTTTATCTAATTCATTAGCCCATCTATATCTTCAAAACTAAAAATCTCACGTGGCACTCAAAGAGGCCAACGTTTTACATTTTCATTCTTATTCAAACGATTAAAATATTGTTTTGTATTACATTAATTAATTTCTATGTTATATCATAACACATATTTTAACACTTCTTATTAGATTTGTCTATCCCGGAAAGTTTCCGAGATATAATCTAGTTGTTAATAAATAAATCATTGTATAAGTTTACTTACCCGAACTATCTACTAATTAGATTTACAAAAAAAAAAAAAGACTCATTTGACCCGGTGTTTAGACTATCCATTGTTTGTGATCGTGGGTTGGGGAGGTGCCACCTAAGACTCACTATCATCCATATATCGTATGCATCCAAATGGGTCAAAGTGAGGGGGCAATGCGGTTGCCCTCATGATTTGGTGAGTGTGATCGCTAGCTCCATAATAGGGCCGACAATTTTGTATACGAACACGATTACCTGACATGAACCTGAACGATCTTAACAGGTACATGTATGGTTTTAACAGGTTTCGTGTCCTAAACAGGTAGACACGAATTTACCTGATAATTTTCGTGTCGTGTACAGGTAGTCAGGTTTCGTGTATCGTGTCCTAACAGGTTCTTGTATTAATGGGTCATGTATAAATGATTTGTCAGCCCTAAGTATAATGTTCACAAATAGGTACTAACAGGTACGCAAACATGTATTAACAAGTACACAAACAGATATTAACAGCTACGCAAACAGGTATTATCTAGGTCTTTGGTGAACTTTTGGAAATTTTCTCTTACTAAATAGGTTCGTAAACATGCGATTAATATAATGGTTACAAAC
Organism: Ambrosia artemisiifolia; assembly: GCA_032199755.1. Classification (NCBI taxonomy): domain Eukaryota; kingdom Viridiplantae; phylum Streptophyta; class Magnoliopsida; order Asterales; family Asteraceae; genus Ambrosia; species Ambrosia artemisiifolia. The sequence continues at coordinate 39,507,175 of CM063524.1, forward strand.
AAGTATTAACAGGTACTTTTCGTGTATACTTGTTAAAAAAATTAACAGGTTCTTGTATCAAAAAATCGACACAAAAAATTGTCGTGTCGTGTACAGGTAGTCAGGTTTCGTGTATCGTGTCTTAACAGGTTCGTGTCTTAACAAGTCAGGTATACACAATTTGCCAGCCCTACTCCATAACACCTCTTAAAAGATAGCTTCACTTGTTCGTTTACATGACGCTTACACGATCTGTGTTTCACTATGCATGATTAGGGATGAGCTCGGGACGGGATCAGTACCGATCTCAAAAATACCAAAACCGAAAGTAGCCAAAAACTAATACCGATCCTGGATGTAACGGTTTGGTAGCGATACCAACACCGACCGGGATCGGTATTTTCGGTATAATACCGAAAAAAATACAGAAGATAGAGGATTTGTTACTTAGATTTTCCCTGAGCCTTGGCTACTGATGCTAATTATATATAGTATTAAAAAGTAAGATTTGGTGTGAGAGGCCATCACTGTTTCGGTTAATACAAACTTTTAATGCACAACTTTGTCATCACCTACGTCATGTACAAGTCTTTACACCGATTACCCCTCCATATATCGAACCTCTCTTTCTAAATAGAACCACATCCGTCTACTCTGTGTCTGTACCACTTCTAGGTCGGCGACCAGTTCTAGGTCGACGACGGTCACTCCGTCCCCTTCTTCTTCATCGCTGCTGCGTCGTTGTTGGAGGGCCGACCCTGTTTTCCCCGGATATTGACCTTCAAGGAAAGCGCTGCTCCAAAGCTCCGACGACTTTAGCTATCCAGTGGTACTTCCAGGAAGCGGCGCTGCACAACGGAACGGAAAGGAACGTGAACCGACTCTGCTTTATAATATGAAGGGAGGTGTGACGTAGGGCAAGCGCGGCGGCAGCGGAGGAGTGTACCTATGGTTAAAGATGACGCTGGGTAGGCTTCCACCGACTTTACGGGTAAGTTGTATTTCCCTCTTCCGTCGCGTGTGCCGCTGCAATGGTACGACGAAGACTTATTTGTGCTGTCGCTGACGGTGGATTACTTTCCGTCCCACACGACTCATGCATCTACTTATCGGCGTTATCCGTTGCTGGTCCGGTGAAATCGTAGGCATCATTCCTCTTATTATTGTCGTCGGTGCTACTATGGTCAAAAAAGGGCTTGAAAATTGGCAAATACAGGTATGTTCTTGCTAATAATGTGTATATGTTTTATGTTTGATATATGATGATTCTTAGATGGTTAATGGTTTTTTTTCTTTTCTCTCTCTTTTTTTGTTGTGCTTAAATCTTTAGATAAGATGAGTCCTCCATGTTATCCGATTCTGATGTCAATGCCATCCAAAAACAGGTAATCATTTCGTTTTTGTCTGCTTTTAGTTTTAATCCTCTTCGCCACCGTTATCGTCGCCATAGTACAATCACCGCAGCAAATCGACCGTTGATTTCTATGTTGATAATTGTGGTGGTTCGTTGTCGAACAAAATCTAAGAAGGACGTGGACTGACACACAAGATGTGATGAGGGGGATTAAAAAATACGATGGTTGGTAGAATGGTAGGTGGCTTAGGCTTTCTATGGTAATTAGATTATAGGGTTAGTATCAAATACACAGTGAAAGAAAAATAGGAAGTCGTAGGAAGGGTATCAAATGGACTCCGATTGAACTCATTCAAGTGGCATTGGAATCGTCTTATCGAACCCTACGACGTTAGTTTTTAGGTCTTCGTTTTTTGGGGTTTTAGTTTGTAGTTTTTAGAATATGCGTTATATATTGTATCTTTTATATATCATTGTGTCTTTTTCTAATTTTCATCATTGTATCATTTTTTCAATTTATTGTATCTTTTTCTTCAGCATTGTGTTATATTTTTTTTGGCAATGTTTTATATTTTGTGACTCATTGTGTCATATTTCATGATCTATTGTATTTTTTGTATCATTCTCACTCTTCTCATTTTTTGTAGCCTTTGTAGAATAACTCAACCCTTAGATTATATGCTTCATAAGTTGGTATAGAATTTGAGCACGCACGTGAAGCCAAATCCTAGGTTTCACCTCAAATAGCATTAGGAAGGGGATTATAATTCGCAAACCACTCCAGAAGCGCAGAGTGAGACCGAGGGTGGAGTTCCTGTCTGGCGGGATAAGGTGACGGTACGTTACGCGCGGGGACTATGTACGGCGCAATAATTCGTTTGCCCCCGCCGCGGCAACGCGCGGCGGGTATAAAACTAGTTTATACTTATATAGCAATACAATGATGTTAATTTTAGGATCCAACAACTTTGTTATAATTTATTGCTATTTGTTCGAAGACAATACAAAAAAAGAAAACAATTGGGATGTCATGCCCATACCTATCACGAAAGACAGAAAAAAAACTTGAGTGGAATTGTTTACAAGAAAATATATAATTCGAGGCAAGTTATATTTCTTCTAATAATTTACATTTGAAAATCATAATCCATTCGAATTAGTTTGTTTGTTGGATTATAATCAAATTGGACTCTAGCCTCTAGGATATGGTCCAAATGGAATCACACTTGTGTTGGCCTAAAAGAGAGAGCATGGATCAAAAATCAAGAAAGAAAGACCAAAACGTGAAACAATTAAATTCTCTATCACTCACATATATTAATGTTCAGCTAGGGATGAGCTCGGGACGGTATCGGTACCGAACCGATACCGATCCCGACAATACCGATACCGAAAATTCCAAAAAACCAATACCGATACCGATACCGATTATACCGGTACGGTATCGGTATCGGTACGGTACCGGTGTGGTATCGGTATTTTACCTTAAAATACCGAACCGATACCGATCCCGTACCGATACCGATAATACCGAAACCGAAAACCTCTAAATGTGGGTACCGATACCGATACCGAACACCCTCGGTTCGGTATCGGTTCGGTACGGGATCGGTATTTTTTCGGTTCGGGATCGGTATTCGGGACCGGATGCTCATCCCTATGTTCAGCATCATATACTTATGATTTTCATGTGAGAATTTGGATGCCGACACATATATTTTCTTCATAATAAATATAGTATTGAGTGATGTGTCATGAGTTATTTAAATCGATAGAATGGTGTTCAAATAATTGACAGAAAACTTCTACTTTTAGATTAGGTAAATAAAGAATGTTTGTAGATAGCTTTTGCAGAGGGATTAGGAGGGAAGTAGGAACCACTTAACTAATTGAATTTTAAATTATTATATATATTAGGATAGTTGAGGATCCGGTAGAAATATTGGTTTTTGTGAGAAGTCTGTGTGAGAAGAATTAATAATTGACATGCAACCATCATGTTTTGGATTTAGGAATGATGTTTTAGATTGTTTTGGTTTGAAAAACAGTTAACACAACAATTTAACACAATTCAATGTATTATAGTCATTAAATATAAAACATAGGTAAAACACACTAGTAAACACTTAAAACACACTTAATGTTTTTGACATAGTGTTTTTAAGTTTTAAACTTAAAATACATTGTTTTCAGTTTTTAATTATTATGGTTGGTGTTTTTCTAGGCAAAACAGTCCAAAACATTATAAATAAGTCCAAAAAATGATGCATACATAGCATTTTTAATTTTTCTCACACTTTTCACAAAAACCTATTTCTTATAGGATCCCTACCCTATCAGGATATACTTATATTTCATCAAGAAGTTCAAGCTATATAATAGAAATATATGAACCAAAACTTGATACTTCTTTCCAACATCCAAATTATACAATTTAATCTATGTTAAAAATTATTATACAATTTATTATGCATATGGTGTTCATTGACCTCGAAAAGGCGTACGACGGTGTGCCACGTAGACTGATTTGGGATAGTTTGGAGAGTCGGGGGCTACCTAGGAAGTATATAGACTTAATTAGGGATATGTATGATAGGACGGAAACATGTGTTCGGTCGCCTGTAGGGGATACCAACTTCTTCCCTGTCGAGATAGGACTTCACCAAGGTTCTGCGTTGAGTCCGTTTCTTTTTGCGGTTGTTTTAGATGAGTTGTCTAAGTCGATTCAGGAGACGGTTCCATGGTGCATGCTTTTTGCAGACGATATTGTGCTAGTTGCAGAGACTAAACAGTGCCTTAATGAGAGGGTAGAAGACTGGCGAGAAGCGTTAGAGAGCAAAGGGCTTAGAATTAGTCGCTCCAAAACTGAGTATCTATGCTGTGATTTCAGTGGTTTAAGCGGAGATGATACCCAAATTACCATTGAGGGTCAAGTGGTCCCGCAAGTGACTAAGTTTAAGTATTTGGGATCCTATGTACAACATGATGGTGAGATTGATAGTGACGTAGCCCACCGCATTCAAAGTGGCTGGGTTAAGCGGAGAGCGGTGTGGAGTACTGTGTGACAGGAGATTCCCAGTTAAACTAAAGGGGAAATTTTATAGGGTAGCAGTTAGACCCGCTATGTTGTATGGGTCAGAATGTTGGGCCATCAAGAAGACACAAGCGCGCAAAATAGAGGTGGTAGAGTTGAGAATGTTGAGGTGGATGTGTGGGCACACAATAGTAGATCGGATAAGAAATGAGGTCTTCAGGTAAAGGTTAGGAGTGACTAGTATATCAAATAAGATCCAGGAAGGTAGATTGAGATGGTATGGGCATGTGAAGCGGAGGGGGTCATCAGCACCAGTAAGGGCAGTTGAAACCCTTACCGTCGAGGGGAGGAGAGGTAGAGGGAGGCCCAAATTGTCGTGGGATGAGCGGATTAGGCATGATTTATTAGATTTGCACCTCTTTGTGGACATGGTCCAAGATAGGGCTTCATGGAGGCGTAGGATTAAGGTCAGGGACCAATAGGGAGGGTACATTAGAGCTTTAGTCATGTCCCATGGACTTAGCCTTGCTTACACTTTAGAGGGACTCTATAGGTGACTTCCTTCGTGTTTGGCGCATATATTATGATGTTTGATGTTTAACGTTGTTTTTAGTCCAGAGAACTCTCTCTATTATCATTGATTATTAATCACATCTTTTTTTTTAAGCCGGGGGTCTCTATGGAAGCAGCCTCTCTATTCTCAGGATAGAGGTAAGGTTTGCCTACATCCCACCCTCCCCAGACCCTACTTGTAACTTGCTATTTGTGGGATTTACTGGGTATGGTTGTTGTTTAGTTATGAAATCCTTCACTAGATCATGCTAGCCAGACAACACTAACACTATCATATGATATGTAAATTGTAGTCACCGTTAGGCCTGCGAAACATGATTGGTTGGACCCCATGCATACCCTGGAGAGGGGAAGAGACTTTTTTTTTTCCACCATATCTAGGAGGCGGATTGGCGACGAACGGGTTCCAGACGTGTGCATGGCGGCTCGAGACAAGTTTAAGGTTAACACCTGGTATGATATCCCACCCAAGAAGGCTCGTAACAACAAACAGACGCAAAATCATCACGTTTCCTCCGATGAAGTGAAGTTTTTTGTGTCCAACTTGCCAGAGAAGTGTTCTTCGATTGATCTGAAGGGGGTGTTGAACAGGTATGGGGATGTTCAAAGTATCTATATAGCCAGAAAGTATGATAAACTGGGGAAAAGATTTGGGTTTGCTACGCTCAAAATTGTTCGGAATAGGGCCGATTTGGAAGACCGGCTTAAGGATGTGTGGATAGGTAGCTATAAGCTGTTTATTGTTCCGGCAAGATTTGTGGATGGACAGAAGACTATGGTTGATAAGGGGAAAGAGATTGACCGGACGGTGCATGGCGAGAAAGTTTGGAAGCCTGTGACTGAGCAGCCGGTGAATGCTAATATTGACGTCCAAGTTGGGGAGGATAACATGCACGTTGATAAAAATAATCATGAAGGGGTAGAGACTAGATCCTTTAGAGACTCTCTGCTTAACAAAAGGGTGGAGAAAATCGTCCCTGAAGTGGTAATACAATCTGAAGGTAAACACTTACAAGAATACTATGGTAAAGGAATTATTGTTAAAGTTACTTCCTTTGATGTGCTTACGACGTTGAAGAAAAGATTAAAGGAAAACATTGATGATATTTGCAACATACGATACCTGGGGGGTTTTTATATTCTTTTGACTTTTGAAAAGGGTGAGGATAAAGATAGGTTCCTTGGTTCTAAAGATGTTTGGAAAGAGTGGTTTGGGTCTGTCGAAGAATGGTCTGGCCAAACTGTTATGGTGGATAGAATTGCTTGGGTAAGAATTTTTGGACTTCCGGTCCATGTTGCTGAGGTAGAAGTATTCAATAGGGTAGCGACGGTGTTTGGGAATGTTATCCAGGAGGCGTTTTTTCCTGAGGAGAGGGACTTGTCTGTTGCTACGGTGGGGGTTCTTACTAATTCGCATGACCGGATTAATGGGAGGTGTAATGTTATTTGGAAAGATTGCAAGTTCATGGTTCATGTGGAAGAAGACTTAGAAGAATGGGTCCCTGACCGTGTGGGTGATTTCGAAGAGGAAGAGGAGGATACTCAGATGATTGAAGAGAATGTACAAAATGTGCCTGTGGAGGTTGAGTCCAAAGTTCAGTTGGAGGAGGATCAAGCTGCCTTACCTCACCTTAACGGAGTTTTTGATGATTCTGTTGGGGGGGGGGGGGTTTCAGTGGCTAGAAGTTGTAAACGAAAGGGAGTAAATACTCGAAGAAGAAAGGAGCGCTTCGGAGATCGGTATCGCCGCTTGACAAAGACAGGCCTAAGAAACGGATTCGGGAAGACAACGACTTGTTCGATATTGACAGGTTAATTTTTGCTAATCCAGTTCAGGTGGATGCAGGTGTTAGTACTAATATGCAGGTTCAACAAGCTGAGTTTTTGACACCGGATTTAAATACTTCTGAGGCCTTGAATGCGGGTAAAGAAGGTGTTCAGGGTGGGAATGAAGAGGACGCTAGTATTGGTCCGGATCCTGAAACGCTTATTCGTAGAGAGGTGGAAGATACTTTGTTATTCGCTAGAGACCTTGGGGTGACAAATATGGAGAAGTTTGAGGAACCTTTGGCGAATGCAGTGAACGAAGAGAGTTTACAGATGGTGGATCAATGAATGTGTTATCTTTAAACATTAGAGGTATGGGTAGGGTGGATAAGGCGGATTGGATATCGAACATTTGGGTGGCTAATGAAGTTAGTTTTGTCATGTTTCAAGAATCTCAGTTGGCTTCTTTGCAAGGGGTGAACTTGCATAGGTTTTGGGGTAGAGGAGATTTTGATGCCGATTGGGTAGAAGCTACGGGTAGATCGGGAGGTATGGTTTCTATGTGGGACAAGAAAATTTTCCAAAAGCTTTCGAGTCATAAGCATAGGAATATCCTTGTTGTGCATGGTTTGATTAAAAGTAGTGGTTTGAAAGTGGGGATGGTGAATGTTTACGCGCCACAAAAAATTGAAGATAAGAGGGCGGTTTGGTTAGAGTTGGATCGCATCATCAGTCAGGATCAGTGTTATTGGATAGTCGGTGGCGACTTTAACTGTGTGCATGATAGAAGTGAAAGAAAAAATTCCAAGTTTAATGCTTCGTCTTCCAATGAGTTCAACGAATTTTTAGAAGGGGCGGATTTGCATGAATATGGTTTGAAGGGGCGAAAGTTTACGTTTGTCTATGGGAATAAATGTAGCAGAATTGATAGGATTTTCGTGTCGTTGAATTTCCTTAACAATTGGCCTAATGCGGAGTACCGGGCGCTCGCTAGGGAGAAGTCGGATCATAGTCCGTTGGTGCTTAAAATTGAATATCGGAATTATGGTCCTAAACCGTTTAAATTCTATAACTCCTGGCTTCAGCGTGAAGGTTTTGATGACGTGATCAAGGAAGCGGCTAACCGGTTCGTTGAAGAAGCGCCGCCGGATGTCTTCCTGTTGCATAAATTGAAGAGTATTAGGATGGCCATAGTGGAGTGGAAATCTAGATTTTTGAAGACAGAGGAGGAGGAGTACACGGCCACTTTATTGGATTTGGAGAACTTGGATAAAGTAGTGGAGATTCGCGATTTACAGGAGGAGGAAAAGTGGATTCAATGTGAAGGAAATAAGAAGATTAGGGAGATTGAGGATTGTAAACTGAAAGACTTAAGACAAAAGGCGAGGGTGAAGTGGGCGAAGGATGGGGATGAGAACACTAGTTTCTTCCATGGGGTGATTAATAAAAGGAGGGTGTCTAATAGGATCCCGGGTATTATCGCTAACGGGGTTTGGATTTCCAAACCCTCTTTAGTTAAACGTGAAGTGTTTTCTTTTTTCAGGACTAAATTTGTAGAAGACATGGTGGAAAGACCTCATCTGGTGTGTCATGATTTGAAGACTCTTTCGGATTTTGAAGCGGAGTCGCTAGTGGGAATGTTTTCGAAAAAAGAGATAAAGGAGGCAGTTTTCGAGTGTGGCAGTGATAAAGCTCCAGGCCCTGATGGTTTCAACTTCCGTTTTATCAAACGGTTTTGGAACCTATTCGAAGATGACGTCATGAAGGTGTTTCAGCAGTTCTATGTTTCGGGGTCTATCTCTTGGGGGGTTGGGCCGTCTTTCATTACTCTAGTGCCTAAGGTGGAGGATCCGGTGGGGCTTGGTGAATATCGCCCTATTAATTTGATAGGGGTGATCAGTAAAGTGATTTCAAAAGTTATGGCAAATAGATTGAAGACAGTCATGGATTCGGTTACTCACGAGACTCAATCGGCGTTCTTAACGGGAAGATATATTTTGGATGGGCCTTTGATTATCAGTGAGGTTATGTCTTGGGCGAAAAGAAGGGGGAAAGATCTTTTTATGTTTAAAATAGACTTTGAAAAAGCCTATGATAACGTTAATTGGGAATTTTTGATGTCTATTATGAAGCAAATGCGATTCCCGGAGAAGTGGTGTCATTGGATTTATGGTGTTCTGGTGTCGGCCGCTTCTTCTGTCCTTGTTAATGGCTCTCCTACTTTTGAGTTTTCATGCAGCAAAAGTATTAGACAAGGTGACCCTATATCCCCATACTTATTTATTTTCGTTATGGAAGCTTTTTCTAGTATTATCAGAAGGGCGTGATGGTGTGAGATTACCTAATGAAGGGCCAGTGTTATCTCATTTATTGTATGCTGACGATGCAATGGTTATGGGTGAGTGGTCGCAATTTAATTTTAATGCTCTTAGACGGATGCTTCGGGTGTTCCATCTTTGTTCAGGTCTGAGAATTAATATTCATAAGTCCACTCTCTTTGGTATTGGGAAAGATCTTGTGGAAGTCCAAGATAAAGCGCTATCCTTAGGGTGTCGACCTGGAGAGACGCCATTCAAATATTTGGGTATTCTGGTAGGTGGTAATATGTCCAGAATTAACAGCTGGGATCCGGTAGTACAGGTTTTTAAAAAACGATTAACCATCTGGAAGGCGCGTATTTTGTCAATGGGGGGGGGGGGAGAGTGATTTTGATAAAGTCTGTTTTGGAGAGTCTTCCTTCCTACTATTTTTCGTTGTATAAGGCCCCGGTTGCTGTCATCAACAAACTTGAAGGGTTAATTAAGCGCTTTTTATGGGGAGGGTCTGATGAGATTGGTAGGATCCATTGGGTGGCATGGGATAGAGTGGCAATGCCTAAGCTGGACGGTGGTTTGGGATTGACTAGTTTGTTTGATTGTAACCATTCGCTGCTTTTCAAGTGGGCATGGAGGTACAAGGTTGAAGATAATGCTTTATGGAAAAGAGTTATCGATGCTCTTCATGTCTCTAATCGTAGATGGGATATGATCCCTTGGAACAAACAGTCCACTGGTCCATGGAGCAAGATGGTTAAGGCGGCTTATGCGACTAAGAGGCAAAGCTTCAGTTTCATGTCTATGATTCGAGGTTCCATTGGGAACGGTATGGATATTCGGTTTGGGCTGGATACATGGATTAATGATGTTCCATTAAAAGATTTATTCCCTACTTTGTTTCGACTTGAAAAAAATAAGTGGTGCAAAGTTTCGGATCGGATTGGCGATAATAATGGTATAGGTGTTATGCAATGGGAGTGGAAGAGGTACCCGGTTTCGACTGACGAGTTGATGGAACTTATTGATTGCCATAGAATGGTTTCGGTAGTTCGGCTCAACCATAATAAGGATTCTTGGAGATGGAACTCGGGTTCGAATGTGACGTACACGGTAAAGGAGGCTCGAAAGTGGCTGCGAAGTGATGGCCGAATGGTGGACGGGTTTAAATACAAATGGTGCAAGTGGCTCCCTAGCAAATGTAATGTGTTTATGTGGCGAACAAGTTTAGAGAGGATTCCCACGGCCTCTGCTCTTGCGCGTCGGAATGTTATTGTTGGTGACGGATTATGAAGATTCTGTGGTGAGGTGGATGAAGCGGTTGACCACATTTTTACAGCTTGCGCGATTGCTAATGGTTTGTGGATTGGTGTGGCTTCGTGGCTCAGACTCCCTCCGGTTATTTTGTTCTCTGTCCGTGATATCTTGACAATGGTGGATTACGTGGCTGTCTCCTCTTCGCGGAAAGCTATTATCTATGGTATCCTTGTGATAGTTTGTTGGAAGATATGGGTGACCAGAAATGACATTATTTTCAGACAAGGTTGTGCGTATATGTCAAAGATGTTATCAGATGTCAAGGCGATTAGCTTTCTGTGGTTCAATAGTAGGGCTAACAAGGATAGAATAGAATGGAATGATTGGTGTAATTTCAATGTAACTTGATGTATTGGCTTGGTGGCTATCTCTGTCTTGGAGATAGCTCGGTGTTTTAATGAAGTTAGCCTTTCAAATATATATATATATATATATATATATATATATATATATATATATATATATATATATTGTTCAAACACCTTGTGTCGGAAACCTACTCAACTATTCTTGGTGAGTTCTAGCACCAAAAGATAATTATTTTCATGAAGTGGACTTAGATTAATCTTCATCTTCATCTTGTTGCACGTGTGATCAAATATCCTCTCACATTGGCTTCTATTTCTTTCTCTCCACCATGAGTTCAACCCCACACTTCACAAATCTGATATTTTAGAACAAAATGGTCAATCTAGCATTTTGCTAGGTGTTTTGGAGTTTGTAAGCATCTAATGATGACCCAGCTCCTACTTAAATCTTTTACATTAAAAGTCTCACGTTACGACTGTAACTCCATATTGATTCTCTAATGTTAAAATTATTGATGTTTGTAACACTTTAGGCTAATTTTATATCCATGTGTCACTAGGGATGGTCGGAGCCAATCTGCTTATCGAGGACAATGAATTTGTCACCTCAGACAAGTTCATATTTAGCGTATGAATATACATACAAATATAGTTAACGAACACAAACCTAGCTAATATTAAAAGACATATAGAATTCAAGTGAAAGGCACGTATGATTTGCCATATAAAACACAAAAGTAAGTTTGTACTTTATAGGATAGGATAGTGGATTTGATATGACAAATTAACAAAAGATGATGTTAAAAAGGAAAGAGCAAAGAAAAAGGACATGAAAAAACAAAAGAAAGGATTGATTAGTGTATAAATATGAGTTAATAGCCAAAATCGTCCCTGAGGTTTGGTCACTTTTGCCACTTCAGTCCAAAACCCAAACCTTTTAAATCTGGGTCCGTAGGCTATTGATTTTTTGCCACATTCGTCCCTGACACTAACCCAGTTAACTTATCTCGTTAACTCTGGGGGCATTTTTGACTTTTTGCCTACAAAATCGAGGGCATTTTAGACATTTTGTATTTAAAGGCTAAATAAAAAAAACATACTTTAAGGGAGAGAGAGAGAGCAGAGATAGAGAGAGAGAGAGAGAGAGGAGAGAGATAGAGAGAGAGAGCAGAGAGGAGAGAGAGTGAGAGAACAGAGAGAGACAGAAAGAGAGCAGAGAGGAGAGAGAGAGCAGAGAGAGATAGAGAGAGAGAGAGAGAGAGGAGATAGAGCAGAGATAGAGAGAATAGATCGAAGGAGGAGTGGGTGTTTAGGGTTACGATTAGGGTGGTTCAAGGCGGTGGAGGTGATGGTTGTTTAGGGTTACGATTATGGTGGTTGTGGCGGCGGAGATGATGGTTGTTTAGGGTGGTTGTGACGGCGGAGGTGATGGTTGTTTAGGGTTGAATCGGTGCCGGAGTTGAATCGCTGCCGGAGCTCCTCCTCGATTCCTCTATCCCTCCTACTGCTCTCTCAGATCCCTCTCTCTCTTTCTCCCGATTCCTCTCTCCCTCCTCGATTCCTCTGCTCTCTCTATTCAGTACATGTGTGTGTGGTTTTGAAAGAATGGCAGGTGGTGGTGGGTTTAGGGTGGTGGTTATGTGAGGGTGGTGGTGGTTGTGTGAGGGTGGTGGTGGTGGTTGTGTGAGGGTGGTGGTGGTGGTGTGTGATGATGGCAGGTCTAAATGGAGAAGAAAGTGGGGGAGGTGGGTCCCACTAATTAAGTAAAATATTAAAAAATAAAAGTGTAGGCAAAAAGTCAGAAATACCCCTCAACTTAACGAGATAAGTTAACTGGGTTAGTGTTAGGGACGAATGTGGCAAAAAATCAAAAGCCTACGGACCCAGATTTAAAAAGTTTGGATTTTGAACTGAAGTGACAAAAGTAACCAACCTCAAGGACGATTTTGACTATTAACTCGTGTAAATATTGATGCACAATGAGTGCAAAACTTGGAAAATATACTTTAGAATTATGATTAGGTGCGAAAGTAGAGTTTTGCATGTGCGCCATCATGCCCCCCATTGACTTGTGCAACATTCTTCATTGTCCTTAATTCCAAGGAAAATGGACCTTTTCTTCTTCCTATTTCATTTTAATAAGGTGGGAAAATCACCAATATAGCCTGTTGACCGGGCATTTTGCACAAATAGCCCTTGGACCCCTCTTAGGAGAGACGGGACACGGCTCCCAATGAGCCTGAACCGTCTCCCAAGGGGCTTCCCATTTCAGCCAACAGAGGACCGCCACGTGGCGTTGTTGATCCCGAAGCTGTCCCGTCTCTCTCCAGACGGGTCAGAGGTCAACCGTCTCTCTCCCCAGACGGGTCACACTTCCCCATGCCGTCTCAAGCCGTCTCGGGAACCGTCTGAACCGTCTGAAGTGTTTCGGGAACCGTCTGAAGCCGGGTCACATTTTACAATGGTGACTCGCCCTGTCCCGAGACGTCGTCTCCGGTGAGTCCCGATGGTTCGACCGACGCTTCGGTTGTGCTTAACAAAAGGGTGGAGAAAATCGTCCCTGAAGTGGTAATACAACCTGAAGGTAAACACTTACAAGAATACTATGGTAAAGGAATTATTGTTAAAGTTACTTCCTTTGATGTGCTTACGACGTTGAAGAAAAGATTAAAGGAAAACTTTGATGATATTTGCAACATACGATACCTGGGGGGTTTTTATATTCTTTTGACTTTTGAAAAGGGTGAGGATAAAGATAGGTTCCTTGGTTCTAAAGATGTTTGGAAAGAGTGGTTTGGGTCTGTCGATGGTTTTCACTCGTTTGTTGACGGAATTTAGTCACAACCATGTTCAAAACTGTGTAGAATCGTCATGTCCGGTTTCCTGAAATTCGGTAATATAGGTGTGGATTTGGGTTTGCCATTTGAAGATTTTATAAAAAGAATGATAATATGAGTGTATGTGGAATGATTTGGTTAGAAAATAAAAAGGGTGAAGATGATATATATAGAGAGATTTTTTTATGACAATTTGAAACGGTTAAATCATTTAGATATATTAAATTCCACCAAACATGCCGTTGGCCCTCATTATCCTACTCATGGACGAAGAATAGCGCCTCCAAATGACGCTCAGGAAACAGGGGTATTCAGGAAAAAATGCCGAGGCGCCGGAATTGCACCATGTAGCCTAAATATGATGATGTGAATCGCATTAAAATCTACATAAATTAATCACGTTATTAAAACTAGTGGGATTGCCCGCGCGTTGCGGCGGGTGTACCGACTGATATCAAATTTAATTATGATGTCTATTACGAACCACAACCAATTCTATGTTTCTAACACTTTATTCCATTCAATGAAAAATAGTCGTAGAACCTATAAGTTCACAAACACACAAAGTCTAGAATTTCCATATAAAGAGTCAAGGTTACTAAACCGTAATAGTTTTTCATCAAAACCATTAAAAGTAGATTTATCTGCAACCTTTTCTTGTAAAAGAGTCACAAACATGATGATAATCATTTGTCTTAAACATGATCGAAGTAAATGGATTTGTCAAATTTGAATAGTATTTCACCATATACCTTGAAAAGATTAAAAAAAAGTAACATTTGCTCCAGGACAAATAAAGGATTGAATTTCTTAGCTTCTTCAAAAGTAGTTAGTTATCTACAACATCATAAAATAAATATATAAAAGTCATTTAAACATATATTTTCCTTTTAAAACTATGAGTCTATGACTAAATTTCTTTTTTTTTTTATTATCATGTTTCTACATTAAATGGTACTGCTGAATGGAAGAAACACACATAAAACGTATAAACTATAAGGCTGAAGGGTGTGGGGACGCGAAGAAGGGAGACGGGGGGTGGGGGGGGGGGGGTGGTTGAGACGAGGACGGGGGCAAGACGGAGGGATGTGATTGGTGCTGAAATTTGATTGGTTCGTCCGTTGTGTTATGGGGGAGACGGGGGAGATGAGGGACGGGGGTGGGGGGCGGTGGTGGGACGATGGAGACGGGGGAGACGGTGGGATGGGGGTTGCCCCGTCTGCACACCGGACACCCTAAGCAACCCATTAATTTTGAACATACTTTCAATCTGTTTGGAGGTAGGGGCCCACAAGAATTTCATTTCCAATGTAAACAACCGTAAATCATGGATTTCATTTATCCAAAACTTAGATCCACCTATACAAAGAGGGTTAGATGTAATGTTTACCCATCAGAAATATTATTACTTATTCTTTCAAATAGTGTGTTTCAATTGTGAGTTATTGCGTTGATTCTTCCTCATGTATTAATCATGCAGTTAAAGCTAATTCTACATGCAGCAGTTTGATCAAATGACTAAAAGAAAACCTACCAAAGTCTAAGAAGGTCGATGAATTGGCTTTTGTATATCCAGTAGCAAATTTCCCATATTGTTTTTCAGCTAGATCATTTATCGGGCTCCTGAAGTCCAACAAAATGTTAATGAGCATATAACTTTTTATACTTTTCTCATGGTACATTTCAGATATAGAGTAAACTAAGAATCATTACCTGATAGTGTCAATTTGTGGTCTAGAACTAAAAATCATTACCTGATAGCGGCAATTTGTGGTCTAGAAAATGCAGTTGTAATAAGAAAGAATTTGGTCCAATAAACCAGTGGTTTCACAAAGAGGAGTTTTATATCAGAAGCCTTCACATCACTTGCTATCTTTGCTAATGCCACTGCAACTATACAAGAACAAGAATAAATTGAATAACATAATCAAATTAGCAATTTTTATTATAAAAAATAACAAAGTAAAGCTTTACAGGAGTATATAATATGAAGGGCTTACAAGACAAGCATTCAGCATCATCATCCACCTCTTTGGTAGGGGATCTTTGGTCGCTGCTTTGGTAAACAACCTTCTCGTATTTCATAAACAAGTCATCATACATGTCATCGGTATCTTGACTCGCATTCTGTAGATAAAGCCAAGAAAAGAAAACAATTATTTTCTGATTTTCCATAATCGTTTGTGAAATCAAATCATTGTGAAAATGAAGTATATGATTTTAAAAGTAGCATCGTAAGTTCATGTTGCTGCTAGAGCCATTGGGGAAACCACAGAAGAAGAACCCCTTAATGATCTTTGTATGGTCCTGCCCAGCTTATAACTTTCAGTCATGTGTGAAGATTTCCACCCATTCGTGTGTGGGCTTTAAATGGCACAGGTCATATGGTGATATCAAACTGCTGGCACTGAATCTGGCAAAAGATGAACAACAAAGTTGAGTATTATATTTTTTTTAGAATTGAAACGTCTTTCTCGTTTTTTTATGAAACAAAGTTGCAACTCCCTCCCTACTAATGGGGTGGGGGGTTACGAATTAAAGATGAGTTATTGAAAGGGAAGGCAAAAGATCATTGTGAGGGCAAGGTAGGAAAATCAAGGGTACTAATGTAAATTTGTTTTGTTATTGTAAAGGAGGATGATTGTGAAATGTCTATATTACCCTTTAAAGTGTCTTAATTGTCCCCAATATCCCTATAATACCCTTATGAAATAAGCTTTATTCTCTTATACTTGTTGCTTTAAAAATTGTACCCATGTTAAAATTCCAATGTGGTACATCACTCCTCCTTTATAATGTACTAGTATCGGAGCCCGCGCTTCGCGGCGGGATCATAGGAGGGTGTTGAGGCTAATATATTTGTTACATGATATATCAATGGGTTATTATAAACCATGTAGGTTTTAATCTAAATAATGGTGAAAATAAACAATCAACATGCTTAAGTAAATACGTCTAAAGTTAAATTTATCTTTAACTATAATCAGCAAGATAAAAAATTAATTAGAGTTGTTACTTTGGTATATTGAAGGGTTAATATAAACCATGTAAGTTTAATCTAAAATAACAAGCAATATGGTTAAATAAAATGTATAGAGTTAAAAGTTATTAATTTAATAAAAAAACTTTAATAAACAATAAATTTGTAAGACCTTTTTAAAAATTCAATTTTAACTCAAGTTATGTTTTGCCAAACATATTGAGATTAAATAATATATTGAGATGTAACCTCAAATGATTGATTTTACAAACCAACCTTGAACATCAATTAATCTTGTTGTTATAAACACCTCCGATGATATGTTTATGTCATATAGGAATGGTAGGAAAACACGAATCCGATAGGAAAACCCTGAAAATTGGTGACGTGGATTGATAGAGTTCGTAGATCGAAAAGAAAATTGTTAATGATGTTTGCCTACAGCGGAAGGGGGGGGGGGTTCTTTTGTTCTGAATGTGCGGTAGAGCATCCTATTAGAGTCCGAAAAGAGTCCCGAATTGTGTGAGTTTGTTGATTGTTCGAATGGTGTTTGAGAGCATGAAGCGAATGTTGCATTTTAGGTTCTACCTGCAGCCTCAGGGTGACACCCCGCGTTGGCGTTTGATGGTATTTTGGTGGGCTGCATACTGGTTTTCTTCGAACATCTATCGGCTAAGAAACAGTACGGGTGGCATTTACCGGAAGAACAATATAATGAGTTCTCGGTGATGATTCCGAAAGAGCATGTGATGTTCAAAGGGGAGAGTGTGTTAGAGGCTTTGAAGGGGATTCCACGCAGTGAAGTGAGAAAAATGGAGACGTTGATTGAAATGGTTCCGAGAATTGTTTACAGCAAACATGGAAGTTCTTTCGGGTTGAGGACGATCAAGGGTGTGTTTGATATCACGATTGAAGGTACACTTCAAAGGATTAAAGCTAGACTTGAAGGTGTTACTGATCAGTGAAAGAATTTATATATTTTGGTTTGTAATTTAGTCTAACTATCATCATCAGAAGCAGGAACTAAAACAAACTTGAGAAAAATAATGAAATGTTATTAATGTTTTAAAAGAGAGCAAAACATACGTGGATGATATTTGAGATTTTGGAAACAATGTACAACATATTATGTTGTTCGTACTTTCTTTCCCTGCCATTTTCACCAAACAACTTGCAGCGTACAAAACAATGGTTAAAGACACACGTCTAACCCCATCTCAGGATAGCAGAGGCCCATGTAAGACCAGCACCATAACCGGCAGCCGCTATGGATTGACCTTGTACGACTTTCCCGCTTCTAACAGCTTAGTCTAACGCCAGAGGCTGCACCTGTGTAGCCATAATTTGCCAAATTTAATATAATCTTTTCGCACTTCTAGTCTTGTTGCTACTCAATTAATGATCCTCTAGATCGCCTGCGCATAGGATTACTTAAATATCTTTTTCATCTAGTAAGTTCATTAAATCATAAATCCTACTTGAGAAGTAACTGCCAACAGTTCGACCCATTTACTTTGAATGAGTTGATTCGGGTTAAATGATTCACTAATGGGTCAAGCATATAAAAAACTTTGCTTAAAAGAAAAAGGGTCAAATGGGTCGAAAGTCTCCTTAATCAGTTTATTCGAAAAATAGACTATAAATTTATAACTGAAGGAATATAATTTTTGCAAATCATATTTGGCACACAAATTATTTTTAAAAAGATTATAACCTTTGGAGAAAGAGTTATTCGGGCCAACCCAACCTAGAGTCTAGTCCATTACAAAACTTAATCCTTCTTTTCTCAACCTATTTTGGCTTGTTACCCAACCTACCCATTTTGTCACCTATAATTTGAGAAAACCGTGGGTGGACCCATGAAATATTTTGTATCATACCTGATGAAGCAATAGCCGGTCAGCGGTCTATACGTGAACAGTTAAGACCAGCCTTGGCTAGTGAAGCCTTAATGGTCTAAGGCACGACATTAAGAGCAAACCGGCACACTTCAGTTCCATTCATTTCTATACAAGAAAAATACAAACGGTTTGGGGGGAACGTATAGCTGAACCATTGGTACCCAATTCATGATTAGCTTATTTTTCTTTGATTCCAACATTTAGCTGCCTGTTCAGGAGAAGAATTTATAAAAAGTTTCTTAACATTTTTTTTATAACATCTGACATTGAATGGGAAGTGGAAACCATCATTTCTTAAGATATTATACAAACCTGTTGCCATCACCATCATTGTGCAAGTCAAAACCAAATAAACCGACCTCTTCATTATCACATGCCTGCGTAAAATGCAAGATATTAGTGGCATGCAAACATGTGTATGATTACTAAGTATACAAAACAAAGTGCAAGTATCTCCTCCTTTATTTTTCTTCAGGTCATGTAAACAGTTAACAGACCCTGCGTATTCCTACAGTCCTACACCATGTAAATGGGACCTGGATAACGAACAGAGGTGGTAAGATGGCAGGTTGGGACGTTAGGCAACGGGTCAAAATTTTAAATGGGTTTTATTTTAAAAGGTCCTCTTTTGAGTATGGTTGAAACAGGCCATACCCACATATAATTAAAACTTATCCCTTCAGGAATGTTTTCAACCCGTGCAATTTGTTACCTCTAATCATACATTTTTTGCCCCTTTTGGTAGCCAAGCGTTTTGAAAAATGTTACCTCAGACATAGTAGGGTAACTCCAAACAATAACCTGGTTCTGGGAGTATCGTGTGTGCTCACAAGTTCGTTGACATTCTTTGACCATGCAAGATTACATACCTGCCATTGTAGCAATAGGAGTTAGTGTAATGGAAAGTCTATTTGTGAAATGTCAAAACTGCCATTTTAATAATCACCAGTATGCTGTAACAATGGATAGTGTAATGGATAACACAATACAACAACGACTGAGACAAAGCATGCTCAAAATTTTTAAAAACTACAAGTCAAACACAAACAGAGTGATAACTTTAACTTGAAAAGTTTAAAAAAAAAATTATATAAAAATCTTTATGAGAAAAGTTACCTGACTACCAGTATCCATGCAGCTCAGGTGAGAATCGGTGATCGTGTTCCAAAACCAAATTGTCGAATACATCGACTTGCAGTACCACCACCAGAAGCCAGAACTCCATGAAGATGTGTCATGTGGAGACCAAGCAATTGCTTTCACAGCAGCTTTATGCTCACAGTATTTCAAAACAGGTTGAGTCGAATGTTGGTTCGAAACAAAAAATCTACATAAACACAAAGAAATATTAGGAAAATAAGTGAAATTAGTTACTAAAGCAAAAGAGATCAATATGATAAGTAAAATATTTACTTACCTTGTTATCATTTCCACCTGACGCTAATTCACAGATATCACATATAAGGTGTCACTTTATAGTCCGAAAAGAAAGGAACCCTATAAAGGTGCCACTTTTTACAAGTAGAATGAATATAAAATAATGATTGATATCAAGAATGCAAGATAAGTGAGCCATTTCTCAGATAGTGCTATGTTCAACTAATAAACAAATATCAGTGGCCCATTGAGGCCCAGACCGAAGTCAGTGGGTTGAATTTGGATGTTACCTTCCAGGCAAGGATACTGATATCATATTGTGCATTCCTATATGCAGAAACAGAGAAGATGCTTGCACCCATTGCAATGTTGTTGATTTGGATGAAACCTGAACATAGTAGATTGTAGCAGCCCGTTGCTTGATACGCGTCACTCTATAAAACAAACAAATTGTTAAAACACACAAACGAAAGAACGTGTTCCCATTTAAGTTTGTCACAAGATAGTGGTACTTACAGTCCAATAAGTGAACAATCTTGTGTTATTGTCGCCATAAAGACCCGGGCTCACCTGAAAATTATCAACGGTTAAAAAATCGCACATGCGACACACAAAAGGAAATGACATTTTTCTTAACAAGTGTGTGTGTGTGGTGACTACCTGCCAACCAGCCTCAATGCTATTGAGATCTTCACCAAAAGAACCACCTAAAATCCAAATCTGAGACATAGTAAATTCGTTCGGTTGTTGTATCTTCGGCTCCCAAACATTCATGGTAGCCTTTGCTCCATAGAACCCGAAAACTGTACAGATAATCTGAGGCGCTGAAAGCGAGTGATGATCGTTAGAGGCGTCTGCCAATGTTCGGATCATTATACCCCTGTAATAATCAAATTCAAAATCGATAACCACAACGAACTGTCATACTTAACAAATTAGTAATGAGTGTGAATCTTATTCTTACATGTATATCGCAACGAAAATCTTGGGTATCATTCCCAACAATGTTCCCAACAAATAGGGACCGAATTTAACATCGGCCGCTACAGCGCAGTAATTGTAAATGATGTACGGAAAAGGTGAAATCCTTAATAATGTGACAGCTCTAAATTGATTAAACCAGTTTCCTTCACCTGCTAATTTCAAGATAGATGCTTTCTTTGGGTACCTTTCTAACCACCCCTACACAATCAAAGTAATTAATGGTCAGAGATATTATTAATTTAGGGGAGTTTCAAGTTTGTTGTGGTAAAGATAATCAAATAGCTTATACAAGTTTTATCATATCGCATATGAAATGTTTCTGTCTACTAATTCAATATAGGAATCACCCCCTGAAACAAAACATACAGTGGATATTAAATCCAATAAAATCATACTACATCAAATTACATATCAGTATTTTTTTAGGCAAATTAGAGTTAGTAAAAAGTTAACAACACCTGCTAATATAATACCCAAACTCAGATAACCGTAATACCTTATTCATTAAAATAAACAATGATCTTAATTTCAATTAAATCAAACATATCAAGTTGCAAATTAGGGCTATTTTAAGCAAAACGAGTAGAGCAAATAATTCTTTCACGAAACCCCAATATTGAAACACTTTTCTTTCCAAACAAATCCTCAACACATACACTAAACCCATAACAAACAACAAATTGAACAAAAATAACGTGAACCAGTACCAAAAAATTTATGAATTTGAAGGAAACAAACAACAATAAACAAAATATATCACTACAATGTATGTAAACCACATAAAAATGTAGCACTAATCAAAGAATTAATAATTAATAAAATAAATAATGAATCAGAACATTACCTTTCAATTTTCTTGTAAAGCAAGACAATACAAAAAGATTCGACAAACAGCTGGGTATAGCAATGATGTGAGCTTCAACAGATCAGATTTATGTGTAATAATTGGTAACGGAAGTATTAAAGTTCTCTCAGTAAAAGAGGGGATTCTAAGGGGGTTACGAATTGAATGATTACTAACTGGTAATGAAAGAATTGAAGTTCCCTACATATCAAATTGAATGATTATTAACGAATTATTACTAACTATCGGTTGAATGGTTGGGGGTTACGAAGGCGGTATGATTAGGAGAGAGTGTGGATTACAGGGACAGTAATGGAAACAATTTTCTACTTCTAACTAAAATCCCATTATAAATTTACTAATTTACCCTTATAAGTGTCTTAATGTTACAAAAAGTTCCAATTATATCCTTGTTATATAAGCTTGATTTACTTGTACATGTTGCTTCTTAAGTTGTATGAAAGTGAAATTTACTATGTTGGCTATCACTCCTCCTTAATAAGATAATATAGATATTATAGATTATAGATATACAATTTTTAAGACTGGTTGTCGTTGTAGATATTCTAAAAATAAATAGGATAAAATGAGAAAAAATTATTCAATTTCCGTTTGACCCAAAAGCTTTTTAGTTCACCTCGACCGACCCTGGTTCCCGGTTTGGTTATTGCGAAGGGCACAAATTTTTTTTAATTGCATAAATGAAACTCAACACCTAAATTACACATTTGTCTAGGATTTAAACCCGTAAGCTCCTTTTTAAGTTACTAATGTCTTTACCACTTGGGCTAATTACTATTTTGTTGCGAAGGGCTTAATTAAAAGGAAGATGGTCACTTTTCTTCTAAGGCCCTTCTGTGTGGGAGCCGGTATAGGGTGGGCAAGGTGATGCCGCCCGGCAAACACCGCCCCCCTATGCCCGATAGGGCAAGGACGGCATGCTGGTGACTTTGGTGTCGAGCCTCTTGATTGGTTTATGTTTTTTTTTGTTTTTCTTTTTAAGGGAAGGATGATGCTCCTACCACACCCTTGGACCATCATTACTTTTTTTGGTAAAAAATTACTAAGTAGAAATAATTTTGCTTTCCAAATTAGAAAATGTGAGGTAGAGTGCTATAAGTGTTAAATAAGTTTACAATTCAGTTATATTTTGAAAATGGTGTGTCAGGATGCTAAAGAAATAAATATGTGATAACTATGCTTGGGATAACAAAGGTGGAGTTCGGGATGGACAGTTATATCCTGAGGATGTAACTGTTGACGGATTAAAGAAATAAGCTAAGTTTGATGAATGTAAATGAAATGCTATAAAAGAACAACACTCGATGTACGAGGAAAACCCTTGATCAGTTGTAGATCGCCAGCATAAAATCTCGGGAGGAGACTAGGCCCCTGCCTTGTTTGTTAAATATTAAAATGGTAAAAAATGTTACAACTTTGGATGAATGATTGGACGAGTGTACTAAGATTACAATGATTTGTGTAAGTGTTCTAAGCAGAGTGTGTGTATAGTCCTAATGCAGATAATGTGTCCTATACTCGTCCATCATCCCCATTTATATAGTACATGGAGGTAAATAGAGAATCCCGTATGATCCGCTGTGTAGTTAAGTTCCTTCAAGTCTTCAGGTGACCGTTTGTGACAGTTTCTCCTCAGCTAGTCGTTGTATCAGATGTTTCCTGGTTCTTCGCCGATATTTAATGCATATCGGTTACAACTTTAACTCCATCTTCGATCTTGGACTTTGGTTTGTATGAGTTATTTC
The DNA here is from genome assembly GCA_032199755.1 of Ambrosia artemisiifolia. Lineage (NCBI taxonomy): Eukaryota > Viridiplantae > Streptophyta > Magnoliopsida > Asterales > Asteraceae > Ambrosia > Ambrosia artemisiifolia. Next base: position 39,530,508 of record CM063524.1, read on the forward strand.
TTTTATCTTTGACTTCTTTGACCAGATATTATAATATAGACGTTGTAGAGCAGTTATGTGTCCATATTATAACTTAATTATACCTACACTCATATCATATAAAGGTAATTCGTTAGTCTATTTTCAGGATGTGCACATGTTAGAATACAGTTACATCCTGAAGTCAGTTGAGCCCTTCAGCATCCTGAGGATGCTACACCAGGGATGTGAGGTAAAATCATCATCAGAATTTTCACCACCAATATGGATGATGAGCCTCCTTCACACCCAAAGACCTAATGGATGTTACTAATTAAGCTAAATCAATGGAGAATCTTCTTTTTCTTCACAATATTCAATGGAAACCAAGTAGTTTAAAATCAAATCAACCAACGCTTTAAAGTAATTATGGTGTTTATGATAAGATAATAGAAAACAAAAAAAGTTAGAAAGGACATAAATTTTCAAAATTATTAACCCGTTCCTCCATATTCATTTGACAATTGACACGTTACTTGAAGATTATGGCCTCTTTTAAAATGATTCAACTGTACGGGGTAAATATTTTACCCCTTCCTTCTTTTCAAGGAATCAAATTTCATTCCTAAAGACACATGGTCTAAAAATCACACAACAACAATGTTTATTGACTACTTTGAGATAGAAGGATGAAATTATAGCATCAACTAATTAATTAATTACATTCTAATTTTTCTTAAGTCCGTAGTATCAAACACTGGTAATTCTTGATCATATGCCCGAGTTCCTATACCACCAACAATCTCCAACTCAAACAAATCATCTTCGTCTTCATTATCGACCATAAAGTTTTTGTATTTCTTCTCTGTGTACCGTCGTCTCGCATACTTTGGTAACGTCATCGTATTCAAATCACGTTCATCAATGGATTTATGATCGAGAATAACAGTATCATTTACAGGATAAAACCTAACTGAACTCTTCACATCGCTACTAGGCTGTTTTTTGCTCATACAAGACCTTGAAAACGAAGTGCAGGTAGTCGTGGTATCTTGTTTTCTAGATTTAAGATGCTGCATGGTGTCTTCGTGTTTCGATTTCTTCGAAGAAGCGAATAGTGAGTAGATGAACGCAGATATCCGACTACTACCAGGTGAGATCGGTTGTTTCACCTTCTTCATATTGCTATAGATCTTAAAAGCTTTTATCTTCGTCGATTTCATGAACTTTCCTTCTACCTTTATGGAACAAGTCTTTTGTGTATTGAAGAGATAAAATCTGGAATAGACCTCTGAACCGCCTTGAGCGGGTCACTGTCTCGGACTACTTATTTAATATTAATATTGTTATTATATTGTACTAACTTGTTCGCGAGGTTCAGCGCTACTGGACCTGAGACTTGTAGAGAAACTCCTAACTGGGCCTGGCCCAATATGTTAGGGGATCCATTTGGGTAGCCCATTGACTTGGGTCCATTTGGAAAGCTCATTAACTTCCTATATAAAGAGGTCTCCACCTCTTCTATAGAAAAGTTATGAGCACACCACTTTTTTACTACTAGGTAGAGGAGAGTTTTCTCCTCCAAGCCTAGGCCCCTCTCTACAGTCTCATCCTCTTTTTCTCTCTTATTATTACAGATCTGACCCGGGAAGACGGAGTGCGTCTCATCTTCATCTTATCTTGGAGGGTTTGAACCTACTTGATCAATCGGGTAAGTTTTTTCCTCTTCAATTGGCGCCATCCGTGGGACCGGCAACAGAGTTCACTTCATCTTCCTGACGTTAACCAGATCTGTTCTGGATCTGTTCCTGATATATTTTCATTTATCACATTACAATCCTAAGAACAACGGCTGGAAAACATATTACTTTGATTTGGGGCTCTTCTATTTCACGATACAAGACCGGATCTGCAACATTCAAACGGGTCCATATTATTAACCCGATTTCTGGACCACATAACACAGATCCGCGCTTCCGTGTCATAAACATGTAAATATATGAATCGGATCTAAATCTATATTTTTCAGAGCAGCGAGCTTCGGATCTATATCTTTCTGAGTTACAATCTTCAGATCTGGTACATAATCTCCCTACTAAAGCTCCTTGAAAATGCATTAGTCATTGTTATTAATTATTGATTATAAATAATCGTATGCTTTAAGGGAGATAGAAACCTTTTGATTTCAGCCATATCAATTAGATCTGACAATGAATTTTCTAGATCTGTATCTATATGAGGAAAGAATATTTTACCTCTAAACTTTGATTTTGGGATAAACCATTAACTTCTTAATAGCCGTATGCTTTTAAGGGTTGAATTGGTAATAATAAGGTAACAATAATTATTGATAGATTAATTATGAGGTATTCTTAAATATATATGTGTGTATATATATATATAGGGGCACAAACATTCATGCATATGTTACAAGCATATATTGCTTCATCGTTTATAACGAGTGAACTAATCACATAATCACATACTTAAGTGTATGAAAATCACAAATTATTATGACTGCATCATGCCCCTATAGTTTAAACTTTATAAATTGAACAGTCAAGTTTACTATTATGTCATTAAGTTAATGTTGAGTATTTTTAACGGGTTGAGGATGCTCGTTTCCGAACCAATTTGGAATGTAGTACTCACCTTGGCTTTTATAAGCTCCAGTATATCGAACGCCAATATATATAAAAAAAATGAAGAGAATGACATATCATGATCTTTCGTATTACATGATCTAACTTTAATATGATAGCTTTAAGCAAATAAGCTCCAACAACATGACGGACGAAGTTAAGTCAACTTAATGTTGTTTCTAAACATGTGGCCGAATGGTACATTTATGAACCAAAAATGGCCGAACCAAGTGCTCCTTGTATACACCGCGAGGCCGAAACAGAAGCCTATGTGTGAATAGCATGGCAATGATATGGCCAAAAACAAAAGTTTCACTAAACAAGATGATTCTTAGCTAAACCCTAAAGCCGAATGACATTGCCAGAAGTTCTCCTTCAAATCGGAAGACATCACCCTCAGTTAAGCGTCATTTCCTAAGGGTGCATTCGTTGTACGAATGAGAGAAGAACTCATACACACCAGGATAATTTCTCTCGCCTGGAAAAGACCCCATACGCATCGGCAATACTCACTCGACCTCACCGAAGCATTACTATGTTCCGGGGAAGTCTATTAACCCTTTGCTGGACCATCGGTACGGTCCGGCGAAGTCCACTCGCCACTTGCCGAGTCAATGGAACGGATCGAAGAGAACCAATCACCTTCACTAAAGCATCGTTCTTGTCCAACGACACCCACACGTCCCCTTCACAATTAAATGATGATGAATGCTGAAGGTCGATGAAAATACATCGTATCAATTTGTTTTCTGACGGGGTACATGTGTCAATGTGCAATGTACAAACATGTAATGCATGTTAGTACTACACATATTTGATGCACTTTACATAACCGGACCAGGTAACTTGGTCGGAAAACCCGCACAGTCAAAACATCACCTACCAGGAACTTATCACACCAAGTGATTATCATTAAATTGTCGGGTGTCTGAAGGACGAGCAGCTCGATAAACGAAATACATGTTGAACAAGCCTAAATAAGGTTATTTTTTGCTACACATTGTATGGAACGGAACACATGCTCGTTATAATGTTTTGATTAACTCCTGGCTCGGCATGATATTTCTTGCCCATTATCTATCTCCAGAAGCTCCAGTTACCACCATGTGAAAGTTGAATACAGTTCTCCATGAGTTTCAAGGGCCAACAAAGTCTGACACTCCTTATAGAATGTAGCCAACACAAGGTGAACTACAATCACCCTTGTCGAAAGAGGCGGTTACAATGCGTCTTCCTTTCGAATACGCCTCATTTCATTGCATACGGACGTACATTTTTTTCTCAAATTCCCTGAATTTGAGCTCCATGTAGTGGACCTTTGAGATTAATGTTGAACGTTAACTGGGGAGATGTAACGCCTTGGTCTTAAACTAGCTAGGAGGTAAAACACCTATGGCGGCTTTATGTCGCTCCAGTTTATTAGACCAATGCCTAAAAGAAAATAAGTTCCAATAAGTGAAGCCCGATAATGGAATTCGGCCTATTGCTGTAGGGGGCATTTGGCGAAGGTTGGTTTCTAAGGTGGCAATGAAGAAGGTTGGAAAAGACATTGCCCAGTACCTGGGGGACTTTCAATTTGGAGTGGGGGTGCCAAATGGGGCAGAGGCGGTGCTTCACAGTGCCAACAGGTTCCTCAACTATTTTCATGCGGATGGGTCCTTGGCTCTGCTTACAGTAGACTTCTCCAATGCCTTCAACATGGTTGACCGCACAGCCTTTCTCCAAGAGGTTCACCAGCGGTGCCCGTCTATCTATCCGTGGGTCCAGTTCCTTTACGCCCAACCTGCTAGGCTGTATGTGGGTAATGATTGTATTGGGGCTACCACCGGAGTGCAGCAAGGAGATCCTTTGGGGCCCTTTCTCTTTGCTCTTGCCTTACACCCCCTTATCATGCGGGTTCAGGAACATTGTTACCTCCCGTTTCATGCTTGGTATTTGGATGATGGGACGATTATAGGCAACGCAGCTCAAGTCGCTAAGGCTTTAGACATTATCAACGTGCATGGGCCATCTTTGGGGCTTCATCTTAATATTAAGAAAACAGAGGTCTTCTGGCCGATGTGTGACGGGCTGAAAGTTCAGGACGGGCTTTTCCCGAGAGGGATTGGTAGACCAGAGAGGGGGGGTTAAGCTCCTTGGTGGGGCTGTTAGCCGAGATCCTATCTTTATTGGGGAGTTGGCAGGGCGGCGGGCTACAGCTGCAGTTGACCTTATGAAACTCCTACCCCGCCTTAGGGATCCCCAAAGTGAACTCCTGCTGCTCAGGTCATGCATGGGGGTCGCTAAGTTACTTTTTGGGTTGGGAACTTGTCAACCCCCCTTGATGGTGGATGCGGTATCCCTTTTTGATGATGGCCTCCGGGAGGCTATTGAAGATATAGTTGTGTGTGGTGGCCCCTTCTTCGGGGACCTCCAGTGGCGCTTGGCATCCTTGCCGATGCGTTTAGGAGGTTTGGGCCTCCTTTCCGCTCGAGATGTTGGGGTTTATGCCTTTGTGGCATCTAGAGCTCAGTCTTGGAAACTTCAGGATCATATCATTCGAAATAGTGGGGTCATCGGGCTAGACTCGGACTATCAACAGGCGCTTGAACGCTTAAATGTCTATCTCCCGGACTTTGATATTGGCGGTTTTTCTAATAAGGACACCGCCCCCTCAAAGCCTCAAAAAACTTTGGCGAATGCTCTGTTTAGCAAAACTGCTCAAAGCCTGGGAGAAGTTTTTGAGTTGTCCTCTCGCCAGAAGGCGGTGATTGAATGTCTAAAGGGTCCTCATGCTCAGGATTTTTTGACCGTTATCCCGATTGAGGGTTTGGGTCAATGCATGTCCGCAGTGGAGTACAGGGCTATACTCAAGTACCGGTTGATGATCCCTATGTATCCGGAGGACGAGACATGCCCCATCTGCCGTAAGGCTTGCATGGATAAATATGGGAGTACGCAATTCATTGCAAAAAGCTCCCTGGGTTCAAATACAGGCATGACTGGGTAAGAGACGTTTTATGGGACATCCTTAGAAGAGCTGGGATTTCTGCGAAAAAAGAGGCCCCTATAAATTTTCTCACAGACCCTGCGGAAGGGAGATCCACCCTGCGACCAGCAGATCTGCTTGTCTTTGGTTGGGAGAGGGGGAAACATGCTTGTGTGGACCTCACAGGGGTATCTCCTTTGGTTGGGTTAAGGGAATCAGGGTTTGTAGCTGGGCAAGCATCGAGAAAGGCGGAATCAAAGAAAGTAGATAAGCACGCTAAAGCTTGTGCAGAGAACCAACATGTCTTTATCCCTTTGGCCTTTGATACCTTTGGCTCCCTAGCGCCAGAAGCTATTCGTTTCTTGACCAGGGTCCAACGGGTCGTCCACAGCAATAGTTCATCTCTAGGGGGGCAAGGATTTGTCTTTGGTAGACTAGGGTTCGCTATTCAAAAAGGGGTGGCGGCACAGCTTGTTGCCCGTCTACCTTCTATTGTGATGTAACTTTCATTTTTTGTTTTAATAAAAAATCTACGATTTATGTGTAAAAAAATAAATAAGTGATTTGAATTCAATTCACCTTTCGCTCCACCCTTGCCGATTAGACATCTCCAACTGCCGCCATGTTTCACGTTGACATTTTTGTTGGAGCAAAGGATTTATGGCTAAACCAGTATGTGCGTCCTATCCGCAGAATACAACTTCATCAGCTCCAAGGGCTACAAAAATACAGACAGGGAAATACTCCGGATACCAAATGACCTTGGCACTACTACTATGATCCAGATATAATTATACTTCGGAGTCACCATCTTGTATCCCGATAACATTTTTGCTCCGGTAAATCGTCTTAACAAGGACAAACGCCCTACACCATTACCTCATCATGACCAAACCGTATGTGTCAATCATTTTGGTTCACATGCTCGAAACTCGGGTCGCAATACGTTCCGATCGTAATTAATTAAAAAGTTCGAAGCTAAATATCATGATCGAAGCAACGAATGGTATACGATTATCTCGGCTACACTTATAAGAGATCTCCAAACCAGCTCAAATTCGATCTGTTAAGGACTTTATGTTTCTAAAGAGAAACCAAATGAGAGATTTTCAAGAGAACGATAGGTGATACCTCGTAGAAAAATAACATATGGGTTCCCGTTTCTCTTATGATTAGTCTCCACCAACATCTGGGACGAACCATTAATGCCGAACCAACCCCTTGACTAAGGACCAGGTCAAATACGGTGTTTCAATACCATTGTTTAGGTCCGTATATAATCTTGCATTGACACCAATGTCCGGGTTCGGATACCCATTTTACTTTAGTACCATTATTTGGGTAACATCGTTGTCATATGACACCTCCACAATTCAGCCCACTTGGCCATATGGCTACCGAATCAGATGAGTCTTCGCAAAAAAAAAAAAAAACTCATTACGAGGCCATATTATTTGTGAATAAGTTTTGGCGAGATGATGAATGACTTTCCTGCTACTTCAAATCTCCACACGGAGATTGGAGGTTCGCCATACATAACATGCTTTGAGAAAATGGTATACCGATGTTTTCTCCTAATGCGGATCATGAGTAAATCACTATATAAGTTGTGCTTGGCTCCAAATGACTTCTAAAGATATGACTCTCCTCGAGGGAATACTTTTAAGACTGTACGAAGTCTATTAAACTCCAATCGGGTTATCACTTTAACACCATAAAGATGACTCCTTCTGGAAATATTACCAACCCCCGACTAAATCTAAACGTATCTGCTAGCATACTTCAACATGCTTCATAGTCGATGCACTCTTGCTAGCATACCTCGGCCAGCCTCATTATATGTGTTCTCCATTATAGAAAGACTATTACAGATACATGTTGGATGTGAACTCGTAGCTTGTCTTGCCATCCCTCCAAAAAGAGCATGGTCACGAGATACATTCTAGTCAGACGACTTTTTGCACCATCGTGTCTTAAGCTGATGCATTTCCGGAGCTTATATCCGGAACTTCTCCGTCCAGTTGACCTACCAAGATGGACGAAGAGTTGCTAAGCGACATATATGTTGAACAACCGCACTCTCCAAATAAGTCAAGTTGGACGACCTGTAGCCAAAAAAAAAAAACTATTAACAACCAATGTCGGTTATAACAATTTGTCAGAATCACCATTATCGGATGACCGAGGCAGGAGCAGAACTTCTCTAACCAGACAACAAAGATCAGGGCTTAAGTTGATCGACACCATTGCCACCATCACTTTTACGGTTATGGCTTCTTTTAGGCAGGACCAAATTCCTAACAGAAAATGAAATCCATCTACGAAGCAGCTCATGATTCGAGTTCATAAATGAACACTGCATTGGAGAGAGTCCTTTTCAGGTTGTATTTTCAATACTCCTGTTGCACTTTACCATGTCAGCGGTCTCGCAACCCCAACATCAGCACTATTCTCCGATGAATTTTACTCCAACGATAAACCTTGGAGACGATATTATCTGCAAACGAAGATGCAGTTACTTTTACTCCAAACCACCAACATTAGTCTTCGGAACCATCTTATAAATGATATTTGGATATGGGCCCGAATCATAGCCGTAATCTGTGTAAGGAACCATTGGGCTACCTACCGCCGAACCATATCAGATCCATTTAAGATATTATCCCATGATTCTGTCTACAGCTCCTAACCAAACGTTCTCATATGTAGTAGATCATTTTAAAACAAGGAGACTCCGTTACATTAATTAACGCGTGTGATAGCATTCCATCATGACAAAAAAAAAATATATATATATTATGGAAGATTAGTAACACGCCTTTGAAGAAGATGGTTCCAATCTTCTAAATCGCCGGAGTAAAGCCACAAAAAATACAATTGGTTCGTTTCAGTATCAATTCTTTTGGACTGGCCGAATGTTTTTTATCAACCACACGGAGTCACACCCGAACATACCCATATATTTGGGTCAAAGGTTTTCGATAGCAAAATATCAAATAGGACACTTGTTATCTCTTACCAAATCATCTATTGAAAGGCGTAAGAGAGAGATTCTGGATCGCTGGTTTCGGTCACTTAAAAGCCGAACCAGTTGGCATGATCATATTTCCGAGCTCACATCTAGGAATGATATGTTGTTTACAGAAATCTACTCAATAAACAAACAAGACTACAAGGTAATATCAAGGCAACAACTTGTTTTTGCTCCAGCAATAACCCCCACTTTGGGCAATATCCGTGATAACGGACCAGATTGCTCCTTATCCGAACCTTACCTTGAATCAGTTATTTAACATCTTAACCAAAAAGGGTCTTGATCAGATCATACTATCTCCGAACTACGTCATTGGCTATGCCAATTACAGTTTATTCAGCTCAAGCCAAAAAGCTCGAACCAAGAGAGGCTCCGGTCGATGATTAATTAACTTAGAAAATAATAAAAAGAACGATAATAATCGTGGAGTGAATTATTTTTCAAACACATTCTGGGATTCTTTTTAGCATTAACGAACTGATCCCCTGCCAAAACCTCAAGGTATTGTACCAAAGCATATTTTAAACATGCTCCGAGAAAACAATTAAATCGCCCGAAAGAACGTTAGTCAATCAAAGCATACATCTTCCTGGTGCTGCATCGGAAATATCATACGAGGGAAAGGCCAAAGAGCCACTGTACTGGCACACACATAAATTTGTTTTGGTACCGCTTTAAAGGGAACCTACAAATCACCCTGCATGAAGAGGTAACACCTCAAATCCGTAACAGTTCACCACCGTATCAGCCTAGCTCCAAATAATCTTGGCCCGAAAGGGAAGCCGATGAGGCACGACCCCCTAATAGTAAAGAGAAGCCAAGCTAAATTGGCCTCACGTATTAATCAACTCTGAAAGTAACTGTTCCAGTAGGGACCGCATCAAGTCGCCAAGTTTCAAAAGGATCTTGAACATACCTTCATCCCACAATTCATAAAGAAATAAATTGAAAGGTAGGAGAAGGACCTGCAGCGCAAAGTTTGGTTCCAGAATTCACCATTCCCCTTTGTATCGATGCGAGCCAAGAAGCGCAAAGCTGCGTGTTTATTCGATTTCAGATGTTTTACTAACCCGCTGATCCGCACCACATTATGCTTCGGCTTACATCCGATTATTTAAAAAAGAAAACATAGCAGCTGCCAAAAACCAGTTTTTCTCAAAACAATTGACACCTAATGTCAATTTTTTATTCTTTTGCAACAATCAACGATTTTTATACTTGGAAAATTTCCAACCCAGTCTAGTTAGCTCAGAACTCATTTTCAACAATAAATTATTTTACATTTCTACCCGTCTAACTCCCTATATTTTAATAATATTTGTTCGAATAATTCAACTACATTGGACTACGGTTCGACCATCAACTGGATTGTAGTACCGAACCAAACCATTCTCCTTGTCCAAAGGCTGAAAGTCTGAGTCGATTCCTTCTCATCTGAATCACAAGTTCAAAAGTTGTTGTTTCATAATCGGATGGGAGCACAAACATGCTCCTTCTCGTCTAAGCATGAATATAACCAAACTAGAGTTATGCATTTCTCCGGTTCCATACATGAGATACTTCGCCTCAATTATGCGGTCCTCGCTCCTAGCATACAACAACGTATGTAGGAAATATAGGTGTGTTGCTATTATTTGGTTTACCCACATAATGCACATATAACTTCCAGCGAAAAGTGATACGGTATTTTGTATGATGGCCTCAAGTTAAAGCTCGAACTCCAGTCCCTAGGTTCGACTCGTTGATCTGATGTCTCGCCGTCTATAGCTCCAGATAGTTTTTTACACCAATGGTCCGAAGCACCAATGCTCAGAATTGCCAAGTTTTGCAATACTTAACCTTTGAGAAAAAGAATAGAGCTTTCAACAACAAAATCATCTCCTTCGGCTTCCCATAACCGCGGTCCAGTTTTGATAAGGAATGCAAGATATGCTGATAAAAGATAAATAAATACTCCTATTCAACACGTATCTTCATTCGGTTGTCTATCATAAGCTTGTGTACCTTTTGGGTTCTTACCGAAGCACCATTACAAAACCACGACTACTAGCAATGCTTAGGCAAATCATAGGCAAAGGGGAGAGCTCGCGATACGCATCTCAAAATGGTGGAAGAACATCACCTTTCAAAGTCAGAGGTACGCATGCCATATAAGCATGGTTTGATAATATGCACTTATTCAAAGTCGCCTACCCAGCTACTCTATAAGTTCAACACTGCTAACACGAATTAGCAACATTGAACTCGGGGGGCTCGCATGGTATGACACCTCTACTAGTGTAGAGCATCACCTGGAGCCAATTAACTCCTACGCATATTGAATTATCTATTACGCACCATGGTTACGATCGGCAAGGCTTTACATATTAAGGTTGGGCACCCAATAATAAACCCATCCATGTTTTGTTTATATGTCATATTATCGGTCGGCTATATGCCACATTCTCCTTGACCGAAGAAATCCCCTCTAAAGTATGCTATATGCATCGGCATAAAGAAACAACCTTATTAATACTTTTTATTGCCGTAAAAGCACAAGGACGTTGCGATTTACCGGACGTTCCTTAGATACGAACCATGAGTCTATAAGCGTATAAACACATCCTACAAGCCACCTCCCAAGGGATAAAGATGTCAAAAAAAAAAAAAAAATAACACGGGTTATATGGTCCGGATAAGCAGGGATGTATGCTCCGGACCGTCCCCACTTACACAACTCTTACGGCCTCGAGCAAAACGCCACATAGCTGGAGTAAACCCATCGTCATAACCAGGTACGGTATAGACAAGGTACCTCAAATACAAAGTGAGACAATGAGGAAAGCTCTAAAAATGTCAAGGGATATTAAAACCCGAACATACTTACAAAGTCTCCCAAATAAGCATGGATGAATGCTTTGGATCACTAATAAACTCAACAAATATGAATTTTTTGCTCCAATCGGACCAAGCAAATTGAGCCGTTCCAAAGTAAAGGTCCAGACACTCAATATCGGAGAATTGTTGCTCCAATCGGACCAAGCAAATTGAGCCGTTCCAAAAAGGGAAAACCCCGCCAAAACGGGAGGGACCCCACATGATTGTGTCAACTAGACTTAAGTGATCTTATTTACCGGTGAAGATCAAAAGAACTTCCGCTCCCTGCACATGGAACGGAGTTCACCTAAAAAATGCTACGTGTAATTCGAAGTCCAAGACCGAAACAGTTCAAACATATAGACAATTGAACAAGTTTTTTTCATTTTACTTGTTTCAAGTGAGATGAACCATTCCTCACCTTCGTCTCAAACGCACTTATGGGAAGAATTTCCCCTATCAATCAGTAGCGAACAAAGCAATGCTTCCTTCGGTCTATTTTATCTTTATGTGCATTATCATCTCGGTTACAGTGATAAAGGGAACTACCCGAAAGTCTCACAGACACTCCGAGCAAAAAAAAAAAAAAGGACTTCGGCATAAGAAAGCCTCATGCTCTGCAATAACATGAAGCTAAGGCAAAGATACCAAACAAGAAGGGTTGGGATAAAAACCCCTTTTTGTTTGAAACCTTTCTATACTCCGGAACGAACAAATCTACACATGTAGCATAAAGCCTTCAGCGCTAAAATAATAAGAATTACTAAGGGCTTAACTTACTTCTAAGTTAAAAAATTCCTTCACCGAGGCTGGGTTACAGGCTTCGGCGAAACGCCGCATAAAAAAAAATGAAAATAAAGTAAATGTTCCGGAAGAATGAGGGTATACATGGTACCTTCAGCGCGCTTAAAAATTAATTAAACCTTTTTACCGGTAAAATATAAAGGATAAGGCAAAAAACAAAGTTGCCGAGTACGGATACCTTAAACAGGGACGAAAGTTGGGATAAAAACTTCCGAACCTCAAACAACATCTAAGAACATGGGAAAAAGTACCATGTTAATAAGTCGTAAACCGACTCGCAATTGCCGAACAAGCATGGACTCATGCCTCGGCACAAACTATGAATGATAAGTCGAAAAAAGACTAAGGAAACACATGTTTCATAGTATTACAATGGACGGATCATCACCAATAACAAGCATCATCATGCTTTCATAAGGTTCCATTACATACTAAGGAGTTCCCTATCCCCTGAGCGATTGATTTAAGCTCATGCTACGGGTCCGACAACAAAATTGGGAGGTCCTCTGTACTTTGCATCAAGACCGACCATCTAAAGTCTGGTATTCATTTTTGCTAATGAACACCGGACTTGAGGGGACTTGAAGAGATAAAATCTGGAATATACCTCCGAACCGCCTTGAGCGGGTCACTGTCTCGGACTACTTATTTAATATTAATATTGTTATTATATTGTACTAACTTGTTCGCGAGGTTCAGCGCTACTGGACCTGAGACTTGTAGAGAAACCCCTAACTGGGCCTGGCCCAATATGTTAGGGGATCCATTTGGGTAGCCCATTGACTTGGGTCCATTTGGAAAGCCCATTAACTTCCTATATAAAGAGGTCTCCACCTCTTCTATAGAAAAGTTATGAGCACACCACTTTTTTACTACTAGGTAGAGGAGAGTTTTCTCCTCCAAGCCTAGGCCCCTCTCTACAGTCTCATCCTACTTCCAAGTAAACACTCATAATTATTTTTATGAAATTATAATCAAGCATATATCACGTGGGCTTCCTTGAGTTTAACCATGACAAAGGACCAAAATGGTTCACACATCCCACGTAAGTTCCTGTTAATCGTGTCTTTAAGATGCAATTTGAGGATCTTTTTGAAAAATTTGAAGATTTTTACCATTTTCTCCCCCATCCCCATACTTAAGGTCAACATTGTCCTCAATGTGTTGATTTTAAATGGAGGATTAGTTTTCGAAATTCACCCTCCCCACACTTAAGGTCAACATTGTCCTCAATGTAGAGAGGAATTCGTTATGTTTCTGGGAATGGATGAGACCAAAACCACAGATATCCCCCCGGTGTAATCAAAATAGCTAAAAATACACTTATTTCATAACTAAAAACTAGACAAAGGAATCTGATGCACCTAGTCATTCTTATTCGAAATGGTCAGCCAAAATAGCTGGCCGGACAATACTCGGTGCGAGTCCATCTCCTCCTGGACGACCACTATCATTCAGCGGAATGTCGTCATCCGCCATGATAATGTCGCTTCCGGCGTCCGACCCGTCGTCGTCGGCCAGATCGTGCCTCGCCTCCTCAACTGGGACCTCGATTCTAGGGGCAGAAATAAGAATATCAGAAACAAGACGTAATTTATGAAGTCTAATCCGCTCGCTTCTCCTCAAGACACGCCTCCGCTCCTCGTCAGAAAGATCACCAGAAGGCCCGGGGTTTGCGGACATCAACCTGCAAATAAGAATGATATAGTTGCAGCAGGCGAATATATAACAAACCCAAAAGGCGATAAAAGACAAAAAAATGAATAAAGAATCCATAAATTCATACGAAAACAAAAGAAAGCAATAAATTCGAGAAAATCAAATTAAAAACAAATAGAATCAATAGAATGAACAGAAATAAACAGACTAAGCCTAAAACTATACAACGAATGAAATTAATAATCAGTTCAAATACGAACAAATAAATCTAATCAATCAAATAATGAACTAATCAAATTTATAGACAAACCAATCAATCCACCTCTTCTATAGAAAAGTTATGAGCACACCACTTTTTTACTACTAGGTAGAGGAGAGTTTTCTCCTCCAAGCCTAGGCCCCTCTCTACAGTCTCATCCTACTTCCAAGTAAACACTCATAATTATTTTTATGAAATTATAATCAAGCATATATCACGGGGGCTTCCTTGAGTTTAACCATGACAAAGGACCAAAATGGTCACATCCCACGCAAGTTCCTGTTAATCGTGTCTTTAAGATGCAATTTGAGGATCTTTTTGAAAAATTTGAAGATTTTTACCATTTTCTCCCCCATCCCCATACTTAAGGTCAACATTGTCCTCAATGTGTTGATTTTAAATGGAGGATTAGTTTTTGAAATTCACCCTCCCCACACTTAAGGTCAACATTGTCCTCAATGTAGAGAGGAATTCGTTATGTTTCTGGGAATGGATGAGACCAAAACCACAGATATCCCCCCGGTGTAATCAAAATAGCTAAAAATACACTTATTTCATAACTAAAAACTAGACAAAGGAATCTGATGCACCTAGTCATTCTTATTCGAAATGGTCAGCCAAAATAGCTGGCCGGACAATACTCGGTGCGAGTCCATCTCCTCCTGGACGACCACTATCATTCAGCGGAATGTCGTCATCCGCCATGATAATGTCGCTTCCGGCGTCCGACCCGTCGTCGTCGGCCAGATCGTGCCTCGCCTCCTCAACTGGGACCTCGATTCTAGGGGCAGAAATAAGAATATCAGAAACAAGACGTAATTTATGAAGTCTAATCCGCTCGCTTCTCCTCAAGACACGCCTCCGCTCCTCGTCAGAAAGATCACCAGAAGGCCCGGGGTTTGCGGACATCAACCTGCAAATAAGAATGATATAGTTGCAGCAGGCGAATATATAACAAACCCAAAAGGCGATAAAAGACAGAAAAATGAATAAAGAATCCATAAATTCATACGAAAACAAAAGAAAGCAATAAATTCGAGAAAATCAAATTAAAAACAAATAGAATCAATAGAATGAACAGAAATAAACAGACTAAGCCTAAAACTATACAACGAATGAAATTAATAATCAGTTCAAATACGAACAAATAAATCTAATCAATCAAATAATGAACTAATCAAATTTATAGACAAACCAATCAATCCAACATTCAATCAATTAAATCTATCAACATCCTAATGAACGAATAATCAAATCAAACGATCCTATAAGCTGGTAAATGAACGAATCTATATACTAAGCTATAAACCAACCTAGAATCAATCCAAAATATCAACAGACAAATAAATCAAATAAGCATTCAAAGAATCATATATGCAAATAAATGAACGAAATAACAAATCAAAGAAGTATAAACAAGTATTCACAAGTATGTACACTGGTAAAAAGTTGACTCGGTTCGTTCCTAAAGCTCGTTGCGTCCCCGGCAACGACGTCAAAAACTTGACGTGTGCGTAACTATACATATTTTACAATGGATTTTAACACACGTTTTTGCTTTAATATTTATAAAAATGGTTTCGACCTTCATATTAAAACACACACACTAGGGCAAGTGTACCCTGTCATATATGTAGTAAGTACAGATAAGAACCAAGTATCGATCCATGGACGCGTGCAGAGCAATGGTACTAAAACTCTATCCCCGATTCACCAGTAAGTAAAAGATAAGTTTGAGTTTTGTTTAAAACTAAATTAATTCTAAAACATGTAAATAGCACATATAAGACTCCAAATAGAAAATATAACTATAAACACAACCCTAGCATGTTATCTACAAATCATATAAAACACAAGCGTGTGATCAACATTCGCATTTTCCAACAGTTAGTGTCCCTCTCAGGCATCCTAACATGACAACTATACAGAAAGCTAGCACGAATACACACGCTAACCACTTCAAGTTGTTCATTAGCGAGCAGCTGATATAATCTCATGTGGATCTTTAAATAAAGGTTAGTATCACCTTTCGGGAATCCTCAACCGCACTAGTTCAGGAAAGCAATATCGAATACACAATACGACCACCTAGACTAGCATAAAGTAGATCATTTCACAACCTATTCCACTTTACCAACTTTGAACACAAATCTACTAAGATCGCCATTTTCACCAAAATAACTAACAGAGATATTTAACCGTGTCAAAGATTGGTAACAACACCATTAAGCTTTTAAAACTCTTTTACGTGCCGGTAAACATTCATAATCGTTATTCAAGCGACTTTAACCAAACCAATACCCGGTTACAGTTTCATGGTGTAAACTTTATCAACAAGTTAACTAGTTTACTACCGGACGATTAAACGGACGGTTTCTTCAACAAGTAATCCGCCTAACACATTCGACAATCATCAAAGTCACTAAAACATAATCATAAATCCAACAACAATGAAACAAGGTTGCACTATGATCATCAAGATCCAGACATGAAAAACGCCAAATTCATACAAAACGCGATTTCATACAAACGATTGTTTTAACTACAAACGATTACTAGATATTATCCGTAGACTATATTACAATACATAAACGACACAAACAAGCAAAAATATTCAGATTTGAACAAACTTAAAGTTTATAGATCAAACCATAAATCTTGAATGTGAAGGATTGGATGATGTTAGATGATTAGGATGAGATCCCGAGCTTGTCAAACGCCTCACCAGCAGCTTGGAATGTCCAGAAAATCGCCCAAAAATCTGTCTCCAAAACCCAATGAATGTTCACAGTGGGTTTGCTCTGTATTTATACTGATCTCGAAGTTGTGCACGGTTAGGTGCAAGGCCGTGCTCCTGGCCGTGCACTTTTACTTTGTTGACTTGACGTGCAAGTGGGCTAGTGGGCAAGTGGCTGGTGAGTTCCTGAAAATATCTTGGTTTGGCACGGGCGTGCCATCAGGGTGCACGGCCGTGCAGGTCCAAGTGTTGCCGAGTAAACAGGGGTGCACTGCCTGTGCACCTGGCCGTGCAAGCCTTGTTCCCGAGCAGATGTGACCCGCACGGGGGTGCACAGATTTGGCACCCCCGTGCACAACTTCCAGACATGTTCAATTTTGTAGAAGTTGTCCGTCTTGTCCGTTTTTAGCCCGGTTTCTTCGACTTTGTCTTCGAGGCGCCGTTTAAGACCTGAAATAAATATACAAAGCGGTTAAGTACCAATTTCGTGCAATTAGGGTCGTAAACGCGTATTTTGGGAGTTTAATCGGGGATTTAAATATGTATATTTTAACGTATATCAAACCTCCCCACACTTGAACTTTGCTTGTCCTCAAGCAAACAACAAAACATAAATAAACGAAAAACACGCCAAGAGGCAACAAAGACAAAATATAACCTGTACAAACAATAATAATCAAAGCCCGCATAAGATATAAACAGGGGACAAGATACTCAAAAGCAATGACTCGCTTCCGATCCACAAAGCATGCTAACCCGTACACGACTCACAATGTTCACACACACTCGGTTTTATTTATGATACATACGTGTAATGTGTATGTGTAAATCGCTCCATCGCCAAGACAATTAATCGTGTAATATCATAAGCTTGTCAAAAGATCTAGTCTTCACCAACTAACGTGTGAAAAAGCACAAATCAAGAGGTCTTATGAGGGTTGTAATGTCAGGCAGGGGTAAGGGTGTGGAATGGAAATATAAACAGTGACAAAAAGGCTAAAACTCGGCGGTTAAGTCTAACTAAACTGAAGCAAAAACTACTATACAGTACATACGCGAACATAACCGCATTTTATTCAAATCGAGCTAAACACACAATTTCTAACTTTAAAGCTCTAAAAACTGCTCGATCACTGCTAACTCACCCTATTTTAGGGTGTTCTATTTTTATGGAATTTTCTGGATTTTTTTTAAATAACTAAGATATAACTGATATAGAAACACAATTTCGGGACGCGGTGGTGTCTGAGGTGGCGTCCCTGTCGGAAGGGGAGGCGATCCGCCTCCCTCGTGCTCATGGCCTCCTCCCGGCTGCTCAACATCTACCATGTGCTCATCCTCAGGGGGTGTGGGAGGCAAAGGAGGGTACGGGTCCCAAATCTCGTCATGTGAGATGAGGCGTGATCCATCTGCTGTACTCACTACTATATGCTGCTTCCCCAGCGAGCGCAGATCAATGAAGGACCCGTTTGTGACAAGTTCTAGTCCAGCTTTGACCTGGTCGGTCAAGACGTCCAAGGCCTCACCGATCATCGTGACGTATTCACCCCCGTGAATCTCACTCCCGTCTTTGGTGCCCCCGGCTGTGAGAAAGAACTCGGCCATTCGTGCGGCCAAGTTCAAGGGGGCACCCTCAACTATATGGTAGAAGTATAAAAGATAGGGAGTAGGACAGTTCCCCGAACTGTCCTTTCGAGCACATATGGTGTGACTAAAAACGTGGTGAAGCAGACGAAGTAATGGGTCCCCAATCTTGGTTGCCTTGGACTTTCGTGGGTTATATGGCGGTCCAATGGCAATCCTCGACCAAAAAGCGCCCCTCTCCTCATTATCAGCAAAAGAATGCATCGTCGGGAAATCCTCTGACTCCGTCTCTAGCTCATGGTATATTCCCAGCATTCTTCCCAATCTAGCAACCGATATTTTATGCCATTTTCCCCCCAACCTAAACTTAATGTCTTTCTCATGGAACGTCTTTTGCTCCCCCTCTTTCGGTTTCTTGTATTGGTAGGTAGCTAAAAACTCGAGCGTAGGCTGAAGGTACACCGGTCGGTTTATGGTCAATAGGTTCAACATCTGGGGCGAAATCATCGCATCAAACCTGTCACGCTGGTTAAGCGTGTCCAGCAGCCCCAGGTTGAGTCGAAGAGGATGCCCAATTGACCGTCTCCGGTTCCATAACTTAGTGAATTCTGGGATGCACGGGGCGTCCCTGGCCTTTCGGTTATCAAAATCGGTGAACTTAGATGCCATCTGCACAAAAAATTGATTATTCAGCTGTTAGAATACCAAAAATAGAAGTCCCGGATGTCCAAAATGGACTTCTGTACGTTCTGACCTGAATCTGTTAAGGGTGCACGGTCATGTGCACGGCCGTGCACCTGGCCGTGCAGCCTTGATTTTCAAGCATCAGGTCAGTGGTGCACTGCATAGTGCACTGCAGTGCACTTCGTCATGCACGGTCAGCTGCACGGGAGTGCGCTTGGCCGTGCACGACTGCACAGTTGCAGATTTTTCTTTATTTTTGCAACTTTCTTTTCCAAAACCCCCAAATCACAACTATTCTTTAAAGATTTACAATGTAAACACGATTTGGGGTGGCGAGTGTAAGGTTTTATTAACAATAAACAAAAGCTAAACTATTTTAACTAAGATTAAACAATAATTTGGGGGTTTATTAAACTTTATGAAGGAAACCCCCAAATCATACCTAGAATATGAAATACTAGCAGATCTAAGCTACAAATACATAAAAGGAGTGCAAATTTATGAAGAGATTCATACCTTAGTTGGTTAGAAGGAAAGGAGTGAAGATTTTTAGCCAAAAGTGATGATTTTCGGTTGGTTTTTGCAAGGAGGAACGAGTGTGTGGTTGGGGGTGCAAGAGTGCTAGGGTTATGAAGTTAAGGATGTATTTATACCCATGTGAATGGTCTGGGCTTTTTTGGCCCGCACGGTCAGGTGCACAGCCGTGCTCCTGGCCGTGCACATCCCTTTAGCACTCGTTTGTGCACCCCAGTGCACTGGGTCATGCACGGTTAGCGGCAGGGGCGTGCGCTTGACCGTGCAAGACCTGCAGATTTGCAGTTTTGAGGCTGCAACTGCAGTTTCGCGCGCAGCTGTTCCAATTCGTCCGAAAACATCATTTTAGCTAAGTTTAACCTGTTTGGCGACTGTATGCGCTTCATTGCTCCTTCCGGCTCCGATCGAACCTGTATGAACCTGCACAAAACTCGAAACGACATTAAATCTAAGAAATTTTAAACTAACTAAGTTATAAAGTAACTAATTACCTACTACCCCAATTGGCGCGCCCATACGCGCCGTGCTATATTTATTAACGAGTCGCTAGCTAGACTCACTTCCCCACACTTTATGAGGCGTGTGGGGCGTAGAGATCGATCTCCTCTACGGTTTGGTCAACCGGCCCTTCAATATAAACTTTTAGGCGATGACCGTTGACTTTGAAAGTCAACCCCTCAGAATTTGCGATCGAGACAGTACCGTACGGATATATTTCCTTAACGGTGTACGGTCCTGTCCAGCGGGATTTCAACTTTCCAGGAAAGAGGCGCAGGCGAGAATTATAAAGCAAAACTAAATCGCCTACCTGAAAATCTTTCTGGCTTTTCAGGCGACTGTCGTGTAGTCTCTTTGTGCGCTCTTTATACAATATCGAGCTCTCATAGGCCTGCTGCCTAAGCTCATCCAGCTCGTGAATCTGTAAGAAACGGGTCTCACCGCCGGTCTTAAGATCCAAATTCGCCGTTTTAAGAGCCCAGAATGCCCTATGCTCCAACTCGACAGGGATATGACATGCTTTTCCATAGACCAGCCGAAAGGGGGTCGTCCCAATAGGCGTCTTGTAGGCCGTTCTAAAGGCCCACAGCGCGTCATCAAGCTTGTCAGCCCAATCCTTGCGGTTTTGATTAACCGACCGCTCAAGGATTCGCTTCAATCCACGGTTTGTGACCTCCACCTGTCCACTTGTCTGTGGATGATACGGGGTGGATAACCTGTGGTGAACACCATATCGTGCTAATGCGCGATCAAGCTACGCATTGCAGAAATGCGTGCCACGGTAAGGCTTGCGCCTCGGCCCACTTTGACACATAGTCAACCGCCACGAGTATGTATTTATTACCCCGTGAGGAGGGGAATGGTCCCATGAAGTCTATGCCCCAAATGTCAAAGACCTCACAGACATGGATGGGATTCTGCGGCATTTGGTCGCGTGCCGATATGTTCGTCGCCCTCTGGCACGAATCACATGCACCGACCAATATCTGAGCGTCACGGAAAAGTGTGGGCCAATAAAACCCGGAGTCTAACACTTTTTTGGCAGTGTAATTCGCTCCGTGGTGACCTCCGGTAGGCCCCTTGTGACAATCACGCAATATCTGCGCCGCCTCAACCCCGAACATGCAACGGCGAATCAGCTGATCTGCCCCGACCCGGAACAAAAATGGGTCGTCCCAGAAGTAATGCTTGAGGTCCGCAAAGAACTTCCTCTTTTGCTGGTGCGACAATCCTTTGATGAGGATCCCGCACGCGAGGTAGTTCGCAAAATCCGCGAACCATGACGATACATCTTCCACCGACTCAACGCTCATCAAGAACTCGTGGGGAAAATTGTCATTAATGGTATCCCACGCGCAATTCTCGGCATCATCATGCTCGAGTCTGGACAGATGATCAGCCGCAACATTCAGGGCACCCTTCTTGTCCTGAATCTCTATATCGAACTCTTGCAGCAACAGGATCCACCTAATCAGGCGCGGTTTCGCATCCTGTTTGCTAAAAAGGTATCGGATCGCTGCATGGTCCGTATAGACAATGGTCTTCGACAGCACTAAATACGTTCTAAACTTGTCGAATGCAAACACTACAGCTAGAAGCTCTTTCTCAGTCATGGTATAATGCTCCTGAGCATCATGAAGAGTCTTGCTAGCGTAGTAGATCGGGTGGAAGTGCTTATCCTTCCGCTGTCCCAAGACCGCCCCTATCGCGAAGTCACTCGCGTCGCACATGATCTCGAATGGCAGTCCCCAGTCGGGTGCTACCAATATAGAGGCCTCAACAAGCAAACGCTTCAGAAGGCCAAATGCCTTCACACACTCTGCACCAAACACAAACGGTGCATCCTTCTCCAACAATCGCCTGTAAAAACCCGCATGACCCAAAAAACTGCGGATAGCTCTGACAGAGGAGGGCGGGGGGAGCCTAGAAATGATATCTACTTTGGCAGGATCAACCTCCAACCCATTTTGAGAGACCTTGTGCCCGTGGACTATTCCTTCCTTCACCATGAAGTGGCATTTCTCCCAATTCAGCACAAGACTGGTCTCCTCACACCTCTGCAGCATCCGCTCCAGATTCCCTAGACACTGATCGAAAAAACTCCCAAAGACTGAAAAATCATCCATGAACACCTCCATGGAGTCCTCGATCATGTCGTGAAAAATGGCAATCATGCAACGCTGGAAGGTCGCTGGCGCATTGCACAGCCCAAATGGCATACGCCTGTAGGCGAATGTGCCAAAAGGGCATGTGAAGGTCGTCTTATCCTGGTCCACAGGATCGATAGGGATCTGGAAATACCCCGAGAAACCATCAAGAAAACAATAATACAACTTCCCCGACAGTCGTTCCAACATCTGATCAATGAATGGAAGCGGGAAGTGATCCTTGCGGGTGGCGTCATTGAGCTTGCGATAGTCAATGCAAACCCTCCACCCCGTGACGGTCCTCGTAGGAATCAACTCATTCCTATCATTCGTGACCACCGTCATGCCACCCTTCTTGGGCACGACGTGCACAGGACTAACCCAAACAGAATCCGAGATCGGATGTATCAGTCCAGCATCAAGCAATTTAATGACCTCGGACTTAACAACTTCTTGCATGTTCGGGTTCAGACGCCTTTGGTGCTGCGCACAAGGCTTGTGGACATCCTCCATCAAGATTTTATGAGTACAGAATGAGGGATTAATCCCCTTGATGTCCATGATCTTCCAGGCAATTGCCCGCTTATGAAGTTTCAAAACTTTCAACAACTCGCTCTTTTCTTCCACAGACAATGAAGATGATATGATCACCGATAGACGCCCCTCCTCATCCAGAAATGCATACTCGAGATGCGGTGGGAGCTCTTTCAGCTCTAGAGACGGTGGGTCCTCAACAGACGGCTTCGCCTTCTCCTCTTCCTCTCGCTCAATCTCCACAAAACGCTCTGGACTTTGGGAACCATCATCACCAATCTGATAGACTGCTGCTCATCTCTATGGCCCTCCTGCATAATGCCATCTAGGCTCCCACACAACAGATGTGTGTCCGAAACATCTCTCTCCCAAGCACCTCTGACATGAGAGCTGACACACTGGTCTACTATATCAAGATAGTATAGTGTATCATCCTGGCTCTCAGGATGGCGCATCGACCTCTGAATGTCAAAAGTCACGTGCTCATCATTCACTCGGAGTGTGATCTGGCCCGCAGCCACGTCAACAATCGTCCTTGCCGTGTTAAGGAAAGGACGTCCGAGGATCAGAGGAACTTTAGAGTCCTCATCCATATCCAGGATAACAAAGTCCACAGGGAAAACAAATTTGTCAATCTTGATAAGCATATTTTCTACAAATCCCCATGGATACTTGATCGAACGATCAGCGAGGCGAATACTCATCCTGGTGGGTGAAGGTTCACCCAGATCCAACTTCTCAAAAACCTTATAAGGCATAAGGTTTATGCTGGCCCCCAAGTCTGCAAGTGCATTACTAACAGTCATGTTACCTATCAGACAAGGGATGGTAAAGCTACCAGGATCTCCCATCTTCATGGGCAGTCTATTCTGCAGAATTGCAGAGCAGTTCTCGTTCAATAGAACGCAAGATAGGTCCTCAAGTTTTTGCTTGTTTGTGAGGATGTCCTTCAGAAATTTCGCGTACTTAGGCATCTGGGCCAAGGCTTCCACAAACGGGATGTTTATGTGTAGCTGTTTGAACAGCTCAAGGAATTTCCCGTATTGGGCCTCGTCCTTCTGTTTCCTAAGTCTGCTAGGGTACGGGACAGGAGGAGTGTAATCTGTGACTGGCTTCGGTAACTGTGCTGTACTTGCTGGGACTCGCCTAGCGTGCACCTTGTCCGAAGACTCAGTCTGGACCGTCTCAGTGATCGGTGGTGAGTCCGATGTGTCAGGTCCCGTGGTTTTACCACTCATCATTATGGCATTCACATGCCCCCTCGGATTCGGCTCAGTGTTGCCCGGGAGACCACCCTGCTGTCTCTCAGACATCATCTTCGCCATCTGGCCTACCTGGTTCTCTACGGCCTGCATCGACGCCTTTTGGCCCCTCATCTCACCCTCGAAATTTGTAAAGCGCTCCTCGTGCTGCTTGTAGCGCTGCTCAGCGATCTGATAGGTATCAGAGGTGTTGGTAAGGAGCTGCGACATCATCTCCTCCAGCTTAGACATACCATGAGGGGCGTGCTGCTGGGAGCTGCTCCCGGCGCCCTGGCTCTGGTATTGGTTCGGTCTCTGCTGGGACGATTGACCATGAGACTGGTAAGGCAGTTGGTTGGACTGGTAAGGCTGTGGGGACTGTTGTGGTGCGGGGGCCCTCTGCTGATATCCGAGCGGGTTCTGGTTAGAGGAACCAGATCTCCACCCGAAGTTCGGGTGATTTCTCTAACCCGGATTATAAGTGTTACTGTAGGGGTTATTCTGGGGTCTCGTCTGATTGCCCATATAGTCCACTTCCTCGTGGCCTGTATACATCACCCCCTGAGCACACGAGCCATGCTCGTGAGATACCCCGCACTGCTCACACAAACAATCGGACTGCGCTACGTCTTGCTGAGAGTTATCGAACCTCGAAGCCAGAGCCGCTATTTGTGCAGAAATCGCCGTATAGTTATCCACGGCATGCACACCAGCCTTGGCAGATGAAGATCTAGATCTATCACTCTGCCGGGATTTAGATTTTAGGGACGCCTTTTCAATAATGCTCCACGCTTCCCTAGGAGACTTTGTTTCGATGTCTCCTCCAGCGTATACATCAAGGCGTTCCTGAGACGTATACCCGAGTCCCTGATAAAAAGTTTGCACCAAATGCCTTTTCGAAAGCTCATGGTGCGGGCAACTCAAGAGTAGGTCTTTAAACCTTTCCCAGGCTGTGTACAATGATTCATCGTCATCCTGACGAAAAGTCATGATGCGATTCCGTAGCTTTTGTGTCTTTTCAGGAGGAAAATATTGCTGCATGAACTGTTGTGACAACTCTGCCCAAGTCGTGATCGACCCTGCGGGTTGTGACAGAAGCCAAGTCCGGGCTTTGTCCCACAATGAGAATGGGAAGAGTCTCAAACGTATAGGTGGCTAAAACCTCCAAGAATGCAGCAATATGTCGGCCTGGATCCTCGTGTTCCAGTCCACCGAATTGCACCGAGTTTTGTATCATATTCACGATACTAGATTTGATCTCAAAATGGTCAGCCAAAATAGGTGGCCGGACAATACTCGGTGCGAGTCCATCTCCTCCTGGACGACCACTATCATTCAGCGGAATGTCGTCATCCGCCATGATAATGTCGCTTCCGGCGTCCGACCCGTCGTCGTGGGCCAGATTGTGCCTCGCCTCCTCAACTGGGACCTCGATTCTAGGGACAGAAATAAGAATATCAGAAACAAGACGTAATTTATGAAGTCTAATCTGCTCGCTTCTCCTCAAGACACGCCTCCGCTCCTCGTCAGAAAGATCACCAGAAGGCCCGGGGTTTGCGGACATCAACCTGCAAATAAGAATGATATAGTTGCAGCAGGCGAATATATGACAAACCCAAAAGGCGATAAAAGACAGAAAAATAAATAAAGAATCCATAAATTCATACGAAAACAAAAGAAAGCAATAAATTCGAGAAAATCAAATTAAAAACAAATAGAATCAATAGAATGAACAGAAATAAACAGACTAAGCCTAAAACTATACAACGAATGAAATTAATAATCAGTTCAAATACGAACAAATAAATCTAATCAATCAAATAACGAACTAATCAAATTTATAGACAAACCAATCAATCCAACATTCAATCAATTAAATCTATCAACATCCTAATTAACGAATAATCAAATTAAACGATCCTATAAGCTGGTAAATGAACGAATCTCTATACTAAGCTATAAATCAACCTAGAATCAATCCAAAATATCAACAGACAAATAAATCAAATAAGCATTCAAAGAATCATATATGCAAATAAATGAACGAAATAACAAATCAAAGAAGTATAAACAAGTATTCACAAGTATGTACACTGGTAAAAAGTTGACTCGGTTCGTTCCTAAAGCTCGTCGCGTCCCCGGCAACGGCGCCAAAAACTTGACGTGTGCGTAACTATACATATTTTACAATGGATTTTAACACACGTTTTTGCTTTAATATTTATAAAAATGGTTTCGACCTTCATATTAAAACACACACACTAGGGCAAGTGTACCCTGCCATATATGTAGTAAGTACAGATAAGAACCAAGTATCGATCCATGGACGCGTGCGGAGCAATGGTACTAAAACTCTATCCCCGATTCACCAGTAAGTAAAAGATAAGTTTGAGTTTTGTTTAAAACTAAATTAATTCTAAAACATGTAAATAGCACATATAAGACTCCAAATAGAAAATATAACTATAAATACAACCCTAGCATGTTATCTACAAATCATATAAAACACAAGCGTGTGATCAACATTCCCATTTTCCAACAGTTAGTGTCCCTCTCAGGCATCCTTACATGACAACTATACAGAAAGCTAGCACGAATACACACGCTAACCACTTCAAGTTGTTCATTAGCGAGCAGCTGATATAATCTCATGTGGATCTTTAAATAAAGGTTAGTATCACCTTTCGGGAATCCTCAACCGCACTAGTTCAGGAAAGCAACATCGAATACACAATACGACCACCTAGACTAGCATAAAGTAGATCATTTCACAACCTATTCCACTTTACCAACTTTGAACACAAATCTACTAAGATCGCCATTTTCACCAAAATAACTAACAAAGATATTTAACCGTGTCAAAGATTGGTAACAACACCATTAAGCTTTTCAAACTCTTTTACGTGCCGGTAAACATTCATATCGTTATTCAAGCGACTTTAACCAAACCAATACCCGGTTACAGTTTCATGGTGTAAACTTTATCAACAAGTTAACTAGTTTACTACCGGACGATTAAACGGACGGTTTCTTCAACAAGTAATCCGCCTAACACATTCGACAATCATCAAAGTCACTAAAACATAATCATAAATCCAACAACAATGAAACAAGGTTGCACTATGATCATCAAGATCCAGACATGAAAAACGCCAAATTCATACAAAACGCGATTTCATACAAACGATTGTTTTAACTACAAACGATTACTAGATATTATCCGTAGACTATATTACAATACATAAACGACACAAACAAGCAAAAATATTCAGATTTGAACAAACTTAAAGTTTATAGATCAAACCATAAATCTTGAATGTGAAGGATTGGATGATGTTAGATGATTAGGATGAGATCCCGAGCTTGTCAAACGCCTCACCAGCAGCTTGGAATGTCCAGAAAATCGCCAAAAAATCTGTCTCCAAAACCCAATGAATGTTCACAGTGGGTTTGCTCTATATTTATGCTGATCTCGAAGTTGTGCACGGTCAGGTGCACGGCCGTGCACTTTTACTTTGTTGACTTGACGTGCAAGTGGGCTAGTGGGCAAGTGGCTGGTGAGTTCCTGAAAATATCTTGGTTTGGCACGGGCGTGCCATTAGGGTGCACGGCCGTGCAGGTCCAAGTGTTGCCAAGTAAACAGGGGTGCACTGCCTGTGCACCTGGCCGTGCAAGCCTTGTTCCCGAGCAGATGTGACCCGCACGGGTGTGCACAGATTTGGCACCCCCGTGCACAACTTCCAGACATGTTCAATTTTGTAGAAGTTGTCCGTCTTGTCCGTTTTTAGCTCGGTTTCTACGACTTTGTCTTCGAGGCGCCGTTTAAGACCTGAAATAAATATACGAAGCGGTTAAGTACCAATTTCATGCAATTAGGGTCGAAAACGCGTATTTTGGGAGTTTAATCGGGGATTTAAATATGTATATTTTAACGTATATCACCTCTCCATAGAGTGGGCATACGCGTGCCAACGGCGGTCCTCTAGCTCATCACGTTCACGCTCATGTGCGCGAACCCTTTCTCTCGCATCTTCCGCCTCAATTCTCATGGTGGCTATCTCATCAAACATGTATCGGTCAGCCGGAGACCAATGTGAGCAACCTCCTGGTCTCCGACTAGACAACCTTGCAATGAACTCAGCGGTCATCTCTCTATGTTGCGGTTCGGTGTGACGTCTTAGATTTTGAACTGGCACATACTGCACAACTTCTCTCCCTTCCTGCATCTCTTCATCTTCTTCACTTGGGGTGCATCTGCCTTTCTCACTCTCATGATCCGATGTGTTTTAGTATCTTCTAACTTCAAATAGTTTCCTTCATCTGTTTGTTCAATGTTTGAGAGTTTGTACCTATCTATCTCGAATTCAATTACTGGAATTTCGATCCATAATGCCCCTTCTGCAATACACCCCTGTTTAATCAACAACTCATTAATCAACCGGACATTGGGGATCATTTGCTTTGTAATCAGCTCCCTGGGAGTTTATTACAAAGCAAATGATTCATAACAAAAAACCGAATAATACATATTCAAACCATTAGACATAGGTTTTCAACCACAAAACCCAACAACATTGTCTCTTCCACCCAATTCTTCATCCTTCCTTATTCCAAAAACCTCCATAACCACTCAATTCTTCATCTTTCTCAAATCTTAACCAAATCCTACAATCTTATAGGCTATCTTGCTTAGTTTTTCGAGAGGAACAAACCTTTATGTTTGTTTTTAACGAATCATGTTTGTTTACAAGAAATCAAGCAAGAATGTGACAACCCCAATGATGAGAGGGTAAATGAATGTTTAATAATAAGCCCATCTTGTGTGTTTTTGTTGTGTTTGTGTTGATTACATATGATGAATGGGATAGCTATGCGAGCTTTGATCATCTCAGGATAAATGGCTAAGCGGATGGAATTAGAGCCGAAAAATGTGAAGCGTAGTGTTCAGAGTTGAAGAATTGAGAGTGTTCGTTAGCTCGAGGAAGAGAATTGGATGTTTGAAGAATGTTTATGATGAAGAAGTGAAGATTAGAGTGTGTTTGGATGAAGCAAAACGAGTTTGGAGGGTGTTTAGATAAAAGGATTTGAAGGAAAAAGACTTTGGAAAGAAGTTGAAGAAACAAGGCGTAAGCTACGCCTTCCATCTGTAACTTACTGATGAATTAAAAGGAAAAGGAGGCTGATTCACGTGGGTTGGAATAGTAAGATACAATGTTGATCTGTAAGGTACAATTGAAGAAAGCAATGCTGGTAGATTGACTGAACTGTAAGCTACGGCTCCTATCAGTACCTTACGGCTGGCTTAAGAGAAAAATTAGGAAAGGTTGTTTTTCAATAATAAAAGGATTTTTATCAACCCTAGTTTCCTCCTAAGCCATAGTGGACGAAAATTTACCATATTTTGGAGCAATTTGGAGCTACAAACATTAACATTTATCATCATTCATCTATACTTTCGGTTTGTATCAACATGTTCGTATTATTATTCAAACTTTTGATTTGTTTTGTGTTACCATGAGCGGCTAAACATCTTTGTAATTACCTCCGGGTGTATGGTTTATTTGTGAAACTCTAACTCTTGTTTGATTTTGTTTATGGACTGTCTTTTAAACATTTGAAAGATATTTGTGGTTTGAGTTATTTAAACAAGTCATGTTTGTGCAATTGCTTATCTTTTAGTCATTCGCATTCGGTTTTCTTGCATTGTGAGCAGTTTGATTAACGGGAGGCTAGTTGTTATTGGTAGGTTGGTAATTGAATTGTATGAGTTATTATTAAAAACTATTGTTTGATTATCACTTGACTTAAATTCATCTTCTTAAAATTCTAAAACAAACAACAAATCAAGTAGACGTTAATTTTATTAGTTAAGTTACACCATCATATAAACTTTGTGTTTTAACACCATTCGACAAACAAAAAAACACACAAAGACAATTTCTTTGAAGATAAAACACACCGATATTACAGCCCATTTAACATCCTACGACATATAACGATGTCTCAACGGTGTTCCAACAGAGGTGGCCTAAAAGTTTACATCACACTTAACATATTTAAAAACATCAATGAACTAAAATAAGATCAAACAAATTGTTACGTTGAATAACATAGCCAAATCTAAATCTAAACAAAAACAATAATACCTCATCCACATATTAACACAACAATCACCGATCATCCAAAAAAACAAAACAAAAAAAGACAAACTTTAACAAGCCCCAAGGCGTTCGATAATGCCGATGAGAAGAACTACTATTATTAATATTATTATATTACCAGCCCCATTAACCCCACAACCGCAGTGACGGGACAAACGACGAAAAGATTTTGACAATTTCTTTGAAGATAAAACACATGACGACTTTAAAGATAAAACACACGAGTGTAGATCTGGTAAATAGAAGTATGTTTTGTAAGGTTGATGAGAGGGGTAGAGAGAAAAAGGGAGAGAGAGAGAATCGTAATAAAAAAAGGAGAGAGTGATCAAATTAAGGAGATTTTTAATGAGATTTTTTTGGTGTTTTGACAATTATACCCCAACAACTTCTAATTTATTAATTAAACTAAAACACAATTTACAACTTTGCCATCCATTTAATCTCAACCATCCACCAACATGATCTAATGGACACAATTACTTCTCACCCTTCTCACAAAACACACCCTTTGTACCATAACCCCACCATATATATATATATATATATATATATATATATATATATATATATATTCTCACAACTTAAGCATAACTCAATCACTTGAACAAAACACAAACACAATGGATGTCATCAATTTATTACACAAAGGTAAACGGGCCAATTTCAGTAATGTTATAAGTTTTAATCAAATGAAAGGGTATAGGCTCAATATGGGCTACTAAGGGTGATTTTTGGATAAACGGGTCAACAAAACACAAACAAATGGTTCAAACACAACGAATGGACTCATAATTTGCCTTTCTGATCTATGCGCATGTTTTGCCTACAACTCTAGCATGTATCAAATTACACAAATTTTGCAGCAAGGAAACATTTGGCCTACTATCAACAAATGAACTTATATATATCAATATCTATCAATCTAGCAGGCTCAAAATCTCACAAAGTAAGGATATAGGTTGCTGACATGTAGCATATGCAATTCTTAAAAGCATGTTACCCCTAGTTAGGCATCTCTTTTCATTTTCTATAAAAACGCTTGTCAGAAAAACTCTCATGAAACATAAAAGGATGACAATGATCAAGGATCTTATTTTTTATACTCGGCGAAGGACTCATTAGCAACTGAAAACGCGGCTTTTGTGCCTGATCAAGTGAAAAATGTGTCATTTTGCGAGAAATTTTTTTTTCTTGATGTTTTTCATTTCTCAATTTTTCTCACACTCGTAAGTGTTTCCCCCCACCATCCTAGGGTCACCCATCCCCACACTTGGGATACGTTGTCCCCAATGTATAGCGTTTTTGCTTGTTTTCAATCCTTTCTCACTCAACATGTTCAAACTCAATGCTACCAACCCAAACGGACTAACATCCCAAAAACAACCAAACAAAACACACTAAAAATTAGAAAGCAAAGAAATAAATCCTGAAGTATAAAGATATACAAGTAAAGGGACAACACATGACCTGATGAAAATGAGGGCGCTCATCTGTATGGTGGGCCAGGTGGTCCACCATAGAGTTCCCTAAGTGCTCGTAAAACTCAGTCATATAAAAAATGCTTCCCAAGCCCTGATCTCCTTGCTGCTGGGATAACGATGATGCCTGCTGGTACTGGTATAGAGGTGGCTGATACGTGTAGGAGCTCTGATAATGCGGTGCTGAGTACTCCTATGGCAACCACATCGACCCGTGAACCTGAGGCGCTGGGGGCCTCGGCATGCCTGGCTCGAGTGGAGGCATAGTGTTGTATCCACGTAAGGTGGATTCTCAACATATCGAGTCCCATCACAATAATCCAGATACCTCCGATACTGGTTTTTGTCAAAAGCTCGCATATTCAATTCCATTTGCTAGTCTATGTGACGAACCCGTTCAGACCTCATCAGCTTCTCATGTTACCTCCTGCGGTTTTCTTCTATCCTTGTCTTCTGGTCATAGATACTTTGTTGATAGAAGTCCCACGTATTATACTGTGGCGGCCGCATGCTCATTAATTTAACCTGCATATCATCATCCTCTACTCCCCAGGAGTGGTGTACCGATCTTGGGCTGGCTAGGCCCCTCATCCACTCTCACCCTGGCTTCCTTCTACCGCCTCATTAACTCTTCATCACTCAAATCCTGATAATCCATCTCACCTTTCCTAGGCGCTTCCTCCCCCCCATTGCAGGACCTTAACATGTTCCTTACCCTATTCCCCTTTTAATATTACCAATTTGTTCCACAATTTTGTCTCCTTATACTCCCATTTATCCTTAGCCAATGATTGAATCGAGAATATGGCATTTGGCTTCTTGTATTCTGGCTTTGGAATTCCCATTGCATCTTGCTTCTCTATCAAAGCACTCAATAATCTAGCATGGGGGATTAGCTTCTTCCCCTTTTGGTTCCTTGCTTGCCAAACATGCATAATTACTAGTTGACGAAAGGATAGCCTCAATCGCCCAGTCATTATGGCATAAAGGAATGGGACTTCCCACTTCCGAATGTGCACCTTGTCCCCAGCCTTGGGTGCTATATTCTGGATGACAAGTTGCAACAACACCCTCACAATTGGTCTCAGGCTGTCTCTCTTGAAGTCTACACCTTTCCTTAAATCGAAGAGCTCAGAATACATGGCAGTCAGATTTGCTAGCTTGAAAGGATCATTCCAATAATTTTTTTCATCAATGTATTGGTACCAAGAACCCCCTTACGAGTCGAATTTTGCGAGTTGTCGCATAGTAGCAAAAGATAGGACTACCGGCTACCCTACAACTATCCCCGTTAATGTAGTGGTTCGCGGGGGACTGTTGCCATCAAATCTTCAAAGTTCTCAGCCATTGCATGAGTTCACACATAACTTACCATCCTTGTCACCTTTAAAGTCTGCAACAGCCTCCCAACCCAACTCGTTAAACTTGTCTATGAACCCCAAAGCTCTGAAATCATCCTTCACCACATGCTTCTCACAACGCATGTTGTCTTTGATTGAGTGCAAGTCACCCATCTTGTTCTTGCATCGGTGTGTCTCGGATCACAACTCATCCTACAGTCATAGTCTTTCGCTTCTTAGATGCACTCGCAGTAGATGAAGATTCAGCTTCCCTTTGCCTTTTTCCAAAAATCTTTGACTTTGTCATCTACACACATAAAAAACCAAACACCTCAAGTTAGTGTATATTCAAGTCATAAACAAGTGTGTTCCGAACATGTAACACCCCAACCGTTGGCGGAAACATCGAGGTGTCACGTAGTGACGATTGTTCAATAGCTCATGGACTAAAAGTGTAAATGTTGATACATTGATTAAATAATTTATTACATTGAAATGGAATACAACGATTCTAAATGCCAACTAAACTGAAATACAATAAATCAAAATCTAAAAATAAATCTGAAAGCTTAAAGAATGCATCTCAAAATAACCTGAAACATGTACAAAATAATTTTGTCAATACAAACATTGTATTGGTGAGCATACCCATTTTAGTTTCAAGAATCGCTTGTAATATTTGTGCCATAATGTTTGCTAATATGTAATTAGTAGAATAAAAGCATCAAAATTAACCCTAAAAGTTTCAAGTATCAAGTATCACCCCAAAGTTTCAAGTTTCAAGTTTCACATAACAATGACCAAGGCTCAAATGAAACCATAATCACACAAGGGATGTAAATTGTAGTACTACTTATGCTCGGCCCATGGTTAATGATTTTGATTACGTTTCAATTCACACAAATCACATAAGCATCACATAAGGCACTTTACGTTTCAAAGTATACATAGTTTAATAATAATAATGGTACATGAATCACCGAAAATAGTAAAACATGAAAAAGGGGAAAGATATACTCACAGTTTGCAAAAGCGATCAAAATCCAACTTAAGCTGACGTGAGTTATGAAATGGAAATTCCAAGGAATTCAACATATGGAGTTTAAGAATACTAATAAGAGAAAGTCTAAAAGTCTAAGGTATCTAAGGTCTAAGGCATTAGGGTTTGCTAGACTTATGTAGGGAAGATGAAGTTTTTATGATAACTCGAATAATAATTTTTAAATAAAATATATTATGATTCACGATTGAATAGGTGACTAGAGAAGTTTAATACTACGTTTCCACAAGTAGGAACATTTTCTATTTTATAGAAAAAATATCCCTAGAATAGATTTTAATAATTTATATTTAACTAAATAGTTTATTATATCTAATGAAATATAAATAAACTAAAAATACAAGATATGACCCAAAAATGATATTTTTTATGAAAAATAATTATCTTCTGATGTATAATAGTGAAAATAATTTTTCCATAATTTTTCTCATTTTATTTGTATTTAAAATAAATTTAATGAGTTTAAATCATGTTTAAATGGTTAAAAATAGGGAAATACATAAAAATGAATGTTTTCAGGTCCAATAATTTTTATTTAGGTTCATGATCCTTAAAAATAATTTTTCAGAAAATTTGAGATTTAAATCATTAAAAATGAATTTTTAATCAATTATTAATGATAAAAATTATTTAAATTAATAAAAATATGAAAATACTTTATTTTCCAGAAAATAAAAGTGTGGTAATTTTCTTCATGGTGTCAAGATGCTACACCTAAATTTTTATAATTTTTGGAGCAAAAATGAATTTATTATAAATATAACAAGTTTATACCTATTTTAAATGATTATAATATATTTTAATATATATATATATATATATGTGTGTGTGTGTGTAAAAATCCGAAAAAGAAAAGGTGGGGATGCCTGGGTTCGAACCCGGGTTCCCCTTGTGTCAACAAGCATCAATAACCACTACACCACTAAGATCCTTGTTGAATAACTTGAAAAACGATTATATTTATAATAAAACTAATTATGTCATCTTCTTCCCCAAATAGCCTTCAAGAACCCTAATTTTCTGTACCATCAATCCGTGGTTATTAAGACCTGAATCAAGAGGGCTTTTACCCTATATAGACCGAAAATCAAAATAACAATAAGAATTTAGACTTACAACTCGTGTAAGGGTCGGAAAAAAAAAGAATGTATGTCCGAGCTTGTAGTCGCGATTGAAGTGTCTTCTGGACTCGATTTCGTTCAATTTTTCGTGGGTTTGGAATGTGTAATGATGCAGCAAGTGGTTTCAATCATTAATATACATTGTAATCGATTAAGTGACGAGTTTTAAAGTCGAGATAAAGGCTCGACGGTTACGAAAACGTGGGCCATAAATTTCCATTTAAATCGCGTTATTGTTCGGTGTAATGATAGGAAAACATTGTAAATACTTGGAGAAACGTATTACAATCATTAAATCGAGTTAACAAGCTTTAAAACCAAAGATTTGAACTCTCCGGAGCTCGATTCCGGTGACCGGAATCCCGATCGGAAAGAGGAAAGAGAGGGAAGGAAGGCTGCTATATTATTTTTTTATTATTTTTTTAAGCTTTCTCTTTTGGCAAGAATGTTCCTTGAGGTATTAGATTTGTTATTTTTTTTTACATATCTGATACTAACCTAAAACTTTAAACCTTTATAAAATTTCTAACTTTTATAAACTTTAAATGTTTAAACAAAATTAATATAAACTTTTAAATGTAACAAAGTTTGTAATTGCCAAGATGTAATACGTTTAAATATTGTTTCTACGTATGTGTTTCGGTTAAAATGTAGGCTTTTCCAACTAAAATTATAATAATTGAATGAAACTCAACTTTTATTAAGTTTGAAGACGATAAAAAGTATAAGGATTAAAAGTGACCACTTGAAGAAAGATAAGGGTGACGGTTGTCACAGAACATTCCTTCCCACACTTGTTTATTGTCATGTCGTGCATATGCATCACCAAATGCTATTCAAAGTACATGAAAAAGGATTTAAATCGATAAATGATACCAATTTCATGTACTCATAATAATGTAACACTCCAACCGATGGCGGAATCATCGAGGTGCCACGTAGTGACGATTGTTCAATAGCTCATGGTACTAAAGTGTAAATTTGAATACATTGAATTAAATAGTTTATTACATTGAAAGGAAATATACAAAGTACAATGAGTTGCTAAACACATATAGTGAATGACCAAGATTCTCTCAATAGAGTCATAGGGGGTATATACCATAGTACTACTCATTGAAATGCTAGGCCGCCCAGTGGTTAATGATTTTGACAAGTTATAGACACACACAAATTCACATAACACAAACACACATGAGAATTGCAGTAAGCATATGAATAACATTTAGTAATAGTGTACATGTATAGCCCCAAAAGAGTAAAACATGAAAAAGGGGAAAGATATACTCACAGTTTTGCTAAGCGATTCGATAAATCCAAACAAAAACTCGTCACAAGATAGACTTAGGAATCCCGAAGAACTCAACCTATATGTATGATAATACTAATGAGAAAAGTGACTTAAAAGTCTAAGGCATCCAAAATCTAAGGCATTAGGGTTTGCTAGACTTATGTAAGGAAGATGAAGTTTTATGATAACTCGAATTTAATGATAAATTTGAAATAAATATATATCATGATTTAAGATCAAATATAAATAAGCTAGAAATACAAGATATGGTCCAAAAATAATTCTTTTTTATGAAAAATGATTATTTTCTGATGTAAAATAGTGAAAATAATTTTCTCATAAAATTTCTCAATTTATTTGCATTTAAAACTGATTTAATGAATCAAAATCATGTTTAAATGATTAAAAATAGGAAAATCAACCAATACAAATGTTTTCTGAACCAATAATTTTTGTTTTAGTTTCTGTTGATTAGAAAATATTTACCAGAAATTTTGGGGTTAAAAACATTTAAAATGAATTTTTAATAAATTAATTATGATTAAAACAATTTAAATTAATAAAAATATGAAATTAAATTATTTTCCAGAAAATAAAAATGTGATAATTTTCTTTAGGATGTCAAGATATTGCACCTAAAATTTTTTGATTTTTGGACAAAAGATGGATTTTCTATGAATATTATAAGTTTAATGTGTATATAAATATATGTATATAATTAAAACGAAAAAAAATATAAAAAAAATAAAAATACTGGGTCAAACCCACTGCTGAGGGGGGTTCGAACTCGGGTCCATGACCCACACCCAAATGTATACAACCACTACACTATAATGAATTTTGTTATGGTATCTCAAAACAAAGATAATTAAAGTATCCAAACAATTCATCATCTTCCCCAAAATATCAAACCCTAACCCTAGAATCTTAAGCCTTCAAATTCATGACAGGTAGAAACCGATTTCATAGGGCTTTTAAGGAGGAAAATATTAGGATCAAAACGACATAAAAAGAATGAACTTACAATCACGATTAGAGCCGAAAAAGATAGTTTTTCAGTCGTAAACTTGGGGCCAAATTATCAAAGCTTCTGGACGCGATTCAGGTGGAATTTTTATGGGTTTTTGTTGGTTAAAGGTTGGGAAACGAGTGAAGACTATCAATTTATAGGATTATTATCAAGTTTCGGATGTTTGATCTTGAAATAAAGGGCAGACGGTTACATCAATGTAACTCGAATAATAACGCGTTAATATCATAATTTAAATGTTGTAACAGATCGATCATGATGAAGAAACTTAAAACGCACATTAAAACATATTTATAGGTAATTATTTATGGATTTAAAGGGGCGCCGGATTTTGGCCGGATTTGTATTCCGGTGACCAGAAAAACGAAAGGAGGGAGGATGGGGTTTGAAATTTTGAAGTGTTCAGAATTGACACCTTTAGTCCCTCATTTTAACTAGGTTAGTTTATTTTATAGATTTGTTAATTTTCCTTTATAAACTTTAACAAAATTAACAAGGTTTTTAACTTAAAACTTTTATAGTCTTTAAATCTTTTTTTTTTTGTAACTTGCAAATGTTTATAACACATGATTATACGACTAAAACACGACACATACGAATGCCAAAAGTATATATGCAAGATTTTAAAAATGAAAATCAAAAGAAAAATCGATGAGGACTAAAAATGAAACTTCAAAATATGTGAAGGGATAAAATTGACAACTCGCTAAAAGATGAGGGTGACGGTTGTCACAGTCTCCCCTACTTTAGAAAATTTCGTCTCGAAATTTCTTTCAAGTGTAGGATTCTATGAAACAAAAGGCGTTGTAAAAGTCAAGTAGGTTTAAAAAAATTGCATTAGTCATGATTTGACAAAATTTAAAGTAGTTGTCTAACATCCAAAGTAAAAGTTTCAAAATCTTTGACATTTGACCCGAGGTTAGAAAGTTGAGAGTTTATAATGAGAAAGGTTTTGGGAATGTGTAACTAGTGAGGGGCGGAGGCACTGATAAAACACTTTCCCCTACTTTAGAAAGGTTTTTGACTGAACTTTATTAGAGCATGCAATAAGAATCCAAATAAATGAGAGTGTAAGAGTACACATGGTTTGAGTTTTCTGTGTGGGTTGTCAAAAGGAAGACTCCAAGAAGACGAATCGAAGCTTGTGTAAAAACGTTCTTATTGAAAATGATAGTCGTTGGTCAACGACCTATTTAAGAGGTTGGCCCAACGCTATTAAATAGCCCAATATGTAATAGAAAATAATGGGGTAGGTTCTAGGTCACACTCCTAGTTCGCTCCTGCATTATCGTTAGTGCTTATATATAGGGTGTACCACAGCTAACCCACCACACTACCGATATCTTGGACTCGTACTATTTAACTACCAATAGCCTAAATGAAATCACACACCACCCCATGTACCTGTAAACCCATGTTTACGTTCCGGACCGTAACCACCGGTTTACCTTACACTAAGGTGTTATGCTTTTCCACGACACTATCATAAATGATTCAAGACACAACGCGTGTAACCACAATGTGCTATAAGTAATAAACACTGCTCAAGACAATATGTAAGTATGACATGGTTAGAGGTTCTTCCCCTCTCTGGTTCACCTGTTAACCGAAATAAGAATAATGTGTAAGTATAAATCACGGTTAGAGGTTCCTCCCCTTTCGGGTTCTCTCTTAAGTAACCGGCCAATTTCTGTTCAGATTGTTAGGCTCCAAACACCCTCATTGATAGACTCTGAGGATTTCACCTTTCCCATCGGGTTGGAGGAGTACTCTGACCCGAGTCGTATGTCGGTATTGGCTTAGATCTCATACAAGTCATCGATAGGTATGTTCATCGACCATTGCGATGATCAGAAATAATTAAGAAAATATAATAGGGTTTTGCTCAAAATAGGAAAGTATGCGTACAAAATATCCGATTAGAGTATGTATTCAAAATAGGCATGCAAAATATACGTTCATGGAAAGTATATGAAATTTCGATCAAAAGAAACATGTAGCATAAGTCGAGTAAATCGCACAATATCACAACAAGAGTATAGGATTGGAACTAATGCTCAAAATCAGTGATGCAAGAATAACTGCTAATAAATAGTGCAAAAGTATTCACAAGTAATGCGTGAGAATATACGTTAAATAATACGAGGAATAAACACAATTAATATGTTAGAATAACTGCCAATGATGCGAAAATGACCACCAAAATAATATGAGCGAATAAAAATGATGCAAAAATAAATAATGAAATTTATCGCAATAAGAGTGCGTAGAGCAGGCATATAGCCTACTGGCATACGAGTTAGTGTTTAATAGTTTTGCACAAAATGGTAGCAGGCATTTAGCAACATTCCGATGGAAAATATGCCCAACGATTTTGTCAAACCCAAAAGTTATGTGATTAAAAATACAAGTGTGAAAGGATAAATTTTCGTTTTCAAAAATTACTCGAACTGTGCGATATAGTTAAAAGAATAGTAATAATGCAGTATAAGAATAGCTAAAGATCAAAGAATATTTTAGATAAACAAGTTCGCATAATAGGACATTCGCAGGTACACACTTTCTTGTGTTTACGAGAAATCGAGTTGAAAATCTTTACAAAGCATACTATAAGTCGTAAGTTCTTGTCCAAAAACATGCGTAAATTTGTTATATGAAATCAAGATGATTTACACGTGACTCGTGTTATGCAAAGCAAGTCATAAAATGCAAAAGAGAACAAGTTCATGAAGTATGTGTAAATAAAATGTGTTTCAAAAGACCCAAGATTTAAAAGAACATGGATAATAAAAACCAACGTATATGTCATAAATAGATTCCCTAACATTTTAATCGATCAGTAGTAGACTAGTTAACTTGTTAATAAGTTTACACCATGACAATGTAACCGGGTATTGGTTTGGTTAAAGTCAGTCGAATAATGATTATAAATGCTTATCGGCACGTAAAAGGGTTTGAAAAGCTTAATGGTGTTGTTACTGATCTTTGACACGGTTGATGATCTTTGCTAGTTATTTTGGTTAAAATGGCGATCTTAGTAGATTTGTGTACAAAGTTGGTAAAATGGAATAGGTTGTGAAATGCTATACTTTATCCTAGTCTCGGTGGTTGTATTGTGTATTCGGTATTGCTTTCCTTGATTAGTGAGGTTAGAAAACTTTTAACGGATGACTAACTTATCTTTAGAAGATTTGCATGAGTTCATATCAGCTGCTCGCTAATGAACAATTTGAGGTGGTTAACGTGTGTTTATCGTGTTAGCTTTCCGTATAGTTGTCATGTTAGGATTCCCGAAAGGGATACTAATTGTCTGAAAATGGGAATGTTGATCACACGCCTTTGTATCATATGATATGTAAATGACATGCTAGCATTTGTATTATAGTGTATTTATAGTTATATTTTGTATTTGGAGTCTTACATATGTTATTTATATGTTTTAGAATTAATTTAGTTAAATAAACTTCAAACTATCTTTTCCTACTGGTAAATCGAGGATAGAGTTTAAGTACTATTGCGTCCGCCCACGTCCGTGGATTGATATCTGGTTCTTATCTCAGCTTACTACATATATGACAAGGTACACTTGCCTTTTTGTGTGTGTTTTAATGTTAAGGTCTAAACCATTTTTATAAATATTAAAACCAAACGTGTGTTAAAATCAGTGCAAAATTATATGTATATCCGCACACGTCAAGTTTTTGGCGCCGTTGCCGGGGACGCGACGAGCTTTAGGAACGAACCAAGTCAACCTTTTACCAATGTACATGCTTGTGAATACTTGTTTATACTTTGTTGATTCTTTATTTCATTCATTTATTTGCATATATGATTCTTTGATTGTTTATTTAATTTATCTGGTTGTTGATATTTTGGATTGATTTTAGATTGGTTCATAGGTTTGCATATAGATTCCTTCATTTATCTGCTTATAGGATTGATTGGTTCATTATTCGTTCATTAGGATGTTGATAGATTTAATTGATTGATTATAGGATTTATTGGTTTATCTATGAATTTTATTTATTATTTATTTGATTGATTAGATTTATTTGTTCGTATTTGAACTAATTATTAATTTCATTCTTTGGATAGTTTTACTCTTTGTCTATGTATTTCTTTTCATTGTATTGATTCTATTGGTTTTTATTTAATTTTTATGAGTATATAGCTTTCCTGTATCTTCTATATGTATTTATGGATTTAATATTTGTTTTATTCATTATTCTGTCTTTTACTACTTTTTGGGTTTGTCATCTATTCTCCTGCTGCAACTGTATTATTCTTTGATTGCAGGTTGATGTCCACGAACCCCGGGCCTTCTGGTGATCTTTCTGAGGAGTAGGCGTGTATCTTAAGGAGAAGCGAAAGAATTAGACTTCATAAGTATCATCTAGTTTCTGATATTCTTATTTCTACTCCTTCTATAGAGGTCCCAATAGACGAGGCGCGGGTGGATCTGGCTGACCACGAGGGGTCAGACGAGGAGAGGGAGATCATCATGGCGGATGAGGATATTCCGCTGAATGATAGCGGCCGTCCTGG
This sequence comes from Ambrosia artemisiifolia, assembly GCA_032199755.1. Lineage (NCBI taxonomy): Eukaryota > Viridiplantae > Streptophyta > Magnoliopsida > Asterales > Asteraceae > Ambrosia > Ambrosia artemisiifolia. The sequence continues at coordinate 39,572,673 of CM063524.1, forward strand.
AGGGGACGGACTTGCATCGAGTATCGCCCGACCCACAGTCGTGGCAGCGAACTTTGAAATCAAATCAAGTATCATTAATATGATACAAAACTTGGTGCAGTTCGGTGGACTGGAGCACGGGGATATAGGCTGACACATTGCTGCTTTCTTAGAGGTTTTAGCAAACTTTAAAATGACGAATGTCTCAGACGATGCCATTTGTATAAGACTCTTCCCATTCTCTTTGTGGGACAAAGCCAAGTGTTGGCTTTAGTCGCTTCTCGGAGGTTCAATCACTACATGGCGAAGCTGTCTGAGCAGTTCATGAATCAATACTTTCCTCCAGAGAAAACCCAGAAGTTGAGGAACCGCATCATGACCTTTCGGCAGGATGACGATGAATCACTATACACGGCATGGGAGAGGTATAAGGACTTGTTGTTGGCTGTCCCACACCACGGTCTTCAGAAAAGATAGTTGGTGTTAGCGTTTTACCAAGGACTTGGCTATGACTCGCAAGAGCGCTGGATGTATATGCTGGGGGAGATCTTGGAACTCAGACCCCCAATGAGGCATGGAGAATCATCGAGAAGGCGTCTCTGAGGTCAAAGTCACGACAGAGTGACAGAGCAAGGTCCTCGGCCGCCCGTTCCGGTGTTCATGATGTGGATAATTACACGGCTATTTCTGCACAGATTGAGGCCCTAGCTACGAGATTCGACAAATCTCAGCAAAATGTAGCGCAGGCCCAATGTCTGTGTGATCAGTGCGGGGTATCTCACGAGGCTGGCTCGTGTGCGCAGGGTGTTATGTATTCAGGCCACGAAGAAGTGGACTACATGGGTAATCAAGTCAGACCCCAAAATAACCCCTACAGTAACACATACAATCCGGGTTGGAGAAATCACCCGAACTTTGGGTGGAGAGCTGGTTCGTCTAACCAGAACCAGCTCGGATTCCAGCAGCGAGCCCCCGTATCACAGTAGGCTCACCAGTCCCAAAACCAGCCATACCAGTCTCATGGCCAGTCCTACCAGCCTAGACCGAATCAGTACCAGAATCAGCGCACTGGGAGCAGTTCCCAGCAGCACGCCCAGCAAGGTACATCGAGGTTGGAGCAGATGATGTCCCAACTCCTGAGCAACTCTACCAGTACCAATCAGATTGCTGAGAAGCGTTACCAACAGCATGAGGAGCGCTTTAGCATGCAGGAGGGTGAGATGATGAGCCAGAAGGCTTCTATGCAGGCTATTGAGAACCAGGTTGGCCAGATGGCCAAGATGTTATCTGAGAGGCCATAGGGTGGTCTTCCGGGTAACACTGAGCCGAACCCGAGGGGGCATGTGAATGCCATCACCACGAGGAGTGGTAAAACCATGGACCAGATATATCGGCATCACCGCCGATCACTGAGACGGTCCAGACTGAGTCTTCTGATGAGGTGTACAGCACAGGTCCTGAAGCCAGTCACCGACTACACTCCTCCGGTTCCATACCCAGGCAGGCTGAAGAAGCAGAGGACGAGGCCTAGTACGGTAAATTCTTTGAGTTGTTTAAACAACTACATATAAACATTCCGTTTGAGGAGGCCTTGGCTCAAATGCCAAAGTATGCAAAATATTTGAAGGACATTGATATACGTTAAAATATACATATAATAATCCCCGATTAAACTCCCAAATTACGCGTTTTCGACCATAATTGCACGAATTCGGTACTTAACCGCTTTGTATATTTATTGCAGGTCTTAAACGACGCCCCAAAGACAAAGTCGAAGAAATCGGGCGAAAGCTGGACCAAACGGACAGTTGCTGCATAAACAGGCGAATCTGGAAGATATGCACGGCCGTGTAAGGTTTGTGCACGACTGTGCAGGCTTACTTGACCTCGACAACATAGGGCTGCACTGCCAGTGCAGCTACTAGTGCACTCCAGATTCCCAGACACACAGACCAGCACTACCGTGCACCAGCCCGTGCGACTCAAACTTCTCGGCCGCACTAGCCAGTGTACACTTGGTACCCGGACACCAGCTGACCCGCATGACCGTACACCCTAAGTGCACAACCGTGCGAGACCCAAGATATTTTCAGGAACCACATAGCCACTTGCCCACTTGCACGTCACCTCAGAAAAGTTAAAGTGCACGGTCGCGCACTTTATGCGCTCGACCGTGCACAAAACCAAAATGTGTATAAAAACAGGGCAGAAGCTACTGGTCAAGTATTGGGTTTTCTCTGGACGAATTTGGGCGATTTCTGGGGTCGAAGAACTGCTGCAAAGCCGATTAACAAACTCGGGAAGCCGTCCGATTCATCTTTCATCATCCAATCCTTCACATTCAAGATTTATGGTTTGATTTATAAACTATTAAGTTGATTCAAATCTGAATATTTTGGCTTGTATGTGATGTTTATGTATTACATTTCAGTCTACAGATAATATTTAGTAATCGTTAGTAGTAAAAACAATCGTTTGTATGTTAATCACGTTTTGTATGAATTTGGCATTTTTCATGTTTGAATCTTGATGATAATAGTGCAACATTGTTTCATTGTTGTTGGAATTGTGATTGTGTTTGAATGACTTTGATGATTATCGTGTGTGTTAGGCGGATATATGTTGAAAACCCGTTCATTTAATCATCCAGTACTAGACTAGTTAACTTGTTAATAAGTTTTCACCATGAAACTGTAACCAGGTATTGGTTTGGTTAAAGTCACTCGGATAATGATTATGAATGTTTACCGGTATGTAAAAGGGTTTTAAAAGCTTAATGCTGTTGTTACTGATCTTTGACACGGTTAAAGATCTTTGCTAGTTATTTTGGTTAAAATGGCGATCTTAGTAGATTTGTGTTCAAAGTTGGTAAAATGGAATAGGTTGTGAAATGCTCTACTTTATGCTAGTCTTGGTGGTTGTATTGTGTATTCGGTATTGCTTTCCTTGATTAGTGAGGTTAGAAAACACTTAACGGATGACTAACTTATCTTTAGAAGATTCTCACGAGATCATATCAGCTGCTCGCTAATGAATAACTTAAGGTGGTTAACGAGTGTTTATCGTGTTAGCTTTTCGTATAGTTGTCATGTTAGGATTCTCAAAAGGGATACTAATTGTCTAAAAATGGGAATGTTGATCACACGCCCTTGTATCATATGATATTTAGATGACATGCTAGGGTTGGTATTATATTGTCTTTATAGTTATATTTTGTATTTGGAGTCTTACATATGTTAATTAAATGTTTTAGAATTAATTTAGTTTAAACAAAACTTCAACTATCTTTTCTTACTGGTAAATCGGGGATTGAGTTTTAGTACTATCTCATCCGCTTGCGTCGTGGATCGATATCTGGTTCTTATCTCAGCTTACTACATATATGACTGGGTACACTTGCCTTTTTTGTGTGTGTTTTAATGTTAAGGTCTAAACCATTTTTATAAATATTAAAACCAAACGTGTGTTAAAATTAGTGCAAAATTATATGTATATCCGCACATGTCAAGTTTTTGGCGCCGTTGCCGGGGACGCGACGAGCTTAGGAACGAACCGAGTGAACCTTTTACCAGTGTACATGCTTGTGAATACTTGTTTATACTTTGTTGATTCTTTAATTCATTCATTTATTTGCATATATGATTCTTTGATTGTTTATTTGAGTTTTTTGTCTGTTGAAATTTTGGATTGATTTTAGATTGGTTCGTAGGTTTGCATATAGATTCTTTCATTTATCTGCTTATAGGATTGTTTGATTGATTATTTGTTTATTAGGATATTGGTTTGTCTATGAATTTGATTTGTTCTTTATTTGATTGATTAGATTTGTTTGTTTGTTCGTATTTGACCTAATTATTTATTTCATTCTTTGTACAGTTTTAGGCTGTCTGTTCATTTTATTGATTCTGTTAGTTTTTATTTGATTTTCTTGAGTATATACCTTTCCTGTATTTTCGTATGTATTTATGGATTTATTATTTTATTTATTCATTTTTCTGTCTTTTATCGCCTTTTGGGTTTGTCATCTATTCGACTGCTGCAACTGTATTATTCTTTGATTGCAGGTTGATGTCCACGAACCTCGGGCCTTCTGGTGATCTTTCTGAAGAAGAGAGGCGTGTCTTGAGGAGAAGCGAGAGGATTAGACTTCATAAGTCGCGTCTAGTTTCTGATATTCTTATTTCTACTCCTGTTATAGAGGTCCCAGTAGACGAGGCGAGGGTGGATCCGGCTGACAATGAAGGGTCGGAGGCCCTTAGTGATTTCATCATGGCTGATGATGATATTCCTTTGAATGATAGTGGTCGTCCTGGAGGGGATAGACTTGCAGCGAGTATTGTCCGATCGGATGTCACAGCGGATCACTTTGAAATTAAATCGAGTATCGTTAACATGATACAAAATTCAGTGCAATTTCGGTGGACTGGAGCACGAGGATCCAGGCCGACATATGGCTGCTTTCTTAGAGGTTTTAGCCACCTTTAGGATGACGGGTATCTCAGACGATGCTATGCGTTCGGGACAAAGCCCGGACCTGGCTTTTGTCACAACCCGCAGGGTCTATCACGACATGGGCAGAGTTATCTCAGCAATTCATGCAGCAATACTTTCCTCCGGAAAAGGCCCAGAAGTTGAGGAACCGCATCATGACTTTTCGTCAAGATGACGGGGAATCATTGTACACGGCTTGGGAAAGATTCAAAGACCTGCTCATGAGTGTCTCGCACCATCACCATGATCTTTCAAAGAGACAATTGGTGCAAACGTTTTATCAGGGGCTCGGGTATGATTCATAGGAACGCCTTGATGTATATGCTGGGGGAGATCTTGGAACGAAGACCCTAATGAAGCATGGGTGATTATTTAGAAGGCGTCTCTGAAATCCAAATCCCGACAGAGTGACAGATCCAGGTCTTCAACTGCCAGGTCTGGTGTACATGTCGTGGATAATTACACGGCTATTACAGATAAAGGCACTGGCTACGAGATTCGACAAATCTCAGCAACATGTAGTGCAGGCCCAATGTTTGTGTGAGCAGTGCGGGGTATCTCACGAGCCTGACTCGTGTGCGCAAGGGGTTATGTATACAGGCCACGAGGAAGTGGATTACATGGGTGGTCAAATGAGACCCCAAAATAACCCCTACTGCAATACTTACAATCTGGGTTGGAGAAATCACCCAAACTTCGGGTGGAAATCTGGTTCGTCTAACCAGAACCCGCTCGGATTCCATCAGAGAGTCCCAGCACCACAACAGTCCCACCAGTCCCAACACTAGCCATACCAGTCTCAGGGCCAGTCTTACCAGCCTAGACCGAACCAGTACCAGAACAAGGGCGCTAGGAGCAGCTCCCAGCAGCACGCCCAGTAAGGTACGTCCAGGTTGGAGGAGATGATATCTCAACTCCTCAGCAACTCTACCAACACCAATCAGATTGCTAAGAAACGCTACCCGCAGCACGAGGAGCGCTTTAGCATGCAGGAGGGTGAGATGAGGATGCAGAAGGCTTCTATGCAGGCCATAGAGAATCAGGTTGGCCAGATGGCTAAGATGTCAAATTCTTGAAGTACATCCTCACAACTAAACAAAAACTTGAGGACCTGTCCTGTGTACTCATGAATGACAACTGCTTTGCAATTCTGCAGAAGAGACTGCCCATGAAGATGGGAGATCCTGGTAGTTTCACAATCCCTTGTCTAATAGGAAATATGGCTTTCAACAATGCACTTGCAGACTTGGGTGCCAGCATAAACCTAATGCCTTATAAGGTTTTTAAGAAGTTGGATCTGGGTGAACCTTCACCCACCAGGATGAGTATTCGCTTGGCCGATCGTTCAATCAAGTATCCGCGGGGGTTTGTTGAAAATGTGCTTGTCAATATTGACAAATTTGTTTTCCCTGTGGATTTTGTCATGGATGAGGACTCTAAAGTGCCTCTAATTCTCGAACGTCGTTTCCTTAACACGGCTAGGACGATTGTTGACGTGGCTGCGGACCAGATCACACTCCGGGTAAATGATGAGCGTGTGACTTTTGATATTTAGAGGTCGATGCGCCATCCTGAGAGTCAGGATGATACACTATACTTTAGAGGTGGTACTTTAGAGGTGGATTTGTGGACACACATCTGTTGTGTGGGAACCTAGATGGCATTGCGAAGGAGGGCCATAGAGTTGAGCAGTCGGTCTATCAGATCGGTGATGATGGTTCCCAGAGTCCGGAGCATTTTGTTAAGATTGAGCGAGAGGAAAAGGAGAAGTCAAAACCATCTGTGGAGGATCCACCGTCTCTGGAGCTGAAAGAGCTCCCACCGTATCTTGAGTATGCATTTCTTGACGGAGGGCTGTCTACCTGTTATAATTTCATCTTCATTGTCTGCTGAGGAGAAGAGCCAGTTGCTCAGAGTTTTGAAACTTCATAAATGGGCAATTGCCTGGAAGATTATGGACATCAAGGGCATTGATCCCTCATTCTGTACCCATAAAATCTTGATGGAAGATGTCCATAAGCCTTGTGCGCAGCACCAAAGACGTCTGAACCCCAATATGCAGGAAGTTGTTAAATCTGAGGTCATCAAGTTGCTAGATGCAGGATTGATTTATCCTATCTAAGATTCTGTGTGGGTTAGTCCAGTACACGTTGACAATGGTTACAAATGATAGGAATGAGCTAATTCCTACGAGAACCGTCACCGGGTGGAGAGTTTGCATTGACTACCGCAAACTCAATGACGCCACCCGAAAGGATCACTTCCCGCTTTCATTCATCGATCAGATGTGGGAACGTCTGTTAGGGAAGTTGTATTACTGTTTCCTTGATGGTTTCTCCGAGTATTTCCAGATTCCCATCGATCATGTGGACCAGGATAAGACGACCTTCACATGCCCATTTGGCACATTCGCTTAAAGGCGTATGCCATTTGGGCTGTGCAATGCGTCAACGACCTTCCAGCGTTGCATGGTTGCAATTTTCCATGACATGATCAAGGACTCCATTGAGGTATTCATGGATGATTTTTCAGTCTTCGGGAGTTCGTTTGATCAATGTCTTGGTAACTTGGAGAGGATGCTACAAAGATGTGAGGAGACCAGTCTTGTGCTCAACTAGGGAAAATGCCACTTCATGGTGAAGGAAGGAATAGTACTGGGGCACAAGGTCTTCCAAAGTGGGTTGGAGGTTGATCCAGCCAACCTCTGTCAGAGCTATCCGCACGACCGTGCGTGCCAAAAAGCCCAGCCCAGAAATGGGCCTATATAAGCGTCTTTAACTTCAAAACATAACCCTAACCCTTGCACGAGCGGCTGCACCTTCATTCCCTCTTGTTTTGGCCGAAAACCCCTCTTTTTATTCAAGATCTTCACCCCTTTACTTCCTAATCCTTCTAGGTATGTTTCCTTTCATGTTTTTGCACATCTTTTATGCATGTTTAGTTTAGATCAATGTGTTTTGTGATTTCTAGGTCAAGATTTGGGGGTTTCTTCATAAATGTTACTTCCTAATAAACCCACGAATCTTGTAAGTTTTTAACATGTTAGTTTATTGTATTCTCGATGAAACCGTGCAAAGCCTTACCCAAATCTTTTGTATTATGAGTTTAATTGAAAAAGGCGTGCACGAGGGTTAGGGTGCACCAAATCAGGCATTGGCAGTGTTGCACGGTCGTGCGAGACCCGTGCATGACCGTGCGTGCCGAGTAAAATAGGCTGCACTGCCAGTGCACAAGGCAGTGCAGCCTCTGACCTGAAAAACAACCAAGCGTGCAAGACCGTGCACATTTGTGCACGGCCGTGCATGATCAGCAGAATCAGGTCAGAATCATCACAGGTCCGTTTTGGACATCCGGGACCTCCGTTTTTGATATACTAACAGCTGGGTATTCATTTTTGTATGTAGATGGACAACGTGTTTCTCAGTTTCAACAACCGAAAAAAGAAGGATGCACCGTGCATCAACAAACTCTTTCAGTTATGGAATCGAAGACAAGCCATTGGTACACCCATCAGACTTAACTGGGACTTGCTGAACACCCTAAACTAGCGTGAAAGATTTGACGACATGGTTTCGCCACACTTGGCGAACCTGCTGAACATTGAGCGCCCGGTCTACTTGGAGCCTACCACAGAGTTCCTGGCTTCCTACTCTTATAGAAAACCAAAAGAGGGGGAATTTAAGGAGCTTTCACGAGAAGGATATATCTTTCAGGCTCGGGGGAAAATGGTATAAATTGTCAGTGGCGAAGTTGGGTAGGAAGCTGGGAATCTACAGCCACGAGGAGACAGATTCGGATCTATTCCCGTCGGTTCACTGTTTTGCGGATAATGATGAGAGGGCTACTTTTTGGGCTTCAATTGCTATTGGTCCGCCGTACAATCTGAGGTCGGCCAAAGCATCGAAGATTAAGGATCCGTTGCTGCGTATGATGCACCATATCTTCAGCCACACGATATGTGGCCGAAATGACAGTTCTAGGAACTGTCCCACTCCTGATTTGCTTTTCCTGTACCATCTCTATGAGGATGCCCCATTGAACTTGGCTGCACGGATGGCCGAGTTCTTTCTGACTGCAGGGGGAACTAAAGACAGGAGTGAGATACATGGTGGCGAGTACGTCACACTAATCGCGGAGGGGTTAGGTATCTTGACCACCGAGGTCAAGACCACTTTGACTCTTGTCACACCGGGGTACTATCTTGATCTACGCTCACTTGTGAGCCAGGGCCTCATCACGAATACAGATCAGGGACCACGCCTCATTTCACAGGGTGTGATATGGGACCCCATGCCTCCCCAGCCCGCTGAGGATGAAGTGATGCAAGACTAGCTAGGCGGTGACGATCCACATACACCACCAGGGACGCCACCACAGACTCCTCCTCGCCCAGATCAGCAGCAGTGGCCACCAGGCATCCCTTCGTACTCTGAGTTCTACCAGCAGTTCCAGACCATGGGACTGAAAGTGGAGAATATCAGCACACAACAGGGAGTGTTTCATCAGGAGCAGCACCTGTGTGGCGGTTTGGAGCGTGTCCAACATGATATCCGATATGGGTTTGAGTATCTTTTTGAAGGTTTGGAGCAGGTTCACCCGGGTTACTTTAGTAACCCTCCCTCGTACCCATATGGAGCACCACCTGGCGACCAGCCAGGAAGCTCCGGTCAGCTTCACAGGGACGGGGACGACCAGTAGCCGCTCCCACCACATGACTGCAGTTGTTAGTGTTTCATTTTATTTGCTTTCACTACTTTATTTTCGGGTCTGTGTACCCAAGACATTTTGTTATCCACAAAATGAAATAAACTAAATGTCTTGGGTACACAGACCCGAAAATAAAGTACTGAAAGCAAATAAAATGAAACACTAACAACTGCAGTCATGTGGTGGGAGCGGCTACTGGTCGTCCCCGTCCCTGTGGTGCTAACCGGAGCTTCCTGGCTGGTAGCCAGGTGGTGCTCCATACGGGTACGAGGGAGGGTTACTAAAGTAACCCGGGTGAACCTGCTCCAAACCTGCAAAAATATACTCAAACCCATATCGGATATCCTGCTAGACACGCTCCAAACCACCACGCAAGTGCTGCTGCTCCTACTGAAACACTCCTTGTTGTGTGCTGATATTCTCCACATTCAGCCCCATGGTCTAGAACTGCTGGTAGAACTCAGGGTACGAAGGGATGCCTGGTGGCCACTGCTGCTGATCTGGGCGAGGAGGAGTCTATGGTGGCATCCCTGGTGGTGTATGTGGATCGTCACCGCCTGGCTGGTCCTGCATCACTTCATCCTCAGCGGGCTGAGGAGGCATGGGGTCCCATATCACACCCTGTGAAATGAGGCGTGGTCCCTGATCTGTATTCGTGATGGGTTCCCATATCACAAGTGATCGTAGTCAAGGTAGTACCCCGGTGTGACAAGAGTCAAAGTGGCCTTGACCTCGGTGGTCAAGATGCCCAACCCCTCCGTGATCAGTGTGACGTACACGCCACCATGTATCTCACTCCCGTCTTTAGTTCCCCCTGCAGTCAGAAAGAACTCGGCCATCTGTGCAGCAAAGTTCAAGGGTGCATCCTCATAGAGATGGTACAGGAAAAGCAAATCAGGAGTGGGACAGTTCCTAGAATTGTCCTTTCGGCCACATATCGTGTGGCTGAAGATATGGTGCATCATACGCAGCAACGGATCCTTAATCTTCGATGCTTTGGACGACCTCGGATTGTACGGTGGACCAATAGCAATTGAAGCCGAAAACGCAGCCCTCTCATCATTATCCGCAAAACAGTGAACCGAGGGGAATAGATACAAATCTGTCACCTCGTGGCTGTAGATTCCCAGCTTCCTACCCAACTTCGCCACTGACCATTTATATACCATTTTCCCCAAGCCTAAAAGATATATCCTTCTCGTGAAAGCTCTTAAGTTCCCCCTATTTTGGTTTTCTATAAGAGTAGGAAGCCAGGAACTCTATGGTAGGCTCCAAGTAGACCGGGCGCTCAATGTTCAGCAGGTTCGCCAAGTGTGGCGAAACCATGTCGTCAAATCTTTCACGCTGGTTTAGGGTGTTTAGCAAGTCCCAGTTAAGTCTGATGGGTGTACCAATGGCTTGTCTTCGGTTCCATAACTGAAAGAGTTTGTTGATGAACGGTGCATCCTTCTTCTTCCGGTTGTTGAAACTGAGAAACACGTTGTCCATCTACATACAAAAATGAATACCCAGCTGTTAGTATATCAAAAACGAAGGTCCCGGATGTCCAAAACGGACCTGTGATGATTCTGACCTGATTTTGTTGATCATGCCCGGACGTGCACAAATGTGCACGGTCGTGCAGGCTTGGTTGTTTTTCAGGTCAGAGGCTGCACTGCCTTGTTTTTCAGGCTTGGTTATTTTAATTAGCACGCACGGTCGTGCACGGGTCTCGCACGACCGTGCAGGCTAGTTCAGCTCGGTGATTCCGAGCTGCACTGCCAGTGCCTGATCTAATGCACCCTGACCCTGCACGGTCGTGCACGCCTTCCAGATTTTCAAAAATTTTCCAACAAAAACACCCAAATCTCACATATTTTTCAATTAAACTCATAATACAAAAGATTTGGGTAAAGCTATGCACGGTTTCATCAAGAATACAACAAACTAACAAGCTAAAAACTAAAAACTAAAAACTAATAAGATTCGTGGGTTTATTAAAAATTTATGAAGAAAACCCCCAAATCTTGACCTAGAAATCACAAAACACACGGATCTAAACTAAAAATGCATAAAAGATGTGCAAAAACATGAAAGGAAACATATCTAGAAGGATTAGGAAGTAAAGGGGTGAAGATCTTGAATAAAAAGAGGGGTTTTCGGCTAAAACAAGAGGGAATGAGGGTGCAGCCGCTCGTGCAAGGGTTAGGGTTATGTTTTGAAGTTAAAGACGCTTATATAGGCCCATTTCTGGGCTGGGCTTTTTAGCCCACACGGTCGTGCACATGATCTACACTACCCGTTGCACCCTAGTGCTGATCAAGGATGCTGATCAGCTCGGCCCGCACGGTCGTGCACAAAGGTCGCACGACCGTGCACGACCTGCAGACATGCAGCTTTACAGCCTGCAGCTGCATTTTTCTGCGCAGCGACCCTGTTTTGTCCGAAAACATCATTTTAAGCAAATATAACCTGTTTGTAGACTTTTTTCGCTCCATTGGTCATTCCCGCTCCGCTCAAAACCGGTACGAACCTGCACGCCTAAACACGTCGCGCTAAATTTATTAACGATTCGTTAGCTAGACTCACCTCCCCACGCTTGTTTAGGTGCGCGGGGCATGGAGTTCAAGTACCTCCACAGCCGGGTCAACCGGTCCATCAATGTACGCTTTAGGCGATGACCGTTGACTTTGAAAGTCAAACCCTCTGAATTTTCAATTGAGACAGTCCCGTAAGGATATACCTCCTTAACGGTGTATGGGCCTGTCCAACGAGACTTCAACATTCCCGGAAAGATCCGCAGGCGAGAGTTGTACAGCAAGACCAAGTCGCCCATCTGAAAATCTTTTCGTTGTTTCAGACGACTGTCGTGCAACCTCTTGGTGCGCTTTTTGTATAAAACCGAGCTCTCATAGGCTTGTTGCCTAAGCTCCTCCAACTCGTGGATCTGCAAGAAACGGGTCTCACTGTCGGTCTTAAGATCCATGTTGGCTGTTTTCAGAGCCCAGAATGCCCTATGCTCGAGCTCAACAGGGAGATGACACGCCTACCCGTCCCGATAGGCGTCTTATATGCGGTCTGGAAGGCCCACAATGCGTCATCTAGCTTCTCAGCCCAATCCTTGCGGTTTTAGTTTACTGACCGCTCAAGGATTCTTTTCAACCCCCGGTTCGTGACCTCCACCTGCCCACTTGTCTGTGGATGATAAGGGATGGACAACCTGTGGTGCACACCATAACGTGCCAACGCACGATCAAGCTGTGCGTTGCAGAAATGCGTACCACGGTCACTAATTAGTGCCTTTGGGGCACCAAACCGGGAAAATAGGTTGTGAACAAACCTCACAACAACTCGGGCATCATTTGTGGGTAAGGCTTGCGCCTCTGCCCACATTGACACGTAATCAACAGCCACGTGTATATATTTGTTACCCCGTGAGGAGGGGAACGGTCCCATGAAGTCAATGCCCCAGATAACCTGGATCGGGTTTTGCGGCATCTTATCGCATGCCGATATGTTCGTCGCCCTCTGGCACGAATCACATGCACCGACCAAGAGCTGAGCCTCACGAAAGAGTGTGGGCCAATAAAACCCGAGTCTAACACTTTCTTAGCAGTGTAATTCGCTCCATGGTGACCTCCGGTGGGCCCTTCGTGACAATCCTTTAGAATCTGAGCTGCCTCAACCCCAAATACACAACGGCGAATCAACTGATCCGCCCCGACCCGGAACAAAAATGGGTCATCCCAGAAGTAATGCTTTAGGTCTGCAAAGAACTTCCTCTTTTGCTGGTGCGACAATCCTTTGATAAGGATTCCGCACACGAGGTAGTTCGCGAAGTCTGCAAACCACGATGACACATCATCTACCGACTCGATACTCATCAAAAACTCGTGTGGGAAGTTGTCATTGATTGTCTCCCACGCCGACTCCTCAGCATCTGTATGCTCCAGTCTGGATAGATGGTCAGCAGCAACATTCAGGGCACCCTTCTTGTCCTGAATCTCAACGTCAAACTCTTACAGCAACAAGATCCACCTAATCAGGCGCGGTTTCGCGTCCTGTTTGCTAAATAGGTATCTAATAGCTGCATGGTCCGTGAACACAATGGTCTTCGACAGTACTAAATACAATCTAAACTTTTCGAATGCAAAGACCACGGCTAGAAGCTCCTTTTCAGTTGTGGTATAATGCTCTTGAGCATCATGTAGAGTCTTACTATCATAGTAGATCGGGTGGAAGTGCTTGTCCTTCCGCTGCCCGCTGCCCCAAGACCGCCCCTATTGTGAAATCACTAGCATCACACATGATCTCGAATGGGGACTCCACAAGCAAACATTTCAACAGGCCAAAGGCCTTCAAACAATCAGCACCAAACACAAATGGTGCCTCCTTTCCCAACAACCGGGTGTTGGATCAGTGGCTGTTTATATGAACACTTATGTGTTTATCAGATTTATATATGAGTTATTAAGCAGCGGAAATACAAGTGTTCAAAGGTCTAAAAGATCACTTTGATGAGGAGTTATTACTCCCCCTTGACTGAACAATAAATGAGAAACAATAAATGATCTAAGTATAAAGCAGTAATATCAGTTTATGTTTCTCAGATGTGAAGTGGAAATTATAAGTTTAAAGCCCGAAGGATTTCAATATAAGTTCAAAGATATTACACAAAATCACATATCAAAATAGATGAACAAACTCATCTATTTATAGACTAATGTACTAAACTGTAGTCTGAAGTAATCTAAGATATTTAACAAAGATATTATGCTAAGATAAGGTTACTACAGTCTGTACATTGAAACTTGAAATCAAGACTTTAACAAAACAATATAATAGTAAAACTGCTGATCTTCAGTCGGTTAGAAGCTTCTGAGTGAAAGTGCTGATGAGTGACAAACTGCTGATGAGCAGTTTGTCTTCAGCAGTTCTTCAGTGAAATGTCTGGTTAGACTTCAGAACTTCTGATGAGTTTACTCTTCAGTACTTTGTGTTTGTTCTTCAGCACTTCTTCTGTTTGTTCTTCAGCAGTTCTATACTTAGGCAGATATGGAAAAGACTAAGGTTATCAAAAGGTGGTTTCGTCAATCCTCTTCGTCCCAACAATCTCCCCCTGGATTGATGAAGCCAAAACCTTATCTATCCTTTATTGTTGTCCTTTTCTCTCTTCTAGCATCCTCCAGATCTCTGCTGTCATCCGGGTGGTAAGAGTACATCTTTGTTGCTCAGTGAGAGGACCAAGTTCAGGTGTCAAATGTTGTATGGTGAGAAGGTCTTTGGACGATAAAACACTCAACTCCTTTGAGTTTCTATAGACCTTACTTGAACGGTCTCTCCTGGTCACAAGTACTGAGTTGGATTCAGTAAATGACCATTTCACAATGTTTACCTTTGACCTGTCAAAGTCAGAGGCATAGGAAACCAAGCCTGTTTCCTTAGGTTGACCTGATTGAGGAATGTCTTCTATTTCAGTGACTCTCAGGTGAGATTCTTGACTTCCTTGTAATTCAGCAGCACCTTGGATTGGTATGTTGGGCAGGTGATGCTCTGTAACAACCCTTGTATGTGTTTCTTCTTGGATGGATTGTTGTAACTGATAAGCATAGGTAGCCTTGTCTCTGAATTGGGTCAAGATGGGTTTCTCTTCAACATCAAAATCACCATGTACAAGCTGATCTCCTTCTAGCAAAATCATTTTGAAGTCAGTCTTGACAATGGGATCTCCATCTGCTTTTCTTTTGGTGGCTGGCCTTCTTAATGTACCAGATGGTCTTTTGACAATAGAAGTTGTTTGGACTTCTTGGCTTTCAAATCTTTCTGGTTCAGCAACTTTCTTTGCTTTGAATTTCTTGTAAGCCTCATACAAAGTTTGTTCTTTCCATTTGCTGATTGAGGCTTTTGAACCATAGCCATTTGCCACTAATTCTTCAATCACTTCAGCTCTTTTGGCTTTCCTCTCATTTTCAGTTGCTATTCTATCAGATAGCATCTGTGCTCTTCTGGTCAGTTCTTGTGTTGAGAGTTTCTTGAGGGCCACTTGCTTTGATTTGGAGTTCTTTGTAATGAATGCTATAAGCTGTGCTCTTTTGTCTTCTTCAGCAGCAGCTTCAAGTGCTCTCTCTTCAGCCTCAAGCTCATCAAGTTTCTCTTGGTACTTGATCAGTTTTTCTTCAAAGCTCAAGTCTTCTCTAGTTTCTAGGCTGTTCCATACTCTGTCTTCTTTTGCCTTTTTAGCAGCTTCTTTCAAACTCTTCTCTAATAAGTCTTTTGACATGCTGATGGGAGTAGGGTTTAAGACAGTTGTGGAAGTTGTTGTAGGCAAAGGAGTGGGAGCAGGTTCTTTTTCAGTTGCCTTAGGAACTTCTGATGATGGTTTAGGAGGTAAAACTGCTGATGTGGTAAATGGAGTCACAACTGCTGAAGGATTGTCTTCAGTAGTTTGAGAAATGTAATCAGCAGTTCCCTCTGATGCCTTAGATAACTTGAACTCTGGTGCTACTTCTTTTCCTGGTCTTTGTGTTGGTCTATCAGCTTCTTGATCAGGAGTTTGTCTTTGTGTAGCATCTGTTGGTTCCTTAATCATCTCCCCCTTTTTGGCTTCATCCACTTCTGGAAGCCTAATGGAATGAGATGTTGCAGCAGACAACCTTGCCAGTTGATCTTGGGTTTCATCCATCTTCTTGTTCAACTCAGCAAGTCTCGAGTTGATCAACCCAAACTGATTGTTAGCTTTTAACTCCCAAGCAGTTGTGAAGGGTTTGAGTTGATCAGTTATGATTTGTTTGAGTGCCTGGTACAGGGGACCATCTGGGCTGCATAGTTGGTTCAGATCTATGCTTGTGAGCCCAGTGAATTGGGTAGGTTGTTTTGGTGAAGGGGTGCTTTTTGGGTGATCTTCAGATTGCTCTGAAGATGCCAGTTGTGGGGATTTTTGGGCTAACTGGTCTTTAACCTGATCTTTGGTGACCAGCTTCTTGAGCTTGGAGACCTTAGATTCAGGACCTTCAATGTCAACCGTCAATTCAGTTTGTGGAAGTTTTGATTCATCAACCAACTTAATGGAATCATCTGAATCCCTGATAGTGTCCTCAGAAAGGGCAGGATCAGTTATATCATGAGCTGGACCCAAACCAGTAGTCTCATGAACCTCTTTGTCTTGGTTCTGAGGTTTTCCTACCTCTGGCCTTAGGCCTTCATCAGTAGTTGCCAAGTTTGAGGTCTTAGCTATGTTACTACTGTCCTCAGGTTCACCACTGGGTGATAAGTGAGTAGTAGCAGCCTCAAAAGTATCAAAAGTTTGCAAGTTTGGGCTTACAAACTCTTGTTCATCCTCATCTCTCTGTGTTGGGCTAAAGGGATCCACATTCATGTCAACTTCTGAAGGCATCTCCCCAATTTGATGTGTTGTAAGGGGAGTGACATGTGGTGAATGGGTTCCTTTAAGTCCTGAGAGAAGTTGGGCAATTTCTATGGTTGTATGTGAGGGTTCAGGTTCAGTAGTTGTGATGGGTTGGTGTTCAGGAGTTTGGGTGGGTTCAGGAATGGTTTCAGCAGTTTCAAAGGCAGGGTCAACAGTTATTGGTTTCTTAAATCTTTTTCTTTGGAAAATAACTGTGACTGGTTTTCTTTTTGGTGGTGGAGAAGGAGTGTGCTGAGAGGATGTTTCAGCCACTTCTTTTTCAAGTGCAGATTGCACATCAGTAGTTTCAGGTTTCTCCACTTCCTGAACTTTCTTTTTCAGTGACTTGGTTGTTTTTGGTTTTTGTTGTTTAGGCTTTTTAGTTTTCTTTTTGAGTTTGGAAGATGTGGGTTCCTTGGGGATGGGTTGTTCTTCCCCTTGGTCATCTTCTAGCAAAAGTGCTGGTTTGTTGTGCCTAGAGAATACTTGAGCAGTTAAAGGATTTAAAGTTGTTGCTTCTCCCTCAAGTACTCCCTCTCCAAGTTCTTTTATTATGCACTGCATAACAAACCTTGGATACAACAAAAATTTCTTTTTATCATTTTCATGATGTAAAACCAGTTCATTGAAAAACAGTTTTGATGCCTTGAAAGAAGTTTCATTTATGATGGAATGAAAAATAGGTTGAAAGGTTGAAGGCATCTGATCTATTGACCCAGTTTTTGGACTAAGACACATAATAATATAATGAAATAACAGTTTATATTGTGGGTCAAAATATTTTTTGTAAACTGTTGCTTGTGCCAAAGTACCTTGATAGCCACACTCTGTCATGGTCAGATGAATATCTGAGGTTGGAATATGCTCAGGTGCCTCAGAATCCTTCAAACCAAGCCTGATGCTTAGTGTTTCTGGTGAGATGGCCATCAGTTTCCCTTTTATGGAAGATTTGAGGGAAATCACTTCATTGTTCACCTTCACCGTCTCTGAATTTGCCCAGAACTCATTAAGAGTTTCTTCATGAATGGGTGGATCAATGGTGAAAGCATCATAATATTGGGATTTCATGATGAGATCAAGTATCTCATCATACTGGGACCAGGCTTCATTTTTAACAAAGTAGCCTCTTTGGTTGTGTCCCTGTTTTAACACGAGAGCCATGGATGTTTTTGATCGAACAGTGATTTTTAGGTTAGAGAAGGGGTTTTGCTTTGAATTTGAGAGAGAAAGAGGGAATTTTGCTTTTTGAATGGATAAGTGTTGGAACAGGGTATTTATCAGAAGTTTTTAACCGACTAGGTCAAACTTCTGACGAGTGAAAAGTCTGTTTTACCCTTTTAGTCAAACTGCTGAAGAAGAAAGGTTTCTTCATCAGTGGTTTTAGTTATCTCATCAGCAGTTTCAACTGCTGATGCAGATGACTTTTAAAACACTTTTCTAACTTCTGATTTTCATCAGTAGTTATATCCATTTTGAAAATATCCCATTTTGATGTTTATCAGTAGTTTTCAAAATTTGTTCATCAGAACTTTCTCTTTTCTCAAATTTTTGGTTTTCAGAGGTTTGTAACAGATAAGTATGTAAGTGAAAAATAAAATATGTGCAGAATTAAAAAGTGAAACACTTACAGACTTTCTTCTAAGTTTAACATCCCAAGCATGGATACTAACCTCTGAAAAGTTGTTGAATCAAGGGGTTTGGTGAAAATGTCAGCTATTTGATTTGCTGTTGTGACATGCTTCACCTCAATCTTGCCTTTTTCATAGCAATCTCTTATGAAATGATACCTGATTTCAATGTGTTTAGTCTTTGAAAACTGAACGGGATTTTGAATGATGCTAATGGCAGATTTGCTGTCTACTAAAAGTGGGGTCTTGGTCTCTTTGATTCCATAATCAAGTAGTTGATATTGGAGCCATTGTATCTGTGATGTGCAGCTTGCAGCAGCAATGTATTCAGCTTCAGCTGTTGAAGTTGCCACAGATATTTGTTTCTTTGATTGCCAGGACACCAGACAGTTTCCTAAGAATTGACAACCACCAGATGTTGATTTTCTTGACATTTTGCAGCCTGCATAGTCACTATCTGAAAAAGCAGTTAACTTGGTATTGCTTGAAGCAGGATACCAAATCCCTAAAGTAGGAGTTCCTTTCAGATATCTGAAGATTCTTTTGACTGCAATTAGATGAGATTCTCTTGGTGCAGATTGGTATCTAGCACAGACACAAGTTGAAAACATGATATCTGGTCTAGAAGCAGTTAGATATAAAAGAGAACCTATCATACATCTATACATGGTTTGATCAATGTGTTTCCCTTGATCATCTGGTTCAACTTGTGTGATTGGTGTCATGGGAGTGGAACATGTTTTACAGTCTTGTAAAGAAAATTTGTTCAATAATTCTTTAACATATTTTGATTGATGTATAAATGTTCCATTTGACTGTTGTTTGATTTGCAGTCCCAAAAAGTACTGCAATTCTCCCATTGTACTCATTTCAAATTCTGATTGCATGAGTTTCTTAAATTCTTCACACAGTTTTGAATTTGTTGAACCAAAAATGATATCATCAACATATATTTGAACAAGTAAGACATGATTTCCAACATGTTTTATGAAAAGAGTTTTATCAATGGATCCCCTTGAGAAGTGATTCTTTAGTAAAAAGTTGGAAAGTGTTTCATACCAGGCCCTTGGAGCCTGTTTTAGCCCATAAAGAGCTTTGTCAAGTCTGTAAACCCAATCAGGATGAGAAGGATCCTCAAACCCTGGAGGTTGACAGACATACACTTCCTCTTTTATTTTTCCATACAAAAATGCACTTTTGACATCCATTTGATAAACTTTAATGTTGTTGGAAATTGCATAAGCTAAAAATAACCTGATAGCTTCAAGTCTTGCAACTGGTGCAAAGGTTTCATCATAATCAATTCCTTCCTTTTGGGAATAACCTTGTACCACTAGTCTTGCTTTGTTCTTGATGATCATACCAGCCTCATCTGATTTGTTTCTGAAGACCCATCTTGTTCCAATTGGTTGCTTGTTGTCAGGTAAGGGACAGATTTCCCAAACCTGTTGTTTCTTGAATTGAAGCAACTCTTCTTGCATTGCTTGCACCCAATTGTTGTCTTTGAGGGCTTCTTGATACTTCTTTGGTTCCAACTGAGAGATGAATGCTGAGAATAAGCAAAAGTTGGAGAGCTGGTTTCTTGTAAGTACCCCTGATGCAATATCACCCATGATTTGATCCAATGGATGATCCTTGTGTTCAATCAGTTGTTGTAAACCTGTACTGGATGATGGCTCTACAGGTTCTTCAAATAAACCACTGAGATTGATAATATCTGGTTCAGCTGTTATTTGAACTTCAGGAGTTTTAGGTTCAGCTGAATCAGTAGTTTCAAAATGTTCATCAGTAGTTCCTGAAGTTGAAGCTATTGAAACTTCTGAAGGTTTGATAGTTGATCTTCTGACTGTGTTTGGAGTCCATGGTGCAGGACTATCATCTTCAAATCCTTGAAAACCATTTTGAGGAGGTTTGGATGATTCAACAGTCTTTTCAGGTCCGAAATGAAAATTGTCAAGATCAAATAATTCAGCAGGATTTGCTGGAATAAGAGTGTGTTTTGATTCATTGAACTTGACATTCAGTGTTTCTTCTACTATCTTGGTTCTTGAATTGAAAACTTTGTAAGCTTTTCTCAAAGGAGAGTAACCAAGAAAATAACCTGTGTCAACTTTTGCAGCAAACTTAGAGATAGAGTCTTTGATGTTGAGGATAAAACATTGACATCCAAAAGCCCTAAAGAAGGAGATAAGGGGCTTAATGCCATGAAGAATTTCATAGGCAGTCTTGGTATGTCTCTTGTTGATAAGAACTCTATTCTGAACATAACAAGCAGTGTTGACTGCTTCAGCCCAAAAATACAAAGGTAGGCCTGAATCAGCTAACATTGTTCTGGCTGCTTCAATTAATGTTCTGTTCTTTCTTTCTACCACACCATTTTGTTCAGGAGTTCTGGGAATGCTGAACTGTCTAACAATCCCTTTAGACAGACAGAATTCATCCAGAGTTTTGTTCCTGAACTCTGTCCCATTGTCACTCCTGATGACTTTGACAGATAGAGAATATTGCTTCTCTACTTGTAGAATAAAGAACTTGATGATCTCAGCTGCCTCATCCTTGGAATATAAGAAGAAGACCCATGTGAATCTTGAGTAGTCATCAATGATGACCAAGCAGTATTTCTTCTTACCAAGGCTCATAATCTTGACTGGTCCAAATAAGTCCATATGGAGTAGTTGAAGACATGCAGTTGTTTTTGATTCTTCAATAGACTTATAAGAGGACTTATGCTGTTTACCTTTAAGACAGGAAACACAGTGTTCTTTGCACTGATATTCCTTCAAAGGTAGACCTCTGACCAAGCCCATTTTTGTGACTTTATTGATGGTTTTAAAGTTCACATGGCCAAGTCTCCTATGCCAGAGATCATTTTCTGAAGTTGATGCCTTTGAGAAGAAACAGGCAGTCTTGTTCAATACTTTGTCTTTTTCAATGTCCACTGCATAGACATTGCCACATCTTTTGGCAATCAGCAAAGTATGATCTTCAATGATCTTCTCTATCAACTTCTGGCCTTCTGGTGATATGATCTTGCATGCTGTCTTTGTGAAAAAGGAAGAATATCCTTTGTCACACATTTGAGAGACACTCAGCAAGTTGTACTCAAGGTTTTCAACCAGATTGACCTTGTCAAACTGCATTTTGCCTGAGGATACATTGCCATATCCTAGCACATATCCCTTGGCATTGTTCCCAAAGGACACAGATCCTTCTCTTTGACTGATAAAATTGTTTATCAGGTATCTGCATCCAGTCATGTGCATTGAGCCTCCACTATCCACATACCATATGCTGTTCAAACCTCTGGAGACTCTCTGCACAAGATAGCAAATTAGTTAGTTTTGGCAACCCAAGCCAGTTTGGCTTTGGGTTTGCTCTTGAGAACAGGTGCAGCTTGTTGTGGACCAATTTTAGTAATCCATGTCTTTTTGGCAATGGATTTGTCATTAAGAACAATGGTGGGTTCTTTTTGGTTTCCACCATCAACTTTGGTCATCAGAAGTTTAACCAGGTTTATCAAATCTTTAACTTCAGCAGTTTGTGAATCTGCTGATGAGTTAGGTGAAACTTCTGAAATTGAACTTTGAGAAGATGACCTTTGTTGAGATAAAGGCTTCTTCTTAGAAAGGGTTTTGTTTGATTGTTGTTTGTTGGGAAAAAAGGTATTTTGAAAATCTTGTTTTATCTGTTTTCCCACAATCAGTTGTTGTCTTTGTTTATTTAACTGATTTACCTTTCTAAATTTGCAAAGTTCAGTTATGTGGTTAAACAAACCACATATTTCACATGCTTTTGCCTTCTCTTTCCTTTTAGATAGATCAAGAGAACTGGAAGGCAATTTACTGACAAAATCTGATTTTTGAAATAGGTCATCAGCAGTTTTCAGGGTCTCAACTCCTGATGTAGTTGAAACTGCTGATGGCTTATTGTCAGTAGTTTTAACTTCTGCAGTACTTCCCTTTTTGAGGAAGTTCTGATGGTAGGATGTGCATTCCTCCATATCAGAAGTTTGAATCAATTTCTTCCCGTCATTATCAGTTTTGTGGGTGAAATCTGTTGGTGATTCAGTGTGGGTATATCCAATGCCAAACTTAACATTGGCTGCAGTTTGTTTGTTAAGTAACATTTGATACCCTTTACAAGACTCAACCCATTTTTCACAATCAACCTTGGTGTCAGCAAGCTCTTGTCTGACTTTTCCTAGGCTGTCTATCATGGTTTTAATTTGTGCTTCTGTTTCAATGGATTTATCATTTAGTTTGGAAATTTCTTTGTTTTTCAACATAACTTTTCTTTCCAAATCACACTTCATTTGTGTGTATTTTCTTTCCATGTCATTGGATTTGCCTTGTAAATGCACATTGGTTTCTCTAATTAAAGCAAATGATTCTTTGCAAGATTTAGTGCAAAGCTTTAACAGAGATTGTTGTGATACCTGTGTTAGAGCAGAATTTGAAGAGTATCCTTCAAAAGCCATTAAGGCAAAGTTCTTTCTGCCATTATCAGGTTCTCCCCAGTTGACATCATAGACCTTATTGTCTGCATCCTGACTGCATTCTGATGTGTCATAAGGAAGACTGCTCCAGTCAACATACCCTGAGGTAAATAAGCTTTGTTGCTGAGGGGGTTGTTGAGTTTGTGCAGGAAGTTGAGCAGTTGGAAATGGAGGCATGAGCTGCTGTTGTTGTTGAGCAGGCATCTGTACATATTGTACTTGTGGCACATATTGGACATTTGGAGCTTGTGCCTGTACAAAATGATCACTCCCATTAGTTCCATTATTCCTATTATATGAGGGGTTATATTGATTTCCAGAGGACATTGGTTGGTTATAGCTAGAGCTTCTACACTCTCTAGCAAAGTGTCCCAACTTCTGACACTTATGACATCTCAATTTAGATTTGTCAAAACCAACTTTTGTTGAATTGTTTAGTCCTGGAAATTTCCTTCCTGACCTTTTGTAAAATTTGTTAGTTTTTAAGCTTAACAAGGCCAGTTGATGCAATATTTCCATTTCTTCTAAGTCATCACTGCTAAAGTATTTTAAGTCATCCATGATGAAACACATGTTGTCAGCAGTTTGACTTAGTTCTTCATTGTCATAAGCTGGGAAAGATCCATCTGATGAGATCCCAGCAGTTATGTCAATGTGGTCAAAAGAACCAAAATTATTAGAACAGGATGGTGAGTCATGTCCTAATAAGGCTGTGCTACCCGGAGTATAGTCATCAGCAGTTTTACCAGATTCTTGCAACTTTTTCTTTTGATTGATTTCTCTCTCAAAAGTTAGTAATTTACCATGTAACCTAGTTAGGTTCAAGGTGTTAAAATCTGAACTGGTTCTGAGGACTATAGAGTAAGTTTCCCATTTTGAAGGTAAAGACCTTAAAAATCTATGTAACATAGACTCAGTTGTATAGGTCTGATTGTTTATTTTTAACTCAGAGATGAGTGAAGAAAATCTTTCAAACTGTTGAGTTAAAGTTTCACCCTCTATGTGAGTAAAAGTTTCATATTGTTGAGCCAATATTTCTCTGATGTTGGCTATCACCTCAGCAGTTCCTGCAAACTGCTCTTTTAGGCAGTCCCACAGCTCTTTGGCACTTTCACAGTGTAAAAGGCCAGCATAAATTTCGTTTGGGAGAGCCATAGCCAACATGGAGAAAGCTTTTGCATCAAGCTCAAACTTTTGGAAATCTTCCTCCGTGTATTCTTTTGGATCCTTTGGTCTTTCAGTCTTACCCTCTGGATCAGTAACAACTGGTTTGTGAGGTCCAAAAACTACAGACCTCCAACATCCAGTGTTTGTTTGTGAAATAGTGTGTGCCAACCTTTTAGACCATATGTTATATTCATTTCTGACTAACATGGCAGGTTTGTTGGCAGATCCAGTATTGTAGGGATCCATTTTTAAGAAGTTTGGATTTGTCAATACTTTCTTAAAGTGATGGATTTAAAAAGTGAGCCTTTTATCCTTTTTATTGAATATCAATATTGAGCCTGTGTCTGAATCTCAATTTGTTAGATTGATTTTGATCAGATTAACCAGATGCTCTGATACCAATTGTTGGATCAGTGGCTGTTTATATGAACACTTATGTGTTTATCAGATTTATATATGAGTTATTAAGCAGCGGAAATACAAGTGTTCAAAGGTCTAAAAGATCACTTTGATGAGGAGTTATTACTCCCCCTTGACTGAACAATAAATGAGAAACAATAAATGATCTAAGTATAAAGCAGTAATATCAGTTTATGTTTCTCAGATGTGAAGTGGAAATTATAAGTTTAAAGCCCGAAGGATTTCAATATAAGTTCAAAGATATTACACAAAATCACATATCAAAATAGATGAACAAACTCATCTATTTATAGACTAATGTACTAAACTGTAGTCTGAAGTAATCTAAGATATTTAACAAAGATATTATGCTAAGATAAGGTTACTACAGTCTGTACATTGAAACTTGAAATCAAGACTTTAACAAAACAATATAATAGTAAAACTGCTGATCTTCAGTCGGTTAGAAGCTTCTGAGTGAAAGTGCTGATGAGTGACAAACTGCTGATGAGCAGTTTGTCTTCAGCAGTTCTTCAGTGAAATGTCTGGTTAGACTTCAGAACTTCTGATGAGTTTACTCTTCAGTACTTTGTGTTTGTTCTTCAGCACTTCTTCTGTTTGTTCTTCAGCAGTTCTATACTTAGGCAGATATGGAAAAGACTAAGGTTATCAAAAGGTGGTTTCGTCAATCCTCTTCGTCCCAACACCGGGTCATGGGACGGACGATTTTTTAAAAGTCTTTGATGAATCGCCTGTAAAATCCCGCATGACCCAGGAAACTGCGGATAGCTCTGACAGAGGTGGGCGGTGGGAGTCTAGAAATGATATCCACCTTGGCTGGATCAACCTCCAACCTACCTTGGGAGACCTTGTGCCCCAAGACTATTCCTTCCTTCACCATGAAGTGGCATTTTTCCCAGTTGAGCACAAGACTGGTCTCCTCGCATCTCTGTAGCATCCTCTCCAAGTTACCAAGACATTGTTCAAACGAACTCCCGGAGACTAAAAAATCATCCATGAATACCTCCATGGAGTCCTCGATCATGTCATCGAAAATTGCAACCATGCAACGCTGGAAGGTCGTTGGCGCATTGCACAGCCCAAATGGCATACGCCTGTAGGCGAATGTGCCAAAAGGGCATGTGAAGGTCGTCTTATCCTGGTCCACAGGATCGATGGGAATCTGAAAATACCCGGAGAAACCATCAAGGAAACAGTAATACAACTTCCCCGACAGACGTTCCAACATCTGATCGATGAATGGAAGCGGGAAGTGATCCTTTCGGGTGGCGTCATTGAGTTTGCGGTAGTCAATGCAAACTCTCCACCCGGTGACAGTTCTCATAGGAATTAGCTCATTCCTATCATTTGTACTGGACTAACCCACACAGAATCTTAGATAGGATAAATCAATTATGCATCTAGCAACTTGATGACCTCAAATTTAACAACCTCCTGCATATTGGTGTTCAGACGCCTTTGGTGCTGCACACAAGGCTTATGGACATTTTCCATCAAGATTTTATGGGTACAGAATGAGGGATTAATCCCCTTGATGTCCATAATCTTCCAGGCAATTGCCCGTTTATGAAGTTTGAAAACTCTGAGCAACGGGCTCTTCTCCTCAGCAGACAATGAAGATGAAATGATAACAGGTAGACGATGATATACGTTAAAATGTACATATTTAAATCCCCGATTAAACTCCCGAAATACGCGTTTTCGACCCTAATTGCACGAAATTGGTACTTAATCGCTTTATATATTTATTTCAGGTCTTAAACGGCGCCGCGAAGACAAAGTCGAAGAAACCGGGCTAAAAACGGACAAGACGGACAACTTCTACAAAATTTCCCAAGTCTGGAAGTTGTGCACGGGGGTGCCAAATCTGTGCACCCCCGTGCGAGGCCTGCACACCCAGGTGCACAGACAGTGCACTCCCAATTTTACTCGGCAACCAGGTGATCAGCACGGTCGTGCACATTGTTGGCACCCCCGTGCCAACACAAGATATTTTCAGAAGCCACCAGCCACTTGCCCACTAGCCCACTTGCACGTCAAGTCAACAAAGCAGCAGTGCACGGCCAGGCGCACGGCCGTGCACCAGACCGTGCACCACTTCGAATCAGCCTTAAATACAGAGCAACACCCACTGTGAACATCATTGGGTTTTGGAGACAACTTTGGGGCGATTTTTCGGACGATCTAAGCTGCTGGAAAGGAGTGGAACAAGCTCGGGAACTCATCCTAATCGTCTAACATCATCCAATCCTTCACATTCAAGATTTATGGTTTGATCTATAAACTTTAAGTTTGTTCAAATCTGAATATTTTGGCTTGTTTGTGTCGTTTATGTATTGTAATATAGTCTACGGATAATATCTAGTAATCGTTTGTAGTTAAAACAATCGTTTGTATGAAATCGCGTTTTGTATGAATTTGGCGTTTTTCATGTTTGGATCTTGATGATCATAGTGCAACCTTATCTCGTTGTTGTTGGATTTATGTTTATGTTTTAGTGACTTTGATGATAGCTAAGGACCCATCCAAAGCCAATTTGGCTTTGGACACTCACCAAAACTAAAATCTTTACTGATGTGCAGGGAGCTTCTGCTTATTTAGACAGTTTATGGTATGTAGATAGTGGAGGCTCCAGGCACATGACTGGATGTAGAGCCCTTCTTCTGGACTTTCTTGCTCATGGAGGGGGTGATATATCCTTTGGTAATGATTCTAAAGGTAAAGTGTTGGGTTCTGGTACTGTCAAAGCATGGAGGCTTAAGTTTGAAAATGTTAATCTAATAGACAATCTAAAATTTAATCTACTTAGTGTATCACAAATGAGTGACAAAGGCTTTGGGTCATTCTTCACTAAGCAAACTTGTAAGATTGTTGGCCCAGAGGCTGTAGAAAAGATTAACACCATCATTGCTGAGAGCAAAGCACAACTTGTTGCTCACAGAAGTGGCAATGTGTATGTGGTTGATATGTTGAAGGATAATCCTACTGCAAATGTCTGTCTGTTCTCAGCTGCCTCTACCAAAGAGACAGAATTGTGGCATAGGAGACTTGGTCACACCAACCTTCAAACTATCAACTCACTCTCCAAACAAAACCTTGTCAGAGGTTTACCATCAAAAGAATTCAAATGTGATGAGCATTGTGTTTCCTGTTTAAAAGGTAAACAACATAAAAGCTCTTACAAATCCATTGATGAGTCCAAAACTAGTCAGTGTTTACAAATGTTGCACATGGACTTGTTTGGCCCTGTAAAAATCATGAGTCTAAGAAGGAAAAGATTTTGTCTTGTCATAGTTGATGATTTTTCTAGGTTTACATGGACTTACTTTTTACACTCTAAGGATGAGACTGCAGGTATCTTGAAGGACTTTGTCACCAAAGTTGAAAAACAATATGACTTGCCAGTAAAAGTCTTTAGGAGTGACAATGGAACAGAGTTTAAAAATAAGGAGTTAGATGATTTCTGTGTGTCAAAAGGGATTGTAAGGCAGTACAGTATCCCAAGAACACCAGAGCAGAATGGGGTGGTTGAAAGGAAGAACAGGACTCTCATTGAGGTTGCAAGAACAATGCTAGCAGATTCTGGTTTACCTCTGTCCTTTTGGGCAGAAGCTGTAAACACTGCTTGCTATGTTCAAAACAGAGTTTTAATCAACCCTAGACATCAAAAGACTGCTTATGAAATTCTGTTTAAAATCAAACCACTGATATCATTTTTCAAAGTCTTTGGCTGCCCATGTTTCATTTTAAATCTTAAAGATTCCATTTCAAAATTTGCAGCCAAAGTGGATTGTGGATATTTTCTGGGGTATTCTTCTATTGCAAAGGCCTATAAAGTGTTTAACACAAGGACTAAAACAATAGAAGAAACTCTGAATGTGAAGTTCAATGAACTTTCATCTTTAAAAATCCCAGCAAACCCTGCTGAGTTGTTTGATTTAGATAAATTCAAATTTGAAGATATTGCTGTCAAAACTAACCCTGCAGGTACTCCACAATCTTCACAACAAGACTACAGAATAGATGTTGTGGTTCCAGACCACTACAAAGTCTATCCTGTATCAGAGGAAGCAGTGTTTCAAAACAACTGTCAAAACTCTGTCACAGCTGAGTCAGCCACTGTTGGCCAGTCTTACCTTCAATCCACTGATTCACCTAGCCAATCCACTGTCCACTCATCTGTTGACAAGAGTCAATCATCTGTTGACAAAAGTCAGTCCAATCTTACACCACTTGGACCCATTCCTCCACCTCCATTTCAAACATCTGTTGTCTCTTCAGAAGTGCCAACAGATGTTATGTCAACAGAGTCTCCAAAGCTCTGTCCTTCACCACAAAATGCCATCATACCATATCAGGGAGATCTAATCTACCTAAGAGCTCATCCACCAGACCAAATCATTGGCAACATCAGAGAAGGTGTGCTCACAAGGAGCCAATCTTCAAACATCTGTCTTTTTGCAGGCTTTCTATCCCTTACACAACCTGTCAAGTACCAAGAGGCACTGAAAGACAACAATTGGGTAGAAGCCATGCAAGAAGAACTTCTTCAGTTCAAAAGACAACAAGTATGGGAACTTGTACCACTGCCTAAGGATGTCTGTCCAATTGGCACAAAGTGGGTCTTCAAAAACAAAACTGATGAAAGGGGTATAGTTGTCAAGAACAAAGCCAGGTTAGTGGTTCAAGGCTTCAGACAAGAAGAGGGTATTGACTATGATGAAACCTTTGCTCCTGTAGCAAGGTTAGAAGCTATCAGACTTTTCTTAGCCT
Organism: Ambrosia artemisiifolia; assembly: GCA_032199755.1. Classification (NCBI taxonomy): domain Eukaryota; kingdom Viridiplantae; phylum Streptophyta; class Magnoliopsida; order Asterales; family Asteraceae; genus Ambrosia; species Ambrosia artemisiifolia. Next base: position 39,601,717 of record CM063524.1, read on the forward strand.
TTGCTGTCAACCACAACATCAAGGTGTATCAGATGGACATCAAGTGTGCCTTCCTATATGGCAAAATTCAGGAGGAGGTCTATGTATGTCAACCACCTGGTTTTGAAGACACATTCCATCCTGATCATGTCTACAAGCTTAACAAAGCATTGTATGGACTCAAACAAGCACCAAGAGCCTGGTATGAAACTCTCTCTACTTTTCTCTTATCCATTGGTTTCACTAGAGGTAAAATTGATAAAACCTTGTTTTTAAAATGGAAAGGAAAAGATTTAATGATTGTTCAAATATATGTGGATGACATCATTTTTGGATCCACATGTAACAAAATGTGTGAGGAGTTTAGGGAACTCATGACAGCAGAGTTTGAAATGAGTGCTATGGGTGAACTTCAGTGCTTTCTTGGTCTCCAAGTAAAGCAACTGCAAAATGGCACTTTCATTCATCAAAACAAGTATGTGAAAAACTTGTTAACAAAATTTGAGATGAATGATTGTAAGCCATGTAGTACACCCATGAGCACTGTCAAGCCACTCACTAATGATGAAAAGGATGAACTTGTTGATCAGACACACTATAGATGTATGATTGGGTCTTTATTGTACTTAACAGCATCCAGGCCAGACATTATGTTTGCAACCTGTGTGTGTGCTAGATCTCAGGCTTCTCCTAGAAAGTCTAACCTTATTGCTGTGAAAAGGATCTTCAGATACCTAAAAGGTGCTCCCACACTTGGTATCTGGTATCCTGCTAATGGAAACATTGAGCTTTCAGGTTATTCAGATAGTGATTTTGCTGGCTGCCATACCACAAGGAAGTCCACATCAGGAGGGTGCCAGTTTCTAGGGAATGCCTTAGTTTCATGGCAAAGCAAAAAGCAAGCAGCTGTTTCAACATCTACTGCTGAAGCTGAATACATTGCTGCTGCAAGCTGTACAGCTCAACTTATGTGGCTTCAAAATCAACTACTGGATTTTGGGATAACTGCACTGAGGACTCCACTCATGTTGGATAGTCAAGCTGCTGAAAATATCATCAAAAATCCAGTCTCCCACTCAACCACCAAACACATAGATATCAGACATCATTTTGTCAGGGATAGCTATGAAAAAGGTTTGATTTCTCTGCACCATGTTCCAACAGAGGATCAGTTGGCAGATGTGCTGACAAAAGCTTTAGACACATCTACCTTCACAAATCTGATTTCTCGAATTGGAATGTTAAACATGGATTAAAAACAACAAAAATGTTTTCAATAAAAACATTAAAATGTTTTCAGAAAATCAAATTTTGCTAAAATAACACTTTGGTTGAAAAATCTGTTTTAAAACCACTGATTCAGATAAAACAACCACTGTTTCATTAAAACCACTGTCAGTTGAAAAATCTGATTCAAACATCTGATCAGGTAAACAACCACTGTTGGTTGAAAAATCTGTTTCAAACATCTGATCAGATAAAACAATTGTTTTCATCAGTCTTTTGGTTAAACAACAGAGGTTGGCAACAGAGGTTTAACAAAACAGCTGTCTGCCACCAGATGTTTCAACCATCAGATGTTTGCCACGTCTGCTCTCAAAAGCAGATTTTTTTTTGCCACATCAGCGGTTTAACAGAGCCTATAAAACCCTGTTCTTTCCCCCAACAGCAGTTTTACTGTCTCATTGTATTCAAAATACTGAAAACCGCTCTCGTCTTCTTCATAACCCTCAATCAAGCTCACCACTTTCACAATCAATATCCATTAAAATGGAACTCCAAACAAAAGCCACTCACAATTTCCTCCCTTATTTGGTTAAAACCGAAGACAACACACCATTCCATTCCACCATTGACATCATCAATAACTCCAAATATAAAAATGTTCTTATTGCTGATGCCCCCATATACCTGGAAACACTCCAAGAATTCTGGGCAACTGCTGAAGTTCTATACCAAGACAAAAAGCCTACGTCCATAATTTCAAAAATTGGAGACACCAGTATCGCCATAACCCCTGAGATCATCTCCACTACCTTCTCACTGAACGACTTGTCAGGTATGGAAACTTTTCCAAAAACAGAGCTTCACACTGAGTTTCAAGAGAGAGGGTATGATGCTCAAATGACTGGTTCCACACTATACAAAAAGTTTTTCCCACCAGTCATGAAATTTTTCTTCCATACCCTTCTCCTCTGTGCCTCTGCCAAGACTACATCCTTCAATGAAATCCCATTGAGGATACAATACTTGGGATATGCTATGTTGTCAGAATCTGACTTCAACCTATCTCAGGGATTGTTTTCAGACTTGGTATCAAATGTGAAAGCCATAAAATCTGGCTCAAACAATGCTTTTCTGCTCTACCCTAGAATTCTAAGTGTAATTCTACAAAAGATTTTACCTGAAAAGGATTTTCAAAAGGGAGAGTCATTTCAAATGAAAAGTCTAACTGATGAAACTTTTACAAGAATGCTGGGTTCTTCAACCCAAGAAAAAGCAACAAAAGTTCAAAAAGTTTCCAAAACACAACCAAAGAGGACAAAGACAACAACTGTTGTTAAAACCTCTGTTGGTGAGCCCACTGCTCCTGGTGATCACGGCACTTCATCCAGTGCTGTGAAACCCACACCAGCCTCCAAAAGAAACCGTCCATCCTCCAAAACAACCACCAAAACCAAAAAGGGTCTTCTGGAAGATGAGATACCAGAAGCTAACCCTGTTGCATCACCAAAGCAACATGAAACCACTGTTGTTACTTCCTCACAACAGTTGGAGATATCTCAACCCAAGCAAACTCCTCAAGATTCCTCACAAAAGGAACTTGTTGTAAGCCAAAGGGAACCTCAAACTGAGGCATATGAGTCACTTGATCATATGTTTACAAGCCCATCTCCCAGGGCTAATCAGCTTCTTACTCCACCTACATCACCACCACATGTCCCACAAACAATGCAACCCCTGTTTGAGGCTATTGACAAAACTCAGGACAACCCCAGTTCCTCTCCTTCACCTATCACTGAGAGTATGCCATTACCAGTGACTGGGGCTGAGGAAAGTCAATCTGCCATCCCACAAACAGATGAGGAGGTTATACTCCCAGAAGTCAATGTTACTTCTGATGAGGTTTCAAGAGAAGCAGCTACTACTGCTGTAGAGACCATTGTCTCACAGCAGGACAGTGGTTACATTGCTAAGACTTCCTTGAAGGCAACAACTGATGAAGACACAATTGTGTCTCCTAAAACAGTTGGAAGTCCCCAGAACCAAGACAAAGGGGCAGCAGGTTCTTATTCTGTGGATTCACCTCCTAGGACTGAACCAGCTAAAACTACCTCTGGTAGGGACTCAGATGAACCTATTAATTTGGGTGATGAGTCAAAACTTCAAGAATTGACGGCTAAAGTTCAAAACCTTGAATCCTCTGTTGCTGACATCAAATCTGATGTCAAGTCAATATTGGAAACATTGAATAACTTTACAAAGAGTCAACCATCCACTGCTGATGTTGCTAATGAGCTATGGAAGTCTGTTTCCCCCATCATCATAGCTCACCGAAAATTAGCAGATCAGACACAGGAGACCTACATGACTTTGATCAGAAACATGGTGGATGCCAGATTCAATGATACAAAGGCTGACATCAAGGTGATCAAAGACCATTTGCTGAAGACCACTGGCTCTGCCCCTACCACAATTCTCAGAGCTGAAGATGATGATGAATTCACTGCTGATGATGCCAAAAAGGGGGAGAGTGGCAGAGATAGGCTACCAAAACTTAATCCATTTGGCGAACCACCCTCACAAAAAGGGAAGAAGCCAACTGCTGACAAACCAGGGTCACCCAAATCAGTTCCACAGACACAACAACCAAATGTTCAGATCCCTGTCTCTGAACCAGCTCCAGCATCAAAGGCAAAAGAAGTTGACACTTCAGCTAATGAAAAAGCTGAAAAGGCTGCTCAAGACAAAAGGAAAAGGGCTGATACATTGGAAGTAAAGGCAGAGAGGTTGGTGCAGCTGAAAAAGGAACAGCAGCAGGAAGTGGAAGATGTGAACACTTCAAAGAGAAAGAAAATGCCAGCCAAACACACTAGAAAACCACCTTCCAAATTAACTGCTGAAACCTCTGCTGTACAAACACCTGTTACCACAACCACTGCTCCTAAAACCACTGCCACCACAACCTCTGCTACCCAAACCACTGCACCTAAAACAACTGAAACTAAAACCACTGCTAAAACATCTGCACAACCCAAACCAGTCACTAAACCAACCACAACTCAACCAACTCCCAAACCTACTTCAACACAAACCACTGTCAAACCTACTTCAACACAACCCAAAACCCAAACAACTGCTGGTTCCACTAAAGGACCAACAGATGTTTCTCAAACCACTGCCACATCCTCACCTTCACCCAAAATCTTGTATAACAGAAAAAGGAAATCCACCTTTGTTATACAAGATGAAAACATCCACAACACACCACCTAACACCCCAATCTCATCCACACCAGTCAATGCCATTCCACTCACATCTTACTCACCACACACTGCCGAATTCAGATCACACAGACCACCACCAACCATCACCCCATTGGCTGAGAAGTATCCCCTTGAGTTGGATTTAATCAAGGGGGAACTTCAATCCTTCTACAATACTGATCAGCCATCAGAAAGATCCTTCCCTTCTCTTAAAGGCTTCCCTGTTCCACTCAACATAGACACATATCTCAAATACAAGGGTGAACAGGCTGATGCTGTCATCAAAGAGAAGTGCAAAGGGAAGGATGACAGGACTGCTCAGGGCATCCATTCAGCAGAGCTTAGCAAACTCAGAAGGATTGAAGATTATGCTAAGACCCTGAGCAACTCCATGTCAACCATGCCTCTCAGCAGACACTTGGAGATGGAAGTAAGGGATTCACTGCTGGAACAGATCTTGGCATCCAAGCCTTATAAAGCAACAAAGAACCAATTTACAGGCTGGACCACACATGCTCTAAGGGAAGAACTAATCAGAATAGAGAACATGGCCAAGAATCCTCCTGCTAAGGTCTCTGCTCCTGATTTCAAAAAGGGGAGAGATGAAGCTAGAGCCTTGAAATTCAGAAGAATGAGACAAGAGCTTGTAGCAGCTAAGTATGGAGAGATGAAGTCTGTTGCCAGATGGTCAGAGATCAGGCTAATTGAAACATACAAAAAGCTTGAACAAGAAAGAAAGACCAATCCTGATCTTCCAAGAAAACCTGTGTATGATGATGCTCCCAAGAAACCCTCTCAGGCCTTTACATTAGATAGCTTGCTTGCAACCTCTGATCTTTCTATTGCTGCTCAAAGGCAATACAAGAAGCAGAAGGAAATGTCTGAAGAAGACACAAGGAAGTTCAATGAAACTTATGTAAAAGAGGGTCTCTTGAACCAACTTAGATTCTTCTCTGACCCTGTCACAGAGAAGTTCAGAGAACTCATTGGCAGGCCTCCATCTCCCAACTCATCCAATATAAAGATGCATCCCAGTCACTCCTCTGATTCTAAAATTCTAAAATGGAAGTCTGATAAAGAGACCCATGAATTGACATTGCTCAGATCAGATGGTAGTATTCAGAAGCTGAGTATGGATGAGGCACCTGGCCTAAGTGCTGAAGATCTCCAGACACTTCTAAATTTGACACTGGATAGAGATGCTGAAGACCTCTTCTCTCTACACTTTGAATTACAATTGAAAGGGCAGATTAGAGAAAGTCTGATGAGGAATAAAGATCAAGAATAAAGCAGAGTTTTGGCATCATCTGTTCTAGGGGGAGATTGTTGGGTCTGCTGACCTGGAGAAGAACAGATGATAGAAAGCCAAAATATACTAAGTGTTGATCAAGAATAAATAACAGTGGTTACAAGAAAGCTTCCTCCAAAGAACTGCTAATTCCCAAACTGCTGATGCTTAAACAACTGATACAAGACAACTGCTGCTGATGAAAGGTCTGATGGATAAAGTCTGAAGAGCAAAAGTCTGATAAAGAACAAGTGCTGATCAAAGATCTGAAGAACAAAGGTCTGTTGAACCAACAGCACTTTGGTTCAACAGATGATAAGAAGACATCAGAGTTTTAGTTTAACAGAGTTTTTCTTTCAGTAGTTTCAATGTAACAGTAGTTTATTGTTTAACAGATGTTGTAGTTTGTTAGTCAGTTAGGGGTCGCTTTCTAGGTGACGTCAGCTAAGTGATCATCAGAGGTTTGTACTTGTCTATAAATAGAACAGTACTTGTACTGTTCTATTGGTCACTCGTCATTCTCTTTAGACAAACAAACTCTGAGTGATCAGGCTGAGGGGGAGCTATAATTATACTATTGTAATCTTTCAGTTTAATGAAAGCATTCGATTGATAACAATTATTCTCTATGTTTTGATTATTCTTTATTCCGCTGCACTTTCCATTTATACTTCATTCATAATTCATAGTAAATCAAAACAATCCAATACTCAGATCCTAACAACGAGGAGTGGTAAAACCACGGGACCTGACACATCGGACTCACCACCGATCACTGAGACGGTCCAGACTGAGTCTTCGGACGAGGTGCACGCTAGGCGAGTCCCAGCAAGTACAGCACAGATACCGAAGCCAGTCACAGATTACACTCCTCCTGTCCCATACCCTAGCAGACTTAGGAAACAGAAGGACGAGGCCCAATACGGGAAATTCCTTGAGCTGTTCAAACAGCTACACATAAACATCCCGTTTGTGGAAGCCTTGGCCCAGATGCCTAAGTACGCGAAATTTCTGAAGGACATCCTCACAAACAAGCAAAAACTTGAGGACCTGTCCTGCGTTCTGTTGAACGAGAACTGCTCTGCAATTCTTCAGAATAGACTGCCCATGAAGATGGGAGATCCTGGTAGCTTTACCATCCCTTGTCTGATAGGTAACATGACTGTCAGCAATGCACTTGCAGACTTGGGGGCCAGCATAAACCTTATGCCTTATAAGGTTTTTGAGAAGTTGGATCTGGGTGAACCTTCACCCACCAGGATGAGTATTCGCCTCGCTGATCGTTCGATCAAGTATCCACGGGGATTTGTAGAAAATATGCTTGTCAAGATTGACAAATTTGTTTTCCCTGTGGACTTTGTTATCCTGGATATGGATGAGGACTCTAAAGTTCCTCTGATTCTCGGACGTCCTTTCCTTAACACGGCGAGGACGATTGTTGACGTGGTTGCGGGCCAGATCACACTCCGAGTGAATGATGAGCACGTGACTTTTGACATTCAGAGGTCGATGCGCCATCCTGAGAGCCAGGACGATACACTATACTATCTTGATATAATAGACCAGTGTGTCAGCTCTCATGTCAGAGGTGCTTGGGAGAGAGATGTTTTGGACACACATCTGTTGTGTGGGAGCCTAGATGGCATTATGCAGGAGGGCCATAGAGATGAGCAGCCAGTCTATCAGATTGGAGATGATGGTTCCCAAAGTCCGGAGCATTTTGTGGAGATTGAGCGACAGGAAGAGGAGAAGGCGAAGCCGTCTGTTGAGGACCCACCGTCTCTAGAGCTGAAAGAGCTCCCACCGCATCTCGAGTATGCATTCCTGGATGAGGAGGGGCGTCTACCGGTGATCATTTCATCTTCATTGTCTGTGGAAGAAAAGAACGAGTTGTTGAAAGTATTGAGACTTCATAAACGGGCAATTGCCTGGAAGATCATGCACATCAAGGGGATTAATCCCTCATTCTGTACTCATAAAATCTTGATGGAGGATGTCCACAAGCCTTGTGCGCAGCACCAAAGGCGTCTGAACCCGAACATGCAAGAGGTTGTTAAATCCGAGGTGATTAAATTGCTTGATGCTGGATTGATATATCCTATCTCGGATTCTGTTTGGGTTAGTCCTGTGCACGTCGTGCCCAAGAAGGGTGGCATGACGGTGGTCACGAATGATAGGAATGAATTGATTCCTACGAGGACCGTCACGGGGTGGAGAGTTTGCATTGACTATCGCAAGCTCAATGACGCCACCCGCAAGGATCACTTCCCGCTTCCATTCATCGATCAGATGTTGGAACGACTGTCGGGGAAGTTGTATTATTGTTTCCTTGATGGTTTCTCGGGGTATTTCCAGATCCCTATCGATCCTGTGGACCAGGATAAGACGACCTTCACATGCCCTTTTGGCACATTCGCCTACAGGCGTATGCCGTTTGGGCTGTGCAATGCGCCGGCGACCTTCCAGCGTTGCATGATTGCCATTTTTCACGACATGATCGAGGACTCCATGGAGGTGTTCATGGATGATTTTTCAGTCTTTGGGAGTTCTTTCGATCAGTGTCTAGGGAATCTTGAGCGGATGCTGCAGAGGTGTGAGGAAACCAGTCTTGTGCTGAATTGGGAGAAATGCCACTTCATGGTGAAGGAAGGAATAGTCCTCGGGCACAAGGTCTCTCAGAATGGGTTGGAGGTGGATCCTGCCAAAGTAGATATCATTTCTAGGCTCCCTCCGCCCTCCTCTGTCAGAGCTATCCGCAGTTTCTTGGGTCATGCGGGGTTTTACAGGCGATTCATCAAAGACTTTTCAAAAATCGCCCGTCCGATGACCCGATTGTTGGAGAAGGATGCACCGTTTGTGTTTGGTGCAGAGTGTGTGAAGGCATTTGGCCTTTTGAAGCGTTTGCTTGTTGAGGCCCCTATATTGGTAGCACCCGACTGGGGACTGCCATTCGAGATCATGTGCGACGCGAGTGACTTCGCGATAGGGGCGGTCTTGGGACAGCGGAAGGACAAGCACTTCCACCCGATCTACTACGCTAGTAAGACTCTTCATGATGCTCAGGAGCATTACACCACGACTGAGAAAGAGCTTCTAGCTGTAGTGTTTGCATTCGACAAGTTTAGATCATATTTGGTGCTGTCGAAGATCATTGTCTATACGGACCATGCAGCGATCCGATACCTTTTCAGCAAACAGGACGCGAAACCGCGCCTGATTAGGTGGATCCTGTTGCTGCAGGAGTTCGATATAGAGATTCAGGACAAAAAAGGTGCCCTGAATGTTGCTGCTGATCATCTGTCCAGACTCGAGCATGATGATGCCGAGAACTGCGCGTGGGATACCATTAATGACAATTTTCCCCACGAATTCTTGATGAGCGTTGAGTCGGTGGAAGATGTATCGCCATGGTTCGCGGATTTTGCGAACTACCTCGCGTGCGGGATCCTCATCAAAGGATTGTCGCACCAGCAAAAGAGGAAGTTCTTTGCGGACCTCAAGCATTACTTCTGGGATGACCCATTTTTGTTCCGGGTCGGGGCGGATCAGCTGATTCGCCGTTGCGTGTTCGGGGTTGAGGCGGCGCAGATATTGCGTTATTGTCACAGGGGGCCTACCGGAGGTCACCACGGAGCGAATTACACTGCCAAAAAAGTGTTAGACTCCGGGTTTTATTGGCCCACGCTTTTCCGTGACGCTCAAATACTGGTCGGTGCATGTGATTCGTGCCAGAGGGCGACGAACATATCGGCACGCGACCAAATGCCGCAGAATCCCATCCAAGTCTGTGAGGTCTTTGACATTTGGGGCATAGACTTCATGGGACCATTCCCCTCCTCACAGGGTAATAAATACATACTCGTGGCGGTTGACTATGTGTCAAAGTGGGCCGAGGCGCAAGCCTTACCCACAAATGATGCCCGAGTAGTTGTGAGGTTTGTTAGAGGCTTGTTCTCACGGTTTGGTGCCCCGAAGGCACTGATTAGTGACCGTGGCACGCATTTCTGCAATGCGCAGCTTGATCGCGCATTAGCACGATATGGTGTTCACCACAGGTTATCCACCCCGTATCATCCACAGACAAGTGGACAAGTGGAGGTCACGAACCGTGGACTGAAGCGAATCCTTGAGCGGTCGGTTAATCAAAACCGCAAGGATTGGGCTGACAAGCTTGATGACGCGCTGTGGGCCTTTAGAACAGCCTACAAGACGCCTATTGGGACGACCCCCTTTCGGCTGGTCTATGGAAAAGCGTGTCATCTCCATGTCGAGTTGGAGCATAGGGCATTCTGGGCTCTTAAAACGGCGAATTTGGATCTTAAGACCGGCGGTGAGACCCGTTTCTTACAGATTCACGAGCTGGAGGAGCTTAGGCAGCAGGCCTATGAGAGCTCGATATTGTATAAAGAGCGCACAAAGAGACTGCACGACAGTCGCCTGAAAAGCCAGAAAGATTTTCAGGTAGGCGATTTGGTTTTGCTTTATAATTCTCGCTTGCGTCTCTTTCCTGGAAAGTTGAAATCCCGCTGGACAGGACCGTACACCGTTAAAGAGATATATCCGTACGGTGCTGTCTCGATCGCGAATTCTGAGGGGTTGACTTTCAAAGTCAACGGTCATCGCCTAAAGTCTATATTGAAGGGCCGGTTGACCAAACCGTAGAGGAGATCGATCTCTACGCCCCACACGCCTCATAAAGTGTGGGGAAGTGAGTCTAGCTAGCGACTCGATAATAAATATAGCGAGGCGCGTATGGGCGCGCCAAATTGGGGTAGTAGGTAATTGTTTAGTACTTAGTTAAAATTTTTAGTTTAGTTTAAATTTTCTTAGTTTTAATGTCGTTTCGAGTTTTGTGCAGGTTCATACAGGTTTGATCGAAGCCGGAAGGAGCAATGAAGCGCATACAGTCGCCAAACAGGTTAAACTTAGCTAAAAGGAGTGGAACAAGCTCGGGAACTCATCCTAATCGTCTAACATCATCCAATCCTTCACATTCAAGATTTATGGTTTGATCTATAAACTTTAAGTTTATTCAAATCTGAATATTTTGGCTTGTTTGTGTCGTTTATGTATTGTAATATAGTCTACGGATAATATCTAGTAATCGTTTGTAGTTAAAACAATCGTTTGTATGAAATCGCGTTTTGTATGAATTTGGCGTTTTTCATGTTTGGATCTTGATGATCATAGTCAACGGTCGTTGACTTTCAAAGATGCTTAATCGTTGTCAAAGATGCCTAAACCCTAAACCCTAAACCCTCAAAACCGATGACCGTTGGCTTAAAATGTACATATTTAAATCCCCGATTAAACTCCCGAAATACGCGTTTTCGACCCTAATTGCACGAAATTGGTACTTAATCGCTTTATATATTTATTTCAGGTCTTAAACGGCGCCGCGAAGACAAAGTCGAAGAAACCGGGCTAAAAACGGACAAGACGGACAACTTCTACAAAATTTCCCAAGTCTGGAAGTTGTGCACGGGGGTGCCAAATCTGTGCACCCCCGTGCGAGGCCTGCACACCCAGGTGCACAGGCAGTGCACTCCCAATTTTACTCGGCAACCAGGTGATCAGCACGGCCGTGCACATTGTTGGCACCCCCGTGCCAACACAAGATATTTTCAGAAGCCACCAGCCACTTGCCCACTAGCCCACTTGCACGTCAAGTCAACAAAGCAGCAGTGCACCTGACCGTGCACATCCCTTTGCACCTGATCTTGCACCCCAGTGCACTGGTTTGTGCACGGTCAGCTGCACGGGCGTGCGCTTGACCGTGCCAAACCTGCAGACTTGCAGTTTTGAGGCTGCAAACTGCAGTTCCGCGCGCAGCTGTTCCAACTCGTCCGAAAACATCATTTTAGCTAAGTTTAACCTGTTTGGCGACTGTATGCGCTTCATTGCTCCTTCCGGCTTCGATCAAACCTGTATGAACCTGCACAAAACTCGAAACGACATTAAAACTAAGAAAATTTAAACTAAACTAAAAATTTTAACTAAGTACTAAACAATTACCTACTACCCCAATTTGGCGCGCCCATACGCGCCTCGCTATATTTATTATCGAGTCGCTGGCTAGACTCACTTCCCCACACTTTATGAGGCGTGTGGGGCGTAGAGATCGATCTCCTCTACGGTTTGGTCAACCGGCCCTTCAATATAGACTTTTAGGCGATGACCGTTGACTTTGAAAGTCAACCCCTCAGAATTCGCGATCGAGAAAGCACCGTATGGATATATCTCTTTAACGGTGTACGGTCCTGTCCAGCGGGATTTCAACTTTCCAGGAAAGAGACGCAAGCGAGAATTATAAAGCAAAACCAAATCGCCTACCTGAAAATCTTTCTGCCTTTTCAGGCGACTGTCGTGCAGTCTCTTTGTGCGCTCTTTATACAATATCGAGCTCTCATAGGCCTGCTGCCTAAGCTCCTCCAGCTCGTGAATCTGTAAGAAACGGGTCTCACCGCCGGTCTTAAGATCCAAATTCGCCGTTTTAAGAGCCCAGAATGCCCTATGCTCCAACTCGACAGGGAGATGACACGCTTTTCCATAGACCAGCCGAAAGGGGGTCGTCCCAATAGGCGTCTTGTAGGCCGTTCTAAAGGCCCACAGCGCGTCATCAAGCTTGTCAGCCCAATCCTTACGGTTTTGATTAACCGACCGCTCAAGGATTCGCTTCAGTCCACGGTTCGTGACCTCCACCTGTCCACTTGTCTGTGGATGATACGGGGTGGATAACCTGTGGTGAACACCATATCGTGCTAATGCGCGATCAAGCTGCGCATTGCAGAAATGCGTGCCACGGTCACTAATCAGTGCCTTCGGGGCACCAAACCGTGAGAACAAGCCTCTAACAAACCTCACAACTACTCGGGCATCATTTGCGGGTAAGGCTTGCGCCTCGGCCCACTTTGACACATAGTCAACCGCCACGAGTATGTATTTATTACCCCGTGAGGAAGGGAATGGTCCCATGAAGTCTATGCCCCAAATGTCAAAGACCTCACAGACTTGGATGGGATTCTGCGGCATTTGGTCGCGTGCCGATATGTTCGTCGCCCTCTGGCACGAATCACATGCACCGACCAGTATCTGAGCGTCACGGAAAAGCGTGGGCCAATAAAACCCGGAGTCTAACACTTTTTTGGCAGTGTAATTCGCTCCGTGGTGACCTCCGGTAGGCCCCCTGTGACAATCACGCAATATCTGCGCCGCCTCAACCCCGAACACGCAACGGCGAATCAGCTGATCCGCCCCGACCCGGAACAAAAATGGGTCATCCCAGAAGTAATGCTTGAGGTCCGCAAAGAACTTCCTCTTTTGCTGGTGCGACAATCCTTTGATGAGGATCCCGCACGCGAGGTAGTTCGCAAAATCCGCGAACCATGGCGATACATCTTCCACCGACTCAACGCTCATCAAGAATTCGTGGGGAAAATTGTCATTAATGGTATCCCACGCGCAGTTCTCGGCATCATCATGCTCGAGTCTGGACAGATGATCAGCAGCAACATTCAGGGCACCTTTTTTGTCCTGAATCTCTATATCGAACTTCTGCAGCAACAGGATCCACCTAATCAGGCGCGGTTTCGCGTCCTGTTTGCTGAAAAGGTATCGGATCGCTGCATGGTCCGTATAGACAATGGTCTTCGACAGCACCAAATATGATCTAAATTTGTCGAATGCAAACACTACAGCTAGAAGCTCTTTCTCAGTCGTGGTGTAATGCTCCTGAGCATCATGAAGAGTCTTACTAGCGTAGTAGATCGGGTGGAAGTGCTTGTCCTTCCGCTGTCCCAAGACCACCCCTATCGCGAAGTCACTCGCGTCGCACATGATCTCGAATGGCAGTCCCCAGTCGGGTGCTACCAATATAGGGGCCTCAACAAGCAAACGCTTCAAAAGGCCAAATGCCTTCACACACTCTGCACCAAACACAAACGGTGCATCCTTCTCCAACAATCGGGTCATCGGACGGGCGATTTTTGAAAAGTCTTTGATGAATCGCCTGTAAAAACCCGCATGACCCAAGAAACTGCGGATAGCTCTGACAGAGGAGGGCGGAGGGAGCCTAGAAATGATATCTACTTTGGCAGGATCCACCTCCAACCCATTCTGAGAGACCTTGTGCCCGAGGACTATTCCTTCCTTCACCATGAAGTGGCATTTCTCCCAATTCAGCACAAGACTGGTTTCCTCACACCTCTGCAGCATCCGCTCAAGATTCCCTAGACACTGATCGAAAGAACTCCCAAAGACTGAAAAATCATCCATGAACACCTCCATGGAGTCCTCGATCATGTCGTGAAAAATGGCAATCATGCAACGCTGGAAGGTCGCCGGCGCATTGCACAGCCCAAACGGCATACGCCTGTAGGCGAATGTGCCAAAAGGGCATGTGAAGGTCGTCTTATCCTGGTCCACAGGATCGATAGGGATCTGGAAATACCCCGAGAAACCATCAAGGAAACAATAATACAACTTCCCCGACAGTCGTTCCAACATCTGATCGATGAATGGAAGCGGGAAGTGATCCTTGCGGGTGGCGTCATTGAGCTTGCGATAGTCAATGCAAACTCTCCACCCCGTGACGGTCCTCGTAGGAATCAATTCATTCCTATCATTCGTGACCACCGTCATGCCACCCTTCTTGGGCACGACGTGCACAGGACTAACCCAAACAGAATCCGAGATAGGATATATCAATCCAGCATCAAGCAATTTAATCACCTCGGATTTAACAACCTCTTGCATGTTCGGGTTCAGACGCCTTTGGTGCAGCGCACAAGGCTTGTGGACATCCTCCATCAAGATTTTATGAGTACAGAATGAGGGATTAATCCCCTTGATGTCCATGATCTTCCAGGCAATTGCCCGTTTATGAAGGCTCAATACTTTCAACAACTCGCTCTTTTCTTCCACAGACAATGAAGATGAAATGATCACCGGTAGACGCCCCTCCTCATCCAGGAATGCATACTCGAGATGCGGTGGGAGTTCTTTCAGCTCTAGAGACGGTGGGTCCTCAACAGACGGCTTCGCCTTCTCCTCTTCCTCTCGCTCAATCTCCACAAAACGCTCCGGACTTTGGGAACCATCATCACCAATCTGATAGACTGGCTGCTCATCTCTATGGCCCTCCTGCATAATGCCATCTAGGCTCCCACACAACAGATGTGTGTCCGAAACATCTCTCTCCCAAGCACCTCTGACATGAGAGCTGACACACTGGTCTATTATATCAAGATAGTATAGTGTATCGTCCTCGCTCTCAGGATGGCGCATCGACCTCTGAATGTCAAAAGTCACGTGCTCATCATTCACTCGGAGTGTGATCTGGCCCGCAGCCACGTCAACAATCGTCCTCGCCGTGTTAAGGAAAGGACGTCCGAGAATCAGAGGAACTTTAGAGTCCTCATCCATATCCAGGATAACAAAGTCCACAGGGAAAACAAATTTGTCAATCTTGACAAGCATATTTTCTACAAATCCCCGTGGATACTTGATCGAACGATCAGCGAGGCGAATACTCATCCTGGTGGGTGAAGGTTCACCCAGATCCAACTTCTCAAAAACCTTATAAGGCATAAGGTTTATGCTGGCCCCCAAGTCTGCAAGTGCATTACTGACAGTCATGTTACCTATCAGACAAGGGATGGTAAAGCTACCAGGATCTCCCATCTTCATGGGCAGTCTATTCTGCAGAATTGCAGAGCAGTTCTCGTTCAACAGAACGCAGGACAGGTCCTCAAGTTTTTGCTTGTTTGTGAGGATGTCCTTCAGAAATTTCGCGTACTTAGGCATCTGGGCCAAGGCTTCCACAAACGGGATGTTTATGTGTAGCTGTTTGAACAGCTCAAGGAATTTCCCGTATTGGGCCTCGTCCTTCTGTTTCCTAAGTCTGCTAGGGTATGGGACAGGAGGAGTGTAATCTGTGACTGGCTTCGGTATCTGTGCTGTACTTGCTGGGACTCGCCTAGCGTGCACCTCGTCCGAAGACTCAGTCTGGACCGTCTCAATGATCGGTGGTGAGTCCGATGTGTCAGGTCCCGTGGTTTTACCACTCCTCGTCATTATGGCATTCACATGCCCCCTAGGATTCGGCTCAGTGTTGCCCGGAAGACCACCCTGCTGTCTCTCGGACATCATCTTCGCCATCTGGCCAACCTGGTTCTCTATGGCCTGCATTGACGCCTTTTGGCCCCTCATCTCTCCCTCGTAATTCGTAAAGCGCTCCTCGTGCTGCTTGTAGCGCTGCTCAGCGAGCTGATAGGTATCAGAGGTGTTGGTAAGGAGTTGCGACATCATCTCCTCCAGCTTAGACATACCATGAGGGGCGTGCTGCTGGGAGCTGCTCCCGACGCCCTGGCTCCGGTATTGGTTCGGTCTCTGCTGGGACGATTGACCACGAGACTGGTAAGGCTGTTGGTTGGACTGGTAGGGCTGTTGGTTGGACTGGTAAGGCTGTTGGTTGGACTGGTAAGGCTGCTGGGACTGTTGTGGTGCGGGGGCCCTCTGCTGATATCCGAGCGGGTTCTGGTTAGAGGAACCAGATCTCCACCCGAAGTTCGGGTGATTTTTCCAACCCGGATTATACGTGCTGCTGTAGGGGTTATTCTGGGGTCTTGTCTGATTGCCCATATAGTCCACCTCCTCGTGGCCTGTATACATCACCCCCTGAGCACACGAGCCAGGCTCGTGAGATACCCCGCACTGCTCACACAAACAATCGGTCTGCGCTACGTGCTGCTGCTGCTGCTGAGAGTTATCGAACCTCGAAGCCAGAGCCGCTATTTGTGCAGAAATCGCCGTATAGTTATCCACGGCATGCACACCAGCCTTGGCAGATGAAGATCTAGATCTATCATTCTGCCGGGATTTAGATTTTTGGGACGCCTTCTCAATAATGCTCCACGCTTCCCTAGGAGACTTGGTTCCGATGTCTCCTCCAGCGTATACATCAAGGCGTTCCTGAGACGAATACCCGAGTCCCTGATAAAACGTTTGCACCAAGTGCCTTTTCGAAAGCTCATGGTGCGGGCAACTCAAGAGTAGGTCTTTAAACCTTTCCCAGGCCGTGTACAGTGATTCATCGTCATCCTGACGGAAAGTCATGATGCGATTCCTCAGTTTTTGTGTTTTCTCAGGAGGAAAATATTGCTGCATGAACTGTTGTGACAACTCTGCCCAAGTCGTGATCGACCCTGCGGGTTGTGACAGAAGCCAAGTCCGGGCTTTGTCCCGCAATGAGAATGGGAAGAGTCTCAAACGTATAGCATCATCGGAGATGCCTTGCATCTTAAAGGTGGCTAAAACCTCCAAGAATGCAGCAATATGTCGGCCTGGATCCTCGTGTTCCAGTCCACCGAATTGCACCGAGTTCTGTATCATATTCACAATACTGAATTTGATCTCGAAATGGTCCGCCAAAATAGCCGGACGGATAATACTCGGCGCAAGTCCATCTCCTCCTGGACGACCACTATCATTTAGCGGAATGTCGTCATCCGCCATGATAATGACGCCACCGTCGTCCGACCCGTCGTCGGCCAGATCGTGCCTCGCCTCTACAACTGGGATCTCTACTCTAGGGGCAGAAATAAGAATATCAGAAACAAGACGCAATTTATGAAGTCTAATCCGCTCGCTTCTCCTCAAGACACGCCTCCGCTCCTCGTCAGAAAGATCACCAGAAGGCCCGGGGTTTGCGGACATCAACCTGCAAATAAGAATGATACAGTTGCAGCAGGCGAATATATGACAAACCCAAAAGGCGATAAAAGACAGAAAAATAAATAAAGAATCCATAAATTCATACGAAAACAAAAGAAAGCAATAAATTCGAGAAAATCAAAATAAAAACAAATAGAATCAAAGGAAGAACAGAAAAAAACAGACTAAGCCTAAAACTATACAACGAATGAAATTAATAATCAGTTCAAATACGAACAAATAAATCTAATCAATCAAATAACGAACTAATCAAATTCATAGACAAACTAATCAATCCACATTCAATCAATTAAATCTATCAACACCCTAATGAACGAATAATCAAATCAAACAATCCTATAAGCAGATAAATGAACGAATCTATATACTAACCTATAAACCAACTTAGAATCAATCCAAAATATCAACAGACAAATAAATCAAATAAGCATTCAACGAATCATATATGCAAATAAATGAACGAAATAACAAATCAAAGAAGTATAAACAAGTATTCACAAGTATGTACACTGGTAAAAAGTTGACTCGGTTCGTTCCTAAAGCTCGTCGCGTCCCCGGCAACGGCGCCAAAAACTTGACGTGTGCGTAACTATACATATTTTACAATGGATTTTAACACACGTTTTGCTTTAATATTTATAAAAATGGTTTCGACCTTCATATTAAAACACACACACTAGGGCAAGTGTACCCTGTCATATATGTAGTAAGTACAGATAAGAACCAAGTATCGATCCATGGACGCGCGCGGAGCAATGGTACTAAAACTCTATCCCCGATTCACCAGTAGGTAAAAGATAAGTTTGGGTTTTTGTTTAAAACTAAATTAATTCTAAAGCATGTAAATAACATATATAAGACTCCAAATAGAAAATATAACTATAAACACAACCCTAGCATGTCATCTACAAATCATATGAAACACAAGCGTGTGATCAACATTCCCATTTTCCAACAGTTAGTGTCCCTCTCAGGCATCCTAACATGACAACTATACAGAAAGCTAACACGAATACACACGTTAACCACTTCAAGTTGTTCATTAGCGAGCAGCTGATATAATCTCATGTGGGTCTTTAAATAAAGGTTAGTATCACCTTTCGAGAATCCTCAACCGCACTAGTTTGGGAAAGCAATATCGAATACACAATACGACCACCTAAACTAGCATAAAGTAGATCATTTCACAACCTATTCCATTTTACCAACTTTGAACACAAATCTACTAAGATCGCTATTTTTACCAAAATAACTAACAAAGATATTTAACCGTGTCAAAGATTGGTAACAACACCATTAAGCTTTTAAAACTCTTTTACGTGCCGGTAAACATTCATAACCATCATTCAAGCGACTTTAACCAAACCAATACCCGGTTACAGTTTCATGGTGTAAACTTTATCAACAAGTTAACTAGTTTACTACCGGACGATTAAACGGACGGTTTCTTCAACAAGTAATCCGCCTAACACATTCGACAATCATCAAAGTCACTAAAACATAAACATAAATCCAACAACAACGAGATAAGGTTGCACTATGATCATCAAGATCCAAACATGAAAAACGCCAAATTCATACAAAACGCGATTTCATACAAACGATTGTTTTAACTACAAACGATTACTAGATATTATCCGTAGACTATATTACAATACATAAACGACACAAACAAGCCAAAATATTCAGATTTGAACAAACTTAAAGTTTATAGATCAAACCATAAATCTTGAATGTGAAGGATTGGATGATGTTAGACGATTAGGATGAGTTCCCGAGCTTGTTCCACTCCTTTCCAGCAGCTTAGATCGTCCGAAAAATCGCCCCAAAGTTGTCTCCAAAACCCAATGATGTTCACAGTGGGTGTTGCTCTGTATTTAAGGCTGATTCGAAGTGGTGCACGGTCTGGTGCACGGCCGTGCGCCTGGCCGTGCACTGCTGCTTTGTTGACTTGACGTGCAAGTGGGCTAGTGGGCAAGTGGCTGGTGGCTTCTGAAAATATCTTGTGTTGGCACGGGGGTGCCAACAATGTGCACGGCCGTGCTGATCACCTGGTTGCCGAGTAAAATTGGGAGTGCACTGCCTGTGCACCTGGGTGTGCAGGCCTCGCACGGGGGTGCACAGATTTGGCACCCCCGTGCACAACTTCCAGACTTGGGAAATTTTGTAGAAGTTGTCCGTCTTGTCCGTTTTTAGCCCGGTTTCTTCGACTTTGTCTTCGCGGCGCCGTTTAAGACCTGAAATAAATATATAAAGTGATTAAGTACCAATTTCGTGCAATTAGGGTCGAAAACGCGTATTTCGGGAGTTTAATCGGGGATTTAAATATGTACATTTTAACGTATATCAAACCTCCCCACACTTGAACTTTGCTTGTCCTCAAGCAAACAACAAAACATAAAGAAACGAAAAACTCGCCAAAAGGCAACAAAGACAAAATATAGCCTGTACAAACGATAATAATCAAAGCCCACATAAGATATAAACAGGGGACAAGATACTCAAAAGCAACAACTCGCATCCGATCCACAAAGCGTGCTAACCCGTACACGACTCACAATGTTCACACACACTCGGTTCTATTTATGAAACTTACGTGTAATGTGTATGTGTAAATCGCTCCATCGCCAAGACAATGAATCGTGTAATATCATAAGCTTGTCAAAAGATCTAGTCTTCACCAACTAACGTGTGAAAAAGCACAAATCAAGAGGTCTTATGAGGGTTGTAATGTCAGGCAGGGGTAAGGGTGTGGAATGGAAATATAAACAGTGACGAAAAGGTTAAAACTCGGCGGTTAAGTCTAACTAAACTGAAGCAAAAACTACTATACAGGACACACGCGAACATAACCGCATTTTATTCAAATCGAGCTAAACACACAATTTCTAACTTTAAAGCTCTAAAAACTGCTCGATCACTGCTAACTCACCCTATTTTAGGGTGTTCTATTTTTATGGAATTTCTGGATTTTTTTTTTTTTTTTTGAATACAAATAAGATATA
Organism: Ambrosia artemisiifolia; assembly: GCA_032199755.1. Classification (NCBI taxonomy): domain Eukaryota; kingdom Viridiplantae; phylum Streptophyta; class Magnoliopsida; order Asterales; family Asteraceae; genus Ambrosia; species Ambrosia artemisiifolia. The sequence goes on from CM063524.1 coordinate 39,622,209, forward strand.
ACTGATATAGAAACACGAATATAAACAACAAACGGGCTCTATATATACAAACCCGAACCCGAACTATTTACAACGCAAAAACGAGTCAAACATTAACCTAAACCGAGCTTTAACACAAAAGGTTTAAAAGAAAAAAGGCTAAATTTGGGTAAGTGGCGAAATGGTACGGTAAACAAGAAAAAAAAAACGGGATTAGGTTCAACATGGTTAACTAGGGGATAATGTTTGGGTGCGGGAAAACAGATAAAACGAAAAGAAAAAGGCTCAAATCAAAAGGTTATCCTAAATGCCTCAATCATGTTCATACAGTCTCACACGTTTCTGATCTAAACAAGTATGCTAATGACAAGTTCTAAATTACACAAAACATCCGGCTCACTCACAAGCATGTCAAAGAAATAATATTTATACTATAAAGCTCAAATGCTCACGTAACCGGTAGGAAATGGGTGCAAGTGTACGAATCTAACATGCTAGTATCTCATCTGTTTGTCGCGCCTCGAGTTATCTTTATCAAAATTTAGTTAGGCTTGATGTTTAATAGTAGAATATATATATATATATGTACTTTTAAAGGTTGTTTTTTTTTTTTATAAATATATATATATACAAGAGGACAAACATCAAGATATAATCCCTCCCCACACTTGAACTTCACATTGTCCCCAATGTGACAATAGAAAGCGTTTATGAATTAGCTATCTATAGTGGGAAAAAGGAGAATAATACTCCCCTGGTGTTGAAGAAACGTCCGGGTAAACGGACGGCATGAGCCCCGATAACGGTGCTCGCAAGGTACCTGCACAACCAACATCCTCGACACAAACAAACTCATCAAACCCATTCATCCACATCATCAAATTAACTAAATTAAAGTACTGAAAGCGATAAAAATACTGAAAAGGAAATAGTTCAAAAACCAAATGCTAAAATGTCTTGGGTACGCAGACCCTGAAAATAACGTACTGAAAGCATAAATAAATAAATACTAACAACTGAAGTCATGCAAATGTGGCGACTACTGGTTCCCCCAACCCCTCTGGTGCTGGCTGGAGCTTCCTGGCTGGTCGCCAGGGGCACCTCTCTGAGTGAACCGGGGTGGACTGCTGAAGTATCCAGGGTGAGCTCTCTCCAAACCTGAAAATAAATAGTCAAAACCAGCACGGATATCGTCCTGCACCTGCTCCAAACCGGTGCACAGGTACTGCTGCTCGGTCTGGTAAGTCGCCTGCTGCGTGCTGATCTGCTGTACCGTCAGGTCCATGTTCTGGAATTGCTGGTAGAACTCTGGATAGGAGGGGATCCCAGGAGGCCATTGCTGCTCATCAGGGCGCGGTGGTGTCTGCGGTGGCGTCCCTGTCGGAAGGGGAGGCGATTCGCCTCCCTCGTGGCCATGGCCTCCCCCGGCTGCTCAACATCATCCATGTGCTCATCCTCAGGCACAGGAGGATACGGGTCCCAGATCACGTCATGTGAGATGAGGCGTGGTCCATTTGGTGTGCTCACTATTATATTCTGCTTTCCTTTCCCCAGTGAGCGCAGATCGATAAAGGACCCGTTTGTGACAACCTCCAGCTGGGCTTTGACCTCGTCGGTCAAGACGTCCAATACCTCACCTATCATGGTGATGTACTCACCCCCGTGAATCTGACTCCCGTCTTTGGTGCCCCCGGCAGTGAGAAAGAACTCGGCCATTCGAGCGGCCAAGTTCAAAGGGGCACCCTCAACTAGATGGTAAAAGTATAAAAGATCGGGAGTATGACAGTTCCCCGAACTGTCCTTTCAAGCACAAATGGTATGACTAAAAACGTGGTGGAGCAGTCAAAGCAACGGGTCCTTGATCTTGGTTGCCTTGGACTTTCGTGGATTATAAGGCGGTCCAATGGCAATCCGAGACCAAAAAGCCCCCCTCTCATCATTATCAGCAAAAGAATGCATTGTCGGGAAATCTTCTGACTCGGTCTCTAACTCATGATATATTCCCAGCATTCTTCCCAATCTAGCCACCGATATTCTATGCCATTTTCCCCCCAACCTGAACTTGATGTCTTTCTCATGAAATGTCTTTGGCTCCCCCTCTTTTGGTTTTTTATATTCGTAGGTAGCTAAAAACTCGATCGTAGGTTGAAGGTACACCGGTTTGTTTATGGTCAATAGTTTAAGCATCTGAGGCGAAACCGCACAACAGTCTATATTGAAGGGCCGGTTGACCAAACCGTAGAGGAGATCGATCAGGTGCACGGCCGTGCACCTGACCGTGCAGCTGACCGTGCACAAACCAGTGCACTGGGGTGCAAGATTAGGTGCAAAGGGATGTGCACGGTCAGGTGCACGGCCGTGCTCCTGGCCGTGCAAGCCCAAAAAGCCCAGATTTTTCACATGGGATATAAATACTTCTTAACTTCATAAAACCCTAATACCTTGCACCCCCAAACCGCACAACACGTTCCCCTTGACAAAAATACCCGAAATCATCACTTTTTGGCTAAAAATCATCACTCTCCTCCCTCTAACAAACTAAGGTATGAATCTCTTCATATTATTGCACTTATATTCGAAGTTTTTAGTTTAGATCTGTGTTATTTTCGTATGATAGGTCTTGATTTGGGGGTTTTCTTCATAAAGTTTAATAAACCCCCAAATTATTGTTTAATCTTGTTTAGTTTTAATTAATGTAGTATGGTTTTTGTATATTGTTGATGAATCAGTGCACATTCCACCCCAAATCGTTTTTTACATTGTTTATCTTTGAACCATAGATAAGATTTGGGGGTTTTTGGGAACAAGTTGCAAAAATTCGAAAATTTTGCAAACAGATCAGTCATGCACGGCCAAGCGCACGCCCGTGCAGCTGACCGTGCATGGTCATGTGCACTTCAGTGCACAGGATGTGCACCCCCTGCCACCAGCTGGTAAATCAAGGCTGCACGGCCAGGTGCACGGCCGTGCACCAGACCGTGCACCCTTAGCAGATTCACAACAGAATGTTCAGAAGTCCATTTTGGACATCCGGGACTTCTATTTTTGGTATTCTAACAGCTGAATGTCAATATTTTTGTGCAGATGGTGAACAAGTTCACCAATTTTGATAACCGAGATGCCAGGGACGCCCCGTGCATCCCAGAATTCGCCAAGTTGTGGAACCGGAGACGGTCGATTGGGCATCCCCTTCGACTCAACCTGGAGTTGTTGGACACGCTTAACCAGCGTGCCAGGTTTGAGGAGATGGTTTCGCCTCAGATGCTTAAACTATTGACCATAAACAAACCGGTGTACCTTCAACCTACGATCGAGTTTTTAGCTACCTACGAATATAAAAAACCAAAAGAGGGGGAGCCAAAGACATTTCATGAGAAAGACATCAAGTTCAGGTTGGGGGGAAAATGGCATAGAATATCGGTGGCTAGATTGGGAAGAATGCTGGGAATATATCATGAGTTAGAGACCGAGTCAGAAGATTTCCCGACAACGCATTCTTTTGCTGATAATGATGAGAGAGGGGGCTTTTTGGTCTCGGATTGCCATTGGACCGCCTTATAATCCACGAAAGTCCAAGGCAACCAAGATCAAGGACCCATTGCTTCGACTGCTCCACCACGTTTTTAGTCATACCATTTGTGCTCGAAAGGACAGTTCGGGGAACTGTCCTACTCCCGATCTTTTATACTTTTACCATCTAGTTGAGGGTGCCCCTTTGAACATGGCCGCTCGAATGGCCGAGTTCTTTCTCACTGCCGGGGGCACCAAAGACGGGAGTCAGATTCACGGGGGTGAGTACATCACCATGATAGGTGAGGCATTGGACGTCTTGACCGACGAGGTCAAAGCCCAGCTGGAGGTTGTCACAAACGGGTCCTTTATCGATCTGCGCTCACTGGGGAAAGGAAAGCAGAATATAATAGTGAGCACACCAAATGGACCACGCCTCATCTCACATGACGTGATCTGGGACCCGTATCCTCCTGTGCCTGAGGATGAGCACATGGATGATGTTGAGCAGCCGGGGGGAGGCCATGGCCACGAGGGAGGCGAATCGCCTCCCCTTCCGACACGGACGCCACCGCAGACACCACCGCGCCCTAATGAGCAGCAATGGCCTCCTGGGATCCCCTCCTATCCAGAGTTCTACCAGCAATTCCAGAACATGGACCTGACGGTACAGCAGATCAGCACGCAGCAGGCGACTTACCAGACCGAGCAGCAGTACCTGCGCACCGGTTTGGAGCAGGTGCAGGACGATATCCGTGCTGGTTTTGACTATTTATTTTCAGGTTTGGAGAGAGCTCACCCTGGATACTTCAGCAGTCCACCCCGGTTCACTCAGAGAGGTGCCCCTGGCGACCAGCCAGGAAGCTCCAGCCAGCACCAGAGGGGTTGGGGGAACCAGTAGCCGCCACATTTGCATGACTTCAGTTGTTAGTATTTATTTATTTATGCTTTCAGTACGTTATTTTCAGGGTCTGCGTACCCAAGACATTTTAGCATTTGGTTTTTGAACTATTTCCTTTTCAGTATTTTTATCGCTTTCAGTACTTTAATTTAGTTAATTTGATGATGTGGATGAATGGGTTTGATGAGTTTGTTTGTGTCGAGGATGTTGGTTGTGCAGGTACCTGGCGAGCACCGTTATCGGGGCTCATGCCGTCCGTTTACCCGGACGTTTCTTCAACACCAGGGGAGTATTATTCTCCTTTTTCCCACTATAGATAGCTAATTCATAAACGCTTTCTATTGTCACATTGGGGACAATGTGAAGTTCAAGTGTGGGGAGGGATTATATCTTGATGTTTGTCCTCTTATCGGGGCTCATGCCGTCCATTTACCCGGACGTTTCTTCAACACCAGGGGAGTATTATTCTCCTTTTTCCCACTATAGATAGCTAATTCATAAACGCTTTCTATTGTCACATTGGGGACAATGTGAAGTTCAAGTGTGGGGAGGGATTATATCTTGATGTTTGTCCTCTTGTATATATATATATTTATAAAAAAAAAAAAAACCTTTAAAAGTACATATATATATATTCTACTATTAAACATCAAGCCTAACTAAATTTTGATAAAGATAACTCGAGGCGCGACAAACAGATGAGATACGAGCGTGTTAGATTCGTACACTTGCACCCATTTCCTACCGGTTACGTGAGCATTTGAGCTTTATAGTATAAATATTATTTCTTTGACATGCTTGTGAGTGAGCCGGATGTTTTGTGTAATTTAGAACTTGTCATTAGCATACTTGTTTAGATCAGAAACGTGTGAGACTGTATGAACATGATTGAGGCATTTAGGATAACCTTTTGATTTGAGCCTTTTTCTTTTCGTTTTATCTGTTTTCCCGCACCCAAACATTATCCCCTAGTTAACCATGTTGAACCTAATCCCGTTTTTTTTTCTTGTTTACCGTACCATTTCGCCACTTACCCAAATTTAGCCTTTTTCTTTTAAACCTTTTGTGTTAAAGCTCGGTTTAGGTTAATGTTTGACTCGTTTTTGCGTTGTAAATAGTTCGGGTTCGGGTTTGTATATATAGAGCCCGTTTGTTGTTTATATTCGTGTTTCTATATCAGTTATATCTTATTTGTATTCAAAAAAAAAAAAAAAATCCAGAAATTCCATAAAAATAGAACACCCTAAAATAGGGTGAGTTAGCAGTGATCGAGCAGTTTTTAGAGCTTTAAAGTTAGAAATTGTGTGTTTAGCTCGATTTGAATAAAATGCGGTTATGTTCGCGTGTGTCCTGTATAGTAGTTTTTGCTTCAGTTTAGTTAGACTTAACCGCCGAGTTTTAACCTTTTCGTCACTGTTTATATTTCCATTCCACACCCTTACCCCTGCCTGACATTACAACCCTCATAAGACCTCTTGATTTGTGCTTTTTCACACGTTAGTTGGTGAAGACTAGATCTTTTGACAAGCTTATGATATTACACGATTCATTGTCTTGGCGATGGAGCGATTTACACATACACATTACACGTATGTTTCATAAATAGAACCGAGTGTGTGTGAACATTGTGAGTCGTGTACGGGTTAGCACGCTTTGTGGATCGGATGCGAGTTGTTGCTTTTGAGTATCTTGTCCCCTGTTAATATCTTATGTGGGCTTTGATTATTATCGTTTGTACAGGCTATATTTTGTCTTTGTTGCCTTTTGGCGAGTTTTTCGTTTCTTTATGTTTTGTTGTTTGCTTGAGGACAAGCAAAGTACAAGTGTGGGGAGGTTTGATATACGTTAAAATGTACATATTTAAATCCCCGATTAAACTCCCGAAATACGCGTTTTCGACCCTAATTGCACGAAATTGGTACTTAATCGCTTTATATATTTATTTCAGGTCTTAAACGGCGCCGCGAAGAAAAGTCGAAGAAACCGGGCTAAAAACGGACAAGACGGACAACTTCTACAAAATTTCCCAAGTCTGGAAGTTGTGCACGGGGGTGCCAAATCTGTGCACCCCCGTGCGAGGCCTGCACACCCAGGTGCACAGGCAGTGCACTCCCAATTTTACTCGGCAACCAGGTGATCAGCACGGTCGTGCACATTGTTGGCACCCCCGTGCCAACACAAGATATTTTCAGAAGCCACCAGCCACTTGCCCACTAGCCCACTTGCACGTCAAGTCAACAAAGCAGCAGTGCACGGCCAGGCGCACGGCCGTGCACCAGACCGTGCACCACTTCGAATCAGCCTTAAATACAGAGCAACACCCACTGTGAACATCATTGGGTTTTGGAGACAACTTTGGGGCGATTTTTCGGACGATCTAAGCTGCTGGAAAGGAGTGGAACAAGCTCGGGAACTCATCCTAATCGTCTAACATCATCCAATCCTTCACATTCAAGATTTATGGTTTGATCTATAAACTTTAAGTTTGTTCAAATCTGAATATTTTGGCTTGTTTGTGTCGTTTATGTATTGTAATATAGTCTACGGATAATATCTAGTAATCGTTTGTAGTTAAAACAATCGTTTGTATGAAATCGCGTTTTGTATGAATTTGGCGTTTTTCATGTTTGGATCTTGATGATCATAGTGCAACCTTATCTCGTTGTTGTTGGATTTATGTTTATGTTTTAGTGACTTTGATGATTGTCGAATGTGTTAGGCGGATTACTTGTTGAAGAAACCGTCCGTTTAATCGTCCGGTAGTAAACTAGTTAACTTGTTGATAAAGTTTACACCATGAAACTGTAACCGGGTATTGGTTTGGTTAAAGTCGCTTGAATGATGGTTATGAATGTTTACCGGCACGTAAAAGAGTTTTAAAAGCTTAATGGTGTTGTTACCAATCTTTGACACGGTTAAATATCTTTGTTAGTTATTTTGGTAAAAATAGCGATCTTAGTAGATTTGTGTTCAAAGTTGGTAAAATGGAATAGGTTGTGAAATGATCTACTTTATGCTAGTTTAGGTGGTCGTATTGTGTATTCGATATTGCTTTCCCAAACTAGTGCGGTTGAGGATTCCCGAAAGGTGATACTAACCTTTATTTAAAGACCCACATGAGATTATATCAGCTGCTCGCTAATGAACAACTTGAAGTGGTTAACGTGTGTATTCGTGTTAGCTTTCTGTATAGTTGTCATGTTAGGATGCCTGAGAGGGACACTAACTGTTGGAAAATGGGAATGTTGATCACACGCTTGTGTTTCATATGATTTGTAGATGACATGCTAGGGTTGTGTTTATAGTTATATTTTCTATTTGGAGTCTTATATATGTTATTTACATGCTTTAGAATTAATTTAGTTTTAAACAAAAACCCAAACTTATCTTTTACCTACTGGTGAATCGGGGATAGAGTTTTAGTACCATTGCTCCGCGCGCGTCCATGGATCGATACTTGGTTCTTATCTGTACTTACTACATATATGACAGGGTACACTTGCCCTAGTGTGTGTGTTTTAATATGAAGGTCGGAACCATTTTTATAAATATTAAAGCAAAACGTGTGTTAAAATCCATTGTAAAATATGTATAGTTACGCACACGTCAGACGACCCTCCTCGTCAAGAAATGCATACTCAAGATGCAGTGGGAGCTCTTTCAGCTCCAGAGACGGTGGATCCTCCATAGATGGTTTTGACTTCTCCTTTTCCTCTCGCTCAATCTCAACAAAATGCTCTGGACTCTAGGAACCATCCTCACCGATCTGATAGACCGACTACTCAACTCTATGGCCCTCCTTCGCAATGCCATCTAGGTTCCCACACAACAGATGTGTGTCCACAACATCTACCTCTAAAGTACCCCGAACATGAGAGCTGACACACTGGTCTACTATATCAGACATCCTCACCAATAAGCAAAAACTTGAGGACCTGTCCTGCGTGTTGTTTAACGAGAACTGCTCTGCAATTCTGCAGAATCGACTGCCCATGAAGATGGGAGATCCTCATCCCTTGTTTGATAGGTAACATGACTGTCAGCAATGCACTTGCAGACTTGGGTGCCAGCATAAACCTGATGCCTTATAAGGTTTTTGAGAAGTTGGAGCTGGGTGAGCCTTCACCCACCAGGATGAGTATAAGACTTGCTGATCGTTCGATCAAGTATTCGTGGGGATTTGTTGAGAATATGCTTTTCAAGATTGACAAATTTGTATTCCCCGTGGACTTTGTCATCCTAGACATGGATGAGGATTCAAAGGTGCCCCTGATCCTCGGACGTCCTTTCCTTAACACGGCTAGGACGATTGTTGCTGTGGCTGCGGGCCAACTCACACTCCAGGTGAAAGATGAGCATGTGACTTTTGATGTTCAAAGGTCAATGCGTCATCCTGAGAGTCAGGATGCACACTATACTATCTTGATATAGTAGATACATGTGTCGGTTCTCGCTTTCGTGGCACTATTGATGAGAATGTTTCGGACACACATCTGTTGTGTGGGAACCTAGATGGCATTATGAAGGACGGTCATAGAATTGAGTAGTCGGTCTATCAGATCGGTGATGATGGTTCCCAGAGTCCGGAGCATTTTGTTGAGATCGATCGTGAGGAGAAAGAGAAGTCGAAACCATCTGTGGAGGATCCACCATCTTAGGAGCTGAAAGAGCTCCCACCGCATCTAGAGTATGCATTTCTTGATGAGGAGGGTCGTCTACCTGTGATTATTTCATCTTCATTGTCTGCAGAGGAGAAGAGCGAGTTGCTCAGAGTGCTTAGACTTCATAAGAGGGCCATCGCGTGGAAGATTATGGACATAAAGGGAATCAATCCCTCCTTTTGTACACATAAAATCTTGATGGAGGATGTCCATAAGCCCTGTGCGCAACACCAGAGGCGTTTGAACCCCAATATGCAGGAGGTTGTTAAATCTAAGGTCATCAAATTGTTAAATGCGGGATTGATATATCCGATCTCAGACTCAGTGTGGGTGAGTCCAATACACGTCGTGCCTAAGAAAGGTGGCATGATGGTGGTTACGAATGATAGGAATAAGCTTATACCTACGAGAACCGTCACCGGATGGCGAGTTTGCATTGACTACCGCAAACTCAATGACGCCACCCGAAAGGATCACTTCCCGCTTCCATTCATCGACCAGTGGACCAGGATAAGACGGCCTTCACATGCCTTTTTGGCACATTCGCCTACTGGCGTATACCATTCGGGTTGTGTAATGCACCAGCGACCTTCCAGCTTTGCATGGGGGGCAATCTTTCATTACATGAACGAGGACTCCATGGATGATTTTTCTGTCTTCCGGAGTTCGTTCGATAAGTGTCTTAAGAATTTGGAGCGGATGTTATAGTAGTGTGAGGAGACCAGTCTTGTGCTCAACTAGGAAAAATGCCACTTCATGGTGAAAGAAGGAGTAGTCATGGGGCATAAGGTCTCCCAAGCTGGGTTGGAGGTTGATTCAGCCAAGGTGGACATCATTTCTAGACTCCCACACCCACCTCTGTTAGAGCGATCCGCAGTTTCCTGGGTCATGCAGGGTTTTACAGACGATTCATAAAAGACTTTTCTAAAATCGCTCGTCCCATGACCCGGTTATTGGATAAGGATGCACCTTTTGTTTTTGGTGTTGAGTGTTTGAAGGCATTTGGTCTTCTTAAGTGTTTGCTTGTGGAGACCCCTATCTTGGTGGCGCCTGACTGGGCGCTGCCATTCGAGATCATGTGTGATGCGGGTGATTTCGCGATAGGGGAGGTCTTGGGACAACGGAAGGACAAGCACTTCCACCCAATCTACTACGCCAACAAGACTCTGCATGATGCGCAGGAGAATTATACAACCACAGACGCCGAGCTTATGGTCGTAGTGTTTGCATTTGACAAATTTAGATCATACTTGGTGTTGTCCAAGACGATTGTGTATACGGATCATGCAGCAATTAGATACCTTTTCAGCAAGCAGGACGTGAAACCACGCCTAATCTGGTGGATCTTATTGCTGCAGGAATTCGATATAGAGATTCAAGACAAAAAAGGTGCCCTGAATGTTGCTGCTGACCATCTGTCTAGACTGGAGCATGCAGATGCTGAGGATTCGACGTGGGAGACAATCAATGACAACTTCCCACACAAGTACTTAATGAGTATCGAGTCTGTTGATGATGTGTCGCCATGGTTTGCAGATTTTAGGAACTACCTCGTCTGCGGGATCCTTATCAAAGGATTGTCGCACCAGCAAAAAAGGAAGTTCTTTGTAGAGCTTAAGCATTATTTTTGGGATGACCCATTCTTGTTCAGGGTCGGGGCGGATCAGCTGATTCGTCGTTGTGTTTTTGGGGTTGAGGCAACTCAGATTTTGAAGGATTGTCACGGGGGGGCCTACCGGAGGTCACCATGGAGCAACTACACTACTAAAAAGTGTTAAGACTCCGGGTTTTATTGGCCCACTTTCTTTCGTGATGCTCAGGTCTTGGTCGGTGCATGTGATTCGTGCCAGAGGGCGACGAACATATCGGCACGCGACCAAATGCCGCAGAACCCGATCCAGGTCTGTGAAGACTTTGACATTTGGGGAATTGACTACATGAGACCGTTCCCCTCCTCACGGGGTAATAAATATATACTTGTGGCGGTTGACTACGTGTCCAAGTGGACGGAGGTGCAAGCCTTACCCACAAATGATGCCCGAGTTGTTGTGAGGTTTGTACGGAACTTGAGAGAGCGTTGGCACATTATGGTGTGCACCACAGATTATCTACCCCGTATCATCTACAGACGAGTAGGCAGGTGGAGGTCATGAACTAGGGGTTGAAAAGAATCCTTGAGCGGTCGGTAAGCCAAAACCGCAAGGATTGGGCTGACAAGTTGAATGACGCATTTTTGGCCTTCCAGACCGCATATAAGATGCCTATCGTGACGACGCCCTTTAGGATTGTTTATGGGAAGGCGTGTCATCTCCCAGTCGAGCTTGAGCATAGGGCTTTCTGGGCTCTGAAGACAACGAACATGGATATGAAGACCGGCGGTGAGACCCGTTTCTTGCAGATTCATGAGCTGGAGGAGCTGAGACAGCAAGCCTATGATAGCTCGGTTTTGTATAAAGAGCGCACCAAGAGATTGCATGACAGTCGCCTGAAGCACCGAAAAGACTTTCGGGAAGGCGACTTGGTCCTGCTTTATATTTCTCACCTGCGTCTTGATATACGTTAAAATATACATATATAAATCCCCGATTAAACTCCCAAATTACGCGTTTTCGACCGTAATTGCACGAATTCGGTACTTAACCGCTTTATATGTTTATTGCAGGTCTTAAGCGACGCCCCAAAGACAAAATCGAAGAAATCGGACGAAATCTGGACTAAACGGAAAGTTGCTGCACAATCAGGCGAATCTGGACAATGTCTCGGACACATAGGGTTGCACTGCCAGTGCAGCTGCTAGTGCACACCAGGTTCCCGAACACACAGATCAGCACTCCCGTGCAACAGACCGTGCAACCCACTTTCCTCGGCTGCACTGTCAGTGCACCAGGCAGTGCACAAAATGTTCTCGGACAAACCCTGATCAGCACGACCGTGCACCCCAAGTGCACGACCGTGCGAGTCCCAAGATATTTCTAGGAACCAATTGACAACTTGCCTGTCATATCAAAAGTTAAAGTGGACGACCGTGCACAAAGCCAAAATTTCTATTAAAACAGAGCAGAACTCAATGATCAAGTAATGGGCAATTTCTGGGCGATTTGGGGCGATTTCCAGGGATGAAGAACTGCTGAACAGGCGATGAACAAGCTCGGAAACTCATCCGGATAATCTATCATCATCCAATCCATCACATTAGCATTTTTATGGTTTGATCTTATAATCTATTTCTGTATCAAATCTGATTTTGTATGTTTATTGTGATGTTATTGTTATAGGTTGTATGCCTACGAGTAAAAACACTAGTAGTTAGTATGTAAAAACAATCATTTGTGTAGTTTAATCATGTCTTGTATGATGTTGGTGTTTTTCATGTTGAATCTTGATGATCATAATGCAACCTCGTTTCATTGTTAATGGATTTGTAGTTATGTTGGATTGACTTTGATGATTGTCGTTTGTGTTAAGCGGATACATGTTGAAAAACCGTCCGTTTAATCAACCGGTAGTAGACTAGTTAACTTGTTAATAAGTTTACACCATGAAACTGTAATCGGGTATTGGTTTGGTTAAAGTCAGACGAATAATGATTAGAAATGCTTACCGGCACGTAAAAGGGTTTAAAAAGCTTAATGGTGTTGTTACTAATCTTTGACACGGTTAATGATCTTTGCTAGTTATTTTGATTAAAATGGCGATCTTAGTAGAATTGTGTTCAAAGTTGGTAAAATGGAATATGGTTGTGAAATGCTCTACTTTATGCTAGTCTCGGCGGTTGCATTGTGTATTCGGTATTGCTTTCCTTGATTAGTGAGGTTAGAAAACTCTTAACAGATGACTAACTTATCTTTAGAAGATTTGCATGAGATCATATCAGCTGCTCGCTAATGAACAATTTGAGGTGGTTAACGTGTGTTTATCACGGCTTTCCGTATAGTTGTCATGTTAGGATTCCCGAAAGGGATACTAATTGTCTGAAAATGGGAATGTTGATCACATACCTTTGTATCATATGATATATAAATGACATGGTAGGATTGGTATTATATAGTCTTTATAGTTATATTTTAATATTTGGAGTCTTACATATGTTAGTTTAATGTTTTAAGATTAATTTAGTTTAAACAAACTTCAAACTATCTTTTACTGGTAAATCGGGGATAGAGTTTAAGTACTATTGCGTCCGCTCGCGTCCATGGATCGATATCTGGTTCTTATCTCAGCCTTGGTTTTAAAAAGCGCGCTCGAGGCGCGCTTAAGCGCAAGGCGCACCTAGGCGCAACCCCGTGCGCCTTATGTAACCCTAGGCGAGCAGTGTGAAAAAAGCGCAAGAAAAGCGCAAAAGGCGCCCTAAAAGCGCAAAAAGCGCATGAAAAAAGCGCACTAAAAGCGTGCTTTTAGTACACATGCTGTTTTTGTGCTTAAAATTGTTATACATGTAGCTAAAAAGGTTGTACATTCAAGTTAAATCATATATATACCTTATTTGTATATATATATTTTGAGTAAATAATCTTAAAAACCTATAGCATATATAAAAAAAATTATATAATCGTCTTGCGCCTCGCGTACGAAAAGCCCACCGCTTTTGCCTATGCTCTTTGCGCCTCGATTTTAGACCTCGTCGCTTTTGTGCGCTTCGCGCTTTTTAAAACCAAGATCTCAGCTTACTACATATATGACAGGGTACACTTGCCTTTATGTGTGTGTTTTAATGTTAAGGTCTAAACCATTTTTTATAAATATTAAAACCAAACGTGTGTTAAAATCAATGCTAAATTATGTGTACTCGCGCACACGTCATATATCAACATCCTACCCATCCTTTTTTAACATAAATGTGTCGTGTAGGCTGCACCCTATATGATACAACGTATTACGACGCTTTATAGGTCACCCATCCTCTTGTAACATCCTACCCATCCTTTTTAAGTGTGAAAAAAAAATACTTGGACCTATAGGACACATATAGGCTGACCGGTGGAAGAATCGCTACCCCTTCCATCTTAGCTGTTTGCCATCAATAGCTCTCCCCCCCCCCCCCCACCACACACACCCACCCACCCCACCCTTGTTTTCTTGAGCGCCATTAGGGAGGGGGCGCTATTGTCTGTCCGTTGCTACGATAACGAAGGCCAACGGCCAAAATTGGTGGAATTTATTATATTTTAATTGTTTTAACCGTTTCAAACGGTCTAATTTTAAGAAGTAAATAAAAATTAAACCTCTATATATGTTATATGTTATTCATCATCCACTCCATTTTATAAACCAAACTCACTCCATATACATTCGTATTACTTTGATTTTTTTTATTTAATCTTCAAGTGGCAAACTATACCCCAAATCCAATAGTGAGGTCTTTAATATTTATTTGTGGTTTTGATATTTTAATTTTATGTTTTTTATGGCATGTTTTGTTATGTTATATATGTTTTTTAAAAGTTGCGTATTTTTATTTGTTTTATGTACTTTTTGTTAAATTCTAATAAAAAATAATAAAGAAATGATTGAGTATCGATTGAGGGGACTTTATTTTATTTCCTGGTAGTTATTAGACCGGGTGTAGTGGAAGCGTTATGGGGCGTGATTTGGAGATATAGCGCCGGTAACACCGGAACTATGGGGCGCTATAGCCCAAAAAACATGTATGGCGCCATTTCAATAACGCCTGTGCAAGTTTTTTATAGCCAATGGCTATATGACACGTGGACGAGCAGAAGAAAAAACGGTCCAAAAAAAATCAAACGGTGGGTGATGATGAATTAGAAGGTGGTGGTGGTGGTGATGATGAAGAAGAAGAAGGTGGAGGTGGTGGTGATGAAGATGGCGGCGGAGGTGGTGGGTGATGATGAAGAAGAAGGTGAACGTGGTGGTGATGATGAAGGAAGATGATGATGGTGGCTGATGGTGGTGTACGGTGGTGGTGATGAGGAAGAAGGGTTTGGGATGGTGATGATGTTTGTGGTCTCAGACAAAGAAGAAGAAGAAGGTTTAGTTTTGATTTTTTTTTTTTCTAATAAATAGCGCCCCTTTTTCACACTCCCACTACACCCCTTTTTCACTTTATCTCTCCATGCTGACTCAGCAGCCACGTGGACCAATCAGAAAGGGGGGCTTTATATATAAAGCCCCCCACTACACATAGTCTTAGGGGGGCTTTATTGTAACACCTTTTAACGTGGTGTCACGGCTCCATTTTGCACCATGTAACCTCAAATGTCAAATGGAATTACCAAGCAAATAGTGCTACGCGTCGTATAAAGCTCCAGTGGGATGTGTAGATATCAAGATGTCTAATTATCCCTTACTAGTTTTTTACCCGTGTCGCGCGTTGCGGCGACAACCTAGCTTCGTTACACGCATTACGATGATAACACTAACATACATGCGTTACTATGCTGGCATTAACGTGAGTTTGTTGTACGACATATACAACAAAGCCCTAACGTGATTTTGACTTGTTAAGCCATTACCCATGCTTCGTCACAAAGCCTATATATATTATTTAAGCATTCAAAATTATTTTAACTAAGGATGAAATATTGCAACATATATCAACATCAACCATGTGAACAGGAAGTTCGAACGCCATGTGCATTTGGTTAACTTTTTTTTAGTTTCATATTTATTTGTTACCTATTGCGTGGTTTGGCAGCATATATGGTTTAACATAGTGGAGATAATATATTATATTTTAGTTGATAAAGAACTTAAAGGTCACCTACTTCAACTACTTTCACAATTCACAACACAGTTTTAGTCTGCGTCTCTCTGCATATAGTATACATCACCACCGTCCCATCTTTAGCTCCTTCCTCCATCGTCAACGTGACGACTTCTAAGCCTCATTTTTTCTTGCATATTAAAATACATGTCTAGAGAGAGATGAGAGGGTTTACAGAGACAAATGGAATTGGCGGACGGCCTCAAATGGTGAAGAGCATGGTGGGCTCTGCTTTCCTGTAGAGACGGTCTCATGCAGCTGCAGAGGTTGCATCTCCGTCGACCTATCAACTTAAACCCCATGGAAATGAAGGATGCCGTGTGCAGAACGACCACCGGTGATGAGTTGTTTGGCGGTGAAACAACTGTTAAACCATCGTCGCCTAACCACCAACGGGGTTGGGCTACGTACGGTGTAGAGGGGCAGTAGCAGCCGGCACGACGAAGAGGGGCACCGTGGTTACCACAATTAGCCGGAACCACCTTTGTCGCCATAACACCCACAACCGGCAGCACCGTCATCACCTTCCGTTTCTCCTCACCGGGAAAAGGAGGAAGCCGTCCGAAGGCTATCGACAGTCCCTCCCTCTCTCTTTCTTAACCGAAGTTCTCGATTTCGTTGCTATCCCTCAGGTAAGTGGTACACTCTGTTTTTATAACAGGTAAAAGATGGTAAACAACCCACGGAACCGACAACCGGGTTAACCGGTCAACGATAGGCAAGGAGGGATTGTACAAAAGAAGGACCAGACAACAGCAAGTGCCACCGCCGAGGAGAATCGGAACGACGACCTGTTGATTAAAGGAAAGACGCCAACCAACTGAACTGTGTTCGGAACGGTATGTTGTTGCTCGGGAAAAAGAGATGGACACCATGAAAGGGTAACCTCGTAAAAGTAGAAGCAGGAGGGTAGAATTGTCATTCGGTAGTGCTACTGTTCCGCTACAGTAGTTTCTGTGAGTACAGCCGACTTTACAAATTGATATATACTAGTATTTTGCCCGCCGCGCGTTGCGGCGGCGCGCGGCGGGACGAATCGTGTAGTAACATGCGAAAGCGTAAAACAAAATGCGCTACACCTAATTCGTAGAACACAATGCGCAAAAGAAAATTGCTAAAAAACTGTAAACACAATGTTTTTAACTTGGTTGTTGCCCCGCGGACACGTATCTAGCCCGGTATCAGGACCGCATGGTTAAAAGGTAGGCGCTTTACCAACCAAGCCATAACGATTTTGACACAACCACGTAAGAAAAACGGTAGCCTACACACGATTACGTGAATACACTCACGTAAACAAACCATTCTATATATATTAATGCGAGAGCTCTTGCAAATAGTGGGCTTTGGCCCTTTTTTTTTTGCCCCACTTTTTTTTTTTTTTTTTTTTCCTTAGGTTTTTTTTTTACGTTTTTGCCACCAACATTTTGGTTAGGTTTTTTTTTCCCTGTTTTGGCCACATTTTATTTATTTTTCCTTTATTTAGGTTCTTTTTTTCCCATTTAGGCCACCAACTTTTTGGTTACGTTTTATTTTCCCTGATTTTTGTTTTTTTCCCCTTTTGACCACCAATTTTTTTGTTCTCTTTTTTTTTCCCCATTTTCCTTAGGTTTTTTTTTTACGTTTTTGCCACCAACATTTTGGGTAGGTTTTTTTTTCCCTGTTTTGGCCACATTTTATTTATTTTTCCTTTATTTAGGTTCTTTTTTTCCCATTTAGGCCACCAACTTTTTGGTTACGTTTTATTTTCCCTGATTTTTGTTTTTTTCCCCTTTTGACCACCAATTTTTTTGTTCTCTTTTTTTTTCCCCATTTTTGACACAATTTATTTCTCTTTTTTTATCGTACTGTCCGTCTACGTTCGTCTGCAACACCCGCTCTTTAACTCAATTTGCTCTACGTTCGTATAGTGTTTTCGTCTACGTTTGTATAGTATTTTTTTGCGTAGCGTTTGTCTACGTTCGTATAGTACGTTCGTCTCCGTTCGTCTACGTTTTTTTTTCGTTGTCTTCGTCTACATTCGTATAGTACTTTCGTCTCTGTTCGTCAACGTTTTTTTTACGTAGCGTTCGTCTATGTTCGTATAGTATTTTTGTTTCCGTTCCTCTGCAACACCTGATGTTTTCGTCTCCGTTCGTATACGTTTTTTTAACGTACTTTTCATGTACGTTCGTATAGTATTTTCGTCTCCGTTCATGCCTACTGTTAATCTTAGGTTTAAAATTATATATAGACGTAACACCCTTTTACGCCTCCATCTTACACCGCTGTTTGCACGGTTGTGGCACAACGCGCCACAAGATATATCGCGCAACGCGCGATCGTTAAAACACCTAGTTTAATAAAATGTACAGCTCAACACACACATATGATTAACTTCTAGAAATTAGAACAACTCATAATGGCAGCACACTAACTTCACTGCATAGCTTATTTCATATAGCTTGAAAGCTACGCATACATACATCTACTTACAAATATGGAAGGAATGGAGACGACACTCTGCACAAATGAGAAACAAAAAGAGAGAGATAATATCACCGAAAGCAGTCACCTTCTCCGAGTTTTTGCCCCTCACTCACACTCTCTGGTGAAACATGTCGTTTCCGCTTGCCGGAAAAATCTCCGGTACACTCCAGCGACCATCACCATGTATGGTTGTCCCAAAGTTTCCGTCCCCTACTTGACCTACGCATACGCAATTTGTTAACCATTTGTGTTGTTTTTATGAGAATCGAAAGCGGCGGCGATGGTGAGATCAGAGGAGGAAGAGAAGGGGAGACCAGTGGGTCTCTGGCGGTTCCTGATGGTCGACCTCCGGCCAAGCGACGACCACAACACCGTCCTACAAACACACCTCACTCACACCTATACTTTTAGAGAGAGAACCAAAAGATCTTGTCCGCTTCTGGTCGAGCCACATTCGGAGCAGTGGTGGGTCGACCCTCGCCCTATACGGCTATATCAATCCCAAAACGGTGTTCAGGGTGATACAAATAGCCATGGTTTTTGCTGACGTTTTGCCGCGGTCGCCACCGACGGAACATGCTGTGGGCAGGAACGTCACTTCAGCCTATTAGATGTTAGCGGAAGGTTGGGTTGCTCTGTAGTTACATGTGTAGAGCTGGATAGATGAGGATGAAGAATATGGCACGTGGGTTGTTGAGTAAAGAACTGGATAGCTGGCAAGATATGAGTGGAGGAGGTTTGTACAGTGATTTATGTGAGGGAACCTAAAGTTGCTAATTGATATATATACAATACAATGTTATTTAGTGGTGTCCATTAGTTGCCCGCCCTACTAGTCAAATTTGAAACACCTCTCCAACTCCCAGAAGTTTGACTTCCACAAAAGAAACCTACTGATTTGTTATCTCTTGACAATTGGCAATTAAAATATCCAAATTGACCCCACTTTTTTCATGGAAGGCGTCTCAAGTATTGCAACTTGCACCGTTGTTTCTTGTTTTCCTTGCTAAATCTCAAAAAACAATATTCCTTTTGATAACCCAATATCATTATTTATATCATCCTAAGATTTAGATAAATTATATATGGCATGTGTTAGTTGATGAGTTGAAACAGTTCATGGCTGCTCCTAATCCGTATGCACCAGCTTTGTGTCATTTTCCTTTTGACTTTGTCTTTATATTGGTTATTTTAGTATTGTGTTTGATCATAGCTGATAAATAAAAAATAATTCAACAAAAAAGAATACCTGCTTCATATTTTAGTATTGTGTTCATGGAGAAGGAGCTGAATGATGATGATGTCATAGTAGAGATTTCAGGTGCTGCTGAAGAAAAATCAAATTCTAGTGACCCAAATGGGGAGATGAAGGTTGAGGGGATTGAGAAACAAGAATCTGGTTCTTACTCATTTAAGAAGTATCTTGACCCACCACCACTTGTTACTACTGTTCAG
This sequence comes from Ambrosia artemisiifolia, assembly GCA_032199755.1. Classification (NCBI taxonomy): domain Eukaryota; kingdom Viridiplantae; phylum Streptophyta; class Magnoliopsida; order Asterales; family Asteraceae; genus Ambrosia; species Ambrosia artemisiifolia. The sequence continues at coordinate 39,641,908 of CM063524.1, forward strand.
GCGGTTCAATCAAATCAAGATTCGGGTCTCAGATCAAGGCAAAAACCACCATCGTTTAAGGGCGTGGGCCCTTCGACTATAGAGATATCAAATAGTAATCCAGTTGCAGTCCTGAAAGCCGATGAAGACACTACCAAAAGATCATTGGCCCAATCTCCATACCCGAAGGCGAAATCAAGAATCATTGAACCTGTGGCTCCTAGCAACAGGAAGGTGGAAAACGATAAAGGGGATACCTTAGAAAAGATAAACACCCCCAAAGTCACCCCTCCAATAACACCTAGAACACCATTGTTGGTGTCACAAGGAGAAGAGGATGATGATGAGGATGTATATTATACAAGAATTATCGAACAGAATCGGACAGGAAAACGATCTAAGAAATTCAAGGTTTGGTTTTTCATCGAGGTCAGTTTATTTGTTATCATAACGGTGTTCTTAGTTCTGAGCAAAACGGTGGATAAACTGGATAAACAAATATGGAGTTTAGAACTATGGAAATGGTGTGTTTTGGTATTGGTAATTTTCTGTGGTCGTTTGTTTTCAGAGTGGGCTACAAACACAGTAGTTTTCTTGATTGAAAAGGAATTCTTATTTAAAAAGAAAGTTTTGTATTTTGTTTACAGCCTGCAAAAGAGTGTTCGGGTTTTTATCTGGATAGGTTTAATTTTACTAACGTGGGGCCTACTGATTAACCGCGGGGTCCACAGATCAAGAGACACAACTAAGGTTCTAAATTATATCACAAGGGGGATTGCCTCTACACTTGTTGGTGCTGGTGCATGGATCCTTAAAACTCTATGTGTTAAAATATTAGCTTCTTCATTTCATGTTAAGATATTTTTTGATAGAATCCAAGAAAGTATTTTCCATCAGTATGTTCTTCAGACACTTTCAGGGCCTCCATTAATGGGGGATTCTGAAAGCATACCAAGCAGGCAGTTGAGTTTCAATAGTTCCAAAAATGAAAAGGGTGGACAAAAGAAAGAAAAGGTTGTTGATGTGCAGAAGCTGCAGAAAATGAAGCGTGGAAAGGTGTCTGCCTGGACAATGAAAGGATTAATGAAAATAATAAGTAAATCGGGTTTTTCTACACTCTCGAATGCACTTGATGAAAATGAGGATGCTGCTGAGCAGGGCGAACAAAAAGATGGAACGATTACTTGTGAATGGGAAGCTCAAAATGCCGGTTATGTCATATTTAGAAATGTAGCTAAACACGGGCACAGGTAAGACTCGTTTTAATTATGTTTTTTTTTTAAATCTTTTGGTTCATTATTTTTGGGCAATTTCATTAGAATAGCAGCACACTATTCAAAATGGTAATTAAAGGTTTCGGAAATAATTTAATATTCTAATATAACCTGGTTGGGCCACAGAAAGATATAGTTAAAAAATTGGACCATTTTGAAAAGGATGTTGGTACTTGCCCTTTTGTTGGCCCTTTTTGTGTTTTAAAGTTGTCATATAAACTAGGTACATTGAAGAGAATGATCTCTTGCGTTTTATGAGCCAAGATGATGTGAAAAAAGTGCTTCCATTGTTCGAAGGCGCAGTGGAAACCGGAAGGATTAAGAAGAAGGCATTTAGTAATTGGGTGGTAAGTAGCAAATAACTGTCAATTTATTTTCAATTCATATAAAGTATCAATCCTGTATGTTTTAGATCAAGAAAATGTTCTATTCCCTTGAAATTCCCATCTTGGTTTCTAGGTTAGTGTGTACAAGGAGCGTAAATTTCTGGCACTTTCTCTAAATGACACAAAAACAGCCATAGAAGAGCTAAACAAGCTTGTTTCTGGGCTTACATTATTCGTTCTCATAATCGTTTGGTTACTACTCATGGGGATTGCTACAACAGAAGTATTGCTTTTTATCTCATCACAATTATTACTTGGTGTTTTCATGTTTGGGACCTCTGCTAAGACAGCATTTGAAGCCATCATATTTGTGTTTGTGATGCACCCGTTTGACGTTGGTGATCGTTGTGTCGTTGATGGCGTTCAGGTAACTCACTAGACCTAAATACCTAATCTACTTTTCAAACCTTACTCTTAACTTTTATGCAAAATTGTTCTACTTTACCTATTCATATTAACATAAACCTATAGGTCGTTGTAGAAGAAGTAAACATATTAACAACCGTATTCCTGAGATACGACAATGAGAAGATCTACTACCCTAATTCAATCTTGGCTACAAAAGCCATTAGCAATTTCAACAGAAGCCCTGAAATGGGCGATTCCGTGGAGTTTGATTTGGATGTTTCTACTTCAATGGAGAACATCTTAGCCCTAAAAGCTAAAATTAAAGCGTACGTCGATTACATTTCTCTATCTCTCTTATTACAACAATCAATTAAACTCCATTCATCATCTACTTCAACAGACTTGGAAATATTGTAGTAACTAAGGACTAGACATGTAATGCCTATAGTTTCAATTAAGTCTAGAGTGTCTTATTCTGTGTAGGAAACAAGCAATGAAGGTAGATGTTTTGGGGATTGACAACGAGGGCAGGATTTCCGATTTAACTTATCAATTGGAGACCTAATTCATGGTTTGTATTCACCGAATACCGATTTTACTACACAATCACTCTTAAAATTCATAAAACCATAACAATAACAAAATAAACACTAATTGAGTAATTATCAATCAGGTAGGTTAGGTTATGGTTATGTAATTATGATTAACATAGATGTTAATGATTGATTGATTGATTGATTTAATTTCTCTCAGGTACATAGATAGCAAACCTCAGCTATGGCGGCCAAAGCATAGTGTTAGGGTTAGGGAGATCGAGGATGTGAACAAGATGAAAATGAGTCTCTACGTAACGCATACAATTAACTTCCAAAACTACGATGAAAAAAGCGATAGAAGATCGAACCTGGTGATGGAGCTGAAGAACATATTCGAAGAGCTTGGAATCAAGTATCATCTGCTTCCTCAAGAGGTTCTGATTAGATATGTAGGCTCTGCATCGCCACCAGTATCCACCGCCACACGGTTGTCATGATTAATATACGTTTTCGAATTAGGGTTTGCTTCTGGATCTGTTGATTACAGTTGTAACTTGTAACGGTCATGAAATTTTCTTTTTAACATTCGTGGGGGTATATGTAACGGCATAACGGTAACCCTGACGTTTGATTTGAATTTATTTATTTTTACCGAAGCCATCTTAAAAATATAAGAAAGAAATTGTTAACTATTAATTTATTTATATCTTGGCCCAAAAAGGGGCCCCCAAAAATAAAACTTATGAAAAAAAGTTTAGTAAATGAATAAACTTTATATAACTAAAGTGTAAACAAATAAAGCAATATAATTATTAAATAATAAATAAAATAAATAGATGTTTTGTAAAAAATCAACTAAAGTAGCAAAAGAGAATAAATAGATAAAGTTTTTTTATTGTTTTTAATAAGATTCGACGTTGAGGCATTGACTAATCAATTGTCGGTAGTTAAGGCTATGAGGTATGATGATGGTCCTCCATTTCATAACCGGCATTCATATCACCATCCCCTGTCATTATCTTCCATCACCAACCTATGAGGTGGTAATCATCCTCCATCAATAACGCAACATCCAAGTCAATGGAAGTCGTTGCCCAGGCCACGGATTTCACGATCCAGGTCCATAGGGAGCGGTGTCCACGAACCTTCACTGACCTCGTGGCAGCCCTGCACACCCCTCCATGACCGCCCACAGCTCCAAGCTTAAGTTCCGAATAAAGTTTGTTGCATTGCTTGCTCTACAAAATTTGAAAGTAACAAATACTTTGTTAGTATTGAATGAGGTCGTGTGGGCTTACATTTTATTCTCTTTACTTCTTTAGAGCATTCAACACCACTGCATATGACACCGTCATAAATTTATTCAGTCTAAGCAAAGTAGATAAAACTATAAAAAGAAAGGTTGATCAATCAGAGGGTTAATGGATCCTTTAAAGTTCCGACATTGTTGATTGCCATCAGTATTCTCTATTGATGCTATTTAATTAAATTATGTTTAAAGTTGAAATTGAATGTTGGCATGTATAATTTCTTGACAAAATTATAGAAATCAACCTTTATGTTTGTCAAAAACTATAATTTTCACCTTTGTCTTTAAAAAGTCCCAAATCTAACTTATAACTTCAGTTTTTACTACAATTTCAGACCTTTATCACTAACATCGCTTAAAAACCTAGTTAAATCTCCTCACATGCTTTGCATGTGAGGGTATAATTGTCATTTCATCTGCTATTTAAAAGTCCCTCTTATTTAACACCGTTTCTCTTTGTAAACCTTTCATTCCAAACCCTGATTACAACATCGACACATCCCAAACCCTTTCATTACAATCAAACCAACTGAATCGACATTCGATGGATCCAGACGACATTCAACCTAGAAATGCAGATTCTGATACAGCCATTGATCTTATTTACGGTAGGAAACCCTAAAAATCCAACCTTGAACACTGTTACGTTTTATAGTATGTTTGTTTAACTAAAATATTGTTTACGAAATGCAGAGACCTATCAGGAATTGTCTATCATCAATTTATATCATGGGGGTTATTTCACAGATTCTCCTGGACGTGTGTATGTTAATAAGGTGCTTGATTATTTTGACTTAATGAATGCTCGTCGTATTGGACTTCCTGAATTGGAGGTGATCAAGAGTAGGCTAGGTTACAGTAAACAAGTCCCTCATTTCCTTCACTTTATGGACCCCAATGGTGATTTAGATACAACCCTTTAACCATTAGTTGATGTTGAAAATGTGGCCAAGATGATAAGTTTTGTGAGGAAAGGTGAGCAGCACATAGATGTTTACATGGAACATGGGTCATCAAATATTCAAAGGTTCTCACATTCAACTCATTATGATGTATACCCTGTGCTTTCTCTATGCTGGTCAAAAGAGTCAAATGATGAAGGATCAGTTAATATGGATGATGAATCATCTACTTATCATGTTAAGCTTAGCAACCCTTCAATGGAACAGAATCATTCAGAGGTACAAGATAACATGAACGTTAATTTAGATGACTTGGATCCTTTTAAAGATATTTCTGTTCCTGAAAAAGTAGTCAACCTAGTAAAAATGATAGAAATAACAGTGACGATGATAGTGACTATATTGGTGGTGAGGTTAGTAGTGAAGAAACTGATGATGATAGCGATGAGGACAGTGATTTTGTAGATGAGGATAATGAGATACATGGAGATGAGATGGATATGAGAGATTCTAATTTCCATTTTGATTCTGATGTAAAGGAACCAACCAATGAGATTGAGAATGATCTCTTAGATGTTCTTGACAATGATAGGTTTGACAGTCTTAGTGAATCTGAAGAGAACCTTAGCAGCATTAGGAAGAAAAGTTAGAAAAACTAAGAAGGTCACTTGGGGATGACAATAACTTTTATCTAGGACAAATGTTTAGCACCAAGCAAGATGTTAAGAAAGTCATTAAAAGACACACTGTGGAAAGTAGAAGGCAATTAAAATTGGTGAAGGATGAGTCGGATAGGATAAGAGTATGTTGTTTTGGTGATTTAGGAACAAATGAGGTTGGTGCAAAGTTGAAAGAAGGTGGGAAAACAATACAAACTGAGAAGGGTAACAAATCAAAAAAGAAAAAAGAAAAGGGGGCCGAAAAACAAAAGGGTAAACCTGTGGGGACTGAAAAGAAAAGTGAAAACATTGAAGGCACTCAACCACCAAAACATAAAGGGGGGAGAGGGAAAAGGAAAGACACTCTGAAAAGTACATGTCCTTGGGTATTATTGGTTTCTTTTGATAAAGAAATAGAAGCTTGGATTTTGAAGACTTTTATTGACCAACACAAATGCCTTAAAAGCAGGATCATATCAGCATGCACATTTACTTTTCTGGCACAAGATTTAGTTGAGCAAATTGAAGAAAATCCACACATACCCGTGAAGGCTGTGCAGGAACAATTTCAAAGAAAATACGAGGTAAGTATCTCCAAAATGAAAAGCTTAAACCGTGCTTCATGGTGACTATACTCTGCAATATAGTTACATCAGAGACTATTGTGATGAACTGCTTAGAACAAACCCAGGGTCCACTATTAAGTTAGATGTTGAGCATGTTTCAAATCCTGATTCACCCACTAGGCAGTTTAAAAAGAATTTATGTTTGTTTGGGGAGTTTGAAGGAAGGGTTTAAAGCAATAGGCAAGGATCTATTAGGGCTTGATGGTGCTTTCATGAAAGGCCCTTTTCCCAAGTCAAGTGTTGACTGCAGTAGGTATTGATAACAACAATGGCATATACCCTGTCTCTTATGCCAATGTTAAAGCTGAGAATATAAATTCTTGGACATGGTTTCTTGAATATCTTGCTGATGATTTGGATATTGGAAGTAACTCAAGGTTCACATTTGTGAGTGACAAACAGAAGGTTAGTCCCCAAACTTTATCTTAAATGTTACAACATACTAGTAGGAATGCCCGCGCGTTGCAGCGGGTTTCCCGACTTATATAGCAGAGATGAAGAGAGGATGTCACAAATCACCCAACGACGCCGTTTCCCCCCATAATCTGGGAGGCGACATGGCTCAATCTTATGGCCATTATTACTTACTGGTCAGATTCTCCAAATCGTTGGTGGCTACAAAGGTATTAGTTTCCAATTAGATTTTTCAAATTATCGGTGGATACAGGCGAACCACTACGCATGGCCTAGTGGAGATGTGTGGGTCGTGTGATCTGGTGGACATGTGTGGGTTTTTAGAAGGGGTTGTGATGAAGAATGTTTTAAACTTTCATGCATTTTAAAAACTTGAATATGAAGCTACATTACTCTATGAGTATGATGATCTTCCATGTTAAATTTAAAATAAAGACTCATGATAAATTGTTAAAAATCAGATCAACATTCTTGAATCAACATATACGTGAGTTTAGGTAAATCATTGGATTGAAAACATGATTCAAATATGAATTGTCAGTAGGATTTACATTTAACTCCCCACATATATAAACATATTGCAATAGTCTAATAAAAAGAATATTTAAGTGAAGTGTGAAAACTCTAGCACGACTTAATAGCTTCTATAGAAGAGAACTTCAACCATTAAATAAGAAAATCCAATTTAAAATATGTAGTTGGAAGATAAAAAGTACCAGACAGTCTTAAACAAAAGCAATCCAGAAGATAAGAACAATTACAAATACAAAGAAAACACAAATACAAATACAAAGAAAGCTAACCATTTGCAATATCAATAGGCTCTTCATGCTCTTGAAGTTCATCCAACATATCTTGCAAGGATAATTAACATCACACATCTACAAATAAGAAATTGTTTAGATAACTGATCTCTAAATTTCGTAACTTAATATATGATATAGGCTCCGTAAAGTATATATCAATAAACTTTGCAGAAAAACGATTGTTGACATGGTGTCAACCTCGTAAGCCAAACCGTGTGCGGGGGCGAGCATGAGTCATATAAAAAGTACAGAAACAAAAGCATTGGTTCCTTTTCACATTATCATTCAACATTCAATAACTGCAAACTTAAAAAATTAAAACTTACTTGAAAAAACTACATACTACAAAACATCCAAATATGAAGTATAAAACTGTCAAGACTCACCCTACGTTCAACTGTAATTTATAGAGATCTTCACACAAAAACAACTCATCTTTGCACTCAGAAGCTTCTTGTTTCACTCATGGGATCATAATCATACGCATCACCCGCCTTAATAAACCTCCCTTTCACACGTTGTCTCACATCCGCTCTCGCCTTTCATGTTGCATACCTTACCCTCTTCTCAAATTTGCAAGAACAAAAAAGTTAGTGCAGAAAAGGTGATATTGATTATTAATATTAGATTATTGAAAACTACATATTAATAATTTTTATGTTGAGAAACTCACTTTCGGGTCTTCTTTTTTTCCTTGTAAGGAAGAACCGCATCACTTCTGGTGGTGGTGGTGCTACCTGCACCAGGGGTGCACCAAGGCGGCTCACCCATTGGAACCATAGAAGAAGCTCCACAGTCTTGATATTCACCACCACGGCTCTCACCGGTCAGATTTGAAAATGATATATTAGAGTGTTGGCGTGCATAACATGGGTTCGTTTCAGTTTTGCAGCTCACTAACGAATCCATGGACGTTGCATTACTGCATTATGGCTGGACAATATTTGAAGACTCCTAAAACAACCGAAACTTTAGCAAACGGTAAATTCATGAAACAAGAAACTGGATAATGAATCAAAGTGATACCTTTGTTGCATCTTTGTTGCCAAACAAGCTATCAATCCCGTCTTTTGCAAAAAGATGTTCTGGGTCGTTACAACCTACACCAAACAGTTCTTCGTAGTTCTCGATGTTCATGTCAACTTCATCCATGATGTAGTCATCATAGACCCCATCATTAACAACTTGTCCCAGACCTTTTGTCCCTGAATATGATATCTGCAAGTAAACGATGCACCAAAACATTAACAAATTGACTCAAAAAATAATGGACGTTTAAAAAATGAGGGTGGAACTTGAATAAAATCAACAATTGTAGGCTATACTTATTTTAACCTTCATCACTCTCTCTCAAATTTTCATGTATCGATTTCACTTCAATTTTGTCTCACAATTCTGACAAAGAGAGGCCTTTTCCGCCACACATCTCACGACTGCAGGCTAAGAATTACACATATCACATACAAGCGTTCTCATGTGGCGTTTCGACAGTGGATTCACAGAATAAACATTGTGATCACATGATAAACACAAGTACGCCGCATCAGAAATATACCATTGATCTTGCCTCCCCACAATAATCATAACCGCAACCCATTTTTTCAAGAAAATACCTTACCTAGATCAAGATTTTTTTGGGTTTTTAGTAAGCAAACAAACAGGGTTTTGTTGTTTCTAAATGGGCTTTGGGCTGTCTTTCCCATAATAAGGCAAGTGATTTAACAAACCATGTTACAAAAGTAAATTACTTTTGGTTCCATATTGTCAAGATTCATACCGAGTTCTTCAGTTATAAACTACAAGTAGATGCAATGCACATCATTAAAAATCTATCACATGCATGATTAGAGATTCCCATTTTGACCCATTTACTAAAAGTGAGTTGATTTGGAAATTTTTTATCTCTAAAGGTCCCAAATGAGTGAAATTTCTCAAAATTTATTGAAACAGTGAACGGATTACAACTTTCTAATATCTATTCGTTCAAAAAGGCGAAAGATTATTTAAAAGCATATGATTTAGAAAACATTCATTTGCATAGAGCTGAAATTCAAGGTTTACAAGGAAAAATAAAGCATGACAGTGGAAATTAGGCTACATGGTACTAAATAAAGCTTGTCTATTAACCACTTGAAACAGATGCATTTCAAAACAACTTGATCATACTAAATAGGTAAAATTGAAAAAAAGAAAAATATTGTTAACATGAAGCAAATGGTACCTAACTTCTGCAAATGGTACAACATACTGAACTTCATTCTGCTCTCATTTTTAACAACTATCCCTGGATGGACCTCGATGTTTAGGTTTACCTTAAACACACCCTGTAAAAAACAACCATGCTCGTATAAGTATAACAACAACTATGTTAGATTTATATTTTTTTTATGTTTACTGTGTGATACTTTCACAATACAACAATAAAACCAAAACTAACAAACGGAAGGAAGAACAAACCTTAGATAATACTTCCACAAGCAACACCACCTCCAACCTTATTGACCTCAGATCCTGGATTGTTAACATCAAATAAACGGATTACTATCATATTTGGATGTGAAATGAAATTTCTCTGGAATGGGAATCCACTTAATTATGTATTCAGAAACGACATCAACATTATACCTAAGCTGAGCACACACCGGGATGATTGGTGCCAATCGGCTTTAGTGAATTATAGATTCCACAACTTTTCCAAGCAATGGGTCTGCAAAATTACTATAAACTATAAACAGAGCTTATTTGAGCCAAAACTAAACTTCACAGAATATTATCGATACATCATGTAGACCCTCCATTTTACCTCTACCTACAATCAATTGAAAAAGGTAAAAAATAAATAACATATTGATTCTGGTCATAAGTTTTCCCTAAAAAAGCAAAATCAAGCCTCGCATCATTTGGCAAATAATTTCCAATACCATGTGCATATACATCTTACAAAACACTAACAATGAAAATGGTAGGGTTTAAAAGTATGTGTGTGAATAAAAATCATACTACTGAAAAGAAGATTAACCACTATTTGAATGGAAAATTGATGGGAGATTAAATAGCAAACTTGAGGGAGAATGGTCGATTGATAGGCAAACTGATGGAATTCCTTGAATGCCAATGAATTCTGAATTAAATGTGCAGACCTGAGGGATTTGTAACTGAAATTTCACAGGTTGTGGATACCCCAGGCATACAAACGCATGATAAGGGTTTAAGAGATTGCATAGGTAGCGTAATTTTAATGAGGGGTATTTCTGGAAGAAAATGCTAAAAAAGTTGGGATTTGTGAAGAGCCTTTTGGAATGCCATCTTAAAAATGAGGTAAAATTACCTTTGAAGTCATCTCTCCTCCTTAATAAGATAACATAGATAATAATTTCATAACTAACATTACCTTATTTTACAGGGTATTCTTGATGCAGTGGCAAGGCTATTTCCAAGGGCAGAGCATAGGTTTTGTGTTAGACATATCTATGAAAACATGATATTAACTTTTAAAGCAAAAGCATACGAAGACATACTATCGAAGTTAGCAAGAAGCACCACTGTGGTCTATTTTGAGAAGACAATGGATGAACTGAAAAAAATGGACCCTGAAGCACATTTATGGATATCTAAGATAGACCCTAAACACTGATCTAGAGCTTACTTCTCAGGTAATACATTATGTGAATGAATCATTTATTTTATAATTGTGTATTAATGCTTGCTAATGTATTAAACTAGGTATGACCCATTCAGATCTTTTGTTAAACAACATGTGTGATGTGCTTACTTCTAAGCTTGTTGATGGAAGAGATAAACCCATAATTACTGCTTTGGAGTATATAAGGGAGTATCTTATGAGAAGGATAATAAATGTGTTGCAAGTGATTGACAGCAGTGATGGGCCTTTGACACCCTATTTCACCGAGAAGTTTGAACAAATCAAGTAAGATGCCACTAATTGCAGGGTCAGCTGGAATGAAGGTGATCAGTTTGGGGTTGCTGGTCTTGGAAAGTGAAAGTGTGTAGTGGATATGGCACAGAAGACCTGCACTTGCAGGAACTAGGAAATTACTGGACTGCCTTGTTCACATGCAGTTGCAACAATTTGGAACATGCAAAGCTATGGTCAAAAGGAGGGTATACCTGAATCATGGGTCCATCCTGTCTACCACGTGAGGTTTGGATTTGAAACCCTAAAATTGAAATGGGAAAAGTGAAAGGGGACGATGCAATATAAGGATGGGGGAATTATCAGCTTAAAAAGGTTGGGAAATTACAAATATACCCTCACGTGCCAAGCATGTGAGGGATTTAACTGAGAAAAACTAACTCAATTAGTGTAAAGGACAAAAGTTATAATAAATTATTGAAATAAAGGACAAAGACTGAAAGTATTATTTTTAAAGATCTGATACATAATTTTGCTTAAAATAAAGGACAAAAATTATAATTTTATCTTTAGAAAAGTTAAGTTTTGCATCCGTAATTGATGGCTGACCTCATCACCTCTCGACAAAGGATCGGCGTATTATAATTTACATGTGGACCCTCAAGTTTACATTGCGTATAAAGTGCGACCATTCTTTGTAAAACTTATACCAACTCCACTTAAACATCATTTTCATATAGAAAAAAAAAGCACACAAATGTGTTTTTTTTTTCTGAATTTTATAACAATTAACTACTTTATTAAATGGTCAAATATTGATACTTAATCCACAATATACGTGTCATAAACAGTTCCTAATCCAAGTGATTTACTAATTACAAGTACTATAATATAATAATTTATGATTATGATAATACGCCTTGTAGGAACCATTCACAAAGAAAATATATAAAAACCCTATATTATGTAAATTTGCAATCCAATACTTAAATGGAAAGTTGTATGTTACAATACAAGAAAGGAGTAGAAGTAGAATGATTGTGGTTGAGAATCGTGGTGAATTACGAGTCCTTTAATATACATACCGAGTTTCCCCAGAGAACTCATTTTGAAAATAAAAGAAATGAGTAGACCCAGAATTATAATATTGAGTATTTATATTGTGATTTCAGTTGTGCAGGCGTTGACAACACTCAGATTACCATTAACGGGTAAGAGGTTCCGTGTGCAACTAAGTTCAAATATCTAGGATCTTTTGTGCAAAAGGAATTGAGAGATAGATAGTGATGTAGCCTATCGCATCCAAGCTGGTTGGTGTAGGTGGAAGGCAGCCACAGGGGTATTGTGTGACAGAAGGTATCCAACTAAATTAAAGGAAAAATTTTATAAGGTCGTCGTTAGACCTGCAATGTTTGTATGGGGCAGAGTATAGGGCCATTAAGAAGACTTAAGTGCGTAAGATGGAGGGAGCAAAGATGAGGATGTTAAGGTGGATGTGTGGACACACAAGGTTAGACCAGATAATGAATGAGGCTTTTAGGGTAAGGTTAAGAGTGACTAGTGTATCTGATAAGATAAAGGAGTGAAGATTGAGATGGTTTGGGCATGTGAAAAGGTGCCAGTGGACAGCGCAGTTAGAGCAGTGGAAACCCTCACGGTTGAGGGAAAGAGAAGTAGAGGCAGGCCTAAAGTGACTTACGATGAGCAGCTTAGACAAGATTTGCTAAAGTTACACCTCTCCAAGGATACGATCCATGATAGGGGTTTGTGAAGAAGTATGATTAAGGTTAAAGATTTGTAGTTTGGTGTGTGTGTGCGGGGGGGGGGGGGGTATAGTTTTGTTTTAGTGGCGTATTCTCATTCACTTTATGTGGAATTTACATCTGATTGCATACTTATATGTAGACCTGCTGTTCTTTTATACTGTCACAGGTTTTAGATAAATTATTTACTTTCCCACAACTTCTTTTGTTTGTCGGTGTAATTGGTAGTTTTTTTTTGTTATATAGTTTGTTGTTGGTTGGTTGTTTGTCTGTCTGATATTTGATTTAGAGTTGTAGGTCTCTTTGAAAGTAGTCACTCTATCCCTATGGATAAAGGTAAGGTTTTCCTAACAATAGATTGCTATCTATAGGATTTACTAGGTACGGTTGTTGTTTAATCTCAGTTACATATAAATATTTTAAAGCAAAGTTAAAAGAAATATTTAAGTAAAAGAGCGGTTGTGATTGAAGGCTGATTATCACGATAAGTCAAAAAGGATGGCCAATGTTACTTAACTAGTTTTTTACGCGTGTAGCGCGTTGCAGCAACATCCTACGTTGTGGCAACAGCCTAGCGTTTGCGACTTTGTTACACGTTTTACCATAATGACATTAACATGACTTTATTATACGTTAGCAAAGCGTCCTCAAGTGGTGCCAATTTGTTCATCATATTTTTGTTATTATGTAACACCCCAACCGATGGCGGAAACATCGGGGTGCCACGTAGTAACGATTGTTCAAAAAGCTCATGGCAACTAAAGTTTAAATAGTTTATTAATCCAATTCAAAACAAACTAATCCAAACAAACACATTGTTCAATGAAACAAAACAAAACAAATGTTCGATTATTAAATCTAAAGGCTTCTACTAAGTGATCCAAAAGCTGCTAAATCTTCATGCATCATTGTTAGCTGAAACATGTTAAGTTTTGGAAAATAGAGGGTCAACTATAAAAGTCGGTGAGAATACATAAGTTTTTGTCAAAACAAGTATAGTAACAAAAAGTGTTTGCATACAATTCTGTGTCAATATGTAACAACTAGGGCATACATGTGAAAACAAAACTACAGCAAACTGGGGCATAATCAACCCTATGTTGACAAAGTGTAAAGGTCCATCCCATAGACATGGTTCACCTAAGTTTAAGTTGCAGTTCCAATCACCCGCGCTCCCCATAGACATGGTCAACGAATCTAGGTGGGATTGTCAGTCCAATAGATCTATCATTGTTACCGTTGGCTTGATCAAAGTTAATGATTATGCAAGTATTAGTTGAGTTTACTTAGCAAGTTTAAGACACGTAGCACAAAGAATCACACAAGACACATAGTTGAATTGCATAAGTTTAAAGAATAAAGTTTAACATGTTTCACCCCGAAAAGCATTGAAAAACTGTAAAAGAGGGGGGATATGTAAACTAAACTCACCTTAGCAAGCAAGCAAGCAAAATCCCAAGTAAGCAATAGCAGGGAAATATTATTCCCAAATGTATCAACCTAGATTTAACATTGTAAAGTCTAAGTGTCACGAGTCTAATAAGTCTAAGATGTCTAGGTCGTTCGATTAGGGTCTCTAGTTTTGGGGAAAGACGCTTAGATGTTAACAATTTAGATAAAATTATATAATATTTAAACCATTATTATATTTATATAGACTAAAAGATTTAGCTCTTAAAAGTATGAAAAATATTTCTTTATTAATCATTTTCTATATATATTGAATAACACATTTTATTTTATAAAAAGCTTAAATAATATAATAGAATGAAATATAAAAGTATATATATATTTTTTTTTTCGAAAAATTTATATCTTTAATCCATTAGATTGGAAATAATTTTATAAAAATTTTGGCTTTTGAATCGTCAAAAACAGAGTTTTTATGAATTAGTTATGATTGAAACAAGTTTATATTAATATAATTGATTAATAACAATTAATAAATATATAAAATATTCAGTTTAAAAAAAATTGGGTTAAACCCGGTTCTAAGAGGAGTCGAACCCGGGCATTAGCTTCTGTAATACCATCCACAAAACAGCTGATCTATACGATCAGATGGTTTTTAAAGTGTTTTAATCTTTTATAACCCATCTGTAACAGTATCTTTATTAAATAAAAAGAAAACATCAAAACCCGGTTCAAGTATAGTTAGAACCCGGGACCTTGACGTGTTGAACGAACAAACATACCAGCTGGTCTACACGATCAGTTGGTATTTAATGTGATCAGAAATTTATAAACAGAACTTCTGCAAGTCATCTTCCCCAAGTTTAAACCCAAACCAAACCCTAACCCATGAACGGATTTAATTAGTGTTATACAGAACCCAATTGATCTAAACAACTTAGGGGTTTTGTTACTTGAATCGAGTCGACCCTAATGCATAAATTAATCGAGCTAAAACGTACCAGAAGCTAAAGAATAGCGAAGAACAAACGACGAAGAGAAAGCTTTGATTCCGGACAGAAGAGCAACGATTAGAGCGATTTTGTTTGTGGTTTTTGTTGGTGTGATTCCAGAGGGTAATGGGGAGGGGTTTTTATAGGGTATTAAACGATAATAAAAACGAATTTGAATCGAATAAGGATAATGGAATAAGGCGGTTTAAGAATTCAATTAATTATCCATTATTCAACTTCCAAATCGCGATTAGAATGTGCTTAGGACCGGTTTATATGAGATAAACATGAATTTGAATCGAAATCGAAGTATGGATAAGAGATTAGGATCGAATGGAGGGTTTGAATGGAGATGGTGATGATATGGCTTAAGCTTTTACAAGATAAAATTTATTAGACAGAAATAATAGCAAACTGACCATCTAGATCAGTTGGATGTCACGCGTGTTTGTAAAGTAAAGGGTCTCAAGTTCGACTCTTGGGTCCAATGGTTTCCTAATTTTTTTTACATAACTATCTATTATAGTTATCCTTTAACATCTTAAAAGATATGTATTCATTTGTTAAATAATCAAATAACGCGTCATTTATGTTATATTTTATATGACAAACCAACTTTTGTAAATATACAAATGTTAACATCAACAAAATTTAACAATAATGTAATTAAAATAATAATGTTTCGATGATAAAATTTAAATAAAAAGGAATACAAAGTGTCTTATGAAATCAAATAAGAAATACGCTAAATGAAACATAAACGAAAACTACGCGAGATTACATATTACCTCAACCTTTAGTAATGTGGTGTAAATTTAAAGTAGTGGACCACCATAATGCAAAGTATGATTCAGTAGTCGAGGCCGGTTTTGTTGGCCTAGTGGAATTAGATGCAAATAGTAATTCATAATATATATAATTATCCTATTTTTCAACCTCATGAACAGCCTAAGCAGTCAATATCGGTGGGATATTGGTTATCGGACCCTCATCAATATTTTGATTCTCATATATCGGTTATAGCGCTGCATTTCTAGGTTTTGCTTTTTTTATAGGCCAAATTACAATAAATGCCAATAATAATCATTTTTTTGGAATAAGCCCATAAATATTAAGAGCCTAACTACCCAAAAACACTTCCAAAACCCTAATTTGGACATATTTGTCTCTCCTTCGTCTTCTACCATTCGTTTGTGACTGCTATCAAATCTGTAAGTATTATATATTATTATATTTTAGGTTATATATAGATAACATTTCAAATATTGACACTTTGGAGTCTTAACTTTTGATATTACTATTGAAATTCTACATGATATTTAAATTACTAATATCCCGCCGATATTCCACCGCGATAACCTATATATCAAATATCGGCCCTTGACTGATATTTAATTTCCCACTGCATTAACTGCTTAGTGAACAATTGGCATGATTGAAAAGTTTTTTAAAACCATCAATTGGAAAACCAAAACCATAGGCACATGGTCTGGTATTTTCAAAGCCATATCCTCTTTTTGTTTACCATTCCCTAGACTTTATCACATAACCAAAGCAAGCAAAATGCTATTCACTAACCTAAATCCAATCGATGGTAGGTTGGTAGTAACACAACTCCACCACCACCACCATCATCACCACTAACAACGCCACCACCATCGGAAAAACACAGACATCTACATCTTCTATCTCTCTAACTTTCTTCATATGCCTCTCTCCTTAAAGTCTCTAATATATTCCCACTACCACTAGTGGTGAAAAAGACCATTATCGCCACTGCATCTCCAACGAACACCTATCTGTCCACCACCACCACTACCACCCCCTCATCTACTTCCACCACCTCCACTTCCTCCAATGCCGCCGCCATGTCCTGAGCCTCAAATTCCACCTTGCCCCCACCACTACCGCCGCTTCCACCCTCTTGTCCACCACTGCCACCTTCCCCCCTTTTTCTGAGCGGTTATCTATTTTAGGCATGGATTTTTTTAAACAAAAGGCTGACCAATGACATGAGAACCATCGCCTACCTCAACCAATTGCATATTGTAGACGCTAACACGTGGATGACTCTCAGCCGTGAGATCGTAGGGCCGGACACGTGGGGGACTCACAACCGTGTGATAGCTACAGTAACGCCCCCGTACACCAAAATCTACCAATTGTGTGTGTATATATAATGTATGTTTGTAAGCTTAATCATAGTTATATATTATAGGAACTATGCTTATAACTGATAAAATAAATACAATATCAAAGTACTTGTAGCTTAGTAGAACGAAAGTATTATGAAAATGTATCTATACTATATTGTAAAGCATTTTATACGGACTTCTTAAACTTTAAGAAGTACAAGTGTAATTTCTTAAGGTAAACCACATAATGCACATATTAAAAGCTTTTTAAGGGCAAATTTGTCTTTTATGCATTACTTACACCTTGAACCCATCATAAATTTAGGTTCAATTTTTTCATTAAATTTTAAGTGATACAACTCCTAAGAACACTAAATGATTTTAAGTGATACAACTCCTAAGAACACTAAATGGTTTATCAATTTATTACTTGAGGAAATATGATGAGACACTAACTCCTCAACTTTTAACCTCTCATAAATTTAGGGCCAATTTTTTCATTAAATTATAAGAGATGCAACTCATTTGAATGTTAAATAATCTATCAATTAATTACTTGAAGAAATATGAAAAGACATCACACTCTTATAAATCATATAAAATGAAATGAAAACACCAATGCAAATATTGCAAATGTGTTACTGCGTAACACACAATTTGCATTTGGTTTGTAATTTTCAGAACAGTCGATTCCGATCAAACAACATGTAAATGCTCCCAAATGATTTGCTACGTGTAGCGCGGGGGAATATATTGATTCCATTATCTTTTGGTGCTACGTTTTTTAAGTTATCTTTACCTAAATTATACTTATATTTGTAAATGTGCTCACCCGCCGCATCGCGCGGGCTCCCCACTAGTTTCTTCTAATGAGGCTGAGAATGCAGTTTCCATAGTGAATAAATACATTGTTTTAACGGTAAGAACTAAGGATGAGCTCGGTACCGAATCGATACCAATTTCTGGAAAACTTGGTACTGATACCAATAGCAAAAACATACGGTACGGTATTTGTTCGGTATCAGCATTTTAAGGTAAAATACCGCTATCGAACCGATAGCGAACCAAAATTACCGATACCAATTTTTGCCAAAACTTGATACTGGAAATGAACCAGATCAGTATTTTTGGTATCAAAATCAATTCGATATTAATATTTTCGGTATTTAATACCGAAATAGTTATCCCAAGCATGAGTATAAATGTAAAAGAAAAAGGTGTCATCTTGTTAATGAATGAAACTTAGGAGAGTGTAATAAGTAGAAACACAACAATAATAGATCAGCTACGTCCCCACAACTGGGCCCACAACAATAATAGATCCAAAGGCAAACACACACACACACTCTCTTCCCCCGACCTTCCTCCATCAATACAAAATACTAGCGGTGCCGGAGATTCTTCCACCTCCAATCACCGGTTTCTTTTCTCACACACACCGCCTATTCCGGTTTCTCTGTACATATTATATACATCACCATACATTTCATAACCAATAAATACTCTACTCTTCTTTCACACAAAAGCTAGGGTTTTAACTCTTCCCATCACACCTCTCACTTCACTACCCAATCATATCTATAATCATACCACTCTAAAACGTTCATCATATCACATTCCATTTATTATTATTATTATTATTATTATTAAATAAATATGCCGGCTGCCAGAAGGAAGAAGGGTGGTGGAGGCGCTAATTCCAAGAAACCAACGACTTCCGATCACCAATCTAAAATTGACGATAAATTCGAAGAACAGAAGACAGAAAATGAAAGAGAAAAACAAACGAACGATTTGAATAATAATAAAAATAATAATAATATTAACAATTTGAAGAAGGAGAGAAGGAAACGGTCATGTATAGACAACTGTTGTTGGTTGATTGGATTTATATGTTCAACATGGTGGTTTTTATTATTTTTATACAATGCGATGCCAGCATCCTTCCCTCAGTACGTGACAGAGGCGATAACCGGGCCAACGCCCGACCCGCCCGGTGTAAAGCTGAATAAAGAAGGCTTAAAGGCGAAGCATCCGGTTGTTTTCGTACCCGGTATTGTCACCGGTGGGCTTGAGCTGTGGGAAGGACATCCCTGTATGGATGGCTTGTTTAGGAAGAGACTTTGGGGTGGCACATTTGGTGAAGTATATAAAAGGTAGTCTTTTTTATATTATTTATATTTATTTATTTGCAATTTCAATTTTGTTATATTATTATTATTGCATTTGCTGTTTATATTGAGTTGTGTTTAGTATCTTTATTTAATTGACAGTAGATTTACTTGTGCATCTTTATTTAACCTTTTAATTGTTATTATCTGGTGTGCCAAATTTTATTGAAGTTGACTATGTGAATCTCATTTTTGGTTTTACATAATAGCGACCCGTAACGGAAAATAGAAACTCATGGTGTGGACCACTAGGAAGTTGTATTGAATAATGTCTTGAGCAGTTGGTTTTGGAATGTGAGCATGTGCTGAATTTAAGGAAGAGTTGAAAAATTATTGGTTTAAGGGGACTAAAATTGTCAAATTATGCATGTTTGTGTTGTAATCATGCTTTGATAATAAAGCATATGTATGTTTTGTAGCATATTTTGGTGGCCTCTAGTCTAGTCTACATGCCTTCCATATTAAATGTTCCTTTTTTGACACTTTTCAACCTAAAGTTCTTGGATCAAAACTAAACTCCATTTTCACCATAAGTAGCTTGAAGGTTACATTTATTAACTATAGAAACATGGAAGCAATCTTGTTTTCTTGAAATTTATTGAACATGAAAAATATAAGGCAAACTGACAAATTTAATATGAACTTTGTTGTTGTTGATCATGTGAGTCTGATTCTAGAATATCAAATAGTACATTTCAATGCCCAAATCCCAACAGCTCTAAGTGATAAATTTCTTTTTAAAGAAAACTGTTTTGATCTGTGTCTTGTAATGTGCTGTAGGTTGTTAGGTCAACTGCATAACGGTAGAGACATCTTGGGTGCATCCAAAATTTTATTATTACCATTGACCACTGGGAATTTGTCTCAATAGTTTTATGCAGTTTGTTTTTTTAATTGAAAAGGCACTAACTTGAACGAAATGGAGAAATTAATTTGTAATAACTAATATGGGTCATATTAAACATGTTTGTGCTTTAACTCTCAATTAATAATAGAAACATGGAAAATCAAACTCATATTATTGAAATCATTGAACATGAAAATGTATGGCATTGGGAATATGGGACTGTCTTTATATTTTAGCTTCTTTAGTTTTTGCTACTGAAGTTACGGTTACTTATCATGCTATCCAATAGCATGATGCTACCTTAAAAAAATTAAAATAAAATACAATGTACTTTGTATTAACTACAGGCCCTTGTGCTGGATTGATCATATGTCACTGGATAATGAAACCGGGCTGGACCCTCCTGGTGTACGGGTCAGGCCTGTATCTGGACTTGTGGCAGCCGATTACTTTGCAGCTGGATATTTTGTATGGGCAGTTTTGATTGCAAATTTGGCCCGCATTGGGTATGAGGAAAAAAACATGTATATGGCTGCTTATGATTGGAGGCTCTCATTTCAGAATACTGAGGTATGCTTTTTCACAACACTTTACCACTTAGTTACATTTAAAAAAAAAAAGAATTACATATGTGACCCAGCCATTTATTTTAACTTTACTCACTAAGGCTAGTCACGTGTTGAAACTAGTTATACATCCAGTTTTGTTCATCTCAAATCTGCTAGAACCATCAACCATGCTTAATGAAGAAATCCCTTCAAAACTTTTAGAATTCATTATACCGTTTTAGTAAGTCAGGAAAAACAACCATTCAATGTAACAAATAAACTAGTGTTGTTTTGTTGTTCTAATACATGCTTGATGATTTATATCTTCGTCTAAACCAGTACAGTTGTACCTAACTCCGCCCATGTTTGAACCCATATAGATTAATTGGTGTACAAACCCCTGGTGACAAAATCCAGCTCGACTACACATATAGATGCTCTTTCATTCTACATTAGATCATCAAAAAATATTAAATTCATTTAGTTACTTAGCGAATGCAGTGTTTGCGTAAAGTGATTTAGAAGGCATGCACTTTAGGTGACTTTCAACCAGTGTGACTCGTAGAGATAAAACATACACCCAAATCAACCAGTTCAATTGTTAATGGGTTGAAATTGCCACCTATATGGGTGGCCTCAATGAAAATAACTGAATGCTTCGGTGGCCTACACATAGCATCCCTCAAAAAATTGGCATATATATCACAATTGTTTTTTTTTCTACAATTTTTTTTTATAAATTATGATATTCAGGTACGAGATCAAGCTTTAAGCAGGATGAAAAGCAATATAGAACTCATGGTAACAACAGGCGGTGAAAAGGTGGTTGTAATTCCACATTCTATGGGTGTTCTATACTTCTTACATTTTATGAAATGGGTTGAGTCACCAGCTCCAATGGGTGGTGGTGGTGGATCAAATTGGTGTGCTAAGCATATAAAAGCTGTGATGAATATTGGTGGACCCTTTTTAGGACTACCAAAAATAGTTGCAGGGCTTTTTTCTGCTGAAGCTAAGGATATTGCTGTGGCTAGGTATTATTAAATTGTTTGATCACCACTTGTTTCATGGATACTAATTTCTTGTCCACAAAATGCAACTTTGGGGGTGTTTGGAATTTCGTATTTGCGTTTTGAAACAAATTATTTTATTAGTCAGGTTTAATGTTTGGATAATCAGGTCATATTATTTAAGTGTCAAATACTCAGTTTTGGATAATCAGGTCATATTAACTGCAATAAATAAATAAATAAATTGATTAACCAAGGTAATATAAAACTACCTATTTACCCCTTCTTTTAGGACAAACTGTATGAAGTAGAAATTAACTTTTACATTTTGTCCCAATTTTAGCGATTTACATTTTATACCGATTGTAGCAATGCATGCTCAACTGCTAGCAGGTCATCCTTATGCTGATCTTTCTTTAAAGGTTGTTGACGTGGCATACTAGCATCTTATCTGTCATTTGGTGTATATTTTCACATTTAGGATTTAATAGTTATTTCTAAATACGGATTTGGGAAAAAAGACTCATTCGGAACTTTTTAGTAAATTTGTTTGTTTTTTCAACATTTTTTTTTCTTTTGCATAGTTGCATGCCACAGGCATAGCTTCAACGAACACACATCAGCAATATGCAGGTTAAATCACTTAAACTGAATTTGTAATAAGTTGTAAGTTTGTGTCTGTTTTGTGTCTAATATACAGTAGTTGCTGAAATCAGGAAAAGTGTAAAGCTCATTTATCTTTTGTGTACTTCTCCTTTTAATTAAAGGGCTAGACTTTTATTCCCATTTTACACATCATCTCTCCTTATTCACAAAACAGTTGTTTTTTGGTCATTTTATCAATTTTTTTAATCCCTAAAAAATAATAACTGTACTCAGTAAAATCCAACCGATAGCAAAGCTATTAGTTTCCCTAAAAAATAAGAATTTCCCAAAACTCAAAACGTATCATTAGAGGGGAGTATTACAACTTCAGACACTCGAAGCACATTCAAACGCCATCTTCTACAACCTGTTTTATTACAACTGATTATTCAATAAAACATAAATCACTTTCAAAACACTTTTCAAACACCCCCAAACTGTATAATGAATTATACAAATGCAAGATTTGTTACTCATGATCCTCCATATTTGTCATACTTTCTATACAGGGCTGTTGCACCCGGTGTTCTTGATTTAGATATATTCGGTTTTCAAACATTACAACATGCAATGAGGATGACACGTACCTGGGATTCAACTATGTCATTAATACCAAAAGGTGGGGATGCCATCTGGGGTACACTAGATTGGGCCCCAGAGGCAGACCACGTCTGTGTTGCTAAGAAAAATAAAAAGAACGACACTCAGACAGCAGGTGAAAATGGAGTGAGTAATGATGATTTTAAATCTCACAATTATGGGAGAATTATATCATTTGGGAAAGATGTTGCTGAGTTACATTCATCAAAAGTTGAGAGGGTGGACTTTAAGGTAATCTTTGATTTTCATTACTTTATGCGCTTTATGGACCTTAATTTTAGTAACCAACTTAAATTAAGAGCAAATTAGAAACCAGCATACAGTTTATTACTGAATTAAGCAACCAGCCTCATTTTAACATTCAATTAAAAACTTCTTAAAATGTAGGGTGCTGTCAAGGGTAGTAACTTTGCAAACAAATCATGTCGAGATGTATGGAATGAATATCATGAAATGGGAGTCGGAGGTATCAAAGCTGTATCAGATTACAAAGCTTTTACTAGTGAATCCGTTTTGGAACTTTTGCAATTTGTAGCTCCAAGGATGATGAAGCGTGGCAGTGCTCACTATTCTTATGGGATAGCTGATAATTTAAATGATAAAAAATATGAGCATTATAAGTACTGGTCCAATCCTTTAGAAACCAGGTTAGATATTCTTTACTTACATGTTGCTTTTAGTGTGAGCTGACAAAATGGGCGTGTTTAGGTTGGATAAGGGCAAAATGGGTTTGGGTCAAAATGAGTATTTTCAGTATTAAAACTGATCAGTTGGGTATGGCCATGCCCGTCAACCTCTTTTTTGAATGATTACAAAAACCATGATCCTAAGTTCCTAACTTAAATTGCTTTTCTTTGGACAAACGACTTTAGGAGGTTGCAAGCATTTGAATCCAACAATTTTCGCCCCCTTTTCTTTCTAGTAATTTTTTGGTATCTTTTTTCACTTACTTCTCTATCAGATTTATTTTACCTTTCTCATATAACCCATCAAAGATAAGATATAACGCAAATCAGCTGCATTTATGCGAATACGTCAAAATGCTGTCTCACAATTGTTAAATAGTTTTTCAAGTTTGTTTATAGTGGTTCTATGATCCCTACACAGATTACCAAATGCCCCAGAGATGGAGATTTTTTCTATGTATGGAGTTGGTTTACCCACCGAAAGATCATATGTTTATAAATCCAGTCCAGCTGCAGAGTGCTATATTCCTTTCCAGATTGACGCCTCAGCAGAGGGTGGAAACGATCAAGGTTGCTTAAGATCTGGGGTCTATTCTGTTGACGGTGATGAAACAGTTCCCGTTTTAAGTGCAGGTTTCATGTGTGCAAAAGGCTGGCGGGGAAGAACACGGTTTAATCCTTCGGGGATTAAAACTTATGTAAAAGAATATAATCATGCCCCGCCTGCAACCCTTTTAGAGGGAAGAGGAACACAAAGTGGAAACCATGTTGATATAATGGGGAATTTTGCTTTAATTGAGGATATTATAAGAGTTGCAGCTGGAGCCACTGGAAATGATCTTGGAGGAGATCAAGTTTATTCTGATATTTTTAAATGGTCAGAAAGGATTAAGTTACAGCTGTAAATACAATCGGTGAGTCTTATTTGTCGCTTTATGCTGTAGTAGTGGGCGGGTGGGCAGTTTGACTAATGGGTCAAACTGGGTCGTGTCAAAACGAGTTGGTTGACCGACAAAAATTTTGTCTGCTTCTTTGAGTAAAATTACATTAAATAGCAACCCTCATAGTTATGTTTTTTTTAATTCAATTTTCTGCCATCTGCTTATATATTTTACCAATCATAGCAACTACATTTACCAATCATAGCAACTACATTTACCGAATCAAAATACCGATCAACTTATTTTGTTGAATGTAAGCATTTTAATACACATTGGATGACATTTAACTATTGAGTTTCTAATTCTTACAACATTTGCTGTAAAATATGATCCAAATGGACCCAATATATATAATTAATGGGTTTAATTACCACATCTCTTTTACACAAAGGATTGCTGCAATCATATATTCAATCTGTATTGTAATCTTACCTTTATTTTAGATGCCAAGCCAAAATATCTAACAATAATCAGATTAAACGAAGAAACTTCTTGGAGTCGGCATACAGGTGGCAGCTTGAATGTAGATGATGAAGAAATCGGGACAAGGAAACAACCTAATTAAAATCAAGCTTGTCAACATGTGTACATATCAACCTTATATATGGCCCCATATTTTACTAGAAGTTTGGTTTTTAGAGTGTAATCAGATAGAATTAGCATGTATGTATATCATTAGCTACAGGTAAAAAAATTGTCATAAAACTAGCAACAAAAAATCAATTTGCATTTTCCAAAACACACATTTCCTCGTTGTAATATGCACACCTTGTGCTCCAGGCACATGGGTTGTCTTCAGTCATGGGTATTATAACTGTAACATTAGGTTGAGGTGTGAACAATGAGTCAATAAAATGTAACTCTGGATCTGGTGGGTTGGTTTGGAGATCCGCGTTAGTAGCATCGTATTCTAATTGCTAGCAATAGTGCTCACATAGGTTTTAGGAATTTTAGTTTGCCGATCTCATGGATGGCATGAATGTTGAAGCAAGAATTTGTCATGCTCTGGTTCTGGACCTATGATACACCAATATCAGGTAGAACACATCGATCTAACAATGCATGCTTCTGAGAAACAAAACATCGTTAGCCTTGTCACAGTGACTAACGAGAGGGGATGTCTCCATATGACCAAACTTCGGTGTGAAAATAAGTATTTGGTTGTAAAGAGCATGTAAGAGTAGAGTAACAGCCCAACAATTTTCTCTTATGAGTATTTACACTAATTTTTTAGTCTCCGTCTCTTTGACGTGACTTTTCTAGCATTTATGGTGCAAGTGCCAAGCCACGTCATGTAACTGTCTTATATCACATTGTCAATGGCCAACCTATGGCCTGACCATGTATTACGACTTAAATGGTCATCATAGAGCATTACTTATGTTTCACAAGTGTTCTACCAGACCTGCGGGTCTGATTAGTTCAACCAGAGATTTTTTTAGTTGGTTCTTAGCTCGGACTCATATTAGAAAGGGTCACATGGTCAATATTGTTTTGGGTTAGGTCGTGAAAAACGTAGTGTTTACTTGGACTGCTGCTTTCAGGTCCAATCTGTGATCCCAGTGGTAGTTCCAATTCCGTTGTGTGACATGAAAGTGCACAATTTTGTAGTTATGTATTTTGTGCTCGGTTAAATTTAAATCCAAGCTGTTACCGAGTGTTTAGGTTTTGCTTATATGCATAAGATGTTTAAATAAGAATCCAAAACAACTCCTTAAAGGTGATGGATGCATCATGCCTCATGTTGTACATCCACATGCTCGGTGTTCAAATGGTAAACACAGGCGGTATATATATGTATCACACTCGTGTTCAAACACAAAACCTTACAAACAATAATTTAGATTATAGGAACCAATCATGTATATAGGATGTTGATGATTTCTCCTGCAAATCAAGAAACAAAGTATTAACCAACAGTAACATGAAGGAAGATTATTTGACAAAGCAATATATCGAACATACCTTAATCTCTTTTGCTAGAAAATTGACCTGTCATCCAAGTAAAGCATGACACCAGTTTATTCCAGAATAGCCCTCCGTAAAAAACCACTCTGTAACATAACAAGGCTATAAAGTAGAGATGAGAATCAAGAATATCCGGGTGGGTGAAAGACGCTTACTATTTTAAGATTTGTTTTTTAATAAAAACTAGTATGTCTAATATGATTAATATTATACAAAATAGGTTTGTGCAATAGAAGTATGCTTTCGGGCGATGCTATTCGTTTTCACTTGTTTCCTTGATCTATTTTACTCGGTCTAGATCTCGGATCCAACATTTTCATATTTTGGTTTTGGGCTTGTCCTGGGTCCGTCCAGTTTTCACCCTGTTAGAAAGATTGAACATAAGTTGAATCGGCCCATTCATAACCTGGACAAGAAAGAGAACGGACCTGTCTGAGATGAACTGCAACCAGGAGCAGGAACAGAAACAAAAACAGCAGTTACCCAAGCCTCTTGATGTTTTCTTCTGGTAACAAAACATAGATATATCAGAGAGATCAAAAGAGTATTTAGAGGAATTGCCTTTGAAAACAGAATGTTTTCTTACCACGTTGTCGGGACTCTTTGGCAGCAAATAATCTGAGGCTGCGGCGTCATCAACATTGCTAGACTCAGAACATGTACTATTACTTCTCTTGCTTTTAGATTCTTGGATTTGGATGGCAGAATTATTGTTATCTCCTCCTCTATCATTGACGATCAACTCAGGTTTCTCGGTGTTCAATGATCCAGCTTTCCCATTGCTATCTGAAATCGCTGAGTTCTGCACTTCCTGCACACAGTTCAGTTTTTTAATGGTTAAAACTTGAAAGTTGAAACTGTCAGAATATTTTTTAAATAGTTGGTATTGCAATCCATCTTCTACTATTAGTTGATTTACATATACAATCATTACCAATGAAAGATTGCATTCAGACGTTCACATTAAAATGAACTCACCATGATGTCGGGATTGTGAGTGTTCATTGTCATCAAGCCCTTACCCTTTTCTTTTGTACCACTTCTTTCATCTGGAAGGGACTCCTGCTGTGTAAAATTGGTGGTCAAGTGATGACCAGAACCATCAAAAAAGAGTGTTTGGATAAATGCATAATGTGCCATGAATTATGATGAACTCACATTAGCATAATTGGAAGACGATGTAGTTATCTTGCTTTCATCATTAACTTCATTTTCTCCAACAATCTTTGATTCCTCATTCGAGTTCAGATCGACTGTAATTTCTTCTGTACTCTCAGGGACATTAACATTATCTTTTTCATCATCATTCTGTACACAGTCAACATGATTACTGCCTAAACTGGAACAGGAAACCTGCACTACATTCATATTTCTAATTTTTCACTTGAATAACGGAAGTATTTAGGATTGCTGCTTATTTGATTATTGTTTCTTGAAGGAAGTTGTTTGGATTGTTTAATTAGCTTATTGCAGTATCAAAAATGAAAAAGGTGATCGTAAAATCCATACCAATTCATCAGTAGTTTCTTAATTCAATTACCTTGGATTCTTCCTCTGTTATAGTAGAGCTCATCGTCTCACCATTGTCATCACCTTCCTGATCATCCTCACCAACGGGTACTTCAGATAAACCGTTGCCATTACTACTAGCAAGAAGTTTATCGGATACTTTCCCACCCTGCATTAAAAACAAAAATTATGAAGTAAAAAAAAACAAAACATCTTTACAGGCTACCCAGATATTTATATGGTTTTGTTAATATCAAATCAGAAGCAAAAAAACAGGCGAAATAACTGATATAACCTAATTATTTTTTATAAAACAAAAACTACGCCTGGTTATATCGAATGAACACTTTCACACTGCTTATTTAAAACATCTTATTCTTTTACAAACAATTAGATAGATAGTTTAAAACAATCCTAAAATCTCTCCAATCACCTTTTAGCAGTTTCAAAACGCAATAAGCAGATAATAAAAAAAGCTGTTGATGTCATGATACTAGTTATTATAAGTTAAGATAAAACTCACCAGATTAATGTCTTTGTCGTTTACATCAGTAGTTTCTTCATTCCTCTTGGGTTCTTCCTCTGTTATATCAGAGCTCTTCGTCGGACCTTCATGATCATCCTCACCAAGGGCTACATCAGGTTGACCGATGCCACTACTACCAAAAATTTGGACATCTGATACCTTCCCGCCCTACATCAAAACTGAAATTATGAAACACTATACCGGCATATTTCCTTAGCTAAACCATATAGTTACTAGTTAAAGTATGTGACATGGTATAAGTAGTGTGAAATTCACCTGTAATCTCAATGCTTTCTCTAGTTCTATAACAACCTCAGACATGGTAGGTCTTTCTTCAGGGTTTTCCCTCACACACCGACACGCAATTTTGGCATAAGTTTCCAAGGATTCAGTTGTTATTTCATCCCTAATATCAAAATGTACGATCTTCCGTAACATATTTTGTTCCAATCTCTTGGGAACCAATTCAGCAACATGCCGTTCTTGATAATCATCGGTATCCACCAATTCCGGTACCCCACATAAGACTTCAAGCAAAATCACGCCAAAAGAGTACACGTCAGATTCCTTGGTTAATTTCTCTGGATTTCTTGGGCCAATCTCAACATGTCCAGGCAGCAGCTTGGGTAACCCAAAACCCGAAACTTTAGCATCAAAATTTGATGATACTGCGTCATAATTCAACAGGATTTTTGAAAGTTTTAAGTTTCCATGAATGATACAGGGGTTGGAGTTAACAGACTCATCACCGCTATGCAAATATTCAAGTCCACGAGCAGCACCAAGACAAATCTGGTGGCGCTGGATTGTGGTAAGATGTTTACTCATCTTATCTGCTAGATTCCCATACATGACATACTCATAGACGAGTATTAATTCTTTGTTGTTTTCATCACAAAACCCGATTAGAGCTACAAGATTAGGGTGCTGCCGGAACCCATATATGGTCAGAATCGCTGATAGAAGCTTGGGTTTTATGTTATGAAGGTTGGTGATGTTTAACCGTTTCAATGCCACTTGTTGATGTTTGTATTCTCCTTCAAACATTGTCCCATAACCACGGACGTCTATTTTTTTACCAAATTTGATCTCCTCAAATGGAATTCGAAGGCCCTCAAGTTCATCTTCATTAACCTCATTGAAGCTCCCTCTGTCTGACTTCAGAATCTTGGACTCATGCACTTCCTGCATTCAGTATGGTAATTTAGTTAAACACGTATTGCCGTTTACTGCAACCACAAGAAACAGAGATTTACCTGGCTTGTTGAAGTACTTGTGTCACCATTGCTAGATTCTGGAGTTGTAGTAATTTTCATACTTCCGTCATCTTCTTTGTTTTCCTCAATGATCTTTGATTCCTCGTTGGAGTTACAGTCATCGATGGTTTCTTCATTGGTCTCTTGATCAATTGTGCTGATAACGTTATCAACATCCTTAATAGCGATTTTGCTTTTATTCTCCTCTTCGTTTTCAGCCGTGATGTTTGATTCCTTTATCAAGTTTAAATCATTAATATTTCATGATTAAAATAAGTTGTTTAGATTAAGAACTCATTTTACTTGTACGCAGATAATCAAAATCCATCTCAATTCATGATGCTACTTATTCTAAGTTAGTATGAACTCAGTAGAGCAATATCATCGGTGGTTTCTTCAATTACCTTGGATTCTTCCTGTGTTATAGTTGAGTTCATCGTCTCACCATCGTCATCATGTTCCTGATCATCCTCACAAACGGATACATTACTACTACCAAGGAGTTGGACATCAGATACTTTCCCATCCTGCATTGAAAACTAAAATTAAGATAACCTTCATGTTTCTAACTTTTTACTTAAATTACAAATGTGTTTTAGGATTGCTTATTAAAACTATTTATCTGATTATTGCTTCTTGGTATAAGCTGTTTAGATTAAGCATCTTCAAATTGTTTACTATAATCAAAGTCCACTCAATTCATGATGCTAGTTATTATAATTTAAGATAAACTCACAAGAGCAGTGTCATCAGTAGTTTCTTCAATAACCTCAGATTCTTTCTCTGTTATATTTGAGCTCGTCATCTTATCATTGTCAAGATCATCCTCACCGACGGGTACTTCATTTAGATTATTGCCATTACTACTATCAAGCATTTGGACATCTGATACTTTCTCACCCTGCATTGAAAATGAAATTATGATTTCACTAAAACACAAGAATTTTTTTTATGCTGCATAACTAATATACCCTTGTATTTTTGAAAAACGAAAAATGTGCTTGGCTAATTGAAAATAAAAAGCTTGTCCCCTTGGCTAACATTGACACATTTTGAAGACGATATAGATAAACTCATTCATGCCATGATTACAAACCATACATTATGATGAACTCACCATAGTAGAATTACTGTCATCGCCATTGTCAGATTTTGAAGACGATGTAGTTATCTTGCTTTCATTATCCACTTCATTTTCCCCAATGATGTATGATTCCTCCTCGTTTGAAGTCAGATTGATTTTAATTTGTTCTGTACTCATATGGTCATTCATGTTATTGCCATTCTTTGTTTCAGCATCCTCGGGTACACTCTCAACATCGTTACTGACTGAAATTGGAATAGGAAAGCTCTTCTCTACCTGCATTACATTCATGAATCTAATTTGTCACTTAAAGAACAATGCTTGTGGGATTAAATCTATTCATCTGCTTATTATTTTTTAGAATAACGTTGTTTAGAGTGCACACTTTCAAACTGTTTATTTAAAACATCTTATTTCATTCATATATAGATGATCACAATGTATTCAATTCATGATGCTAGCTTTATAAGTTAAGATGAACTCACAAGATTGATGTCATCAATAGTATCTTCAATTTCCTTGGGTTCTTTCTCTGTTATACTCATCATCTCACCATTATCATCACCTTTGTGATCATCCTCACCAACGGATACTTTAGGTACAACGTTGCCATTACTGCTACCAAAAATTTGGACATCGGATGCTTTCCCGCCCTGCATCAAAAACTGTAATTATGAAAAGAACTATACCCACATATTTCCTAAACTAAACCGTTTAAATGTTTGTTCAAGTATGTGACATGGTATCAGTAGTGTCAAATTCACCTGTAACCTCAATGCTATCTCTAGTTCTATAACAACCTCAGACATGTTAGGTCTTTCTTCAGGGTTTTCCCTTACACACCGACATGCAATTTTGGCATAAGTTTCCAAGGACTCGGTTGTTATTTCATCCCTAATATCAATATGTACTATCTTGCGTAACAGATTTTGTTCCAATCTCTTGGGAACCAATTCGGTCACATGTCGTTCCTGATAATCATCGGTATCCACCAATTCTGGTACCCCACACAAGACTTCAAGCAACAACATGCCGAAAGAGTAAACGTCAGATTCCTTGGTCAATTTCTCTGTGAATTTTGGACCAATCTCAACATGTCCAGGCAGTAACTTGGGTAACCCAAAACCCGAAACTTTAGCTTCATAATTTGACGATGCAGAGTCATAATTCAACAGGATTTTTGAAAGTTTTAAGTTGCCATGAATGATACAGGGGTTGGAGTTAACAGACTCATCACCACTATGCAAATATTCGAGTCCACGAGCAGCACCAAGACAGATCTGGTGGCGCTGGATTGTGGTAAGATGTTTACTCATCTTACCTGCTAGATTCCCACCCGAGATATACTCATAAACAAGTATTAATTCTTTGTTGCCTTCATCACAAAACCCGACTAAAGCCACAAGATTAGGATGTTGCCGGAACCTATATATCGTCAAAATCGCTGATAGAAGCTTGGGTTTGATGTTATGAAGGTTGGTAATGTTTAACCGTTTCAATGCCACTTGTTGATTATTGTACTCTCCTTCAAACATTGTCCCGTAACCACGAACATCTATTTTTTGACCAAATTTAATCTCTTCGAATGGAATTCGAAGGCGCTCAAGCTCATCTACATTAACCTCACTCAAGCTCTCGCTGTCTGGCATCAGAACCTCAGACTCATGCACTTCCTGCATTCAGTAAGACAATATTATATAACGCATATTCGCAGTTTTAACTTTTAAGTTAACTTCACCAGCAAAAAACTAAGGTTTACCTGGCTTATTGAGGTACTTGTGTCACCACTGCTAGATTCATCTTTTTTGTTTTCCTCGATCACTTGATCAATTATGCCCAGTTCGTTTTCGACCGTGACGTTTGATTCCTTTATCAAGTCTAAATCGGTCAACATATCTTTTTGTGTCTCTGGATTATTGTTATTGTTGTTACTCTCATTTGTAGCATCCTCAATATGATTTTTGTGTGGCACACTCTCCTGCATTAAATCCATGGTTCTAATTTCATTACTCAAATGACAAAACCGTCACTAAAATAACTTTGTAGCATCACGTGAATTAAATAAAATGCAACGTTTTATTTTACATGTAATATAGTAACGTATATGCCTGTTATCAAAGTATCGAACGCAAAGAGTCAAAATAATTTATTTGTTCTAAACCGTTTGGACTACATAGTCAAAATATAGTATGACCATCTTTATTGAGAAATAAATAGAGTTAGTAAACAAGTTAAACTGATTTCAGATTAATAATTCTTTTAACTTGTCAAATGTTTGCTTTTAAACTTTATGGGTAAGAAAAAACCGATTAACGGAACTAAAACCAATATAGGTGATAAAACCGCACCAAAGTAACCTACTCATACTATTAATCCATGGTGAGCGGTTTGGATTGGTTTCAAAACTGAACTTCACTAAGCCTGGTAAACGAACCAAACATGAGAACAAACCGAACCAAACTTTTTAAAATGTTTATCATTGGAATTTTTGCCCAAATTAATTATTTTGTGATAGTATTTATTAAGAGGTGTTTAATAAAAAGTTAAAACTTTAGGTCAAGCGTATATTCATTACTAGCTTTTATCCCGGGAATGTCCCGGGGTTGAAACATCTAATATAACATAATAAAATATCTAATATGACAACGTAATTAATGCTTTGCCAATACATGATTAATGAATAATAAATAATAATAATAATAATATTTATTTTAAACAAATTTCTGCCATAAGTTATCATATTCAAATATAAAAAAAAGAATCTCTGCCTATTAAGTTATGTTTATCGTTTGTGATTTATTAGTAAAGTAAAATATATTTGAAAACAAAACCCCACAAAAATAGTTGTTTTATTTTCCCCGTTTTTTATATAGCACTATGGTACTCGTTGGAAAGATAATAAAACGCTCGTTAATTTGGTGTAATTTTTTTCTTTAAAAAATCTCGTATATAAAAGATATTAACGTTTAAAAGTTATGGGAGGAAACATTAGAGAGAATTTAATTTTGTTTTTAAATTCTTATCTTTTCCTAAAATAATTATTATAATATATATAGATTTATTAAAAAAATCAAAAATTAAAAAATCCTACATGATGCCATGTGGCATATTCAAGGAGGGGTTGAGGCCTCCATTGAATGCTACATCATCAAAGTTCAATTCTTTTATTATAAGTTACTAGCTTTTATCCCGGGAGTGTCTCGAGGTTGAAATATCTAATATAACATAATAAAATATCTAATATGACAACATAATTAATGTTTTGCCAATACATGATTAATGAATAATAATAATAATAATAATAATATTTATTTTAAACAAATTTCTGCTATAAGTTATCATATTCAAATATAAAAAAAAGAATCTCTGCCTATTAAGTTATGTTTATCGTTTGTGATTTATTAGTAGGGTAAAATATATTTGAAAACAAATCCCCACAAAAATAGTTGTTTTTTTCTCCGTTTTTTATATAGCACTATGGTACTTGTTGGAAAGATAATAAAACGCTCGTTAATTTGGTGTAATTTTTTTCTTTAAAAAATCTTGTATATAACAGATATTAACGTTTATGGGTGGAAACATTAGAGATAATTTAATTTTGTTTTTAAATTCTTATCTTTTCTTAAAATAATTATAATATATATAAGATTTATTAAAAAAACTCAAAAATTAAAAAATCTTACATGATGCCATGTGGCACATTCAAGGAGGGGTTGAGGCCTCCATTGAATGCCACATCATCAAAGTTCAATTCTTTTATTATAAGTTATAGATTATAGATTATAGATTTCGAGCATTTAAACTGGAAAACCACACATAACTAAATCAAGCCCGTATGTTTCAAGCCTATATTGATTATTTTGGGCAAAGCCCAAACATATTAAGCCCAAATTTTAAACTGGAAAACCACACATAAGTAAATAGAGCCCGTATGTAGAAATCGAAAACCAAAACCAATTTAGTTTGGTTGGTTTGAGTCCAAAACAAACCCATATATACCCTATACTCAACTTTTCTTTTAACTAGGTATTAGTTGCCCGCGCTTCGCCGCGGGTGCGGCTGTTGTGCGAAACGCGACGGCAGCTCCTGTTGCGTTGAGTGTTTGGCGAACGTTAAGATCGCACGCCGCTGTGGGAGCTCCTGTTGCGTGGAGGGTTTCGTAGACATAAAAGATAATATTAAGTGACTATTATTCTTACGTTGGCTTCAAAAAAATACTCGCGGCTAAAAGCTAAAAGTTTGGTGGTCAAAGTTTGAAATCCTAAAAGCTAAAATTTTGGCCAAAGTGCGACGCAAGTTTTAAAAAGTTGAGTGGTCACAGTTTGAAATCCTAAAAGCTAAAAGTTTGGTGGTCAAAGTTTGAAATCCAAAAAGATAAAAGTTTGGTGGTCAAATTAGAAGAAAATAAAGTTAAGCTAAAAGTTAGTGTCCAAAGTTTTAAATCCTAAAAGCTAAAAGTTTGTTGGTCAAAGTTTCGTGGTCAAATTAGAAGAAAATAAAGTTAACCTAAAAGTTAGTGGCAGAAATAAAGTTAACGTAAAAGTTAGTGGCCAATATATATATTAAAACAGAGACCCTATTGAAGTGTCAATATATAGATAATTGTTGTTCTAAGTTTGGTGGTCAAATTAGAAGAAAATAAAGTTAAGCTAAAAGTTAACGGCAGAAAATAAAGTTAACGTAAAAGTTAGTGGCCAATATATATATTAATAGAAATACACTATTAAAGTGTCTTTCTATTAATATATATAGATAATACCTTTTTTTAAATAAATAGAGTACAAAATAGAAAATTTAGAAAGCATGTGGGTCAATAATCAATAATATATGTACCAATCACCCACAAGAAACTAAGATTTACCTGGTTTGTTGAGGTACTTGTATCATCACTAATAGATTCTGAAGTCGTAATTTCAGTGGTCTCTCGAGCAATTGTGCTCATTTCGTTATAAGCATCCTTATTAGCGATTTTGCTTTTAGTCTCCTCTTCGTTTTCAACCACGAGGTTTGATTCCTTTGTGGATTTTGAATCGTTTAACATTTCATTTTCGACAGCTTGATCATCATTGTTATTCTCATTTTTAGCATCCTCGATATGATTTGTGTCGAGTACACTTTCCTGCATCAAATCCATGATCCCAGTTTCGTCACTTAAATGCCAAAACCATCACTAAAATAAGTATGAAAATTACAACGTTTGATTTAATATGTAATATAAAAAAAAGTAGTTTCCTCAAATGTTAGCCGTAAAAGTTATGGGTGGAAAAATTGATAACAAAACTAAAATCATAATAACTAATAAGAGAAAGTATACGGTAGAAAGTCCCTTAAAATAAGAATCATAAAAAGTCTGGTAATTAACACCTGTCAATCTAACCTAACCAGAGTTAGGTTAATCTCTGGTGGCAGGTGTTGGTGGTGATTGACACCTGTCAATCTAACCTAACCAAAGTTATGGTGTGTTGGTGGGTGTTGGTGGTGATGATGGATTAAGGTTTCTGTGGTGCTGTTTAACCCCTGACCCGAACCACACCAGTATCAAACCCTTCCTTTCAACACTGATATCCACGAACGACCACCCTTGTGAGCCGGTGTTAACCACCAACCCTCGATCATCATTATCAAGCATCAATAACAGGGAATCGACGTGGTTTGGGGTTTTTACCTCGGTTGGATTTGGGAACAGGGGCGCCGCCGCTACTCTTTCTTCTTCCTTTGTCCCTCTCTCTGTCGATCTCTTCCTCTCTCTCTACCTAGCTTCTCTCTCACTCTCTATAATATTTGGTGGTGGGTTGTTGGGTTTGACCACCGGAGGACCACCGACAGTGGAGGAGTTCGCCGGAGGAGGTGGAGGAGGGACCTCCGGTTCCCTTTCTCTTTTCTAGAATGTATGTGTATGTGTGCCTTTCTTAGTGCGTTTGTTATGATGATATATAAACAAAAGATGAGTCTGTTTTGATGATAAAAAACAAAAGGTGCGTCTGTTTTTCTTTCTTAGTGCGTTTGTTTTTTTAGTGCGTTTGTTTTTCTTTGAGTGAATGAGAGTGCGTTTGTTTTTTTTAGTGAATGTGATGAGTGCGTTTGATTTTTGTTTGGGTTTGATGAGTGCGTCCAAAATTTTCAGTGAGTGCTCCCAAACTTGCAATGAGTGCGTCTGAATTTTTGATGAGTGCGTCTGTTTTCACCAACTTCATCTTCTTCCTCTGCAACTTTTTTTAACCTAATTTTTTATGTTTAATCATCCTTAATGAAACAAAATTCATAGTATTCGACAACTATTACAATTCATAATTGTTCATATGATTGGTTTAATCCTCTGTTTTTGATTATTTTTAGATCAAATACTGATATTACGGTTTTTCGTTCACTGTAATCGTTTTTTTTTAATTGTGCAATTGTGCAATCATTCTGAAACATGAATCGATCTTAAAAAGATGAAAAATCAGGGTTCAAATTAGTTATGTTGTTACGATTTGAAAAAAAAAATTAGACAATTAGAAGGTTTTTTCCTATTTTACGCTTGGTTAGCTGTTTTAATCCAGGTATGGTTAGGGTTTTTAATCTGCATCCTTAATCTAATGGCTGAGATTGCTTTTTACGCTTCTTACGTTAAGGGGGCTTTATACGTTATCTCTCTCTAACTAATAATACCGCACCAAAATAGCAACCAATACCACCAATTGTCATTTTGGTCTTTTTTTTAACCGAAAATTATGGTTCGGTTAAAGTAATAGTCTGTGCCAAAACCGAACTTGTAACTCAAACCACGCCAAACTTTTAAATGTTTGTTATTGAATTAATGGTTTATCATTTATACCCCAAATAAACTATTTTGAGTTAAAAGTTTCGAGTCCTAATTTACTGATGGTTATTGAAAAAGTTAGGTCGAAATTTTAAGCTTAAATTCATTAGTTTGTATCACCTTTTCAAACCTAAACTAAAAGCCGAATACCAAAACATAACATGACCTAACCTAACTGAACTGACCAATACATAGAATCAAAACCAAAAACTGAAATTTTGGTTGTATTTAATTAGGTTGAGTACAATATCAATCCATAATGAGCCATGTACATTGTACAACCTAGACTCAACATTTTTTTCAAATTTTTATCAACAAAAAAAATATGAAATTTAGAAATCATGCGTGTCAATAATAAAGTATATGTACCACTCATGAGCTAGCTAAAACCTATCACGTGAAATGCGCACCTGCGCATTATGCATCATTATATTATTTTTAATTTTTTCGTA
Organism: Ambrosia artemisiifolia; assembly: GCA_032199755.1. Classification (NCBI taxonomy): domain Eukaryota; kingdom Viridiplantae; phylum Streptophyta; class Magnoliopsida; order Asterales; family Asteraceae; genus Ambrosia; species Ambrosia artemisiifolia. The sequence goes on from CM063524.1 coordinate 39,680,369, forward strand.
TGTTTTATATCAAAGCCAAAAGCCCAAAACAATGATTAAATAAAAAAAGTTAAAGCCATAATATGAACTATTAATTAAGTCTTTGTTTTTAAGTTAAGATAATACATAGAAGTGTTTGATTGTGATATTTTATTTGTAATGTAACACATCACGTTGATAAAGGCATTCTCTTCTTTGAGTGTGTCATGTGTCATCCCATGTGGCATTGAGATATTTTAGAAAAAAATAATTTAAAAACAAAATTAGATTTTTCTCTCTTATGTTTCATCCCATAATTTATAAACGTTAATATCTTTTATATACGAGAGTTTTTAAAGAAAAAATTACACCAAATTAACGAGCGTTTTATTATCTTTCCAACGAGTACCATAGTGCTATATAAAAAATTGAGAAAAAAACGACTATTTTTTGTTGGATTATGTTCAAACAGGAAAAAAAACACAAAGTGTTCAGGTAAATCATTAATCATGTATAGACAAGTCACTAATTATGTTCAAATCAATAAATATGAATTCTATTTTCAACATGCATTAGTATTGGAGTTATACATTATTTTAGGTTAGATATTAATATTAGAGTTATACATTGTTTAAGGTTAGGCGTTAACATTAGAGATATATTTTTAATTGTTTTAGGTTAGCTGCTACCCGAAGCTTTCATGATTAGATTTTTCAACCCCGGGACGTTCCCGGGGTATAATCTAGTATGTTATAATTGACATACCAACATATTACATCTAGTGATGTAATTTGCAAGATAATTAACTCTTTTTTTTTTTGAGAGAATTACACAGATTGTCCTTTAGTTTTACCTGAAATTGCATCCTTTGTCCTTTTTTTGAATTTTTAACTCCCTATGTCCTTTCTTTTATACACTTGTTACACCCTATGTCCTTTAGGGTAACTTCTGTTAAAAAACTCCGTTAACTCAGTCATGTGCCCCTCACGTGAGGGGCAAACATGTCATTTCACCCTCAAAAGGACAATATGTGTAATAATAATAATAATAATAATAATAATAATAATAATAATAATAATAATAATAAAACGACAGTTCCACCGGTCCCTAAAGTAAACACCAATGATCCAACCAACAGTATCAAGTCTAGATCAATCAAGATAATCAAGATTCAAAACCAACAACAAAAAGATAATCAAGAAAGAGATGATAATTTATAAGATTAAAAACCCACAAAAAAAAAACCCCAAAACCTATATCGAAGTTGAAACAGATCGGTTTACACAGACAATACACACACATCTATGAGAGAGAGAGAGACTTGGAGAAGGGGAAAGAAAGGGAGCCGGTGGCCCCTCCGCCTCCGGCCAAGCTCCGGCAGCCGATTGAAAACAGGTAAAAACCCCCAAATCACCTCTATTCTCTTGATTCTGATGCCCGATGATGAGGAGGTTGTATTGGTGGTGTTTATTGTTGACAAGGAGGAGGGTTACAGGGGTTAAGGTGGGAGGCTGTGGTGGCTACGGTGGTCATAGGTGGTGGTGACGACTGTGGTGGTGGTTAATGGCTGTTCCAAGTTAGGCGCTGGTGACAAGGGTTTGAGTGGTGGTGTGTTTTGAAGGATTTTGAGTGGTGGTGGACTGGTGGCCGATGACCTTCTCTCCTCCGTCTCTCTTTCTCTCTTTCTCTCTCTCTCTCTTTCTCTTTCTCTCTCTCTCTCTCTATAATATAGTAAGGTGGAGGGGTTGTGGGGGTTAATGGGGAGGCTCCGCCGGAGCTCCGCCGCCGCTGGCGGTGGGGAGGCCTCCGGCTCTTCCTTCCTTCTCTCTTCTCTAAGTCTCTAGTCTCTTTCTCTCTCTACGTAAGATGTGTGGGTGTGTGTGTTTTTATGTATGCAGATAACAATTGGAGTGGGTCTTTGGATTCTTGTACAAGGATTTTGAGTGGTGGTGTGTTTTGAAGGATTTTGAGTGGTGGTGGACTAGTGGCTGCACACAAATGGGAAGGAAGATGATAATGAGTGAAATGACATGTTTGCCCCTCGCGTGAGTGGCACATGACTGAGTTAACGGAGTTTTTTAACAGAAGTTACCCTAAAGGACATAGGGTGTAACAAATTGATAAAACAAAGGACATAGAGAGTTAAAAATTCAAAAAAAGGACAAAGGATGCAATTTCAGGTAAAACTAAAGGACAATCTGTGTAATTCTCTCTCTTTTTTTTTGATAGGCTAAGCACATCACCTCGGTACCACGTTTCGAATTTCATTTCCGCATCGTCCCTGGGGCATAAGCCCTTTCAACGTCAATGGGTGTATTTTTGCAGGCCCTAGGATTCGAACCGTGTACCTCTCCCGGGCGGGAACCTCCTTAAGGAGTAAACCTCTCACCTCTCCCTAAGTGAGCTGGGGGTCATTGGCAATTAACTCTTTTTTAATGAGAAGTTGATTTAACGGTTAATTTGGTTAAAAACTACCAATTATCCATATATAATTTGGTTTTTTTTACTATGGAATGAAATGTAAGTAACTTTTAATTAAAAAAGCTACTCACCGTATTAGTGGTTTCGACTGTGTTCTTCTCATTGTTGCTAGTAACATCCATATTTTTGTCATCTTCTTTGCTTTCCTCGATGATCATTAATTTGTTGCTTGAGTCAAAAGCATCTATGGTTTGATCTTCAGTGGTGTTTGTATCAATTGTGCTCATTTCGTTATAAACAGCCTCAGTAGGTAGTTTGCTTTCATTCTCCTCTTCGTTTGATTCCTTTGTGATCACTTCATCATTGTTGCTACTATCCTGCATCAAAACCATGGTTCCAATTATGTCACTAGATGTTTTTTTGAAGCATCACGATGAATCAAATTAAATACAACGTTTGATTTAATAGGTAATATATATACCAAAAATAATTGCTTAACATGTATAAGATGCAAGTAAAATAAGAAATGCAAAGTGATAAAACGCAAGAGTTATAGTCTTATAGACAAACAAAAAGAGAAAAATGATACAAATATTTTATTTTTTCCTAAAACCGTTTTTGGTTCAATTAATTTCATTTCAGGTATACTTCACATATTATTAATATTAATTAATATAAGCATATTAAATTATAAATAAATGGGCTAGGCAACGAGTGAAAATGGTTTCAGATTAGTAATTCCTAAACACTTGTTAATGTAACGCTATGGTGAAATAAAAAGAAATAACCGAATTTGGAATAATCGGGTAATAAGTAACAGTTTGATTCACGAAATTATGATTCGGTTTTAGTTATACTTCATTACTGAATTGCACCAAACCGGACTTGGCATCTGAAGCACACCAAATCTTGAAACCAAACCGAACTTGGTAATATCACCGCACTGGGGCTGTTTGGCTGATTAAGTGCTGAATTGTTAAGACTTAAGAAACTCAGAATGATTAAGTTCTGAATAGTTTAGCTATGCATCAAATCAGAATGGTTCATTCAGAGCCTTTTTTATGTTGAAACAAATAGTCTGAATGCAAAACCATTCAGAGCTGAATGATTCAGAACCTTATTAAGAGGCTACCAAACAGGCCCTAAACTTGTTTAAATGTTTCTGAAGAAACAATAAGTATCACGGAGATTACGAGTAATCTACGTGGGGTTAATACTCATGTTCGTCAAGGTTAATCCTTTACCCAAACCGTATGGTTAAACCCCGGTGATAGTGGTGAGTGTAAGTGTGTGATGTAATGCAAGTAAGAACACAAGATGTAAGTGGTTCGGTCGAGTAATGACCTACGTCCACTGTAAGTAGCCGGATTGTTATTAATACGGGAGTACAAAGAGTTACAAGAGAGAGTATGCTAGGCTATAAGTGATAATTTTCGGATCCTTGGCAAGGAGAAGTCTTCTTCTATTTATAGGAGAACTCATGGGCTTAGTCGTAGAGCCCATGAGGAGCAATTCCTCGTTGGGCCTGGTCCAGGCCCAAGTCCAAGGTCTTCCCCAGAATTGGCGGGAAAATACTGATACTGTTGATGACGTCACTTTGCAGCATGGCAGCTGCTCGAGGCGGACACGTGGCACACTGTGACTGGCGGACGGCACTCCTGTCCTTGCTACAGTCGTTGACCATGCTTCTGACATCAATAGGGGATGTCTGTTGTCACTGTAGACGCTGGTATGGTGGAAGCATGGCTACAGCCATGCTGCTGTCCTTGTCAGTAGTTGTTGGACCACTACTGCCACCTGTCGCTTGGTCATTGGCGCGTACACTGTCAATGATCCTTGTGAATCTTCCTTTGTTGTCTTATGTACCTCGTACAAAAGGTGCTGGGGGAAGATTCCGCGCGTGACGGTACGCGCTTATCAGGTGCTGTTATTGCTTATCAGTTGTTGTCTCTGCGCGCTTCCTTGCACACCTTGCAAGCTGCGCTCTGATGGTTCCTCGCGCCATTAGCTGGCGCGGGGAATCTGACTTATGGGGATAGGGACGCCTCCTCCGCTTGGATTAGGCTCCCTATCCTTTCAAGTCCCCCTAGTCTAGGGCTTCTCCTACTCTTTGTGAAGAGTAGGTGGAGCGCTAGACTCAAAGTATGGAGTCGCGGATGAAAGCTCATCTGCTATTGTGTCTTGAGATTTGCTCTCCTGGTTGTTGTTGTAAAGTTGGGCGGAGAACGTCTTTTTTGGTTCTACGTCAAGTTTGCGCATTGGAAGACGTTTGTCGCCATGACCTGTTAAGGCGCTGAGCGGGGAACGTCTTTTTTGATTTACGTCAAATTTGCGCCTTGAAAGACGTCTGTCGCCATGACCTGTTAAGGCGCTGGGCGGGGAACGTCTTTTTGATTTACGTCAAATTTGCGCCTTGAAAGACGTCTGTCGCCATGACCTGTTAAGGCGCTGGGCGGGGAACGTCTTTTTTGATTTACGTCAAATTTGCGCCTTGAAAGACGTCTGTCGCCATGACCTGTTAAGGCGCTGGGCGGGGAACGTCTTTTTTGATTAACGTCGAATTTGCGCCATGTGATAGTCCGTTTGTTGATGGTGAAGGCGCGTTAGCAGTGGTAATAAATTTTGAATCATTGGCATTTAATTTGTCTCTCATAAATGGGAGTTAAGGCGCCTGGAATTCGAATGATCAGTTGCTTCTGATGGAAGCTTGATGGTTGCTGACGAGTCAGTCCTCGTCTGTTGTGCTGACTGTTGGCTGTCCCATCCTTATGGTGCAGTTACCAACCTTTCGTCTGTGTCAGGCGCGTGTGTTGTCACGCGCTCCACTTGGTGCTTGAGTGGTTGTGATTGTGCCACGTGGCGAGTTGCACGTGTGATTTGTCAGGCGCGTGAGCGTCCACGCGCCTGCCAGCTTTTAAAATGGTGAGATCTGGTGACATGTGTCAATCATCCAGCGAGTAACGGTTGGATCGTTTACCCATGCTTGATCTTGGCCGTCCACTCGCGCATGAGGACACGTGTCTTCATCGTAGCTCTCCATTTTGAAAAAGGTGATGACGGTTGTTTTCCTTGTGGGTCCCACTGCCATTAATGCAGTGGGTATATATAAGAGTGAGAAGGCTTCTTGAACGGTTACTCGTTCATTTTGCCTTCTTCTTCTTCCTTGTTTGCACTCTCTCTCTCTTGTTCTTCAGAAAATCACAGATCAGTTGGAGTTTTCTCTGAATCTTCAAAGATTGTTGAGCAATCTTCAAGATTTGTTGTGAAACTTATCTTTGATCTTCATCTTTCTTTGTGTTCGTGAAAATTTTCTCACATCTGTCAGTTTTCTTGTTGAAGATTCCGGCCAATCTTCAAGTTTTCCGGTGACTTTCTTGAGTTTTCCGGCGTGTCTTCAAATTTTCTGGTTAAATTTCCAGATTTCTTGTCTCTTTTTTCTTCCTTTATTTTTTCGAAATGTCTGATACGTCAAACATTGGGTCTCCTTCTGGTGATGTTCTTGGGAAGGAACCGGTTGTTGAAAATGTTGAGGAGGAGGTGTTGGTAGAGCAAGGCAAAATAAAGGAGAGGAAATTGATGACCAACACCTTCTGTGTTTGGGGTCAAGATGCCTTTGACTAGTTTTGCCAGGTCTATGGCATCCTACCGGAGTGGGAGCCTACTCTACCGTCTCCGACGGAGACGGTTCTGGCTGCTGGGCCAGGGCAGCTTGCCTTGTATGAGGCCCACTTCACCAAATGTGGGTTTCGTCTGCCCTGTACCCGCTTCCAGATTGATACCCTGGTTGCATATGGGATTGGTCCCACTCAACTAACCGCCTTCGGGCTCTTAAGGTTAGTTCATTTTGAGGCGTCTTGCCGCGCCTTAGACGTTGAACCTACTGTTGAAAGGTTCAACATATTTTATTTCTTAGCACGCGACGAGATGTGGTTCTCGTTTAAGCCGCGCCCAAGGGTGCCGCCTATGGCCACCCACAATCCTAAGTCCTTGCACTGGGCGAAGGAAAAATTCTTCTTTGTGAAGAGGGGAGTGATCCCCATCAGCCTGCCCTGGAAGGTGATAGCAGATGGGCAGCGGGTGGCGGACATGCCGGTGCCCAAAGATTACAAGAAGCAAGGCTGGTTCACAACCCTTACTGCCAACGCCACCAAGTTGGAGTTCAAGGAGTTGACAGAAGGTATCTTTTTCCTTCTGGGGATGAGCCGCCTGGGCATCCGCGCCGGCAAGGAGCCTTATATTGCTCTGGAGGGTAAGTATATTTTCCCTTGTGTTTGATTTTTTGTTTTTGGTATCATTCTAACTGTTTTCTTGCGCAGGTGTGAGCAAGTTCCAGTTTTATGCCGCTCGTCAGGAGAAGGGCATCAAATGGAGGCCTTTGGCGGAGGGGCAAGTCTCCTGCCTGGAGGCGTTGGCGGACCGATTCTATTATCCTGACATGTCCGTCGCGCCGAAGCCCTACTATACCACAGGTGAGTCTAGTGAACTGTTATTTTCTAGTCTCTTTGGCGATGATGCCTCTGACTCCTCAGTAGAGATTGTTGAGGCTCAGAAGGCGCCCGCGGGACGTGGCCGTTGGAAACACGCTCCGCGCAGGCATAAGTATGCTGTGAAGCCGTTTACAAATTCTGAATCGGATTCTTCCGTTTCAGTAGGAGAAGCCGTGAAGGGGCGCCGCCGCCGGAAGGACGGGCCCGCTTCTGAGGATGAGGAGGAAGCCTCCAAGTTAGAGAAGAGGAAGAGGAGGCGCACAACTGGTGCTACCTCCAGTAGTGCTGCTGCCACCACAGAGGTGCCTGCTGCCTCTACCGGCGGGGAGGGGGGTGAAGGTGAGACCCCCATTCCAGAATCTGTTGCTCCTCCTTTGTCGCCGGCGCGGGAGGTTGTGTTGGAGGTCTCTTCTTCCAGTGGTGGAGGGGTTGTAGCCCCTGTCTTCAGTGTGGGCATTGGCGCTGCGCCCACACGTCAGCCTCTGTTCCAGAAGCTGATAAAGAAGAAGGCCCCTGGTGAGTTTACTTTCTTCAATTTGTAGTTAGTTTTTCAATTTTGTTCTTCTTCTTAATATTTTCTCTCTTTTTCAGTTGCGCCGAAGATTATACCAACTCCTCCTCCTACGTCTCCATCTGTGGAGACGGCCAGGACGGAGGAAGATAGGCTCTTCCAAGAGCAAGAGGAGGCGCAGCGGGAGGAAGCCCGGCTGAGAGCTGAAGCCGATGAAGCCTTTCGAAGGGCGGAGGCTGAGAAGAAGAAAAAGGCTGAGGCCGATGAAGCCCGTCAAAGGGCGGAGGCCGAGAAGATGGCGGCCGCCGATGAAGCTAAACGAAAGGCTGAGGCGGCCCAACGTGCTGAGACGGAACGCCTTCGTCTCCAGGAACAACAATTCCTGGAGGAGAAGGCTCGCCGGTTAAGAGAGCAGGAGGCTCTGGAGCGCACCTGTAGATGCCGTTTTGCGACTAATGATTAGATACTAACATGTGTTAGGGGCGAAGGAGTATCAGGATGGGCGAAGGAGATTAGAAAGGGGCGAAGGAAGCTTTGTTATGGACGAATGAAGATCAGGAATGCACAGAAGAACACATTCGACCAGTGTTACTGGGCGAATGTGGAAAACTGCTACATTCGACCACTCACTTTGGGCGAATGTGCAGAGGCTATAAATAGAAATTGGGTTTTTGTAATGCATAACGAGTCTTAGAGAGTGTGTGTTTTGTGTGTGTGTTCCTGAGAGGTTTGAGATTGTCTGTTTGAGGTCTAGATTAACTGTTATCAGTCTGTAAAGGTTTATTTGAACAAGTTAATCTATGAAAAGCATTTAAAATGATCTTGATTGTGTTTTGATTGAGTTTATATCAGTTTGTTCTAAGCTAGGGTTTCCGCACCTGGTTTAGCAACTTGTATGATCATATAATCCTGTGTTTTTGTCAAAATCCGTTCTTCTACAAAGTGGTATCAGAGCGTAGAGGATCATACAACAACAAATTGATAAACTCAGAGCTGATTTGAACATAATTTTCATCAATTCACATCTGTTTTCAACTAAAAATGGTTTTTGTGTGTTTTTGAAAGAATTAGAGGTGATTTTGTGGTTAAAATTCAAAATTTCAAGTATTAAAGTTGTTCCAAATCATCTCCGAAGCATAACCTGATCAAGATCAATCAAATTCACAAACTTTTGAAAAACAGAGATCAAAATAACCGTTTTTCAAAGTGTAACCGTTTTTCAAAAGGTGAATATGGGCGAACCTGAGAGTTTGTGGGCGAATGTGTGTGAGTTAGGTCGAAGGTGATAGGATTTTCGGGCGAACGTAGTTGATTTCGGACGAACGTAGAGTGTTTCAGTTGAATTTTCTACATTCGGGTCATTTTTTTGTTCCTTCGATTCATCGGGGGTACGAAGGTAAAACAGAAACGGGCGAACGTAGGAAGAGTTTGTGAGTTTTTACCTTCTAGTGAAATCCTACATTCGGGTGAAAGTGTTTTGGACGAACCTGTACTAAAAAGGGACGAATCTAAACACATTCTGGGCGAACCTAGGATAAGTTTTTGAAAATTTTTCTAAGTGTTGAATTTTTTTCGAAGCTCGTGACCATGTGGCGTTATCAGACTACTCCTACACCAGCAACTACACAACCACAACAGCAGGTGATGGACCCATGGACAGTGGCAGCTCAGAAGACTAGCACACAGTCTTCGCAGCCGGTTAACTACATGACTCAGAGTGCACCTACAGTACCACAGTCTGACTACTGGGGAGTAGCAGCAGCGGTGGTAAACACTCAAACTACTAATGCTATTTCCACACTGATTAATGATTTGTCTTCAGGTAGCGGGACTCGGCCACCGAAGCTCATGGAGATTCAAGAATACAATCAGTGGCAGAAAAAGTTCAAGATACACTTGGAAGGCATGGGAGTAGAAGGTGCTGAAGCATGGAACATGATTGCTAAAGGATACACACCACCAGTTCTGGAGAACACGGGTGAACCAGTGCCATTGGAGAGCATGGCGGAGGATGAGAAGAAAAAGTTTGCTGTGGAAAAGAAGGCGTTCTCACAACTGACACAAGCCATTACTAATGATCTTTTGCATCAGTTTGGGACGTGCACAACTTCGAAGGCTTTGTGGGATATGCTTAAAAGGAAGCATGATGGGAATGAGAAGACTCGAAATTTGAGGATGGAAGAACTTGTTAAGGAGTTTGAGAATTTTTCTTATGTTGGAAATGAAACTTTGAAAGAACTAACTCCTAGATATAATCATTTAATATCTGAATTGTCTAGCTATGGTGTACAGATCCCTATGGCAAAACAGGTGGACAAGTTTGCTGAAGCATTACCACCTAACTGGGATCAGCATGTGGATGTTCTGAAGGAGAAGGATGCTTTTCAATATTGGTCTCTTCAAGAGTTCGTTGAAAAGCTGGAAAACAAAGAGTTGGAAGAAAAGAGGAAGGCTAGGAGAGCACAGATTCCTCAGAATCCAAACTTATACTTTGGAGGATCTTTAGTTCCAGCAAGCACAAGTTCTGGAGGGCTAGTTACACCACATGTTGCTTGTATATCCAATGCTGTAGAATCACCCATCATTAACTACCATCAACAAACTTCATCTTTATCACAACCACAACCACAAATTCCATATCAATATTCATACATTCCACCATTCTCACCAAAACAACAAGCAGCTTTTTACACTGCTGGTCAAACTCAACCACAACCAATGAACCAACCTAATCAACCAACTGTGGTTTTGGAAACTTCCAATCTTGGAAATGTAACAGTTGAAGTTGCTCAGCAACACATTGCATTAGTCTCTGCAATGGTTTCTTCTTATAATGGATTAGTTGCTAGTCAAATTGGTAATAACAACTTGACCAATGAAGACTACGCACAGATTGATAAGGAGGAAATGGAACTCATTGACATCCAATGGGCCTTTGCGAGCATTATGCGAAGAGCTACAGAGTTTATTGAGAAAACAGGTAGAACCGACTTGGGAACTTCTCCTAACACAACCTACGGGTTCAATAAGGAGAAAGTGACTTGTTTTAATTGTGGGGGTAAAGGTCACTTTAAACGTGAATGCACACAGCCACCGAAACAAGGTAACAGAAATCCATTTAATGCTACCTATCAGAACCGTCAACAACAAAACCAAAACCAAGTTTCTTCCCAAAACAACAACAACTACCAAAACCGTCAAAACAACTTTAACAACAACCAAAATAGACAACCAACCACACCAAACCAGACACAAAACCAAACACCAAATAATACTAACCGAACAGTCATACCAATCACTACACCAGCTGAACAACAGAATACCAATCAAGCATTGGTTACCCAACAAGATGAAAGGTTTGACTGGTCAAGTATTCAGATAGGTGTTGAGGAGATAAGTACTGGAGGAAATGTGGCGTGTGTTGCCTATCAGGTTGATCTTGAAGATTCAGTGACGTTGGAGGAGAAGGTTGAAACTGAAGTTGATAGTGATGATTCTGAGGCAGAGATGGATGGTGATTTTGAACCTGTTAAGGTTGATTCTGAGATTAATGTTGAGATTGAAAATGAAGAGACTAATTCAGGAGTGGTGATTGATACTGTTTCTGACATTCCTGAGGAGTGTGAATCGGTTTATTCTGATTCAGACAGTGACTCAGATACGGAAGCTAGTGTTAACTCTCTTGATGAAGATATTGATCAGTTACTTGCAGAAGCAGATTTTCTTATGACTAGGAAGTCGTGCATTGCAGATGATGCTTTCACAAAGATTGATTATTCCAGATTCTTTGCAGGAAAGGAAGCTCATTTCGCATTGATGGCCATGACTGACCCACCAAAACCTGTAAGTTCTGCATGTAGTACTGATAATACTAGTGAAAAGTATTGTGGTGGATGTGATAGATTGACTGAGGAGGTTAAACAACTCCGTATTCAACGTGATAGTGCTATCATGAACAGTCAATCTACTCGCAAAGAGTTAAATGCTTTTAACAAAGTATTAGATGGCTACAAAAAGGACATTTCTGACTTGAAAAACACTTTGTCTTTAAAACAATTAGCAATTAACAACTACATTAATGAAATTGAGAACACCAAGTTAGAAATGGCCACCATCAAATGCTTTGCTGAAAAAGTAAATAAAAAGTTGGAAAGTTACAAGAATGTGGCTTATGTGGTAGACCACATCATTGATGATAAAACCACCAATTATCGGGCTGTACCATCTCCGGTTCTTTTTGAAAACCATAATTGTCACTCAGTGACACCGGAGAGTTCGGTAAAATCTGATTCAGCATCGGAAAATGAATCTAACACTTCAAGTGTTGGTGATCCAAATTCCGATGTTAGACCGATTTTGGGAATCAATGATGAGGGTGTTACTGCTGAAAGTGTTGACTCAGATTCAGAGAGTGATGAAAATGGTTGTAACCAAACTGTTAATGCATGTGAAATTCCAAAAGAAAATCACATCATTACAAATGAACCAATTTCATCATCTCAAATTGTTCCAATGAGAAATGTTCATCATGTGGAAAAGTCTGAGAAGAATGTTGTGAAGAAAGATCTTAATGTAATTAAGAAAGATCTTGAGAAGAATGAGAAAAACGAACAATGTGACAAACCTGTCAAGGTGTTTTATCGGATGGAAGGATCCGATAAGATCATCTCTGACGAGGACTTTCCAATTAAAAATGCCAACTATGCTAAAATTGAAAAGATTTGGCAAGAAAGTACTATTTGGTTTCCTAAACATGAGAGAACAAATGAAATTCCACCAGCTTTGTTGAAAAAGTTGTATTTGGATGTTCCTCAAGAACCAAAGGTCCATGTCACAGAGTTTGTTAAACCTAAAAACAGAGCTAATGGTTTTAATGAGCCGACTTACTCAAAAGGGCCACTCCCTGAGAGTTTAAGAAAGCAACAGTACAATGATCAATACCCTATTAGATCATTTGCTCAACCAAATGCTCCAAATGTTTTTGAAGAGTACCGTGCGTGCTTTAAATGTGGGGAACGCGGGCATTTACTTGCTCAGTGCCCATATGTAAGGCACAAGAGGCACGAAGTTGAAGTGAGGAATTCGATGCGAAAGCCGATTGATCATTATGTGCCACCTCATAGGAGAGTTGTTCCTCAACAACCACAACCGTTTTATAATCAAAACCATTTTCAAATGAGGAACACTCGTCCAATGCACTATGATAGAAGGAATCGGATTGCGATGGAAAACTCGTGGAGGAAGCCTGTGGTGAACTCAACAGTTGATAGGCAAAAGGTTCCACCAAAACCGATTGTCAAATCAAATGTTGGACCTAAGTCTGTTAAATCAGATAAGGTTACCAAGAAAGTTACCTTTGCTAACAATGTTCAGAAACCAACTGAGAATCCAAAATCTCAGATTCGTATCCTGAAAAGGACTGAACAATCTTGGACACCCAATGGTACTCCAGGAGCCTCATCTTCAAAGGTTAATGAGAAAAAGGAAACAATTTTGAGCAATCAGAAAAAGATTGATCAAAATGTTGTTAAAAATGTTTGTGAAAATGTCATTGTGAAACCTGATGTTGAAAGACCCAAGACTCAGGCTTGGGTCCCCCGAAAGCACTAAATGATTTACTTTTTGTGTGCAGGGAGCTTCAGCTGGCCCTATTAGCAGTCTTTGGATTGTTGATAGTGGAGCTTCAGGCCACATGACAGGGGATCTTGCGTTGTTGTTCGACGTGAAGAACATAAATGGAGGGTATGTAGCTTTCGCAGGAAACAAAGGTGGATATATCACGATGGAAGGAAGTGTGAGCAATGGGATAGTGAGTTTCGAGCGGATATCGTATGTGAAGCAGATAGACTACAATCTGTTGAGTGTCAGTCAAATTTGTGACAAGAAATTTACTGTGCATTTTGATGACAAATCCTGCTATATCTTGAAACCGGGCTTTACGATTCCTAAAGAGTGGATAATGTTGAAGGCACCCCGCGTCAACAATCTATACATTCTTGATATGTCCAAGGCGATGACATCACAGGGGCAAATAACATGCTTTTTGTCCAAGGCGACTGAGAAAGAATCGATAATGTGGCACCGAAGGATGGGGCACATTCATCTGAAAAAAATGAATCAACTTGTGAGGAATGGACTTGTCGAGGGAGTAAATGTGAAACATTTCCATTTGAATGACAAGTGTGTGAGTTGTAAAAAGGGGAAGCAGCACAAACAGTCCCACAAAGTGAAAAAGGTTAACTCTGTAGAGATGCCACTAGAGCGATTGCACATGGATCTTTTCGGACCGGTCAAGCGTCATAGTCATCTTGGAGAACTTTATTGTTTAGTCGTCACTGACGATTACTCAAGATTTTCATGGGTGATGTGTTTGCAGAATAAAAGCGACACTTTTATTAATCTAAAAGTTCTGTTCACTCGATTGGAGAATCTCTACAATGTGAAGATAAAGAGGATTCGGAGTGACAATGGGACGGAGTTCAAAAATGCCAAGATGGATGAACTTTGTGAAAACAAAGGAATACATCATGAATATTCGGCTCCGTACACCCCTCAACAGAACGGTGTTGCTGAACGAAAGAATAGGACTCTAATTGAAGCGGCTAGAACTATGCTTGCTGATTCAAATCTTCCAGTAATGTTCTGGAATGAGGCGATTTATGCAGCAAATTACACATTAAATCGGGTTCTAACAGTGAAGAAGTTTGGCAAAACATCTTATGAGCTGTTACACCGAAGGAAGCCGAACTTAGAGTATCTAGAACCTTTCGGGGCGCCTTGCACTATGTTGAATCCAAGCGAAAAGTTTAGTCCTAAAGCCGAGGAGGGTTACTTTGTTGGATATGCAACCCCACTCAAACGGGTATACAACAAGCGAACTCGTCGTGTGGAAGACTGGGCTAACGTGGAAGTTCAACGATATACTCAAAATATTCAAGGCACGGGTCCTGATTGGATGTTTGATTACAAAGAATTCTTTGAATCATTCAATCTAGATAGCTTGGTTGAAGAAGCTGTTATTCGATTACTTTACGAGTGTGAAAATGCAACAACTTCACCGTTGGTGCGTCCGATCACCGTGAACCCCCTACCAGCTTCTAATGATACCAATGCTCCTATCCTAGAAGAAGAGATTTTTCAAGAAGCTTCAACTTCATTAGACACTTCAGAATCTGAAGATGAACAATTTGAAGAAGCTATTCTTGATCAAGCTGAAGAGCAGGAGGCACCGCCAGTGAACCCAACTCCAACTACTGATGTGGCTTCATCATCAAATACGGGTCATGATCTGGATGCTGTAGAGAACTTGACTGTTCAGACGGGAGTGCAAGTACCTGATTATCCGGAATCTCGGATTCATCGTATTCACCCGCTGGAGCAAGTTATCGGTGATCCTGGAAGTAGTGTTATGACCAGAGGGCAGCTTAAAAGTGTTAATACGCCAGAGAGTTTTGGTGCTTTAGCTTTATATGCCAAAATTCAACAATCTGGTAGTCAAAATGATTGGTCGTTTGCGTGTTATGTGTCGCAGGTAGAGCCAAGGACATACAAGGACGCTTTGAAGGATGATGCCTGGGTGGAAGCTATGCAGGAGGAGTTATTACAATTCCAGAAATTGGGAGTGTGGACGCTCACGGATTTGCCGCCGGATAGAAAGAAGATTGGCACCAAATGGGTGTTTAAGTGTAAGAAGGATGATCGTGGGGTAATTGTTCGGAACAAAGCCAGATTGGTCGTGCAGGGATTCCATCAAATCGAAGGGATTGATTATAATGAAATCTATGCACCGGTAGCACGAATCGAAGCTATTCGGATGTTCCTTGCGTTTGCTTCTTATAAGAAATTCAAAGTTTACCAGATGGACGTGAAAAGCGCATTTCTGTACGGTAAAGTCAAGGAAGAGGTGTATGTCGGGCAGCCACCAGGCTTTGAGGACCCAATCCACCGGGATAAGGTCTACGTGTTGAACAAAGCTCTTTATGGCTTGCACCAGGCTCCGAGGCAGTGGTACGAGGAGCTGAGTACATACCTCATCAACAAAGGATTTAAGCGCGGCCTCGTCGATTGCACCCTCTTTACGAAAAAGACGGGAAATGACTTGCTTCTAGTGCAGATATATGTTGATGATATAATATTTGGTTCAACTAACGAGCTTTTATGCAGGGAGTTCGAAACTGTCATGCAGGAAAAGTTCGAAATGAGCGCAATGGGGGAGATGCAGTTTTTCCTAGGCTTGCAGGTGGACCAAAGACCCGACGGGATCTTCATTCACCAGACGAAATATGTCTCCGACATCTTGAGCCGGTTCCAGATGGAGGACTCAAAGCCGATGGATACCCCGATTCAACCCAATCACGGGATTGGAGTGGACGCTAAGGGGGAGCTGACGGATCCTTTCACATACAGAGCAATCATCGGATCTCTGATGTATTTGACGGCGTCTCGACCAGATATTATGTACGCAACGTGTCTCTGTGCCCGCTATCAATCGAAGCCGAAACAAAGTCATCTGACGGCGGTCAAGCGTATCCTTAGATATCTGAAGGGTTGTCCTTCAAAAGGACTTTGGTACCCTAATGATGATAATTTTGATTTCATATCTTTTAGTGATGCAGATTGGGGCGGCTGTGACAAAGATAGCAAATCTACTACAGCTGGTTGCCAGTTTTTCGGGAGCAGGTTAATCACCTGGCAATGCAAGAAACAGACTTCCGTAGCACAATCTACCTGTGAAGCCGAGTACATTGCAGCCTCGAGTTGCTGTTCTCAAGTACTTTGGATTCAACAACAAATGGTGGATTACGGTTTGCAGTTTCTAAAAACTCCTATTTACTGTGACAACGAAGCCGCAATAGCATTAACTAAAAATTCGGAAAATCATTCTAAAGCGAAACACATCCGGATCAAATATCATTTTATCCGCGATTGTTACGCTAAGGAATTGATCGATATGATCAAAACACACACACTGACTACCAACGTGCAGATCTGTTTACTAAAGCCTTTGATCGTTCACGCTTTGAATATCTTTTAAAAGTAAACAATATAAAGGAAAAACAGGACTAATCGGCACCTCGGTTTATCGCTTTTTAGTTTTTAGTTTTTATATTTTGCTAATTGGGAATTTCTCTTTGCTAATTGGGAATTTCTCTTTACTTTCATAATCCTCAAAGAAGTTGATGCTTTTGAGGGGATTGTAAAATCCTCAAAGAAGTTGATGCTTTCGAGTGGATTGTTTCTTTTAAATTTTTGTTTTTGTTTCTGTTTTTCAGAAAAATGAAAATCCAAAAATATGTTCTTTATTTTAGGGGGAGCCATTTTATCAGAAAAGCCAAAAACATTATAAAATTCAAAAAGACCTAAAAATTAGAAAATCAAAAATGATTTCCTGGTAAAACAGAGGAAATGATAGTACATCAGTGGGAATCTGACACAGGCTAAAGAATTGTATAGTTTATGAGGCGTGTGTTAATTACGTGTGATATGCTGATAGGCTTCGTAGACTAAATATTGCGTGCATTAGTGATACAAACATAACGAACTACGCGTTCGTGGCTGAACACCTCATGGGCATATGGTCTTAGTACCGTAATTTCGTTTGATAGGATTGCCAAAATCTGAGGTTTCGGGTCGTTATGTTATGGTTATCCGGGATATTCTGATAAACTTTTGTCGTATTGATTTACGGACCTAGTTTTATCAGAATATTTGCTAAAAGAGCTTAATTGCCAAAACCGGAAGTTACCGAATTGAGGAACTTTATGTTTTAATTGATCATAGATCATTATTACATCGTATTGATCATCTGATGCAAATCAGTGATTAATATCAGCCTCAACCTAGTGTATACGCACATGTTACTCTGCTGCATTCATTTGCTGACCTGTACACCTCTGTGCTATATACTTTGTAACTTTTACGGATAACTATGGTATAATCACGCGTTACGACGAAGCTTTGTGCAATTACTTGATACGGGAGTATGTCGTGTGTGTGGGCACCACATCGTGTTAGTCTAATACACTTAACTCGTATCATTTTAAAGCATTGCGTAATTGTCTGCATGTGAGCTTACGTGGACCACAATATCAGCAATTGCCGTATCACATATTGTTTCTAATGATAATATTAAACAAAAAGATCAACGCTGTGATCAGATTTCTCAGAAAACTGATATGATCCTCTGACCGGATTTCACAAAATGTTTACTGCTTTCATTTACTTTGATGCATTTTATTTTATTGCAATTTACTTTTAATGTCAAAAAGATACAAAATCCAAAAAGATTTTAGGTGTGTTTTGATAAAATTTCAGAAAATCCAAAAGTTTTTGCATTTCTGCTTTATTTTTGATAACCGGGGATGCTTGATAGTCAATTTCTGAGATTTGACACCACCAATTGGGCTTTGTATCACTCTAAAAGTGAAAATTTGTGTCTTGGAAGCTTAACGGATTGAAAAATGTTTAACGGGATTCGAATTTGTAATTTGGTAAAATTTTTCAAAAGTGCCATTTTACATTCGCCCTTAATTGGGACGAATGTGGCCTTTTTGTTTTACCTTCGACATTTCAATTTGGACGAATGTGGTTTCTATTCAATTTTTACATTCGGGTAAAAACCATGTTACCTTCGGCTTTTTAATTAGGGGCGAAGGTGGGATACTTGTTCCTTCGTCCAAAGGGAACGGACGAATGTGACTCTCTATATATACACCAACACAGGTTCGACCACACAGTTTAACTTTTTCAAAATTCCTTCGATAACAAGACTTTGTTGATTTTGTTTCCTTTGCTTGTGTGTTTTGGTCCCTGCTCATTACTGATCATTTTCATATAAAGTTTACAGGTAATGGACACAGATTCAAGCCGTAATCGTTCGTTTTCTAAACCGACCTAGGGTTTAAGGATTTCGGACTTTCAGTGATTCTCAGTGCTTGATTTTGTTATACATTCATCCCACATCAGTTTTAGGGGGAGAATGTGTATAGAATTAGGATATAAACAAGTTTTTAATCAGTGATTGATCTATAAAACGATTTAAACCCTAATTTCTCTTTAAAACTGTTGTAGAATGAATGTTAATTGAAATTGATGAATGGTGATGTTTAATCGGTCATTTTAGGGTAGATTCCAATCAAAATCAGGGGTTAAAAACAAGATTGATAAATTTTCAAATTTTGGGATTGAATCAGTTTTCTCCTTCGGTCCATCGATTGGACGAAGGTAGATCAATTTGGACGAAGGAAATAATAAACGGACGAATGTATATCTTATTCAAAATTTTTGTACATTCGACCAGAAAACTTGCACCTTCGACCACAAAATCTTACATTCGGCCAGTCTTTTTGGGCGAATGTGAAATTATAAAAACCTAAAATTTTGAATTTTGTCGATTTTGTGTTTTGACGTTTTATTTTGATTTTCTATTTCAGATGGCTGAAGAACAATTAACTGCTGATATTCCTGTGGAGACTGCAGTGACTGATCCTATACCGGAGAATGTGCAAGAAGAAGGATCATCAAGTGGTACGAAATGGCCATTTGAGAAGACCCATAACTGCTGTGCGTATCTTGGTGAGGTGGAGAAGAATGTGGAGTTCACAGAGATCATAAAGTTCTTGAAGAGATGTAGAGTGGTTTATGCATTGGCAACTCCAACTATTATCTACAAGGATATAGTTGAGGATTTTTATAATAATGCTAAGTATGATTACTTCGATAATCAGACTATCATCAGAAGTAAAATTCAGGGAATGGAGATGTTTATTACTGAAGCTGATATAAGGGAAGCTCTCCAGATCCAGTTTGAGACTAGTGAGGATCCAAGAGAATTATCCTGGACTGAGCAGAAAGCCTGCTTTCTGAGAATGAAATACAAAGGACCGATTACTGATGGTTCTATGTATAAAAGCAAGCTGAGTGTGCAGTTCAAGTATTTTGCTCACGTCATTTTAATAGTATTTGGATGTGTTAGTGGAGGTTATGACGTGATGAGGAAGAGTTTAAGCTCGTTAATGGTTGCATTGACTCTCAATAAACCATTTAACGTTGCTGGGATGATCCTAGATCACATGTTGGAGATGTTGAAAGGATTGAAGAAGAAGTACTTTATGCTTTATCCGAGATTTCTTATGATGATTTTTGATCACAAGTATCCAAACTTGAAGAAGGATCCTACACAGATACTTAATATGGATCATATGAATGTGAGAACCTTAGCAAGAATGAAGGGTTATAAAGGTGTACCTGAAAATGAAAGACCACCTTACAGAAGGTTATTTGGAGCCTTGGCCAGAGAGGATTACAATGATCCAGGGAAGAACACAGCAAGGCATCCTGATAGTGATAGTGATAATGATGATCCACTTGTTTATGCTGATGCAAACACGAAACGGAAGAGGCAAGTTGTTAATCCCGGAGCCAAAGGGAAGGGCAAGGGAAAGACAAAGCAGGGTAGTTCAAAACAAGCAGTGAGGAAGAAGACTACTGCCAAGAAGGGGACAGGTTTGGTAGATGAGGAGTCTGTTGATTCTGAGGAGACAGAAACTGAGGAACAATGGGATTCGGATGCTGAGAATGTCCAGACTACCAAACAAAAGGCCACTTTGGTTGGTGAGTCTGAATCTTTGAACAAATCAATAGAAGAAGCTAATAAGGGTAAACAATCTATTGATGCTGTAGATGAAGTTTTGACTGTTAATCTGGATGAGTTGAATGAAGGAGAAACAGTTGTTGTGAATTTGCCCAAGCCCAAACACAAGTCTATGGCTAAGAAGACAAGCACTAAGCAACTCAGAGAGAAGGAGTTGAACTTATTGTTAAAAGGAAAGAGATTACCGGATGCTGGAACATCATCTAAACAATCTTCACCAGCTGCAAAGAAACAAAAGACTGTGGAGACAACAACATTACCAGTGGATAAGTTCAACATTGCACTGGATAATGTTCTTGATATGTTTACTAAGCCTCAGAAAGGAAAAGAAGTTGAAGATGAGCCATCTAAGTCAAAGTCCAAATCGAAGAAAGTCACTGTGGATGATGAAGTGATGAAGCAGATGAACAAAAGAATGGACGATATGATGAAGATGCTTGTGGCTCAACAATCTGAGATTGCCAAGTTTAAACAGAATGAAGAGAAAATGCTTCAGATCGTTGTTGCTTCTAAAACCAATCAAGATGAAATAGATGAGAAGGTAAAGAAGCTTGAAGCAAAGAATCAGAAGCTTGAAGGTAAAGTTCTGAGAAACAAGAACAGATACAAGGCAATTAAAGAAGATAACAAAGAGCTGAAGGCTGAAAACAAACGCCTTAGTGATCTGATTAATGACTTGTACAACACTGCACCCAAGCTGAAGGAGGGTGAAGAAGATGAAGAGAGAGAAGTTGAGAAAGTAGATTTTGAACCATCCGAATCTGATAAAGAAGAGGATGAGGATGATGATGAGAATGAAGAATCGGATAAGAGTGATGATGAAGATGATAACAATGATGATGATGATGATGCTGAAGGTTCAGGGAGTCAAAAGGAAAATGATAGTAGTAGCAGTGATGATGATGAGGGAGGAGATGATACTGCTAAGTTTACTTTTGAGAAGAGACCACCTTCTAAGAAGAAGAAAGACACAGGTGAGTCTAGTTCTAAGAAGAAAGGAGAGAATGTAGATGATGAGACAGTGTTCTGGAACGAGAAGGTGAGGTCGTTATCTGATGATGCAAAACAAGTTTACAAAGATATGTTAGAAAAGAGAGAGTGGACCATTGAGTTCACAGGTCGTTTTGCAGAAATATTCCAAACAGATGATATGCGTTATGAGTTGGAATATAACGATCCTGATCTTGAAGAGGGGGAAGTACCTGCATCTGTAGCAAAGGAGATACTGGATGGTCTTGCTCAGAGAGTAGGGAAAACTTTTGAAGAGTTTATTGTTGATGAGTCGATTCCACCTATTCCTGAAAAGGATGTTGGAACTCACTCTGATGATAAAGAAACCCCTGAGTTTGAGGAAGTTGAGATTGAGGATATTACACATGAGGAATATCCACAGTACTTCAGACAAAATGATGAAGACGTGGTATTTCCTGATTTTACTGAAAGGCATAATACGTCTGCTAAGAAAAAGGCAAGAAAAAGAAGTGCTGAATTTGTTGAAAAAGTACTTGGAACTGATTTGCCAGAATCTTCAAGTAAAACTGATGAGTTGAAGGAGTATTTGAAGAAACTAAGACTTATGGATGAAAACCGACCGAAGCCTGAAGCTCAAGGAAACTTCTATAGGTTTCATAATGCTAAGTTCAGAGGCAGAGCTCTTGGGTGGACATACTTAGGCAGGCTGAAGTGTTTAGCTGCTAAGTGGGAATCAGGGATCTTGTATTTCTACAGATTTATTGACTTGCTAACTCTACCGTACTGGGCGGTTAGAGATTTATGCAGATTCCCTATGTCGGGTGCTTCAGTGAATAATTCACACGTCGGTTGGTGTGCAGACAAATTGGTTTGGGAGAGTAGAACGAAGTGGAATAGATTCAAACCACAGTATCCACGGAGGAAAGTTCACAGGGATACTGATCCTCGAACCAAGCTGAAAAGGGTTACCTTGATTTATAAGGCACCTGAAGTTATGAGGAAGATTCCTTTGATGCCTATGCCTCAACATTTCAGTGCTGACTTCATATTTTGGTATTATGATTGGAGGAAAGCAGAAGCTGTGATAGTGCTGAGAGATGGAAAGGATAAATACAAGCATGTGCATGTATTTGATCCTATGTGGCTAATCAATTGCACCTTCGAAGACATCATCATGTTATTCTATAATCCGATTCATCATGAGCCAAACGATGCAGATCAAGCAAGGAAATACACACAAGTTGTGGGTGTTTGCTTTGCTTATGACATTAACGCTGGAAGTAATTTGGAAGGGAAGCTTGGCAAGAAGGTTAAGATGGCGAATGTGTCGAAGCCGGTAAAGAGAAAGTTAGAGCCGGAAATGACGAAAGAACAGAAGAGTATTCTGAGAATCAAGCTGTTGAATAAAGCCATGGATGAAGATAGGAAAAGATCTAATCAATAGTCGAGGGGGAGTTTGTAGATGCCGTTTTGCGACTAATGATTAGATACTAACATGTGTTAGGGGCGAAGGAGTATCAGGATGGGCGAAGGAGATTAGAAAGGGGCGAAGGAAGCTTTGTTATGGACGAATGAAGATCAGGAATGCACAGAAGAACACATTCGACCAGTGTTACTGGGCGAATGTGGAAAACTGCTACATTCGACCACTCACTTTGGGCGAATGTGCAGAGGCTATAAATAGAAATTGGGTTTTTGTAATGCATAACGAGTCTTAGAGAGTGTGTGTTTTGTGTGTGTGTTCCTGAGAGGTTTGAGATTGTCTGTTTGAGGTCTAGATTAACTGTTATCAGTCTGTAAAGGTTTATTTGAACAAGTTAATCTATGAAAAGCATTTAAAATGATCTTGATTGTGTTTTGATTGAGTTTATATCAGTTTGTTCTAAGCTAGGGTTTCCGCACCTGGTTTAGCAACTTGTATGATCATATAATCCTGTGTTTTTGTCAAAATCCGTTCTTCTACAGCACCGATGCCAGCGCTGAAGGGTCCTTAGACGGCTTCGAACGGGCCTTGCTTTAGGCTGGTGTTGGTGGCGAAGGTGAAGGCTCGCGCCAGGCTCGGCGCGAGTCTTTTGTGGCGAATGAAGGGGAGCCATCTGGGACGTATGATGGTTCCCAGTGGACTGGTGGTGACGCCATATGGCGCCCCCGCTGGGCGGTTAGGGAGAACACTTTGTTCTCTAACTCCTGGGCCGCCGAGGAGTTTGTAAGCGTGGTGGTGCCTCCCTACGAGCGCACTCACCAAGACATGCTGAGTCGTGTTGACCTCATTTCTGCCTTGTGCGTAAATCAGGCGACTCAGTTGTCTATGATAGACTCGCTGCGCCGCCGTGACGCGGCGGTGTGTGGCGAGATATCCAGAGGCTAGAGGCTGAGAAGGCGGGTCTCGCTGAAAAAGAGGCCGCCTTCAAGGCTGAAATATCTAAGTACCGTCGTCGCGCCCACGAAGCTGAAGCTAAAGTGATCAAACTTGAAGGGGACGCGGCGGCGGAAAGGCGCAGGTGGACAGAGTCTTGCAGGAAGACTAATGCTGAAACAATGAAGTTGAAGCAGACTCTGGCCGAGGCGCAAGAGGAGGGCCGGGCATTGACCCGACAGCTTGAGGAAAAGAGCAAGGCCCTCTCTGAGCGGACTGCTCAGGTTGTTGAGAAGCGCTTGGAACTCGAATCCAAAGATGCCGACCTAGTTAAGGATACTGAGCGCGTCTCCTTCCTGGAGCAAGAGAGGATCCAGATCCTTAACTCCAAGGAGGATCTGGAGCAAGACCTTGGCTCTACCGAGGAGGCACGCGCTGCGGCTGTCAAGGAGTGTGAGACAGCCCAGCGCTTGCTGGAGGAAGCGATGGCTGCCCAGACCCAGATGCAGGATTCCATCAAGTGGATGATGACTGATGGGATCACTGGGGTAAGTGTATATCCTCTTGTTCTTTTTATTTCTTTCGCAAGTTTCGAGCGCTAACTGTTAGTGTTTTCGCAGGTCTTCAAGAGGTTCTGGCAGGAGCCGAAGCTGGGCGACCAGGTCGCTGCCATAGCCGCCACCGCCCAAGCCTTTGGGTATGGTGAAGGCTATGAGGATGGATTTTTGGCCGCTCAAAATGGTGGGCGGATTGAGGATGCGGAGCACTATGGGAAGCCACTAAAGGAAGAGTATGAGGCGGAGCTGCTCAAGTTTGAGAAGGTGGACTTCCCTATTCTTCAAGTGGTTGCTGACTGCAACAAGAACACCGATCCTCTTTCCGCCCTCAAGTACTTTATGGACAAATCCGATGAGCTGGCGAGGGAGGTGGAGCGCAAGCGCTTAGAGGAAGAGCGCCAGGAGGCCAGTGGCGAAGGCACTTCCAATGTATAGACTTTTCTAGGCACTTTTTGTTTTTTATTTGCCTTGTAAATATTTGTAATTATCAAGGGTTTTTAAGTCCCTTTTTTATGAATGAAAATTTCTCTCTTCCCTTATATCTTGTGTTTCTCGTCCTAACTTCTTAACTTATTTAACCAAGTCATCACCCGATTTATAAGTAGAAATTAGGCGCGCGCTTCGCTAGATAGTCCGGCGTCTAAGTATTTGCCTTGAAGACTATAGCGGGGCGCGACGTGTGCCATAAGGTCCGAGTTAAGCGCGTGAGTGCCTTGCCTAGAAGACCCACGACTGCGCGCTCGTTTAGTTTTTGCCCCTTTGTCCAACTTGTATTTGACAAGTTTAGGAGACAAGGTTTTCAGCTACACGAGTGTCGCGCGTCTTTAAGTCCGGCAAGTAAACTTGTCTTGAAGAACATTTTGTGCGGCTCTGTTGTACGATTTTCATAAGTCCGACGTGCGCGAGGCGCGTCTAGAAGACTTTTATCGTGTTAACACTGCGCAGTTGTGGTCCGACAATAGTTTTACTTAAGTCTTGAAGACCTTGGCGCGGAAAAAACAAGTAGAATGACAGAAATAGGAAACAATTTTCATTGATAAGTGCGGCATGTGTAGCCATTGTTACAAACATTTTACAAGTAGCAGCGGCGTAGCTATGCGCCGTTCCAAGATCGCGGGATAGGTGTTCCATCAAGTCTTTCTAGCGCGTATGCGCCTTTGCCAAGTATTTCTTGTATTTTGTATGGACCTTCCCATGTAGGAGCTAGTTTTCCAGGCTTTTCGGCGTTGGAAGCCTCGTTGTTCCGGAACACGTAGTCGCCGATCTTGAACGCGGATGCTTTGACGTGCTTGTTGTAGTAGCGTTCTAGCTGTGTTTTATATTTTGCCTCTTTGATTGCAGCGAGTTCGCGGCGTTCATCTAGTGGATCAAGGTTTAGGCGGAGCTCTTTGTCATTGTCCCTTTTGTTAGCCATGAGTACTCTAGCGGAAGGGCAGCCAATTTCGGCAGGGATGACCGCTTCAGTACCATATGTTAGGCTGAATGGTGTTTCGCCATTGCTGGTTTTTGTAAGGGTGCGGTAGGCCCATAGGACATGAGGGACTTCGTCCACGCACCCTGTTCTTTTAGTTCCGAGTCGCGCCTTGATACCTTCCACTATTGTGCGATTGGCTCTTTCCACTTGACCGTTGCCTTGTGGGTGCGCGACGGATGTGAAAATTTGTTGGACACCCATTTGAGCCAGCCATTCTTGTAAGGATTGGTCTTCAAATTGTGTGCCATTGTCGCTTACCAGTTGCAACGGCAGGCCGAATCGGCAAATGATGAACTCCCAGATGAACTTCTTGACGTGTGCGCCGTCAATCTTGGCTAGAGGCTTCGCCTCGACCCACTTAGTGAAGTAGTCGATGGCGACGATTAAGTATTTCACGTTTCCTGGAGCCGTTGGGAATGGACCTACCAGATCAATGGCCCATTTTTGGAACGGCCAAGCCGCTGTGACCGCCACCAGGTTGTTCTTGGGGCGCAGGGTGTTCGGAGCGTGGCGCTGGCAACTGTCGCATTTGCGCAACTCGTTGACCGCGTCTACGTGCATGCCCGGCCAGTAATACCCTGCGTTCATTAACTTCGCTACCACCATTCTTGGGCCTGCGTGTAGTCCGCATGTTCCTTCGTGTATGTCTCTCAAGAGGAAGGAAGCATCTGCGGAGTCTACGCAGCGCAACAGCGGCCCTAGGTAAGAGCGGCGGTATAGAGTACCGTCTACAAGTTGGTATTGTAGGGCCTTGTTCTTGATCTTCCGGGCCTCTGTCTTGTCATCAGGCAGGGTACCGGAGGATAAATAGGCCTTGATTGGAGTCATCCAGGACGCGTTGCTTGTTTGGATGACATTGACTTGTCGCGGAGGGACAGACGGTTTGTCCAGGACCTCGATTCGGACTTCTTTGGCCATATGCTCAAAGACCGTTGATGCCATTTTGCTCAACGCATCGGCGGGCTTATTTTCGCTGCGCCGAATATGCTCGACCGTGCATGAGTCGAATCGGCGCATGAGCTGTTTGGCCTGTTCCAGGTATAGTGCCATGATTTCGTCCTTTGCATCATAGGACCCGTTGATCTGTCGCGCGACGAGCAGTGAGTCTACGTGCGCCTCCACGTGCCTGGCCCCCATTTTTTCCGCAATTCGGAGGCCTGCCAGCAACGCTTCGTATTCCGCCTCGTTGTTCGTGCTTTTGAAGTCGAGGCGGATGGCGTACGTGAACTCTTGTTTATCTGGGCTGATAAGGCGCAGACCTGCACCGGCGCCGTCTTCATTTGAGGCCCCATCCGTGAATAAGGACCATTTTTGTGATGGGTCTTGCGCTGGCGCAGGGGTTTCTTCCGCTTGGCATTCTTGTACTTTGTCTGCTGGGATCTCTGCGGCGAAGTCCGCGAGAACTTGGCCTTTGATGGCGGGGCGGGGTTTGTAGTGGATCGTGTGTTCCCCCAACTCGATGGCCCATTTTGCCAGGCGCCCTGACAACTCGGGTTTGGCGAGTATGTCATTTATCCGATAGTCTGTGAGGACGTTTATCGGATGCCCTTGGAAATATCTGCGGAGCCTTCGAGATGCATGGTCAAGAGCGAGAACCAGCTTTTCCATGATTGTGTACCTTGTTTCCGCATCTAAGAGCGTGCGGCTGATGTAGTATATCGGCGTTTGCACGTTTTTGCGCTCTACCATGAGGACTGCACCTATTGCCCGATCCGTGACAGATAGGTACAGTGTTAGGGGCTCTTCGGGAAGAGGCGCTGTTAGTGTCGGAAGGTTCATCAAGCATTGTTTCATTTCTTTAAATGCTGATTCCGCTTCTGGTGTCCAGCGGAAGTTGCTCTTTTTCAGACAATTTCTTCAAGGTGTCCACAAACGAGAACGACTTTGGCGCATAGTTGGATAAGAATCGGTTGAGGGCAACAAGGCGGCCCATAAGCGTTTGCACCTCTTTGATGGAAGCGGGCGATGGCATCCTTTCGATGGCTTGTACTTTTTCTGCGTTAGCGCGGAACCCATCCCGCGTTACGATGACCCCCAGAAATTTGCCCTCTTCCATCCCAAATGAGCATTTGCTTGGATTGAGTTTCATGCGCACCTTGCGCAACTGGGTGAATGTTTGTTGAATATCTCGGAGCATGTCGCCCTCTTCTTTGCTTTTGATTACGAGATCGTCGACGTACACTTCAAGTCGTACGCCGATCTCGTTGATGAAGGCCGTGTCCATGAGGCGCTGATATGTAGCGCCCGCATTTTTCAGTCCGAACGGCATTTTGGTGTAACAAAAAATGCCGGCGTCTGTGCGGAACGCTGTTTTGTCTTCATCCTCTTTTGCCATTTGAATTTGGTGGTAGCCCTTGTACGCGTCTAAGAAACACTTAAAGCGATAAGGGGCTAAAGAATCCACCTTTAGGTCGTTTTCTGGTAAAGGGTAGCAGTCCTTTGGACACGCCTTGTTGATATCCTTGTAGTCAACACACATGCGCCACCCACCATTGGCTTTGGCTACCATAACCGGGTTGGCCACCCATGTTTGGTATCTGATCGGGCGAAGGATACCCGCATTGAGCAGCTCGGTGACTTGTTCGTTCATGGCCTTTGTTTTCTCCGGGCCCATGCTGCGCTTCTTTTGTACTATTGGTTCCACCGAGCGGTAGACGTTGAGTCTATGTTCCGCTATGTCGCGTGGGACGCCAACCATGTCAGCTGGTTGCCACGCGAATACATCGATGTTGCTGATTAGAAGCTGCTTCAGGTGATTCCGAATGGTCTCGGAGATTTCATGGCCGATGATCACCGTTTGCTCCGGAAATTTAGGGTTGAGAACCCATTTTTCCGGCTCGGTGCGGGTGTCAGTTTTCACCATTTTTGGAGGTTTGGCGGTTTCTGTGGTGTGACAATCCTTGTTGCCTCTAATGAAGGCGATGCCTGTTTTGGTTGGGAATCCGACCATCGCGTGCGCCGTTGAAGCATTGGCATTGAAGCGCGCGATGCCCTCCCGTCCCAGGAGTATGTCATGATTGGAGTTGGCCGGTAAGACCATGAAGTCGCATATCTCCGTGCGCTCATGGGTGCCGTCGGACCAAGTTACTGGCATGGAGAGCATGCCCCGCGGCATGATGGTTTCATGAATGAAGCCAGAAATTGGCTCATTGACCGGCACGAGCTTTGCTTTGTCTTCTGTGTCTAGCTGCTGAAAACATTGCTCATACATGATGTCTGTGCTGCTGCCGCCATCTAGGAACATATACCGCGTGCGGTAGTGTCCAAAGACAGCGGTAATGACAAGAGGAGCGGTGCAAGAAGCGCCACCCCTGATCTTGGGCATGAGGACATCAGCCTCTTTCCATGAATCGTTTAGTGGTTGTGCCCGGGCGCGTTTTCCATGATGTGCGCTTTTGCCCTTCTTTGTCATGTTGCAGTGGTGGCGAGGAATCAATGTGGCGGCATGAGTGTTGAGATCACGAATCTTTTTTCGTGATCCTTCCGTTTGATTCTCTTCGCCCGCTTGACCCTTGCCGGTGCGATGAACATTTTTGACCAAGTGACCGAGCTGACCTGACTTCAGCGCGGTTTCAATCTCCATCTTCAAGGTGTAACAATTGTCTGTGAGGTGACCGAAGTCATTGTGATACTCACAGAACTTGCTTCGATCTACGTGTCTTCGTTTGCCCAAGGGAGCGGGCTCCTTTAACGTAACCTGCTCGGTTTTCAAAACTTGAGATGGTGTCTTTGTTAGCGGGGTCCAGTCGTGGTTTTTCTTGGAGTGACCACGCTGGTCCCGCGTTTGCTTAGGGCTGATTATCTGGCGGGCGTCTCCGGCTGGGGATTACTTCCCTTCGTCCGTGGTGCCAGAGATGCGGCTCCAGACAGATTTGTTTTTATTTTTATTATTATTATGGTGTTGCGGTTGGAAACCATGCGTCTGGTTGAAGGATTTCTTCGAGGAGGCATATATCTTGGCGGAGTGGACAAGTTCGTCCCAGGACTCCGGAATGCCATCCTTGCCTGTGAGGCACTTCATTAGCTCCGGGCTGCGTACGTTATGTATGAACGCTGCCCGTGTGAGCTCCTCCCCGCAGCCAATTTGCAAGGCTTCCTTGTTGAATCGAACTATGAAGTCCTCGATGGACTCATGATCGTTGCGGCGGCACAACAGAATGTGCGCCTTGTCTTTCTTGTGCTTGCGCAAGTGCGAGAAGTGACTACCGAACTTGTCGGTAAGATCATCGAAGTCTTTAACGCTCCCCGC
The DNA here is from genome assembly GCA_032199755.1 of Ambrosia artemisiifolia. Taxonomy (NCBI): domain Eukaryota; kingdom Viridiplantae; phylum Streptophyta; class Magnoliopsida; order Asterales; family Asteraceae; genus Ambrosia; species Ambrosia artemisiifolia. Next base: position 39,710,006 of record CM063524.1, read on the forward strand.
GGGGAGGTTATCGAACCAGACTCTTGCTACGCCTGTCAGAGTTTGGGCGAATAAGTGGCACCAAACCTGGACAGGCCAGTCCACTGACATACCTGCGCACTCGAAGTCATGCACATGGTCATCAGGGTCACGCAGGCCATCGTATCTACCGATGCTGCTAGGAAGTTTGGCTTTCCTTGGTATTTTTGCTGTCGCTATGCGAGCGACGAACTTTGATTTTTCAGCGAAGGCCTTTGGCCTGAATGGTTTAACCAAGTCATCATCCTCGTCATTGTGGCGCGAGCGATGATCGTGTTTCTTTCCCTTGTAGCCCGAATCGCTACTAGAGGACTCGTAACCATCAGGTTCTGCCCGGTGCTTCGCGTAGCCCCGAACTCTGGCGTCTCCGCTGAGTTCCCCGCTACGACCAGCGCCCGGGACTGTTGAGTCCTTATCTTTGTACCCCTTTTTGGATGGGGTATCATAGGTGAGGGCCTTGCCCTTTTTCTTGGCTTGCTGCAAGAGTTTACGTTGGTAAATTGCAGCGTTTTTTGTGTTCTGACGGAGGAGCCACTGATCCAGGTCCTCCTCAGAGCTAGCACTGCTGTCGTCGTCAGAGTTGACGTCCCGAACCTCAACATCTGGCCTTTCGAGCCTTGAGGTGGGTTGCTTGACGACAGTGTGTGGTGTTACCTGGTTCTCCGGGAGTTGGGTGTCCCCTTCTCCGGAGCGGTTTATGACAGCAGCAGTAGGGTTGGGTTCAGCCATGGGTGGGTTGAAAAGATGAGTAAAAAAGCAGTTCTAACCGTTGGATGGCGCCAATGAAGAAACAATAAGTATCACGGAGATTACGAGTAATCTACGTGGGGTTAATACTCATGTTCGTCAGGGTTAATCCTTTACCCAAACCATATGGTTAAACCCCGGTGATAGTGGTGAGTGTAAGTGTGTGATGTAATGCAAGTAAGAACACAAGATGTAAGTGGTTCAGTCGAGTAATGACCTACGTCCACTGTAAGTAGCCGGATTGTTATTAATACGGGAGTACAAAGAGTTACAAGAGAGAGTATGCAAGGCTATAAGTGATAATTTTCGGATCCTTGGCAAGGAGAAGTCTTCTTCTATTTATAGGAGAACTCATGGGCTTAGTCGTAGAGCCCATGAGGAGCAATTCTTCGTTGGGCCTGGTCCAGGCCCAAGTCCAAGGTCTTCCCCAGAATTGGCGGGAAAATACTGATACTGTTGATGACATCACTTTGCAGCATGGCAGCTGCTCGAGGCGGACACGTGGCACACTGTGACTGGCGGACGGCGCTCCTGTCCTTGCTACAGTCGTTGACCATGCTTCTGAAATCAGTAGGGGATGTCTGTTGTCACTGTAGACGCTGGTATGGTGGAAGCATGGCTACAGCCATGCTGCTGTCCTTGTCAGTAGTTGTTGGACCACTACTGCCACCTGTCGCTTGGTCATTGGCGCGTACACTGTCAATGATCCTTGTGAATCTTCCTTTGTTGTCTTTTGTACCTCGTACATAAGGTGCTGGGGGAAGATTCCGCGCGTGACGGTACGCGCTTATCAGGTGCTGTTATTGCTTATCAGTTGTTGTCTCTGCGCGCTTCCTTGCACACCTTGCAAGCTGCGCGCTGATGGTTTCTCGCGCCATCAGCTGGCGTGGGGAATCTGACTTATGGGGATAGGGACGCCTCATCCGCTTGAATTAGGCTCCCTATCACTTCAGTTTCTTATTAGATTTACGGATCAAATTCATTATTTGCTACAATTGTACCAAAAGCTCGGTTTATTAAGAGCTGGTTAACAAAAACTTTGATTCAAATTTTTATTAGAACCCACAGGTAAAATAAAAGGGTGAAAACGCCCTGTTTCGTAAAACCAAATGTATGTTTTGGTATGCTTAAAGTCTAAAACCGATCGAAAACGATTCATGTACAACTCATTTTTTTTAAATGAAGTACAAAGTATAAAATTTATATAGCATGTGATAATGTGGTTGTATTATAATCATGCATTTGTGCAGGTGGTCCATTTCACCACGTAGTAGGGTTACTAGGTTTCTAGCGCTTGTGGTTGGAATTATTGAATTTTGTTAACTCTCAAACATAATACATCACGTTGATAAAATTTGCATTAATGCTAATAAATATACGACAACAGATATTACATCATGTCACATCTAATGATCAAACTGGCCAGAGAAATATGATAATCAACTTTTTTTTCTTTTTTTTATGTCTTTTTCTTTGACTTTTAACAGAAAGTATATTGTGAAATCTTTTACATATATTTTTCGGTTTATATTAGTTCAAGTCAGAGAAAGTCACTTGGTTTTAAATTTTTAAAAGCTTAAATTGGTCATATATCTTTTATTTTTAATATATTAACTAATCTTATACTAGTTAATTCGTAAAACTTGTTATTTCAAATTATTAGTATTATTATTATTATTTAAAAATAAAAAACTACATTTTGATTAACAGCGACTCACCCTATCAGTAGATTCCACTGTCTTCTCACCGTTATCTTCTCCGGCGAGCAAATCCTTCACATCTTCTTCAATAGCCGAAACGTTCTCCTTCTCAGTTCCTTTTCCGGCTTCATCCATTTCTCTGGCCATGTTTCCGCTACCAGGAATATGAAGTGTAGTCACCTCCCCTCCCTACATCACAACTCTAAAATATAAATACCATATCCACATACCGAATAAATTAACTTATTAATATATATGAACCTCACCTGTAATATCAACGCCTTTTCAAGTTCTTCAACAACTTTAGCCATATCAGGACGATCGTTTGGATTCTCCATCACGCACTGGCACGCGATTGCCGCATAAGTATCCAACGCCTCCGTTTTAATTTCCTTTCGAATATCACGATGAACTGTGTTGCGCAATTTGTTTTGTTTCATTTTCTTCGGTACCAATTCGGATACATGATGCTCCTGATAATCATCAGTATCTACTAATTCCAATACACCACACAACACTACAAGCAACAAGACACCAAAGGAATAGACATCTGATTTTTCAGTTGGTTTCTCTGCATCTTTATCAGAAGATTCAAGAACCTTATGACCTTTTCCAGGCACGATTTTTGATAATCCGAAGCTGGAAACCTTTGCTGTGAATTTTGAAGAACTCTCATCTGAATTCAACAGGATTTTAGAGAGTTTAATGTTACCATGAACGATAGTTATCGATTCAACTCCAGAGTGCAAATAACACAGTCCACGTGCAGCACCGAGACAGATCTCGAACCGTTGGATCGTCGTGAGTCGTTTACGCATCTTATCTTCCAGATTTCCACACGCTACATACTCATAGACGAGTGTTATTTCATTACTCTTCTCATCACAGAACCCTAACAAAGCTACGAGATTCGGATGTTGACGGAATCGAGAAATTGTTAGAATCTCAGCTAACAGTTTAGGTTTAATGTTAGCGAGGTTCGTAATGTTTAGCTGCTTCAACGCCACTCTTTGATCATCAAATTCTCCTTCGAACACTGTTCCATAGCCCTGAGTCTCGAGTTTCTCACCGAATTTGATCTTATCATATGGAATTCGAAGGTGATCCAGTCCGTCACCAATTTCCGACATGATTTCAGTGTTTTCCGGTTGGAGTAAAAACTAAAAGGAGTTGGTATATCGTATATGATTGAAAGTGTGGTTGATTAACATTAAACAGGGGAACTAAGATATATATATTTTACAGATAGTGTAATTTGATAGCATAATGACACTCTAAATGTGAATGTGATGAAAGTAGTTATGGAGAAAGCTTAAATTAATAATGGAGGAAACTAGTAGAAGATAGGAGGGTGTGAAAGCAAATGAATGGGAACCACCATTAATGAACATGTTGAAGGTGTGGGGATTTATTTTATAATTTTAAAGGATACCTGTATTTCCTAACAAATATTTTAAAGCCATAATGATTTTACGATCACATATTTTTTTATAGTTTTGGATAGATTATTCAACCAAAACGTTGACGATTAATATAAAATTAAGATTATATATTAATCATGCAATACGTGGAAGCAAGACAGGTTGCAAAACCAATAATTTATGCTTCGTTAGTCTCAAGTTTGATTTGAACGATTTAATTATTTTGAATTGAACTATTAAAACAAGTAGTAATTAACAATATTTTATGGAAATATATAACTAGGTATTTTAAATTAAGTAACTAAACTTTAACAGGCTAACTATTCCAAGATGGAATAGTAAACCGAAAACGAATAAACATTTACATTACATCAAAATTACACCACCTATCCCAGTCTACCGAGACTCCTTTAGACCTACTACTATACCAAAGGAATCCCAACGCCTTAACATCCGACACTATATCCGCAACTTTCGGACTTTTATTCGAAAAAACCAACTCATTCCTTGCTCTCCATAATCGCCAACACGTAATTATAATCACACCTTGAAGCACATTCCTCTTCACTTCATGCAAGTTCCCCTGTTCGAAAACATGAACCAAGTCTTTAACCGAGAAAGCGAACACCTATGGGATCCTACACCAATTCGAAATACAGCTCCATACACCCGAAGTAATACCATAGCCGGTAAGTATATGTTCAATCGATTCTAACATCTCACAACAAAAACCGCATGCATCATCTTGAACTTGAATATTCCTTCTCTTCAAAGCGGCCTTCGTCAGAATACTATCAAGACAGGCTCGCCACATAAAAATGTTACATTTCGCCGGTAGCCAACGACACCATTTGAAATCAAACGTCTCCGAGTTATTATTATTACCCGATAACCAATTTTTGGCCCCTGCAACCGAAAACATGACGTTTTTCTTATCATTCCATTCCCAATAATCACCCCTTGTTGACAAAGAACACTGCTGCAACAGAATCTCTCATTCCAGCCGCTGATCCAATTCCAACCGATCCGCATGAGGCTTCTTCCAATGCCATTTCAGTGATAATAAGTTTCCATTATAATCCATCCTTTCAGCAACACAACATTTTCTATGAACTTCTAATAAACTTAGTGTATTCGCTAAATTAATTTGCGTCTCATGCCAAGGTAAAATCAAGGTGTGTTAAAGGATTTGTCAATATCTTTTTAATCTGTTACGAATACAACTATGTAGATCTTCACTAACTTGAAGCCAAGTTACTTTAAGGGTCTGTTTGGTAGCCTCTTAATAAGGCTTTGAACTATTCAGCTCTGAATGGTTCAGCATTCAGACTGTTTGTTTCAACTCAAAAAGGGCTTTGAATGGAATGTTTAAGAACTGAATCATTCAGACTTGGTGCATAGCTGAACCATTCACCACTTAATCATTCAGAGCGTCTTAACCATTCAGACATCTTAATGATTCAGCACTTAATCAACCTAACTAAAGTACCAACGTATATTTATACTTTGACGTAATAGAAGAATGAGATACGATTTTTGTTTGCAATATGAAATTAGCTTTCAACTAGAATTTCAATTAAGATAGATTACGAGTTTCATGTTGCTCTTTGGCCATTGATATCTAGCCAACCTACCCAATTAGCACCTTATCATAAAGCCTCAAGTGAATTAGCATGTGGGAGAATGAGCATCTTATCACATTGGCCTTTCAGTTATTATATGTGACCCTACAGGTACGAATGGTCCTCTCTTAACCCTACAGGTACGAGTGGTCCTCCCTTGCTAAGAGCAACCCCAATGGCGGTTTGGAATTCCATACCACCATCGAAGGTGATTATGTGTGCAAGGTCCGCTTGGATTTGGTCCGGACAACTAGACTAGTCCGTTTTATGCAAATGAGATCCACCAATCAAAATCACTCACATATTGTTATTTTTTCGTAAATGTGGTGTTTGAGGTGGATGTTGTTGTAGAAAAAATTGGGGTTGGAATGGTTTTGATTTGGAATAATGTGACGGTTTAAAATGGTTTATTATATTCATTATATGTTTATATATAAAGTTGTAAAAGGATTAATAATTATGATTACAAGTCCTTCATCTTTTTATCTTAAAATGATTTCATATATTTCATTTTAGGCCATGCTTTAATTTTTCTCCTTTATAAAGAAAATAATAATGTGAGGACTCACATGTTTCCACTTATAAACAAATTAAATATATAACTTTCAATTATTTGTTTGAATTATTAATTTGCAATAACGATGTGGAAGGGCTTGGCATCGTGACAGGGTATAGGTAGGGTTGGTCCGGTTTTCCAACCAATAAAATCAATTCATGCATCATGTCTTATTTAGAGGTTTTAAACAATACCTTTTTTTTTGAACGGCAAATTTTTACACCTTACTTTCACCTCACCTTACATTTGCAAGGATTTGAACCCACAACCTCACATTTATAAGGGAGGACACCATACCACTAGACCAAGAGGTAATGGGTTTTTAAACAATACCTATCATGTCATTTTTAAAATATAACTAAAGGATTCAAATCAAACAATATTAAGGTTTGGAGCTAAGTACCAATACTTAACATTTTTAATTGTAGTAAATGGCATCCTCACCCAAATGAAGTTGACTTATCTGTTATAAGGAAAATGAAAAGACAATTATACCTCTCATACTCTACATTTGACATCAATGTGGTTTGTTGTTGTCATTACATGAGTCCTCTCACATCATCCACTCACAACCACTATCAACCCCTATTACCACCACCAGCACAACGTGTTTCAGGCTTCAGCCACCTATACTCATGTATATGAAAAATACATAAATCATGGGTATGATTGTATGAATATGCGAAGAGGCCTAGAGGGATTAAAATCAAGAAGGAAAGCTCGATTTCTAAACTTTGTGTTCTTGCAGGCGGCTAACTCTATGACAAGCAATGGTAGGGCGAATGATAGGTCGGGAAACTATGATGAAGATGATAATGATGATGCTAGGAACGGTGAAACATTAATCTATGTATCTCAAACTGTGTTTAGCTATGTATCTCAAAGTGTGTTTAGCAAGAGTGAGGTTGATTACGAAAATGTTTTACATGAAGATTTAACTGGCGAATTTATGTTTTAGAAGTTTCTTATGTTTGTCTTGTCACTTTATGTTTTATACCATAAATACGTCTCAAGCTTTTCATACATTATAGAGTTAAATATGCAAATGGTTCTTCTGGTTTACCCAAGGTTTCACCTTAGAGTACTAAGGTTTTTTACTTTTAGGTTGAGGTTTCATGTTTTGTTTTTGTAACATCTTCGGGTATTAGGACTAACGGTCGTTAAAAGATAATTGGATTCACCATTTAACGAGGTTATTTTTGTCAAATCCTATTTAATGTCTAAATTTTAACAACGTTCAAACCCATAGTTCAAACACAGACACCCCTACCATCATTAAGACACACAAACACCCCTGCTATCGTTCAAACTCATCAATGGAACAGTGTTACTGTGGACTTGTGGCTGCAGTTCAAACAATGGTTTACCCAATGTCCACAGCAACACTAATCCATTGATGAGTTTGAACGATAGCAGGGGTGTTTGTGGTTTTGAATGATGGTAGGGGTGTCTGTGTTTTAACTATGGGTTTGAACGTTTTAAAAATTAGACATTAAATAGGATTTGACAAAAATACCCTCATTATGGTGAATCCAGTTATATTTTAACAATCATTAGTCCTAATACTTGAAGATGTTACAAAAACAAACTATGAAACCTCAACCTGAAACTAAAAAGCCTTAGTACTCAAAGGTGAAACTTTTGGTAAACCATACGGACCATCTGTGTATTTAACTCTACTTTATAATCTTAGTTTGGAATTGTACCAGTTATAATCTTTTCAACCAGGCGAATTTAGTTTGAGCTAATTCTCTGTTTTAATATTCTTAATTTTCTAGTTTCAAATCAATCCTGTTCTACCCATGACCTTTTGGTCTAGTGGTATGGCGTCCCCCCTTACAAATGTGAGGTTGTGAGTTTAAATTCTTGCAAGTGCAAGGTGATGTGGAATTAAAGTGTAATAAAAATTTGCCGTTCAAAAAAAAAAATCAATCCTGTTCTGACTTGATGAACATGATAACTTAAAGTCATAACCATAGTTGGTGGTAGATAACTATACTTTAAGAAGACGTTGCTTTGCTCAATTCAATAAAGGTGAAAATCGGAATTATATTGTTAAGCTTTTGTTTCTTGGAATTCATTGGAATTATAATACGTGTTCAAGTGAATATTAGGTTGGTTGGTGAATGAAGGAATTAGCAATCGAGTTAAATTCCCTAAAATTTCTAAATAAAATAACATCTTTATTCGAAGTAGGAAGAGATCAATCAAAGAAATTGAAATATGTCATGCTCTCACTAACGCTCGTATGCGTGCTATCAACCACCACTGTTCCACCATTGGCACCATCACTGAAACAACTACCATCGTGATAGCTCAAACAGTATCTTCCCCACCACAATAGAACTTACTTCGCAGTTAGTACTTAGCAAATCAAACATGACTATTTTAAACACACCAAACACATCACAAATTATAATATTTTGACATCTTCCAATTCCTTAATTTGGCTCATAAATTCCAAATCTTTTATCAAAGTTCAATTCCAAACCATCATACCTATAAGCTTCGATCAAAAAAGGATGATTTCACACCAAAAGTAATACAACCTTAACATTTGCAAAGTGAGTGCATTAATAAATGATATATCATGCACTGCATTATTATGAAACAAGATAATTAACATTCTACCTAGAAACATATATTGAAGATCCAAAAACTAGACCTTGGCTAATAATGGACGAAAGACTGGTTAGCTTTGTTGAATCTCAGGTAGGGAAGGAACCTACAAAACAGTAAACCGTTAGGCTTGTCGCAAGGAGGAGGAAGGGTCTCTCTGTAACCACCCTCCGACATGAGGATAAGTATTTATTTAGAGAGAGAAAGTGTAGTTCGGAGTGTAGGGAATTCGTGTGTTACATGTACTTGAAATGGGGTATTTATACTAGTATTTTCGGTGGGTCGGATAGTTCGGATAAGTTGTGTTGGACATATGGTATGTCCGATAGTAATTAAAGTCGAAGTCTATGTAACCCGACCCGGTACGATCCGAAGAGTTACACGTTGGTACACGAATCAGATAAGTTTACATTTAAGTGGTTTATTATTTGTGAAATAATAAATTGTTTGAACTGGAGGGACTTAATAGTAAAAGAGTTTATTATTAAAGGAGAATCCTAGTTGATTACTAAAAGGGGTTATGTGTAAGTTTTAGGGAATCCTAATTGATTACTAAAAGGGGTTATGTGTAAGTTTTATTGTTATAAATAAGGGATTAGGGATCAAACCCTAATCACAAGTTTCATAAAATAAAAACACACATACACCCACTCCTCTCCCTTGGTCGCCGCTACCACCACTCGGCCTCCTCCCTCCGCCGCCAAACAACCACCGCCGGTCACCCCTTCCTTCTGGTTGGTTCGTGCTCGGTTCGTGATACTTCCTACTAGCGAGGATTCGTTGTAACCCGCGTGTTGCAATCCCGGTGTAGTCGTCAAAGGTTGATTACTAAACCCCCTATGGTTGTGATTATTATTTATTTGTTTATACGCGTTTAACCGAGATCCTGATTGGGAATATTTTATTAATCGGATTAATAAAATTAACTAACAACATATATATATAAATCGGCTATTATTATATATTGTATATATAATCCGTTTTTGTTAAATATATAAACCGCTTCCGCTCCGTATACGATACCATGATTCCCAACAAGTTGTACTTTACTTCGGTGGGTCTAGTTACCCATCGAGCCTGGGGGTTCATAACTCTTTATACCTCTTCAAATACTAAATCAAAGTTGTGAAACCAGTAAATGGTATTTGTTTGCCGAAAAAGGGTAACATGCGACATCAGTGGAGCAAGTCAATCACCTCCACATTTATTCTTTGACCACATTAATTCCATATTGTAAATAGTATCCCTTTTTTATTCTTTTTTCTTCTTCTCCTTCTTCTTCTTCTTGCCCTGTTCTTATCCGCCTTCCTTTCCCTCTTCCTTCTCCAATTCAGTCCACCTCTTCCCTATTACCTTCCCTTTCCTTATTTCTTCTTGTCTGCAACTCCATGTCTACTTCCGCTGACTTTTTTTCCATTCCACTACACTCTCTCACTAACCTCATTGACATCAAACTTACATCCATCAATTACCTACCTTGGGAGAAACAAATAACCCCTGTCCTAGCATACCTTAACCTTCTAAACCATGTCAATGGTACCACACAACCACCACCTAAAACCGTAACAAAAGACAATGAAACCATTGTAAATCCAGACTTCATAACCTGGAAATCAGCAGACCAAAAATTTCTCCTTGTCATAAATTCCACTCTCACAGAGGCAGCAATGTTTGAAACAATATGGCACACAACTACCATATCGATCTGGACAACCTTGGCTAACACCTACAGCCATTGCTCTATTGAGCGCATTCACAACTTGAAAGATAGTCTTCAGACTCTTCAAAAAGGTAGCTCCTCTATCATAGATTTCGGTTGGAAGTTTAAGGCCATATCCGACCAACTAGCCGCAATTGGGCAGCCGGTTAGTGATGAAGATAAAAGGCATTGGTTTCTTTGTGGTTTGGGTGCTAGTTTTGTAAGCTTATCCACCTCCCAACGTACCATTCATCCTTCTCCATCTTTTCGTGACCTCCTGGCTAATGCCGAGAACCAAGAGATGTTCGTACAAAAACTTCATGGCTCTCAACCACCGGAAGCCGCCTACTACGTCAATAAGTCCAAACATAACTGAACATCCACTCGTGGCTGTCAACGCAACACCTCAATTAGAGGCCGTGGAAACAACTATACGAATCGGTGTCCTCATTATCAATTGTGTCGCCGAAGGGCACTATGCAAGTGCCTACCCAAATCTCGCATCCTATGCAAAAAAGGCGACACCTCTCGATGCTAATCTAGCACACGCTTTTCACGCACATTGCACATCAATCTGGACACTCCGGATTGGACCGCCAATTCAGGTGCAACCACACATATGTTGAAACATAAATATGGTCTAAATTTTTTTCAAAAACAAATCTGTAACATGAGTGTCACTTTTGGAAACGGCCAACCTTTACCCGTCACCCATATAGGGAACACAAATTTAAACAACTCTATTTCCTTACAAAATGTCATTGTTGTTCCAAATCTTACAATGAATCTACTATCCATTAGTATACTCACAAACGACTCACTGGTTGACATTTTGTTTTCTAACAATTACTTTCACATACAGGACCGACAAACGGCGGAAGTTCTAGCTAGAGGTATTTGCGAAAATGGCTTTTATGTTCTCACCCAAGGTCACAAGTCTCTCGTTGTCGCGCTTTCGGCCACTCATCTTAGTGCGTCTTTAAATAAATGGCATAATCGCCTTGGTCATGTTTTGTTTGATACCGTTGCTATGTAAAACAAATTTGGTCATGTTTTTGTTACTTCTTATTACCCAAACCGGGTCTTTGCAATTCTTGTGAACTATCTACGGCTAAACATTTACCTTTTGTTGAAAATCATAAACGTGTGCAACATACTCTAGACTTAATTCATTATGACCTTTTGAGGACCCGCACCAATAGCTACTACCGATGCCTATTTATACTACGTTATTTTTGTGGACGACCACTCTCGGTTAACTTAGTTTTATCATCACAAGGCTAAATCCAAATTTTTCAATATATTAATCACTTTTTTAAACTTTGTACAAAATCAATTCTCAACAAATGTCGTTTTTCAAAGTGACGGTGGAACCAAGTTCACAAAGAATCGTTTACAAAATCATTTTCAACAAAATGGGATACAACATCATTTATCATGTCCCCATACACTGCAACAAAACAGAAGAGCGGAACAAAAACATTGTCATAACCGAAACTAGTTTAGCAATGATGTTTAATGTTAATGCTCCATCCACCTTTTGGATTGATGCCTTCACTTCCGCCACTTATATTATCAACCGACTCCCCACAACAATCCTTGAAAATAAATCTCCCTTTGAAGTGTGCTTCAATCATCCACCAACTTACTCAACTCTACGAATTTTTGGATGCCTTGTTACCCTTATCTTCGCGACAATACCAAAAATAAACTCTTACCTAGAAGCACACCTTGCATTATTATCGGTTATAGTCCGAAACAAAAAGGGTTTCGATGTCTAGATTCCACTACGGGTCGCATATACATCACTAGACATGCCAAAGTTGATGAGGATCAACTACCCTTTAAATCCCCATCCACAACTACGAACATTTCCCTCATCCCTTTCACAAACTTTGAAGACACCTTACCCTCCCCAACACAAAACCTCACCACTTTAACATCTTTACCCACTATACAAAACTCACCACCAAATCATCCTTGCACTTACTGTTCATCAGATGCTGCTCATACTCACACCCAAACCCATCCGCTAACCACTACTCCCAACTTAACAACATCCTCATCCAGCCCAATAACGCCTCCTGCTCCCTCTTCAGACCCCCCCGCCCATTCCATTTGGCCCACACATCAAAACTCCGCAGCCAACATCAACGCCGCCCATTACCATCCCCACCCAACATTCCTATCTGGACCAAACCAACCTTCCTCATCTCTCCACTACACCTGACACCACTTCTGCCAATACCAATACCGACCACACCCATCACTTGTCGGCTCCACCATCGGTTGAACCATCCGACACAAACACCAACTCTCACACCACAAATGATCACCCCATGATCACTAGTTCCTAGGCTGATATCTTCAAACCAAAACATTTTGCAAACCTAACATCCTTATCAAATCATTCTCTTCATCCTTCGCTTCTTTCCACTCACGTACCCAAAGGCATCAAAACTACCTTAAAAGACTCTAAATGGGTACACGCCATGCATGAAGAAGTAAATGCCTAACATAAAAATCATACATGGAAATTTGTTCCACATCCTTTTTCCACAAACATCACCGGAAATGTTTGTGGGGTAGGTCGAAGATGCATTAGCGGAAGCTGTTGGTCAAGTTGAGGCGGCAAGGAGATTGGACCGGGTGTGGGCATGGGGGTGGGGTAGGCCACCAGGTGGTATTATTTTAGTTCGGGTTTGGTGTGTAGGAGTTCGGATAAGTGTTGTAGTATGAGGAGCGGCCACGTCCCCCATAGTTAGTGCCACGACCTCCGCGGTAACCGCCTCGGCCACGGCCCCGACCACGGGATGGTGGGAGATGTGAGTATTGGTTAAAGTGTTGGGAGGGATTGTATGAGGGTAGGTTTAGGTTGTTGTGGGTATGAGCCGAAACTCGTGGAGCAGTCAAGGCTGTGTGTTGTCTAGCAGCTTGGCGACGTTGCTCGCATTCTATCATATCGCGAGCGTCATCCCAAGAGATGTTGGATTGGGTGATAAAAGCAGTAGAGGTATCATATTCCTGAGGCAAACCTTGAATCATTTGCAAAACTAACCTGGACTCGGGTATTGGCTGGTCAATATCCTTCAGTTGCTCGGAAATGTCTTTTAGGCACTGGAAATAGTCATTGAGCGATGAGCAGGAAGCAAGAGTGGTAGTGGCGAAGGCATGGAGGAGGGGCGAAGTGTGTGCATTCTTGTTGTTATGGAAGATCGACTGGAGTTTGTCCCAGGCTTGTTGAGTCGTGACCGTGTCATCGAGTACACGAGCCTAATAGCCACCCGAGAGCGTGCCGTATATCCATTGGAGGACCACGGAGTTCACTTTCATCCATTCTTCGTATCCCTCGTCAGTTTCAGCCGGAGGTCCGGATCCATCTATATGGTCGAGAACATCATAGCCTTTTGCGTGAAGTTTGAAAAGCTTTACCCATGACGAATACGTAACTTTTCGCCATCGAGAACTCGGACTCTGTTTTGGATATTGGTTACGGAATAAACAGGATGTAAGTGTTTGTTATCGGTCGAAACCGGTGGAGCAGAAGGGCCTTCTTTATCGGACATGGTCGAAACCAGTGGGTAGAGCGAGGAAGAAAAAAAAGGTTTGTGATATCAAAGCTCTGATACCATAATGGTTAATATGGTATCAATCTCATTACTTGATGATAATCACGTATACATTATATAGAGTACATTATGGAAACTATATGCCTATCATTATGGAGATAACATTATCACTTAAATACTAATTGATCTTGGAGATAACTATGGCGATAATTATGGTTGACTGATACTTAGGTCAGACTCAGATCAGAAATCGTCAATATTGTTTTGGGTTAGGTCGCGAGAAAAATGGGTCATGAGAAACTTAGTGTTTATTTGGACTGCTGCTTTCAGGTCTAATCTTTGATCCCATTGGTGGTTCCCATTCCGTTGTGTGACATGAAAGTGCACAATTCTGTAGTTATGTATTTTGTGCTTGGTTAAATTTAAATACAAGTTGTTACTGAGTCTTTAGGTTTGCTTATATGCATAAGATGTTTAAATAAGAATCCAAAACAAAGGTGTTGGATGCATCATGCCTCATGTTGTATGATACGAACTTAATCGTTAAACATTTGATCCAAGAAAATAGACAGAAACTTGATAGAAAATTAGATGGAAACAAGACTTTTACTGATTCATTTCTTGATAGCATTCATAAAGCTTAAGGCCTTTTAAAAGCTTACAAATATCATGAAAGGAAAAGAACGTGGACAATATGCATGAATTAACTACCCACTAATCTAATTAGTGAGCTAAATAACTTAGATAAACAAATAATATATTAATATTTGCATGGATCATAGGATCGTGGTGCATGACAATAGTAGAATGTGTGAATGTTGAGTAGATATTGTGGCACATATCATTGTACATCCACATGCTCGGTGTTCAAATGATAAGCATAGGCAGTATATATCTGTATGACACTCGTGTTCAAATACAAAACCTTACAAACAATAGTTTAGAGGAGATGAACTGATCATGTATATAGGATGTTGATGATTTCTCCTGCAAATCAAGAAACAAAGTATTAACCAACAGTAAAATGAAGGAAGATTATATGACAAAACAATATACTGAACATACCTTAATCTCTTTTGCTAGACAATTGACCTGTCATCCAAGTAAAGCATGACACCAGTTTATTCCAGAATAGCCCTCCGTAAAAAACCACTCTGTAACATAACAAGGCTATAGTAGAGCTCATCGTCACACCATTATCATCACCTTCCTGGTCATCATCATCCTCACCAACGGCTACTTCAGGTTGACCTATGTCAATACTATCAAACTTTTGGACATCTGTTGCCTTCCCGTCCTGCATCAAAACTGAAATTATGCAAAACTATACCGGCATATATCCTTAACTAAACCATTTAGTTACTAGTTAAAGTATGTGACATGGTAAAGTAGGTTACTAGTTACTAGTAAACGTAATACATCACGTTGATAAAATTTGCATTAATGCTAATAGATATACGACAACAGATATTACATAATGTCACATCTAATGATCAAACTTGCAAAGAGAAATATGATAATTATCTTTTTCTTTTCTTTTCTTTTGTTTTTTCTCTATGACTTTTAGCAGAAAAAATATTGTGAAACTTTTATATATATATTTTACGGTTTATATCAGTTCAAGTTAGAGAAAGTCACTTGTTTATATTTTTAAAGGCTTAAATTGGTTATATATCTTTGTTTTTTTAATTTTTAATTAATAGATTAGCTAATCTTATACTAGTTAATTCGTTTAAAATTGTAGTTGGTTTTACCGGTTCACTACTGTGGTGCTTTCGGACGGGTATGTGGATCGGGTTTTCCCTGGAAGCGGGCTGTCAGGCGGGCTAGGGGTTTCGTGCATCCGGGGTGGGCCGGGCTGTGCCCCTGTCTTTGCAACTGGGAGGCCGCGTACGAAGTATCCGGCGTTGTTTAGTTGGCCGTTCAAAAAAAAAAATTAAATACATATTAATATGTAATGTCGGTTTTCCCACCGACCCTCCAACTTTATAACTTTATCAAATTCAGCCTCTTAGCTTTGACATTTTTTGTTTGTAGCCCCTTTACTTGAAAAAACTATTTTTTACTTAATCTAACCCCCTAACTTTGTCGTTTTTAGCCAATTTATTTGAAAAAACTATTATTTTACGTTGGAATTTTTATATATGTATCGATATAGATACGAGTTTTTCTATGTTTCGACTTAAACTTTTTTTTTCATACCTTACTTGGAAAAAAAACTATTTTTTTTTGCATGCAAATATTTTATATATATGTCAATATAAACCCGAGTTGGTGTACATTTCGACTTAATTTTTTTTTTCTTTTGGAAAATTAAAGAGTTTACACTTTTCTGTACGTTTCGGCTTAGACTTTTTTTTTCTTTTGAAAAAACGAGTAATGTCATATATATAATACGTTTTCGTACTTATTTGATGTGCGCTTCCAGTTAGTCCACATTTCGAAGTAGAAAACTATTTTTTTACGTGTGAAATTTTTATATTTGTATTGGTATAAGTACGAGCTGGTCTATAGTTGAACTTATTATTTTTTTTTGACAAAAATTCATGTTTACCGTTTTTCGTACCTTTACTTGGAAACAAACTATTTTTTACATGCGAATTTTTATATATGTATCGGCATAAATACGATTTGGTCCACGTTTCTGCTTAAACTTTTTTTTTTCTTTTGAAAAACGAGTAATGTCAAATGTAATACGTTTTCGTACCTATAAAATGTGCGCTTTCAGTTGGTCCACGTTTCGATGTAGATTTTAGTTCCGAACCAAGTTAAAAGCATTGTATTTACACGTTTTAGTAATTGTCTTTTACGAATTGTGTTTTTACGAATTGTGTGTAGCGTATTTTGTTTTACAATTTATGTGTTACTGCACGGTTTAACCTGTCGCGCGCCGCCGCAACGCGCGACGGCAAAATACTAATTATTTGAAAATATAAAACCACATTTGGTTAACAGCCTCACCATATCAGTATTTTCCGAAGTCTTCTTCTCACCGTTATCTTCTTCAATAGCCGGAATTTTCCCCTTCTCAGTTACTTTCCCGGCTTCATCTATTTCTCCGGCCATGTTTCCGCTACCAGGCATATAGACTGGAATCACCTCCCCTCCCTACATCACAACTCTAAACATAAATACTACAGTATATTCGCATACTGAATAATAAACTTATCAAAATATATAAACCTCACCTGTAATATCAAAGCTTTTTCAAGTTCTTCAACGACTTTAACCATACTAGGACGATCCTCTGGATTCTCCATCACACATTGGCAAGCGATTTCCGCATAAGTTTCCAACGCCTGCATTTCGATTTTATGTCGGATATTGCTGTCAACGGTTTGGCGTAACTTATTCTGTTTCATCTTCTTTGGTACCAATTCAGAAACATAGTATATTTCACAAGCCTCATCTGTATCTGGCACTTTTCGAGAACCACACAACAGTTCAAGCAACAGCATACCGAAGGAATAGACGTCTGATTCCTTCGTCCGTTTCTGTTCAACTCCATAAGAGTATTCCAGACTCTTGTGCGCTTTTCCAGGCGTCATTTTCGACAATCCGAAACTAGAAACCTTCGCTTCCAATTTCGATGAATTTGTATCTAAATTCAACAGGATTTTTGAAAATGTGATGTTACCATGAACGATTGTGACATCGTCAAGACCCGTGTGCAAATAACACAATCCACGAGCAGCACCAAGACAGAGCTCAAGTCGCTGGATCGTGTTGAGTCGTTCCAGCCGGGTACCTCCTAGGTTCCCACCCGCTACATACTCGTAAACGAGTATTAGTTTGTCACTCTTCTGGTCACAAAATCCTAGAAGAGCCACAAGATTCGGATGTTGGCTGAATCTAGAAATTGTTAGAACCTCATCTAACAGTTCATGTTTAACATGTTAGATTGAATAGGAATAGGGAAGATATTGATCGATTGAATAACATGTTAGATTGAATAATATCATTTGCCCCTCATGGCCTCATGCTAAGGCAAAATCCAGGTGTGTTCAATGGCTTTGTAAATATATTTAGGATCTGGTTATGAGTACTAAAACTATGTGAGCTTTAAGAAATTTACAAACAACTTTTGTTCTAAATGGACATCACATATATTTTTTTCATGCTATAAATATTGCAGAAATAGAAGTAGCACCGAAATTACGATGTAAAAGGATCGAAGGCAATTCAACACCAAGATCTAGTAGTAACGAAAGTATCACTTTTTTTTTTAAAGGTTGTATTTCAGCTGTAAACCCTTGGCTAGAAAGTTACCTCTGTCCAGGATCGAATCCTTCCCCACACTGGTTTCTCCTTTCAAACCCAATGGTTATTTTTTTGGTGGAAGAAGGAATCGAACCTGAGACCCACAGGTAAGAACCCCACAAATGTGAGTAAACCTTCCCACCTCCATTATAACCACTTGGCTACAACACCATTAGCACTAAAGCATCACCTATATATATATACTTTTGCAACACGAAACTTTTCATACAAACTAGAAATAAACAGAACTAGAAATTGAGTTCTACTAGGTTTATATAGTCAATGGTTAAATGACAAATGAGTGAAAAAAAAAACATGTAAATTTTTTTATGTGAATAATAATTAATTAAATGAGGGAAAAAAAACTTACATATTCATGGAGGCCCATTTAAATGTGAGAAATCAAAACTAAAGACTAATAAATAAGCTAGCAATTCTTTCGAAAGAAAATTAAAGGTGATAAATCGAACAAAGGTTCCAAAAAATCAGTTCTTTATATTCAATAATCAACACAAACTAATCATAAGCATTAACCAAAGAACCATACATATAAATGACCCTAACAACCTTAGAGATGAAGACCAACATAAATAAAGTAAATAAACTTTTAAATTTCAAATTACAATATAATCCGGCACCATTCTTCCCCTCTTCTTCGAAAAAGAAAAAGGTGTCCTTGAGTTTTGTCTTAGGACTTAAGCCATCCGGATCACAAGGAACATCAACCCAATTTACATTTATTATTATCATGACCCACCTAAACGATTCAATTTCATAGGTCGTCTCACCTGACACGGAACATATACAACTGCGTCAAAGGGAGCATCAAACCGTTTGTTGTTCACTGGTGATTTACAAACCCATCCACCCATCTGTGACTAATCAACTTAAATCACTTAAAATATTTAGCCCAACAACATTTTGTATATTCCTGTCAAACTTCCTATTCGGCCCATTCACTTGCAGTCCACCAACGTCTTTTTGTTTTTCTATGGGCCCAATTTAATTTCGTTTGCCTACCACATGTTCATCCACAATTATGTCAACCTCGTTAATATTGTTAATTTGATTATTGGAAATAACAGATGGAAATACCAGATCTCGAGTGGCACCCATTTTGGTGGTAAACTCCATGTGAGTTGCATGCAAGTTATCCACATCTAACGCACTAGATTATTATTTAACGTAATCTTTCGAGAAGTGTTTTCATTAGTAGACCAAAATTTTGGAGAATTAGCAACGGTTCTTTCATGACACTTAACCACAAATTTGGTACCATGACTTCGAATTTTTAATGGATAGCAGCAAAGTACGAAAGTTAATAGTATACTATTTTTGCAAATAGTTTGTAATGTTGCGTCTCTTCCAAAACCAGGACCGTCCCCAATAATCACTAAAACATTTTGGGCCTTGGGCGAGATAAAAAACTAGACCCTTCCCCTATTTGTAAAATATACAAATAAAAAATAGTATAGCAAAACGATCAAATTTACATTTTAATGACGTAGAAAATGAATTTTAGCTAATCAAAATGCCAAAATATGTTTTTTTAAGAGTGACTTTCTATGTACTAGATCGAATTGGTCACCAGGTTCGTTGAAGACGATTACCTGTCAGATCCGCATCCTCGTCGCAAGTTCTATCGGGCCCCCACCGCCGCGTTGTCTGCCTTCTCCCGGAAACCATACTACCCCCCACACGATAAATCGTTGGGGTAAATAGCTGGGTAAAACCGGGTTGCCCTCCGAATCGAACCATGCCTCGGTAGGTTATTTTCATCATAGGGTCGTCTCGGACCTTTCGCTATCGCCGGGAGTCGAACCGGCGTCTCCAAGGAGAACACCGCCCCAAACTACCAACTGAGCTAGGGTGAGGGATAAATGCCAAAATATGTAACTTGATGAAAATAATTAAAATATTGATTATTGTTATGTTAAGTACGTACTAATAATGTAAATGCAAAGTAATTGGTAAAATAAAATATTAAAGTTATAGGGATTGTTGTAAAGTGAGCCAATGCCTTAATGGGCAAGGGGGAATGAGTAAAAAAATCGATTTTGGCTCTTAAGCCAGATTTAAAAGGCCTCTATATTATTTTGAGAGGATTTTATCAAATCAACTAGCAATATGTATTAAAGAAGAGTTAAATGCCAAAATGGCCCCTGTGGTTTGATCCAAATTGTCACTTTGGTCACTTTTTTGAATTTTTTGTCAAAACCACCCCTCAAGTATCGAAAAGTGCCAAAATGGTCCATATTTAACTGAGTTTTTAACTGAGGATGGAAAGTCAGTTAAGTATCAGGGGCATTTTCGTCATTTCATCCCAACCCCCCCTCTTCTTCTTCTTCTGCAAATACAAGCACCACCCATCTCCACAACCTTCACCAGCCACCACCACCACCACCACCCTTCACCCTCCACTCGACACAAAAATCTAACCGACTCAAAGACTACAGATCTGACTTAAACTCTTCCTTGCACGCCAAGTCTTTTGTAAACCAAACAAGATTAATTTTGCTCTTTTTTGGCCTAGCTTACATTGCTAATACTAGTTACCTTTAAAGAAAAAGTACTGCAATAATTAAGTAACATATATAGTAACTGGATTCAGACAAATTTTTAGTTAGTGACAAAAAGTATAAAAGAACTTGGGAAGGAAGCTGTTGATGTCGATACATCCAAAACAATAAAGTTAATTCTTCGATCTCTCTATCTCTCTCCTCTGCTTCCCTTCTTCCTTCCTCTCAGCTCCTTCTCTCTCTCTCTCTGCCGACCCGAATCACGACCCAACATTCTCCCAAACGAGGGTACAGCTGATAATCCCCTAAAGCTGCTGCTTCCTTCGCTCAAATTTCGTGATTTTCTTGATTTTTGGAGTCTAGAAGAGGAATGGATGTTCACTTCTTGTTCAGGTCAGACCTGATTAAGAGTAATGGATTTTCCCCTAAAGCTGCTGCTTCCTTCGCTCAAACAATTCCAAACAACTTAGGTCAGACCTGATTAAGAAGGTAAAAACCCCTCTTAAGACCTGATTAAGAAGCTAATTGTACAGGCAGTGGTGATGTTGGTGAGGGACGACGGTGGAGATGGTGGTGGTGTTGGAGAGTGTTGTAACGTCTGAAGGGATTCGATTTCTCTAAGGGCTGATTGGTGATCGTTGACTTCTTTTAAAGTGACGGGTTGGTTGTGGATGCTTCAGCTTTTGGTTGTGGTTGTGGTTGATGATGGTGGATCCATTGATTGTTTAGGGTTTTGAAGAGAAGATGAAGTTTAGATGAGGAAGATGGGGTTAAAAGGGGTTTTAACTCAGTTTACAGATGAAATGACGAAATTACCCCTCAGACTTAACTGACTTTGCATACTCAGTTATAAACTCAGTTAAATATGGGTCATTTTGGCACTTTTCGATACTTGAGGGGTGGTTTTGGCAAAAAATTCAAAAAAGTGACCAAAGTGGCAATTTGGGTCAAACCACAGGGGCCATTTTGGCATTTAACTCATTAAAGAATTTAAATACTAATTATATTATTTAATATATATACATATATATATATAATTTTTGGACCTAGCTCCCGGGAGACCGGGGCCCGAGTCGTCGCCCACCTCGACCTCCCTTTGGGCGGGGGCCAGATAATAGAGTTCAAAATTATCACTATTACCTGCAATTATGTTTTAAGAAATGTAATTTACAAAAGGGGGGGGGGATGAAAATCACCTTGCTCATGAGTCATAGTGATTGTTTCCCTGGTGTCCATGTAGAGAGTAGGGTCAGCTTGCTAAAGAGACATTGTGTGCACTGCTTACTCAATGTTTGTTGGGGCATGTGCAGTCTGGTGCGCCTGATTAGGCCTGGGTCCAAGCAACCCTTGTCCGTGTAAGGACAAGGTGGTACAGACCATGAATACTGTTTGGCTTGCGAGTAGGTATGGGGAGCGGCCCACGGGATATTCCATGCGGCATAGGGGAACGACGACCAGAAGCTTTGTTGGGTATTGTAGTAGGAAGATCGGCCACGGTTAGAAGAGCCTCTCCCATGGCCGCGACCACGGGAGCGTCCGCGACCCCGACCATGTCCGATGAGTAGTCTGAATGATTTTCAGTTGGAGCCTAGCGTGAGGATCCAGTGACCAGGGCTGTTCTGACGGTGTTGGCCGCGTGAATGGCTTGTTCTACTTTACAGCTTTTGACTTGTACAAGCTCGGAATGAGCAGTGTAGAATGAAGGGAATGGTTCTTGTTGTTGTAAAATCATAGCCATCCCTTCATACTGATCATTCAACCCAGTGAATAATAGCAAAACTAATCGGTCATTGTCTCTAGGTGCATCCGCCAGTGTCACACCCTCAAAATCCACTTGCGGAGTTTTACCGCGAGGGGCATGACAAACCAGGATCCAAGTCAACGATCACAATAAACAAATCTAAATGAACATATGCAATTTCAAAAACATAGTTTAAAATCCCCAAATACAGCGGAAGCTTGTTCTCATAATTCACAAGTAAACCAAATTATTCAATGTTCGAAAACCATGCAACCCTAACTAGACGCCGTGCAGACGCGTGCGCCCTAGTTCCATTGTGCTACCTTAGCGACCTGAGAAAACATGTAAGAGTTACGTCAGCACAAAAATGCTGGTGAGTTCACAGGTTTGTAATCAAAGTACCAAGTTCAACCTGTCCATACTATAAACCATTGTAAACCAAAGTACGCTAGCTAGGCGTATGTTTTGTTACTACTACGATTGGAAAACCATTACTAACTCGCAAACCAGATGTTGTGCCCGAATAGTAAACCTGTTCCTGTTTGAGACAATATGCACCCGCCCGGCCCTCCAAGCCGACGAGTGGGGTTGGTCACTCCCAATAGCGCTATTCACATTTCCCCGTTGTGCAAACTCGCACATTCATGGTTCCCCCCGGGACTTCCAAAGATCGTATAGTAAACCATAGAAAACCCATAGTATGACAGTTGTTACCAAAACATTAGTTTAACACATGTTTTCTCCCCCAAAAGTGAAACCAGTTAAAAGTGGGGCCGTGAACTCACCGTAGGTTGCGTTACTTCGTAATACGAATAAGATCAGCAAGCTATGCTAGCCCCGTAAAGCGGCGACCTAACATATGACAGTTACAAGTACTTAGACTAATAACCCGTAGGTTAGTTAGTCCGTAGATGTCCAGACCATAACCAAGTTCGTTTGAAAACACTGTGACTGTTAAACTAACCCAATGTACAAGACCCGACATCCCATTGGTGACCCAAGACTCCCCGTGTTGTACTTGCACTCTCAAACATACAATCATGCAATCACACTTAACATACGTTAAAGTCCAACAAGTTCTAGCACATAGTTCACGTATCGCATAAATAAGTCCGAGCACATGTTACTACGTTATTAGGTATGTTACGGGTTCCTAGCATGTTCCTAGGTGTCAAATCGGGTCCCAGAATGCTAAGATACACTTACAGCAGCAGTACAGGCGATTAGGAAAAGTCAACTAGCAATTACGTTGGTCAACAGGCAATTAGGAATGCTAATCGCCTATACTATAGGCAATTAGGGTCATGTGGTATGCAAATCAGGAGTTTATAGGCGATTAGGGTCATAAGACATGCATTTATAGGCGATTAGGGTCATAAGACATGCATTTCAGGACTTAGCTAGCAATTAGGATCACAATTGCATGCAACGAAGGCAATTAGCCCCCAATCACCTATGCTATAGGCGATTAGGGTGTCATAGCAGGCGATTAGCCTCCTAATCGCCTATAGCATAGGCGATTAGGGTTGCTAATCGCCATCAACCCAGCTGTTCCGGTTTTTCGCGCGTTTAACACTCCAAATCAAACCCAGAACGTGTGTAAACATCAAATATCAATCAAACAATCATATCAAACATATTTCAATCAAAATCCTTCGTTTAACCTCGTTCTATCAGCCCTGAATGCAACCATGTATCCCAAAAACAATACACATAGCATGAAACATCACATTAACATGCATAACCGTAACCCTAATGAACAATTACTCAGATTTCATCAACATGCTATCATCATTAATCTGTAACTACCATAATATCATGTTAACAATCCTTCTTGAATCACAAAAACCCTATCTTTTAATTATAAACACACATATAACATGCATGATAGTTAGAATCCTATTAACAACGATTATTAACGAATTTCAGAAGACACATACGTTTATAAACAGGTCTGGACCATTAGGGATTGAAGAAAAACATTATTGAAGGTTGCATGAATGAAAACCACACCTTAGGTTTATGATAGATTGATGTAATAGGCTTGAAATCGTGTGTTTTGATCCAAAATCGTGTTCCAGAGGTTGTGTGTGTGTTGGGGCGAGTTGTGGGACGACTAGGGTTGTTATAATGAAGTTTAGGAGGTCAAGTATTGTATTTATAGTCGTTTTTAGTCGCCATGTACGTTGCAGGCGATTATGCAGCTTTTGCAGGCGATTAGGGCTGCTAATCGCCTTCCCTATAGGCGATTAGCCCTCCCTAATCGCCTATAGGGGTTGGTTCTGTGTATTTTGCGCGTTAAACCCCGTTTTAACGTATGTTAACACATTTTCACATACCGACAAGTTACATAATGATTGTAAACACATAATACTTGCAAACAAACACATTCACACTCGTTCACCAATTCCCGGGACTCGAGACTTGTACGTTCCCTATGCTTTGACGATTCTACGAATCGTCACCCCTTGTACACTTGGTTAAGGACTGACACCTAATGATCCTCTAGACGGACATCTAATGATCCTCTAGACTAAAATAACAGTTCCCGATCCATAACACGACTCAACTAACCCAGTTAAGTATAATATACGCGTGACTCGCTAAGGTAGACTTCAATCTAGACAACGTTGTTAACCTGAATTTGCCGGGTGTCACAGCCAGGACTTTGAGTTCTTGGAAGTAGGTAAGGAAACCATCTAGACCCGTGTTGAAAAAAATGTGAATGGCACAAGAACTTTTGTTATCCTGAAATATGTTTTCAACGGAAATCTAGACATCATAGGCGGAAGAGTTCGGTTTCATGATAGTGTGAAGAAGATCATTAGAGATAGTGTCATTGATCCATTGAAGGACAATGGCGTCTAGGCGATCCCACTCATCATCAATTTTGGAAACTTGGGTTTCTTTTTCTTCATCTAATAGAGGAGTTGCAGCCTTAGAGGAAATGGGTTTTGGAGAAAGGTCATCATGAACCTGAAAGGCCCTACAGTGGATCTCTAAGAAACGGATAGACACGACAACCAAACGTGCGAAACGAGCCATATTGAGGTGTTTGATGATATAACAACTTAAATGGAGATTTCCCTTGAAGCAACGGAGTAGGCAAACGATTAATTAAGAACACGACCGAAGAAAATGCATCAACCCAAAAGTGAGCGGGAAGTTTGGCATGAAACAACGTAGCCAACCTTTTTTCAACAATATGGATATGTTTACGCTCAACACGCCCATTTTGTTGAGGAGTGTATGGGCACGAAATACGATGAAAAGTACCATTTTGCTCAAATATTTTACGGACACGAAGATTGGTAAATTCTGTGCCACCGTCACTTTGAAATGTTTTGATTTTTTTTATGAATTACGTTTGAACAAATGTGATCAAGACGGATAATACGTCAACGAAATCGGCTTTCAACTTTAAAGGATAAATCCATGTAAATCTCGAGAAATCATCCATAAATGAAACATAATAAACAAAGGATTCAAGAAAATTAACCAGAGATGGACCCCATAAGTCACAATAAATAAGTTCTAATGGAGAGGTAGCCCGTTTAGTATTAATATCAAAAGGTTTCCGTTTAGACTTGGCAAGTTCAGATGGATTACATAGACCCGGTTCAGGCAAAACAGACGTAAAAGAAAGACAACCATTGTTTTTAAGCAAAGAAACAATAACAAAATTGACATGACTAAGACAGGAATGCCACAACTCAAATGAAGCTTTAGGACGTGACGTAGTAGACACTAACGTGTTGTTTGTTTTTTCTAAGGCAAAAGGTCTACAGTATGCGGACCACATCTGCATGAGAAGAGGTGGACCAAAGGTCTGCAGTCTGCAAGAGGAAGACTGTTTGTTTTCTAACGTCTACAGCGTAACCCAAAACCATAATCCACCACAAATATCCACAAAATCATAAACAAATAAAACAAACACACCAACACCTAACAAATCGTCAAATCTTTATGTTCTTCCTCTCTCTCTCTCTCTAAACACACACACACCAACACCGTACCCTCTATTCTTCTTCTTCTCTCCCCTCTCTCTCTAAACACATACAGACACACAAATACCATACCCTCTGTTCTTCCTCTCTCTCTCTCTCTCTAAAACAAATAAAACACACAACTAACACCTAATTGGCAGCGGTGGTGGAAGGGAGGAGGGGGAAGTGGCAGCGGTGGTGGAGGGGAGGAGGGAGAAGCGACGGCGGTGGTTGAGGGAGGCGACGACGGTGGTGAAGGGAGGAGGGAGGCGACGACGGTGGTGGAAGCAGGCGGTGCCAATGGTGGAGGGGAGGAGGGGGAAAGGGATGGAGGAAGAAGGAGGAGGATGAGTATGAAGAAGAAGATGATCTGCCGCTGTGTGTTTTGTTGGGTGAGAAGAGATAAAAAGAGGTGGGATAACATCTGCACCTGGAAGAGGAAGGGTACAGATAAGAAGAGCTTCTAACTTCTAAAAAACAAACGAGCTGCCCGCGTCTACGCGGCGCAGACATAAAAGGTTAGAAGCTCTTCTCACCAGAAAACACACACCACCTAAAGCATCGTGTGTGTTGTGAAGAATATAGAGGCCATCTTCACGGCATCCCTTAGCTAGAGTTTGCTTGGTTCGACGATCCTGGATATAAAAATATGGACGAGAAAAGACTACATCAACAAGATTATCTTCAATTAGTTTACCAATGGAAAGAAGATTTTTTGTGAGATGAGGAACAACTAACACATTATTAAGAGCAAGAATATTGCCAAGAAACTTAGTATGACCAACATGTGTAATAGATAACGATTAACCATTACCAAAATGAACTCTTTCATTACCTTGAGTAGGTGTAGAGTTTCGAAGAGAATTATTATTAGGAAGCATGTGAGTAGAGACACTTGTGTCTCCCGTCCAATCAGGAACGGTAGAATTTAGAGAATTATTACCCGACTATCCCCCATGAGAAGAGCCACGAAAAGTGTGCCAGCTAGAAGGCCTATTGGGCTGATAAAAGGGATTAAGAGTTTCTTGGCCGAGAGTTATTAGGAAATCTGGACATATTTGTGGGAGCCAAGCCTTGGGACGGCCTTTGGTCTTGAGCCGAGAAAGCAACAGTGGGAACAACCGGTTCGGAATGAAGATTTTTTATGAATAAGTCACGACTCTCATGATAGCAATAAGATCTGCCAAGGTTAGTATCGGACGTTTCGATTAAATGGTAGTGGAAAACTCGAACGAAACCCCGAGACCACAAAGATACCAATGAAGTTAATCTATATCGTCAACTGGATGACCAATGGCGCAAAGTTGATCACAAAGCGCCTTGAACGTGCGCCCATAATCGGTCACACTTTGTACTCTTTCTTTAACGCAAGTAAACTGTCCAGCCAATTTTGAACTCGCTCAGTCGAGGAATTACAAAACGTCGCCTCAAGAGCACACCAAATCTCTCGAGCCGTAACTAGACCTACCGTGACAGGTACAGTCTCTTCGGTCAAAGATCGAGGCGTTAATGAGAATTTTTGTTTGTTGTTCACCATATATCAATGTAACATAGAGAGGATTATCAACTTCCTTTTCGTTGTTGGTTATAGTCGGTGAAGACTTGTCGTGCTCGTACTCTTACCATTGAAGACTTTGTCGTTTCGCCTCAACCATATATTCCAAACCGTCAATAGAAATATGGCATACATAACATTCTTCTTATTATCGCTCGCAGCAATGAGGCGCAATAATTCAGCAGCTGCGTGATGGAATTATACCAAGGTGGGTCAGGGATCTTCAACCACGAGCACACGTTCCACCATACCGTTCTCGCCCATAAACAACCTGCAAATAAATGATTAGTAGTTTGAAGTGTTGTCCCGCACATTGAACACATTCCATCCCCCATCGATACCCCTCTAAACTTTTTAATTGGCTTGATACCATGTATATTAATGATCATAAATTGATATAATTCTTGCTTAATGATACAAACTTTTTTCTGGTTAAAGCATAGATCTACGTTTAAGGATTTAGTATGGGAAAACTGAACCAAATACTCGTTGTATTTGTTGTAATGTGTTTTTCTCGGCGGTCCTTGTTTTGAGGACTTAGCCAGGTTTGTGTGAATGAAGTTGAATTTTTTTTTTAAAAAAAAAGAGATAAATGTAAAGAAGCCTAAAGGATACAAGAAACTTCCTAAAATTTAATTATTAAAAATTATTGTCTAACAACCGGGTATTGAAAAAACCTAGTTTGTACACCTCTACCCTGGATATCATTATCCGTAAGAAAATTGTAGCATGTATAGAATGAGTGGCTGTAACTACAATTAATGTCCCCTATCGTGTTTGTCCAAACAAATTTTGGATATATAAAATTATATATACCCTCGAAGTGAAGTATCCATTAATGGACAAAAACATGATATGTCGATACACCTTTTTTTATTCCAAAATATCAACATAAAAGTTCTACACCTAAAGTATCCATAAATGGACAAAAACATGATAAGTTGATATATATCCATTCTTTTAAAAATAATAAGAGTTATGTTTTATATAGACGCTCACAATTCGGTTTAACCAGTCTTGACAAAACAAATATATACAAATCATAAGTTAGACCGTTTCGGTATTGTCAAGTAAAAATGAATACACATTATACACAAAATTAATAACTTCGTTTAAGACAAAGTAAAAAAATAAAAGTTTACATAGAATAATAAAATACAACTTAAGTTTACTAATCACAATATGAAATATTTATGTTCCGAGGTTTGTTGTTGCGGATGCTCTTGTATCATTACGACGTTGTTAACATCCAATCACGTACATTCACCACTATGAAACCTTACTAAGATACTTCGTAAGCACATCAATAACTCGTTATCCAGGAACTTGTTCAGAAATACAGTAATGAAAGGAAGATAGGAGTTTTTCGCCAGGTGGATGCTCTTATATCATTACGACGTTGTTAACATCCAATCACATACATTCACCACTATGAAACCTTACTAAGATACTTCGTAAGCACATCCATAACCGCACCATACTCCGCCTTCACCTCAACCGGCGGATTCGCAAACTTGCAATCCATCCCTTCAATCGCCTTCGAATGATACTCAATCTTCGCCTGACTAAACTTCAACCCATGCGCCGTACTCACCACCACCGTCCGCTCACCTTTCCCAATCACCCCTCTCTCTCTAAGCTTCCTCAACGCCACCAACGCCACCCCAGTATGTGGACACACAAACATCCCCGTCGCATCCGCCGCCGCCATCTCATCCATTAACTCTTCCTCAGTAGCCTCCTCAACTATCCCATCAGAGTTTTTCAAAGCAAACACAGCCCTATCTATCGACACCGGATCTCCTATCTGAATAGCCGAAGCGAACGTGGTTGTTGCTTTCACTGGCGTAAAGTCCTTCCAACCAGATTTGTAATGCAAGTAAAGCGGATTCGCGTTTGCAGATTGAGCGCAAACTAGGCGTGGAATTCGATCGACTAACCCTAATTCTACACACATTTTAAATCCTTTATAAAACGCGTAAATGTTACCTAAATTTCCTCCTGGAATTATAACCCAATTTGGTACCTCCCAATCAAACTGCTGCAAAATCTCAATCGCAGCTGTTTTCTGACCTTCTAACCGCAAACTGTTTAGCGAATTCGCTAAATAAATCGGTAACTCCGACGTTATTTCTCGAATTAGCTTCATGCAACCGTCGAAATCAGTGTCCATGCTTAATACAAAGGCTCCGTTAGCTATTGGTTGAACTAACTGCGCCATTGAGATCTTGTTGGCCGGTAAAAACACTATCGATGGGATTCCGGCTGCAGCGCAGTAGGCCGAGAGAGCTGCTGACGTGTCTCCGGTGGAAGCGCAACCCACTCCGACTAACGGTTTGTTCATTTTACGGAGACGGTTGACTTGACTGACTAAGACCGTCATACCTGTCAAGGGTATAATATTAGTCATTTAGTTGAGGTTGAGGATAATGATACACGTTTTGTTATATTACTATTTGTTGTCATATGTGAAAAAATTATCAAAATAATGTAAGTTTCATTTGATAATAAAATTGATTATAGAGAAAGAAAAGTTATCATGAATAATAATAATCTCAGTACATTAATCGTAAAATAACTCAAAATGGAATACATGACTTTTAATGAATTCATAACTAAAATAGCTTGATAGACAAGTAGTTCTATCTGAAACACAATATATAAGGCCACCCGGGGCACTCTCGGCTTCACACATGAGGCTTGAGTAGCCACGGGGCTACACTGTCCCGCCCTAAGGGGTTAGTGAATGGGGCTTCATTTTGAGGCTTCCCCTGGAACACGAAGCTACATACACAAGCCGAAGAGAGAGAAGGTTTTTTATTATTTTTTTTGGTGGGGACCATTTAATGAGGTGTGTGTGATTGGTGGATATAGTAAAATGGTGGGGTCCTTGGTATGAGGCTACTTGAGGCTTGGGCATTTCCGGTGATGGGGTTAGTTTTGGCAGGTTTGAAATTAAAATGACATGGCACTGTGTGAATGGTGGGCATGGGGCTATACCGGGCTTGTGCCCCCCTAAGTAGAAAGTATACGCTACAAAGTCTTCTTAACCTACAAAGTAGAAAGTATACGCTACAAAGTCTTCAAAGGAGGGTATTTTTTTATTTTTTTTTTAAATTTTTTTCCCCATATTGTTAAACATGTATTATAGTATTGAAAACTAAAAAAAAAAAAAAATTGGGTGTAGAGTAATTACGTGTAGAGTAATTACATAATTACTCTAGTGTAAACTAATGTATTTACCTTAATGACGTAATTACACTAAAAAATTTGTTTTTTTTTATTTTTTTTTTGTATTATTCATCTAGAAAGAATGTTTAAGCACATGGGAAAAAAAATTCTAAAAAAAAAAATAAATTTTTTTTGCCCCCTTTGATTCTCACAGTTCTTACAAAAAAACTATATGTATTTGATCTTTACTCTTTGGTTTAC
The DNA here is from genome assembly GCA_032199755.1 of Ambrosia artemisiifolia. Classification (NCBI taxonomy): domain Eukaryota; kingdom Viridiplantae; phylum Streptophyta; class Magnoliopsida; order Asterales; family Asteraceae; genus Ambrosia; species Ambrosia artemisiifolia. The sequence continues at coordinate 39,741,450 of CM063524.1, forward strand.
ATAGGTGCGTTTTTTTAATAAAGGCAAAATGGAATTTATTAATCCCAACTTTTTGCAGTTGGCCGATAATAATCCCAACTGGGTTTATTCTTCCCACCAGTCCCAACTTTCACACATTTTACTCTCACTGCACTAGGGCTGGCAATGGGTAACCTGTTAAGACACGATAAGACCTGTTTGACTGAAAAGTACACTATTTGATTTTTTGACTTTTTTTAATACTTAGAATTAAGAGGCAAAAATCTTTCATTTCCCTTTTTTGGTACATAAAACAGAAAACTGTGTTATAAATATGAGATATAAATGAGTTAAACGAGTCGTGTTCATTTTAGAACTTGATTTGTTCGCGCGCGTCAGAGACCTGTTAACCTGTTAGGGACACGATTTGCCAGCCCTACACTGCACCCACCGTTAACTCGCACTAACCCCGTTAGCTGAAATCCACGATTCTAGGCGATTACTCACCGGACTTGAAAGAGGGAATCGAGACGAAGATATTGGTATGTTCAATTGCATAAATAAGCCCGGTTCGATGGTTTAATCGTCGGTTACGGTCATCCCATCCGAGGAGAACATCAACCTACGACCGATGAACCGTGCTTATTTCTGCAATTGAACATACCAATATCTTCGTCTCGATTCCTTCTTTCAAGTCCGGTGAGTAATCGCCTAGAATCGTGGATTTCAGCTAACGGGGTTAGTGTGAGTTAACGGTGGGTGCAGTGAGAGTAAAATGTGTGAAAGTTGGGACTGGTGGGAAGAATAAACCCAGTTGGGATTATTATCGGCCAACTGCAAAAAGTTGGGATTAATAAATTCCATTTTGCCTTTAATAAATACATGTGTTTTTTATTACCTTCTTGACTTTTATAGATTCTTCTAAACGTCTTTTGTACTGATTTTTTATCAGACAATCATTATCATTTCTTAAACGCACCTATTACCAGATGTATTAAATGCCCACATCAACCACCATATTCAACTATGTGCATTTGATTTTTTTGATATGTTCGTACGTTTTGATTTTTTTTTCGGTACCATGCTCTGTTTTTTTTTTAAACAGAGCACGTTTCAAGTGATAGGTTTCAAAATCAGAGCATTCAATTACTTGATTTTTTTCACGATCGTGAAACTGATTAACGAGAATAGCATGATACAAGTTTTATTCAATTGAAATTTCGTTTTGCAATTGGACGAAAATACCCTTTCTGTGTTAAACGGTTATTTAATGACGGGTTAATCCACCAGCTTGTGGATCAAGTAATTAACTAAGTCTTAGTTAACCTAACCACTTGTTGAGTTAATCCGACCCAATACACTACAACTTAATGAGTCGGTAATTAACTCATCGTGACAAAAAAATAATAAAGTTTGATTTCTACCACTTTCAAATTTGTTTCGCTTACCCCGTGTTTAAAAAAATAATAACTATTTTGTCTATTTTGGATATATTAATGTCAAACGTGATTACATTCACATCTCGTTTTATTATAATAATAATAATAATAATAATAATAATAATAATAATAATAATAATAATAATAATAATAATAATAATAATAATAATAATAATAATAATAATACCTAAATCCTTGAAGCTACCGGTGTGGCTGATACCGCAGTGTTTCACCCACAAATCATTCATCCCGTTGAGATTTAGTTTACCGTAGCGTTCAGCCCAAAACAGATTAGAGTTGCCTTCAAAGCAGCTTACAATATCATCGTTATCTATTTCCGGTAACACCCACTCTTTTTTAGACCATACACCGGACCCATACGGCCATGTGGTTCGACCAACCCGTGAGTCAAATAACGTGCGCCAGTATTTACCATCAAACTGTTTAAGAGCGTTGAGGTCATGTTGGACGTCCAACAGACCACCAGAAGAACTCCGGTAGATGATTTCATCAAGGGAGTAGGATTCGTTGGAGACGGTGTTGAAGGGGACGTATTTGGCGGAGAATGGGAGAAGGGAAGGGATTGGTTGACGGTTGTTGGTGGTGGTGGTGGTTTGTGGTGGTGATGAGGTGCAGGTGATGGTGGTTGAACGGAGATGGTGGTAGGGTTGTGGTGGTGGTTGGTGGTGTTTTGGGAAGAAGGTGGTGGTGATGGCGGTGGGAGTGTAAGCCATGAGGATGATAAAGTGGGTGGTGGTGTAGAGTCAGCAGCTGATAAGACTTATATTTTATCTGAAATTAGATGTGTAATAATACACGTGTGACACATGAAATTAAGATGCTTTTCTTTGAATTTATTCTGGCTGATGATCATGCTAGTCTGCTAGATATATTCTTTTTTTTTTTTTAATTTATTATTATTCCTTGATTAAAAAACTGCAATATTAACATTTGTAAAACGTGAGCAGTAGTTAAGTTATTTCCAATTGGATCATATTTTATTTCTATATTTAGTTTTTTATTTTATTTATTATACATACTATTATTTTTATTCTATAAGTGTAACGATAGGAAATTAATTACATACTTATTTGGCATTTCGGTGTGAATTTTTTTCACGTGGCTAATACTAGGTGTACGACTTTTACGAGCTTTTGTGTCGTTATGTTTTGTTGTTCAGAGTCGAGTCGCAGTTACAACGAATCGAACACATGTAGATATTATTTTAATTAATATTACAACTTTTTTATTAAGTCCTCTCTATCCTTTGTCTTAGTGTTTGATACTAAGTAAACTCTTATAGCGTCCTCGCCGCAACGCCGTTTAACTTTAAGACCGTATGGTCTGTATTAACCCTTTAATTCACTATGCAACCAATTTAATTCTTTTTTCATTCAACTTATTATGGTTAAGAAAACTTTTTTTAACTCTTTACTTAACCGTGTTGTTTGTTTATATATATATGTCATTAGATTAAAGTCTAAATGGTGTAAGATCAATCTATCAATATACTAGATAACAAATACATATTGCCAATATTCACTTACGACCCCGTCGCGAAGCACGGGTTCAAATACTATTATTGATATTAAAAAAAATGTTCAATGCCCATGTATAAATGTATTCATGTAATATATCAATTGGGCTCATCGTGAAATTTGCTTGGGCCTCACTATTGAAACCAATAAGAAAATTTGTTTACAAAATCCAATCCAATAATCATATGATGGTGGATTGTCGGGACAATTACCAAATTTCTTCACAAAACAAAACTTTTTATGTGAAATACGTAGAAAATTCTAACCATTTCCCACGAAAACTTTAAAAGTATTAAAAGTATGAAAGTAGGGTGTCGAATCATGAAAAATTTGTGGTTGGCGGTTAAACTAGATTGGTTAAGATAGGTTTATGAAACTTGCTTATTGTATCAAAAGTGTGTTTGATAGTGGCAATCAACAATGTGATTTTAATTGCTTTGCGAAAACAAGACGATAATTTTAACTTTGATTAAGAATTATAGCAAACGGTACTTAAAACGAATTTGTAAATAGTATTTTGGAAATTTATCACACTCGGTTTTGACCATAATTTTTCCATTTTGCTCCATTTCATGCTCACGTTCTTGTAAGCTTCATTCCAATGTTCTTTTTTGTTTCACATGGAGAATACTAATGTATAAGTTTACATATTTCACATATACACACTCGACACAATGGCACAAAATATACCCACTAGTTATATTGATGTACCTAAGGCTATAAACGAACCAAACGAACACGAACAAGGTCGTGTTCGTGTTTGTTTGTTTAGGATATAATGTGTTCACGAACTGTTCATGAACACTTACCAAACGAGATTCTTTGTTTGTGTTTGTTTGTTAAGGAAATAACGTGTTCACGAACTGTTCATGAAAAGTTACAGAACGAGGTTTTTGTTCATGTTCTTTTGTTAAAGAAATGAACGTGTTCATGTTTATTTGTCTATATTTGTTAAATTTAGGTTTCGGACAAAAGCGAACACAAACAAACAACAATGAACGTAAACGAACACAAACATGCATTAATGAACAAAACCGAGCACAAACTAACACATATTAAATTCCAAAAAGTTCATCACTAACATTGTCCGCCGAAAATATACTAACCCGGCCAATTATCCAAATATACTTGTGTGAGACCCGCCAAATTCACAGGTCAAGATCCATACACACATAAACTATCATGCCATTTTTACCGTCATGCATCAGACATTGTACAGTTTATGTGTCACCCAAGTCTAGTAAAGCTCGGGATAGTTCAGGAATTTATCACATATTCTATTTACCTATGCAACACCTAACTAAATCCAGAACAATTAACAATGACAGTCAGGAAAGTCACACGCTCAACAGAGAGCGACTGAGCGTTCAATTATAATGTATAAAGCAAAACCTAGTCACTTGTGACTAAGTCCCATTTGGAGGTTATACAATTCCACAAATAAATCCAAAGAACACTTGGTGCACATCCGACATCTGGACTCGTCACCATATAATAACTCAAGTTTGTCACATGTATAACGTGAGTTAAAATCAAACACAACACCTCTATAGAAATCAACTCATGATATTGAACATTTTCCTTGTGACAAAACACTTGATATTATCAAACTAGACTATAAAAGGATAGTAATGGATTTCTAAACAAGACCACTAGAGATTTTATAAACTCTATTATATCTATATTCCTATGTGTATATATATATATATGTGTGTGTATACATATACATATATATATATATATATATATATATATATATATATATATATCGGCCACACTAGGAATAACAAAACTAAAACCACAAGATAACATTTCCTATGTATAAACAAAGAAATACATGTACATTATGTGTTGTGATCAAAACTACATACATACATTATATAAATACGCACGGCACATCCATCCATACATTCCCACACATGCGACCTTAAACCTATAATGTGCACATTAACCTATCTTTCATCCAAAACACCAAACTCCAAAACATTCATCTTCACTCATGCAACTCAACTTACCACATTAAGCTAGCCATCTTCCTTCCCATTTTCCTTCTTGAAGTCGGCTGAAACACACACACATGCACGCATCTTTTTTTCTTGATAATCTAGAGCATGCCACCTAGTTTTCATCAATGGACAACCCCTTACACAAACATGGACCTTCTAGCACATATGGAACTTACCAAGGCAAGTGTTGACTACCTCTTTGATCATGAAACTTTCTAATTGGCCAACATCAAATCATGCTAGCCCAAACTCCCACAATGTCAACCATTTTCACCAAAATGGACACATACTTTCCCTTACACCACCACCTAGAAGAGTTGACTTACCACAACCTTCAAAACTCTCTTGTCTTCTCCCTCTCTGTATCGCATATATATATATATATATGTATAGAACAAGGGAACCATTGTGATCACACTAACACCTCACCACATAAACAAACTACACCTCTCCTTCTCTTGATTCGGACCGAGCCAACACCCCAAGCCGAACCCTTTCGGCTAACCACCTCGACAATGAACCAAGCAAGGCCAAGTGTGGAACATAGGAAGGATCATTGTCACTAGTTGAATCATTTCTTCTTGGTATGTTATACAACTTTCTCATACCTTTGATTCCTTATCATTTTTTTATCCATTGCCCTCACCCGAACACCTAAGGCCCAAGTACAATGTGTTGTTAAACCATTAGTCTACTTAACACCTCATATGATGATTAACATAAACAAGTTTAGAGATGAACACTTACATATACATACCTACATGCGCACACCATCAAACTCCCAGATATATATATATATATACACATACACATGAACCGTATACACATATACACAACCGCATGCATATATACACGAACACATGGGTATAGGTTCTACTAGAATTGCCAAAACTTGGTTTATCTTGAAGCTTTAACCTGGTACATATACATTTAAACACATCATTGTTTTTGGAACAAAATAGATAACCATGTGCACCCACATACATGAGACCATGCTTGGATCCATCCACGCAGTGGCGAAGCTTGGTTCTCGAATCGGGAGGGGCCGGACTCAATTTTTTTCGATCGGTAGTGGCAAATCGGCGGGGACCGGACTCAACCCGGACTCGATTTACCTACGAAAATCGCAAATTTACACCACTGCGCCAAAAAACAGGGGGGCGAGGGCCACCCCTGGCCCTCAATATCCTTCGCCCTTGCATCCACGATCATGGGGGCCGAATCCAAGATCTCACGTTATGGGTTCAAGCATGTGGAGGCATGATATGATTTTTATAGTAAATGAAACATGTGTTAATAGCTCCAAAAACATGTGTTAATAAAGTTTTATATCAAAATCCATGGAAAACATGTGTTATTAACTCATACCCGTGAGTTAACAAGGACAAAACACTTGCAAATAACGTTTTAAGCATAAACGGTCGATAAATACATCCACATGACACTTTTTTGGTACAAAAAGACAACATACATGTCGTATGGTAGTGAATATAAGACCACTAACAACGGTTTTGCACAAATGGCTAAACATGGTCACAAATACTGATAAAATCGAATATTCTTGACAATGGTACAGAAACACTCAGTCCATAGGTGTACAAATCGGGTGAACACTTGCATGGTAAATAGTACGGACATAGACTTAAGTTACCTTTAATGAATCTAGGGCACCACAATCCAGACATTTCCATGTCAGATATAGTCCAGTCTAGCAGTCAGACATCAGGTGAGTTCTCACGGCCCCATTTTTACTGTTTTCATACTTTGGGGGGGGGGGGGGGGGGGGGAACATGCATACAAGTTCAAGTACATTTTTTACTATTATGTCAACATGAGACAACAAGGTTTAGAGTACTCATAAGCCCTCGTGTCATACATATTACTATAACCATCAGCTATGGACTTAGCCATGAAACACCGAAATAGATCTATTGGGTTGACACCCCGACTCTTGGTTAGTCGCTCTAGCCGGATGACAGATATCAAAAGAGTGCTTGTATTTCACATTACATTCATTGTCTTTACTGTACAATGGGCGAGGCACAACATTCATCAAGGTTTGGTTACGGGTTCATGACAGTCACATAATGATTATTGTCATAACTAGGCAATGATCCAGTCATCCATGGTTTATATAGATTCCAAAACCCGTGACCTCACCAACTTAGTTGTTGACATGTTTTATTTGCATGTTTTTCAGGGAATTAATTGATCATCATGGAACTTGTGGGGATATCTCGAACCTTATTTTGATTAAATGATTTAGACAATATCGTTTTAAATGTGGTTCTTAAGATAATATTTTGGTTGTTATGTTAAACAATGACGTCTTTTAATATATCTCTTAACTTATGAATTTGATGCTTGCGTGACCTATGTGCTTGAAAACCTTTCGATTACATCTTATGTTTCTACATAGGCGGGATGTGACAGATTGGTATCAGAGCACAAGGTTATAGCGAACTAAGATTCTATTTTTCGAGTCAAACTATAACTTAAATAAAACGATTTTTGAAACGTTTTCATGAGATGGAAAATATCCTACATCCCAATGCGCTCAGCAAGTTCCATGCCATATACATCATAAATTTAGATAAGTTTAGTAATTAAGTTGCAAGGAAAATATCCTACGCGTGTGCTATTGATTTACAGGATCATGGCGCCACGCGTTGAGCTTGTTATTCTAAGTGACACCGAGGAGGACATCTTAGTCGTATCTGACATCTCACATGACGAGGATCCCGATTACCTAGTCTGCGACCCAAAGGAGAACGCACAAGATGATGCCATGCAGATAGATCGTCCAGTCTCAGATGACGAGGTCAATGCACCGGCTAGGGAGGCACAGATGGAGGATGACCCGGGTACTTCCAGAGGCACCACCGGTTGAGCTACGTGTGCCCTCATTCCATTCTTATCACCCGGTTTCCAACGGGGTACGTATAATGTATACCCCCAGGAAACGAGCTCACCCTCAACCTGCTCCAGTTGCTCCACCAGCGCCAACACCGGCACCAGCAGATCCAGAGCCACCAAGGAAGAAGTTATTAAGGAGATCTTAAGCAATTAAGAGGACCCATTTGCTTACTGTTGTGGGTTCCTTGCGTACAACAATGATGATTCTGATGATGAGGTTCCTTCTACATATGAGGTTGGTGGACCATCTCAGCCATCCTCTAGTGATCCTTTGCCCATTGGATTTGAGTCGATCCCGGCTCATCATGCTCTTTACTATGTGAGGGATATGGTTGGACGCCATGATACTTAGCTGCGAGCTCTCCGCGAGAGGACTCAGGAGATAGAGGATGACCTTTACCTAGGGGGAAGGTTGAGGGACCAGCGTTGTGCACTTTGGCATATCTTACTAACGTGTGCATGAGGTAGAGCAGCAGTGTGAGGAGGCAGAGAGCAGTGTTGCAGCGTTGGAGTAGCAGGGTGAGGAGGCAGAGAGCAGGGTTGCAGCTTTAGAGCAGCGATTGGAGGATATGGAGCAGAGGTTAAGAGCTTCCATTGGCGTTTTGGCGATCGCATTTCCACTCCCACCCCCATAGGATTATCATGATTATACTTTATTTATGGTATTTTGAAGAACTTGTAAGGCGTAATGCCTAGTGTATTTTGTGTCCAGGCAAAAACTATGACGAGTATGCTAAAAACTATGAATGAATGTATGGATGTTATGATTTTCTTATGATTTGCTTATGTTATTGTTGTTGTTGATTTTTGCATTTGTAGTTGTTATGGTAGTTTCGTTTGTGCATGCGTTGACAATATTATACACTGATATGTGTCTTACTCTTTTAATTTCATATATTAGAGGAACACGTCGCTTAAAAGAACTACCCGGTCGACCTCAACAGATGAAGCTTTCCCAACCAACTCAGTGGACCTAGCTAGGGTTATTGCAGAGGCCATTGCACAACATGAAGCGAACCGTGCCGATTCCAGCGGGGGTTCGGGTGCTGCAGGCCGACGCAGGAATTAGGAACCTGAGCATGGTAAAAGCTCTCATCTATTCGTTTCCCGATTTTGTCTTGTGTTAATCAACATTAGCTAATAATCCTTTCTTATGATGCTGCAGAAGTAGAAAACACCGTACGTAGGTGTTCCTACAAAACGTTCATGGCATGCAAGCCATGGAACTTCTGCGGATCAGAAGGAACAGTGGGGATAGTTCGTCGGATTGTAAAGACAGAATCAGTTTTGATATCAGTGGTTGTGCAGAAGACCAGAAAATCAAGTATGTCACCTGCACGTTTCAGGACGAGGCTCTGACCTAGTGTAACCTCCAAGTGCAAACTCTGGGGAGAGATGCTGCATACGGTCTCTCATAGGGTGAACTTACGGCAATGCTGATGGAAAAGTACTGCCCTCGCAGCAAACTGCAAAAGATGGAGGCAGAATTCTGGACCTTGTCCATGAGTGGTGCTGAAATCACAACCTATACCACTCGATTCCATGAGCTTTCCCGATTGGCTCCGCATATGCTTATCCTGAATTCAAGCGGATCAAAAGGTACGTCTGGGGACTCTCACTCAAAATCCGAAGCATGGTTACTGCCGAAGCCCCAACATCGATCCAGAGTGTTGTTACCTTAGCACATAGTCTTAAATACGACGCTATGCGAATGGGTTCCTTGACCCAAAAGGAATCCGAGAAAGTTGGAACTTTTGGTGAGAAGCGGGAGTGGTCGAATTTCAATAAGGGTAAGAATTCCTGAAGCCAGTCTGCCAAAAAGCCCGAGTCAGTGAAGGCCTTTGTCGCCACTACAGCCGAGTCTCGTAAGTACAAGAGGATGGGTCATCACGTGGAGTCCTGTGATAGCATCAAGTGTGACAAGTACAAGAGGTGGGTCATCCTACCGCTTAGTGCAGAGCCAAGGTTTTGGACAATGTCGGTACAAAACAGGGCTGCTGCAAGTGTGGTGCTGCTGACCACTACAATGGGCGAGGCACAACATTCGTCAAGGTTTGGTTACGGGCTCATGACAATCACATAATGATTATTGTCTTAGCAAGGCAATGATCCAGTCATCCATGGTCTACATAGATTCCAAAACCCGTGACCTCACCTACTTAGTTGTTGACATATTTTATTTGCATGTTTTTCAAGCAATTAATTGATCATCATGGAACTTGGAGTCGCGCATGAGCATCCCGGGGATATGTTGAACCTTATTTTGATTAAATGATTTAGACAATATCGTTTTAAATGTGGTTCTTAAGAAAATATTTTGGTTGTTATGTTAAACAATGACGTCTTTTAATATATCTCTTAACTTATGAATTTGATGCTTACGTAACTTGTGTGCTTGAAAACCTTTCGAAGTTACATCCCGTGTTTCCGCCTAGGCGGGGGTGTGACAACTTGACATAATCTTGATCACATAATGTCTCATAAAAACACAAAATTATCATATGAAACTTGCAATCCTCGTTTAATCTAACCCAAAATAACAATTAATCAAAATAGTTAAATGTAACAGCCCAAGGTAACCCGTACCACGGTATTGTCCGTTTCGCCGCAGCTCACCGTTTTGCATTGGTCTCACCCCTGAAGGACTGGCCAAAACGCGTCTGGTAGAGAAGGTTCCTCCACCCCTTATAAGGAAGTGTTTGTTCTCCTTCTCCAACCGATTTGGGATCTTACAATCCACCCCCTAAGGGAGCCCAGCGTCCTCGCGGACACGACTGGCACACCGATCCGAGCGCCGGCTCTGATACCAACTGTAACAGCCCAAGGTAACCCGTACCATGATATTGTCCCCTTTGCCGCAGCTCACGGTTTTGCATTAGTCTCACCCCCGAAGGACTGGCTAAAACGCGTCTGGTAGAAAAGGTTCCCCCACCCCTTATAAGGAAGTGTTTGTTCTCCTTCTCCAACGGATTAGGATCTTACATTAAAGTAATGCTAATATGTGATACACTAATATATATTAAATAATCTACCACTAGAAATTTGAAGTATGTAAATTAAACATTAAACCTAATGAACTATTAGCACAAACAAACATAAACAAACACATTATTGAACGTTCACGAACATAAATGAACGAACGCGGCCTCTGCTCATGTTCGTTTGTTTAACTAAACGAGCAGAATTTCTCGCTTGTGTTCGTTCATTTATTAAGCGAGCGAACAAAAACGAATTTCCCGTCGAACATTTCACGAATTGTTCGTTGAACGTTTGGTTTGTTTACAGCCCTAGATGTACCAATTATTTGCATAACTCAATAATAATAATAATAATAATAATAATAATAATAATAATAATAATAATAATAATAATAATAATACAAGTATGATTATTTATGGGGTATTAGATTTTAATTATCCAAACTTTCAGTCATTGGCCGGCAATAATTTGTACTTTAAAAAATTCCAACAACGATCCCAACTTTTAGACATTTTTCCTTTGGTGAACCTTTTTTAATTGATGACTAACCAAGTTAGTGGACCCTGGCATGCCATGCCATGTCAACGTCCACATCATCATCCACGCCAGCGTTGCCATGCCATATCATCATCCACGTTAGTGTGAGCATGCCACTTAGCGTCCATGTCAGCATCCACTAACTGAGTTAGTTCTCAGTTAACAAAAGTTCATTGTCGGCCAATACGTTGAATGTTGGGATCGTTGTTAAGAATTTTTGAAGTACAGATTATTACCGATCAATGAATGAAAGTTTGAATTATTAAAATTCAATACCCCTTATTTATAATTAATTATTTCAACTTCATAATTCCATTGACCCTATAACATTTAAAGTATCATCATAATCAAATTTTAAAACATCACAAAATTATATGTTTCAATTTTAAATCATCCATCAAAGATTCAAAGGTATATCGATGTAATCGCTTTCTTATAATTTAGTTTTGGTAGAGGTGCTGAAGCAAATAAAAGAATACATATGTTACAAATTATAAGTTAGTAGGTTCTTATTACGGCACACCACTCCTTCATACCATAGTAATCATTTTTGCAACTCCAAATACTCCCAAACTTAAAGCATCTTCAGTGAAAATATTTTTTATATGATGGGACATTTTCTTACAAAATTATGAAGTGTTCCTTTTTTATTACCAATACCAAACATACATAATTGGCTACAAAGTGAACATATAAATGATCACTTTAAAAGCATGGTAGGTTGTAGAGGGCCATAGCATTATAATGCTTTACTTCTAGATTGCACAAATAAAAATAATAATAATAATAACAACAACTCACATTTGATATCTACTACTGAACTGATCTTTATATACCGAAATTTAATAGAAATTATATATTGAGTCTGGCCTCCACATATTTTGCCGAAAACGTAGTTCAACATCTGCCAATGGTTATATTTAGTCATACTAATGCCTCAACTATTCGCTCCAGGAAACCATTTGTGGTTAAGGTTGCATAACTTAGTTATATATCTTCACCATCAATTTCTCATATCATAAATCGATAAGTGTTTTGTGTGTATGTGTGGCCCGGGGGGGGGGGGGGGGGGGGGGGGGAGATTAAAATGGGTTGGAAATTGCACTAAACTTAATCAATCTTAAGCGCCTTATTGATCAAATTACTCAAGTGTGTATCCTAATGATCCAAAGTGTTGTTTAAAATTCATCATAGAGCTATAAACTAATTTTAGCCTCAAATTCAATCATAATGATGTTTAATAATTGATATATTCTCCACCACTTAACCCCATGATGTCATTTTTGTGTCTTTTCCTTGTTCGCGAAACTTTCACCGTACTCGTGTTGCCCTCCTGACTACCCTCAGTTACAAATCCCTTAGTTAGGTCCCTTGACAATAACAAATAATAATGAGTGATTAATTTTTTTAGATAATTGTACTTAATAAGTTGTATGTTGCAATCAAACATATCTAACGCACCACAACTCATATGAAGAACGCACGCAACATTATGGCCAGTTTAAAATGAAGATTACATGCTTGGGTTCCATTTCAAATTCAATGGCTCCCTATTGGTGGTTGTTGAAACAACAAGAATAAGGCATGGAGATGGTATGGATGTCTCTTCGGGTTGGACCTAGCACCTTCCGAGCATGTACCTGCACCACGAACAACTCGTTAGAAGGGGTCCAGAGACCGGGGTCTCTGGACCACCCTCCGACGCTCAACATTAGTGATTTATCCCAAGAAATGTACATAAAAGTAAGTAGAAAGGAGTAAATGAGGGATACGAAGTGTGAGAGGAGGTGATGGTTGAAACCGGCGGTTAGCTAGCAGCCGAGGTGATTTCGGGTTGCTTAGCTCGATGGCTGAAAGTTGGTTATTAGAACCATGGATCCGTAGACTGTTGATATGGCAGCTCCAGGGCTCCGTTAGGGGAGCTCGTGAGTTGAGCAGGGGAGCTTAACAGCTTAATTGTGTGTAATTATGAAGAGTTCATGAGCTGCTGATGTGATACTTTAGCAACTCGTAGGCTCCTCTATGGGAGCTAGGCAGATTAGTTAGTGAGGGAATGTTTCTAGAGTGAGATAGAGAGAGAGATAGTGAGATGTCTTGAGTTGAAATCAAGACAAATGGGATGGGTTTGGGTGAAGGTGTGACCCTTTTATTTATAGAGGGTGAAACCCCAAACCCTAATGGGCTTTGTAGTAATGGGCTGGGCTGGCCCATAAATGTTGGACCCACCTTTATTATCGACCTCCTGTAAGGCAGGTCCTGTGCTCGTGTAAGGCAGGTCCTGTGCTAGGGAGCTAAGGAGCCGATGCAGGTAGCTTCTTTACACTAGCTTCTGGCTTTTCGGCTTCCTAGCCCGAGCCTAATAGCTTCTTGAATATGTTTAAACGTGGGGGTTTGGGTACCCACGTCATCAGCCCCCCAGTCATAAGTAGTCATGACGTAGTCATGGGTGCTTGTGACTTAGTAATCTTATCCCCTTTTTTCATACCTCTAGAAACTCATAAACTTTGGTGTAAGGTATTTGCGCCTTATTTGTTTATGAATTTCTCGTTTTGGACTTCATAATTTTTGCCTTTTCTTGTAGCTTATACGTTTCCGGTGTTTCTTGAGAAGCTTGGAAGATGCAAAGCTTGTTGGACGTCTTGGAAGTTCTTAGAGCTTCTAGTATCCAATCTTATTTTGTAGCTTATGAGCTTTGAAACATCTTTATTGTTTTTGAAGCTTCCAAGCTTCCGGTTTTTGCTTAGCTTTCTTTTAGGCGACTTGCTTGAATTTGACTTGCCGTGATTGGACGACGGAGCAAGGGAGCTCCAAGAGACTAGGGACAGCTTGTTGGGTGGTTACAATCTTACCCTTAGAGAAGACGACAAGCGTGTCTTGCTCATTTATGGAGGATGTGCATGTTATATTGACATGTTGCGAAATTTCTTGGTGATAAGCTTGTAGGTGTGAAGAACTTGGAGATGTTCGTCAAGGTTGGGAGATTCTACCTTCCTTATTGGAGAGGGTCTAAAAGTCCATGAATGAATGGAATCATCTTGTTGACGGACTTATCATAGACAAGTAGTGGCTTCGGACATATGTGGTAGCATGCTAGTACGCGCCTTTTTACCTTGTAGAGTTCGTAGCCTTGAGGTTCATGGTAAGCTATATCACCGTAAACATCTTAGTCGCGTGTCCCAGATATTTGTTTGTCAAATGGTGTAGCTTACTTTCCCAAAGTCTTTGGGTTTTTGAAGCATTTGATAAACTTTTTCTATGATAGGATTGATGAATTCAAGCAAGTAGAAGCCAACGATGTAAAAGAATGAGCTTATCGTGTATGTATGGCACACCGTGTTGGTGATCTTGCAATAGACAAGTAGTGGCTTTGATCTTGGTATTTATCATGTCACTACGTGTCCCTTTTTTTCTTATACATAAGCTCATAATCACCTTGTCGGGGTTCGTGGTAAGTTATACCAACGCGAGCATTGCTCTACCGGATATTCTTTGGTGCCTAATGGTAGCTGACAGCTTCATTCTATGAGCCCATCGCTTCCATCTATCAGATGTAGCAGCTTACCAGTCTGAGACTTTGAGCTTCTCTAAGTGTTGTGGTAAGCTCATTTTATGATAGATGTGATGGAGCCAAGGAAATATGAGCAAATATGGTATAAGAATGAGCGTTTTGTGTACCCATATTGATGAACATCTTTTGTAATAAAGTGGCTAATTTGATACGAAAGCGATCTTCTCATCTTTGGAAGTTAGCCTCTTTCATCCCATTGTGAGACTTTTGGTCCATGACGCTGAACTTCTTTGTTATGAATGTGATCGCGTATGTTAGTGAGCTTCTCTAGCTAACAAGTGAGCTTCTTTCGTATAAAGGTGAGCTTTTAGTTGTACGCCGTTGAGCTTCATTTGCATGGATGTAAGCTGGTAGCGCAAGTTGGTGAGCTTCCCTTACACAAAGATGAGCTTCTTGTGGAAGTTATTTTCTTCCTATATCCATGTAAGAGGCTTCTCTTTATCAAAATGCGAGACTAAGCCTCTTTTTATATTTCTTTTTCAACCGTATGGTACTTCTAAATGTGTAGACAATCTTATTGTCTTAGAAGCTTATACCCAATTGTAATTGCTTATCGCAAGAAGGTTGAACTTTATTTGAGCAAGGTCTTGCTCGTTATACTTTCCCATGTCTTTTAATGACGTCTTTGTTGGCAAGGATGTTTCCCATACTATTATGGTTGAGAACATTCCCAAGCCAATATAGTAGGCTAACTTTGATAATGAATTTGTTGCTCTTCTAGTGAGCTATCACATTGTGATATCTGAAGGCCTTGTAAGGTAAGCGTATGTAAGCCACGCATAAGTGTTTGCTATGCGTTATTGTTTGCAAATGCCTTTATAATCTTGTTATGGTTTGATGCTTCGCAGACACCCTACCTTAACGTAACTATAAAGAACCGATTGCAGCTTCATCCTATCAGCTTTTGTATTTATTTATTATTTGTTTTTTTATGTTCGTTTATTGCTTTGCTGAACATGTATGAGCTGTCTTGGTGTGAGGAGCTCACCCTCTTTCATGGGTTTAGGTTTTTGACTTGTCCCATGGAGTTGTGGATTGTATTAGGAACTCACCCTGTATACAGGAAGGTATAGCGCCTTGTTCCCTGTTGAGCGATGTGGCCTAGGAGCTCATCCCCGTTTCATGGGTAGGTATAGCGCCGGATCCCATGGAGCCTGGTTAGGAGGGGCTCACCCTTTGATAGGATAAAGTAGACAAGTAGTTGTGATTGCACGAAAGAGTTTCCTTCGTTCCTTTAGCTTATAGCTTAGAAACTACATTGTCTAGACAACGCTTTTCGAGTATGAATTGGATTCATCGATGGAATATCAAGATGTTGTAGTAACTAAGGTTGCCTTAGAGTAGGCTATATCATGAGTTTTATATGATAAGCTTCCCTTTAACGTTCCTCTTTTTGTGTTCGCCATATGTCAAATAGACGAAATATCATGAGGAAATGTTAAGGAGATTCTTTTGTAATTCCATAAGTCTTTTATGTAAGAGTAATAGCCTCTTGAGTAAGAAGGTCATCTTCTTGTGTAAGAAGGGCAGCTTCTTTACATAAGAATGGCGGCTTCTTGTGTAAAAAGGGCAGCTTCTTATGTAAGAATGGCAGCTTCTTATGTATGAATGGAAGTTTCTTATGTGAGAATGTTAACTTCCTATGTAAGAATGGAAGCTATTTAGGTAAGAATGAACGGCTCCTTATATAAGAAGGTTAACTTCCTTATGGAGGCTCTTTATGTAAGGATGGACAGCTTCTTGTATAAGAAGGTTAGCTTCCCTAAAGCTTTTTTATCGAAGGAGGTACAACTTCTTGTATAAGAAGGTTAGCTTCCTTAGTGACAATTATAGCTTCTTTGGTAAGAATGTTAACTTGTCATGTAAGAAGGTAATCCCCTTTGTTGACGTTAGTAAGCTTCTTATGTACTAAGACAGCCTTCTAGGATACGATGGTTAGTGTCCTTGGTTTTAGAGGATACTTGAACAACTTCTTGCAAGGTCAAAGCACTTTACGCTTGAATCCATGATCAACTTTTGTGGGAGACAAGGATGTCTCATAACATTTTGGATGACGCTTATGCGTAAGAACTTATCATCCTATGCTTGGTGACATTTAAAAGACTCTTACGTTTTCGACCACATTGTTTAAAATAGAGTATATGGTGATCGTTGATCGACCTTCCTCATGAGTTGATTCAATAGAGAAGGTAGTAAAAATAAGTTTTTCCATAATTTAGTAAAATTCTCTTACTCATTGGGCACCTTTAAAGTGCATGAGGTAGAGGTTGAGCTTGTTTGATGGCATGGTGCATCAGCGTGGTGTTTGATTGAAGGATAGTTAATAATTAAAAATTAAGGGGTAGATGTTCATTTACCTCATAGGTGGTGAAGTCTCAAGGCTTCGAGTGTTGAGGTTTTGGGACTCCTCGAACAATTCTTTAGCAAGGTGCTACCATATGGCAAAAATATCTCCTAATCAACGCTTTTTGATGCTATGGAAGGCTACCTCTTTCTTGCTGCTTCCTTGCTATAGTGAACAATTTCTGGAAGGCTACCGTCATGCTTCCTATTGGCAGCTTCTACATTCTTGTGAGAAACTTCTATGCTCCCGGCAACTGGTTGCCGCTGTAGGGAAGGTGTGAATATGGATTCACCGACTCTATTATTTTTTGGAGTTCTAACGGTGTGGTAATTTGTCGCGTGCACGACCACTGGAAGTTGTTTGCTACGATCCTTGGTGTTACCAAGTTGCATTGTTGCATTGACAATTTGCTTGCTTGCTTCTTAGGTAGGTACGAGTAGCAATGCTCCTTTATTTGATCATTTGTTGTGTTGCCCTAACCATTGCTTGAAGCTTCTTTGCTTGTTTTAGTATGCCATTTGTTGTTCCACAAGTTGTTTTAATATTTCTTGTGGGTTGTCATGTCTCTATGCCTTGTAGGCTTTGCGAGTACTAACCATCTATTAGAGATCACACACTTGATAGGATTAGTTTAGGCATGTAGGCTCATTTTTTAGAGAACCTTCTTTTCATGAGGTTCCCTTGATGAGGTGTATAAACCTTTCCATATATCGGCTAAGTGTTAGTGTCGACAAGATGTATGGAGGTTTTAGCAGGTTGCTTCGTTAATTGAGCAAGCTGCTTTAGTTAACCTTGATCTTGTCGATTTTGTTCATGCCTGATTCTTTGTAGATAATCATGTGCAAAGTAAGTATTGTTATATCTTTTACATAAGCGGAGCCACCTGGACATGAGCAATTGAAAGGATGATGTGTTGTTCTTTAGCTTGCTTGATAGGTTCTTTGTTGCTTAGCTGCAATCTGGGTTTTAAAAAGCGCGCCTAGGCTTAGCCTAGGGCGCCTCAGGGCTTTGCGCCTAGTCTTTTTCCCAAAGGCGCGCGCCTCAAGGGATTTTTTGTCAAATTTCAGGCGCTTTTCTCCCTGAGGCGCGCGCCTCACGTAACCTGGGTATTTTTTATGCATAAAATTGTTGTACCTCGGTGTTTTTGGCTTGTACATATAGGTAAAATCACATAAAAACCTTATTTATAGCTATATTTTGGGTAAATGAAGCTAAAAACTCATGGAATATATACGGGATATATAAAAAAATTATATAAATAGTGTGCGCTTCGGGTACGAAAATCCCACGCTTTTTGCGCTCTGCGCTTCGCGCGATGCGCTTAGACCTCGTCGCTTTTGTGCGCCTAGCGCTTTTTAAAACCAAGGCTGCAATAAGCAACGTTCCTACCGGTGGCGTCACATGTGTAGCAAAGTGCTTGTGGCCATTTTAGCTTTTAGGGCAGGAGCCTTGGCATGTGTTAGTAACCAACTTTTCCCATTCTTAGCTCCTCGCCTTATTGATTTCTAAGCTTCTTGATTCGTTCAAAATTAGATACCCGTACCATCAGCCCCCAGTCATGAGTAGTCATGACATAGTCATGGGTGCTTATGACTTGGTACCTAACCATTCGATTTTGAACTTCTCACTTATGAGCTTCCTAAGCCTCTAGTCATGTCAAGCTTTTGGGATCCAAAGATCCGTATGTATGAAGCTTTAAACTGGGTGCTTGAGGAAGTTTATTCTTATTTCGAGTAAGCTATTGATTTGGAACCGAATTAATGTTTCTTTGAGCATGTGACAATAAGTAACATTTGTCTATTGTTAAACATCGGATGCTTTCACAAACATGTTTAGGCGGTTAACTTCCTTATGTGCCATGTCATTTGAGAACATCTTTGTTGTTTGTGTGCAAGCTAAAGTTTTTTATCCTATGAGAGAGATGGGGCAAAGGGCCAAGCTCGTGTAATTGAGATAGCTCGTTTGGTTCATGATGGCTTTGGGCCGATGGTCCTCCTTGTGGGATGTAATCTTTATACGGTTGCCTTACTTATGGCACATGTTACCATGGGCACGGTACTTGATAAGGCTAGATAAGTTTGGATTTTGTGAAGACGTAGGAAGCTTAGCAGCTTTTATGCTTCTTGGCTTTGCGAGTCGCCACATTTTCTGATTGGTGTGTTATGGAGGTCACAGAAACTGCTTAATGATGCATTCGTGAGCTTCTCTAGTCACCATAGGGGAGGTCATGCAAAGCTCATTTTGCTCTAAAAGGGTGGCTTCCCTTTCTATTTAGGGGAGCAGCTCATCTTGGCAAATCATTGAATTGGTGTTAAGCGGAGCAAGTATACGAGGTTATATTTTATGCTCTCCATAGTGAGTGGGTCAAGCCTTCATTTTTAGCATAATATTTAGCAGCCTCTTTGGTACGAGGAGGTATCTTTCTTCTTTTCCAAGTCTTTTTAAGGAATGTGTTGAGCCTGCCCTAAGGGATGCGCTCGTTCCCTTAAATGACTTTGGTGTATGGAAAAGATTTTAATTTTCTGAGGATGATTCGTCCTAACGTTCGTCAATCCTTAGAAAACCTCGGATTGATTCATATGGTGAAGTATAGCTGAGCTTCCAAGCTGTTAGCTTCTTTACCTCACCGGGAAGCTGTGTAGCTTATGACATGTAAGCTAATTTTCATAGTTATTGACATGATTTGTTTTTGTATCTTCCAATATGTCATATATAACTGTTTAAAGCCAAGCGTGGCCTTAGAAAGCAAATATCTTAGAGGTACTCAAGGCACCCTACTTATACGTGTTCTCTCCCTAAGGGTTACTTGGGTGTATATGTTATGTTGTTCGCTTTAGGCTACCTACTTATAGCTTGTGTAGATCTGACTTTTGTCTCTTTGATGTAAAAGCTAAAGTATATTATATATCATAGGTTCGGGTTTGTAGCTACGAGCTTCTAGCTTGTGACTTTGAGCTTGTAGCTTTGAGCTTATAGTTTCTAGCTACGATCTTGTAGCTTCTAGCCTTGAGCTTCGAGCTTCAAACTTCTAACTTAGAGCTTCTGGCTACGAACTATGGGCTCCGAGCTTTAGGCTTGTAGCATCCTAGGCTGCAGCTTATAGACTTGTAGCTCCCGGGCTGTAGCTCATGAGTTTACTTATAGAATAGTCTGCAGCTGTCGTATGGCAGCTGGTATGAGTAGTGTACTTTTTCTGATAGCTATAAAGCTGAATAGTTGTCTATTGATGTCATATAGCAGCTGACGCACTGACATGCATAGTTGTCCACAGCTGTCCTGTAGCAGCTGACATACTGTCATGAATAGTTGTCCACAGCTGTCCTGTAGCAGCTGACGTACTGACATGAATAGTTGTCCACAACTGTCCTGTAGCAGCTGACGTACTCTCTGACATGAATAGTTGTTTAGGCTGATAAAGCTGAATAGTAGTTTGTAGCTGCCCTATGGGAGCCAGGCTGCTGTACCTGACCTGACTAGCTGATAAAGTGTGTGTTTATTGTTTTTATTTATTAGTTATTATTTTATAAGTGAAGTTAATGGTTAGCTTACAAGTGCATGGGCTTTTTACACGCCATGGGTAAACTCATAAGTCCCTTCACTTTTACTAGGAATTTTGGGTCAAATATAGGTTAGGCTGAAAGTTGAAACGAGATGTAATGTTAGTATTATTCAAGACTTTGTTTAACAACATTTTGAACTCTTGATTATTTCTTTTAGAAGCTCGTTTCAACGATATTTTTACACTTTATCTTGTTTTGGCTAGTAGGAGTTTTTAGAAGCTTGTGCCTAATGTTAATATCGAGAGAGTGATCATGTGCTTGTATCGCATGTGCACATGAAGTGAAGTGAAGCGAAGAGGTGTAAATGAATGATGAATGCTTAGTACGCATAGATGTAAAATGAGCTTACATAGAGGGAGATTTCTAGCTCAGGGAGCTTACCTAGGGGAGCAAGTATTGACCTCCGCTTAGTACATTAAGATGTAACATGAGTTGCCATAGGGAAGGACTTCTAGCCCAGGGAGCTTCCATGGGGGAGCTTGCCTTCTATACCTGTTAAGTGTTGACCTTCTTTTTGTGCACGTTTGGCACATTAAGATGTAACAGAGGCTGCCATAGGGGAAGGCTTCCCGCTCATCGTGCTTCCTTATGGGAGCAGGTGCTTCCGTATGGGAGTGAGTGCTTTTGAGGTCTGATTTGATATTGACTAAGCACTTTTGTGGATTAGTGTGTAAGAAAGTCTGACTTTTGACTTTTCTTACTTTTTTACTGTTCACCACTGTAGCAGGAGCTGCAATATGGCAGCCTGAAGCTTCCTGGCTTCCCTATTTATAGCTTAGATAGGCTACCCAGCTCCGATTTATGTGATCTTTTTTTAACTCGTAGATCAGTTGTGGGGTTCTAACATCCATGTTATCAGTTATAAACTCGATGATAACATTTACGATGGAGCTGCCGGGTGGCAGCCTGGAGCTTCCTAGCTTCCGAGTCTTAGCCTTTTAGCTAAGGCAGGTTACCCTGCTCCAATGCTTTGTGTATTTTTATAAATGCCTATTTTCATCATTAAGGGACATATTTTAAGAGATCGTTTATGGGTCTGTAATATCTATTTGTGACCTTTAATTATTTTATTTTTTTTTGTGATGATCTTGTGTGCTTATGACAGAAAGAAAAATGCTTTCACCCCACACTCTTTCAAACCTTTTCGATTTGCAGTTTTTAGCTGAAGGGTATTTTATGAAAAGTGTGCATGGGGTTGGTGTTTAGATATTTCCCAATGATGTGATAGGTCAAAAAAGTCAAAAAAAAAAAGTAGAAATACTTTTACATAAAAGTATCCAGGTTTCTTTTTCTTTGTTAAAGAATGAAAAAGTCTCATAGGGATAAGAGATTTGACTTTTTTTACTTTGATTTGACCCATGTAAAAAAGATAGATGTATTTATTACGTATATGGTCATTCTAGCAAAAATACATAGACATGTGGGCCCCACAAGACTTTTTATCAAAACTCCCTTTTTGAAAATAAATTGATAGGCATTATAATCCATATGTATCAGGCAAAAGATTCTTTCATATGGGTTGAGGCATTCCTTTTGTTTCACAATTTCCAAATATTGTTTAGTAGGATTGCATATTTTTATTTGTTTTTTTTAAGTGTAAATCTTTGGATTCGACTTTTTAACAAGGCCACGTTTTTTTCTTCACATTTTGTTATGTCGAATTTCAAAGATCTTACATGTATCAACCAAGTTATGAGTGTATGGAACCCGGTCACCGGCGTTGTGAACACGTATCACGTGGAGTGAAAAACATGTGGAAGTGTAGGAGTGATTTTTCCGGTAAGAACATCCTCTCCATCCTTAAAAATAAAGAACTTAGGAACATTTGGGGCTAAACCACAAAGAGTTTCATGTTCTAAGCGCGATAGCCCCACGGTGGGCGCCACTTGTTGAAACAACAAGAATAAGGCATGGAGATGGTATGGATGTCTCTTCGGGTTGGACCTAGCACCTTCCGAGCATGTACCTGCACCACGAACAACTCGTTAGAAGGGGTCCAGAGACCGGGGTCTCTGGACCACCCTCCGACACTCAACATTAATGATTTATCCCAAGAAATGTACATAAAAGTAAGTAGAAAGGAGTAAATGAGGGATACGAAGTGTGAGAGGAGGTGATGGTTGAAACCGGCGGTTAGCTAGCAGCCGAGGTGATTTCGGGTTGCTTAGCTCGATGGCTGAAAGTTGGTTATTAGAACCATGGATCCGTAGACTGTTGATATGGCAGCTCCAGGGCTCCGTTAGGGGAGCTCGTGAGTTGAGCAGGGGAGCTTAACAGCTTAATTGTGTGTAATTATGAAGAGTTCATGAGCTGCTGATGTGATACTTTAGCAGCTCGTAGGCTCCTCTATGGGAGCTAGGCAGATTAGTTAGTGAGGGAATGTTTCTAGAGTGAGATAGAGAGAGAGAGAGAGAGTGAGATGTCTTGAGTTGAAATCAAGACAAATGGGATGGGTTTGGGTGAAGGTGTGACCCTTCTATTTATAGAGGGTGAAACCCCAAACCCTAATGGGCTTTGTAGTAATGGGCTGGGCTGGCCCATAAATGTTGGACCCACCTTTATTATCGACCTCCTGTAAGGCAGGTCCTGTGCTCGTGTAAGGCAGGTCCTGTGCTAGGGAGCTAAGGAGCCGATGCAGGTAGCTTCTTTACACTAGCTTCTGGCTTTTCGGCTTCCTGTCCCGAGCCTAATAGCTTCTTGAATATGTTTAAACGTGAGGGTTTGGGTACCCACGTCATCAGTGGTACTTCACTAGTTGGATCTAGGATTTTTAAAGTTTTCTTTGGGTTCACTTTCTCCTTTTACATCACCTTACTCAACTTGTTCGAGGAAGAAATTAAATAAATTTAAAATGATCTTTATTTATCTTTTTATTTACCAAATTCTTATTATTAACTCATATTTGATATCTACTGCTGAAATCCTACTTTTGGTCCAAGAGTTGAATTATATTCAGTCATAATGATGCCTCAACTATTCGATCCTGGAAAGCATTTTTGGTTGAAGGTTGCACAACTTTATGATTATCTTCACCGTCAATCTATCATATTGGAAATCGATAAGTGCCTGATAGGTGATGGAAATCGATAATTTCAGTAACAGAGGTGAAAATCTTAACTTTATAATAAACTCACATACGGGCTAAGAAAAGATTGGATCAAATTGGTTGAAAATTGCACTAGACTTAATCAATCTTAAGCACCTTGTTAATCAAATTATTCAATATATGCATCCTAGTGATCCAACGAGTTGTTTAAAATTCATTGTAAAGCTATAAACTAATTTTACCTTAGATTTAATTATAATCATATTTATCTAAATTTTAGAGAGGTCGACATATTCTCCTCCACTTAAACCCATGATGTCCTTTTCGTGTCTTTTTTCTTCTTCACGCCATTATTCCCCATACTCATGTCGCCCTCAAGACTACCCTCAGGTACAAATCGCTCTGTTAGGTCCCTTGATAATAACAAACAATAATAATTGAGTGATTTTTCTAAATCATTGTACTTAATAAGTTTTATGTTGCAATCAAACATATCTAAAGTACCACAACTCATATGAAGAACAAATTAAAATGTAGATTTCAATATTTCATTCTTGGTTTCCATTTCAAGTTCAAACTCAATGGCTCCCTATTGGTGGGCTTGGGCTTATGGGTCCTGGCCCCCTTCCTTCTTGTATTATTATTATTATTTCTACACATTTAAGTCACCAAAAAAGTATATAACCCAAAACATGGACTTCAAAACCTCGTACCTTGTCAAGGTAAACTATTACAACATAATTACTGTAACACCCCCCTTCAATCCATACCTCTATCCTTTGATCCAAATCTTTGTATGTAATAATATTATTACTAGGTGAAATCCCGTGTAAAAACACGAAAACAGTATCTTTTTTTAAGACAATTCTACGCCCCAAAATATAAACATCAACGTCACCCCATTTTCTCTTTGCCGTAATTTTTCTTTTCCTGTCTCCATTCATCTTTAAGCCTGGATATAAATCTCTCTGCCTTAGCGTTCACGTCTGGGCTAGGATGAAACCTGGGCCCATAACCCACACCCAAACCGGGCCCACTTAAATTACCACCATCTATTGAAGTAATATCCACGTCATCACGGTCAGGTGAACTACAAACAGAACTATGTGTACTCCGTATCCTAACAAAATCACCACGAACCTCAAACTTCATCCCGTTAACTTTAAACGGCGGTGGCGGCGGTGGCATTGGAATTAACGGCGACTGTGAACCACTAGGTAGAAACTCCTCCCTGTCATAGTAACTGTTTGTTTTCGCCGGTAACGGCGGTTTGCCGTCACTTCTTCGATTAGATAATTGTTTTCGGTTAAAATATCTCGGTGGAGTCATCGGTGGTGGTAGTGGCGGTGGTGGTGGTGGCGGCGATGAAAAAGCTGTTGTGATGGAATTGAAACGCTTACTTTTAGTTCCTGTTTTGGATACTTTGTTTGTGATTGATGATGGAGGCGGTGGTGGTGGTGGTGGCGGAGCTGTTGAATGTGAGTGAAATCGTTTACTTTTGCTGACGGATTTGAATATATTGTTGAATATTGAGTTTGGTGGTGGTGGTAGTGGTGGTGGTGGTGGTGGAACGGAATGTATTCGCTTATGTTTGCCGCCTTTTTTGAATAGGTTTTGGAACCTATACGGTGGTGGTGGTGGTGGTGGAGGCGGTGGCGGTGGTGCAATCGGTTGCGTCTGTTCAATTTCAGATGGTCCTGAATGTACGGAAGGTGGAGAAGTATCTGAACTAGTAGAAATGTTTCTTAATTTTCGTTTGCTCTTCTTTTTTCGTTGATTATACAACGAAGATATGGCTGTAGCTATCTCCTTCGTAGCGTCACTTACTTTTCGCTCCAGTTTCTTATGCTTATGACGCGATCGGTGCACCGGTGGTGGCGGTGGCGACGGCGGCGACAGAGGAGTTAACGATCTCATTTCATCCAACACATCTCCTTCAGTTTCTACTGGTGCTTTATTCTTTATATTTACATTCTTCGCAACACTTTTGAACGAATGCCTCGACGGAACTGACGGCGGAGGAGGCGGCGGCGGTGGTGGTGGAGGAGGCGTCACCGGAATTTGTTCACGGAATTCCGGTGTGTTTGGACTAACCTCAAAAGAATCTACAAATATCTCCTTCTCATCGGAAAGTTCAGCTGGATCTGCTTCACTCCGGCGAGTTCGCCGGTAAACATCGCCGGAAACCGGCGACGGTCGATACAAATTCTCCGTCCGTTGCGGAACATTATTATAATACCGGTTCGACGGCGACGAATACAAATTAAAATCATCAAAAAACCGGTTCCGGTTCTCAATGTTTTCCCATACCGATTCCTGCCTCAAATTAGGATACGAGCTGCTATTCCTTCTCAACCCGCCCGTACCCACTTTCCTATCCGAATACCCGACCCACTGACCCGACGGGTTAACATTATTAATATTATTATTATTATTATTACTACTACTCTCTGCAACATAACCGTTGCTGACGTCACTTGAACTACTAGATGAAGCGTCGTCGTTTTGTCTAGCCAAAACACCACAAAGAATGGCAAAAAGAACAAGGAATATGTTAAGGGAATCCCAGGTGGACTTTACAGAGCCTGGTTTTAGAATATGTGAAGCGTGGGATAAAAATGGTGGGAGGAAAAAGAAGAGAAAGATTAAGGCAAGGATTGGGATTAAGATAATGAGAACCACCGGGTCAATGGGTGGTCTACGGTGGCGATTGGTGGCTGGTGGTGGTTGGAACCAGAAGGTGGGTGGGGAGTCGGGGTCTTGCTCCATGGGTATGAGTTGGCTTGGAGAAGTCTTTTCCTTTTTTTTCCTTCTTTTTTGGGTTTTGAAGTGGGTGGTTTGGTGGTATAAACTAAAAGTTTGAATCACAAAGGATGTATATATATTGGTGAGATAATAATATTAAATAAGATGTCCTGGGTGTATAGCCTGGTAGACATGGGAGGTGATAGAGAGACTCAGGATCCCTCTAGGTTTTACTGGTTTATCGTCATCGTGTTTTTGGGCGAGTATGAGGACCGGGATTTTTCTGAAACAGAAGACGGGTGGCTAGGGGCTTTGTGCATGTGGGTTGGGCCGCTGTGAGGCTCGTGAGTTCGGCTCCAAGTCTATAGGCTTCCCTTTGTCATTAAGGGCCGCGTATGGAGTACCCAGCGATACTTTAGTTGGTCGTTCAAAAATATATATATTAAATAAGAAGAATTTGTAAATATATAATCATTGATTGATTATTAAATAGTTCAAGCAATAACACATGGCAAATTCAGGTGGCATTTACTTGTACCAATCTTTTTCAAATAATTTGTAAACTTTGTGTTTTAGTAATTATGACAAAAAAATATTATATTTAATTAACCAGCTTAGTATTACGTAGAAAACATGAATCACACTATCGTAAATTGTATTACTGCTTGTATATACATAAAATATTGTCCAATGATTTGAAATTTCCAACCTCTTGCTTTGAAAGTTTCCATGGCTTGCAATTGGGAGGTGATTTGTGTTTTGGATTTAAATATATTTTATTATACAGTTGATACTCACATCAAAACCTGAGATAAACATCAAAATGTTATTGTTGTTTTATTATAAGTGTTGATAGGTACTTTGGGATAATATTGACTATCACATTGAATTATTTATGTTATCTTGAGCTTAGACTAAATATCAAATTATAACATGTTATTGTTATGAGAGTCTTGAGGCCAAAGTTTCAAGAATAACGTACCCTACCAGGTTGATATACGCCTATGTATATTGTGTGTAATTTACAAGGATGTAACAAAAGAAGTGGAGATTAATGGGAAGAAACTTGCTTCTTAAGCATTCCCTCCTTATACAAATGTTGATATTTAATGCCCAATGGTCAAAAATTGAGTGGGTCGGGAATGATAATTGATAACTTAACGCTCAATAAATTATTCTGTTTTGTATTATTTAGTTTTGTTGCGTTATGCTAGTCTTTACTAGTTGTTGGTTTTGCCTCTTCTTTCCAACTATTTGTATTGTGTCAATTGTCAAATTAATCAATGCATATGATTATATGACTTTCGACAGTGGCTCTACTCATATAAGTGATTTGATTAAAGTTGCCTTAACGCATACACACGCATCGTTGCTGAAGAAATAATAAATATCACGGTGGTTATCACTAATCACCGTGTGGTTAATACTTACGTTCGCCAAGAGTAATCCTTTACCCAAACCTTTAGGTTAAACCCGAGCGAGAACAAGGAGTGTGAATGTGTGTGAGAATTACGTAAATAAAGACACAAGATGTAAGTGGTTCGGTCGGAGAGCGACCTACGTCCACTGTAACTAGCCGGAATCTTATTAACAGTTAAGTACAAAGAGTTACAAGTAGGGGTGCAAATGAACCGAGCAGCTCGTGAGCTACTCGAGATCGACTCGATAAAAGGCTCGAAACGAGCCGAGCCTTATCGAGCTCGAGCCGAGCTTGAGCCATAAACTAAGCTCGTTTACTTATTGCTTGACATATGAAGCTTGCAACGCTCGACGAGCCTTATCGAGCCTTAATATAATATTAATTTTATTAATATTTTATACTATTTACCTCATATTTAAAGTTGTTTAATAAACAAGCCGAGCCGAGCTTTTGACTTATCGAGCTATCGAGCCTATTATTTTTATTATTTAATTTAATATATTAACTAATAAACACTAAACAAGCCGAGCCCGAGCCGAGCTCGAGCTTGAGAAACAACCAAACGAGCCGAGCTCGAGCTCGAGCCTTTATATGTTAATCGAGCTCGAGCTCGAGCCTGGTCCAGCTCGGGCTTGGCTCGGCTCGTTTGCACCCCTAGTTACAAGAGAATAATATAAGGTTACAATAGAGAGTTTTTGGATCGTTTGCAAGGAGATGTCTCCTTCTATTTATAGGAGAACTTGTGGCTTAATAGAGAAGCCCATGAGAGGTTATCCTTACTTGGGCCTGGTCAAAACCCAAGCCCAAGCTTCCCATGAAAAGGGCGGGAAAAGCAGGTTACTGTGGATGACGTCATTCTGCAGCATGGTTGTTGCTCGAGGCGGCCACGTGGCGAGCTCTGATTGGCGGACGTCGCCCCTGTCCTTGCTACAGTCGTTGACCATGCCTCTGCCGTCCTTGTCAGTGGTGGTTGGACCACCCTTGCCACCTGTCGCTTTCTCATTGGCGCGTACTCTGTCAGAGATCCTTATGAATCTTCTTTTTGTTATCTTCTGTACCTCGTACCAAAAGTGATAAGGGAAGATACCGCGCGTAGTCGTACGCGCTTATGAGGTGTTGTTCGTTGCTTATCAATTGGTAACCTTGCGCGCTGCGCTGCCTGCTATGTTGGCAGCGCTGTGGAGGAATCCTGACGCTAGGATTCCTTCTTATGGGGATAGGGGCGCCTCCTCCGCCTGGATTAGGCTCCCTATCCCTTCAGTTGCTTTGTAGGCCAGTTGTTCTGAATACACTACAAGAAATCGGGCGTTAGTGAATATACTCAGTTTCTTGATTTGGGATAGGTTTACATATTTTGGTATACCTCTCATCACATATTGTTTAGTTAGAACAAAAACATGAGAGCTCATCCATATAATTGCTTAGTCGCATAATATTGTATCTCAAAGCCTCAATCGATTCACATGCGCGCTATATTTCATATTATTTGTATTCATGCTTATTCGTCATTAGTTTTTTTTAGACAAACTACTCAGCTCAAATATATATACAAGAAATTGTTATATATAACTAGGTTATTGATAAAATAAAGAATCATTAGTTTTTTTAGACAAACTGCTCAGCTCAAATATATATACAAGAAATTGTTATATATAACTAGGTTATTGATAAAATAAAGAATATGTTAAGCATGACATCCTAGGTATACATGGTATAAGGTATCACCCCCTTTATACATACATTATCTTGCTCATGGGCATTGACGCTTCATTGATAGATCTTTGTTAAAATTATATACATTTATTATACATATATTTGTTATTAACACACTTTTGGAATTATAGGTTGGGTTGATAGTTGTTCATAATTGGATCTGGATTGACACAAGGTTCGATGGGCTTGGAATGAAGTCTGGATGCTTGGAATGGACTAGCCAGAATGGAGTAGATGCAGCCCGGTAAATGCAGCCCAGTAGGGAGCAGCCCAGGAGAGGCCCAAGATCTGTGTTATTATAACTGAGAGGATTGCCAACCTGGCAATCCCCATACCATATTCGGTGCCTATTAGACGGACGAGATCATATGAGAGTGTGTTTGTTATATCTGATCTAACGGTGGTAATAGGCTCGGGTGTGTTTCTTCCCGAGCCTATATTCGGCTATATAAGGAGAGCTCATTCTCAGTCTCAAAGTTTAGCTCTCATTATCTGGTTTTATCTCTTGTTCGTCACTCTCACAGTCTAGAACGATTAGGGTTTGGTCTGCTCTTATTCATCTCAATAAGAGCTTAGATCTTTGTAGTCCAGTCTTGTTCTTGTTTACAGTGTTGTATTCTATAGATTGTTTAGAGTGTATTATTGATTCATTGAGTCTGTATTAGATACTTAGATTCAGAAGTTCTTGAATAAAGTTTTCTGTTGTTCTTTGTCTATTGTCTCTGAATCCATTCCTGTTGACATGGTATCAGAGCTCAGCTCTGGTCATTCTTTTTAGTAGCTTCCGTTGTTAGGGTTTTGTGTTGAGATCAGATCTTACTTCATAGATCTGTGTCTCATTAGGAGTCTTGATTACAGATCTGTCGTACTTTATAGATAGTGTCTGTAGTTGGTGTCTTCTTGGTAGATAGAGTTCTGAGTTGTGGATCTTGGATCTGGTGATCTAACCTTGGTACTTGGAGTTGCTGGGTTTTATTTGCTCTTGAGAAGGAAGATCTTCTTTGTTACTGAAGATAACTCTGATCTGAAATTAACCATCAGATCTAGGGTTTGGTTAAAGGATCTTGAAGCTGAAATTGATTTGTGGGCTTCTTACTTGCTCTCTGACTCAAAACCCTAAGTGAAGGTTTTGAGTTACGAGTTTCTGGTGAGATCGTTCCATTACTTTCTTGTTTAGCTTTATTGTCTTGTGTCAGTTGTGTCTAGGAGCAAGGCCCGGGTTAGGAGGACCGGTATTGGCTCATTATTTGGGTGTGTCTAGTTTAGACTGTTTTAATTGATTAATCTGTGTGATTAATTGTTTTGTCTGTCAAGTACCTGTGATCTGTGAGTGCTTGTGTGTGCTAGATCTAAGGAATAAGACTCCCCTGTTAAGACATGGTCAGGCACCTTGAGTGATGAACCTGATATCTTGACACTGACAGGGCTTCGTCTTTGTGTGCTTGAGACTGATTTTTTGATTCTTTGTCTTTATTAAATTTCTTCTGTGATTTTGCTTTGTGTGTTATGGCTGACTCTAGTAGTGACTCTGGTGATGGGCGTCTTGGTAATGTTACTCTTGTTAGTAAGTTGGATGCTAGTGATCCTTTGTATCTGCATGCTAGTGACTCTGCAAACTTGAATATTGTGAATGTGAAATTGAAGGGTACTGAAAACTATAATGTTTGGTCTAATGCTATGATTCTAGCTTTGCAAGTTAAAAATAAACTAGGATTTATTGATGGTAGTTGTGTTAAACCTGAAGATGATGATGTGTTAATGAGACAATGGGATAGATGTAATTCAGTTGTTTTGACTTGGATTCTGAATTCAATATCAGAAGAGTTATACTTAGGTCAAGTATACTCCAAGTTAGCATCTGAAGTGTGGAAGGATCTAAAAGAAACTTATAATAAAATTGATGGATCAGTTGTATTTGATCTTCATCTTAAAATCAACTCTTTTAAACAGAATGGTTTAACTGTAGCTGATTATTATCATAAGTTGAATGTTATGTGGAAACAATTAGATCAAATTCTACAACTGCCTTCTTGTACTTGTGATGCTTCAAAAGAATTTAACAACTATAGTCACATGATTAGACTTATGCAGTTTTTAATGGGATTAGATGACTGTTATCAGGGTGTTAGAACCAATTTACTGACAAAGGATACTCTTCCTTCTGTCAAAGAAGCCTTTGCAGTAATATCTAGGGAAGAGTCTCATAGGAACTCTTCAACTGGTTCTAAGACTGGTCAAACAGTTAATTTTGTTTCAAAAGTAAATCAATCTACTGATTTTAATAAGAGAAATGTAAAGGCTAATCCTGCATTAAAATGTACTCACTGTAATAAAAATGGTCATACTATAGATAAATGTTTTGAAATCATAGGGTACCCAACTTGGATGAGATCCAAAGGAAATCCAAGTAAGAAAGCAGTTGTAGCAAATAATTCTGTTAATAGTCCTAATGTCTCTATTCCATCCTTGACTAGTGAACAACTTGCTAAGCTGATGAATTTTTTGAATGAGAAACCTTGTGATGTTGCTCAGAATTGTAATGTTACAGGTAGTTTGTTCTGTGCATCTTCTGTTAATTCTCACATTTATTGTTTTGTTAGTAGTAATGGGATACTAAAAGGTATTGGGTGGATATGTGATTCAGGAGCAAATGAACATATGGTAAATAATGAAAAACTTTTAAGTGATTTTGTTGATGTCTCTCAACTTAATATAAAAGTTAAACACCCTAATGGCACTTTTGCATTGGTAACTAAAATTGGGACTTTACATTTGGCAGATGGTGTCATACTGCAAGATGTATTGGTTGTTCCTGAATACACTGTTAACCTACTATCTGTTCATAAGTTAGCTAGAGATAACAAGTTGTATATAGGTTTTGATGAACATACTTGTTATATTCAGGATTTGTTAACCAAGAAAACATTGGTGACTGGTAAACAAATGGATGGATTATACATGTGTGGCAATGCTTGTGTGTCTAATAAGGTTGGTTTAGATAATAAAAAAATGTATGACTTGTGGCATGCTAGACTAGGACATCCTTCAGATCCAGTATTAAATGTTTTAAAAACTAAAATAAGTTTAACAAACATAAATAACACTGATCCATGTGAAGTATGTCATAGGGCTAAGCAACACAGGGAACCATTCCCTTTGAGTCAACATAAAACTGTTAAATTAGGAGATATCATTCACCTAGATGTTTGGGGACCTTACAAAGTTCCTGATAGGGATGGTAATAAGTATTTCCTAACTATAGTGGATGATTACACTAGGGCTGTCTGGGTTTGTATGATGAAAACCAAAACTGAAGTTTTTGAATATGTTGTAACTTTTGTAAATATAGTTAATACTCAATTCAAAAGTGAGGTGAAAGTTTTTAGATCTGATAATGGAACTGAGTTTGTTAATAAACAGTTCAAAGAGTTTTGTAACTCAAAAGGTATCATACACCAGACAACCTGTGCATATACACCCCAACAGAATGGGGTGGTTGAGAGAAAACATAGACACTTACTTAATGTTGCTAGGGCTTTGTTATTTCAAAGTTTTTTACCTGTTCGGTTTTGGTCTGAATGTATATTGACTGCTGCTTATTTGATCAATAGGACACCCTCTTCTGTGCTAGCTGGAAAGACCCCCTATGAGTTGATGTATGGTTTTGAGCCTTTCCTTGACCACCTTAGGATATTTGGGTGTCTGTGTTTTTGTACAGTTTTAAATGAGTCAAATAAGTTAGAAAGTAGAAGTGAAAAATGTGTTTTCATAGGCTACTCTTATGAGAAAAAGGGTTATAAAGTCTTTAGCTTAGACAGTAAAACTATATTTTTCTCAAGAGATGTTAAGTTTTTTGAAAATTTTTTTCCTTTTAAAGAAAAAACAGTTTATGATAAATTTGATTCAAATGTTTTTAAACAGGTTACAAATATCAACTTCTTTGACTTCTATGAAGACACAGACTCAGGTATCTTAGGGGTAGATGATCCCAATGATGAGGGAAAGGTTAGTTCTGAACATGGTTCAGAAGATTTAGACTCAGGAACACATTTCACTCAGCAATC
The DNA here is from genome assembly GCA_032199755.1 of Ambrosia artemisiifolia. NCBI lineage: Eukaryota > Viridiplantae > Streptophyta > Magnoliopsida > Asterales > Asteraceae > Ambrosia > Ambrosia artemisiifolia. The sequence continues at coordinate 39,775,283 of CM063524.1, forward strand.
AGGTTCTGTAGACAGAACCTCTAAAGGCTTGGCTCATAAGTTACTGCCTAATCAGGCTAACAAAGAGCAGCCGAGTAGGAATAGTCTAGAATCTGATAGGGCAGAGGGTGTGAGTACTAAGGGGGACAACAACTTAGAACCTGAGGGTGATACTGAAAGGCTATCTGAGTCTGTGTTGAGAAAGTCCAATAGAGAGTCTGTTTTTCCTAGAAAATTTTCTGATTTTATAGTAGATGGAAAAGTAAAGTATGGTTTTGAAAAAGTAGTAAACTATTCTAATCTATCACTAGAAAATCAGTGTTTTGCTTCTGTTCTAAATAAAAGTGTAGAACCTAGGAATTATTCAGAAGCTTCTAAGGATCCTAATTGGATCAAAGCCATGAATGAAGAATTAGAGGCTTTACATAGGAACAACACTTGGGATATTGTTGATTTACCCAAGGGTAGAAGTAAAATAGGGTGTAAATGGATTTTTAAAATAAAATACAAAGCAAATGGAGAAATAGAAAGATTTAAAGCTAGATTAGTTGCTAAGGGGTTTAGTCAGAGAGAAGGGATAGACTTTGATGAAACCTTCTCCCCTGTGGTTAAACTTGTGACTATTAGATGTGTTATATCATTGGCTGTTGAACATGATTGGAAGCTGTTTCAGCTTGATATAAATAATGCATTCTTATATGGAGATTTAAAGGAAGATGTTTATATGTCTATTCCTGAAGGATTTACTGATACTACTAATAGTAATAAAGTATGTAAACTGAATAAATCTCTTTATGGGCTAAAGCAAGCCCCTAGGATGTGGAATGCTAAGCTAGTTGCTGCATTGTATGATATTGGGTTTACCCAAAGTAAATTTGATGTTTCTATGTTCACTAAAATTCATGATTCTGTGTTTATAGTTTTATTGGTATATGTTGATGATATTATCATAACTGGCAACTCTTTAGAAGAGATTGAAAAGGTTAAACATTCCATTAAAACTAAATTTCTAATTAAAGATCTTGGTGAACTAAAATATTTTTTAGGCATAGAAGTAATTAGAGATTCTAATGGTCTATGTCTGACTCAGAGAAAGTATTGTTCTGAGTTATTGGCAGAGTATGGATTAACAGGCTGTAAACCTGTGGGAAATCCTATTGAGCCAAGTCATGTTGTTAATAACATGATAGTTAGTGATAATAAACCTCTGATCAATATTACTGGGTATCAACAATTAGTGGGAAAGTTAATATACTTATCTCACACTAGACCAGATATAGCCTATACTGTACATTTTCTCAGTCAATATATGCATAAGCCTTATAAAAGTCATTTAAAAATTGCAATGAGACTGCTTAGATATCTTAAAAGTGCTCCAGGAAAAGGAGTATTTTTTAGTAAATCTGGTAATTATTGCTTAAATGCTTATGCTGATTCAGACTGGGGAAAATGTATAGAGTCTAGGAGGTCTATAACTGGTTTTTGTGTTTACCTGGGTAACAATTTGATTACCTAGAAAAGTAAGAAACAGCCCACTGTTTCTAGATCTTCTGCTGAAGCAGAATTTAGAGCCATGTGTGCTGTTGCTTGTGAAGTTGTCTGGTTAAAAGATTTGTTGAGTGAACTAAATATAGTTGTAAAGCTGCCTGTTGAGCTACATTGTGACAATAGTGCAGCTTTAGCAATAGCTGCTAATCCGGTATTTCATGACAAGACTAAACATTTTGGGATAGATGTGTTTTTCTTACGAGACTTAGTAGCTAATGGTGTTATTAAACCTGTAAAAATAGATTCACAAAAACAGTTGGCAGATGTTTTTACAAAAGGATTGTTAGTTCATCAACATGTTAATGCTTGTAATCAACTTCATTTGTTTGACCCATTTGGTCCAGGAAAATCAAATTGAGGGGGGGTGTTAAAATTATATACATTTATTATACATATATTTGTTATTAACACACTTTTGGAATTATAGGTTGGGTTGATAGTTGTTCATAATTGGATCTGGATTGACACAAGGTTCGATGGGCTTGGAATGAAGTCTGGATGCTTGGAATGGACTAGCCAGAATGGAGTAGATGCAGCCCGGTAAATGCAGCCCAGTAGGGAGCAGCCCAGGAGAGGCCCAAGATCTGTGTTATTATAACTGAGAGGATTGCCAACCTGGCAATCCCCATACCATATTCGGTGCCTATTAGACGGACGAGATCATATGAGAGTGTGTTTGTTATATCTGATCTAACGGTGGTAATAGGCTCGGGTGTGTTTCTTCCCGAGCCTATATTCGGCTATATAAGGAGAGCTCATTCTCAGTCTCAAAGTTTAGCTCTCATTATCTGGTTTTATCTCTTGTTCGTCACTCTCACAGTCTAGAACGATTAGGGTTTGGTCTGCTCTTATTCATCTCAATAAGAGCTTAGATCTTTGTAGTCCAGTCTTGTTCTTGTTTACAGTGTTGTATTCTATAGATTGTTTAGAGTGTATTATTGATTCATTGAGTCTGTATTAGATACTTAGATTCAGAAGTTCTTGAATAAAGTTTTCTGTTGTTCTTTGTCTATTGTCTCTGAATCCATTCCTGTTGACATGGTATCAGAGCTCAGCTCTGGTCATTCTTTTTAGTAGCTTCCGTTGTTAGGGTTTTGTGTTGAGATCAGATCTTACTTCATAGATCTGTGTCTCATTAGGAGTCTTGATTACAGATCTGTCGTACTTTATAGATAGTGTCTGTAGTTGGTGTCTTCTTGGTAGATAGAGTTCTGAGTTGTGGATCTTGGATCTGGTGATCTAACCTTGGTACTTGGAGTTGCTGGGTTTTATTTGCTCTTGAGAAGGAAGATCTTCTTTGTTACTGAAGATAACTCTGATCTGAAATTAACCATCAGATCTAGGGTTTGGTTAAAGGATCTTGAAGCTGAAATTGATTTGTGGGCTTCTTACTTGCTCTCTGACTCAAAACCCTAAGTGAAGGTTTTGAGTTACGAGTTTCTGGTGAGATCGTTCCATTACTTTCTTGTTTAGCTTTATTGTCTTGTGTCAGTTGTGTCTAGGAGCAAGGCCCGGGTTAGGAGGACCGGTATTGGCTCATTATTTGGGTGTGTCTAGTTTAGACTGTTTTAATTGATTAATCTGTGTGATTAATTGTTTTGTCTGTCAAGTACCTGTGATCTGTGAGTGCTTGTGTGTGCTAGATCTAAGGAATAAGACTCCCCTGTTAAGACATGGTCAGGCACCTTGAGTGATGAACCTGATATCTTGACACTGACAGGGCTTCGTCTTTGTGTGCTTGAGACTGATTTTTTGATTCTTTGTCTTTATTAAATTTCTTCTGTGATTTTGCTTTGTGTGTTATGGCTGACTCTAGTAGTGACTCTGGTGATGGGCGTCTTGGTAATGTTACTCTTGTTAGTAAGTTGGATGCTAGTGATCCTTTGTATCTGCATGCTAGTGACTCTGCAAACTTGAATATTGTGAATGTGAAATTGAAGGGTACTGAAAACTATAATGTTTGGTCTAATGCTATGATTCTAGCTTTGCAAGTTAAAAATAAACTAGGATTTATTGATGGTAGTTGTGTTAAACCTGAAGATGATGATGTGTTAATGAGACAATGGGATAGATGTAATTCAGTTGTTTTGACTTGGATTCTGAATTCAATATCAGAAGAGTTATACTTAGGTCAAGTATACTCCAAGTTAGCATCTGAAGTGTGGAAGGATCTAAAAGAAACTTATAATAAAATTGATGGATCAGTTGTATTTGATCTTCATCTTAAAATCAACTCTTTTAAACAGAATGGTTTAACTGTAGCTGATTATTATCATAAGTTGAATGTTATGTGGAAACAATTAGATCAAATTCTACAACTGCCTTCTTGTACTTGTGATGCTTCAAAAGAATTTAACAACTATAGTCACATGATTAGACTTATGCAGTTTTTAATGGGATTAGATGACTGTTATCAGGGTGTTAGAACCAATTTACTGACAAAGGATACTCTTCCTTCTGTCAAAGAAGCCTTTGCAGTAATATCTAGGGAAGAGTCTCATAGGAACTCTTCAACTGGTTCTAAGACTGGTCAAACAGTTAATTTTGTTTCAAAAGTAAATCAATCTACTGATTTTAATAAGAGAAATGTAAAGGCTAATCCTGCATTAAAATGTACTCACTGTAATAAAAATGGTCATACTATAGATAAATGTTTTGAAATCATAGGGTACCCAACTTGGATGAGATCCAAAGGAAATCCAAGTAAGAAAGCAGTTGTAGCAAATAATTCTGTTAATAGTCCTAATGTCTCTATTCCATCCTTGACTAGTGAACAACTTGCTAAGCTGATGAATTTTTTGAATGAGAAACCTTGTGATGTTGCTCAGAATTGTAATGTTAAAGGTAGTTTGTTCTGTGCATCTTCTGTTAATTCTCACATTTATTGTTTTGTTAGTAGTAATGGGATACTAAAAGGTATTGGGTGGATATGTGATTCAGGAGCAAATGAACATATGGTAAATAATGAAAAACTTTTAAGTGATTTTGTTGATGTCTCTCAACTTAATATAAAAGTTAAACACCCTAATGGCACTTTTGCATTGGTAACTAAAATTGGGACTTTACATTTGGCAGATGGTGTCATACTGCAAGATGTATTGGTTGTTCCTGAATACACTGTTAACCTACTATCTGTTCATAAGTTAGCTAGAGATAACAAGTTGTATATAGGTTTTGATGAACATACTTGTTATATTCAGGATTTGTTAACCAAGAAAACATTGGTGACTGGTAAACAAATGGATGGATTATACATGTGTGGCAATGCTTGTGTGTCTAATAAGGTTGGTTTAGATAATAAAAAAATGTATGACTTGTGGCATGCTAGACTAGGACATCCTTCAGATCCAGTATTAAATGTTTTAAAAACTAAAATAAGTTTAACAAACATAAATAACACTGATCCATGTGAAGTATGTCATAGGGCTAAGCAACACAGGGAACCATTCCCTTTGAGTCAACATAAAACTGTTAAATTAGGAGATATCATTCACCTAGATGTTTGGGGACCTTACAAAGTTCCTGATAGGGATGGTAATAAGTATTTCCTAACTATAGTGGATGATTACACTAGGGCTGTCTGGGTTTGTATGATGAAAACCAAAACTGAAGTTTTTGAATATGTTGTAACTTTTGTAAATATAGTTAATACTCAATTCAAAAGTGAGGTGAAAGTTTTTAGATCTGATAATGGAACTGAGTTTGTTAATAAACAGTTCAAAGAGTTTTGTAACTCAAAAGGTATCATACACCAGACAACCTGTGCATATACACCCCAACAGAATGGGGTGGTTGAGAGAAAACATAGACACTTACTTAATGTTGCTAGGGCTTTGTTATTTCAAAGTTTTTTACCTGTTCGGTTTTGGTCTGAATGTATATTGACTGCTGCTTATTTGATCAATAGGACACCCTCTTCTGTGCTAGCTGGAAAGACCCCCTATGAGTTGATGTATGGTTTTGAGCCTTTCCTTGACCACCTTAGGATATTTGGGTGTCTGTGTTTTTGTACAGTTTTAAATGAGTCAAATAAGTTAGAAAGTAGAAGTGAAAAATGTGTTTTCATAGGCTACTCTTATGAGAAAAAGGGTTATAAAGTCTTTAGCTTAGACAGTAAAACTATATTTTTCTCAAGAGATGTTAAGTTTTTTGAAAATTTTTTTCCTTTTAAAGAAAAAACAGTTTATGATAAATTTGATTCAAATGTTTTTAAACAGGTTACAAATATCAACTTCTTTGACTTCTATGAAGACACAGACTCAGGTATCTTAGGGGTAGATGATCCCAATGATGAGGGAAAGGTTAGTTCTGAACATGGTTCAGAAGATTTAGACTCAGGAACACATTTCACTCAGCAATCAGGTTCTGTAGACAGAACCTCTAAAGGCTTGGCTCATAAGTTACTGCCTAATCAGGCTAACAAAGAGCAGCCGAGTAGGAATAGTCTAGAATCTGATAGGGCAGAGGGTGTGAGTACTAAGGGGGACAACAACTTAGAACCTGAGGGTGATACTGAAAGGCTATCTGAGTCTGTGTTGAGAAAGTCCAATAGAGAGTCTGTTTTTCCTAGAAAATTTTCTGATTTTATAGTAGATGGAAAAGTAAAGTATGGTTTTGAAAAAGTAGTAAACTATTCTAATCTATCACTAGAAAATCAGTGTTTTGCTTCTGTTCTAAATAAAAGTGTAGAACCTAGGAATTATTCAGAAGCTTCTAAGGATCCTAATTGGATCAAAGCCATGAATGAAGAATTAGAGGCTTTACATAGGAACAACACTTGGGATATTGTTGATTTACCCAAGGGTAGAAGTAAAATAGGGTGTAAATGGATTTTTAAAATAAAATACAAAGCAAATGGAGAAATAGAAAGATTTAAAGCTAGATTAGTTGCTAAGGGGTTTAGTCAGAGAGAAGGGATAGACTTTGATGAAACCTTCTCCCCTGTGGTTAAACTTGTGACTATTAGATGTGTTATATCATTGGCTGTTGAACATGATTGGAAGCTGTTTCAGCTTGATATAAATAATGCATTCTTATATGGAGATTTAAAGGAAGATGTTTATATGTCTATTCCTGAAGGATTTACTGATACTACTAATAGTAATAAAGTATGTAAACTGAATAAATCTCTTTATGGGCTAAAGCAAGCCCCTAGGATGTGGAATGCTAAGCTAGTTGCTGCATTGTATGATATTGGGTTTACCCAAAGTAAATTTGATGTTTCTATGTTCACTAAAATTCATGATTCTGTGTTTATAGTTTTATTGGTATATGTTGATGATATTATCATAACTGGCAACTCTTTAGAAGAGATTGAAAAGGTTAAACATTCCATTAAAACTAAATTTCTAATTAAAGATCTTGGTGAACTAAAATATTTTTTAGGCATAGAAGTAATTAGAGATTCTAATGGTCTATGTCTGACTCAGAGAAAGTATTGTTCTGAGTTATTGGCAGAGTATGGATTAACAGGCTGTAAACCTGTGGGAAATCCTATTGAGCCAAGTCATGTTGTTAATAACATGATAGTTAGTGATAATAAACCTCTGATCAATATTACTGGGTATCAACAATTAGTGGGAAAGTTAATATACTTATCTCACACTAGACCAGATATAGCCTATACTGTACATTTTCTCAGTCAATATATGCATAAGCCTTATAAAAGTCATTTAAAAATTGCAATGAGACTGCTTAGATATCTTAAAAGTGCTCCAGGAAAAGGAGTATTTTTTAGTAAATCTGGTAATTATTGCTTAAATGCTTATGCTGATTCAGACTGGGGAAAATGTATAGAGTCTAGGAGGTCTATAACTGGTTTTTGTGTTTACCTGGGTAACAATTTGATTACCTAGAAAAGTAAGAAACAGCCCACTGTTTCTAGATCTTCTGCTGAAGCAGAATTTAGAGCCATGTGTGCTGTTGCTTGTGAAGTTGTCTGGTTAAAAGATTTGTTGAGTGAACTAAATATAGTTGTAAAGCTGCCTGTTGAGCTACATTGTGACAATAGTGCAGCTTTAGCAATAGCTGCTAATCCGGTATTTCATGACAAGACTAAACATTTTGGGATAGATGTGTTTTTCTTACGAGACTTAGTAGCTAATGGTGTTATTAAACCTGTAAAAATAGATTCACAAAAACAGTTGGCAGATGTTTTTACAAAAGGATTGTTAGTTCATCAACATGTTAATGCTTGTAATCAACTTCATTTGTTTGACCCATTTGGTCCAGGAAAATCAAATTGAGGGGGGGGTGTTAAAATTATATACATTTATTATACATATATTTGTTATTAACACACTTTTGGAATTATAGGTTGGGTTGATAGTTGTTCATAATTGGATCTGGATTGACACAAGGTTCGATGGGCTTGGAATGAAGTCTGGATGCTTGGAATGGACTAGCCAGAATGGAGTAGATGCAGCCCGGTAAATGCAGCCCAGTAGGGAGCAGCCCAGGAGAGGCCCAAGATCTGTGTTATTATAACTGAGAGGATTGCCAACCTGGCAATCCCCATACCATATTCGGTGCCTATTAGACGGACGAGATCATATGAGAGTGTGTTTGTTATATCTGATCTAACGGTGGTAATAGGCTCGGGTGTGTTTCTTCCCGAGCCTATATTCGGCTATATAAGGAGAGCTCATTCTCAGTCTCAAAGTTTAGCTCTCATTATCTGGTTTTATCTCTTGTTCGTCACTCTCACAGTCTAGAACGATTAGGGTTTGGTCTGCTCTTATTCATCTCAATAAGAGCTTAGATCTTTGTAGTCCAGTCTTGTTCTTGTTTACAGTGTTGTATTCTATAGATTGTTTAGAGTGTATTATTGATTCATTGAGTCTGTATTAGATACTTAGATTCAGAAGTTCTTGAATAAAGTTTTCTGTTGTTCTTTGTCTATTGTCTCTGAATCCATTCCTGTTGACAATCTTGGTCAAGTTGGGGCATGGTGACTATCGTCAATTAACGCAAGTATCGACAAGTTAAATATGTATCATATCCACGGGTAGTGCGATGAACATAATATATCTTGTTTGGTTGTGAAGGTGAAGTCCAAATTGTGAGTTTGACTATAAAAGTAATATAAGGTAAATTGGGAATCTAATTGGAAGACAAAAAATATAACCTAATTTTTTGTAAAAATACGACACAGGCAATCACATACTCAAAAGTTAAATGATTACATGCTAACGGTTGCACTAATTGTTGTGATTCATATTACATAAACTTAACCATACTGATTGTGTTCTACCCAAGAATATTACTCAATTGATGATTCGGCTCACAGTAAGCTAATCTTGTATTTGAATTCGATAACAACATAACAAAAGTAAGTGACATAACATTCATCTCAAAGCCAATTCAACATTCAGTATAACTAATTATACCAAAGTTCAATCAATCATAGAAAACAAACAAAACCTAGCTAGTCACGGTTGTGATCACAGTATCACATAAACCCTATTCAAACAATATGTTGATTACACGAGACCAATATGAGATGAATAAATGGGTCGAGATGAAGAATTAGAAACTCAACAACCTAATATATGTAATCAAACTTTTGTTAATAATACAGGACCATCTTGTATCTACGTAAAAGGAAAGTGTTTTTAGCCTTTAGATGTTGAAACCAAAGCTCCCAAAATGGGCCTAAATGATTATATGTTACTCAACCGACTGAATATTTCTCCATTTTATGCGCATCATAAAAAGTAAGTATTCCCCGATGCAGTGGAGTCAAATGTCATTTTACGTGACCAAAATGGCGAAACCCAATTTTAAGGCAAACCTACTTTTTGCTGTGGTCCAAAATGAAGTGGTAGTCACTAGTCAAAAGAAATCTTTAAACCCCGACATACGTAATTGTAAGTAGGGAATTATTATTATTATTATTATTATTATTATTATTATTATTATTATTATTATTATTATTATTATTATTATTATTATTATTATTATTAATGTTAATTATATTTTAATAAAAAAGGCGAATTACATAAGGATATCAGGTAGGTGGCAACAAGCTGCGTCGGCACTCCTTTCTGGATAGATAACCATAATCTACTGAAAACAAATCCTCGTCTCTGGGAGTCAAGCAGTTGTTGTGGACCACTCGTTGGACTGTTGTCAGGAACCTGATCGCCTCATCGCACGCTTTAGCGTGCTTTGCCACCGTGTTCGACTCTGCCCTAAGGATCGCTTGCCCAGCCACTAACCCTTTATCCCTAAATCCCGCTGAAGGAGACACACCCGTAAGGTCCATGCAAGCGTGTTTCCCACATTCCCAACCAAACACTAGCAGGTCAGTCGGACGTAAAGTGGACCTCCTTTCTTTTGGGTCTATAATAAAGTTAACTGTGGCCTCTTTCTTTGTCGAGATCCCTACTCGTCTAAGAATATCCCTTAAAACGTCTAAAACAAAATCGTGTATGTACTTAAACCCCGGTAATAGACGCATGCTCCCCAAATTTATCCAAACACGCTTTAAGACAAACCGGACATGTTTCGTCATCCGAGAAAATGGGGATCATCAAATGATATTTAAGGATTGTCTTATATTCCACCGCTGACATCCGTTGCCCCAGTCCTTCGATAGGGATAACAGTTAGGAAATCTTGGGCATGGGGCCTTTGTAAGCATTCCATGACGGCTTTTCTGAAGTGGGGTGAAGCATAAATCTTCTCCAAGACTTCGTGCGATTTGACAATAAAGAGCATTCACAAAGGTTTTCTGTTGCTTTTTGGGGGCAGTGTCTTTATTTGAGAAACTGCCAAGATTAAAGTCAGGAAGATACTCATGCAGGCATTCAAAAGTGCAAACGTAATCCGAATCTGTGTTATCAACCCCATTGTTACGTAAAATATTGCCTTGCAACCCCCACGATTGAGATCTGGACGCCACAAAGGAATAAGTGACCATATCCCGAGCCAAGAGAAGACCCAACCCACCATGCCACATCGGTAAGGTTGCAACTTGCCACTGGAGGTCCCCAAATTATTCACCCCCCCCCCCCCCACACACACACACACACTCAATAACAAACTACAATATCTTCAATAGCCTTCCGGATGCCTTTATCAAAACATGAGACAACACTGCCTACAAAGGGGTTGGCATGTTCATAAGCCGTAAAGTAACTTTGCAACCCCCACAAACTACAATATCATTATTATTATTATTATTATTATTATTATTATTATTATTTATTTAATTCTTTCTATAATTATTTGTTTCTCCAACTTCTTTATTAAATAATAATGATAATGATTTTTATAACTCTTTTTATAAAATGTTTTTTATTTCTAAGAAATGTTAGGTTTGCTTGTAAAACATTTTTTATAAATGGAATATTTTATATCATTATTCAACCCACGTAATATGTATTATATCGCTTTTATAAGAAATATTTATCGATATATGAATCATATTGTTTTTATTATCCAACCCATGTAAATCACAAGGTTATAACCTAATTAACTATGTATTAATTAATTTAGAATGCCATGAATAGTTAATGGCAATCATGTAATTTCTTTGTTTTTCCGAGAGTATTGTACTACTATTGTTTATACACTTTAAATATTATTTTGGGCTTTTTGAATGGTTTGATATCTATTTAAATTTTAATTTTATATATATTAATTTAGGATTGAGTTAATAGCCAAAATCGTTCCTGAGGTTTGGTCACTTTTGCCACTTCAGTTAAAAACCTAAATCTTTTATATCTTGGTCCTTTAGTTTTATTTTTCTTGCCAAATTCGTCCCTGACAACGTTTGGGTTTTGGACTGAAGTGGCAAAAGTGACCAAACCTCAGGGACGAATTTAGCAAAACCCAAACCTTTTTCAGGGACGAATTTGGCAAAAAATAAAGTAAAACCGAGGACTCAGATGTAAAAGGTTTGGGTTTTGGACTGAAGTGGCAAAAGTGACTAAACCTCATGAACGATTTTGGCTATTAACTCTTTAGGATTGCATGAATAGTGTCACTCCCTCCTCATTGGTTGAGAGAGGCGGTGGCCATTATTATTATTATTTTTTTACAGCTTTATTTAATAATATATATCGTTGGTTTCATTTTAAAACACAAGTTGTATTGGTGGTGGAGTGGTTTGTGGTGAAGTTCTCTTACCCAAGGTCACAGCTACGATCCTGGTGGAGGGAATTTATTTATTTTTTTCATTTTAACAGTTTTACTTAATAATAAATACAATTGGTTTCGTATTAAAACATCAATTGTGTTAGTGGTATAGTGGTTTGAGATCCATTTTGTTAAACACAAATGGGTTTGGTGGTGTAGTGGTATGAAATACATTTTTTCAATAGGAGGTCTTAGGTTCGAGACCAGACGGTCGTGGTTAATTTGTTTTTTTAATTTAAACAGCCTTATTTGATGTTATTAATCAGTTTTGCGCATACAGCAACCGAGTAAAGAAAAAATTCAAGATGAAGCAGAAATCACCGTGACGCTTCGCAACGCACGCGGTAAAAATCCTAGTTTTCATTATAATGAAGTGATAGTTTTATTATAGATAATGCCAACTTTTCTGTATTAATGATGAACTGTACACGATCCATATACTTATGATGGATAAGGGGATATTTAAGAATGATCATTTGTTTATCTTATTAACTAGCTGTAGATAAATGATATAAAGTTATATACTTTAAATTATTTATCATAACTTAAAATAATAAATAAACTTATAGAAGTCATATAACGATAACCCTATTCCGGAGAAGTTACAAGGTCGTATTACGAAGTTTTATGTTTCAAATCTTCCAGACAAGTGTAGCGGTAAAGATCTTGCGGAGTATACAAGACCACTGGGTGAGATTTATGATCTGTATGTTGCTAGAAAGCGTGACAAGTTCGGGAATCGCTTCGGTTTTATTTCTTTCCTGGATGTGAAGGATGCGTCGGAGATGGCCAGGCTTCTGAGTAGGGTGAAGATGGGAGACTATGGGTTAAAGGCTAACATGGCTAGGTTTGTATATGAAGATGGAGAGATAGGGTCGAAACCTTCTGTGAACTTGAAATCGGAGAAGACGGAGATGCATGGTGGGACTAGGGGTGATGGTATGCATGGGGAAGCCAGACAGTACTCAACGTTCGTTCCGGGGGGTAAGTCTTTCCATGAGACTTTGACTGGCCGGAAAACTGAAGTTTATGGAGGGAAGTCGGTAACCATCGATGATGAAGTGGTGGCTTACAAGAACATTCATGGTAGTGCTCTGGTCATGCGTATGATAGATCTGGATGCATTAAAAAGCATCCATATTGTCCTGAGAGACATGGATGTGGGGGACTGTAAGGTGCAATATCTGGGAGGTTTGTCGGTGTTGGTTACGTTCGAGAATAAGGAGGAAGCCGGTAAAGCTCTTCTGGAAGCTAAGGAGGTGTTAGGGAGGTTCTCAGGAATATGGGTCTGGGAAGGGCAATCGTTTGCTTTCGAACGACTGGCCTGGATCAAAGTGAAAGGTTTACCGATCCAGCTTCTTCATTCATCGGTTACGGATAAGATTGGGCAATTGTTTGGAAGAATCATTCACAAACCGCCGCGATCGGAGAACGATGGTGATCTGTCTTATGACTATGTTGGCCTCCTGGTTGATGACGTCCGGAAGATAGCGGAAGAAGTTACGGTATCTTGGAGAGGTAGAAAATTTAAAGTTTGGGTGGAAGAGGAGGTTGGTGACTGGGTGCCGGGCTTTTACGAAGATAAAAGAGACGATGATGCTAATGACGACAGCGATGAGGAAAGTTCAAAAGAAACTGAGGTTGATGATATGGAGGAGGAAGACTTTGTGGAGGTGGATGAGAATGTCGCCGGTAACGCTAAAGTGGACGGAATTCTTTCCGGCAACGTGGTTAATGGTATTAATGAGGGTGCGCAATCTGAGGAGAAGATTATTGATGTTTCCTTAAATGAGACATTCCATTTGGAAAGTCTTAATGAGGGGGATTTTGTTCCAGCAAATAGGTTTGATTTTGAAAAGATTGTTGCGGATTGTGTGGGGCCAGAGGAGGTCAACTCCAAAGTCAATAAACGTAAAAAGAAACAAGGGGTAATTAAGAAAGTGGATTTTAGTGTAGGGGAATATTCTAGCAGTTTGGAAAAGTCTAAGGTTAACAAGAGGCCCAAAGGAGATGGCCCAGATGAGGTGTTGGGCCAGGAGGATGGTGGGCCACATGGGGCGGATGTTGATGATGGGCCGTCTGATCTTAATAAGAACGTTTCTTTTAATCAGCCCATTTTTGAAGAGTTATTACCGAATCCAAAGTTAGTTCCACTATCCTCTGTTTCTTGTGAGCAGGAGCATCAGATGAGAGATGAAGGGGACCCTTCCACTTCTCAGGGGAAGGAGACAGAGGTGGACGCTACGGTTCGGGTAGGTAATCTTTTGGGGGCCGACCTGGTCAACCACAGAGGCTTAATCATGGAAGCTTTACAAGGTGAAGGTTTACAGGTAGGTAACCCATGAATCTTCTATCAATTAACATTAGGGGGTTGAGGTCTGTGGGTAAGGCAGGTTGGATTAAGGGGATTCGTAAGAGGTTTGGAGTTGATTTTTTGGGGATTCAAGAAACCAAGGTTTCGGGAGTCGAGTTGCGTGAGTTATTGTCTTTCTGGGGTGATGGGGGGTTAGCGTTTGAATCGGTGGACGCTATAGGGCTTTCGGGTGGGTTGGTTACTGTGTGGAATCCGAAGGTATTTTCTATGACTTCGGTGACCAAGCACAGGAATTTTCTAGCTGTTTCGGGGGTTCTGTTGGCTGAAGGTTTGGTTGTGAATTTGGTTAACATTTATGCTCCTCAAAGATGTCAGGCTAAAAGATGTTTGTGGGCTGAGTTGGGCAGGTTTATAAGGGGGTGTAGTGGTATGTTTGTTTTGATGGGTGATTTTAATGTGGTCCGCTTTCCTGAGGAGCGCCGAAACTCAATTTTTAATCAGGTGGAGGCAGACGATTTTAACCACTTTATTGATGATATGGGCTTGAATGAGTATTTTATGAGGGGTTTTAAGTTTACTTTTCTGGCTGGGAAAGGGAATGAACACAAGTTGAGCAAGATCGACAGAATTTTGGTTTGTCAGAGTTTTTTCAATAAATGGCCTACGGCTTGTTTGAGGGCTCTCAATCGGGAACTCTCAGATCATTGTCCGCTTCTGTTATCGGTGGTGGATGTGAACTACGGTCCAAAGCCGTTTAGATGGTTTAATTCGTGGTTATGTAGGGAGGATTGCGAGGAGGTGGTGGTAAAAACCTTATCTACGGATGTTTTTGAAGGCGCTCCAGATATGGTTCTTAATGCGAAATTTAAACGGCTTAGGCAAGTTTTAAAAGAGTGGTGGGAGGGTGTTAAAAATAAAGAAGGTGAAGAAATGAATACTTTGAAAGCAGACATGGATCGTATGGAAAGAATTATGGAGGAACGGGAGTTGGAGGAAGAAGAAACTTGGGTTTGGGAAGAATGCCGGAAGGGGGTGGATCATTTTAACTTGTGCGGGAACAGGGATTTGAAACAAAAATCTAGGGTTAGGTGGGCGATAGATGGGGATGAAAATTCGGCCTTCTTTCATAGGGCCGTGAATGGGCGGAAAGCGTCTAACGCTATACCGGGTTTGCTTGTTGATGGCGCCTGGGTTCATAAGCCAGCGATGGTGAAACTGCATGTGCTGCAACATTTCAGAAAACATTTTGAAGAAGCAGTGAAGAGGCGGCCAGAAATTCGGTGCAGTAACATTAAGTCTATTGATGTTGGTGTGCGCGATGGGCTGGTTGTGAGGTTCACAAAAGACGAAATTAAAGAAGCGGTATTTGATTGTGGTTCTGATCGTGCTCCGGGTCCAGACGGATTCAACTTTCGTTTTGTCAAACATTTCTGGAACTTGCTGGAAGCCGATTTTCTGAAGGTTTTTGAGAATTTTTATGACTCTGGTGTTATTAGTAGAGGTTGTAGTTCGTCGTTTATCACTTTGATTCCGAAGACCAAAAACCCGGTTAGTTTGATGGAATACCGCCCTATCAATTTGGTGGGGATAGTGAGTAAAATCATATCTAAGGTGTTAGCGCTTAGAATGCGAAAGGTGGTGGATGCGATTATCTCGAACACCCAAACAGCCTTCATAAGTGGGAGGTTCATCCTTGATGGTCCGTTAATCTTGAATGAATCGATTGGGTGGCTTAAGAAGACCGGGAGGAAGGCGTTTTTGTTGAAGTTAGATTTCGAAAAGGCTTATGATAACGTGAATTGGGAGTTCTTGCTTTCGACCCTCCGTCAAATGGGCTTTCCTGATAGGTGGTGCAGTTGGGTGAAAGGTGTTTTAGAATCGGCGCGTTCGGCTATTCTAGTTAATGGGTCTCCCACATTTGAATTTAATTGTCATAAAGGGGTTAGACAAGGAGACCCATTATCTCCTTTCTTATTCCTAGTGGTGATGGAGGTTCTACATTGTATGTTAGAGAAGGCCGTGGAGCTGGGGGAATTCAAAGGGATTCATGTGGGAAGGGAGTCTTTGACTATTTCTCACTTGTTATATGCGGATGATGCCATCATCATTGGGGAATGGTCGAAAGATAATATTGATAGCGTGGCTCGTGTCCTTCGGGTTTTTCATGTGTGTTCGGGTCTCAAAATCAATATTCATAAATCATATTTATTTGGTGTGGGGGTTCAAGGCCGGGAGGTGGAGATGATGGCTTCTTCCTTAGGTTGTCGGATGGGGGATCTTCCGTTCGACTACTTGGGGATTCGGGTTGGGGCTAACATGAACCGTATTTGTCACTGGGACCCGGTAATTGAGACAGTTAAAAACCGTCTTGCTTCGTGGAAGGCAAACACGCTATCCATGGGTGGTAGACTAACGTTAATTAAGTCCGTCCTTGCTAGTCTTCCCATCTATTATCTGTCGTTGTTCAAAGCGCCGGTGAGTGTGGTTGAATCCTTGGAAAGATTAATGAGGAATTTCTTATGGTCCGGGGTGGGGGATTCTAACAAGATGCATTGGGTTTCTTGGGAGATTATTACTACCCCGAAGAAGCTTGGTGGGTTGGGTATTTTGCGGCTTGACGAGGTGAATTTATCGCTCCTTGCGAAATGGGCTTGGAGATTTAAAACTGGGGATGGCACGGTTTGGAGGAGGGTGATTGAGGCCATTCATGGTAGGAGAGGGTGTTGGAGCTTTCTTCCTATTTGCCGTGCTATCCCTGGTTGTTGGAAGGTGATTGTGAACCTCTTACAGTCCGCTAAAGTGGAGGACAAACCGGTGAGTTCTTTATTCAGAGATAGACTGGGTTGTGGTGATTCCATCCGGTTCTGGTTGGACCTTTGGGTTGGGGATACTATTCTTAAGGATCGATGGCCTACGTTGTTTATGAAGGAGTCTAATAAAAAATGTTTGGTTTCGGATAAGTTGGTGGTGGCTGCTGATTCCGTTTCAGTTAGAGCGGAAGGCTTTAGGTCTTTGAGATCGGTTGAGGAAATTTCCGAATTTCAAGACTTAGAGCGTCTTTTGCAGGGAGTTAGGCCAAAGGGCTTGGGGGATAGATGGGAGTGGGTCATCAATCCTGAAGAAGGATTCTCAGTTAAGGGATTGCGCAGCATGCTTGGTAGTTTCAGGCCGGTTGCAGGAGCTGGGACGCTGACTAAGGCTTTCAAATGGGAGGGGTGGGTTCCTTCTAAAGTGTGTCTGCTGGTTTGGAGAGTAGCGCGAGGTAGAGTCCCTACTCGGGTGGCTCTAGCTCGTAGAGGTATCGATATTCAGGATGTTTCTTGTCCCCTTTGTGGCTGTGCGAGTGAGGATGTCAAGCATCTCTGGATTGACTGCAGCTTTTCGTATGAGATTTGGTACAGGATTTGCAGGTGGTGTAAAGTGGATCCGTTTTATGCTTTTGATTATGAAGATGTGCTGTGGATTTACAAGAACGCGCATGCGGGCAAGTGGAGGAAAAAGATTATCCGGGGCATTATCATGATAACTACTTGGGCAATTTGGAATGCTAGAAACGCTAAGGTTTTTAACAATAAAACCATAAAGACTTTGGAAGTGGTGACGGAAGTCAAAACCAAAGCGTTCTTTTGGTTGAAATATAGATCTAGATATAAAGATATTATTTGGAATAATTGGGTCAAAGACCCGTTGTATATGTTGGTGTAGCTTGGCGGGTCTGCTTTTAGCCCTTGCCGTTTTTTAATGAAAGTTATTGTTCAAAAAAAAAATATAACGATAAAATTAAAAGAGTTTTGAAACACGATGATATAAAGTTATATACTTTAAATTATTTATCATAACTTAGAAGGTGTTTGGAATTGCGTTTTGAATCTGATTTTTATATTATTGCGTTTTGAAAACGCGGATAATCAGTGTTTAGTGTTTGGATTGTGTTTTGAAACCGCAGATAATCAGTTTTTTAAGATACCAAAACGCAATAATCTATAAACAGTTCCACCCCTGGTTTTCCAAAACGCATAATCTGTTTTAAATAATCAATCCCAAACACCCCCTTAAATTATTTATCAAGTAAAACAGTTTTGAAAAGAAATAAGAGAAAAGAAACACATTAAAATTAAAAACAGATATAAATAAAAGATTGGACTATTGGAGCGTGGTCGTAATCATTGAAACACGATGCTATATATCCCTTTGCATCTTTCCAAATTGACCAACTTTTTAACAAGAAAACTCACCTTTACAATAAGAAAACGACAACACTCTTTTGGAAACAATCCATTTCGATGATCTATGATTCCAAATTATATTGTGTTGTGTTAAAAAAACGACTATGGTTTATTTTTGGAAGTTAGTGATTTCAATTTTTGGTAATGTACTCTAGATATATGATGTTGCTGTGAATTGTTAGTGATGATTTTTGTTGTTTTATCATAAGACGAAATCTGAATGATATTATATATTATACAAACTAGTATTAAGCCCCCTCGCGTTGCGATGGGGGCGTAAAACCGTGGCAAGTAGCATCGATACCATACCATCGTTAACGGCCAACACTGGAAAACCTCGTAAAACAAAAGGAAAAATGAAAAATAATCCGAACGAAAGTAAACGCAAAATATTAAACTATGCATGCCGGTATGACGTGTTAATACGCAAAAGAATAGACCAAAATGTAAAAACATGAAAAAAGGGTCGAGCTTAAATGCAAAAGATGAAAATTTTTAGGATTAAAACTTGAAAAGGTATGACATACAAAACATGTTTTGAGATACAAAGTGTAATACATAACAAAATTGCAAACTCTTTTTCTTACCGTTAATCAAATTAATTTAAAAGGAACAAAATTTAAGGCACACAAAGGCAGTCTATATTCTTAAACAAACTATTTAAAAATATTTAACTGGAAGCTGCAACACCCTTTTAAGAAGAAATAAACTTTACATTTACTTTTTTATAGTTCTCTTATTTTAAAATAGTAGTTCTAAGAAATATTAATGAAAGTCTTGCATTTTGATTCAAATTTTCTAACTACAGCCCATCAACCATCATCTTCCACCCCATCCTCTCTCCATCCCTTTATACTGTGAAAGGACCCGCTCCCTTCTCTCTACATAGCCCATCCCAAACCCAAGACACATAATAACTCCACCACAACAAAACCAGCCAACGCGGTCGTCAATACGACTAAACAACCTAGTCGTCGCCACTATAGCACCACTACATAACTGTCGTTGTCTACATCTCTCTCATCTCACCATCTCTCTGCCAACATCAACGGGAAACCCCCACAACCACCATTGCTGAAAATCCTCGTCTACCGACCACCATCTGTTGTCTCTCTAGTTGCGTCTCTCTCTCTCTCTCTCTCTCTCTCTCTATATATATATATATATGTGTGTGTGTGTGTGTTCATATAACGTCAACCGATCACCACCGGTGCTGCCAACACCTAAAAAACAACCCACAAAACAAACTAACAAACTGACCCCGAAATCATTGGCGGCAGGGATGGACGGTCTTGATTCTTAGAGAGAAAGAAGTGAGTCGGTGTGAGAGAGAATCAGAGAATGAAGACAAATATAAATAAGGGAGTGAGTGGGGGTACAACCCATAAAGCTAAGTGGATAACCCCCCTATGCATAAAACATCCATTAAGCATGTTGTACAACCCCTTGAAGCATATATCATTTGTAATTTAATATACTATATAATACCAACTTGACGGCAACCCTAACTTCCGTTAACTTCAATTAAATGATATACCGGCGTTATGCCCAACCATTTCTCCGTCAGTTTGCTTTCAAGAATGTTTGAAACCGTCGCCACCGCACTTCATCTACACATCATCATCATATGAATTACCCCTCAACAACCACTTCATCCAAAACCAAATCCCCAATTCCATTAACATCCCCAAATCATTCTCAATCCTCCAAACTCTATGTCGAAATCCAGGCACTAGCCGCCACGTTCAATCGATTCAAGCAATTTGGCTCCTCCATGTTCGCATGTTTTCTCCCATTCTTGAATCGCAATCATTAGGGTAACAAATTCGAAATATCATCTCAAAGTTTGTTTACTATTATTGATATACTTGAAACCAACGAAATTAATCAATCGGCGCTCTCGGTATAAACAGATTATCAACATCCAATTTTTGTCGTGTATAATCGATTCATCTTATTGCATTTCAAGCAAAGTCACATCTGTACACTCTGCAATTGCTACTGAAATTGATCTCTGTGAATTTCTAAGCATCAAATTGATTCTATTGCGAATCAAAGTTTCAAATCGCGACCACTAGTAATTTATTCGGATCTGTGATTGAAATTTGTTTCATTCCAAAATATTGTTTACTATATATTCTCCTTTCAATATGTTGATTTGATTGTGTTTTGTAATTCTCTTCCATGTTAGCCTTTGTGTTTATTTGATTTAGTTTTGTTGTTGTTATAGTATTGACATGTTTATTGTTAATCAAAGAATTCTACTATCCATGAGTGTAATTTGAAATTTGCAAAAGATGTGTTCTGCATATATATGTATTCTATGGACATATCAATCTACGCCTACCAAAACTAATGGGTCGGGTATTGTAACTGGTCATATTTCTCTCGGATGATGATGATTAGCATATTCAAGAAGGCTTCAATTTGGTTTGTCTTTTGAAAAGCTACATCATATTCTGACATCTTGAACATCATTTTAAGATTAAGCATATTAATAATATCTTAACATAAATGTAGTAATATGCAGATTGCTAGATCTATTCAACTTGGTTTGCAAAAGAAGTTTATGTTTTATCTGAACTTATGCCTAGCAAAACTGATGGGTCGTGTTGACTAACAGGTCATGTTGGTCTCGGGTGAGGTTTGGCATATTTAAGAAGGCTTCAATTTGGTTTCACTTTGAAAAAGCCACATCATATGAAAGCACCTTGTACAATCATTTTTAGATTTAGCATACAAATAATTCCTTTATAATGATGTAGTAATATGCGGATTGCTAGATGTAGAGAAAAACAATGCGTTTTTACCACTGACGGGTCGGATCAATTAACAGGACACATTTTTTGGGCGAGGATTGACAGATTTAAGAAGGGTTCCAATCTTGCCATTTATCATGTATTTCTAATTTGAGTTTTAATCAGATTGATTTTTTTTGGAGGTACATTGCCTTCCTTTCTGCCTTGGGAGCCATTGGGAGTATGGGTAAGAACACCTTCATGAGGCGCTCACTTGCCATCCATGCTCGCATGCCGGAAAGCCTGCATTTGTTGGCGCAATTCCTCATATTGTTGGGAAGGTTGGGTTAGTCTTGATTGCTTGTGATTCAGAGAAAGTGAGTAAAACGGTTGCGGGATATAACTTGCAACCGCTTGTGTGTTCTTTGATGGATATTGGGATGTGTTCTCTGTGGTAATGGTTGCTGGGTTTCGTTTGAATTTAATAGTAAGTAAATGAAGTGGTTTTTTAAAGGTTTAAGGGGAATTTGCAGAATAAGAAGATGGTTGAATAAGAGTGTGGCTGGCTGTAAATGTAAATAAATATTTTAAAACTATTGCCGTTAAGAAAATTATATTGCAAATCAGCTGATTCAGTTTTTATTAGGTTTTTTCATTATTTATAATAATATGAGTTATTGTGTTTATAAAATGTTTGCTGCACGGTTTGGTTTGAATCTGAGAATGTTTCTACTTTTGATACTCGAAATGTGATTTTCATACTGATAACGGTTATTATTGGGCTAACTTTGATAGTATGTATACCAAGATAAGTACACTAAGCATTATGGAAACAAAATGAATAGAATGTTTCGCAAAAAAACAAAAAATTTTCCGCAACTAATGATACTAGGTCATTCATAATCAACATCCCGCTGCAACGCGCGGGTTGGCGTCAACTTGTTTAAAACATACGTCAATGGTTAAGGCACACGTAGTATGTCGAAATTCTTTTTTGTGTTTTGGGGTCATATCATCATATGAAGGTTAGAATTTTTATATTTATTTGGATGTTTTGTTATTACTTTTTTAAAATATAACGAGTGAAGATACGACACCCTAGTTACTTTAATTTTTTGGTAGTTTCATTAAACCATACATAATGATTAATGCCCCCATAAGGAACATTTTTTGCCACATCAGCATCATAACGTCATTTCCAACAATGTGTAATGGTTAATGTCTCTTAATGCTCTTTCTTTTCATATTTTCCCCCCTCTTTAAGCGTTAGACTAGAAATGTCCATCCTTCTTGATAACACCTAGAGGGACGGTGGTAGGAGCGTTATAAAGCACATTTATATACCTGTAATGCCCATTACGTATATATGGTCTTAGAATTTATTGATTCTTAAAGTTGACACTTGAAACTTGTCTAGGGTTTCTCAAAAGTATATTTTGCTCTTAGACCCTCCGTAGTGGGGCTCCATATTGGTGAAAAAAAAATAGCGCCCCCCAACACCGAAACAGGGGGCTCTATTTTACAAAAAACAAGTTTGGCTCTATAATAATAGCGCCGGGTGTTTTCTTCCCCCTCCAATCATCATTTGCCACATCATTCTCTCTCTCTATTTTATTATTTTTTTAATATAAAAGATATAATAAAATATTAATAGGGGCTTTATAAATAAAGCCCCACCATTACACCCTTTTTTCAGCCCCACTACGCATGGTCTTATTGTTTAGCAATCTCTATATATAACGACCCGATAATATATTGACTTAAATGTGAAAGAAAACATTAGTAGTCTTTTAGAATTTTGAAAACGCATTCAAACAAGCACAATAGTTCTTTTGAGCGTCTTCCATAGATATATCATGAAAGAGATGGTGGATGATCAGTGTTGACCCGTAAAAAATAACTACTAACTACTTTATCTAGAGTGAATTTACCACACCTCCCATTCACAAATAATAATAATAGTAATTATTGAGTTTATTCAGTGTTGCGTTTTATAATTTTGATAAATAAAAAAAATATGAGTTACGATATAATAACGAAAAAAATATACTTTAACTAATAATATACTTATTTTTAATAGGCCTCTTTTGGTGGCCTTGTCGAAAACAACTAGCAATCTGAAAGCGAATTGCGTGATGTAAGATTAACATCAACTTTAACCTTTTTTCTATTCCTTTGACAACCTTTTTAGAGTTGTTTCAAGTTTTCCACTAATATAAATAAAGAATTAAAAAAGCAACTTCCTTTTTAGAATCACAAACGTTTCTTAAAATTGTCCATATATATATTAATAAATTTTAGTTTATGACGGAGTTGTCTAATGAGCAAGCTGAGCCGAGTCACTTTGACTTGGCTCAAGATTAAACAAGTCAATTTGGCTTGATTTAATAACGTTAATTTAGCTTGACTTAATAACTTTTTAACGAAAGAAAAGTTAAGTTTAAACTGAGTTTTGAAAGCTCAAGCAAGCTAGGTTTTTTTTTCATAAAACTTTAAAATTTTGTATTTTCACAATGATGGTGGATATGTCGATTACGATTTTTCACCTACTTAATTTGAGAGAACTCATTTCAGCTAAAAAAATTGTGTCAAAATATATCTCAGCCAATTCTGCTCAACTTGAACATTATATGAGTTAATTTTATTCGAGCTTTTTCATGCCAATTTTTAACGAGATTCAAAACACAGGCTATTTGAATTTGGCTGGTTATAGATTTTGGTATTCGGTCAAAATTATCAATAATTTTTTCGACAAACCTAATAAAAAAAACATAGACAAACCCTACTAAAAAACAAAAAAACCAAAGTTGCATAAAAAGCCAACTTCTTTAGTGAAGTGCACCGTTCACTTTCATTTCTATATTACTAAGACATGTGTATTTAATTTACAATTTCATTTAAGTTTAGAGCATCATAATGATAAGTGTGGTTTGAAATTCAAATCGTCACATTTTCTGTCATAGCATTTTAAACCTTCACCTTATTATCTACCCCATCATCTACTTTTCTTTTTTATTTAAACTATATCTATTTTATATACTCTATTTTTAATCAAATGTTTCAAACATACTAAAGTTGGATTGAGTGTTAAAGATAGAGTTAAAGTGTCTAAATTTGATCGGATGTCGAGATCCGGTCAAAGATAGAGTTAAAGGTGTTTCCTTAGTACCCTTATGTGACACCAGTCAACGATCCAGGTCAACATCCGTACGCATTTTACTTATTATTGTCATTTCCTGTGTATATTAGACATTTTTTTGCACACATTATAGCCCCCCCCCCCCCCCCCCCAGTCTAGTAAAGCTTGAGTTATTATAGAAATGCAATAGATAATTTGTTTACCCATACAACACCCGAAATATACAATACAATTTGAGTTCAACAATCAAGCCAATCACACACTCAACAAAGAGCAACCGGATGCCCGAATACCACACAGGAACAAAACAACAATACACGTGACAACATTTAAGTGGGAAACTATACAATTCCACTCTAAATCCAAACAAATTCTCAATGTGTCCTTTAAGGATAACATACAAGAATCATGGAACATTTTCTGGAACACAAATGTATATTGACATGAATTAATATTACACAACAACACATGTTTATCACCAATTAACATATGCTATAACATTGTGGTGAATAATATTGTTACAACTACTCATGATAATCAACACACTAAGTCGAACATATGTAAATATTGTCACTTGAGTAGATATTCCTATATCAAAGGTGACTAGAGGTTATCAAAGCAAATCGTATATGTGTATATATATGTGTGTGTGTGTGTAATCGGCCATATCTACAAACATATATATACACAACACATCAATATAGATGCCTAGCTTACAAAAACCATGTGTTGGTGTACCTATAATCGGCCATCTATATCTATTCATGTCTACGATTCCATACCAGTTCCCACATCAAATAATAAGTTAAACAAATTATATTGTACAACCAAATAAGATCACATGTGAAAAAAACTACACAATGAAGCTATGCACACACACACGCGCGTATGCATACACACATAATGCTAGTCCTATCTTGCTAATTCACCAAAATAGCCATTCTAAACATACAACCATAGAAGATCTATTACCCTATTTGGAAGCCAACAAACTCTTTCCTTCCTTGCTTCCTCATTTCGGCCGAACACCACCACAAGCAATCCACCTTGATTCTTGTTCTTGTCCCTATATTGCATGCATGTTATATAAGACAATTTCCCAACTAATTCAATTTATACCTTTTTAGATTAGTGCCAAGAACAAACCACCATCCAAAGCTTGATTTTAACCCAAAACAACGAGGCTTCTCTTGAACCTATGCCTCGCCCGAAACAAGCAAACCAAACACCATGACAAGTCACTTTCAAAAGAATGTCCAAATCTTGCACAAAGATAGGGTATGACAACTATCACAAACACACCATGACAAGTCACTTTCAAAAGAATGTCAAAATCTTACACATGTTTATCACCAATTAACATATCAAGAATGCTCAAAGTGAGGCCTTGAAAGATGATAATATCAAAACTGAAAGAATGTTGGGCACGAGGAAAGTACTTACCTAAGGAACAGATGAAATCCTACAATTTCATCAGAGAATCTAGATCCCCAAATTTGGAAATATCCAAGGTAAAGTATTGTACGAGCCTGTAAGTCCAAATACACTATACCTCCTAGAGCAAGCAACATGTACAAAAACATTCAAGATTGGTATTTTTAGCTATGAAGAGAGCTATAGCCCAGTACGTTAAGATATGTCTCACATGTTTGTAGGTTAAGATTGAACATCAAAAACCAGTCAACTGAAACAATTGGAGATGCCCTCATATAAATGGGACAGAGTGACAATGGATTTTGTCACGAACTCCCAAAAAACACAAAAAAAGGTGCAATGTTATTGGTCGTGGTCGACAAGCTAACCAAGTCTACACATTTTTCTACGTATATGCGAGAGTTATCCAATAGAAAAGCTAGCTAAGATATATATGGATGAAATCGTAAGTAAACACATATCCATTATCTCTGATAGAGATAACCAATTTACATCCAGGTTTTGAATTTTTTTTTTTGAAAGAACTTGGAACCAAGATCAATCTAAGCATGGCATACATCCTCAAGAAGATGGTCAGAGTAGACGAACAATTCAGACTCCAGATATGTTACGTGCTTGCGCAATTGATTTTGGAGGTAGGGGGATTATCATTTGCCTTTGATTGAATTTTTATACAACAACAACTACTACCACTCTTGATTTATTGGACAAAAGTAGGGGATGATTACTAGACTAAACTGGAAATAATCTTGAGAACTACTGACAAAATCCAGTATATACGACAACGATTAAAGGCTGCACAAGACAGACAAAAAAGTTACGCTGATAATAGAAGGAGGGCTTTGGAATTCCAAATCGGAGATTATGTAATGCTAAAGGTCTCACAATGAGTGATGATATTTGGTAAACGTGGGAAATTAAGTCCCAACTAGTAAGGGAAATATTCGGGATATTTCAACTGTAAGGGCTATGCTAAAGGGTTGGGATGGAGCATGGGAAAATGCTCGGGTAGAGCCAAACAAGGATACAGGGATAATGAATTATCCATGCGATAGTTATACCATTTGAGATTGAGACTAAACAGGATTGACAACCATTAACCTGAATAGATGACTTTACTGACCGGATTTATTGGGTGGGTTCCTTTGAATCATTTCTAAAACGGGATCTAATGTTCCATTTAATTGGTAAAAGTTGTAGAATCGACTATATGATGCATCTGTGATATGTGAAAATGATTGATAGTGTGATTGAAGGTTGATTTTATGACTTTGATTGATCAAGCGAAACTTTCTATACAAAGCTTGGTGTGCATACAAGGTAGCACGTAGGACTTTGTATACATAGTCTGGATGAGCATATGGTGTAGCGAGTACGATTTTGTGTACATAGCCAGGTTATGTGAACATAATGTGTTTACTCTATTCTTATCTATTTGCCATGATTATATATATTTGATGTTATAGGCGATGAATATGTGTTTTGAATATGATTAGGTTCATTAGCTCACCAACATTATGCTGAGTCCCAAATGTTTTCTTTTGGTCACAAATCCTAGGTGCCATGTAATTGCAGGGATTGAAGATTACGGGCTAGCTTATAAGGAGATAGAGATCAGAAGGGTTCCCGAAGATTTAGATATCTAGTATAGTTAAACTGTTATAATGTTATTGCGTAATAGTATAGATGTATAACACTTTTAGTGCTTAATTAAAGTTAATTTCCACTGTGAATTATCCGGTTACCATATGTTCTGTATAAACGATGCGTAACACTCTTCAAATTCTATCATGAGAGGCGAGTGTTATAGTTTTTTACCCACTTCAATTTTATAACATATCCTTGTATATAATGCAGTGTTTTCAAGGTCGGACCGGGAACCGGTGGTTGAACCGGTCCGGGTCAAGGGTTGAACCGGTCTGGGTTGAACCGGGCATGCATGACCCGGTGGTTGGACACTTGGACCAGCGACCTGGTGGTTGGATCGGGAAAACGGCCGGTCAGACCGGGAAAAGGGGGGGTTGGACCGGAAATTTTATAATTTTTTGGATTTTTTTTATAATTTTTTGTCGGTTCTTTGAACCGGTTGGACCGATCGGACCGGTGACCCGGTGGGAGGTTCGGTTCGACGTCCAATCCGGTTCTGAAAACATTGATATAATGTATATGTTCAGAAAATCACTCATATCAAAACACATAAGCTTTCAGTAATTTTAGTCAACTTTTATCGAACATATGTAATTTTTTTTATCAATATTGTTTATTTTTTTGTAATATGACATGTCAAACAATAGACAACATGTATTTTTCTAATAATATAGTTAAATTTCACTTTAAATGTTAACTCATGATAACAAAAAAGTTAGCCTATTAATGTTTGGTGGTAATTATTAAGAGTTTCTATGTAACACATTTATTGACACTAGTGGGGTGCCCGCGCGTTGCAGCGGGTAACAACATTTAGATTGGTTAGGTTAAACAATAATCAATTGTCCAAAATATTTGTCTTAGTGTGTGGTATAATCATTAGCGGGCTTGACTGCATTTTCGGTAAAATCAGGGGGGCATACTCAATATATAAATTTTTTTGGAATTTTTAGGTTAAAAAATACACTATGAACAAAAATTGGGGGGGGGGGGGGGGTCCCCAAAGAAGTTCTTTCAGTAGGCATAACCGAATTAACCGATCAAATTATACATAATGTATATAGATTTTTTTTTTGAACGTTAACTTTCATTAAAACACACGGGAGAGCCCTCAAAACGAGGACGACACCCAAAAATTACAACATATACAGAGGGCTAATACACCAATCCTCCCATAGAAGGTTAATGTGCTTAGACCTATACTTTAACCACAAAAACGACATAGACTTAACGCTACCAACCACACTCGAAACCTTAAGCGCTACCCCCCTGAAAGTCTTCTCATTCCTGGCTTTCCAAATCAACCAAAAAGTCACCAAGATAATCCCTTGAACAATCTTCTTGGCCCACTTACCTCCGGCGACTTGTTTGTATAAGAGAAGTAGATCTTTCGAGTGGACAACAAACGAAGTATTTAACCCACACCATTTCCAGACGCAAGTCCACACCCCATACGAAAACCCGCAGCCCGAGAAAATGTGGTCCGAAGACTCAGTGGTAGCCTCACACAACTTGCAACGATCATTGGGTATGAAAACATTTCTTTTTCTAAGAGCTTCGACAGTGGGGATCCTATCCATTTCCGCCCTCCAAGCAAGAATCTGGCACTTTAACGGGACCCAAGTAATCCACTTAAACTTAAAAAAATTGCCAGGGTCCCTCATCTTCTTGACTTGCTCCTTAACAACAGCGACCGAAAAAGAAGAGTGGCCGGCCCACTCCCATTTATCTTTACCATCCAGTAAATGGGCCTTAGATAACAAAGAGGATAAATCGGTCCATTCTAACACTTCAGCGAAGCCCAATGGGCTGGAAAAGTCTACCGGGCACCACATATTATTAGACCTGCACTCCTTGACCAGCTTCCTTTTAGTGGGCGAAGCTTTGTACAGAAGAGGGAATTTTTTCATCAGTGGAACATCCAATAACCATGTATCTTCCCAAAAACGAATGCTACTACCGTCTCCAATGTTCCCTTTCAGGAGCTCTAGGAAAAATCTGTCCCCGCATTTAAACCTTTCACAATTTTTGACAATCATGGACCAAACACCCCCTTTACCCGAGATACTTGGGAGCCCGGACCACCTCCCCCTACCATTGTGACAAGCCATAATGATCATTTTCCACATCGTCCCTTCTTCCACGCGAAAACGCCAAGCCCATTTCGCAAGTAAAGCATCATTCACGTCTTTCAACCGGCTAATCCCCAACCCCCCTTTATTTTTATCCCTACACACCTTCTCCCAAGAAACCCAATGGATCTTATTTTTATCACTCGAAGACGACCAAAGAAAACGCTTCATGAGGCTCTCTAGCTTGTCGATCACACCTGTCGGGGCCTTATAAAGTGAGAAAAAATAAATAGGAAGGCTTTGTAAAACCGATTTAAGCAAGGTTAGTCTCCCTCCAATAGAAAGAACATGAGCCTTCCAAGACGATAGTCTAGCTTCAAACACATCGACTACTTTTCTCCAAGCATTGACCCTATTCATATTTGCCCCTACGGACACACCCAAATAATCGAATGGGAAGGTACCCACACGGCATCCCACCACTGACGCCAACGAAACCACATCTTCATTCGCTACACAAGAGTCGTAAAGAAAAGACTTGTGTATATTAAACTTTAAACCTGAGCAAATATAAAAAATCCGAAGAATACGAGCCACCACCAATATATTATTGGCCGACCATTTTCCCATAATAAGAGCATCATCCGCAAAAAATAAGTGGGAAATAGCCGGACCATTCTTCGCTAAGGACACCCCTTCAAAAACACCTATCTTGCACGCTTTGTTGAATAAACATGTTAAAGCTTCCATAACTATCAAAAACAAAAACGGAGAAATAGGATCACCTTGGCGTAACCCTTTATGACATTGAAACTCGAAAGTAGGCGACCCGTTAACCAAAACCGCCGATCTAGCCGAGGCTAAAATGCCCTTAATCCACAAACGCCACTTCTCCGGAAAACCCATTTGTTCAAGAATAGACAAGAGGAAGGACCAATTTACATTGTCATACGCCTTCTCGAAGTCTATCTTCATAAAGAAAACACTTTTTGCCCTCCTTTTGCACCATGAAAGAACTTCATTAGCGACCAAAGGGCCATCCAGGATATTTCTATCACTGAGAAAACCCGTTTGGTTATCAGAAATGACAAACCCGATTACCTTCTTTAATCTCAAGGACAAGACCTTAGATAAAGCTTTACTAATAATACCCACCAACGTTATAGGCCTATAATCTTTTAAGCCAAGAGGATTCTTTATCTTAGGAATTAACGTGATAAAAGAAGAAGCACACCCATGACTGATCGAACCAGACTCAAAAAATTCTGAAAATATCTTCACAAAATCGTCTTCAAGAAGCGGCCAAAAATGACGAACAAAACTAAAGTTAAAACCATCCGGACCCGGGGCTTTGTCTTTACCGCATTCGAAAACCGCCAATTTAATTTCTTCTTTAGTGAAAGGAGCAATGAGACCATCCACCAAATTAACCGGGATTGTCTTCAAATCGTCACATCTAAGGGCAGGTCTAGACGGCACCGTTTCTTTGAAATGACGACTGAAAAAACTCAACACCTCCCTTTTGACTAGACTAGGCTTCGTCACCCAAACCCCATCCACCATAAGCCCTTGTATCGAGTTAGAGGCCTTCCTGCTATTAATAATATTATGAAAGAATGCCGTATTATCATCCCCATATCTAGCCCAAGTCACCCGAGACTTTTGTAATATGTCCTTGGCGTGATAAACTTCAATCTCCTCTATACTCTTCTTGCACTCCTGCCAAACCCATTCTTCTTCTTCTACCAAATCCCTATGTTCCATGAAAGACTCAATCCGCTCAAGATCGTTCCTCAATAAATTAAGCTCTGCACCCTCTTTACAATCCACCTGTTTCTTCCACTTAATCAAGGTCGACTTTAAGAACCTGAATTTAGAGGACAAAACAACATCTGCAGCACCAGACAAGTGAAACTCCTTTAAAGTTTTTGAAACAACCGCGTCACAACCCTCTCTATCTAACCACGAATTAAACCATCTGAATGGACGAGGCCCAAAATTATCGTACACCACCGTTAACACCAAAGGGCTGTGATCAGATAAGTATCTAGGCAAAGCACGTAAGCAAGCCTCGGGCCACCGATTAAAAAAATCCGAATTAACTAAGACTCTATCTATCTTGCTTAATTTAATAGCGGCTCTTTTCTTGGACAGACATGTGAACATACCACCCTTCATACCATATTCAAAAAGACCCGTTTCATCAATAAAGGAGTTAAAGGTATCAGCATCGGCTTGATCAAAAAAACAATTTTTTCTGTCCTCGTCAAAGCGCACCGAATTAAAATCCCCCAAAATACACCAGCACCCGGGACTACTGCTGACTAGACTCGCAATATGATCCCAAAGAGGCCGTTTTTCAGCCAACTTGTGAGGCGCATATATATTAAGTATGTTCAACAGAGTCCCGTCTTCCTTCAAGCACCCCTTCAGTAAAATGAAATTCCGATGCTTTGTAACAGAAAATTTAGTGAACTTATTCGGATCCCACATAGACACCAAACCACCCGAACGCCCCGTCGCTTCGACAATATCCACCTCCACAACCGAGTTGCCCCAAAACTTGGAACAAATAAAACCCGACATATCCTTAAACTGTGTTTCCTGTAATGCAATAAAAGACACTCCATTCTGTTGTTTCAAACGTTTAACCCATGTATCTTTACCGGACACTCCCAAACCCCTAATATTTAACGACAATAAATTCATACCGGAAACTTTTGTAATCCTTCGTCAAAAACGACACCACTGACCATGTGAGATTTATCTTGTAAGTCCGCTCCCAATGATACCCCAAGTTTGATAGTCTCTTCCACCTCAGAGGTAGAAACCAAAGGTCGCTTTGAAGATCCGTCGTCTAGCTCGTGCGTCTGTTGATTCAACTCTCGCGTTGCTGGTGGTGAACCGGTACCTTCAATAAAGCCTTCTTCATTCTCCATGTTATCCAACAACTGATCAAACGACTGAGTAGGAGGTGAAGAATGTCTATCAGTGTTCACTCCAATTCCTATCCTCTCCTGGAAAGAATCCACATGATTCTGGGCTAAGTTCACATCCGGATTTCTAATATGGGCTAAGATATCAACCGGGTCCATAGGCCCAATAAGTGGGTTCAGGTCAAACGGATCACTATTGGAAGGTTTGTTACAGTTTTTCTTCTTGGTTGGGCCTGTACTTTTAGTGGACCCGCTACCAGACCTTTTAAAACGTAGCTTCTTTCGCTTCTTGGATAAAACACAGCAATACCCCTTTGACTTAACACCATTGGCACATGCAGTCCCTCTAGTGTCCCCTTTAGCAGCAATGGGAGTTTCCAAAACATCGCCTCCCACATTAAAACCTTCCTGATTTCCCTCTTTTGAAATAAAACAATCACTCACGTAATTAACTGCAGCAATAGGAGTTACCAAAGAATCCTCTTCCCCATTAAAACCTTCCTGATTTGTCGCCCCGGTGGTTTGACTAACATTTTCCGGTGAAGGGACCGGCAACTCATCGACCTTTTCTGGATCTGAATCTGTTTTATTATCCACCTCCATCGAGTCATCTTCAGAATTGCTACTTTCTTGCCCGTTGACAACTTCCACAAAGTCCGGAACCCAGTCACCTTGCTCCTCCATAACCCAAACTCGATACTTCCTGTTCATCCAATTCAAAATAATTTCGTCTGCTACCCTCTTACCATCCCCAACAAGGACGCCAATGTACTCAAAAGACAAGTCACGATCCTTTGACGACACATTAGCTCTATGGACTAACGATCCATACAAGCCGCCAATCGAGTCAAAAACTTCATTGGTGCAAAGATGTAGGGGGACGCCTTGTATCTTTAACCATGCCACTCTTTCAAAACCAAAAGATTGCCCTTCCCATATAGAGATGGAGACAAACTGATCTTTCCGATTAATAGCCGACTCATACACCCTCATGGCCCTCTCGTTATCTTCAAAGGACAACAACACATCTAGGCCACCCAAGTATTGGACATACCCCTTTTCCGGACAAATGGAGTTTAAGGTGACATAAATATTCTTCACAGCATCTACGTTCACCATCTTGGCCACCAGAGCTTTCCCATGTAAAGAAGAAAAAGCCTTAACACTTTCATCAACTGTAATCGACTTGCCCACAAGGAGATCTTTGAACGAAACCGATCCAGACACAAACGACCCCATATTGTTTCCTTGCAAACCCTCACTCTCTTTGTTAGCAGTATATCTATTATCATTATTTGTACTATTAGTGTGTCTCTCAAACTTTTTATAGTGTATATTATTATCATTATGTTGTTGAAAACTCTCTCTATGATCTCTGATCTCCCCTTCTTCTAACACAAAACGTGCGATATTAAACCAAAGTTTAACCGCTCCCATACGAATCCCACGCAGATTACTAAGTAATTTCGATCTATCTTTAACATCTAGTATTGAAATAAAACCGAATCGATTACCACTTTTGTCACGTTTGCGAGCAATGTACAGATCGAAAATCTGTCCGAACGGTCTCACTTCAATAGCTAAATCATTGCCACTACAACCCTCCGGAAGGTTAGAGACAAACAGTTTTGTGATACGAGCTTGAATATTCTCCGGCACAGGAACTTTCCGGCGCCGCTGTTCCATAGAGAGTTTTCTTCAGTTTTTCCAAAGATAAGAAGAAAAGCTAAGTAATAATATATGTATATAGATTTCAACTATCAAATTATATGTTTCAAGATATTTTCCTTCCATAAACATATATATATATATATATATATCCAAAAAACACCGATTTGTGAACTATATTATAGTGTTTTTCATTAAAGAAATCAAGTTGAGAACTATATCACAACATGTATCTACTCATTCAACAACTTATTACCCAAAAGTTTTCTACATACACAAATAAGATAAAATTCTGACATTAATAAATAATATCAGCTGAGTAAGTGGTAAACAATTTAAACAAAATTTTGAATTCAATACATAAAAATATGTTTTTTTTGCCACAAAATCCTATGTGCTAGCGGAAGTGCAAACATATGAGTATATACATAGCAATAATTTACGTGATACGCTAAGCAAAAAAATAGGGTGACTGTGAGAAAGTGAGAAGTTACATGTGCAAACGTAACTTCTCACTTCCTTTATTTTTGTTCTGGTTATTACTTAACCCTAACATATAATTTTCTAAATTAAAAAAACTATAGCAATACTATAATCAAATTAAAGGGAACAAAATGCTCATTTATACGGTGTAATAATATTAATAAAATATTAATGTATGAAAAAAGTTATGGATGTTTAAAAATCATGGGAGTAGTTAGTTGTAATAAGGGTGAAAAAGTGTAATTATTTTTTAAATAAACAAAAGTTAAGTAAAGTTAAGGGGCAAATGTGTAAGTATTGTATAAAAGACATATTACTCTAAAAAAATAGTTAATATGTGGATTGTGTGTTGTATTCTAACCAATTATACTTGTAAAACTTAAATTATATGAGGTCATTGGGAAATGTATTATAAGATAGTATAGATATAGAAGCTTTCAGTTTATTTTCGTTTGTCTTCGTTTCAATTATTAATTAATCTTAACATATCATTTTTTTAAATTTAAAAAACTATAGCAATACTATACTCAAATTAAAGAGAAAAAAATGCTCGTTTATACGGTGTAATAATATTAAGGAAATATTAGCGTATGAAAAATTATGGACATTTAAAAATCAGACAAAATTACACATCTTGTCCTTTAATTATCACCCAAATTTCATCTTATGTCCCTTGTCTTTAATTTGCATTGGTTACGTCCTTTATTTACGTATTTTGCACTGATCTTGTCCTTTAGACTAACCACTGTTAAATTTTAACGTTAAAACATTGCACATGCCCCTCACGTGAGGGTATTAACGTCTTTTTACCCCTGTTAAAACTCATCCCTGTTATAAAACAGAGCCTTACCCAGATGATACGAACATACACAATTCCTAATCCTAAACCCTAACCAACCATGGCACATCGAAGCCCTGACAAACGAATAGAAAGGTTCTTGATTCGTGACGACGACATCGAGCAGGAGGAGATTGATGAGATATACGGTAACACTTAATTACTTATTTTGTGTAATCGTTAAGCATGGATGATACTAAATTATGGTTAATTTCTTAACAATGTAGGTACATACCCTAATCTCTTCTCAATTGAACTACATCAAGGGGGTTATTTTACAGATTTTCCAGGCAGAGAGTATGAAGAAGGTCAGGTTTGCATTGTTGATTTGCTAAATGTTGATTACTTCTCTGTTCATGTTTTGGATCAAATAGTTGAGAAGCTGGATTACCGTTGTGAAATTGTAAGGTTTTATCACTATGTTGATCCAAGTGGGGATTTAGACATTGGTCTTCGATCATTAGGTACTGACTTGGATGTTATTAGGTTCTTGAAATTTGTATCCGATAACAGAAACCATAAAATGAAGGTTTACATTGAGTTACATGGCACAAATGTGGATTCTTATTGCTGCTCCCCTTCTAGAGTTAGGATAGAAGAGGTAAATGATGATGTTATGGAGTCAAATAGCAACACTAAGTCTGTGCCACTGTTATGTTGGAAACCTGTTGAACAGAATGTTGAGGTTAAAAATGATCCTAAGAAAACCATAGAACCTAAGAGACCTATTGAGGATGTTGTCAAAGAGTTATTTGCAGATTATAATCTAGAAGAAGAGTTTGATCCTTTCTTTGGCTCTAACAATGAAGATAACACTGAAAATGTTGATAACACTGAAAAAACCACTTATGAGGAGAAAAGTGAAAAAATGAATGTTGACAAGGGTGAAAACAATGAAGATGATAGTGACAGTGACAGTGACTATTTTGATGATGACACATGCAAGGATGATGTTGAGGTAGACATGAGAGATTTTAGGCTTAACATTGATCTAGGGGTGGAGGACAATAACAGTGACCATTTGGAAAACCTGGTTGATGATGTTTTGGTTAATGATACTTTAGATAGTGGTAGTGAGTCTGATTTGGATGAGTCAAGTGTTAGGAAGCATATGCTAAAGTATTTAAGGAATGAAAATGAAAAGAAAGGCAACTTCCACTTAGGGCAGCTGTTTGGAAACAAGATGGAAGTGAAGGAGCTAATCAAACAACATGCTGTTGAAACTAGAAGGGAACTTAGGATTATCAAAGATGATTTAGTAAGAGTTAGGGCTGTTTGCAGGGGCCACTTACCTAATTTCCATGTTGATGAAGTTGGTGTCCACAGTCAAATTGATATAGGTGGTAAGCCCAAGTCTAAAGGTAAGAAGTCTAAAAAACAAGACAACACAGGTCAGCCAGACAAGTCTAAGGGGATTGACAAGTCCAAGGCTAAAGGTAAGGGACTTGGTGTGCAAACTAGGTCAAAAATAAAGAAAGCACCTAATGTGAAATCATCAAAGGTTGGTAAAAACAGTAAAGATTCTGTGGTAGGTGAAGGAAGTAAAGTTTATAAAATATGTGTGGGTGGGAGAGGGAATAAAGCAGACCCTCAAAAGGTGGAGTGCCCTTGGGCTTTGTTAGTAAGCAAGCTTCCTAAGGCAGAGAGTTGGGTTGTAACAACTTTGCACACACAGCATAAGTGTATGCAAACCAGATCTGTGTATCATTGCACTGCCACATACCTGAGTAAACAACTGATGGGGCAGATTGAGGAAAACCCAAACATTCCTGTCAAGGCAGTTCAAGATCAGTTCCAGAAAAAATATGAGATTGGGATTTCCAGAATGAAAGCTTTTAGGGCTAAAGCAAAGGCACTTGCACAGTTACATGGTGATTATCAGGCACAATACACTGTTTTAAGGGAGTATTGTGCTGAAGTTATGAAAACTAATCCAGGAACTACAATACATATTGAGGTAGAACCATGCACAGATCCAACATCTGATACCAGAAAGTTCGGAAGGATTTATGTTTTCTTGGGGCCACTGAAGCAGGGATTTAAGGCAATTGGTAGGCCATTGTTAGGTCTCGATGGGGCATTTATAAAGGGTCCATACCCTGGTCAGGTTCTTAGTGCTGTGGGTGTTGACCCAAACAATGGGATCTACCCCCTGGCTTATGCAATAGTTGAGGCTGAAAGTTTAAGTTCTTGGACATGGTTTCTTCAATGTCTTGGTGATGATACAGACTTGCAACCTGATTCCTACTTTACCTTCATTAGTGACAGACAAAAGGTAACTAATATTTATATTTCATTGGTGTTTAACTAATATTTATATTTATATCAAGTATGATTGTTAATACATTTGTTGATTGCTATAATATAGGGCATTATCCCAGCACTGGAGAAGGTGTTCCCATTTGCTGAACACAGGTTTTGCCTAAGGCATATTTATGAGAATATGAAGTTGAGGTTCAAGGGTAAGGCATACAAAGATCACCTTTGGAAATTGGCTACATCATCAACTGTTGAGTACTTTGAACAGAATATGAAAGAGCTGAAAGAGTTCAATGCTGAAGCACAACTGTGGTTGTCTGAAATCCCACCCAAGCATTGGTCAAAATCACATTTTTCAGGTAATGTTTATTCATAGTATTGTAATTTTGGTTTTAGTTAATTCTTAACTGATTCATTATTTTTAAATGATAACTAGGTAGGGCAATCTCATATGTTTTGTTAAACAACATGTGTGAAGTTTTTAATTCAAAGATACAGGAGGCAAGGGACAAGCCTATTATCACACTGTTGGAATATATCAGGGAGTATCTCATGAGAAGGGTTGTGAGTGTGCTAAGAGTCATGGACAGTTATGATGGACTGTTAACACCAAATGCTCACAATAAGTTTGAAGAGATCAAGAAGCAAGCAGGTAGATGCACAGTGTTGTGGAATGGAGAAGACCATTATCAAGTTAGAGGGCCGGCAGGTTTTGGTGTGGTGGTGAATTTGAAAACCAGAGATTGTACATGCAGGAAGTATGACATCACAGGGCTGCCATGCAAGCATATTGTGGCTGCAATATGGAATAAGAATATGTATGGTGGCAAAGGATCAGAACTGCCAGAGATATATGTGAATCCTGTTTACACAGTGCATAGGTAAGTGTTTTGCTTTGTGTTTTGCTTAGTGTTTTATATTCTAAATGTTATCAAATGTTAATACAGGTGGAAGGATGTGTATAAGTTCAAGGTTTACCCAATCAATGGCAGGACAATGTGGCCTAAGGATAAAATCCCCACTACTCTCACAGCACCTTACCATCACAAGCCTATTGGTAGGCCCAAGAAGGTCAGGAAAAAGTCACCAATTGAGTTGGAAGAGGCCACAAAAAAGGGAAAGCTTTCAAGGAAGGGTACTACAAAAAGCTGTCTGAAGTGTGGCCAAGTTGGGCATAACTCTAGGACCTGCAAGGGACAGTCTTAGGTTATGTAGGTTGTCTAGTTTAAGTGTCTGTTGTCTGGTTTAAGGGTCTGTTGTCTTAAAACATTTGTCTTCTGTTTGTCTTTTGTTTATTTAACTAATGGTATGTATGGTTTAAAAACCAGGATGATGAACCTTTGTCTTTTGATTAACTAATGATATGTGTTTAAGTATGGTTGCCTGCATTGGAATCTTGATGCTTAATGTTGAATGTTGATGCTTAATGTTGACCCATTTACACAATTGGATACAGCCTTGTATTAGTCTGTGTTACTGTGTTTTCATTGTTGGTTTTTAACCTAATTGTTTACAGCCTTGTATTAGTCTGGTTTTAGTGGTTTTGACCCATTTGGATCCTGTTTAAACAGTGCATACATGACTGGTTTTGACCCATTTGGATACAGGTTTTTGACCCATTTGGATACAGCCTTGTGTTACTGTGTTTTTTTTGACCCATTTGGATACAGCATTTGCACAACACAAGTTGAAAGTAAACTAAAACCATAAAATTTTGACCCATTTTGGATACCAATAACATAACATTCATTACATCCTTAAACACTACATCCTTAAACACTGCATTACATTCATTACATTTCCAGAATTCAACAACTTAACATACCCTAATACATTAAAGAAGGACCCTAATACATACTAGAAAGAACAAAAAAAAAACAACAACTCCCACCACAAAGAACAAGATCCAGGTAATGATAAGCTTCCTTCTCAGGTTCTGTGCTTCTTGTTGACTTTCACGTAGCTTCAACAACAAATCTTTCTGAGGGACCTTTGATCGAGGGTAAAAATCATCTTCACACCAAGCAATAAACCCACAACTCGAAGGACACCCATAAAACCTTCTACCTGGATTCTTTGGGGTCCAAGACGTACGAATGATAGCCAATCTCCCACATCTACAATACACCATTTTGAAACCCTAATCGATCGATCTCACTTGAAACCCTAATCGAGGTCTTCTTGTGTTGATTTTGGGGGTTTTATCATTTTCTTGGGTTTTATAAAGTCAGGGGTGAGTTAAATGAGTTTCAGCGTAAAAAGACGTTAATACCCTCACGTGAGGGGCATGTGCAATGTTTTAACGTTAAAATTTAACAGGGGTTAGTCTAAAGGACAAGATCAGTGCAAAATACGTAAATAAAGGACATAACCAATGCAAATTAAAGACAAGGGACATAGGATGAAATTTGGGTGATAATTAAAGGACAAGATGTGTAATTTTGTCTAAAAATCATGAGGGGTAGTTGGTTATAATAATGGTAAAAACTGTAATTATTATTTAAATAAACAAAATTTGAGTAAAGTTGAGGGGCAAATGTGTAAGTATTGTATAAAAGACAAATTTACCCCTAAAACATAGTTAAGTTGTGCATTATGTATTGTATGATAAGCAAATATGCTTGTACCTCTTATTTTTTAAGAAGTCCTTGGGATATGCTTTATAATATAGTATAGATGTTTTTGGATGTCACATATTTCTTCTTAAGCATTATTTCTATATATAAACATTTCATGAAGGGCTTATGAATAGGATATACTTTGGACAAAATTGTTATCATATTTACTATACTGCCACAATTTTACTTTATTCTTTCTCTTCATCTTCTTGGGTACAAAACCCTTCACCACAACATCATCCTACAGCACAAAGCCTATCATCACTCACCACCTCCCTAGGCAACCACTGCCAGTGCCTTCTGAACCTCTGTCTTCTTAAGCTGGGTTCCCTTACTATCACATCAATTGGAGGCTCGCCTTTAGAACAACTTGGTACATCCCTAACAAAAACCTAACTAAATCTTACTAAGTTAATTGATTACCTCAGATTCTCCATCACTTACCAGGTTTAGATGTTTTTGCCGGTGGTTGGTTGAGGAGAGAGAAGACGGAGGGATTATTATCGGGTTTAGAGATTGCTCCAAAATGGTTGTTGTGGGTATGAATTCTATATGCATTATATTGTCCCAGCCGTATGATGATACCGAAGAAAAAACTCAAATAAACAATTTTGGGCATGCAAAATAATTGTTTCGTCGTTTACTTCTTGGAGAATTTGTGTTTACAAAAACAAGTCAGGGTATTCTTGGGTGCATCTAGGGTCCAGTGACTTCATTCTCTTTTGTTGTGCTGGATTATTCATATCAAAATTAGGCTTTTCTTTTTCTTTTTTATATTGGTCTTAAAAATTGGGGTAATGCTCCAATCTGTTCATTCTCTTATGTTGTATTGAGTGGGTGCACGCTTTTAGTATACCTTGAAATTTTTCCTGAGTCATCTTAGTATTACACAACATAGGGCTGAATGTATTCCATTTTAAAAAGGCACTATTCCCAGCGACACACAGCGTCACCAACCAATTTAATTACGTCACAACTTTAATTCGGGTTAAGGCTGATGCGGGTTGAAAGGGTATTCTTGGGATTGTTTGCGAACGGCAACGACAGTCATGTATCCGCCGCAACGCGCGGAAAAAAACACTAGTTCAATAAAAAATAGAGAGTTTCAAACAACCAAAGATGAAGTTTAGTTTTCTTATAAGGTTTAGGTTCCTGTACAAAGGACATATTTCGTGAGAAGTGTGAGAAGGATTAAGAATTAGCATGTAGGCATCATATTTTGGATTTAGGAATGATGTTTTAGGTTGTTTTAACTTGAAAAACACCAAACACAATAATCTAAAACACAATCCAATGTATTATAGTCATCAAATTTATAAAACAGCTAAAACACACTACTTAACACTTAAAACACACTACTTAATGTTCTTAGCATGGTGTTTTAACTTTTAAGCCTAAAATACATTGTTTTCGATTTTTAATTGTTATGTTTGGTATTTTTCTAAGCAAAACAATCCAAAACAACATGACTAAGTTCAAAAAATGATGCCTACATATCAATTTTTAATCCTTCTCACACTTCTCACGAAATATTGTCTTTGTACAGGAACCTCACCCTTCTTATAATATACTTTAAAATAACAAAACATAGCCTTAATTTTCATCAGTGCAAAAGTTAGAAAAAAACTATAAAACCGACAAATAGAATCCATAATTTCACAGTGGAAGATTTTCCACACTTATGTGGCACTAACTTAAACACCCAGACAAACGATCTGCCTTAAGCTCATATAACCAAACAAGAAGTGACAACCCAATAGTTGAAAATGATATTATTATATACTATTAATAATCAAACTAATTTTGAATAGTACTTAAAATGAATAGTAAAATATTAATATTTTATTTATATTATTATTTTATTTAAAAACTTTATTATATTATATACTATTAATATATTATATTATATACTATTAATATATTATATTATATACTATTAATATATTATACCGATCCCGATAATACCGATACCGAACGGTTCGGTATCGGTACAGTACCGGTATGGTGAAATATCGATACCATACCGATCCCGTACCGATACCGATAATACTGAAACCATGGTTCGGTATCGGTACGGTACCGGTATGGTATCGGTATTTTACCTTAAAATACCGATACCAGATGTGACACCCGGCAAATTCAGGTTAACAACGTCGTCTAGATTAAAGTCTACCTTAGCGAGTCACGCGTATCCTGTACTTAACTGGGTTAGTTGAGTTGGGTTATGGTTCGGGAACTGTTATGTGAGTCTAGGGAATCATTAGATGTTGGCCTAGAGGATCGTTAGATGTCAGACATTAACCAAGTGTACAAGGGGTGACGATTCGGAGAATCGTCAAAGCATAGGGAACATGCAAGTCTCGAGTCCCGGGAATTGGTGAACGAGTGTGAATGTGTTTATTTGCAAGTGTTATGTGTTTACAATCATTATGTGACTTGTCGGTATGTGAAAATGTGTTAACATATGTTAAAACGGGGTTTAACGCGCAAAATACTTGGAACCATACCCTGTAGGCGATTAGGGTGAGCTAATCACCTACAGGGTGGCGATTAGCTCTCCCCAGGTGGCGAGTAGCTCACCCAAGGTGGCGATTAGGGGGCTAATCGCCTAAGGGGGTGGCGATTAGCAACCCTAATCGC
Organism: Ambrosia artemisiifolia; assembly: GCA_032199755.1. Lineage (NCBI taxonomy): Eukaryota > Viridiplantae > Streptophyta > Magnoliopsida > Asterales > Asteraceae > Ambrosia > Ambrosia artemisiifolia. Next base: position 39,817,964 of record CM063524.1, read on the forward strand.
CTGCAACTGGAGCCTAATCGCCTGCAACGTGGGTTTCGACTAAAAACGACTATAAATACAATATTTGACCTCCTAAACTTCATAATATCAACCCTAGTCTCCCCACAACTCGTCCCAACACCCACACAACCTCTGGAACACGATTTTGGATCAAACAACTTGATTTCAAGCCTATTTCATCAATCAATCATAATCTTAAGGTGTGGTTTTCATCCATGCAATCTTTTCTAACGTTTTTATTGAATCCCTAATGGTCCAGACCTGTTCATAAACACTTGTGTCTTCTGTAAATCGTTAATAATCGTTATTATATGGATTTTTGATGCTATGCATGTTGTATGTGTAGGTTTTAATTTAAAGATAGGATTTTTATGATTCAAGCAGGGTTATTAACATGATATTAGGGTAGTTACTGAATTATATTGATGGTTTGATGTAGTACTCTGATTGATTGTTCATTAGGGTTGTGTTTACGCATGTTAGTGGGATGATTCTTGAGACTTGTGTTATGTTTTAGAAACGTGGTTGCATACAGGACTGCTAGAACAAGGTTAAACGATGTATTTTGATGTAAACATGTTTAGGATACTTGTTTGATTGATATTGGAGGTTAACACACGTTCTAGGTTTGATTTGGAGTGTTAAATGCGCGAAAAACCGGAACAGACCTGCAGGTAGCGATTAGCAGGGCTAATCGCTCGCCTAAGGGATAGGCGATTAGCAGGCTAATCGCCTACCAGAAGGGGCTAATCGCCATGCTAATCGCCTGGTATGGCTTGTTTTTGCATGCTGCATGACCCTAATCGCCTGATAAGTTCTGAAATGCATGTCACATGACCCTAATCGCCTACAAACTCAAAAATTAGCATACCACATGACCCTAATCGCCTACTGTAATTGCTAATTGCCTGTTGACCAACGTAATTGCTAGTTGACTTTTCCTAATCGCCTGTACTGCTGCTGTAAGTATATTTTAGCATTCCGAGACCCGTTTTGACACCTAGGAACATGCTAGGAACCCCGTAACATGTATAATAACTCGGTAACATGTGTTCGGGTCAATAATGTGTTAATTGAACTATGTGCTAGAACTTGTTGGACTTTAACGTATGTTAAGTGTGACTGCATGATTATGTGTTTGTGAATACTAGTGTAACACGGGGAGTCTCGGGTCACCAATGGGATGTCGAGTCTTGTACGTTTGGTCATGTTAACAGTAAACGTGTTGTCAAACAAACTTGGTTATGGTCTGGACATCTAGGGACTAACTAACCTACGGGTTATTAGTCTAAGTACTTGTAACTGTCATATGTTAGGTCGCCGCTTTACGGGGCTAGCATAGCTTGTTGACTTATTCTGTTATCTGAAGTAACGCAACCTAAGGTGAGTTTACGGCCCCACTTTACTTGGTTTTCACTTTTTGGGGGAGAAAACATGTGTTAAACAACTATTTGGTAACAACTGTCATACTATGGGTTTTCAAACGGTTTACTATACGATCTTTGGAAGTCCCGGGGGGAACCATGAATGTGCTGGTTTGCACAACGGGGAAATGTGAATAGCGCTATTGGGAGTGACCAACCCCACCCATCGGCATGGAGCGCCGGGCGGGTGCATGTTGTCTCAAACAGGAACAGGTTTAGTATTCGGGCACAACATCTGGTTTGCGAGTTAGTAATGGTTTTCCAATCGTAGTAGTAATGGAACATGCGCTTAGCTAGCGTACTTGGTTTACAATTGTTATAGTATGGACAGGTTAAACTTGGAACTTTGATTACAAACCTGTAAACTCACCAGCATTTTTGTGCTGACGTAAACTCTTACATGTTTTCTCAGGTCGCTAAGGTAGCAAAATGGAACTAGGGCGCACGCGTCTGCACGGCGTCTAGTTAGAGTCGCATGGTTTTTGAACATTGAACATTTTGTTTTATTTTGTTATGTAAAGATATTTAACTTCCGCTGATATTTAAGATTTTTGAACTATGTTTTTGAAATTCATTTAGTATTGTTTATTGTGATCATTGACTTGGATCCTGGTTTGTCATGCGCCTCGCGGTAAAACTCCGCAAGTGGATTTGAGGGTGTGACACCATACCGATCCCGTACCGATACCGATAATACCAAAACCGAAAATCCATAAATATGGGTACCGATACCGATCCCGAAACCACTCGGTTCGGTATCGGTTCGGTACGGTATCGGGATCGGGACGGGACGGGATCGGTATTCGGCCTTGTATGCTCATCCCTAATTAATATATTATATACTATTATTTTATTCAAAAACTTTATTATATTATACACTATTAATATATTATATACTATTATTTTATTCATATTATTTTATTAAAAATATTTATTATATTATATACTATTAATATAAATAACATAATCTTATGTAATTTTGTTACAAATTTCATGTGTTACCTTATGTGTAGATTTCTTTATTTTTTTAACGTTTACAACCAAAATGGAATCTCGATTGTATAATTCATTGATTGATTAACACCTCATCTAAATCTCGATTGTAAAACGCGCAACGCGCGTGATTTTATACAACTAGTTTAAATAAAAAGTCTAAATAAATAGTGTAAAATGACATGAATGAATAGTGTTTGCCAGGCCATCACATACAAAACTAAGCTTTAGTGCTTTTAAATTTTACAATAATCTATATTCAGATTAATTTAACAACAGGCAATAGTGGCGGAGCCACCCATATTCGATGGTGGGCCGGTGCCCACCGTACAATCCAGGTTGCCTTCGTGTTTTCTACCTGAAAAACCTAGTGCACAGCCATTTGAGATGCCTAGTGCCCACCCAGATGGAAAGCTAGATGCCCACCCTGATGAAAAGCCCAGTGGGTGAAAGATGGCCGGAAAAAAAGATGCAGTGGAAACAGGGAACTGTGGGTGAAACGAGGGAGATGAAGATTTAATTCACAATCAATATTTTATTCATTTATATTTTTCTCATTGTGCTTTGTAGACTTTAGTCAAATATGGAATCAGCCTTTAGACTTTAGAGGCAGACTTTTTTTCGTCCTTTTATCCATTTTCTATTATCTATTATGTAAACTCAAAAAATGTTAGACATTCTATCTTATTATATAATTTTTTTATTATATAACTTTGTTATAATTTTGCATTTTATAATACTATAAGTTTTAATCACAATACGACATCGTCCCGTATCTAAGCCAACCGGTATGATTAAAATATTCAATGAACTAAGTTATTATATTTTTGTTTTTACTCGTTTTTAAACCGACCCATATCCAGTGGCGAAGCTTGAGGATTACATCGGCCTGCGCCAAAAAACGCGCAGGGGGGGATCCCTTAGCCCCAAAGATGCTTCGCCCATGCCCGTATTGTGCCCCCCGTACAAAAATTTTCTGTATCCGCCACTGCATATACATGAATCATATATACATCTATAACTGCATGTGACGTACAAAACAACTATGAAATTGCATAACCGTCCTGCGTTCTTTTATTTTTATTATTATTATTATTATTATTATTATTATTATTATTATTATTATTATTATTTTTTCTTAGTGTTCATTTTATTATATTAAAACAAAATGCGAAAGTTACATCACAATAGAAGGTAAACGGGCAACAAGCTGCGCCGCTACCCCCTTTTTATTATTATTATTATTATTATTATTATTATTATTATTATTATTATTATTATTATTATTATTATTATTATTATTATTATTATTATTATTATTATTAAAAAAGCACGTTTTCATACAACTTGTTATATTTACGTACCGTGATTGATTAATTATTGCAAGAATTCAATTCTTTTATTAGTAAAGAAAGCATAATACAATCCATCCAAAATGTCTTTTCAACCATACAAATATAAGTCACGGTGTGAGGTGTGATGAATACAAATATAAGTCACGGTGTGCGGTGTGATGATATGAGGGAGAAGTGGAGAACATATTTCGAAGTTCATAATCGTTTAATTTAAACTAGTATTTATTCCCGCATTATGAATGGGTGTAAAATGGTGCTAAATAGCACTGTTGTCGCACTATCGTCACTGGTCATGTTTAACCCTGAAGTTGTGGCGTGTTAATGTGAATAAAGTACACCGAAACATAAAACATAAAAAACAATGACCAAGTCGATCTATGACTAGTGCGTTATGACGAACCTGTCAAGGGAGAAAAAATATACGTCATTATATCAACGCCTCCAAGGTATTCATCTTCAGGGAACGGGCTACAATCCGAATGAACAATCATTAGCCTTATCACGTTGAGGGTTGGAAGGTTATCTTCGTGCCTGGACTACAACGTGAGAATAAATATATGTTAATAAAGGGAAGTATATGTTCGTAATTTGAAGAATAAATTAAATGCCCTCATCTACATTGACAGAGGCTTATTGACTTGCATATAATGTTCTTCATCATGAGCATTCTTTGTGGGTGGGTCTAACTTAGGTCAGAGTATTACCTTTTGAAATGCATCCATTATGTTGTGACTTTCCACTGTGTAACTCCTATCTTCTTATATTTACTTATGTATTAATGTAAGTGCCTATATATAGTGGCATTTGTATATGACGATGAAATTAATGAATAGCAATTCTACATCTTCTCAATCTCTCTATAATCATTTGAGACTCAGCATAATGTTGGTATGTTCATGAACACAATCATATTCAAAACACATATTCATCGCCTATAACATCAAACATATATACATGGCAAATAGATAAGAATAGAGTAAGCACATTATGTTCACATAACCTGACTATATACACAAAACGTACTCGCTACACCATATGCTCATCCGGGCTATGTATACAAAGTCCTAGTTGCTACCTTGCATGCACACCAAGCTATGTATAGAAAGTTTCACTTGATAAATCAAAGGCATAAAATCAACCTTCAAGCACACTATCAATCATTTCCACATATCACAGATGCGTCATATAGTCGATTCTACAACTTTAACAATTAAATAAAACATTAGATCTCGTTTTAGAAATGATTCAAAGGAACTCACCCCAATAAATCCGGTCGGTGAAGTCATCTATTCAGGTTCATGGTTGTCAATCCTATTTAGTCTCAATCTTAAATGGTATAACTATCGCATGGACAATTCATTATCCTTGTATCCTTGTTGGCATTACCCGAGTATTTTTCCATGCTCTATGGCAACCCTCTAGCATAGTAGCATAGCCCTTATAATTGACATATCATGAGAGTATTTCCCTTACTAGCTGGGACTTAATTTCCCATGTTTACCAAATATCATCACTCATTTCCATTGTGAGACCTCTATCATTACATAAATCTCCGATTTTGAATAGCAAGGGCCTTCTTCTGTTATCGGCGTAACTTTTCAGTCTGTCTTGTGCAGCCTTTAATCGTTGTTGTATATGTTGGATTTTTTCAGTAGTGACCAAGATTATTTCCACTTTAGTCAAGTAATCATCCCCTACATTTGTCCAATAGATCAAGAGTGGTAGTAATTGTTGTTGTATTTATCATTAGTCTCTCTTTCTCTTTCTACACATAAATAGCATCAAACAAAACGGTGACAACAAATATATTTACGAAAAAATTCGCCAAACTAGTAAAGCTTACCAAACTAGTAAAGCCATTGAATTTCAATAGGCTCAAAAAGCACGGATAACCCTTAGCCAACATCTAAATCTAAGCTTTAGCTTGCATCCAAAGCAAAGGCTATGACTTAAGTCGCCATAGCCAAAAAAGCAGGGGCGAAACATACAATAGGCCAGGGGTGGCCACCCCCCTTGTTTTTTCGCATAGTGGTAGAAATTTGTGATTTTCGTAGGTGAATCGAGTCCGGACCCCACCGATTTGCCACTACCGATCAGAAAAAAATGAGTCCCGCCCCTCCCGATTGCTGAACCAAGCTTCGCCACTGCAACAAAGCTCATTTGACAAATAGACAATCGACTAGAATCGTAAATATCAGGTTTGGGCTAAAAAAACGCTGAAATTCAATGAGTATTGGGCCTTATGATATATAAAAAAAACCTTAATATGGGCTTTTGTTAATATAAGGACCGGCCCATAAACCAAGTCCTAAAACCCTAAGACAAGCAAAGGAAAAACCTCCTAATTATTGAGCCCTAACCATTAACCCCTTCCTTCAGTTCAGTCGAACGATTAAGGAGAAGCAGCCATGGTTTGGTTTCAATGCGAGGACTGCGGTGACAATCTCAAGAAACCAAAGCTCGCTAGTCATTTCAGAGCTTGCTCTGCTAACAAGGTTTTTTTTTTTTTTTTTTTTTTTTTTTTTTTTTTTGGAGTAATTATATTATTGGATTTTGTACGTATGTTTGATCGTATATTTGTTTGTGTAGTTATCATGCATCGATTGTGGGCAGATGTTTGGGCAACAAAGTGTGCAAGCACACACACAGTGCATCACCGAAACGGTGCCATTTCTACTTTACAGTCTTCATTTTTAGAATTATTTTATGTTTTTATTTGTGATATGTTTATTGAATTGTAGAAAACGATGAATTTTTGAATCCTGGATTAATGGATTAGGAAAGTGTTAGATATATCTGTTTAAAAGGATTTTCACGGTGACCGAATTTGTTTCAGGAAACTGACTTTTCTATCGGTTTTGATCGGCTGGCAGGGCTTGTCGGTTTTTTCGGTCTGGCGGTTTAATTGTCCTGGCTTGACTGTTTGAACCGTTTTTCATATATTTATAGGTTGAATTAAGTTATATATGTTCCTAGAAATGAAAAACAATTATATATAATAGAGGTTAAACCATCGTTGTTAAAAGCCATCGCCTCCTGCGCCTAGGCCCATTTTTTAGGAGAGGCGATGCATTTGCGCTTTGAGTCGAGGAAGTTGCGCTTTAATTCTCCAGGTGATGGCAAGTGATGGGTTAGGCACATATTTCAGCTAGATTCCCAAATTCCGTAGAGTTTCCAGCCAAATTCGTTAAATTATGGCTATATTTCAGGCAGATTTCTACTTTTATCTAAGGAAAACTACTTCTATACATTTACTAGATCAATATCTTAAAACTTTTGATACTAACTAAATGAAAAATAGTATTATTTTATATTTTTACTTTATTTTCTTGTTCGCTTTTTTTATCTCAGGCCCTCGCTTTTTTTGCGCCTCGCGCCTAGCCGCCTAGGCCCCAGGCGAGGCTTATGCGCCTAGCGCCTTTGATAACTATGGGTTAAACTGCCTGTTTAATTTACACAGACAGTACCAGCTTCTTAGTTCCAAATAGGACTGAACCGGCAAACTACCAAAACCGAAAAGTGAACTGAACCGTTTGGATCTCAAATGTTTCATGAGCACCCGAATTTGTTTCGGTGTCAGTTGAAAGGTGTATTTTTTGAATTGAGATTGGGAATGATATATTTAGCCAGTGCTGTAGAATCAATTAGTTAGCTTGTCTGTCAAGCTTGGATTCAGTGTATCAGTGCTGACCTGGCTACATTGAGCTTTCAAAGTCAGTGCTTGATGTTACTTTTATATTTAATTTTTGTCAAAGGTCACGATGTTGCATAGATAGAAATAGAAGGATTGTTATCGTTAAAAAACCAAGATTCTTTCTTAGAGCCTCTGTGATTCTGCGAGTTTAACTTTTGAAGGCAATTAGGCAAATTATGAATTTTGCTGCTGCTGCTGCTCTTAGAGCCTCTGTGAATCGACAACCATGTTGTTCACCATTCATCATTTATGCAAATAAAGCATTATGCATCTGACTTAGTGATTTGTTTGTTTATTTATTTATTTATTTATTTATTTTTGTGCAGGAGAAGTATGGTCCAAAGGGCCTAGCTAAAACGTCAAATGGGACACCTGGAAAACCCAACAGTTCCGCAAAGCCTAAACCAGAGGTTGACATAAATGTTGGATTGTCGGAACGTCCTCCTTGGTTTTGCAGGTTTGCTCATGAAGTTTACAGACATAAAATTAGGGCAGGGCAACATAGAAACCATTCTACATGTCTGTAGCAACGAATGGCATGTCTTTTTTTTTTTTTCTTTCTTGTTATTTCAGAAATCCATACATGACATTTTATTTGTCATCTTAAGATATCACATGGCAACTGATTTGAAATTTAATATTTATTTTGAATATATCGTTTAAACTTTTTCTATAAACGAATTTTGTAGGTTCTAATGTTAGAAGAGAATATAGATGAATAAACATTGCATCTTAGCCATATTTTTGTATTTTAGTACTTTCTAAAATTGGAAATGATAGATTTTTTTTTTGTTTTTTGTTCTCGCAAGAAACTGTCTTTTGCGTACTTGCAGACATTTCTTTCACATAAGCATTTATTGCATATGTAGCATCTGATGCAAAAGCTGGCATGGTATTAGCTAGTGTTGCATGAACAAATTATATGTCAAATCAGGTTAAACGAGCTTGGTTGCTAAAATCAGTATTTAATTGTAATTCGCAATTTTATTTTGCCTGTATTTTGAAGCTGGTTGCTAGAAGCAAGGAAAAAATCGTAAAGCTTGTCATCAGTTTCGTGCAGTTCGCCCAACTTTTATTATTTCTACCTTCAACAGCTAATACTATAAGGGCTTTTAAATCATTTTGTAGGAATATTTTACAGAAATTCATATTCATTTTTCATTTTTCATTGTACACTTAGAGATTTCTTTTACCAACATGCAGTCTGTGTAACACAAGTGCTACCAGTAAACAAACCTTACTTCTCCATGCTGATGGGAAGAAACACCGAGCAAAAGCACGCGCATATCATGCATCAAAACAACCACCTAAGGATCCAGAGGGACCTACACCTAATAATAAAGAAAGTAAATATGAAAACATACAAAATACTGATTTGCCACTGAGTGAAGGTGTTAAAAAGGAATCACCTTCACATGCCTCTGAAAGCAAGAAGAGAAAGCTTGAAGCATCTGAAAACAAAGGTGAATTGGGTAATGGTGAAGTGATTCATGATTTGAATGCGGAATCAGAGAAAACAAAGAAAGCCAAAGGAAATAAAGAAGATGTTGAGAAGAAAATTAAGTGGAAGAAGATAATAACTGCAGTCTTGAAATCGGTAAGTATACTTGAATTAAAATTAAGGAGAAGTTTGGGATTGGTTATTTTAACTAGCTTAGTAGACACTTCTGAGTGTTTTGGTGAAGAAAAGTGCTTATCTTACTATTTTTGATTGATCCATAAGCTGAAATCAAGAATAATTATCAAACTGATTTTATTGTTCGGCTTCAAAATTATAAGTTTACCCTTAGGGAAAAGATTTTTTTTTTAATAATCTGATTATATGCTTCTGTTATAAGCATAAGCTTTTCAAATAGGTGGCGATACAAAATGCTCCCTAGTTTCATATATCATTACTATGGCTTACTCTGATTCTACAAGTCTTGTGTATTTTTATTTCTTTTCTTTTTTCTTATATGTGGAATAAAAGTTACATTTGTTGTATTTTGATAGAATCCTGATGGCAATTTGAAGATGAGAAAACTACGAACACAAGTTTTGAAGACTATAAGGGAATCTGGCTCAACAATAGATGAAAACCTTCTGGTTGATACACTTGAGCATAAGGTCAGTTCAAGATGACATTTTTTCTTACCTTGTGATCCTTTTAGACACTATTTACCTATAAATTGGTTGATTTGGGTTGTGTTTTTTACCTCAAACGGGATTTTTTAAAAAAAAAATAGCTAAGAAAGAAGAAAAGGTCAAACAGATCAAAGGAGTCAAAATAAAATTACATTTTTTTATGTATAGAACCTCCTAAATCTTCTCTTTTAATAAATAATACAGCTTGTTGTTCCTGTTGTCATAGTTAACGAACTCATTATGTATAAAAAAATTTCTTACTTTCCAAAGTATGATTGTTGTGCAGATTAATTCGAGCTCTAAATTTGCTGTTAACGGGAAGTATGTACAATTGGTATCTAAAAGTTGAAGATAGAAGGTTTTGTATTTGCATATTGTTTCCTCAAGATCTAAACATTACCGGTCTGACTTGAAAGTGAGCATCATAATTCATGCTGAAATTGGTAATTGAATCTTATTGTTTTGTAGTGAGCCTTTTAGATGAAAATTTTGTAAGACGCCTTTATAAACATATGAAGCAGCCAAGTGTTTGATTATATAATTTGAACCGAGGTATTATTCGGTTGTGTTTTCAGTGAGTATTATAATTTCAAGTAATAGATCTGTGTTATACAACCTTCTAAATACAAATAGTATTTGATGGGATGGTGACTTTACGGCCACCAAACAACCATCACTTGCCTGTAAGAATCGTTGCAAGAGGGTTAACGTCTTGGTTTTGTTTGTTTTTTTTGGGGGTCATGGAAGTAGACCTAGAAAGAATCCTGATTTGGGTGGTTGGGTAGTTGTGTTATCAAAACGTTGAGTTTTTAGCGAGCTTATTCACTGAGGACCACTTTAAACTTTAGCGAGTCAATATTGAATACTGGGCAATAAACGAGTTAAAATTGCCACATCATGTATGCTGAAATCCCCCTCAGTCTGTAAATTATTGCATGCATCATATCAAATCTCAACATATATTTCGAATCTGAGATTATCAGCAACACTTGCAGCTGTAAGTGACATTTAAAGCAAAAGGGTAAGAAAACCAATACACATGCAGAAAATCGAATAACAAGACACAGCCACACCGACGAAACCCCTAAAGGTAGTTGAGATTATAATCAATCAAATCGCTAATGCCAAATTCAATGTTTTTGAATCACCGTAAAGAAGGTGCAAGTACATTGTGCAATGAGTCTGTAAAGGTTTTTAAGATTGTACATTTTAGTCTGTATACAAGATGTTCTATTTTCATGTTACTCGACTTGTATTTTGTATCTACAAGCTGCTGCAGCTGTGGAAACATTATCATACAGCAGCATCAGCTAGAAAAGTAGAATTGCAGCTACAATAAACGAGATAACTGAAAACCCCATTGCCTGCAACCACATAATTATTATGTTTAGTATCTAATTTCAACCTTTTTATGTGCAAATGGGTAATGTTGTTAAACATACATTGTTTACAAGCTCATACAATGGTTATATTAACTAAAGAATGATCATTGTTTGAAAGTTTTTTTTTTTTTTTTGACCTTCAAACAATGACTCCAGCATACTTGCATCTTTTTCTAGTCATGACTTTTTTTTTGTATGTTTGTGTCGCTAAAAATTGCATTCTGTTCTGCTTGGGTCATTACAGGATATTTTGATGATCACATGAAAAACCTTTTACAACCACCAAAGTCTATATAATGACCCAACCATGACACAAAAAAAAAAAAAAAACAGTACAAAACGAGAGCAATGACTAAAACAAGGCAAAAACGAACGTACATTAGTGTTATGTTAAAGGAACTAAAAAACGGACAAGAAAATCTTGGCGAGTCAATCAAAGATTCTTTTGACTTGATCTAAGAAGTTACCGAACCATTTCTTTGTTTTTTTTTTCTTGAAAGGAATGGGGGCTGGCGGAACTTACAGCAATTGCAGAAGCAGCGAGACCTGCACGCTCCCTAGGATCTTTCCTATAATAGCTTCCCAAATAGAGGAATGTAGCATAGTACCACATCAAAGGGAACCCAAATCCTATTAAGAAACTGAAAAACCTAGTGTTAAGACATAAACTTTTGTTTTGTTTGGGAAGGTGGACAGGTGAGAGAACTATGCTTACGAAAACCATCCGATTCCACAACCGAAACATGGGAGCGGTTTGTCATAAAGTCCTTGCTGGAAACCATTATCATTAATAGGTGTATACTTGCCTTTTTCACGATCATTGTTTTTCGATGTATACCCTGCCATCAACATGTCTCCTACATGAGTTTAGCGGTTTAACCACTCCCTATAACTTCTCATATTATTAAAAAATAATCCCCTCATTTTGAGTATAGAAACGAGATCATGATAATTACCTTTAAACATTGAGAATAAGCGAGATGATGGCCTCAAAAGATCAATATGTTTATCTGTAACCGATTTCACCAATTCAAGGCCGTTTTTGAAAACATTTCCCTCCTCCATAGCAGCGTCTGTGGAACCAGAAAGTCCGAATTTATATTTATCAGTGTACAAATTACAGTCTTAATCTAAAAAAATAACTGGTTGTAAGTTTTAAACTTCCAGTATCTTCTGTATTGAAGCTAGAATTCAAGTCCACCAGTGTAAGATTTCAAGTGGATGTATCTTCTTGAGTTTAGCGAATAAAAGTCCGTGTTATTTGTGACTGATACACTAGGACAAGGTGATTACTTGTGATATTAGTCATATGATAAGAATGGGTGTGCACAATCAGGCCACAAAAGATCATGTACACCAACACATATAAGAAAACACAAATTCTAAGATTAAAGTATCAAATCATTACACTATAAATAACAAACTTATTAAGCGTTATATGTGTTACAAATACTTAACGCATACCTTGGATGCACGACTCACACGAGTAGATGAGAGATTTGAGTATGTCTATTAGGTTTCATCTTTCCTACTCCGATTAGTTTGGGCCATAGTTGTTAATAGCGAATAGCGGAGGATAGCGACTACCGATATGCTACATAGCGATAGCGATGAAATAGCGAGCGCTATTTCATGTTTAGCGATACACTAGAAGAACTTTTTAGAAATGTTTTATATGCATAATTTACCCAAAAAAATAATACTAAAAATAGAAAAATCTCGCTATTTCCTCGCTATTTGTCGCTATCAACCATATAGCGACACATGAACGCTACGCTACTCGCTATAGCGGGCGCTATGGTCGCTATTAACAACTATGGTTTGGGCTAAAAGGATTGTTGTTAATGAAGTTATATAACGCAAAATATGAACGCGCACTTTCACGCCTCCAATCTCTTACAAAATATCACATACGGAGATACTAACACGAGATGAATTATCCAATGTTAAAGAACTGAAGTAATTAATAGGTATTCAGCATTCAGAACATTTTGTTTTTATGCAATAACAATGATAACTTAACAGGAATTACAAATCATTGAGCATATACTCTATACAATACAAACAAATGGCATATAATCTAATCTAATGTAATAAAGATGATAAAGAAATGAAAGAAAATGAGAGTCAAGGAAATTACTCTGATCCATTCAACTGGTTTAATTTAAAGGTGAAATGTCCAGCCTAAGGATCCTACAAGTTGAGATACATAAATATGATATTAATCAAAGTTATATGATCACAAACATTCTGATCAAATTAAATATATACAAAAACATACCTAATAAAGATTGGTGATTGTTGTTGATGGGTCAGAAATCAGGATTTCTTATTTAATTCTGGGAAAAAGACAAGAGAGAGGAGGAAGAGAGTAGAGGTATAAGCAATTGACTCCCTCTCTTCATCATCGTCGGTTGCACCAACTACAAATAAAGGAGTATAGCTACTCTTCCCATAAAGAAAAGTCAATTCCTTAAATTCTTTACAACTTGGATATATTTTTAATTTTATTTATTTTTAAAATATAAATATAACTATTTGTCTAGTTGGAAAAGAAGGAATGAAAAATCTGAGTTTCAAAGTTTTTGATATGGATGAGTAATGTACATGTAGTTAAACATCAGGGAAGGCCATAAGTCAGCTGTTCTTGCTAAAGACTCAGATAAAAGATATGAAGCTAATCGGACGGTAATCGGACTCACAATGCGATAATAACGTAGGGATTCGTACATAGGAAAAAAACTTCAGTTTAAAAGACCGTAACTATCAATACTCTTGGAGTTTCAGGCACCCGAATCGAGAAACGGGAAAGCCATAAGTTATCTGATCATGCTACAGACTCAGGTAGAGAATACGAAGTTGGAATGAAATATCAGAACACGCATTTCTTTTAAATGTACAATTAATATAGTTTATTGGTATGATACAATTAAAAATGTAACGGTAAAATTGGTTATTGGTTTTAACAAACAAAAATTACCCTTTCTAACTAAACCCAATGAATAGTAAACACTCAAATGATGTATAGAACACTTTATTCATTAAGTTATGAACATCTTTTGTTGAATGAAAGCTCTAAAGTTTCATTATTATAAAAAAAGATAAAGCAGATGTATTTACTTTTATACAACTTTGAAACACGATTAAATGAGTTATTTTGAGGTTTGTTTTTTAAATAATAAACGTTATTTTAATATTCTGAACTTGGGCTACATGTACGGCATATGCTTTCCGATTTCGAGAAGTCACCTTAGTTTTTAATTTCAAAGTCAAAATTGGCAATTTCTTATCTTGTAAGTTGAAAATATTTAAAAGGAATTTTTTCTTTTCCTTTAAAAAAACTTTGATTTATATTTTATGCCGAAGTGTCACAAGGTTCGAATCCACTTAAGAAGATGCTTAACATATGTGTTTTCTGGTCATTTTACTTAACTTTTAAAGTATCCTAACGATTAAGCTAGAGTCACCCCTATTTTATACTAAACACGTGACCTAATGCCATTTCATAGTTTTCACCTCATTCAATAGTCCACAGGCCACAATAGATGACCCACTTAGCAGCCAAATGTATGAGTTCTTTCTAATTTCTAGAGAAAAATTGACAATCTGTCGTTGCCATTGAGGCCTTATGGTTATGGTCCTATAATAGATCGAGAAATTTACAAGGTCATGACATCATGCATTCATGCAACTAAAAAAAGGTAATTTTCATGGTTATCTTGTATTCTTCTTCTTTTTAATATTGTAAGCGTATTAGACGATTCAATTGCGATAGCATGACTAAGACCATATGGGCAACAACGGAGCACATAAGGAAAAATGTGTACATGTTAGATATAAGTAATCTAGAAGGAATAAGTTTAGGCCCCCTACAATGAGTAACAAGTTGTTTGGTACAATTTTATAAAAATAAATGTTCAATCAAACAGATAAGTAAACACAAGAAGAAAAAAAAAAAAAAAAGAAGAGAACAAACACAATGATATATTGTGCTTGAGCAAGATACACTTTCTGAATATCACCTTGAGAGAGCTAGACCCACTAACAGATTTTTGTTTGTGATCGAGTGCCAAACCCACTAACAAATATTCTTTATTATTAGTAAAAACTATTGTGTCTCAGCGACCTTTGAGTTACCCACTCATAGTGATGGATCTAGAAGAAAATTTTAGGGGTAGTGGGAAGAAGAAAACTTTCTGTTTAGGGGTATCCGATACATAAAACAGAGAATCAAAAACAAAAAATTACACTAGTTTTTCACTTTGACGACCCGCTACCCCTCCCTCCCACACAGATCCGCCCCTACCACTCATATATACTCTATAAGTTTGTCAATATAATGTGATAAAGTTACAACATCAAGAGTGGTTCTACATATCTCAAAAGAGCGGGTTGAAACAGATCTAGAGTCAATGGCCTAATAATAATAAATAGTTTATTACAACGTTTATATTTAAATTAGAAGTTGAGTACGATTATGTTTCTTATTTTCCAAATTGTTTATCTGTATATAATGTTATTTGATTTATTGCAATTATTCTTTGAGTGATAAAAAAGAGTCAAACAAGTTGTTCAAATGTGTATGTTCTTTAATCTTCGTATAATATTCGCTTGTTTAGTTTCAACATAGTCATCACTCTTAACTCGTAAGAAGATTTTACTATAACTATATCTATAAGAAGAATTTACTATCAACAATATCTATAGCATGTATAAATATAATATTTTTACGCTTCTCTCTTTATATACTTCGTTTTACATAAGCCGAAAAATAAAATAAAATAAAATAAAATTTAGTAGATTCCAAAAAACAGTTTAATGAAAAGTAAGCTAAAATAAAATTTAGGAGATTCAAAAAACCGTTAAAAAATCATGTAATATCTTAAGGTAATGAAAAGCAAGACATATAATATGATAATATAGAATTGTGAAAAAGGAAGTGATAGGAAGTGCTCATTCCAACTTCCACAATCATCACCTACCCAACTCACTTTCTTCATATCCTTAAACCTAATAACTTTCGAGTATTTATCAAAATAATGATACGGCAACTTACTTCATCACTCTTTGTTAAAACTAAAGTGATGATAGAGGTGTGCAACAATTGAAGAACTTTAGTAACAATAATAAAACATCCCCAAATGAACACTTTTGGAAATTGATGATCCCCATCATAAATTTTGCAATAAAACACATAATTTTTAACCTGATTTAGTTTTGTACATAAAAAACGAATGCAAAAAGTGAATAAAACCTGCCTTTATTTAAATTTATTGTGAATAGGTTGCTAGCTTTTTCCTTCTTTAAGTTGATAAATCATGTTTACGACTTTATGATGGACAAACCATGTATATTTCTAATTGGGTTGTGTGAATCGTGATCATTCTAAAAGTTATAAATCAAAAGATTAAAAACGATTTAACAAAATTATTTAAGTAACTCTTCAGTAAAATTTATTAACCTGAATACGAATTGTTAAATCGTCTAAACACAACCCCAAATGGTTTTCAAAGGCAAAAAAAAGTACTCATGTTTAGTTATGTTTTTAGATTGAAACATAAATGAGGCACTTGCCAAACATTTGATTCTTTAGCTAAACGAACAAAAATGTACACACATCATGCTTGCTCTTTTACATTCGTTTACCTTCGAATTTGAATGGTCACATATGTTTCTTCTTTACACTCGTTCGTTTATTTTCTTTTATACATATATTTAAATTTAATTATGATCGATGGGTTTTTTCTTCATCAACCCATCACCCAATTAGATTTTAAAACCAAACATTGGGTAATCAACTGATAAAACTAACAAATAAGAACACGTTCATTTCCTTAACTAACAAACACAACAAAAAAGTACATTCATTTAACTATTCATGTCCGTCCATTTGTTACGGTACGTAAAATTAAATTAAACAAACGAACACTAACAAGCCTCGTCGTAATCATTCAGTTCATTTTACAATCATATAATTACTTTATTAACTTGATGTATATTTAATTAAAAAAAAACAGTAGGAAAAAAATGTGCTGTGGAAAAACCCCTTAGGGGAAGAAGACTTCACAAAGACTTTTCAGTTTTCACCAAAACAACATAAAGATTGCTGCATCATTCTCTGCAAATCAACCATTTTTCTTCACCATGAAGAAGGGAAATTTAGCCCCTAATCTCAAGCTAAGCCTCCCTTCTCCTGATGAATCTTCACTTGCTAGATTCTTGTACAATTCTTCTTTCTTTTACTCTCTCTCTCTCTTTTTTTTATGTTTATGATCAGGGTGTGTTTGTAATTAATAAAAATTGCATCTTTATATATGTTTTGGTTGTGTGGAATGCATATTATTGTAGAACTGAATCTGGGACTTTTATGGATGGTGATCTGCTAGTGAACAGAGATGGTATCAGAATTGTTTCTCAGAGCCAATCTGATACTGTAAGTTGTTTTTATTTTCTGTTTTGGATCTGGGTCTCTTTGCATTTCATCAATAGTTGATAATTTTAGTTTTTAGGGTTAAATTTTGTAAAGATCACAACTTTGCTGGTATTATTTGATCCAATGGGTCAGAATTGAATCATTGGTGATTGTATTTGATTGAAAAGTTGTAATCTTTGATGTTATTTAGGTGTAGAGTGTTGGGAATCTTGAAAATGTGTAAATCAGATTGAGTTTAATGTAGGAATCTTTTAGGTCATGTATCAGTCGCTTATTCGTGCAGACGTATATTCGTTGCACCCTTCGTTTTCGATCTGAACCAATTTTATTCGTTTAACTTATCTTATAAGTGGTGTTTGTGATTGCTTATAGTGTTTTTTAAAAGCAGAGTAACACTTTTAGTGTCTAGAGGAAGAAAATTAAAATACTTTTATTATGGTAGCACTAAATTCAAATCGCTAGGCTCTAGTCTGTCAGTGACTAGCAATTAATCGGGATTAATCAGGATTAATCGGATTGAGATTTTTATATGTAATTTTTAGTTTTATATATACACACACTCATTTTATATGTAATTTTTTAAGTAGACAAGTTGTGGCCGGAATCGCCGATTTTTCCGATCATTTTGCCGATTTTTGGCCGAATAGGGCCGATTACGACTGACTAGGGCCAATTACGGCGACAAGCGACTAATAGACCGATTAGCAAAAAAATTGTCAGTTGCCGTCCGAATAGCGACTAATCGCCGACAAGTCACCAACAAGTCCCGATTTTTACAACCCTGACTAAATTCGGTAGCATTCAACGCTGATATGTCAAGTGATTTCCTTTTTTTAATCTCACTGACATTGCAATTGTTTTTGGTTCAGCCACCGCTTATTCAGCCATCTGATAACCAATTAAGCTTAGCTGATTTTGATGCGATTAAAGTTGTTGGTAAAGGAAACGGTGGAATTGTTCGATTGGTGCAGCACAAATGGACTGGGCAGTTTTTTGCTTTAAAGGTAGTTTCAACTTTCAACCATAACATTTAAGGCTTGATAATGACAATCCTAAGGTTGTTTGTATCAAATATCTTATACCTTCATGAAAATGAAGTCCATTTAAAGCATTGTATTTTTTTGCAAAAAAAATAAATAAATAAATAAAAAAAAAATCAACCTTTTTGGGATTTTTTTTGACAAGGAACCCGAAAAATGTTGACGTCGTTGAATGTTTGTTATATAAATTTGTTATTGAATGAGGAAGAATTTCATTACAAAGCTTGTGTTAATAGTGTCTTTTTCGTAATGTGTTTGTTTGATATTCAGATGATTCAAATGAATGTAGATGAGCCGGCTCGCAAGCAGATTACAAAAGAACTTAAAATTAACCAATCATCACAGTGTGAAAATGTTGTTGTGTGTTACCAATCTTTTTATGATAACGGTGTCATCTCTATAATCTTGGAGTACATGGATGGAGGATCTTTAGCTGATTTTCTCAAAACCGTTAGATCAGTTCCTGAACCTTATCTTGCCGCCATCTCTAAGCAGGTCAGAAATCTACAATTTTTTGTTCAAATCGAATATAAGACACATGATTATACTCTAAACACGAATTTTTTTTTTTTTTTTTTTTTTTTTTTTGAAAATAGGTACTGAAGGGTTTATGGTATCTACATCATGAGAAACATATCATTCATAGGGACTTGAAACCGTCAAATTTGCTTATAAATCACCGAGGTGAAGTCAAGATCACTGACTTTGGTGTTAGTGCCATACTTGCAAGCACGTCCGGATTGGCTAATACTCAAATCGGCACATATAATTATATGTCTGTGAGTACCTTTAACCATTTGAAGTCATAATAATCATTATGTGTTTGAATTTTCTGTGAAAGTGATAATTTTTGCTTTGTGTTCCTATACTTTCAGCCTGAAAGAATTATCGGAGGCAGTTATGGTTATAAAAGTGATATATGGAGCTTGGGTTTAGTTTTACTAGAATGTGCGACGGGCCAATTTCCATACTCTCCACCACAGCCAGGGGAAGGATGGGTCAGTGTTTATGAGCTTATGGAAACCGTTGTTGGTCAACCGCCACCTCATGCACCTTCTGATAAATTTTCTCCTCAATTCTGCTCGTTTATTGAAGCATGGTAAATTATAATGTTATTAATGACGATGGTAAAATGGGTGGATCCTTTAAGTTGGGTAACATGTCACAGTGGGTCGGTTGGGTTGACCTGCAAACATTTTTTGTCGAATTTTTGAAGGTTATAATACTTAATGTGTTTCTTGCGGTTACAAAAGCTATATTATTTCAACCCTTAACATACTTTTGAGTACACTTTGGA
The DNA here is from genome assembly GCA_032199755.1 of Ambrosia artemisiifolia. NCBI lineage: Eukaryota > Viridiplantae > Streptophyta > Magnoliopsida > Asterales > Asteraceae > Ambrosia > Ambrosia artemisiifolia. The sequence continues at coordinate 39,837,706 of CM063524.1, forward strand.
CGACCTTTTGACTCATTTGACCCGCTATCTTTTAGCTAAATTTCTATATTTATCGATATGACCTCGTTAGAGATTAAGTATAACTAAAAGCAATCCATTTATTGTTAACTATGTTGAAGAAACCTGGCCTTCCATTTTCAGAATAGGCTTTTAGAAGTCCTAAGTTGTGGGGTGCACAAATGGGCCTGGGCCTGGTCATGGGCTGTTGCATTTAGGCCCAAACCACTTCTTAGAATGTTGTTGCGCTACTCACCTCACCTCTCCATCGTCTAACGAGAACGAAATTTGTTGTTATTTTAGCGTGCAGAAAGATCCCAAGGATAGGGCATCAGCAAATGAACTTATGGTACATTTACCATTTGACAAAATTGTGAACAATTTTTTATAATATCGTTCAAGATCGTAAACTCACTTAGATGCTTGTTTTCTGTCTTGATCTTCAGTCACACCCGTTCATCAGTATGTATGATGACAGGGCCGTAGATCTTGCATCTTATTTCACTGAAGCGGGATCCCCTCTTGCAACATTGTTATGAGTCCCTGGTACGTGTTGAGCCCATACATATAAACGGTCTTGTGTGTGTGTGTGGCATGATCAGTCACTACTCATCTTGTGTGCCACACTAAAGGCGGCGAAATATATTATGCAATAACAATGAAGTTATTTGAATTTAATGATTTAGGGGTGTTTGGGATTACTTATTTTTTTAAAATAGTATGTGTTTTTTAAAAAGCAGATAAACACTTGAAAGAAGTGTTTTAAAATTGAGTTAGTTGTTTTCAATACGCGACCTGAGATTACTTATTTCAAATTGTTATTCTTGATGGAGTCTAAATCACATGTTTACCTAAGACCATGTGTATTCGAGCGCTAATGAGGCCTTAAAACAAAATTAGCGCCCCCAACACCACTACATAGGGGCCTTTAAGGGCGTTAATTTTGCAAAATTGGCCTGGAGCGTTAAATTTTTAACGCTGAACATTTGATTCTGAACCTCCTTTTCGTGGCAACCAATCAAAAAAGGGGAGGGGGCGCTAATTAGCGCTGCCATTACGTATGGCCTAAATAAGTTGTTTAAATAAACAAAACCCCAAACACCATTTAAGAGGTTTTGTGCATTAAAGATGCAGTTTACGACTCATGTGATATGTTTCTCTTTTATGTCTGACCCACAATAGATTAAAGTTAACCCAAAATGACCATTGATAAGTAAACGAGTCGAAATTGCTACTTCTTACCTTAAATTTATCTCTACGCTTATACTTTATGTTAAGTTAATTTTTTTTTCTTTCTAAAATTCATATATTTTGGTAATTGCAGATTGCTAGGGTAGTGAGTGTATATTATATTGCAAGGGCCAAAGATTTCACCTTTTTTTTGTTGTTGTATCATGACTCGAGTTTAAAGTTTGCAACTAGTTCCTGATGATGAAAACTTAACCTATTTAATGAGGATTTTTAATACTTCAATTCTCAGGGAATGTGTAATACAATTTTTATCATACGTTTTTAAGTAATGTTTGATATCAGAAAGTTTTAACTAAAAGGTGAACACTAAAATCAGACTGAACTAATTGAGAAACCGATGATTCAATTATACATATTTTCAAAACATGGTTCCTAAGTATAGTTTTGTAAATAAATAAGGTGGGATCAGTAAACATTTGCTTATTTTTTTATGAATTTATAAAAATAGTACCTTGAATATATTATAAATTTTGTGACATTAGAACAATTAAACGATTTTTTCTATGTAAAGCATGTCAAATGTTATCAACATTTAAATTCATTTAAACATGTCTAGAAATATGGTAGGGTATATATGACAACCGTTGAGTTAAATCTAAACAAAATCTAACTATGAATAAAAATCCAAATAGTTCTTTTGTTTGTTATAGAATTTTGAATAAGTTCATGGTATTGTTAGACCTTACTGTATTGGGACCGGCATAGGGGCAGCAAGGGCAAGTCAGGGGCGGCAACACCACCCCTGGCACGTCGTCATCATCATCAACGGCAAGCTATTGCCGGTCAAGCCAGGCCCCCCTCTTCAAAATTCGACCGGTTTATTGATATCAATTTTACTTCTTCTTTTTTTTTTTTAAATTAGAATATTAATTCATTAAAAAAAGGGGGAGACCCATCCTCCACACCCCTGAACCATCGTAGGGAGGATGGACCTACCCCACAAAAATGTGACAGATGTGGTGGAGGAACATCATCCATAATGGCCTCCTCCCCACCCTATAGATGTACAAAGTGTAAAAATTTTATGAAGTGCGTAATTTTGATTTCCGTCATGCATAGTTTTCATTTGTTATTTTTTTTCACTCGTAAGTCGATGTGTAATTATGATTTTCTTTCATGCATAAATTTCAGTTGATATTTTCTTAGTGCATAATTATTACTTTCGTGTCTAATTTTTTATTAGATTTTGTACGTTAAGAGCGCTTTATACATAAACCTTCCCCTAGAACTTTAATAATGCAAAGTTGTAAACAATTTTTTCTCGTTTTATAAGTCACTTAACCGTTTCGTCATGCATACCTTTTTTAAATAATAGAGAGAGAATATAAACTAGGGATGGCAATGGGTCGGGTTTGGGACGGGTTTTGGTAATCCCAAACCCATACCCGATTAGGTACGCTTGTCCCAAACCCGTCCCAAAACCCGTCGGGTTTGTATCGGGTAATTACCCATCGGGTATCGGGTATACCCGCGGGTTTCGGGTAAACCCATTAACTTTTAGAACTTACCCATTGGGTATATCAAACTAAAACCCGCCGGGTATCTATTGGGTGACTATATAGTATACACTAATTTTTTTGGTGTTTTTTAGCACAAGATGACAATCTAGTTAGACAAATAGATATATTATGCATAGATATTCAAAAAATATATAAGAAATTGTATCGGGTATCTAATCGGGTAAACGGGTATACTTTATCGGGTAATTGGGGCGGGTAAACGGGTATATCATCAAATCCCAGACCCGTCCCAAACCCGCAAAAAAAATAAAAACTAATCCCATACCCGGACCCATACCCGATTATCCGACCCCATACCCGTCCCAAATGTGTCGGGTTTCGGGTTTACCCATCGGGTTCGGGTTTGATTGCCATCCCTAATATAAACTCAGATTTCAGAGCACAAACACAATCTCCAACCCATCCAATACTACTTACATATTTATCACAATGTATTTATTTGACCAGTTTGACTATGTATAAATTACTTATTTAGTTTCCTGTTTCCTTCACTTTTCTTATTTCAGTTTTAGACATGCATGTGAACAAAATGAAGGCCTGTCTACATTTGAATCGGTCAATATATATTAAAAGTATATGAAAGTCGTTTTTATTTTCCAAAAGAAAAGGGGGAAGGTACTTTTGGATGATAACTTAATGCATTTTAGTACAAAATCAATTAAGTTGAAAAGAACAAAAATATGTAAATCTATCTGCTTGAATAGCATGTATACCCACACGGCCACACTACACTACACAATCGGATAACCTTTTTTGTTTACGTTGCAACTGATTGTTTTTTTAACGTAAGGAAAACACACTTACCAACGATATATTTAGAAAGCAAGAAAAGCTGGTTGTCATTGCAAGAACGCTTAAGAAAAATGAATAAGAAAATTTTAAAATTAATAAGTTATATTTAACTAATTAATAGATATAAAAATAAGTTAAGTGGCCGAAATATAAAAAATAGAATACAATAATATATGTGTCCTAAAATTAAATGATTATGTTAAGAATAAAAAAAAAATTATACTTATAGAATTTAATACTTTGTAGAATTATATTTGTAAAACTAAATGACCATGTGACCATGTCATTAAATACCAAAACAATGGCGCTTCTCCGATGGCCCTAAACAAAAGTGTAATTTGCAATGGGTAATGCGATAGAGAGTTGAGCTATAAGCTTTAGCCACTCTTAAAGACCTCTTAAAATTCTAAGAAATTCCCGTAATATCTCTACAATATGTATAGTAATATACATATGTACAGACTTGAGATTTTTGTCATAATCGTACCCTGGTTTTAATTTTTTGTCATAATCGTACCTTGGTTTTAAATTGTTTGTCTAAATCGTTCCTTGACTTAACTGGATGGAGTTAGTGCCAAGACGATTTAGACAAACAATTAAAACAAGGGTATGATTATGACAAAAAAAATCTCAAGTTTATACGTAAGTGACAACTTTCAACAAACCACATGGACGATTTTAACAGTTTACCCTAGGAGGTAGGTATATTCTATTACAATGTGTACAAATGAATTGTTTATGGTGTTAAAAAGTAGTTATGTACTAACAATTGCTATTTTTTAAACAGTTAAATCATCACACTTGTCATTTGCAGGATTTGAACCTACATAATACACCATTTTACCATCAGGCTATCCTGGTGGAGACTAAAATTGTCTATATTAGCCCAATTTTTGGGGCTGCAACTAATTAAGAGTATTGTCTATATGAAAGGTCTTTGGTAAACGCGGAATCAATTTGGTTTAAAACAAATGGCTCCGTGACGGTGGTCGAATATGCAATTTAAGACTAAGAGGTCGTTAGCCATTAACCACAGTCACTCAAGAAAAAGGATAAAAACGTGTGTCTTGGGTGTATGTGTACGTGCATGATATGTTTCTACGTATAGGTGTTTTTACGATTTGGTTTTAACTTTTAATGTACAATTTACAGCTTGAATTATAAGTAAACATGTAAATTCATGTTTTAATTGTTTAATTTCAGGCTTCCAATGATTTTGTACATATATGATATATAGGCAGGCATGCATACATACATTCATATATGCGTGTGTGTATAGTCGTATAGACATATAAATACATACTACCACAAACATATATACATCATATACATGCATAATCTATAGAAATATTGTAATAAATACATTTGTAAATTATGTTACACAAAAAGGAAGAGAGAGAGAGATTTGTTTGGAAATATAAATTTTACTATCGCTTGATACAAACAATAATAGTTCATATGAGTTATATAAATTTACGGCTTGCGTTTTCCTTGTTGAGAGTTTAAAGTGAACGAGATATCAATGCTCAAAGTAAGTAAAGAGTCAATATGAGTGGTAAGTTTCTTCAATCGTGTTTTATGCTGCAACTCCTACACGGTGACATGTGTAAAATTTGATTTTGCTGGCCTAAAAACTTCAAACTTGTACATGTCTTGACCTAGAGCCATGAATGCCTAACCAATGTATGATGTCATAAATGAAACTTTTGTTAGTAAACATATTAACTACTATTAAAGTCAACTAGAAACTATTAAAACATTGTTTTAGACACATACAAAATAACTTATTGATTCATCATGTAGTTATATGAAAATACAATATTTATTTAGAAAATAAGAGAAGCTTATGCTTGAAATAGTGTTCCATTCCACCAAACCAAGATACATGGTGTCTAGTGGATTAAAAAAAAAAACTTCTACTTTGAAGGGGATTGAATAGGTCAAAACTCTAAAGCGTGGCAAAAAAGCGAGGAATGGCCACAAGTTTCAAAGTAAACCTTTGAAGGAAAAAACACTTTGTAATGATTATTTGTTGCCAATAATCTCTCCTAAGATGGTGGTTTCTTCAAAGAGAAAGTAAAAGCTTTCACCTTTTTTTTTTCTTTTTATGTTCACTAAAATAATTTTCATGTTATCATTTCGATTAATAAAAACATAAGCATTCTAATTTATATACGTGACAAAAACGGTAAGTTTTTTATACGCTGAAATATTCTTCCACTAAAAATATATAGTAAAAAGCCATACTCCTATATCATCATCATCATTATCATACTCAGCTAATCCCACCTATAACAAAGCTAAGGTAGGGTCTGAGGAGGGTAAGATGTAGACAGCCTTACCTCTATCCCCTGAGAATAGAGAGACTGCTTCCAGTGAAACCCCCGACTCGATGTGGTTTTGTATCAGGCCTTGGACATAAGGCACATAACATTTAGCAATCGGGACAAACTCGATTGGTGCATGTATCCCCCTTGTCTTTTGGCTATCAACGCCACCACATGATGCATGATTAACCGTCCTTCGTTTTTAACGTTATTTTCACGAAATTAGTAAAATAACGTTAAAACTAGTGCAACTTTACTTTATGTCATTGCAAAATGTGCCAAGGATGAACCGTGCCCCATTTGCAAAAAAAGTTGTTTGGATAGATTTGGCAAACATGCAATCCACTGGAAGAAATTGTCGGGTTTAAGTACCGCCATGAATTAGTCAAAGATATTCTATGGGACGTGCTTCGACGTACGGGGCTCTCGGCCAAGAAAGAAGCACGGGTTAATTTTTTAATTGATTCAAGGGAGGGTAGATCTACACTGCGGGATGTTCTTGTGTTTTGTTGGGTGGGGGGTATGTATGTGCTGACCTTACTGGGGGTATCCCCTTGGTGGGTTTGCCAGACAGCGGCTTTGTCCCGTCGCATGTGATTTTGAGGGCGGAAGCTAAGAAGGTCGCTAAGCACGAAGCAACATGTTTAGAGAATCAGCACGTGACCTTGCCATTTGCTTTTTACACATTTGGATCCGTGGCCCCTGAGGTAAGGCGTTTTTTTGAACGAGTGCAGAAGGTGGTCCACAGTGACTCGCAGAGCCCTAAGAATCAAGGGTTAGTATTTAGCAGGATAGACTTTACGATTTAAAAGGAGCTAGCGGCGTAGCTTATTTCCCGCTTACCCACTATCCAAATGTAACTTGTTCTGAAATGTTTGTTAGTTGAAAAAATTGTACTTTCTAATAAAACTACAGAATCTGATAGTATATAACTAAAAAATTATAGTAGCAATAACGACTCTGACCTATTATGTTATTATAAGTGTAAGTTGGTGGAGAAAAACTAAGATGAGACAATGGAGAATCACATGCAACATGGGATATATGCACATGAAACCCACAAATGGTTAATATTATAAGGGTGATATTATTTAAACCCCCAATCTTCTATTTTCACCCTCTTAAAGCGTCTCGCTTAGGCCTAAGCGAGGCGTTTTGATCTAAATTCGAGACGGTCAGTACGAGGATCAGAAAAAGCTGATTTTTAAATTCGAAGCGCCTCGCTTAGGCCTAAGCGAGGCGCTTCGAGGGGGTAATTTATTTTGGTAGTTGTTTTGATATTTTGAGTTGGTTTTTTTATTTTTTTTAATTTAATAATTATAAAAAGTTAAAAAAAATTTAAAAAACAAAGTAATAACCCTAATCATTGTCAATGACTTAAACTTGACATCATCAACCAACTTCAAAATTTCAACTTCCCGTTCAGGTGCTTAATACCAGATTGATGATACCTTGTTCCACCCAAATCAAGGGATCCGCTTGGAGTCTAAAGCTTCGTGTGTCATCTTGGTCGAACTCATGTTGCAACATTCGTCTTGTGTGTGTTAGGGTCCGAAATTTTAGGCTTTTTAGTGGGTTTTTCCATCTTTGTGTTTCCAATTGTTTTTTAATTAGCTTAAATCTCTCTGATCCATGGTACCTTGAAGACTAGATTCGGTGCAGTCGACGAACATCATTCAAAATTTCAACTTCCCGTTCAGGTGCTTATGTCCACCTTGAAGACTGGATTCGGTGCAATCAGACTCCGAATGCGGTATGCGCGTTAAATTTCATTAAATGCGGCATGTCAAGGTGCAGTCGACGAACATCATTCAAAATTTCAACTTCCCTTTCAGGTGCTTAAGTCCACCTTGAAGACTGGATTCGGTGCAATCAGACTCCGAATGCGGTATGCGCGTTAAATTTCATTAAATGCGGCATGTCAAGGTGCAGTCGACGAACATCATTCAAAATTTCAACTTCCCTTTCAGGTGCTTAAGTCCACCTTGAAGACTGGATTCGGTGCAATCAGACTCCGAATGCGGTATGCGTGTTAAATTTCATTAAATGCGGCATGTCAAGGGATCCGCTTGGAGTCTAAAGCTTTGTGTGTCATCCTTGTGTTTCCAAGACACAGGCAAGTCCTCGTCTGATCCACAAAACAAAACAATAATCTTGAAGTTTTTTAATATAGCCATTTTTCCCCTGGGTTTACCAGGAATGGGTTGAAGGTGTGTGTTGCACCGGCTTGAGATATGAGTTTGATTAGCTTAAATCTCTCTGATCCATGGTATCCACTTTCAGGTTGTCTTCATCGTTGACCGCTATCTCTCGGATAACAACTGAAAAAGTTGTCTTCAATGATTCTAAGAAACTTGAAAGTAATTACAAGAAGATGATCAAGGATGCTACAACATAACTTGCACCAGCTTGAGATATGAGTTTGATTAGCTTAAATCTCTCTGATCCATGGTATCCACTATCAGGTTGTCTTCATCGTTGACCGCTATCTCTCAGATAACAACTGAAAAAGTTGTCTTCAATGATTCTAAGAAACTTGAAAGTAATTACAAGAAGATGATCAAGGATGCTACAACATAACTTGCACCGGCTTGAGATATGAGTTTGATTAGCTTAAACCTCTCTGATCCATGGTATCCACTATTAGGTTGTCTTCATCGTTGAACGCTATCTCTCGGATAACAACTGAAAAGTTGTCTTCAATGATTCTAAGAAACTTGAAAGTAATTACAAGAAGATGATCAAAGATGCTACAACATAACTTGCACCGGCTTGAGATATGAGTTTGATTAGCTTAAATCTCTCTGATCCATGGTATCCACTATCAGGTTGTCTTCATCGTTGACCGCTATCTCTCGGATAACAACTGAAAAGTTGTCTTCAATGATTCTAAGAAACTTGAAAGTAATTACAAGAAGATGATCAAAGATGCTACAACATAACTTGCATCGGCTTGAGATATGAGTTTGATTAGCTTAAATCTCTCTGATCCATGGTATCCACTATCAGGTTGTCTTCATCGTTGACCGCTATCTCTCGGATAACAACTGAAATTTGTCTTCAATGATTCTAAGAAACTTGAAAGTAATTACAAGAAGATGATCAAAGATGCTACAACATAACTTGCACCGGCTTGAGATATGAGTTTGATTAGCTTAAATCTCTCTGGTCCATGGTATCCACTATCAGGTTGTCTTCATCGTTGACCGCTATCTCTCGGATAACAACTGAAAAGTTGTCTTCAATGATTCTAAAGAAACTTGAAAAGTAATTACAAGAAGATGATTTTACTGTCTAGTCAATGAATGTTATATTACAATAATATTTACGTTGAGCAAAAAGTTGTGTTTGAAGCCTAGTTCTTTTGGCCACAGGTACAGAAAGGTTATAAATGTTCATGTAGTTTCATTTTGTATCCACTTTCAACTAAATCTCTCTCTGTTTTCAACAATCAACCGAAATTGAGTATCATCAATTTGGTATTAGTGGTTGGAACAAGGTATGGATATGGAGAACATGGAATGAGATGGTTTCGATTTTCGTACAAAGATTCCATAAGTAAAAGTCAGTTGTTATCGGAGAGATATCTTCATCAATCTCCTTGATCTACGCATAAGTGTGAGAGTCGATCTGAGTTAGTTGTTATCGGTATATGTACAAGGTGCTATGAAAACCACCAACGATCAATTATAATATAGTCCGGAAGTCAAACATATCAATTAAACATGCAAAAATTATGTTCTGAAAAAATATGGGTATCGAATGTATAGTCGGAGGACCACTTACAATGATTCATCAAAGTTGTACAAAGCTGGATGTTTTTACTGGAAAACCAAAACGAGCAATAAACGAAGCGAAACGGAGAGATATAATTTTCTTGGCTTGGAAACAACTTAAAAGAAGCAAAAATGAATTAAAATTATTTTTTGGTGATTAACAGATAATTTTAAAGAATTAAAAGAAATTCAAGTTTTTTAAAAAAAAGGCCAAAGTGCCTCGCTTTGGTCAAAGCGAGGAGCTTGTGGTCTAATCAAACCAGTCAAGCGCCTAGCTTTGGCCAAAGCTAGGCGCTTTGGCCTTTTTTTTGTTAAAACTTGAATTTCTTTTAATTCTTTAAAATTATCTGTTAATCACCAAAAAATAATTTTAATTCATTTTTGCTTCTTTTAAGTTGTTTCCAAGCCAAGAAAATTATATCTCTCCGTTTCGCTTCGTTTATTGCTCGTTTTGGTTTTGCAGTAAAAACATCCAGCTTTGTACAACTTTGATGAATCATTGTAAGTGGTCCTCCGACTAAACCTAACTCGCAACAATTGTTTTTAATTCATTTTTAAGTGTTTTTATATACTTTTCGAGAAATGATAATTTTCAAATATTACAGAGGTGTTACCAAGCATGTCAAGAAATGATAATTTTCAAATATTGCAAGTCCAAATCATTGTACGATGTCTTTTTTCAGAGGACCTCGACTCTTGAGATGTTGCAGGTGTTTGAAAACTTTGAACTGAAATTGAACTGTTATTTGGAATGTTCCTGTTTTCAAATATTGCAGATCAAGGTGTTACCAAGCATGTCAAGAAATGATAATTTTCAAATATTGCAAGTCCAAATCATTGTACGGTGTCTTTTTCAGAGGACCTCGACTCTTGAGATGTTGCAGGTGTTTGAAAAGTATGAACTGAAATAACTTTTCATGCAAGCAAGTAAAATTAAGTTGTTTTACTAATTTCATAGTCTTGATACTTTAAACAATCGGATCGGCGCTAACGCGCAAACTTTCGTTTTTGTTTTTCGAGACAAAGGAACTAAGTTGCAAATACGATAATAATGTAAATAATAATAATAATAATAATAATGTAAAGGTAGATCATGGAAAGTTGAACTCAAGAAACAAAGATGAAACCGATTAATGTCTTTTATATATGAATAATGACCCTCTGGAAAACCTGCGTAAAGGACTAAAGCCACATATAGTCCTTTACACAGGTTTGCCAGAGGGTCGCTATTCATATATAAAGAACATAAAAGTTGTGTATGAATAGTGACCCTCTGGCAAACCTGCGTAAAGGACTAAAGCCAGTGAGATTGATAACTGGACAGGTTAGCCGGGTGTTTGTCAAAAAGGTAGACCACACCACTAGAGCAAAAAGTTGTGTGTATGAATAGTGACCCTCTGGCAAACCTGTGTAAAGGACTAAAGCCAGTGAGATAACTGGACAGGTTAGCCAGGTGTTTGTCAAAAAGGTAGACCACACCACTAGAGCAAAAAGTTGTGTGTATGAATAGTGACCCTCTGGCAAACCTGCGTAAAGGTAGATCACACCACTAGAACATTAATCGGTTTCATCTTTGTTTTCTTGAGTTGAACTTTCCATGATCTACCTTTATCATCTCAGAGAGATATCTGTCAACGATGAAAGGGAACCCGAAACAATAGAAGTCCACCACTAGGGCAAAAAGTTGTGTGTAAGTTTTATTTAGCGTAAAAAGTTCATTGTACATATACCTCCTTATCTAAAAACAAATCACATCATTGTACATATACTCTTTCATCGTTGACAGATATCTCTCCGACAAGAGAAGATGAAGGGTTACTACTCTGCTACTTCAAGTAGAAAAAGATGAAGAAGAATAAATGAAGTCTATTATAGAGGTTAGTAGGTTACTCATTACCGTTGAAGGTAAACATGGATAGTGAGAAGTGAGATTGATAACTTCTCTATGGAAGTTGCTAAAATAGTTAAACAAAAGCTGAAATTGATCAGTTATTTGGAATGTTCCTGATATTTACAGTTTTGCTTTTTTTGGGGAAATGAACTTGAAGAAATGATTTGGTTGATCTTGCATAATTTGATCAGAAAATATATTCCCAAAAAAATTAAAAACAACTTTTTCATGCAAGCAAGTAAAATTCAGTTTGTTGGACAGTGAGTAATATAACTGGACAGTAAGATTGATAACTTCTCTATGGAAGTTGCTAAAATAGTTAAACAAAAGCTGAAATTGAACAGTTATTTGGAATGTTTCTGATCATTACAGTAAAATTCATTAGCCAGGCGTTTGTCAAAACGAACAATTAAAATAAACTTTTCATGCAAGCAAGTAAAATTCAGTTGTTGGACAGTGAGATTGATAATTGGACAGGTTAGCCAGACGTTTGTCAAACGAACAATTAAAATATACTTTTCATGCAAGCAAGTAAAATTCAGTTGTTGGACAATGAGATTGATAACTGGACAGGTTAGCCAGACGTTTGTCAAACGAACAATTAAAATATACTTTTCATGCAAGCAAGTAAAATTCAGTTGTTGGACAGTGAGATTGATAACTGGACAGGTTAGCCAGACATTTGTCAAACGAACAATTAAAATATACTTTTCATGCAAGCAAGTAAAATTCAGTTGTTCGGACAGTGAGATTGATAGGTGGCAGGAAAAGGCTGACATTTTGTTCCTTGTTGCTGAAAGAAATCAACAGTCGGATCGACGATTTTGTTTACCCTCCCATTGACATAAAAAATGTTCTTTTGAAAAACGTCTGACTGCAAAAAAAAAAAAAAAACTAACTCAAAAGACCAAAAAAAAAATTGTTAAACCCTAAACTCAAAAGACCAAAAAAAAAAAAAAAAAAAAAATTATCCGAAGCGCCTCGCTTAGGCCTAAGCGAGACGCTTCGAGTCAAAAATCAGTTTTTTCTGACCTCGTATCGAGGTAGTTAAAAAGCAAAGAAAGCGCCTCGCTTAGGCCTAAGCGAGGCGCTTTCAAGGGGGTGAAAATAGAAGTGGGGGGTTGAAATAGACCATGCCTATTATAAAGAGATGGGTTAAAAAAAGTGGGTAACAATGTATTTAACATGTAATTATTTTTGTCAAATGTTTTTTTTATCTTTAGCATATAAATGGATGTAGAAGACTTTTTAATAAAATAAATTCAAAAACTAAAAAAAAGCTTAAAATGAGTTAAAAAAAAAGGTAAAAATCTTTTTTCACAAAAAGTTATTTTCTTTTTTGAATGGCTTCTACGTATTTTTATATGCAAGAGCTCTGAATTTTTTTTTTTTTTTTGAAAAATATAACTTTTTACATGTTAAATTAAATCTTTTATATATGATATATTTACATGTTAAGTACATATTTTTATATGATGTATTTACATGTTAAGTACATGGTTACCCACTTTTTTTTAAGGTTCCCTATTGAATCTCACACCTTTAATATATATAATATTGTAAAAGTTTCGAAAAAATTTAATCTCAAGTTACGCAGTCCCTCGATAAGAGTCATTACATGATATATGTATGATTAACACATGTCTTATTTTTGTTTTTTTGTTTTTGAGCATCAAATCCTAAATTTTACAAGATAAATACATCCGACGATGATCTTACATAAATTTGAACTCTCAACCTCTTAGGTGGAGAGTACACCATTTGTCACCAATATGATTATATGAAATTGGTATTTTACTTTAAACACATTAATATTAGAGATGCTAATAATAATATAAGTCGAAGATGGGAACAAAATAAAAGCCCACCAAACCTTCTGCCAGAATTTAAGAGTTGAGACCTTTCTAGGAAAGAAGTTATGGGGGTTGTGAAATATGACCACACACTTGTTTCAACAAAATCGTGTATTTTATCATTTTATGACACCACTATAGTAAATTATTAAATCCTCAATTAAATTCTAAGGTTTCAAACCTCTAATTAGATTATGACATTTGCAATACCTCATACATTTGATCATCAAAAATCAACGCCAATATTTCCATATAAATATGTCACCTCTCTTTCTCAAAACCACAGAATACACAAATCTTGACAATGGCTTATTTTTCAAGATTTCTTGTGCTTCTATTCTTACTAACATCACTTTCTCCCTTATGTTCATCAAACCCTTTTCAAGATAGCTTTCATCAATGTCTTTCTGCTAATACCGACTCTTTAACTCAACTCCCTAACATCTTTTTCACCCCAAACACCACTGCTTTCACACCTCTTTTAAACTCTACTGCTCAAAATCTTCGTTGCATCGCCCCTTATGCCGCGAAACCCGAGCTTATACTCACCCCATTACACCAATCCCATATCCAAACCGCGGTTGTATGCGCAAAGAAACTTGGTATACAACTTCGGTTTAGAAGTGGAGGACATGATTATGAAGGGATCTCTTATACATCCGTTATGGACCTTCCTTATGTTGTTATTGATTTAGCCAAACTACGTGGCATTGATGTTGATGTTGAGGATGGTTCGGTTTGGGTTCAAGCCGGTGCAACCATTGGTGAGCTTTACTATCGAGTTGCTGAGAAAAGTAAGACTCATGGGATCGCGGCTGGGCTATGCACGAGCCTAGGCGTAGGCGGGCACATCACGGGTGGTGCATACGGTTCCATGATGAGGAAATATGGGCTAGGGGCCGATAATGCACTCGACGCGAAGATTATTGATGCAAATGGTCAATTATTGGACCGGAAAGCCATGGGCGAGGATGTGTTTTGGGCTATACGTGGCGGTGGCGGGGGCAGTTTTGGAGTAATAGTTTCTTGGAAACTTAAACTCGTGCCTGTCCCTGAAACCGTCACGGTTTTCAATGTCAGAAAGACATTGGAACAAGGTGCCACTAATATTCTTTACAAGTGGCAACAAGTAGCCCCCCAACTTGATGACAATCTTTTCATTAGGGTTTTGATACAAAATGCTAATGTACCAAATACAACTCAAAAAACAATAGCAACAATTTACAATGCACTCTTTCTTGGAGATGTGGACACACTTCAAGAAATCATGAAAGAAAGTTTCCCTGAGTTGGGTCTCACAAAAGCTGATTGCTATGAGATGAGTTGGTTAGAATCTGTCTTGTTCATAGCCGGTTACCCGAAAAGCGTTCCAACGACAGTCCTACTTGCTGGAAAACCAGCTTTCTTGAACTATTTCAAAGCAAAATCAGATTTTGTAACAAAACCAATACCAGAAGAAGGGTTAGAAGGAATATGGAAAAGATTTTCAGAAGAAGAAAGCCCATTAATGATATGGAACCCATATGGAGGAATGATGGGTAGAATTCCAGAATCATCAATCCCATTTCCTCATAGAAATGGGACACTTTTCAAGATTCAATATGTGGACAGTTGGATGAGTCCTGAAAAAGAAGTGATGAACAAACATGTTGATTGGATTAGGAAGCTTCATAACTACATGACTCAATATGTGTCAATGTTTCCAAGACAAGCTTATGTGAATTATAGAGATCTTGATCTTGGAATGAATGACAAAAATGGTGATGACACAAGTTTTGTAAAGGCAAGTTCTTGGGGAACAAAGTACTTCAAAGATAACTTCAATAGGTTGGTTAAGATCAAGACTGAGTTTGATCCTGATAACTTCTTCAAACATGAACAAAGCATTCCAGTTTTACCTTTGAAAAAGAAAGTTCAAAGATTCAAGCATGTGAAGAAGGAAAATGGTAAGAAGTGTAACAAGGGTAAGAAGGGTAGAAAGGTAATTCATCACTAATAATTAAGTTATGGGTGTAATTTTTATATTTATTAAATTTTGGTTAGTGGAGTATGGGAAGCGTAAGTTATAATGGAGAATATGTGACCGTGTTTGTGGTGTTTTAATGTGTAATAGACTAATAATAGTATCATGGGTTGTAATCACATACGTAGTAGGCATAGGGATATCATATGGAATGTGATTACCATTAATGGTTGTAATAACATAAGGCTATCTTCTTCTTTTCTTTAAGCTTTGATGGATTTTCGTTTTAAAAATATATATTTTAACAGTTTATCTCCAATATACTATACATTAGCTTTGAAGTGATTGCTATTGTTCGAACCCTTGATCTTGATGGGGCAATACCTTAACTCCTATGGCTTTATTAATTAAACCCAACCCCCACCCCTCAAAATAGTATTCTTACGTACCAAGGACCATTTGTGAAATTAAACTAGGCGGTTGAGGACTAAGTCCATAACTTTTACGCATCCAAGGACCATTTGTGAAATTAAACTAGGTGGTTGAAGATTTAGTCCATAACTTTTAAACCATAAGGAGTAAAATATCCACAATTTGGATCAAACAATACGAATCATCTGTGTAATTTACTTTAATAAAAAATATAGTGTTTAAATAAACACTTGTTAGTTAATTTTCATTTTCTGTAACATAATTGGATAGATATTTACTTCATTTTTAAAACAACGATGTTAAGATTCTGGTTATAGTATATATTATTAAATTAAAAAATCATAATTATCAAATAACTAGTATATATTTTGTACATATAAATTTTACTGTGAAAATCACAGCTAAATACTAAATATTATCTCATGATTCTAATCATTTTAAAGGGAAAATGTGACAAAATGATTGAAAGTTGGTACCAGGCCAGCTGATCTTATATTAAATTGAAGTTTATGTGACAAATTAAGGGATAAAAAGTTGATATATAGTGAGTAATTATCTTAAATTACATGGTGATTTTTGTTTCCGAAAAAAGTAAAAATCTTACATAACTGTGATGTAGGAATGAGCATTGCAAATATTGCGGATAACCATCTTGTGATTAAATTATTAATTCAATTATGCGTTGTTAAGTAGAATATGAGAGTGAGGTGTCATAAACCATTTGAAAAACATATCTGTCATTTAAGTTGTCTACCAAAATATAATTTAATAATTTCATTTTTTGGACATTTATGATAAAAATTATTATTGATAAAGACTTATATCTTGTGAGGTTCATGAAAGCTGGTCTTTTGTAGTTGATGCACCATTAAGTATTCAAATGGTAATAGATACAAGATTTGGTGACAAACTTTTTGATGTAACAATTAATTTTAATAGAATACACATCATCTTTCTCATATAGCATGCGTTGCAGTTTAATCTATTTCAAGATCGTTGTGAGACCATGTGTAGTGGAGGGCTTTATTTATAAAGCCCCCCTTTCTGATTGGTCCACGTGGCAGCTAAGTCAGCATGGAGAGATAAAGTGAAAAAGGGTGTAGTGGGGGAAGAAAAAAAGGGGCGCTATTTACAAAAAAAAACAAAACTGATAACACTTGACCTTGGGTGTGGCAACAATTGATTGGTTGGGCAATATGAGTTGGAGCGTTATAGATATAGAGCCCAGAGTGATTTTTCCAAAATAAAGCCCCTCCGTTCCAGTGTTTCGGGCGTTATTCTCCAAAGTCACGCCATATAGCGCCCAAATTTAATCCCACTATAGTGGGTCTGATGCAATTCAAATTTTAGGCCACTTTAAAAAAGTGAAGTTTTGGCTAAAGGAGGATATTAAATATGGATTAAAAATAGGTTCCTGCTTAAAATCTAATTTGAAAAGATTTGTGTAATTTCTCTTTGTAAGTCGATGGTTGTATGTGTTTTCAGTGGCGAAGCTTGACCCGAGACTTCGGGGGGTCGGATGTCACTAGTTTCGGGGGGTCAAAAACCAGTTTCGGGGGGTCGAAACCGTATATACCAAAAAATTTCTATACGAATACTATATAATCGAAACTTCTGAGCGAAAATTGAAACAACCAGAGCTAAATATTAAAGGCCCAATTTTTATTGAAGTTCACCTTTCAAAATATATATATATATATATATAGGGACAGGTTCAAATACAAAGTAATGAAAACGTGCGAAGTGTGCGAAGGCTCACTTGCACATGATAATTACGTAATGATAATTACGTAATGCCTTCATGAATATACAAAAACATTACGTAATTATCATTACGTAATTATCATGTACAAAGTGCATGATAATTACGTAATGAGAATCACGTAATGATAATTACGTAATGTTTTTGTATGTTCATGAAGGCATTACGTAATTATCATTACGTAATTATCATGTACAAAGTGCATGATAATTACGTAATGATAATTACGTAATGCTTTTATGAACATACAAAGACATTACGTAATTATCATTACGTAATTATCATGTACAAAGTGAGCCTTCGCATACTTCGCACGTTTTCATTACTTTGTAGAATAACCGTCCCCTATATATATATATATATATATATATATATATATATAGGCTAGGCTAAGTATAAAGGGAAAACCCTCCAAAACGAAGAAACCCAGGTAAACTGTGACTTCCAGAACTTTTTATCATCTGAAAAAATTAGGGTATGTAATGTACATGATTTTATGAGTTTTGAGCCAAAAAAATAAAAAAAGCGCCGAGTGGATATTTTTAAAAAAAATAAATAATTTTTCTGGGATGTTTATGTTACATATGTAACACAAAAAACTTATTTATTTTTTTTAAAAATATCCACTCGGCGCTTTTTTTATTTTTTTGGCTCAAAACTCTTAAAATCATGTACATTACATACCCTAATTTTTTCAGATGATAAAAAGTTCTGGAAGTCACAGTTTACCGGGTTTCTTCGTTTTGAGTGGGTTTTTATTTAAACCTTCCCCTATATATATATATATATATATATATATATATATATATATATATATATATATATATATATATATATATATTCAAGCTCATTTAGCAAGGGAAAGCAGGAGAGAGCTTATTTAGCTAAACTTAATTCGGCCGATCAAAAAAATAGCTAAACTTAATTCGAACTTTTAGCAAAATGATGTAAGTAGCTTATAAAGGGATTGATACATTGAGCTTCAATAATTAGACCATTGTTTAATCCTCTCGAGCTTTCCGTAATTTCCTTTAATTTTGATACGTGTACATTATTATGACAAAGTTACTTGATTGTCGGTTTGGGTAAAGTTTCTTGCATAAAAAGTGTTATAACTGGTTTTAAGTATGATTACACTCGATTGACATGAGCTAACGTGGCCAAAACGTCCAATTTAATGTAAGATAATTTCAAAGATCTTTGACTTGATCTCAATTATTGGTTCTTAATGATTTAAAAGGACACATTTAGATAAAACAAAACAAAAGCTTCCACTCATATTAGGATTTCGAAATACGTGAAGAAATTGATAGTTTTCTATAACCTTCTGCTTTTATCCAAGAGTTTTTTTTTTTTTAGAATTTAGTTTAGATATCTTTGTCTTATTTTTTAAATGTTTGATGCAAGGATGATGGTATTCTAGACTTTAATTTGGATACTCATGTTTACATTTAACTGGTGAATGTTTGTGTCCCGTTCACTTATGTTCATTCATTTTCATTTATGTTCGTTCGTTCGTTCGTTCGTGTATATTTATGTTCATTTATGTCCGTTAAGTTCATGAGCTTCGAATAGATCCACATACCCATCATATGGTCAAATTCTACAACGTACAAGTATAGGTATAGGTATAGGTAGTTTAGAAGTAGATTAGAATTGATCAAATGCTCCACCCGCCAAATGTGATCAATCTTTCATGCAATCTAAGGGGCTGTTTGGTTGATTAGGTGCTGAATCATTAAGAGGTCTGAATGATAAGAGGTCTGAATGGTTAAGCGCTGAATCATTAAGTTGGACTTCTTATTGGTTATTTTTCTTGTCCCACGTTGGTAGGGAAGCCTCATTAAGGTTCAACCTAGTTCAGTGCTTAATAGTTCAGTGCTTAATGGTTCAGCAACATCCCAAATCTTAATGATTCAGACTTAATCATTCCATTCAGAAGCTGAAACAAACGCACTGAATGCTGAATCATTCAGCGCTGAATGGTTAAGAGCTTTATTAAGAAGCTACCAAACAGCCCCTAAATCACTCAGATCGTTGTCCCATGGTTGTGAACCCAATACACACCAAATGTGTGTGTGAGAGAGAGAACTAAGTAAAGTCAACAATCAATATGCATGTAAGTCAAAACCCAAAGAAAAACTCTAACCTAACTCAGTAAATCTGATTTGGAGAAAGGCAACTAGCAAAGGAAAAGACAAGCAAGCTAGAAAATGACTTATACCAATCCCACAGTTCTTTTGAATTGCATGTTTCCACTCTTACACTCTCAACTAACATCCACATTAACATAGACTAAATTCTACAACCCACCGCAACTCGACATGTTTTGACGTGAACTAGAAAAATAATTATATGTTCCCAGCCCGTTTCAAACCCTTTCCCCTAAATGTTTGACCCAGCCATTCTACACCTTTGATTTTTGTGTTGTGTTCGTGAGTTTATTCCTAGAAGAAAGTGATAGGAATTGGAAAGAAAGTGAAAAATATTTGTGTTTCTGAGTTTTTTAAACGAAAGGAAGACAAATATAAGATTTTACAATTTACCATTTTACCTTCACACAAAACAAATGAGGATATAATTGTAAAATTATACATTTCTTTATCTCTTTCAACTCAATAACACATAAAATCTTTTCTTTCTTTCTTTTTCTTTCTTCCAACTCGGAACACAAAATTAAATTATATATTTCTCTTTCCATCCCTTTTTTTCTCTCCTAGAATCCTGATCTCTTTTTTTCGGCAACATAGAGGAGAGGAGACTAAAGAGAAAGTTTGACTTGCCACCATATTTTATGCGAGTTTGAGAGAGTCGGTTACAAAAACAATATTTGTACAAAATGTTGACTCTACTTATGTTTTAGGTAGGTTTGACGGTTACTAAAACAATAAATGTGAAATAGACATCATAACATGGAGCAGCATACAAAGCATTTAAGAAATGGAGAATATAGTGGCATCCAAACTAAATGGTGCATATATAAATGTCATTTTCAACTATCACATAATGCAAAAGATGTAACATAACACTTATACGATTATGGTACAGCATTATATTTTCATGTTCTAATGAACAATTAAGTACTTAATTACCTTTATGAAATCCAACTCAACTCAAAGGTGAAAGAAATCTATATGTGTAATTCCATCCATTTAGATATAATCCTTAAAATTAATTACAGCCACAAGAAGCTAATTATTTACCATCATTGTCACTACAAAACAAGTGCAAAAAAGGCCTTAATTATGGATTTAGTCAAGCTTAGAGGCCACACATCATTACCAAAACAGAATATTAACAAATAAAGATATATACATGATAAGATAACCAACTTTAAACCATAACATGATAAATCATCCATTGGAATTTCATGACCCAAGACTCCATCATCTTGTAACATTTCATTACCAACACTCAATAATCATGAGTTACCAAAAATATCATCAAGAACATTGATTTGCAGGTGGGTCCTCATAACACGTTGAAGGAGGCAGATCATAAAGTTGTTTTATGTTTTTGCCTTCCTTCCATGATTGTTTAAAGTACAAGAATGCAATTGCAAATGGAAGAGATAAATGTTGATTATATATTAAAGTAATATAAAAGGTTTAAACAGTAACACAATATGTTTAAATACGACACATTAACAATTCTGGCTAAGGATAAACTTAAAAAATTCAGCTACAAATGGGAACATCAATAGTCAAAGTTGGCCAAAAAATTTAAAAAGCGGATATGAAATTTAGCCTTCATCAAAGTAATCATGCCTCAGTTCTTCTTATCAGAAACCGTTATATTAGCTTCTCCGGCTGAGATAGCTAAGATCTAGCCGACACTTTTTTTCTGTAAGCGCTGACTATTCCTACATGTTTTGTGAAAAGTGTCGGCTAAGCCCGCTCTTTTGATGAATTTTGTCGGCTCAGCCCGCACTTTTGGTGATTACTTTAGTAAACGCTAAATTCCATGTCTATTTTTGAATTTTTTTTAGTTAACTTAATTTGACTATTTTTGTAATTTTTAGATGGGGGAAAAATTGCTCATAAATTATTTCTACCATATACAACCTCCTAGATCGTTTGGTTCAAGCTTTAGATTACTATTTAACATGGCGATGCTGACCCAATTACAAAATAATTAATTTGGTAACAATAACTGTTTATGGTTGTTAAACCTCCATTGCTGACTTGAAGCTAGCATTTCCTATATTAAATTAATATGAATTTGTATTCACATTTAACACTTTATTGTCGTTAAAATATAGTAAAAGTGTTTCGGTGGGTCCAGAGGTTGTAAACAATCATAGCTGTTCGTGAGCTACTCAAGATTGGCTTATTAAAAACTTGAATCAAATCGAGTATAAACAAGCCGGGGCTCAAGCTTTTATTGAGGCTTATTTAATAAACAAGCTCGATCACATACCTAAATGAGCTTTTTTATTTATTATATTATATTATGTATGTGTGTGTATGTATTAACAACATTTAACAGCCGCTTATAAAATGTATGGTAGCAAAACCATGATGTCAATCGGTTTCGTAACCATAACCATAATTTATGGTTAATTGATCAGAGCTTAACCATACCATCGGTTAATTGTTTGTTTGTTCGTTTTTGTTAACTAGGCTAATTCGGTTATGGTTCAGTTAATACGGTTATTTGATCACGCCCTAACCTTAAAAAACATTGTGGTTATTGCTCAAAACTAAACCGACCCTCCTTTGCACAACCCTAGAATCACAAATTTAAGTGTTATGTCCCGCTGCATCGCGCGGGCACCATACTAGTATTATATTATGTATGTGTGTGTATGTATTAACATTATTACTGTATATTAAATTGTGAAAAAAATATTAAATAATATATTGCATTATATAGAATTAAAATTGTAAATTTATACTTAAATGGTTTTAGAAACAGATAAATAAATTACATAATAAATATGTAATAAAAGTGAATTTCTTGATTGTTAAGACTTATTTGTATTGTTCACATAAGAAACGGGTCAGGGGTATACGAGTCTTTTTAGTTGGGTTTATTTATTTAAATTGGTCTATCTTATTTTAGGAGTTTTATTTATGCAGTCATATTTTTTAGAGTTTTTGGTAAAGCTTGTTTTCAAATGTGTACAACTATAGGAAACTCAATGAAGCTACAATTCCTGATAGAAGTGATGGATGAGTTGCATTCAAGTAAATTATTTTGAAAGCTTGATCATAAATCATTATTTTGGTGCTTATTATTTTTGTCACACATAGTGACAGGCAACTGATCCAGCAAATTAAGATGAAAGCAATACAAACAGCAATCATAAAACCTCTTCTATTAGCTGTCATTGAGACGAGACGAGACGAGACAAGACATGGCTTTGACGCCATCGACATCCCATCCAATTTCTGCTTCCGTAAGTAAAGCTTTGTCACCAAAAACTTTAGCTCTTTCAACATATAAAAGAGAATTGCTGGCATTTATTCATGCAGTTAAGAAGTGGCAGCCCTATTTAACTGATAAACACTTCATCATCAAAAGGGATAGGTAAAGTTTAAAACACCTCCTTGATAATAAGATTATTACGCGTATTCAACATCAATGGCTCTCTAACTAATGTGCAATTGTTTTATCAATGGTTACTCACGGAGAGAAGTATATTGCAATTGTCAGTTTCTCATATTCATATCAGTTTGTTAAGTTCGATTTGTGCTTCTTGCGAATCTCATTCTAGCATGCCTTCCCCTTTTTCTTTACCATTCTGCCTTGTTCTTCCTGCCTTCTTACCGATTACAACATGGCTTCCTCCTCTTCGCAAATCAATATTCCCATGACCGGGTTGGCTCCTATGATAGCCATCAAATTATCATCATCCAATATTCCAATTACATCTATTGGCGAAGTCAAATGATTCTTCTCCTACATGTTGATGCATGGTTCATAACCCACGCCTTCTCCGCTAATCACAAACAATGATAAAGAAGTAAATAATCCGGATTTTCTTAAATGGATTCAAGAGGAACAACAAGCAATCATTATTCTTAATGCCTCGTTAACTGAGGAGGCATTATCGTCTACCGTTGGTTTTATCTGCTTGTGATATTTGGGTTGCTCTTGAAATGCATTTGGAAACACGTCCGTTGAGCGTGTGCAAAAATTAAGGGATAATCTACGTACTCTAAATAAAGGAGATAAAACTGTGGCTGAATACGCTCGAGCTTTTAAAGCTATTTGTGATCAACTTCATGCAATCGGACACCTCGTGGATTCAATGGATCAACTCCACTGGTTCTTGTGCGGTCTTGGAACCGCTTTTGAGAGTTTTTCTACCATTGTTCGATCGGCTTGCCCTATTCTCAGTTTTGTTGATCTCTTGGCTAGCGCCAAAAGCCATGAGTTATTTGTTAAAATTTGAGAAATGATCCTCAAGTTCCCACTCTTTCATCAGTAGCCTTTGTGGCCTAGTCCTACCGGTCCATCAGCTTTGGCAATAAAAATGGATCATCTTTTATCTAGGTCCAATAGGATACTTCCCCTTCTTATCGGCCCAGAACAGGTGACAGGCCATTTCAGGCCCAACAGAAGTCAAACATCTTTTTTTGATACTATACTAGTGGGAATGCCCGCGCGTTGCCGCGGGTACTAATGTTTTTCCGGCATACGTTGTGTGGCGGGTTTCAGATAATTTATTTTTAATACCTTTTGCATATATACACCTAAGATATCAATTCACAAAGAATAATTGAGTATAAACAAAAGAATTGACAAAAAAACAACATAACATATGGTAGACGACCAGACAGTGCAACACCTAAGTACCTATTCTACTACGTTGACCATCAACCTCAGCCACCGTATAAACACCCCTGCATTAACTATTATTTGGAAATATGGAAAAACATATGTTTACGGATCAACCCAACCCACACTACACTACCAAAAAAAACTGGTTTCAACCCGACCCAAAATTTAGGTTACCCTGGTCTTCTCATTAAAGCCAATACGAAGATGAAAGAAATATTCAAGAACC
Organism: Ambrosia artemisiifolia; assembly: GCA_032199755.1. Taxonomy (NCBI): domain Eukaryota; kingdom Viridiplantae; phylum Streptophyta; class Magnoliopsida; order Asterales; family Asteraceae; genus Ambrosia; species Ambrosia artemisiifolia. Next base: position 39,862,285 of record CM063524.1, read on the forward strand.
GGAATAAAAAAGAAAATGAGAAGAAAATAAACGAATAAAGATTAGAAAAAAGGTCTTGATATTGTCATTTTAAAACCTAATCTGGTGTGGGTTGTCAAACTTCTTAATCGCACCATTAGCATCAAACAAATGCATGTTACTTGCGCTTAAAGTAGTGATTAGTTTATATTTCTTCAACGACCCCTCATGTTTTGCTTTGTTCAAATGATCTGTAATGAAGAAAGACCAATACAAAACAATATTGTTGTTTGTAAACAGGGTTTCTTAATATATTCAGTTTGTTACACAGTTGAATTACACAAATGCAACCACTTCTTTTAAGAAAAGAATTGAAATAAAAATCCAAGGCATCATGAAACCTTTTTGTTACGACTTTTTTCCAGCATACATAAGAAGATGGTCATTCTAAAAGTCAAAAATGCATTATAAACTCATCATTACAAATAGTAGGAAACGTGCGTGATGTGGCTGAGATGACAATTTACAAGGCGGTACTCATTTTCTTAATAGCGTAAAGAGTGTGAGTGCATGCTTGACATAATCTAGGTCTCCAAGATGAGCCTTCTCGGTTCTCAATGATCGCATTTGTATCGAATACCATGTACCCAACAAATACCAAAGGCCCAAAATACAGCTGCAACTCAACTCAAATCCATACCTTGAGCATACCAAATAAGAGAACAAAGTGTAATGTGTTTCTCATAATGTAATTTTAACTAAAAACGATCCTTAATATTTAGCTATCAATACTACCATAACTTACATACCCAACTGGTACTGTGCCTGGAAATAGCCTTGTAAACATACAGAAGGAACACAAACAATAAAAAAACTGGATTTTCTTGTTATTGCCCGTTCGTTAAAAACGACGAACAATATATTTGTGTCCGCGTATGTCATTTGTTTTTACTCGGAATAAACATAGAGCATACACGCAATAAAAGTAAACAATATCCGATTTAAAGTCTAAACATCACAGGTTACTACCATTACTTATACCCTTACACAAAAATCTAAAGCATATACAAACATTCAAACATAGACGCACAAATTAGTAAGTGTATGAATAGGGATGTTGCAAGTGAGGTATGGCAGTGTTGACTAATTGTAGAACATCTATGCCTACTTAGATACACACCTATGAGCTATTAACATGCAAACTACCAATTTAAAATGTAAACTCGCATAACGAACGTGCAATCAATTTCAATTCAAAAGTCAATATATAACATCTAAGTTATTCCAACTGACAGAGGAGTAAGGTTAAGAGTTTGAATAAACAAATTACCTGGAGATCCCTAATCGATACATGTTATTGATTAGCACGTAAATTGTCTTTCTGATGTCTTTATGACCATTGATTCAGCTTGCTCATGATCCCATACAATCTCACTGGTTTCCTTTGTACTTTGTCCACAGTAAGTTGTCGGCATGGAAGAATAATATCTGTTGTAATGTTGCTGCTGATGTGGTTGAGGTGGTTGATAATTGAGGTCCCACCCACTGTAAAGATGATGACGTTGATGAAACAGTTGTATTTTTTTATAACATCTTTTGTCATAAAATGGTATGTCTCTTTAGGAGTCATGGTTCGGGTCTCTATAGGGGTGGGCGACCTCAGTTTGAAATCGCATAGCTATCCTGAACAGGCCATAGGTTTGATGACTTGTTTCCTTTTGAAGTCTGGAAAGATTTGACAAGATTTCTGAAAAGCCTGATGTGGCGTTGGCCATGAGTTTCCCGAGAGATCAATGAAAATTAGTTCATTATAAGTTTATAACAGTACATGACATATGAAATTATAGAAATACCTTAAATACCACTACATACTTATGACATGTTCAAAACATATCTGATCCATGTGGTGTTCCAGGTTCCACTATAACCTATTATATGGCAAAAGTAATTGCATAAAACCCAAATAGAATTTATATCATGTATTGAATTTAACTTGTATAGAAGTAATCACATATAAGCTGGAAAATACAGCAAGACTATTTTAAATCTCACAATTACTATAAAAACTATTTTAGTTGAAAGTCTATTAGAGTGTATTCAACATGTCTATAACAACAGTCTTTCATAAATTAGACTATGATTTTACTTACTCAGATCTTGAATGATATTCAAAACATTGATCTTTATATCACAAAAATGAAAGATGAAAAACTCTTGTCTTGACCAACACTAACAAATTAGCCGTTTTGATTTGTTACCCATACCTGTCCATCGTGCCATCTCTTTCAAGTAACTAATTACTAAGTTTATTTCCGTGTTTTACCAAACAAGATGAAATATATGCAGTCATGATGAAGGAAATAAAGATTTCAAATAAGAATATTTGTTAAGCATGCTTGTACTATTGTTCAAAGCTTATCATGGGGATAAAATTACCAAAACATCTTGCGTAAGATACCACAGGGACAATGGTTATTCTATCCTTGAATGATGGAATTTCTGCAAGTACATACGACTACAAGAAAGTCAATTAAAGGAAATCAGTTTACAAAAATTCAAAATCACATTAATTAGAGAAATTACATTGACAATATATATGACACATAAATTAAATATGGTGGAACTAAAAGCTGCTTACAGCGATGACAAGATCATGCTTTCTATCGGACTTGGTTAAATTTTGATTTAGTGCCTGAATGCTACTGTAACTTTGTATATGTGGCAAATTCTTTAAATCTAAAGCACAAAAAAAAAAGTCATTCAGCCAAACACCACCTTAAAATAAGAAACTTTACTTTCTTGGTCTTAAATTATGTGTATAATTGTATGTCAGATTAGCGTACCCAATTAATTTAATATCATAAAATATTGAATTGAATTGTTGATTAGCGTGTAGAAAAGTTTAGCGATGAATCCACATCCATACCTTTTATAAGGCTTTGACCTGCACGTTGCATCGACTGAGATGGCTCGATCAAATTAACTATTTCCAGAGAACGTGGCCATACTTCACACAGAGCCCTTACCAACATCATTGTGCAAACAACCAAATGAACATTAATGCCCTTCTGTTTGAAATGATCATATGCAAAAATGTTGTTTTAAAAGATTGCACTTGTTAAGTTTAGTGGCGAAGCTTGGTTCTCGAATCGGTAAGGGCCAGATTCATTTTTTTTCGATCGGTAGTGGCCAGAAGATCAAATCGGTGGGGGCTAAACTCAATCCGGATCCATTGTGCCAAAAAACGGGTCGGGGCCCTCTCGGGCCCTCAAAAGCTTCGCCCTTGGTTAAGTTATTTGTATATAGATTACAAAAAAACATATGAACTTCATAAAAACCTCTCTATTACACGTTTATTAAAGGTAAACAATAATAATTTGAAGGAGAATGAGATTGGTAAAGCAAATTTATACAATCATACCAGAAAGCAGAACCAGTACCAGCCCCAAAATCCAACACTTTAGTTGGTGAAAACTCAGGTAGCCTTCTTTTGACCTAGAATAAGGTTCAATACATTGAGAGAAAGTTTGGATTCTTTGATAATTTAATCGTTAACATGAAAAAGTAAGTGTGCGATAGCACATGCGATGGCACGAGAAGAAAAAACTACGACAAAAGTACAAAACACAGAAGCTCGTTCACCCAAACACTTTAGTATATCAGAGTAATTAAGTGTTGTAACTAATTTGTATGGTTAGTAAAATAGAGCAGAAGCAAGGGGTTTGGGTATTCACCTGATTAATCACCATCATGACCACCATCAGCTTCACCATTCGAGTTCATCAAATCTGAAAGTTAGGAAAATAAACATAATCCAATAAAGTAACTATTAATAAACAGGCCGATCAAGATCACAGAACACTGAAGCATAAAAATTAAAAACACACATACTGTCTTCATTCCAGAATCCATTGTTGCTACTATTAAACAACTACAAATTCAACATTTGCGTAAACAATTTGCAGATTTGCAGAAAATAAAGATAGAAGCGGGCTTCAATCTTATAAAAGGGGGATTCAATAGAAACGTTTAGCGGGGTTCAATAAAGTGTCACATAAAAGTCTTTAATTGAATCATTAATTGAGGTTATGCTTGGGTTACGAATTGCTTGAATCATTGGTAACGGAAATTGTTTCATTACCAGGAAGTTATTACCAGGAATTCAATGGGGGGTAGGGGTTAGGAAGGCAGAGTGTATTATTATTGAGGGTATTAAGGGAAGCAATTTTATACTTTTAACTAAAAATGTGAATACAAATTTACTAATATACCCTTCTAAGTGTCTTAATGTTCCACAAAGTTCCAATTATACCCTCATTATGTAAGCATAAATCACTTGTGCATGTTGCTTCTTAAGTTGTACGGAATTGAAAATTACTATCTTAGCCGTCACTCTTCCTTAATAAGATAATATAGATATCTATAATCTATAATCTATCTATAATACATTATAAAGGAGGAGTGATGGCCAACATGGTCATTTTCACTTCCACTTCCATACAACTTAACAAGCACAATGTACAACATATTTAAGCAAGAAATTTAAGGGTATTATAGGCATCATTGTGTTAATTAAGACACTTAGAAGGGTAATATAGACATTTTACCAATCTCCTCCTTTACAATATGAAAGCACTTTTACAATTCTGCCCTCCTTTCTCATCTCTGCCCTCACAATGGTCTGTTTGTCTTCCCTCAATTGACAATCCGATTCTCCAGTTTTGAAACAGTCAGCCATAATAACCCTTGAGTATTGAATCGTTACGCAAGAATTTCAACCGCCCCTTCCCCCATTCAAAGTTCACGAGGGTTCTTATCATCATCATCATCATCCAACAAAAAAAGGAAAGTACAGAAACCTATTCCCAAACTTTCAAGGGTTCGTGATTTTTATCTATATAGAGTAAAGATCTTGTACAAATTGTTTTTTTTGTAAGAACTGTGAGAATCAAAGGAGGTATTCTTTTTTATTTTTTTTTTCAAAATTTTTTTTCCCATATTGTTAAACATGTATTATAGTATTGAAAACTAAAAAAAAAATTAAAAAAAATTTTTGGTGTAGAGTAATTACGTGTAGAGTAATTACATAATTACTCTAGTGTAAACTAATGTATTTACTTTAACGACGTAATTACACTAAAAAAAAAATTTTAATTTTTTTTTTTATTATTCATCTAGAAAGTATGTTTAAGCACATAGGAAAAAAATTCTAAAAAAAAATAAAAATTTTTTACCCCCTTTGATTATTACAGTTGTTACCAAAAAAACACTTTGTATTTGATCTTTACTCTATATCTATAATAATATTTTCTGCCTATAAAATATGTCAATTGTAATACTAACAAAATATGCAAGTCTATAATACTAATAAGTTATACAATACAGTGTATAAAAAAACATCTAGATCTAATTAAAAATGTTAAATAATAGTGTATGTATCATGTAGCCAATAATTAGGTGAAAGTAGGTGAGAATGCAATTTTCAATATTTTTTTTAATTCTTAAGAATTAAAATTTAGTGCAAATTTTTTGTCAATCTAAAGTGCTTGGAAGCACACGACTCCTATACCATGTTTGCCTGCCATCAGTAGAAGCGCACCAGCCAGCCCTTAAGGTGTCCTTGCGCCTAGGCGCATCTTTTGTACACATGTATTTTTGCAAGATTTGCTATCTTAACAGGGGTGGTGCAAAAGCTTTCTAGTTCATAATATCCACAAACTTAGGTGCTTGATAGATTTATGTGAGTACATAAACCAACTGATTGAGTTAGCTGGTTACCATTAGCAGAAAGTTTGGTATAATACAGTTAATGCCCTTTGAGGTCATTCGTAGATAACCCCTCCACTTCATTTACAATATTCACAGGATGATAGTGATATTGAAACAATGTGTACAAGCTACAAAGTAAGAAGTTATCTACTAGCTTCATTTACAATATTCACAGGATGATAGTGAAATTGGTCTATAGCGCCCAAACACCGTTACATGGGGGCTTTATGGGGCGCTATATTGCTATAAAATTGAAAAAATGGGTGTCAGGCGTTATATGTATAACGCCAATATTTTTTGGGGGGTGTGCCACTAAATTTCAGCCAATAAAAAAGGAGAGGGGGCGCTATAATCCTTCTCCACTACACCCAGTCTTATCCGGTTTTGGAAAAAGATAGAATTGTTGCTTACACCATGCAGTTGCCTTGATGCTAATCAATGGACAATGGCGGAGCTTTTAAGGAGCCAGGCCCTTTTTTTCGTAGTGTATTTTTTACAGAAAAATTTTGAAAATTTATATGTATTGAGTCTGCCCCTGATTTTATCAAAAATACATCTCAAGCCCAGCCAATGATGCCAATATTGGTCCTACTTTGAACTTTCCATGTGTCCTTACTAAAGAGACATCTTGGACCGTTACCTCCTACAGTTTCGTACACAAATGCCAATGACAGGGGTACTTTCAAATAGACTTAAAAGTGTGATTGATACTAGCATTTTCAAGAAACATAAAAGGGTGAGTTCAGTGCTTGGTTAATTCTTAAATGTGGGTTTTTGTTCATATAGGTATGGAGGTGCGGAGTGCACGCCTAGTTGAATTTATTATGAACTTAGGGGCGAACGGGGGTCCGGGGGCAACGCCCTTGGGAGCAAGGTCCAAGGGGCGGCAGCCCCTGGCTGGGTCCAAGGGGCAGAACCCTGGTTGTATTGCTATGGTAAAAATGTCTCAGAAAATTAATTTTCGGAATTAGAGGGACTAATTTAGCAATTTGAAAACCTTGGAAATAAGTGCCTAAAAGGCTGTTAATGGGCCAGAATTCATTACGAATTTCATAATCTTCTTAGTCAAATTCTCTGGTTCTTCTCTCAAACATACACTTAAAGAAAATTCTCAATCTCTAATTGTATCCGATTGAATATTTTGATTGAACCGTCGAATTAATTCAATCTGAAAGCGATTACGTGCCTTCGGAGATATCAATTATCCGGTTATTTGTTCGTTATTACTGAATTTCCCCAACATGCTTTACCAAAGGATTACCACTTGTTACAAGGATCTTCTTAAGAGGATTTTGGCATGTTAAAGATGGTACAAAACTAAAATAAATACATGGATGGTTATACAATAGTTTCACTATATAGGTGACCAAAAAGGTCCACACTTGGGTGTACATTATCTCTTTAGAAACTCATTATGCGATACCAAAAAAAAGCACTAAAGTCATTCTCCTCTTTGGGTGTGTCACATGACATCCTCCCCTTTATTTTCCTTCAAAAGTTTTTTTTTCTCTCTCATGTTTCTCCCACAAATTTTGAACGTTAATAACTTTTATATAAGAGTTTTTTTAAACAAAAAAACTGCCTAAAAGGCAGTTAATGGGCCAGAATTCATTACGAATTTCATAATCTTCTTAGTCAAATTCTCTGGTTCTTCTTTCAAACATACACTTACAGAAAATTCTCAATCTCTAATTGTATCCGATTGAATATTTTGATTGAACTGTCGAATTGATTCAATCTGAAAGCGATTACGTGCCTTCGGAGATATCAATTATCCGGTTATTTGTTCGTTATTACTGAATTTCCCCAACATGCTTTACCCAAGGATTACCACTTGGTTACAAGGATCTTCTTAAGATGATTTTGGCATGTTAAAGATGGTACGAAACTAAAATAAATACATGGATGGTTATACAGTAGTTTCACTATTTTACGCCAGAGGGCGTATTTTACGCCAGAGTAATCTTCAGTTACGCCCAAAGCCACAGCCTACGCCACCAAAATACATCAGAGGGCGTATTTTACGCCTATGAGCATATTTTACGCCCTTGTTGCTTAAAACTTCATCTTTTGCTTTCCATTCTCATTCCGCATGTTTCCGGTCCGTTCCAAGATGCTAAACCCATCCAAAATGTCTTCAAACATCACCTGAAACATGTGCAAATAAAGTAGACAAAGTAACTTGTTTCCAATTGCATTTGATGGTAAAAAATGCGGTTTAACAAAGAAAACATTATACATTGGAAACGTACATCAATGACCAACCAGGTCGACACTTAGGAGTACATTATCTCTTTAGAAACTGATTCTGTGATAGCAAAAAAAAGAATGCATTAAAGTTGACATGGCGTTCAATGAGTCGTCCTCCTCTATCAGTGTGACACATTGCATCCTCCCCCTTATTTCCCTTCAAAAGTTTTTTTTTTCTTTTATGTTTCTCCCCACAAATTTTAACCGTTAATAACTTTTATATATGAGATCTTTTAAACAAAAAGATTACATCAAATTAAGGAGCGTTTTATTACCTTTCCAATGAATATGATAAAAGAAAACCATGTGGTACATATGTCAACACATGACGTGTCCTATTTTTAGTTTCCCCGCCTCTCTCTCATATTTTGTTTTTTTTTTCTGAAAAGTTAATGTTACCCTGTCTTTTTCATCAAATTAATCTAAACCGCACCCCAGTGAGCTAGTCGTATTTAATTATTAATGGTTGTTACACCATTAACCAAATAAATTTAATTATGAATATCCAAATTAACTTATACATAAAGGTATCTATTTAAGTCTCAAAACTCTAACTTCAAAAATATGGTCGTTATAATTATTTTAACAAATTATACAACTGTCACATAAGTTTTTTTTTCAAAACATATCTTGACGATTGGGCGTTTTATGAGATTACGTTATATTTTATTTAGCCTGTGCAATACACAAGTTTTTAAATAAATATTTTTTTATATTACTAAATATATAAAAAACATTATTTAACCCATGTCATACACATGATACTACATTGTGTATATGTATATGACTAACACTCTGTGTTGTAGACCGGATCAACACAATTTTGCATGATAAAACACTAAAATTACCCTTAAAATAACACACAACGTAGGAATTGATTTTGATCTCAATTTTAGTGCAGCATTCATGAATCAAACACATGATTAGAATTCAACTATATATACACCTAATCCTCACAAATCTAAGCCCTTTGAAACCCTAGAAGTTAACTCAATACAACAAGATACCAATTAAACTAGATGCTTCAAGATTTTACCGGCTCAACAAAATCAATCAAACGAAAGAAAGGATCAACACAATTGTATATGTGTGTGTAAATAGCTTCAAATGTTTGCGTTTAGGGATTTATTTATTTTTTGGAGAATTAAAGGTTTAATTTTTAGTCAATGTGAGTTAGCACACTTGTGTAACATCAGGATTCAGTATAAGCTCAAAACTGTCATTCATAGGAAAAGGTACATAAATAAATGGTTTGACCAAAAAGTTTATTACTTTATTAGAAGAAACATGGACCACTTTGTTGTTTTTGTAAACCTTGACCTATGAACCGATAAGCGTTTGGAATAAATTGAACAAGTACATATCCCATGTGTCTGGTTGTAAACAAAATATGTCGTTAAACATTATTATTGAAAAAACTTGAAGAGCACTTGGGGGTCTCAATCTCATGACTTAAACTCAACCGGACATGTGACACATATATTTGTTTATTTTGTACCAGTTCAAACTTCAAACTACTTGTCAAATGTTGATTGGTTCATTTGGTCAATGTTTACACAAAAATAAAAGGTTATGTTTATTTTGTTAAAGTTTTTCATCAAATGTTTATGTTTATATATTTGTGTGATGTTACCTTAATTGTACTTTTTTTTTATTTCCGATACTACCAAATCGAATCATTTTGTTTGAGCTTCATATGCAAGTCCCAGGCCTAAATTCCTCCAATCTACGCTTTCTCGATTCACAATTTCTTAGAACTTATTAAGCAAGTCCGGGGTCCAAATTTCAAGTGAAAAATAATCTAGTCTATAGTTATGATTGCTTGCTGGATTATTTTGGGTGCTCAAAACAATTGGATTTTCTCAAATATACCAATAAAGGTCAAGAACATCTTTAGAGAAATAAAGTCGTTAAGCTTGCAGTAGATCAATAACCATTTTAAATTTATCTCTCACATATGATCTAATTGGTAGTGTTTTGATATTTGATGTTTCTTTTCCATGTATGTGTTTTTGTTTGTCTAGCCTTTTGCTAATGGCTTATTAGACTAAACGTTGTGGGGCGTGAAAGGGAGGGGGTGTGAAGCTCTTTCATGCCACCAACACTACCCTCTACCCTCTATATGGCGTGGAAGGGGCGTGCCCCTTGGGGATTGAAGATCTCCAACCGCGTGGGAAAAAAGCGATGATGATGTAGATGGTTGTGGTTGGTTATTAAATGGCAAAATGGAATTTATTAATCCCACCTTTTTGCAGTTGGCCGATAAGACTGTGGGGTGTGGGAAGGGGAAAGGGTCGGGAAGAGTGACGTGGACCTTTCCCCGAAGGGGAACACCCCCCCCCCCCCCCCAGAAGGTAGCTCGGTGAACTCGGGAGATTCTCCCCGATCATCCCGTCCCACTTTCCAATGTTTTTTGAACGTTAACATTAGAGAGAGAGAGGGGTTTAGAGAGAGAGAGAGCCGGAGACGATGGAGACGACCGGAGACGACCACACAGTGGAGCCGGAGACGACGGAGAAGATGGTTTTTCGAGAGAGGTGTGTGGTTTTAGAGAGAGACGGGGTTTTTAGAGAGAGAGGGGTTCTAGAGAGAGGGTGCTTTGGAGAAGATGGCGAAGATGTGTGTGTGGTGTGAAAACAGGTAGTTTTTTTTTTGTTTTTTTTTTTGCATTTAAATATAAATAATATCAAAAAAATAATAATTAAATAATGGAAGGGGAAGGGGGAAGAAGGGGGAACTATTTCCCCTAAAAGGGGGAGGAGAAGGGGAAGATGATGTGGCGCTGATGTGGACAAGGGGAAGGAAGGGGGAAGGGGAACCACACCCCATAGTCTAATAATCCCACCTGAGTTTATTCTTCCCACCAGTCCCACCTTTGAGAAATTTTACTCTCAATGCGCCCACCGTTAACTCACACTAACGTCGTTAGCTGAAACTCACAATTCTAGGCGACTATTCACCGGACTTGAAAGAGGGAATCGAGACGAAGATATTGGTATGTTCGATTGTAGAAATAAGCACGGTTCGATGGTTTAATCGTCGGTTCCGGTCATCCCATCGGAGTAAAACATCAACCTACAACCGACGAACCATGCTTATTTCTGTAATTGAACATACCAATATCTTCGTCTCGATTTCCTCTTTCAAATCCGGTGAATAATCGCCTAGAATTGTGAGTTTCAACTAACGGCGTTAGTGTGAGTTAACGGGGGGTGCAGTGAGAGTAAAATGTCTAAAAGGTGAGACTAGTGGGAAGAATAAACTCAGGTGAGATTATTATCGGCCAACTGCAAAAAGGTGGGATTAATAAATTCCATTTTGCGTTATTAAATTATGAATGATTGTGATTGATTATTTGATTAAAAAAATCCTCCACGCCACCACCACTGTGTTATTTTTTGAGGGTTTGAGGGCAATTCTCCTACTGTTGACGTGGCTATCATATGCCGCTTCATGTTCCCTAGACCCGATATCCACACCATGCACCCTTAGCGAGTTGTTTGAATAAAAAATTATACTATAATAACAATGCTTAGGATTTGAACAGTAAGTTGGACAAGGCTATAATAATGTAAACACTTGGAGGGCAATTCTGATATTTCATTTGAATTTTAATAATAAGTAATGGTTTAATAATAAGTAATGGATACGTGGCTCTTTTGGTGATACGTGTTTCTTTCAGATTCTCCACTCTCTCTAGATTTTGCCTCTCTACGTATTTGATACTCTGCATCTCCTTTCTTTTCTCTCACCTCTCTTTCCTCTACACATATCAGTCCCATCTGACATCTCCTCCGACAGAGTGCGAGTGGCGACGGAAGTCGGTGCCGGCAGTGAAGAAGTCTATTTGTGTTGGCGGTTTTGTCATACGATGGTGCCAACGAGAAACAGACACGGATTTCAATAAGAAACAAAACGAATTTGCGTTCAATTTCATTTTATCTTTCGATTTTATTCTTGATTATTTTTCTTTCAATTGGATTGAACTCTTATCAACCAATTGCAGGATGATAATGACGTTCAACATTCATGCAGGTAATCTGGAGGCCATCGTTAGGGGCTACAGATCTTGTCTGTTGATCACTGTAGATTACAATAATCTTTGCATGTGTGAAACCCTAGATGACATCAAGATGCATCTCGCAGCCTCCGAATACGCTCCTTATCTTCAAAACGGTATCGTTTTTTTCCTATTCAGTTTGTTAATTATAATTGTTCAATATTATTGCAAAGGTTATGAGGTTTTCATGTTGATTTGATTGGGTAGGGAGGTTCGTTTTTGTGAAGGATTAAGATCAGATTACTGTTTTTGTAGTTTACATTGGTAGAGAGTCAAGTATGTGTACTAAATTAGATGCTTAGATATTAGGAAATTGATACCGATTGATCAACCTCAGATCATGTGTTGGTGGTTGATCAACCTCCAAAACATCAACCACCAACACAAATGTGTTGTTAAGGCGATGATGTTAAATGTCACACCCCAACCGATGGCGGAATACATCGAGGCGTAACTTGTGATAGATTGTTCAAAGACTTCATAACACTAAATTGTGCCAATAGATTTAAATAGATTTCATTCGTATCTAAGATTCAACAAGTATATAATTTGTTCATGAGAAAAATACATTAACTCAGACATGAAGTAATATAAAGATTGTTTCGTTTGTTTCTAAGGCCAAATCCTAAGTGATGTTTCTTGTATCGTCTCATCAAGCTTTTCCTGCAACATGTATAAAATATCCGTCAACACATAAAGTATTGGTGAGCATACTAGTTTTGACTTGTGTACATAGTATAAGAAAGTTTTACTCAAATCATCATGTTATAGGCATATGCACGTAGAACCATACAAACGGCAACAACACTTGATAACACAAAAGACTTTAAACTTATCATGACCCATAAAGGGGGCGGCGTGTCAACCTATAGCGCTATACATGTAAGGTGGGTTGTTGGCTAATCGTACATTTGTATGTAAGACTTTGAATTCTAGCATGGCATAGCATAATAGCATTTAGATTAAGTATAATAGTTTTAAGAGTATGAAATCGTTTAAGTTTTGATAGTGATACATGTTGAGCCCCAAAGAATAAAGAATAAAAAGGGGACAAGTATGAACTCACCTGGAAATCGTTGTGTAAATACTAGCAAGTAGCAACAAGTCTGAACTTGAAGTAATTGAACTCTTGTATCCTATTACAAATAAATGATGCCTTAAATTCTAATGCAAATAAGTTTGTTTCGTTTCTTGGTTCTAGAGATAGTTTGTCCAACTACTTAGACTCGTATTGAAAATAATACGCGTCTTTACATTTTTCTTTAACATAACGAATCAATAGTAAGTTGGCTTAGTTTCTTAAACTAGTCGTTATGTTTAAACATATAGATATATATTGCAATAAAATCATTTACGTAGTATATTCACCATAAAGCATGGTCTTTAATCTATAAATTAAATTAGTAAATTACTTAAAACTAAGTTTGTAATTTACTAGCTCAAGAGTTTAGGAGAACAAATATATTACGAAATGATATTTAGAAAAAAATAAATAAATAAGTAAAATAAATAAATAGTTTATTTCAATGAACTTCAAATTCATTTATACGATATTATACGTTTTTTTTTAGAATAAAAAGAAGTAGAAGAATAACAATCATTGTGGTCATAAGACAATATTGGTGGAACCATAAATAATATTATTATATTTGTGTATGCACTCCATGAAACTTAAAGCAATTTCCTTTTGTAATAAGGCATGAGCTGTTCATCTTCACCATTTAAACTTGATAGCAAACTCCAACTTTCATTGAAATAAATTTAAGTTCATTATTTACAGTAGGATTAGAATACAAGACTTTTATTCGAACTGAGAAGGCGAGTAGCTTGGCTATGAATCTATGATAGTTACCTCATTCCATGCCGGAGATTTGGCTGGAAAGCTTGGAGCGGCGGCGGCGTAGAAGCCGTGGCTGTGTCGGTCACGGGTAAGGGTGGATGATGTACGGTGTAAGGTGGTGATGCCTGGACTCGCAGCGTGGGACGGTAAGTAGGTGGGATGACAGAAATTAATCCGGAGAACCCAATAGAGCCCACGACCATAGGTCTGGACATCGGACCACCAATGTTGTTGTTGCACTAAAACGAATCTGAACCCCGAATAAGGCCGAACAGTAAGAATACAGGCCGAGCTCACCTCGACGACTGAAGTCGACCGGAATGCAGAACTCTGTGTCGGGGGTGGTGCGATGTGAACGAAAAGGAAAGGGTGGTTGCAGTAGGTGGTTGGCGGCTGGTGTATGTGTGTGTGTGGGAGGAGATGAAGAAATAATGGTGGAGGTTAGGGTTAAGGAGAAAGAGATGTTATATAGATAGGGTTTTGGTGTAGGCTGGGTTAGGTTAAGTGGATGGTACCGCGTATACGAACCCGAAATGCTTCGGCACTCGTTTAAATTAGACATCTTGCTTAAGCGTTAAAACAGATATGTTGCTAGATTTATTTATATAAACCGACTAAAATCGAGTATTTGGACTATATATTTGTTATATATGTATTTATAGTCGCATTTAAAATTTATAAGGATACGTGTCGATTAACTAGTGTGTTATTACTTTACAACGCTTTATTATTATTTTCGACACTATAATAGCGTAATTAAGTAATTTAATTTGTTAATGGATAAAATGTATTTCTTGTTATCGAAATATTATTGTTAATGAATTAAAAATCGTTTTATGAGTAAAATATTATTATTATTATTATTATAGTTTATTACTCAAGAAAAGCGGGGCGCTACATTAAAGAATGGTTGGTTGTATTGTTATGGTAAGGCGATAGTTTAGTCGCAACAATTGATCGCCCTTTCTGAGCCTTAAAGCATGTTTAAAAAAATGTGAGGCTATACTGTGTTTTGAGCAGTACTTGTGCCATTATTGTGATGGGAATAAACAGTGAAGTAGATTTTTGTATGTTTTTTTACTCATATTATCTTCTTTAACTTGTCATGTTAATTTAAAGTTGTTTATCTTTAGGTTGGGTCGTCTTCCTACTTTGGATGGTGGGGATTGTTTATCGGTGGCATCTGATGGTGTCGTTTGGGCTCGGTATTTGTAGCGTTCGAAAAATGTTGAAGCTGTGATGCTTAGCTGAGCTTTGATGATGGTCGTGTAAGGCTTTATTTTGAAGATATGTTTTGGCAGGCAGGTTAGTTATTTGATGACGCACTCATAAAAGCAGGTTCTTTCTAGGACGGTTGGTGGCTTGGCTGTGATCTATATTTGAGCCTACTCATTTTGCAAACTGATTGCTATAATTTTCTGCAGTTTTGGTTGGTTTGTTGTGTTTATGGGTTCTTGCACTTGGCTTTGATGATCTTAAAAGTCTTTGTTCCAGTTATTGATGTTGTATCTGGAGGTTGGTATCATCTTGATTCGTGTACCATCGTTTATTTTGTAAACCTTTGATTAATCGCAAGAATTTGATTAACAATATATTGAAAACTTGTGTGTGCAGTGGGTGGTACAAGGAGCAGCGGATGTTTGTTATATTCAATAATTGAGTTGGTTATCGAGTTTTAGCAGTATACTAAAACAAAGGTATGCCTCATTGTCTCCAATCACACGATTTGTATATTCAACAGGAAAACTATTCTTTGCTAAACTGTTTAACTGTTTTATTGAATGTTTCATGAATGACTCATCATAAATGGATATAATAACTTTATTCTCTTCAAGTTTTCTTTCTTTTTTTTAAACCCATTTGCCACCCATCATAAATGGATATGATGATCACAACCAGTTTAGCTAACGTCTCTTTTTTATTTACATTTTTGGCAGTGGAATTCGTCTAAGTTATAAATGGGTAAGCTTTTTTTTTTTTAGCTTAGGCTTCGAATACAAATTGGCTTTTTAATTTTTTGTATATGTACCAATTCTAATTGGCTAATGTTGTCTTTGAACAGTTCTCCATAATAATTTAACTGGAAGTAATCAAACTTGGATTGGTGAGTGTACTGCTCTTAAGGCATCCATTAATGGTGTTCTTTGGTATTGGTTCCTTAAAAGGCTTACTTGCTTATTGCGTTGAATTGTAAATTGTATGAAAAGCACAATAAATAAAAAATAGTGCCATCACAACATGTTCTTTTATTTCTTTGTACTTTTGTAGGGTCTCATATTCTCAAATTTAATTTCGTTTGGCGATTAAGGTAACCACCCTATATATCCGGCTTGAATCGGAGAGTAAGTATCCGGATGCGTTTGAGGATGGTGTGGATGCTTCGAATTGGACAGCGAAGTAGTCGGATTTGGCCGAGTGCATGATTTTCAGTCGTAAGGATTGAGCTTTAGATTGCTCCACATGCTGATCTTTCAAGGTATCATAATTTGAGCTTTGAGTTACCTTAATTTTGTCATTTGACGTTGGTGAATTAGTTTGTTTTAACATGCATACATCTGCACATGAATTCATCCATTACCCACAAAAATCATAGGATTAGGTTGATGATTTGTTTATTGAATGGAACTATAGGTATATCTTATTGTTCTTGAACTTGGTTTTTTTATTTCATTTTAGTATTGTGTTAGGTTTTATTTCATTTTGGGTTTGTTAGGTTTTCGATTTGAGGTATCAGTCGGTAAAATAATTATGATAGCTTATAATACAAAAACGAACGACCAATGCATGACAACGAGAACTTGACCTCAATTATGAAATTTTGAATATGAAGAGTATGTGTTAATTATGCTTCTAACAGAAGATATCTCAAAATATTAGAACAATTTTGGTGTTATGTTCTGTCCCTACGATCTGTCAATGGTTTACTGTACTACACTATATGACCGTCCATCCACTAGCATATTTAGAATATCACCAAATCATATCCTTTTTCTTGCATGTACATTCTTAACAATTCATATCTTTTTACCTTTGGTCTAGGTGTTTGATTTTTGCTGCTAAGATGATGCTTATAGTATTATTATGTCCATTACAATTCATTTAGCAAGGTTTGAGTTATGGAACTAATATATTCATTGCATTCCCTGTATAACTAAGTGAAGATCATGCTTATAGTATTATTTCCATTACAATTCATTTAGCAAGGTTTAAGTTATGGAACTATTATATTCATTTAGACCTTGAAGTCACAACAGTATGTTTTTGAGACTTCAGATAACTAGATTGCCCTTTTTATTTTGTAGAAGTCAAATAGACTGTTGGGTATGGTTTGATTTTTTTTATTTTTATAGTACTAGGTAAAATTTTCACCATCCATCATACATTCAAATTTATCGATTAACAAAGGGAGTACTTTTTATATCAATATTTATATTTGTTTATACTAACTTGAGCACATTTTTAGTATCCGATTTATCTATTTTATGAGGTTTTAATTAGTGTTTATGCATCTTTTTCTTACAGTTGCGAATCACTACGCTCGAAGCAACTTATCAAGATCTATGTGCAGGGAACTTCAAGACTACCATATGAGATGCTATATAATGTTCTTTGGACAATAGTGTTTTCTTACATCGTTTTCACACATGAATTCAAATGTGCCAACTTCTAATAGTCTTATACCGAATGAATTTAGCGCACAAATACTTTATACTGTAACCAAGCGAGCCATTGCCAATCAAATACCCGCCGCAAAACCATGACTAAGGTGCGGACCAAAAAATCGCGCAACGCGCGATATGGAATAACCCTAGTTGTCCTTAAAAAAGTTGAATATTTATAAATTTAATAATCATTTTGTAAATGAAAAAATAATAATAATTTCTGCGTCAAATCATATCTCCCATGACACCTCATAGTATTGCATTTTGATGACGTCAGGATAAATGTGGTTACGTGGAAAGCCTCCTTTTAACCTATTTTTATTTTTAACTTTTGTTCTTGACAACTTTGACGAACAAGCAAATTCACATGTGATAAACATTAAACAATAAACAAGTTATAAAAATGTGGGGTCAAATGCATTAATAAACTACACGCTTTTGTTAAGATAAAATAAAGAAGAGTAATCTCTTTCTAGAATGCAATAGAAGAGGATAATACTTTATTATGATCTTTAATCATAAGTTCATTATATTATTATTGAACGAACCGGAGAAATTCAAATTCAGAAGTTTCTTACGAACGATAATTTTTAGGGGAAATACCATAAAAAACACTAAACTTTCTGTTTTTTCTCACTAAAGTCACTCAACAATTTTTTGCATACAAAAAGCACTACACTTTCAGTTTTTTCTTACAAAAGTCACTCAACATTTTTTTGTACTTAAAAAACACTAAACTTTCTGTCTTTTCTCGTAAAACCCATTACCAATTATTAATGAAAGTTTAAAAAATCCGGCCAAAATCCGTCTAAAATCCGAAGTGGCTCCGGTGAGGACCCGACCAAAATCCCCTTTATCCAGATGTTGTTCAGCGCCTTGCTCATCTTATTTGTGTTTCTCACATCCTCAAACCTTACAAAACCAAACAGCTTCCCCATCCTATCCCTTTTCTTGTTTTCTCTCTCCAGATTATCCTCATCTTCTCCAATTGGTACAAATCCTTTGCAGTTGATACGAGTATATGAGCAAATAAAGACCCCCTTAAACTTGACGCATCAACAACCCTAATACCTTAAACTTCAAGCGGCCAAGAAGTTAACTTCATTATCTCTTTTAATCTTTTTTATGAATCATTAATTGACCGAGGAAATTGGATTGAATATGGCTCCACCACTGTGTGCCTATTCTTCACTTTACCAATCTAATCTTGACACAAGTGATGGTGACGGGTTGATTGATAACCCCTTAGTCTCGCCGGATTTTTGGCCGGATTTTTTAAACTTTCATTAATAATTGGTAATGAGTTTTACGAGAAAAAACAGAAAATTTAGTGTTTTTTAAGTACAAAAAAATGTTGAGTGACTTTTGTAAGAAAAAACTGAAAGTGTAGTGTTTTTTATATGCAAAAAATTGTTGAGTGACTTTAGTGAGAAAAAACAGAAAGTTTAGTGTTTTTTATGGTATTTCCCCTAATTTTTATTATTAATACAAGGTATTAATTTGTTGTTTTAGTATAGTTGACCCTTTAAATAATGTGATGATAGAATAGTTCAAATTATTATGTCTAGAAAATATTATCTGTTATTGCGTATCATACAATTTATACTCTGGTCTTTGTAAGTAATTTTTATATTATACATTTATACTTATCTTAACTATATTAAGCAGTAAATAATTAATAATTTAACTACTTATGATATATTCTTAAGAAATTAATATATTAGTAGGTATTGATATTCTCTTGTTAAAGAGTTAAGAACACATGTTGTTCCTTTTAGTCATAATCATCATTTTAAAATGGTTTATCGATAAGTTGTTATATCATAATAAAGTTATGCTTGCTTTTACCTTTCAACCACAATCCAAAGGTTCGTGATTATCACACCTAATCTATATCTATATCTATATACATTGCAAAGGGGGAAATCATACATGTCATTCACTTAGGCATTCTCACATTTGAGAGATGTCATGTAGGATCATAGGTGACACATATTACACCAATTAAAAAAAAGCAAATAATATATTAAAACCTAATCTACTAAATCTAAATATTAAACATTTATTATTTTCTCTCTCATGTTTCCTCCAATAACTTTTAAACGTTAATATCTTTTATATACGAGATTTTTTAAAGAAAAAAATTACACCAAATTAACGAGCGTTTTATTATCTTTCCAACGAGTACCATAGTGTTATATAAAAAACGGAGAAAAAAACGACTATTTTTTGTAACCAGACAGATATAGTGTCGGGTTTGGGATTAGTTTAAAAAAAATTGGGTTTGGGTCGGGTCTGGGATTAGGTGATACCCGACCCCATTACCCGAAACCACATACCCAAATACCCGAACTATATACCCGATCATATACCCATGAATTTTTTAACGCATCACATAACCCTTAGACTAATGCGTTCGATATTTAGAATATACGTGCACCATCATAAACTAAAAACTTTATAGTATGTAACTAAAATATATGTATGGTTATTATAATACTATTTCAATAAATAACTTTTTATTCTTATTTCATGTTAGTTCTTTTTAGAATGATCGATTACAACTTTCCTGCATGTAACTGTAAAGCGCATCAGTCTATTCCATATGTAAAATTGATATGTTATATTAGATATTTCAACCCGGGACGCTTCCGGAATAAAAGCTAGTATTCTATATGTGTAATCTAAGTCTTAGGATCGGTATCAAGAAAAATCCTAACTTTTTCACTTTTTAACGGACCTATGATTCACACCATAAAAGTGCATTAAAACTAACAAAGACAATGAGAATGCAAAAAAAGTCAAGGTATGGTCAACATTATTTATTAATGCTTAACTTTATGTTCTAATGCAGCGCCGACCCTATTGTGTTAGCAACCTAGGCTAAGGCCTAGGGCCTCAAAAAACCAACGGCCCTGAAAGTTTAAGCTTTTTTTTTTTCGTGTATTACATTCGTCTTGGCTTTAGTAAAAAACAAGTATTGAATGATTGAATCTCTAAAATTTGCAACATTCATTTGCTATTTTCGATTGTCATTGATAATTTTTTTGGTTATCAAGGATTGAAGTCTTACAAGAGGGATTGGACGATATAATGTTAATCTACTTTCTCAACCAAAGTAGATGCTGAGAAAACCATTAAATCAAGTTCAAAAGAAATACATAGTAAATTGTAGATTCACAAAATGGGTTCAAAATTTAAATGGGAAAATGTCTTTAATTTGCAATACACCTAATGTGAGTAACTAGATAAAATGCATACGGAATACCTTAATTGATTAATAGTTACTAGAAAGGAGATTGTAATGTTCATCTAGTGTAAGGTGTTTTTTTTTGTGAATTATACAAATTTAAAGGGCCCCCGTCTTGTAGTTTACTTAGGGCCTCCAAAAACGTTGGATCAGCATCTAATGAATGACCAACAAAAGTCTGATCATTCGGATAAAACCTATGGTAAAAGGCCATCAACACGCGAATACAAATAGCGTTGGTGACTCGATGCGTCTCAACCTAAAATTGTTGTTTTAGATGAGAATCAAACCCAGGACCTCCACATTGGAAGGTCATACGGCTGCCAATATATCACAAGATCAATGACGCTTAATGTTATGTGTATGATTTATTTCTCGTTATATTCTAAATAAATTAATGTATGATTTACTTCTTTTAACAAAGGAAACAACAACATATAAGTTTATAACTTCATATTATTGTATATTAAGAGCAGTACATATGATAAACTTGAACTTACAAGCAAAAAAAATATATATTACATTAATCTTGCAATTATTCTTTCATAACACCCCAAAAAAAATTATTTCAAGCATAAAAAACCCTTTGTATAATCCTATAATCATCTAAAGCCATTACTTCCATGGCTATGATGCAATAAATTATGAGCAATGCTATCTCTAACTTGTACCGCATTCAAAGATTTACCCCTAGCATTTTCCCCAACAACAATCTCGTCATCAAACAAATCAAACTTCAAATCATCATCCATGGTCTCATTGTTGATCTCACAAATGTTGTGCAAAACACAACATGCCCCTAAAACCACAGGCAAATCTTGAAGCTTGACTTCTGTCCTTTTTTGCAAACATGCCCATCTCCCTTTTAGCCTCATGAATGCATCTTTTGCTATCATTTGTACCTCACCAATTTTCTCATTAAAGGAATGTTGACTCCATGTTTGGTTTTGGTGCGTATATGGCACCAAAAGCCAGTCCAGTAGTGGGTAGCTGGACCCACCCACTACTGAAATATTTTTCAATTGACCCATATTGAACCTCTGGGACAGAGCTGACTTTTCCAATATTTTGTCATCGGACATTGAGCCAGGGTAGCCAATGCAGATGTCAGTAAACACACCTCGTGAGTCAACCACGCCTTGGACGGTTGTCGAGTATGACGGTTTTTGGTTCCGCTCAGTGTGCTTTTTGTTAAAATACGCAGCCGGAGTGGTTTTCGGCGCGATAATCGAGACATGGGTGGTATAGATCGATCCGGAAACATTAGGTATACCCGAGATTGCCCCAAATTCGGCTTTGATTTGTTCAAGACGCTCCGTATCAGGCCATTGAAGAAACTTCGGCATTAAAACAGTCCGGATCGCAGCACAAACTTCAAGGACAAGTTTGTGACACGTGGAGATCCCCAACCCAAACAAATTCGACACGGTTCTCAACGGGTCCCCAGTTGCCAAACGGTACAAACAAACCGCGACCCGTTGACGAACCGGGATCGCCAAACGAAGCATAGTATCCTTTTTATTAACCGCCGAATCCAACTCATCACAAATCATATTAAACGTCCCTTTACTCATTCGAAACACTTTCTTAAACTCCTCATTCGAACACTCGTCACTATTATAATGCTCCCACATCGCCTTCGACCGTTCCTTCACCCACAACCGTCGCTGTCCACCACCGCCTTGCTGACTGGACCCCGCCTCCTCAACAGCCGCCGGAATCTTCCTAAATCTCTCCGAATCCGACATGTCCGAACCAAAATTCGAACTGGGTACCTTAAAATCGAAGTCAAAATTCGAAGTATTGGTTTCTTGATCGTCAAGGAACGAAAGGGTATCAAGAATTTTGCTCAATGAATTGTCTTCTCCATCGAATTTACGACGTTTGTTGGTGGGAATGTCAGGAGTATTGATATTGAGGTTAATGTTGTTGTTGATATTGTTATTGATGTTGTTGTTGTCGAGTTCTTGAAAGAAGGTGTAAAAATAAGAGTAATCTTCTGGGTTAGGAAATGGGATTGAAGTGATTTCCATGGATTAATAACAATAATATATATATATATGTATGTATATATGTGTAAAAGATTAGAAAAGTGAATGTGAAAAGAGGATATGTGTGAACAAGGAAACAGAGGAATTGAATGTTGAAGAAGAATGGTGGAATGGAATGGAATGGAATAGTTATGTGAACAGAGGGATATGTGAAGAAGATAGTGAAGGTGTTGGAGATTGGTTGATATGTATATATACATATATAGTTATGCCTGAAGAAAAGAGTGTATGAACGCGTGGAGAGAGATGGGAGGAAGGTTCATTACCGAGTATAAGTGAGTTAGTAGAACCTTGTAGTGGAAATATGCTATTTGGACCTTTGAGAATTATTAAGTTTAATTCAAGTCCTTGATATTTGTTTTTTTTTATTTTTAGTGGCAGTTTCTCTAGATATTTTAGAATAAATACATTATACGTGTACTTTACATGATTTGAATACACACTATTTTGTGCACAAATTTATAATAATATCACTCTTAAACGTATTGAGTCTGACACCTTTAATTTCATGGTCTCGTGACTTTCAGTCCTCCCTGTATATATATTCAAGTTTCGCCACTGACCGTTGTGAGTGTTGGAGTGACTTTGTGTGAGCAAGATCACGAGAGTGAGGGACTTGCGTTTGTTTTCTTTTTATTATATATATATATATATATATTAGTATAATATGTAATATGATTTTTCTCAAAATAACTTATAATTGTTGTTTTTCAGAAAAGAAAAATGAAAGATACGGTTTACTTTTTCTATATGAACATTTTGATATAGATTTTAATGAAAAGCAAGTTGTTTTCAAAATAAAGTATGTATAGGTCTGGTAAACGGTTTTGACAATTGGTTGAACATTAATCTTTTATTTATTTTTCTTAATATATATTTTTTAAAAGTAATTAATATTATTCACTTAAAAATAATTAACAAAATGCCTTGAAACACTTCACATATAATCCCCCTTCTTCATGTATTGGAGATGTGTATGTAACAAAGACCCTCTGATCAAATTGAATGATCCTGATTCCTTACGCTATTTGTAGATACTTCACTAGTTTTTTTACTGGCTAATTCACATACACAATCTACGAATTTGTCCACGAGAGAATTTGAACTGTCATTTGGGGGAAACATCTTTACAACACAACTTGAACAAGTAATTGTGTTTTAAACTTTATGAGAAATGTTTTATATTCTTTTGGTATTGTGTTATATAGAAAAATCACAAAAGGAATAATTTAAAACACAATCAAATGTATTCTAAGCATTAAATCTAAAACACCATGCAAAGAAATATAATCAGTGTGTTCTAATGATAATCAGTATGTTTTACAATTAAATGTTTAGAATACGTTTGATTATGTTTTAAATGTTTACAATCAAATGGTTCATTTCAGAAGAGGTTTTAATGTGAGAAGTGCGAGAAGAAGATTAATAACTCATTTTTATCACTTTTAAAAAAAATAAGAACATAGGAAAATTGTTGAAATGTGTTGTTTATTCATCTATCTTGAAAATAAAACAAATATATGAAGCAATTTCATTAATTTATATAACCTACACATGTACAATTTTTGTGTAAGAACATTACCTACGCATAATATAACACATGTGTAGGAGAAGGTTTAAAACTAAAAAAAACATTTGATTGCATTAGTTTAATGAGTTTTTGTATATATAACATAAACAAAGATATAAAAAAAGTTTTAACTTCAAAAATATATGAACCATTACTAATAAAAAGTAAGATTTAGGTTTCTTCTTGCACTTCTCGCACTAAAACACCCTTCTAAAAATAACCTAACACTTTTCTTAATATAACACATATCTATTAACTGACTATATCATATTAATTGTGTATACAATTTCATATGCATATTTTTTATTATCATTAACTCTAAATGAACATTAATTTCGTTCTATAAATTCAATCTTATTGTTGTTAATATACGTGGGTTCTATAGGGCTTGACTCAATCACTTAATACATATATTATTTTCGGTATTTTTCGACAAAAGTTACACTACGAAGCTACAAAACTGAGGGGGCGAAGCCCACCCTGGCCCAAAGAAAAACCACACTTGCTACAAAATTATTTTTGATGTATATATTTGTTACGTTTTCCAAATGCAACATTTGAAACTATTATGTTCATATAAGGGGTGAACATGAATTAGGTGATAGATAGGGGGTGGAAATGGTACTACATAGTGATGATGTTTTTTGGTTTAATTAAACAGGATAGCGTATACGCGGTTGGGAGCACGTTTAAAAGGAAGAATATGATTGACCATTTGACGGTCTTCAGGAAGCTTCAATGTCATAACATAAAACAACGGCGACAAACCAACAGTGGATATGTGTTGCTACGTCACTCATTATCCCACACACACTTACTATTTAAGTATGCTTATTTGTGGCAACTTTTAAATTTAATCTAAAAAAGTAATACATAACCTATTTTCTATCTTTTCTAGATCTAAAAAAACTACAGTGTATTATTATTATTATTTTATAATTATAGAAGAAAATTCAATACGTCAAATGGTAACTTTTGTTAAAATTCAATTTCACCCCTTTATAATATAAGTAGTATACACCATTAATCCTTCTAATTTTTCGTAGTTTAATTTTTTATCTAATAATTTATGTTTTTTAGCTTTTTGGAAGGAACAAAAATTGAATATACGGTTGTGCTTATTTTATTTTATAAATATTCCATATAAGTTTTTACTAAACGGAGTTTTGTTCAAATAAGATATTTTTCCAGTATCATAAGTTGTACTTGGTACCAGCAACTAACCAAACTAAGACCGACTAAACATCGGTTTTAGTGTCGGTTTATCAAAAAAAAAAATCAGTATATGTTCTTATACTTCTAGATCGACGTAAAACACGTGTTCATGTTATTTTGAGCATATCACGACTTTATTTTTGAGTTTTCAACTTTTGATTGAACTGAGGGCATCATATGTGTAATTAAATCTAATACTAAGGAAAGTTATATTTTATATTTTATAGCATACCACGCATTATTGTCCGTATAAACTTACTAGTTGAGAAAAAAATAGTATAGGTTACACTTGATCGGTTAATATTTCAACCAAATAAGCTTAGACATATAGTATTTGAATTTTCAAAATATAACATTTCATATGGCCCATAAAGATTTTGATCTCGTACGAATGTCGTACCAAAATATTTATCAACGCATATTAGGCGCATCGATCATGAATGAGGGGGGGATTTTGCGGTTAAACATGATTTGAAGAAATTTGTCCAAGATGTATAACTTCATCAGAAATGTCCACTTATGTAATAAAATTCGTAAGCTTCTTGTGGTGGTATTATGTTATTTATGGCAAGAAATCTTTAATCGTTATATATATTATATTGTTTTAAATACCTTAACTTTCATACATGTAATGTATTTGACAAATATACGTGGGTTCTCAAGGTGATTGATGCATATATTTGTTAAGCAACATTTGAAACTATTATGTAGATTTAAGGGGTGGAATTGAATTACATGATAGGTAAGGGGTTGAAATAGTACTATATATAGTGATGCTTTTCTTGGTTTAATTAAACATGGATAGCGTATACGCGGTTGGGAGCACGTATAAAAGAAAGAATATGATTTCAGCATTTGACCGTCTAAGGAAGTTTCATTAAAATACAAATGTCGCCACATAAACAAAAACAAAAAAACTAACAATGGCTACGTCACTCATTACTCCCCACATATATAATACGTAGGTGTGTTTAAGGTAAGGTTAGCGTATAAATGTCATATTTCGTGAGAAATGTAAAAATGATTAAAAATTGATATGTAGACAACATTTTTTGGACTTAGTAATGACGTTTTGGATTGTAAAGGCTAAAAGAACACCAAACATTATAATTAAAAAAAACAATTTATTTTCGGCTTAAAACTTAAAATTCCATGCCAAGAACATATGTTTAAATTATTGTGTTTTAGTTGTGTGTTTTAGTTGTGTTTTAAAATTCCATGGCTTTATAGATCGCATTGTGTTTTAAAGTGTTGAGTTTGGTGTTT
This sequence comes from Ambrosia artemisiifolia, assembly GCA_032199755.1. Lineage (NCBI taxonomy): Eukaryota > Viridiplantae > Streptophyta > Magnoliopsida > Asterales > Asteraceae > Ambrosia > Ambrosia artemisiifolia. The sequence goes on from CM063524.1 coordinate 39,889,176, forward strand.
TTTAGCAAAAACAACCCAAAACAATATACTTAAACCAAAACATGACGTCTACGTGTCAATTGTTAATCTTTCTCACACTTCTTACGAAATATAACCTTTGTATCTGAACCTTCACCTGTGTGTTTATATCAAAAAGTGATTATTAATTTCTAAGTAATATTTTAAATTCAGAAATACGTATTACGCGGGTTATATCTAAAGTGATTACTAAATTTTTATAATGCATACCTCTATGACCATGTTTCATGATCACACTATTCCTCGTAATTTGTTGTAATTTTGTATAAAAATGCAATAATACATAACCCATTTTTCTAATTTTTAGATAGTGGAAACCTGTAAAGCGAGTTACGTTGTATAGTTTTAGAATATGTTTTTGATAAATTGTAAAAACAGAATGAACTTACAAATTTTGATTATGATTTTCATGAATATAACATAAATAAGATTCTAAATTCTAATTGTGTATAAAATACGTTTAGGCTACACATCGATTTTCAACATACAGCCTTAGAAATGCGGTATTTATTATATTATCTATAGCATTCCATATGTTTTCTCAGTATTCCATGTAAATATGTCATACCGAGGGCAATGAATCCCATGATATACATTGAGCTCATAAAAAATTTATGAATACAAATTATTCACAATCACAACGAGTTTTGTATGCATTACTTGTGTATGAGAGAAGAATTACAAATTCATGCACGTCTGAGTGGAAGTAATCCAAGATGCTTGATCACCTCAAAAGCATCCGCTCGTGTAACAAAAAACAAATTCGGCTTACAGGCAATCCGAATGTTATATTTTTTATGGCTAAAAATCATTCATAGTAAAAAAAATAGCAATAAGGTTTGTGCAAGGGTGCTTTCAGAAAGTCCAAGAGGTGCGATCGTACATGGCCCTTTTTCCAGGGGATCCTTATTTTGATTAATGTTTAAACAAGGTCTATGGCTCTATGCAGCCAAATATTCGTCGAGTAATAGCTACAAGGTACGATGCTGGGAGTTTGGGACGATTTTCTTCAACTCTGCCTAATTACTCGGAATCGATCAAATGAGGTCAACCTCGACTAGAATCGGATTTTGTCGGTCAACTCATGGTGAGTTTGACTTTAAAAACTAAACATAATTTCTATGTGGGGAAAATCACGAAAATAGCCGTTGACCACCTCCACTTTACGAAAATAGCCAGTGGAACCGTCTCTGTGAGATGGTCGAGTTACCTTAAACGATTCCCATGACCTTTGATAAAAAGAGCCACTAAGACGTCGCCACGTGTCCCAAATCCTCCGAAACGTCTTTGAGACCTATTGACGCCGTCGTGTCCTGTCCGAATATCTTGGAGACGGCTCCAGCACATTTCGGCTCATGGCTTGAGCCGACTACCATTTTGTCAATCGGCTTACTGGGATCCGTCTCGGAGAAGTGCCATTAGCTGACAAAGACGGCTCCTCAAGACTTTTGGTGAGTTCCGAACGTTTTTAGTATGTTAGTTTTTTTTTTTTTTGAAAGGCTTTAGTATGTCAGATGTTATATGCACGTTGTGACAAGTACAATCCGTACATAAGCGAAGTTGTATATAAAGGGATCGGATCACTGTATTTAATGCTTCCCCCCGAAATTTCCCTTTTTTCTGTTTGTCATTCTTCTGCTTGTTATTTATATTAAATAAGTTAAAAAAAAATTAAAATATAATGGTTCGGTTTGTCGTATACCTTAATGTGAAGTGGGATGTCGTAAATGGCAGGCTTGAATATGTCGTTGATTCAAAAAGTAGAAGGTGTCTTCTTGAAATCGAATCAAGCATGTCTTATCTTGGTATATTATCTTATCTGGCGGATACGTTTCAGGTTTTGCCAATTTCATGTTTATCATATAAAATGTCTAAGTTTGATGATACAATCGACATACTTACTGACCGTGATGTATCCTATCTTTTTAAAATTGCTGAGGAAAATCCTCTTGAAATATTCAAGTTATATGTTATTTCCGATTGTGGTGTCGGTACGTCGAATTGCTTTCCTTCAAATGATTTTAAAATTCCTAATTTAAATGTGCCTTTCGAAAACTACACAAGTCCTGACAAAAATCTGTTTTCAAATGAAAACGCTAGCTTTTCAAATGAAAACGCAAGCTTTTCACATCAGAACGCAACCCCGTATATTTCTCTCGGAAAAAGAAAAAGAAAAGCTCTCTCGTCGTGTCCTTTTCCTGAAGGTTATATATTTCCTAACAAAGACTTAATGAAACTGGAGTTGGGGAAATTGTGTTTGTCAGAGTGTTTCTCTTATAAAGTAGAAATTTAAATAAATTATTCTTGTAGTATGGTGTTTTTTTAGATGCTTAAACCTTAAATAAAAATTTAATAAATGTTCACATCATTTTAACATCATCTTTTGTCTCCCGAATCGGAGAGGCCACTGGAACATCATCTTCATTCAAAATGTTATCACGAAACAACAGTGCAAGCCTACGTCTCATATGTTCTGCAGCTTGGCAGTCTTCATCTTGATTAATTTGTTGTTGATTAATCAACCTTTCAAGAAAGATGGAGACCCAAACCCCACAATCACATTGTGTTCCGTCCTGATGAGGTGCTACAGGCGGATAAACATTATCGAACGGGTACCAGGAGTGATTTGGTTCCTGCTCTTCATTGTAATAATTGTTCTTCCGTAACCATCTGTCAAATGCAAAATTCATATGACAGGTAGACTCTCTGGAATCCAATGCAATTCCAGGCGGCGCACTCGAATAACTGAAATTCCCAGAATATAATACATAATTAGAAAATGCACGTATACAACATCAATAATACCAAATTAGAAACGTGACATACCTGTCGTATACGGTTAGAGTTTTCCGTAGTAGGTTGAATACTACAAGCACCCAATGTATTCCTTTAACGTTTAAAGGAATGTACACCTGCAAAAAAAAAAAAAAATACAATATTTTACTACAAGCACCCAATGTATACCTTTAACGTTTAAAGGAATGTACCCTTGCGTTTTAGAATTTGTTAGATATATTCAACTTGCGTTTAAAAAATAAATTTATTATTAATGTCAACACTTATTTTCTTTAATAAGTAAGTTTTTAATAATTATTATCGTTCTATTATTAACAAAACTTGGTTTATATCACTATTTTGCGTTTTGACATTGAATGTACTTGCGTTTTATATATCGATGAAATAAAGCACAATTTATACCACAATTTATAATAAAAAAAATATAATTAAATATTTAGAATACCTCCTCAACATCTCGGATGCATGGATACTGTGCAGAGCCGTGGAAATAATCCCCAAAGGTCGTTGTTGAGAGCTGCTTAATCAAACCCTGGTGAAAAGATGGAGGAAGAATGCTCCAGCGGTCGGTTTCCTTCCTAGATTTATACAGGTGATTTATCCACCCGACAATATGCTGTTAAACAATGCCAATTTCAGTTACTACGTTGTATTTATAAAATTGCAAACAAATCAAAGTATCTAAAATTAATATTTTATTGGTTACCTCGTCGCTCAACAAACCATCACCATCATCACCAAGCAAGGTACTCCAAAAATCATGTGGTAGCCGATTTCCTCCGGTCAAGATGCATTTTCTAGATCCATTGTTTGGATACCAAGCTTTGATTTCTGTTATCCTATCTTGATCCTCTTTCGAAGTTTGTCTTCTTCTCTTTTGGATTTTTATCGGACCTACATGATACGGGTAAAGCGTTTTAGGCCCCGGCCTTGTTAACCGTTCTGACCTTCTCAACTCGACATGTTGGGCCTTATCACTCTGTAATTAAAAAAAAATTAATAATTAATATATAAATTTACACGTTTAAACAATAAAACTATAATGTGGCTTTAAGTTACATCATTGGCTTCACCCACTTTTTCCATGTTGGTGATCTCTTCGTTGTAACCATTGGGATTTAAATACTGATTAACCTACAAAACAAATAATCAGTTAAAATGAACCTGGTTTATTTATTTGTATTTACCTTTGTTCAGCAATGTAATATAAAAAAATTATCATATAAACCTCATCGTCCTGTTGTTTTTCATCCTCTACTTGTTTTCGTTTACACGACTTCGCAGAGATTGACTTTTGTGCCTAAGAGCAAAGATATCGTTAAATTATTTAAAATGTTCAGTTAGCTATGTTTACATAAAATAAGATGATGTCAGTAAACGATACCTCCCTAAACAAGTCACGCAACGTGTTGGTTTGTTCATCCAACAACCGTTTAATTATTGATTTTAAATCACTCTGCGAATCATCAACATTATTCGACTGATGATAATGATAAACCCCATCATTAACTTGAAGCATATCACCTGCAGGATTGCCCTGGTGATTGTGTGTAACATTATCAATCCGCAGTTGTTGATTTCGCATTGCCATCTGGGCATCCAGGAAAGCGGAACTTGAAATGTACCAATCGGATTGCATCTCCGACTCGGTCGCCACCAAATATTCGAGAGGTTTATAATCAACATGCTGAGTGATAAGTTTGCAATTAATATTCCGGTACCCTAAATAAATTTTTGTAAAATCGTGAGCATCGAAACTTACCTTAGCTGCATCCGCTATGATGGTCTCAACACTACCCTTAGTTAATCTTCTACATTTTCCCCATCCTAGAAATCTAGGAATTTGTTGTCTAATAAAAAAATTGTTTCGCCCAATTTTAAATTCCGGAAAAATTTCAAAGATCCAAATCTGCATACAGAACTTGTAAGACAAACAATCGAATTGGAATAAACGAAAACATTTATCATTGTAAACAAATACCTTGAATGCCCAAACAAATCCGTTTACGCTGACAGTCTTTTTGTCTTTCTTTTTTTTTCGGTGCAAATTATACAACTGTGGCCACAGCTCATCCCAAAAATAACTCCCCCAAGGATAGTTGTTACAAACTTGTAAATCATCAACCAAATCTATGAGTTTCTGATCAACTTGGCCATTCTTTTGGCTTCCTTTAAAACACTCCGCTATCATCATCAAAATACAAATTCTAACACAATCATCTTCCCCTAAGGTAGTCCAATCAGACGTAAAAAGGGACACGACCTCATGAACACCCACTCTACGCGATTCGTTATGTCCAAAAAATCTTCTTCTGAAAGACTGGGGATGGTGATGCGGTACCCAGTCAGTTACCCCCAGCCGGAGACCGGTTACTAGACAGAACTGTTTAGGGCTAAAGAATATTTCTTGTTCCCCTATTCTATAATAAATACCGTCTTTTGGGTTATTTGTATCAACCTGATGTTGAAGAACACCGTACAAGACGTTGCTACAGCATACCCTCGCCTGAACATCAAGAAAGCGGCCAAAACATGTTTCCCTAAATTTGGATTCTATGGAGCGGCCTCGATCTCCTAATGTTGAAATTTTTTCTTTGAATTTGTCTAAAAATGTCCAAGCAATTCGGACCCTAACACTACCATCCTCCTATGCAGTAGGCAATGTTTAAACACAGTCAACCAACAGAACAACCGAACATAAAATTTTAAAAAATGAAGAAAATGTAAAAAACAATAACTTACCACTGGAACCTCGTCGTCGTTGGGAAATTGTTGCTGGTAACAAATGGGTTGCATGTTAACATTCTGATTCTGTACCAAATTTGTTTGGTGGCACATTAAATTAGCTGTCTGTTGCACACAAATAGATGGTGGGTTAATATTATAATTGGCTGGCTGGTAGTTCAACGTGTTTTGCGGCATATAATCGATTCCCGCTTGCTGGTTAGAAATCGGTTGTTCGATATAATTCTCTTGCTGGAAATAAATAGGTTGTTGTTGGGTATAATTCTGTTGCAGATTCAGAAAAGGGAGATCTGCAAGGTCTTCTAACTGTGGGGAAAACAGTAGATTCGGGTCATCGGTTTGATTTGGATCCATTTGACTTGTCAAACGGGTCGGGTATTACTATTTAAACCGGGTCGGGTACAAATGCGGTTGGTTGGACAAACTTTGTTTTGACGTAGCACCGAAACGTGTTGTGGTCCTTACCTGTGGGACCGGAGTTGAAGGATTTGCCGGAATTGGGATTGGTCGGCGGAGTTGAAAGAGTCCCGGAGTTAAAGGAGTTGCCGGAATTGTGATTGATCGCCGGAGTTGAAGGAGTGCCGGAATTGCCTTCGGACAGCGATGTGGTCCAGGGATTTTTCGGATGGGTTGTCGGTGTGGTCCCGAGATGGTTTGGGACAAGACTTTTGAATTTAGAAAAAATAATTTCGGGAACCGTATTTGTGTCTAGTCTTGGTGGGAAAGAAATCTTTGACAGCTCGGCAAAGGAACTCGTATACGTGTGAGAAGACGTCTCGGAATGTGTGACACGAATTTAATTCTTATCAAAAAATGTGAGACGTGTTTGACTTATTGGGATGGGGGACCACTTTACCCAACCCAACCAAACCCCTTTAAATTTTATATATACTAAAAACATAGTTTTTTGAACAAGTCTGTTTTTAATAACATTTATATCCAAATGTTCAAAAAATAAACTAAGTAGATTTAAAGTAGATTTATAAAAAAAAAGTAGTTTTGATTTGTAAAATTCGTAAAAAATAAATTGCTTAAGAAACCCAATACCATAATTAATTAATGAATTGAATCTATCCAGTGATGTTTGGAGTGAGAAACAAATAATTCTTTAAAAACACTATTTTGGTAAATATTTTTCTAAAAACACCATTTTGATAAATATTTTTTCCACCAACACCACTATAGGAAAAAACTCTAAGTAATTTGGTTGGGTAATTAAATGATTAGAAAATATGTGGGTATGAGAAACAAAAAAAAATTATTTAGAAAAAAAAAACAATTTGCCAATCAAACATTGACAAGTGTCATTTCTCGTTGTTCACGATGTTGGTCCACCAGTACATGTTTGCGAACTTATAACTTATTTTTTTATCTTTGTAATTGAACTAGCGGTAATTGTTCACCAGTGGGGATGGTGTGACAATCTTTATAAATAACTTTACAAAGAATTGTTATATGGAAGCAAGTGTTTCACATAAAGAAATGTCCAACGAAATGTCTGACAGACGACTAAAGAACATACCGCCTGCGGAATACTCTTCTCTACCAGCAGAGAAATCATCCAATTGGATCTTAGAACAATGGAGGCAACCCAAAAATAGGGCGGAAACTTCTAAGTCCGCAGAGAATACTGAAGAAAGAAAATATGTACACAATCGACAAAGCTTACACCAACACAATACTGGAAAATGGGCTATTCCAGACGATGAAACAGATAAGTGGTCCAAAGATGTTTTTGAGTTTTACCGTAGAGGTGATGCACCATTTTGTTATTCGGCAGCGTTTTCAAGAACAGTGGCGTTGGATAAAACATTTTGGGGAACTTTGTTAGGAGTCAATTCTACCCGATCACTCTCAGTAACAGTTAGTTATTAAATGTTTTTATATTTCCTTTTTTTTATGTTTATAATCTAAAACGTTGTTGACGTTTATTTACAGCATATAGAAGGATGGGTTGGAAGACTAATGAACTGGAGGAGTAGAAAGATTCAAGAAAATGGTTCGCTAAATATGCGGTGGACGATAATGCCACCACAATTTTATGACTGTTTATTGCAATCTGTTCCTAAAAACGTGGTCAAGTATTGCAATGGTAAGGTAAAACCGTTTCCGTCATTCTTTGATGTAGATTATGTCTTTTTCCCGCTTCCACTTGAAAATAATGAATGGTTACTCGTGCGACTCGAATTGTTGTCCCAAGAGCTAGTCATGTATGCTCATCAAGATGTTTGTATCGGTGGAAGATACAGAAACAATATTCACCCAAGGTTGACGAAGGTACAAATATATTTAGGAGCTACGTTAGTGCACATGCGATACTGGAAAAAGTCAGGGCATCAGGAAAAATGTATGACGTTTAACCTTAATGAAGAATATGTTGCGGCATCCAATTCTTTATCTGGTAACGATGCGGTGTATCTTTGTATGCTAATGGAACATTTAGTCACTGATAAACCCATTGCCGTGGATTGTGATCTAAATCAAGCATGTTTGTCATACAGACGGTTTATGGCCGAAAAATTGTATTTTTGGCGGTGTTTACCCCGTCCGAACGTTGCTTAACTTATTGTAATTCTATTGTAATTTTAAGACATATTTTTCGTTAAACAAACATGATGAAACAACAATTGGTTACATCAATGTTCCGTTGATTAAGTTATTGTTCCTCGAGTTTAAAATATTTCTATACCCGATCAAATAGTATCTGTAATTTTAAAAAATAGTATCTGTACTTGCGACTGAAATTTAAACACTTGCGTTTATAAATAACATACTTCTTACAATATAAACGAAATTCTCTAACATTCAGCCGCAAGTCCTATAAACGCAGCAAATTTTTAAAAAGTACATATACTACTTGAACATAGAAATTTTTAAACGTAACTAATAAATTAAGGTGTTTACATTTATACTCAATATGGTATGGAAAACTTAAGCTGTAGTTTTTTATTAAAGTACATATATTACTTGAATATGGTATTTTTTTATTAAAATAACTGTTACATTTTGAACAATATTATAAACGCAATCGTTAAAAATTCAGACGCAAGTACTAGCAACGCAGCAAATTTTTAAAAACTACGTATATTACTTGATCTTAGAAATTTTTACACGCAACTAATAAATAAGGTCTTTACATATACACGCAATATGGTATGGAAAAGTTATATTGTAATTTTTTATTAAAATACATGTTACAATTTGTACAATATTAACCGTTTCTACCGTAAAGTTTCTCATGACATAATATGCAATATAATATATACGTACATGTAACATTAATTTTACAATGGATAATGATACAATTCTTAATGCTATTACAATAATGAAGACAGATATGCGGTTGTTCCCTAGGCTGTTGACGACGCCGTTGAAAACTGCAATACACCACGTCCGTATAGTAACTTTCAGTGTGGTATACAGCCTTTGCAATAATGAGGTCTCCAGTAACAAGTGAGTTTGTGAACTAGTTCCAACTGGAATGGTGTACCGGATATGACACCTTGCCTCATGACTTAATGATTGCAAACAACCACGTCCTTGTTTCCTGCAGATGTAACATCGACCCAATGTAAATAAATTACCAACATAGGCAAGATGGCCATTGAATTGCCAAATGTGCTATATTGGTAATTTGTTTCGCGGTCAATGGTGAACGGGTTTTATAAACATGACTTGGTGGCAACCGGTAACGGCTGAGACCATAAGTCAAGTTTGAAATGATCCCCTTCTCTTCCTGAACCACAACACGAACATGTTGCGTTTTTGGAAGGATATACAATCGGATGTTTACAAACACTGTATATTGAAGGGAATCATAAAACCGAATTCCCCCATATCATATCGTCAATAATGATTACCGTTACACCAAGTGTGATCAAGGAACTCATCGGGATCAACTACTCCAAACAAATCCACCGATGTCCTTACATACGTGGAGTACGGTCATTTTAACGCTCAACGACATAGAAATGGGAGGTTCGCCATCGTTGCAATGTTATAAAACTACCAGACTAAAGTTGCAGTCTACATGGGTTATACCACATGCAGATGCAACAACGTCGAAGTAGATTTTATGCAGATGTAACAACGATCCAAAAAATTTCGTGGAATGTTAATGTATTTTGCTAGTATTAGGTTTGATAATTCGAATAAACATACATTGTATTTTATGTGAACCGAAACATTTTCGGAAAACATTTTTTTGGTTAGTATAATGCAAATTTGGGGAGCAATTTATAAACAACATTGAAAATCGCGTATCCTCTTTTTGACATCTTCGAGTCTGTGATACAACACAGAGACGGATCACTTCTCTGACGTCTCGGGAGTAGTCCCTTCTCTGACAGAAGACAATCGAATACGCTCGATCCTTAACACGTGTCCCGTCTCTATGACGTCTTAGACAGTTTGAAAAGACATAAAGTCCGAACAGCCATTGTCCATTTAAATATATAAATTATTTTATTTTAATATACTATTATTTTAACTACATAATTTTTTACACCTACTCTTCACATAAAAACGTTTCTAACATATCACACACACAAAAGAACAAAGAAGGCCTCCTGGACCCAAGAAGAAATTCTTGGAATTACATCCGATTTATGTTGGACTACGATGAAGACTTCATATATGTTTCGGCGTTGCAGTTGTTACGTCCATATTTATGTTTAATTTTAAGAATGTAATGGATGTAATTTCGAAATGAAGGTTAATGTTTTAATTTTCTATAGATATCTAAATTAATTTTAATACGTCAAGAAGACAATTGCACGCAAGATGGTGAAGCTTTGTCTATCTTGCTGAAGAAGCTTCACTGTGTGTCAGTCTCGCCGACGTAGAACGGGCGGGCGATGCTGCGCCAACGTAGAACGGGCGCTCAAGTCTGCGTCATCCGTTGTCTATGCGCCGACGTAGAACGGGCGGGTGACGCTGCGTCATCCCTACACCTAATATATGAAGTTAATGTGAATTCACTCTTTACAACATGCGCTAGCTTTACTTGTCAAAGTTGATTCATTAACGAACTCCAATCTCTATACATTATATTCACCCAACAAAAGGGGCAAACATGACAAGAAGGTTATATTCTATTTCATAAGATAAGCATCTTTACATATATAAAAGACAGTTAGATTCACCATTCTAACCTACCGAAACTACCATTCTAACCTACCCAAACTACTGGGGAGGCTCATGGGCCGTCCCCGAACTACCCAAGCCACTGGCCTTCGCGGCAGCATCAGCGGCTTCTTTTTTAGCACGCTCGCGGCCAGCACGTTCAGAATCCTGCAGCCACCTTTTGAATCGCGCAATAGGGTCAGGATCAGCCAGGCACTGCCTAACAACTTGGAGCACAGGAAAGTCCATCCGCTCAAGCTTATCGAGCTCCGCCATCAGCGCCTGCTCAGTATCATAATCCTGGAAAGGTTGGTGTTCCACTGGAGCTCCGTCTGTAGCACACAGGTACCCTTCCAACCAGCCACTATGAAGGCCCGTTATACGGGCAGCCTCCACAATCTAAGCAACCTGTTCACCCATCTTTGGCTCGTTCCAACAACGATCAAAGACCTACAACACAAAGAAAAGTCAGAAAAAGAAATACCAATTAGATGAGCAAAACAGAAGAACAGGACTTACGGCGGAGATCCCATCCGACATGATCCACAAAGCCTTCTCGCAATAAGACTTCTGAGTATCAAGCATTAAAGCTCTCTCGAGCTCCCAGGCTTCCTTCTCTCTCAACAAGGCGCCGACCTGCCCTTCCAACTCCGACACGCGGCTGGTCACCTTCACCACCTCATCATCTTTCTTTTTCAACTGCCCCGTGGCATCAGCATATTTTGAGGATAAAACCTCCAGTTCTTTATCCTTTGCGGCGACAATCTTCTGTTGCTCAGCAAAAGCAGATTCAGCTTTTTGCACCGCCAGTCGGCGACGCTCAAGCTCCTTATTGATATTCTGAGAAGATAACTCCCAGGCCTTCTGCTTTTCAGCCGCCTCTACATCCTTCTGACGCAAGCCAGACTCCAGTTGCCTGACCTGGTCAACCAACCTCTGCTGGGCACCTTCAAAAACCTCATTCGCCTTCGCCAAGCGATCCGTTTCGGCTTTCACAGCAGAAGACTGATCCACAAAATCATCTTCCTCTCGACGCAACGCATATAAGTTTCCCAGAGATTGCGCCAAGTTCATGCACAGCTCTGAGAACAGTGTTGCGCGGTCCTGCGAACGTTGATATATTCGCTCAGCCGGAGGAAGACAGTAGTTCACAAATTCCTCAGCCACGAATGGGCTGAGGAAACGACAGCTGTCAGTTATACGCCAAGTTGGCGTATACACTGGAGCGTCCAGCTTAAAGCCAGGCTCACTTGTAGACGCCTTGGCCCGTTCTACATTCTGAACTTGTGGGCCAGTAGAGCCACCAGCCACGCTAACAACCAACCTATCAACCGGGACGTCACCCCCGTCCAAATCTACCACAACTGGCTCCGCATGCGACCCACCAGCACCTGAAGATGACGGCAGCCTACTTTCCCCTCTCTTCATGGCCACCACCGCCGCATGCTTACTGAGCAACTCTTGACGCTGGTACTCCTCCTCCTTCAGCCTTTTCAACTCAGCTTGACGCTGGTCCTCCTCCTCCTTCAGCTTTTCCTCACGCTGCCTTTTAATGGCAGCATCCCTAACACGTGCATCCTCCTCATCCTTCTTCTTTAGAGCGGCAGCAGCATCACGATTATCTTCCTCAAGCTTCTTTTTAGCCTCTACCTCCAAAAGCTTCCTCCTCTTCTCTTCCTGAGACTGCTTAACAGAAGCTGCAACAGAACCTACAAAGAGCAACAATAATAAGAGAAGATCAATCATATTCAAAAGTATTGCTCAAATAGACAATCACTTACCACTCAGCTTACGAAGAGTCTTCTTGCCAAACGGCTCACGTACTGGCGGAGGAGTAAGATCTAAACCCATCGGATCTGATGGCCTAATCTCAACACCCTTGGACGGGGCGGTTTTCTTCTGAACGGGCTGATCAACGTCACCCTCCCCCGTCATCACCAGACGAGGACGCTTAAGCTCCCCCTCTGCAAAAATGAACAGACAAGGTAAGTGGGACTCACGCGAAATTACAACTTAACAAGTATAGATTACTACTTACCCTTCTCCTTCCCTTTGGAATCCTTCGCCGTGCCACCTACAGAGTGACGTGAACGGGGAATCAAGTTAGAAGACGAGCCGCTAGACTCATCATCAGACAAAACAACCCAGTCAACCCCTTCCGCAGTTCGCGCAGAAAGGGGTTCGGGATCAAGTAACAAACCAAGAGCTAAAGGATTCTCAGGCGCACCTTCTATCCGAGCAGGGAAAATAAAATTGGCGCGCTTCAGGTCGACACCGGCAACTTCACCCTGTGGGACGGGCGTAAACATGGTTCGCGACACCCTCTTCGCCCAAAAGTCAAACAGACATTCACCTACATAACAAGACAACAATATACATCATCCAATGATTACAAGATAAGCAAAAAAAGATACACAAATAAACTACGACCTACCTGCCACTAGATCCATACCTCCGTCGCCATAGGGAAGGACATCCATGCCCTCCCTGATACCCACACGGCTCAGGCCCACCAACCTTAGCATTCCTTCATCACAATGTTCCAAGTTGTCCAACCGTGTAGCATGAGACACCAGGATCTTACACCAGTCCTGCTGTTGGAAATGCCTGTCAAACTCAAAAGAAGGAGGCTGCTGCCCAGACCGGAGAGTGAACCAGCCCATATTCACGGGGATCACCTCCTTTCTAACGTAAAAGAAACACCTCTTCCAGTCCCGAAAGCTTTTCGGTGAGCTTCCCTTTATCACAAAAGACACCGACTTCGACCGCTCAGCAAAGGAGACCCACCCACTATCTTTCACCTCCAGCTTGTAGAAGCAATTAAAATGGTCAAAAACAGGCTCCCTTCTCATCGCACGACAGGTAACCTCATAGTGCATCACCCTCGCCATTCCGAACGGGCTCAATTGGGTTATATGCACGCCATATTTTTGTAAGACATCAATCAGAAACCGACTCGTCGGAATCCTAAAACATGCATACTTGAAGAAAGCCTCATACAGGCAGATCTTGCCTGTAGGGGCATCGATAGGCGTTTTCCCCTTTTGTGGAAATTCAGGCTCCCACTCTCTCAGAATCTCATAGTTTTCAAGAAGAGTTGTGTATTTGTCATGAGACCAATTGATCTGGGCCTCTACCATGGCCAACTCGGGCTTAGCAGGTTTATCTTCAGACATTTTTATCTAAGGAGAAGAAAGAAAACTATTTATTTTTCGGAGTTAAAAAAATCGAAGGATTGCAAAGATGGCCGGAGAAGAAAAGCAATTAGTTGGAAATGTGAAGTGATAAAAAAGAAATCAATTCAAGGAAGATGCATATATATAGGTATAGGTACTGCAATGAATGTAGCGAAAAAGGTGGAAGAAACGTGGCTGACGTTTCAGAGCCCAAAACGTGACAATAGTCGACACGTGTCCCACCTCCAGGAAAGTGACAGTCCACATCTGATCGTGGGGGACACATCCCTGACACAAGACGAAATTTGCCGAAATTTTCAAGGATTTCATCCGCCTTTCAACCGTCACACGACTCCTCGAAAACTTCATGACTTTTCATTTAAATGCACCTCAGGAATTTTTAATACATGTAATCATAATTTCATAAATATTAGAGCTTAATTGTATACCATTAAATAACTAATTTCTTAAAAATTAGGGTTTTATAATTCTCATAAATTGTTCGCATATATATGTAAATCCACCAGACCAACACTGATGATACACATTTGTCTAAATTTATCACAACTTAAAAGTAAAATAGAACTTGAGAATTAAGTCACAGCAATAGTATTTGCGTCCTTCTTTAGTTTGTATGTATTTTTTTTGTTTTGCGTCTGTCATAAGTTGCGTTTTAATTGTTTTGCATTTGCGTGTAAATTTTTTATCAATTGCGTTTAAGTTATATTTCTTGCCTTAATCACACTTCATATAAGTGACTTGAAATTGAATCATAAAGCATACAAAAAAACATTAATATTAATATCATATTAATATTACTAAAAAAGTTGTTCAGTTACATTAATAAGAAACGAAACATTTAAAAAAAACTTAAAAAAAAACTAAGGAGAGAAATTAGTCATGTCCTCATGAACAACCTCCATTAGCTCTGGGTCATACAACTTGTAGTCATCAAGGTCTCCTTCTTCCTCTTCGTAGTCTGATTCCGGTTCCATACCAGATCACAATTCAACCTGTGCCCTGACCATCGAAACAAGTTTTGAACCAAACGCTGATCCACTTTGGTCTATGAGTGGCTTCTCCGACAGGTTTTTCAGAAAACCCATATCAGTGGAGAAAGATATCTCCTTAGGCTGGAATTCTTCAACTCTTCCGTCATCAAACGTCACATCCACCTCAAATCTTTCTTCAAAAAACTCCCATCTGCTCACTCCCCTCAGCTCACAATTCTTAAACATTTTCTTCAAAACGTGAAAGAGTTTGTCCACCTCTATTGAATGGCTTAGATATGGAATACCTAAAGCCAACATTCTTTTGAGTACCTCCTTGCTACAATTTCGTAGCACACTTTCTTTACATTTGTACACATGTTTTTTATTATCACTCATGAGCAGATAGAAAGTAGTCTGCTCATACCACCATATGCTTAGGCTTGCGATGGCTGCCATTTTTTGTTTAGAGTTTGAAGTGACTTTAGGTTTTGGGGGTTTTCTAGAGAGATTGATGGTGTAGATGTGTGTTAAAATGTGTACAGTTGATGGTTATTTTATAATGTTTAGGTTATACTACCTCAAAAGACTTTTTCCGTTTCAATGATCACAAGGGCTAATAACTTCAACAGTCTGCAGTTATGATAACTATCCACGTTTCAAAAAATTAATTTTGTGAAATCACATGTATTGACGGGTGTATGTTAATTTTGTTACTTTTTAAAATACATTAATTTATTCTTTCTTTTTTTTTGTACAAACTTTTATACTTTTAAAATGTAATTTAGATTTTAATACTTATAAAAAATGTGATTCTTAACGTGTGGTTTTTTTTATTGTACAAACTTTTATACTGAAAAAACATCAGCCTTGCAAGATTTTGATCAATTTTAATTGTAATCTTACCACTTGCGTTTAACTACATTACCACTTGCGTATTACAAAATCACCCAATTTACATAACAAATGTTAAATACAGCGTCCGATGATGATTCATCAACTAGCATATGCTTCTTTTTGTGTTTTTTTTGGTATTTCTTCTTTACTACCACAACTTCCTGGGATGATGATTCATTCTCGGATGACGATTCAACAATAACCACACGTTTTCTGTTTACATTAAAACGTAACTTGTATTCAATTGAAAAAAACCAAACATCGACAAAATTTTGTTGTCTTAGTATGGCTTACACAATGCAATATATTGCTTAATATATGTAGATCATCATTACAAAGTATTACATGTTTCTACTGCAAAGTAATATGAAACAGACTTTTATCATAATCATGTGCTAAGTAAGGGATTCTAACACTTCTTCTGGAGTGTGCCACACATCATAGATTATGTTGTTGTCCCGTTCTTGTTGTTCTTCCATATTCACATTTTGTTGTTCTTGTTCTTGAACATTATTATTGATTTCAATAACAGCTTCATTTTGTAAATCCGGTGCCGCTTCAACATCTCCTTCTTGAGCAGGAACTAAATGGTTTCTATTCCTACGATGATACACCAAACCATATCGACCCTGAACTTGATCTTGGTTGTTTTTGTTATTAAGTGCGTCTAAAACGTCATTATCTATTGCTTGTTGTATATGATCATCAACAACACCACTTTCTTTCAATATTAGTAGGGCATCAGCAGCGTCAACTTCATCTTGGTGCTCTTGGAGAGAGATATAACGTTTTGACATTGTAATTTAAATTTTTATTTTTTGATATAGCAGACGCAAGTGAAAATGGTATGATTTTCATATTCTTTTATCTTTTATTATATATAAAGGTTAATTGTGGAGATTAGGTTAGGGTTCTTTATTAGTGTGTACTTATTATAATTTTTTTACTGCAAAAGCCGACTGATTTACAATGACAGTAGGTAATGCTAGTACAAATAATATTGAATACAATTTTACATCGATCGTCATTACAAAACCCCTAAGAACATAATATATTGAAAGACGCAATAAACATGTATATGTTAAAAAAATATATAAAATCAAAATATGAAAACTTATTAACCGCTTATAATTGTTCAGCGAAACTGATCTTGAAGTTTTAGCCGGCCTGTCATGGTTTCCCTTTGCTTGCCTTTCATATTCAACTCCTGTATAGTATGATGTTGGTTTGTTAACTGTAACAACTAATTAAATAGAAAATTATCACAAATTTTGTATATAAATACCTGGTTTTTCCTTCGATGCCATTTTTTTTGTGGTTTATCGTTCTGTTTCTCTGATTTTAGAGAGTAGATAAAAACCGTAGTTGTGTTGATTTGAATTTAGCGAACGGTTCTGAACTTTCTTTGTAGTATTATAATCCTGAAAGTGGGTTGAGTGATGTTTGTAATTTGCCGCTCTTTTATTGTTTTGGTCCAATTACTATTTTGCCCTTTCGCATTTTAGTATAAAAAAAGTATTATATTAGAGATAAATCAAAGATTTTATGATATTGGACATAAATTGTTGGGAATGTTTTTCTTTTTTTAAACTCACTCTCCGAACTTCTACAACACAACTGGGATATTAGGTAAATATGATGCTTTCTATTTTGAAAATAAATCCAATTATAAGATTTATTTACAAATGATGTCTTAGAGTAACTAAAACAAAAGAGAGACGGATCCTCCCAGTTTAAGACGTATCTGGCTTGTCACATCTACGTTCACGTGTCCCAATATCATGTCTTATACAAAGTAAGAAGAAACATAGACGGATACCAGTCTGTGTCGTCTCTGGCATGTCCCATCTCTAATTTAATGCTTACACGTATACCAAAATGGGGTACTTTAAAATAATTATTTATAATAATAAATAAAAAAACATTAAAATGTACAGTAAGTTTAAAAAAAAAAAATTAAACTTGTCCCACAAGTCTCCCAAAATGTGAAAATACAAAACTAATTAAAATTTTCCATTTGCGTATAATGTTAATTGTATTTGCGTATAAATTGAAAAGTTATTTAATAAATTTAAATTTTATCTTCCGAAGAGCAAAGAATTTAAAGTTTAAAAAGAAAATAATTTATCCTAATAAATGAAACATAATCATAATTCTTCTAAAGTTGTTACATAAGTGAAATAGTTATCAAACAAACTAAACACAATAACACCACTTGTGTTGTAATACTAAATGTCTAACCAACTATTGAAGATTAGATCCTGATGTTCGAAGTTTCCTCCATTGCGCCGTCTAATCCATCCATCGTCTCTTTTTGTTGTAATACTAAATGTCTAACAAACTAATGAAGACTAGATCCAGATGTTCGAAGAGGAGAATGGAAATGCCACTATTGTAGGAAAACACACATCATAGATGATATTTCTCCGGGTTAACCCACGCGCAGATGCAACAACGATCCAAGAATAACCGGACAACTTTTAAATAAGGTAGCAGGCTTCGGTTGGAAAAGTGGAGGATTTAAAAACGTCATGGATTGGAAAGCTGAAAGTTGATATGTATTGTAAGAAAAATATAAGAAATTCTATTCTATAAAATACATAATGCAAAAGGGTTAGATTTTTTTAAAAGGGGTTACAAATCTGGGGGAAATTATTATGCAAATTTATAATAGCCTCGTCTGACGTCTAAGATTAAGTAAGACGACACAGAGACGGAACCAACTCTATGACGTCTCTAACGTGTGCCATCTGACATGACACACTGACATAAGAAGAGATTTTCAACAGTTACACTAATCCTCGAAAACAACAAGACTTTTGAAATACACCTGATTTAATACATGTAATAAGAATAATTTTTTAATTTGTTAATGAATTTTTTATAATGGAGTCTAGAAAACACGAAAATAAAAGAAGAATTTTTAATATGTTATTTATTTTTTGCACCTGCGTGTAAGACTCTTGTATAAAAATATAGTTCTATTTTTTGCATTTGTGTTAACAAGTTACCATAATAATATATACTTGCGTTTTGTTAAATAATCGTAGTTGCGCATTTGTTTTGTTATACATCATAAGTTGCGTTTAGTTCGTTGTGCATTAATAAAGTTAGTTGCGTTTAACTTATATTTTAAAATATAAAATTTAATTAACAGAAAAAGAATAATAGCATAAAGAGTTTGACATTATGTAACAAAAATATATAATACGCCAAACAAATGATCATATAATAATTCATAGAATTTTTTACATATGTGACATAGTAATCAATCAAAGAAACTAAAGACAATAACAACTCTCGTGTTGTTATATTAAATGTCTAAAACTATTGAAGACTAGATCCTGATGTTCGCAGTTTCCTACTTGTTTCAACACACATCTTCAGCCCATTCCGAATGGTTAATCCCTCAACACAAGCTTTGTAATCATCGTTTAGAACACCTACTGGATTTTTTATCCAAGCATGTGAGGCTAGATCCGTTGACGATGTATGAGTTTGCAAGGGTACGGTTATCATCCAGGGCATTAGGAGACGAAAAATCTAACATTAGGAACTAGTCATAAATAGTAGGTTAGACATGTAGTATTACTACTGAAAGGTTTTAAATAACTACGTTGAGCAAAAAGTAGTGTTTGAAGCCTAGTTCTTTGGGCCACAGTTACAGAAACGTTATAAATGTTCATGGGATTTCTGTACCTGTCGCCAAAAGAAATAGGCTTCAGACAACTTTTTTGCTCAACGTATCTTTCAGCAGTAATAACAACATGTCTAACATATAATTTTGACTAGTTCCTAATGTTAGATGTTTCGTCCCCTGCTGCTATTTAATGATATTGTCCTCGACGATAGCGATACCCTTGCCGACTTACACATCGTCAACGGTTCCACCCTCACAGGCGTTGATAAAGAATCCAGTAGGGGACGTGATTTACACCGATTGTCCTATCTCATCTTCATCAACGGACGATGAAGAAATAGAGGTAAGGACAGATGTTTACGATCGGTGAAAATCACACCAGCAAGTACTCCCCAATAGATGAGCAGAAGTGCATTCATGTGAAGGGACTTTGCTGAGGAGAATGAAGTAGATTGGGGAGGAGAATCAACTTGCCAGTAATGTAGAACAACAAAAATCGAAGATAACATCTATACGGGGGGTTAACCCACGTGCAGATGTAGCAACGATCCAAGTATCTTTACGCAGATGTAACAACGATCCAAGTATAATCGGACAACATTTACATAAGGCGGTAGGCTTCGGTTGGAAAAGTGGAGTATTTAAAAACGCCATGGATTGAAAAGCAAAAGGTGAGATGTATTAAAAAATTTATTCTATATAATACAAAATGCAAAGGAGTTGCAAATTTTGGAATTCTGTATAATAATACAATATGCAAAGGAGTTGCAAATTTTGGAAACGAGTTGAAAATCTAGAGGACGTATGGTGCAATTTTATATACAAACGTCTGACGATTAAGACTCAGTAAGAGGACACAGAGAAGGAACCGAATCTGTGACCTCTCCCGTCCGAGTATCCGACGTGCCTCTGACACAAGACGAGATTTTCAACCGTCAGACTACTCCTCGAAAACATTATTGACTTTTCAAATACACCTCATGATGATGTATTTAATACAGTACCTTTAATACATGTAATAATAATAATTTTTTAATATTTTAATGAATTTTATAAGTTGGATATTTTACTTTTTATTTATAAATAAATAAAATATCAAATCTTAATTCTATATTCTATATAATACAGAATGGAAAGGAGTTGCAAATTTTGGAAAACTGTATAATACAGAATAGAAAGGAGTTGCAAATTTTGGAAAACTATCAAATCTTAATTCTAAAAAAAATGAAATATAATATCCCTTTCTAAAAAAATATATTACGAACTTTATTGTTGGGTTTTTTTATTTCAAAGTAGAAGTTGCACATTTATTTATCTCTATCATTCTGTTTTATATATAGTTGTTTTTTTTACAATTTGTGTCCGAAGATGTATGTATTTTCGACTTTAGCCTTTAGACTACTAAACCTTTTCTTTAGAATATCTATTTTGTAGATATGTTAATTGCGTCTGAATTTATTTTTACTTGCGTCTAGATAATACCATAATACAAGTAAAATTTGTTTAATAAATTTATGAGGAATATTAATATAATTTTTTTTGTACCTGCGTCTAAGTTTGTTTTTGTAAAAATTTTGAATTTGCGTATAATAAGTTACCCTAATAATTTGTAATTGCGTTCTGTTAAAACTAGTAGTTGCGTCTTTGTTTTGTTTTATCTCATGAGTTGCGTCCTTTCTTTACAAATTCTTATATTTTAAAATTGAAAATTTAATAAAGAGAAAAAGAACAAAAATATATTAACAAATTAAAAAAATTATTTGGAGATTAAATTACTTTCATTTTTCACTTTCAATTATTTATACTTTCTATTAACAAATTAAATTATTTACATTTACAAATTAAATTAAATTATGTCTAGCTAAATGCATGCTTACACGTGTCGCATTTATGATGTCTTAGACTCAGTAAGATGACACAGAGACGGATCCCACTCTGTGACGACAGTGACGCATCACTCTCTATAACATCGACGTGTCCCATCCTAAATGCTTACACGTGTCCCATCCTAAAAGCTTCCCAAGATGACTTTTATCGAATTCAAATTCCATCCATAACTATATAGATGTACCACCTAGTCCAATCACCGTAAAAATTTCGACGGAAATTTTTGTAACGATCCGATCCGATCCGATCCGAAGTGCCCAATCCGGTTAAAAACAACACAAAATAAATGGCACCAGCTCGTTGGACTGAAGAGGAAGAAATCGCCCTTGTAGTCGGATGGCAACTCGTTGAAGACAGCAGTAATGATATTAAGAAGTGGTACCGTATCCTAAACGAGTTCAATAGCTTGGTAGGGGGTTCCAACAGAACAATCGATTCGATAAACCGTAAATGGACGGATTTGAATGCCAAGTGTCAAATCTTCAACGCGTACCACAATCAAACACTGCGAGACTTTTCAGACACATCAGAAGACGTGGCCATCGCAATAACCAAAGTCGAGTATCAGTGCAAGCAAAAGAAAGAGTTTAAACACATCTCTGCTTGGCAAATCATGAGGGAAAGGCTTAACGGGTAGCTTTCGCAGGTGTTCGTTTTCATTGTAGTGATATTTGCTTTGGCAAATGATGACGTATGTGGTGGTGATGATTGTGGTGTAAAATGTTTGTTTATGTTTTTTTTAATGGACTGAAAGGTTAATCTTAAATATGCTTTTTGTTATTGTTTCTTATGTTTTTACTCGTAAATAATGTTGGATTTGAAATAATATTTAATTTTTAAAAAATAAATATAAAACAAGAAGATAGTGTAAAACATAATTATATGTTGCTATCATGATATATTCAAGTGACTGATTAACATACAAATTACTCGGTATTAAATGGACAAAAATAAATAAACACATTTTGACGTGGATCTAAAATAACAAAAGGTTAGTTCTCCAATTTCCATATATCTGATAGCTTACTTACGGCATCCGGTTTCCTCTTTCTCCCGCTCATTATTCCTGAAACTCCCATTTCCCTATATCTGATAGCTTAGTTATGGCAAAGGTATACATCCCTATTGTGGTTGCGTTTAACTTGGTTTGTAATTGCGTTTATCATGGTTTGTGGTTGCGTTTAACATGGTTTATACTTGCGATCTCAACTAATGCCATGTTGTTGCGTTTAACTTGGTTTGTAATTGAGATTTTCATGGTTTGTGGTTGTGTTTAACATAGTTTAAGATTGCGATCTCAACTAATGCCATGACGTAGATATGGGAGGTGGATGGATGATCGTTCGGATATTGTAAAATACAAAACAGAAATTACATTTTACACGTCTTATACAACGTGCAAATGTAACTACGATCCAACCCTTTTGATAAGTTGTAACAAAATAATGTAAAAACAGATGTGAGGACATAATAATATAAAAAAATTTAAACAAACATTTATAAATAAAAAAATATAAAAAAACTGTTCGGTTGACACGTCTCCGACTCGGTTCCTACTCTGTGTGGTATTACTATGTCAGCTGTGTCAGACTTAATATATTTTAAAATTAAAAAAATAGTGGCTAAAGACGTATCCGAAAAACTAGTCGAGCCGTTTGGTAGTCGGCTCAAGCCATGAGCCGAAATGTGCTGGAGCCGTCTCCAAGATATTCGGACAGGACACGACGGCGTCAATAGGTCTCAAAGACGTTTCGGAGGATTTGGGACACGTGGCGACGTCTTAGTGGCTCTTTTTATCAAAGGTCATGGGAATCGTTTAAGGTCACTCGACCATCTCACAGAGACGGTTCCACTGGCTATTTTCGTAAAGTGGAGGTGGTCAACGGCTATTTTCATGATTTTCCCTTTCTATGTTTATAAGCATTGGAATCTTTAGACCCTTATTATTGAATTAAGAATATTATGTTTAACATGCAGTTTGAGACTCATGTAACGACGCTAGGAATGGGTCCAAGCTAGGAAGGGTTTCTATGGGGTTGTATTGACGGTTTTTTTGAAGCGTATGGCGGGCAAGAAACGACGCTATTTTTAATCAAAAACAAGTGAGCGTTCAGAAAATAGTGGAAGAAATAAAAGTCATGAGCTACTTGTGGATAACAAATCGCGCGAAAATGTCGGATATGTCTTTGATTTCTTGGTGTGGTTTGACACTTTAAAGATGGGGTAGAACTGGGATGTTGGGGCTGTTTTCTTTTGGTTCTATGCTGTTTGTTTTTTTTCCAGATTGTTTCGTTTTTTCGGATTGTATTCCCGGATTTCTTTTCTTTTTGCTAGTTCCTTGCTAGCTATTGAATAAAAGTTTTATTGGTCGTTCAAAAAAAAGACTCATGTAACTTTATTAAACATTTAAATATGTATCGAATCCACACAATGTTGAAATTTTTAGTGTTATAAATAGACCATGTGTATAAAATATAGTCATTGTCATTTTACCTAAAATTAACAAAAAATAAAAATAAAAAAAATCAACGTTATTGGCCTTTGTACCCTAAAGTGTTAGTATAAAATTGAACCATGAAACCGGAACCTGTTACTTAAAAATAATAGTACCTAAAGACGTTATTTTAGATAAACTACGTAAACTATATGCGTAATTAACTCAATGAATACATTTAAAACTTACATTCTGATTCTTATAAAAAAAAATTAAGTTGACATATATAGGCTACATAAAATGTGATACATGTTATGTCACCCACTATATATTCTCGATCTGTTTTAAGGTTTTGATGTTACGTATATAAAAACAAGAAAAATAATTCTTTTATCCAACTCACATTATGAGGTAATTTTTATACTAAAATACAAATAGATATATTATGATGCTTATCTAAATTTGTACCAAATATATACAGTGAAGATCATAAGATAAAACAAACTGTTATTTTAAATAAAAAATAAGAAAAAAGTACAAAAATATATATATATTAAAACGATACGATCAACGTGTGTAAGTATAATATAAGGTGTAAATAAAACGGGTCAAATTATAGATGTGTTTTGCATAATTTGATAAATTAAAAAGCATTCGCTTGTAAATTCTGTGATTTCCTGGAAAATGAGTTTGTACCAACCATAATTAACCTATTTGACCACGTGCTAATTACTCGAAGAGTTACTGTTAGCTTCACATGGAATTAATAAATAAATTATGGAAGGTGGGTAAGGGCATAATAAATGAACAAAAGGTTTTTTTTTTTTTTTTTTTGAACGGCAAATTTCTTCTCCTTGTGGGACTTGAACCCATGACCTCCCCCTTAGGTGTTCCTAGAAGCTTTGCTTCTACCATTGGGCCACCAACCCCAATGGCAAATGAACAAAAGGTTTGTAATGTGATATTAACGTTGACCCACCACATTAGCTTTATACTTTATACACAAAAAAGTTTTTATTACTAACAGTTGAAAGAAAAAAAAAAAAAAAAAAACAAACTGCTGATTTTCTTTTATTTTTTAGTTTTGATATTGCACACTTTTTTATGGTTTAAAACCGGCCTAAAATCATGAAACGACTATCAATTATCGATCTCAACGACTCAACTTGTGGCTCTCTTTCGTAACCAACTTTTGGTGCTTCTCGATTTATTATATTTTGGGTGTAAACGTGACGATAAGTTATACGAGATCAACTCGTTAAAAGCTTGAATTGAATATATATATATATATGTAAAACAAAGCCCTTTTGCTGACGTGGCGTCCATTGGTTCCTTCAATCCTCCCTTGAAATCGCCACGTGGCATCTTAATGTAAAGGTTTTGATGTTTTTAATTTTTTTGTTTTTTTAATTAATTAAAAACAATAGACAATTGAAACCCTACAATCTGATTAACCTATTCTCATTCTCTCACATCTTTCTCTCATCCGCCTCTTCTTCCTTATCTCATCAGCCTCTTCATTCTCTCATACGCACCTCTTCTTCTTTCTGTCATCGCCCTCTTCTTTCCAATCAATAATACTTCTCCCAATCAATAATACTGCTTCATTCAATTTACGTAGAATCAATATTAGGATTATCAATTTGATGGCAATTTTGCAAACATGTTGTAGCATTAAGCCTTTGTCAACAAAGTCATGGCTTGATTTTGACCGAACTGTGTGTCTCAGATTTTGTGGATTACTAATATAGTTTTGACCTTTTTCTAGGTTTACGATTCTTTTCTTTGTATTGGATGAATTGAAGTAGATTTTCACAAGACACAAAGGATTTCATATACTGGTTGCTCTGTGATGTTGAACCTAAACTGGGAACATGCGGGCCTAACCAATTAAAGGTATACATTACTTGATTCATGCCAAGCTTTTGTTTATCATATCTATGTTATTACATATTATTCTTATTATTATTATTATTATTATTATTATTATTATTATGTTGTGTTAAATAGCTGCTACACTTGCGTTTTGTTTATGATATGTAATTATGTATTAATGTTTAAGGATTAGGTTAGTTGATTAGCATCAGGGGCGCGAAGCTTGGTTCTTAAATCGACGGGGGCCGGACTCAATTTTTTCGATCGGTAGTGGCAAATCGGCGGGGGCCGGACAAAACCCAGACTCAATTTACCTACGAAAATCACAAATTTCCACTACTGAGCAAAAAAACAGGGGGGTGAGGGCCACCCCTGGCCCTTTAAATCCTTCGCCTCTGATTAGCACGCGGATTAATATTCTGTTGTTTATCTATTTAATCAATGTTCACTGCATTTTTTTATTATTCAATGTTTAGTGCATTTTTTTATTTTATCTGTATGTTGTATGAGTTTGTTCTTGCTGTTATATATTCTTCATACAATGGTTAGTTTAGTAAAAGTAACTAATTGAATATTAATAACTATTGTTATATATTTTGTATAGTGGAGTAACAAAAAACAGTTACTGTAACTACTCATTTTTTAACCACATAAAATGACTTACTATGTTGAGATTGGGTAAAGAAACAATTGATCCGAATTTAAATATACATATGTGTAAAGCTCATGTGTCATGGATTGGTAAATAAGTTGAATGAGTTTGTTGCATTGTTACTAACTTGGCTGTATTCTTTTCTTTTATTATTATTATATGCATTTTTTTTTGGTAATGAAGTTCTTGAAGAAGTTGAGTTGGGAGGTCTTGAGCAAGAGGATACCTTCCGGCGGCTAAACTTGGGGAAGATGGGG
The DNA here is from genome assembly GCA_032199755.1 of Ambrosia artemisiifolia. Lineage (NCBI taxonomy): Eukaryota > Viridiplantae > Streptophyta > Magnoliopsida > Asterales > Asteraceae > Ambrosia > Ambrosia artemisiifolia. Next base: position 39,915,666 of record CM063524.1, read on the forward strand.
ATCTGTTGGAGCAAGAAGGGGTATACATTTATGTGTTTGTGTGTGTATAATTCTTTTCTGTCTTAGTTGAATAGTATTGAAGGCTCATGAGTTGGTATATTGCATTAGTTAATTTTGTGGTGAAACCGTGAAAATAATTGAACCTTTCTTGATGAACGATGAATTTGTTTTTGTTGGGCTTCTTACTGAAAACTCTATTACTAGACATTGGATGGGGAAATAGACAAGTACTGATACCAACCAAACTCCCTACTACTTTCATTTAGGCTCATAAAAATTTTAATTTTTGTTAATTCTCTTTTTTTTAGGTTTTTACATATTTGTTGGTTGATCCACAACAAATATTAATGGTCACAGTTGCAGCTGATTTCTGAATAATTGGCTATGAAATTGAGGTAATTTGAATCTTTGTGATATATTGGCTACTTTAGTTGCTATAGTTTTCAACATTGTTTTGATGGAATCAAAGTGAACTAAGTACACACAAAAACCAGTTGCAGGAATTAACAATATAGGTTGAACATGGAACTACATGTAAAACAATGTTCGTCTCGGAGTTCAACTTATGTTCTTAATCAGGTATATAACAAACGGTTTTCACTAACATGAAAGTATTCAAAAGTGTGATTGAGGTTTATATGCGATAAATTATTGTGTATGCTAATCTTATGTATTTGTGATATTTATATTTTTGAGTAAACAATGCGTTACTATGCAGAAATTGTGATGTTGCCATACACACTGTCAATTCTTTGGCTTCGTCGCATCAGAGGTTTTTGCTTACGGGAGTGAAAGTAGGTCTTTAAGCTGCTGACCTGGTGCATCATCTTCTACCAGAAAAACCACATTCTTTACCAGCAAGTCAATTTAACAAGGTTATGCCTGTTGAAGCTGGTGATTTTGTACCTTCTAAGATGCCTTTTACTGGAGATTCGTCTGCCAATAGTATTCAATGGCAGTTTGATGATTTTGTTGCATTGACAGATTATAATTAGAATTATAATTACTTAGACAATGACTCATCCAAGGTAATATAATATACATTGGCCTACTGTAAAAGTTATTTACTTATTTATAGTTATATACCTTATTACATGGTATTATTGAGTGACATGTAGGCTGATAGTGGGAAGCTAGGAGAGTCAGACGGGTCACAAATCTTGCAAGCCATGGAGATTTCTGGTGATGTATGCAGGCGAACCGATTATATGATGCCGGAATCAGACTACAACAGACATCTTGGGATTTTTCAGGTTTGTAACAATGTAGTCAAATTTGAGATGGATCATCTTTTCATATTGGATAATGATATAATATATGTTTATCTTATTCTTTTAGCAGAGCATTTATATTCTTTCGACCAGTTGACTCCAGAAATATATAATACCAGCAAAACAATAGGCTAAATTGGCAACCTACTCATGGCGGAGCAAAGAACCGGGGATGGCACTGTCCTAAAGTTCCGCGGTGGTCGTGGAACACTTGGCTTCCGAGGGGTGTTAAAGAGATAGATAACAGTGGCGTTGTGACGGACCATACAGCCTTCAAAGTTGTAGATGACAAAGACTTGAAGTTTCATCAGGGCGCGACATTTGCTGATCCGTTTGATGAGTGAAGGAAGAGGGTCAGGATGGTGGAAGAAGTGGTGATACTGGTTATTCAAACCTAAGCCTGCCAAATGGGCAATTGGGTAACAGGTCGTTTAAAAATATATCTGTTTGGTTCAATAGATTATTTTTTTTTATATTTTAATTAATGCTTTAATTTAGATATTTAAATTTGGGGGAACAACTTGATTTGATGACAGATTTCGAAAGGATGATGATTAGTTGTTCCATCTAAAAGTTATCATTAGGTTCAATCTCAAATTCCTTATTTTACTCTTCATTTTTTTTTTGTAAAATATCAAACTTTAATTTCATGACTGTCAACTGTGAATTTGAATTGATGTGTTAGGTTAGTTAGGTTTGTTAATTGTGAATTTTGTTCATGATTTCGGATAGAACACGAATTATTGACCCGAAGTTTATGAAGGATGGGACACCGGCGTTGTAGTGATCGTTGGCCCATATCGGAGATGGAAGATAACAGTAATGCACCAATGACATTGGTACGGGTGGCCTGAATATCCTATGTATGACTTACGGCATTGTCAGAGGTAAGCCAACCGCTTCTCTTTTATCTTCTATGGTGTTTGTTCGATTAAAAAAATCGTTTATTTGTGAAACCATTAGCTCATTGATTGTCTGTTTTGAAATTATCATGAGAGATTTTGAATTTAGATTATATGATACCATTTAAATTGAAACTGAAGCTTTAATTTATTTTCCTGCTGCATATATGATTTGATTATTGTAACCTAGGGTTCTTAGGTCATTTAATTTTGTGTGGATTTGAGATCTGATTATACGTACACTTGCAACGATTTGTGTATTAGATATAAAACTATTGCTTTGAAGTTCAGGACTTAACGTTGACTATATTGGTAATCAAGTGACTTTTATAGTAAATCAATTTGTTGGTTTTAGGCTAGAAATATATTGTGGAGAAGTATGATCCAACAAATGACGAATTTGATCCAAACAAGCATAATGCTATTTAAGTTTAGATGCTACAAAGCCTTCTGCTACGGTTATAGTTGTGCTGAAGGTATGCTGCCACTGGAATAAAACATAATTGTAATTTACTTTTTCGTACTTTAGTACCAAATCGATGGGCGTTCATAACTAATAATCCTTATACTGCCATAAGCTCACTGTTGTTATGACCAGCAAAAACGGCCCTTAGTTGTAGTTTGACCAGGCTGTATTTCATTTATCTACAACCTCCGGCCCATTTGTTTCTGACCCGTCTTGCCTGCTGAATAATAAGAAAAAAACCATATATATTTGTTGCAAGAGCTCACCAATCCAATTATTGTAGCGGATTTCTAGACCTCTTTTACTGCTTTATTATTTTTTTTTATTTCTTGGTTTAGATTTCAATTTATATATCTAACTTAGATTAGCCTTGCTTGCAGAATCACTTGGCTTTTTTTTCCATGCTACCTACGTCTATTTTCGCTTCATCTGTTGCCAAAAATATGTATGTCACTTCCTCCTCTTACCTCACTCTTGGGATTGTTGTCATGTTCGCAAGTATTATGAAGCTCGATTTTGATATATCCATGAAAGTGACCCAGTACAAAGGTGAGTAAAGACCAACAATAGAACAGAATTTAACACCCATCTTCCAGGATCGATTTTTTTACATTATTATATATAAAATGATTCGTCTTTTTTAACACCAACACAAGTGTGTGTTTCAAGTATCCAGATTCTAAGGGCCTTGGCCTTCTTCTGTTTCTATTGTTTTATAATTACATGAAATAGATGAAGTCTTGTGGAGTGTGGATTATTATTATTATTATTTCAGGGTGAAAAAGCTGCTGCTGTTTTTGCTTTTTGTGTCTTTTGACAAACAGAAGATTTTCAGATAGTAAAGGTGAGTCCTTTTTGGCTACAATTCCTTAAGAATTGCCCTCTTGTATTTTTAGTTTCTTTATTTTTTCACTTTATATATTAAAAATTCATTTAGAATTTTATATTCTTAAAAGTTTTATTTATTAAATTAATTATACGTCATTCGGTTCTTAAATCCGGTCCGACCAGTTAACCCGTAAGACGATCGGTTCAATGTCCGACCTGATTTTAAAAACATTGTTTAATTGCATACGTCTAACAGTAATATTAATTTAACATAAAGCAATCAAAAGATATGCTAGAATTGATTGGCTGGCACACCCAAAACCATTATTGGTTGATGTTGATTTACTGTTAAAAAAACGTTTTGCACATCTTATTCGATACCATTTCAAGTAAGCTACTTTTATTATAGTGACCCATTGAATGAATTTAATAGACCCAAATGAACACATTGGTAAACAAAAATTACTTAAATCAAACCATTTCTTGATGAATAGGTCAACATTACCAGGTGTGTTAAAAACAATTTATTGTTGTATCAAAACACAATAAGCAGATAAGCAGATCTAATAAGCAATCCAAACACTTGCAAAAGAACTAATTACATGTGTCTTGATACATTTTTTTTTCTTCTTTTGGCAGGGCCCATTGCTCATTTTGGAGGGTATCTAACTTTTCTTTTAGCCTCTTCCTATACTTTAACGATGTAGCTCGGTGAGTTTTTGTTTTTTAACCCATTCGAGCAGTTCCTTTTTAGTTCATTTTTATATTTGACCCGTTTGAGATAAGACACAACCCAAATGAACACATTCATAAGTAAATAAGCCGCAACAGTCACCTATATAACGTAGTTAATGCAGAGTATTTTAAGACATTTGACTATGTTTGGTTTGACCATGCTGTCTTGCAAATTGCTAATATACACTTTTCAGGTATATATTTGGAAATAACTCAAGAGAGGAAAAGATAGCAATGACAACTCCAGTTTTCACTCAAGCATTTGATTCGGAGATGTCGAAAATGTCTATCCTTCGTTACTCATCAGCTCTTGTGTTTACTTTGTTAAAGACTTCAAGTTGAACTTGATAATGCAGATGTCCTCCTTCGTTACTCATCAGCTCTTGTGCAAGGTACCACAAACGTCTTCTGGTATGGACTTCGCATCAAATCCTATTCGGTTTACTTATTCACAAAAAGAAAAAAGAACATAGGGATCAGATCATGTATGTTTAGTTCTGATACATTTTAAATGTCTATTATAGGATTGATATTCATACGAACACAACACACTTCCAGAGTCTTTTCTTGGTGCGAGGAAAACGGACTGATGTTGGTGTCGGGAAAGGCGATGTAGGTGTTCACACTGGAAAACAAGGGAAGCGGACTGATGTTGGTGTCTGGAAAGGCGGTGTTGGTGTGCATACCGGGAAACCAGGGAAGCAGACGGATGTGGGCGTAGGGAAAGGTGGTGTAAATGTGAGAACCGGTCGCAAAGGGAAGCACGAGCAGTTTTGAATGTTGGTCTAGGTTTTTAAATGTTGTTTATAATAAGTTACATTATTCAGCAAAGCTTCACAACTTCTTCTTAATTAGTATAGTTTATGTATAGTACCTATGCTGCTTACAATCTATTTTTTTATATAGTTTTATTATTGTTTTACAATTTTCATGAAGATGAAGTTTTGGATCTACCACTGCACTTTTAAGAAATGAGTTAAACAGCTATGATAGTTGATAAGCAATTTCAGTTCTCTCTTAATTGAGTTTAAGCTATTGGTAACAAAGATACAATTCAGAAGTTGTATGGTGCATTTATTTTTCTATATCGTGATTGTTAGGTTGATTGTGTTAGCTACTGCACATAATAATCAGATCTATAACCACAACAAAGAACAAACACAAACAATAAACAATAACAACAACAATAATAACAATAATAATATTAAACTATTTAGATAGCAACTTCCCTTATTTCTCAATCGACCACCTTTAGATATCAGCATCGAGGTATTCTGCTATCCACTGCAATTAAAAAAAGGATATCAAAATGTAAGAGACAAATTGTCTTTTGGTCCTGTTATTAAAGCAGAAACTATATAAGAAGATATTAGATAATAATACAATGAATATACCATCACTATATTTATGTCTTGCTTCAACAGATTGCTCTAAAAATTATACTGATGTATTGGTTGATTTCCAAGCTTTTGCTATCTGAGGTAGTCTTGCTATGAGCAATGGATAGATAGTGAGTTAAATTTAAATTTTCTCAAACAGAAGTTTGGGTTCGTTTGAGTGTGTAAACTAAAAAAATAAACACATTCAATGCGAAATGGTATGAGCAATGAATACTTATTATTTGTCGACATGATCAGTGCGAAGGCAGTTCTGTAGTTGTGCTTGAAAGCAAAGGAAGCAAGGGATTTGTTCATGTTAATGGGAAGGTTATAAAAAAGGGTGCAAACTGTATTTTACGTTCAGGAGATGAAGTCGTTTTCAGTTCCTTTGGAAATCATGCTTAAGTATCCTTTTAGCAAAAATATTTTGTTGAGTACAAAAACAGATCGCAAGACTCGTGCACACTTTCGACCGGGACAGAAGAAGGAAGAATAGTTAATTCCGATTGAGAATACGTTTGACAGATTCAACAAAAACCGGTGATCAAGAGGCGACTGAAGAAGACTTGGTGCCCACGGCTCGGAAGATTCAATCGAAGTGAAGGGTCTGAATACAGTTACAGCGGTAGGAAGGACTCGCCGTTACGGTTCTGATCGAAAAAACAGAGGAGCAGTAGCGTGAAACTTGGCTGCTTTGTTGTGATCAGATCGGATTTAGCTGGAAGGCCGGAATCGGAAGCGGTATGGCTGACCTGTGTATCACGTTCAATAAAAACAGAGAAGGGGACAGGTCGTGGATACGGGCGCTGCTGTCTTTGTTTGGCTGAATTAAAAAGGGAGGCATCACAAGCTTAATGTGATCATAAAAGTTTTTACCTAAAAACAATTATTTGGGCTCAAAAGGTTTTGTTTAATTGTTTGTTGCTTACGAGAAAGATAGGCAACAAGGGAACTTTCTTTGGATTATTTATTTGGTCCAAATAAGTTTTGGTTTAACCATTAAACTTCAATAATTATTCGGGTTAAATAAGTATGGTTTTGTTTGACCAAGGGTTAAGTCAATGATGAGAATACATTCAGTGGGAATGTGTAATGGTTATATCTCAATTTAAAGGTAGAAGCAGAGCATATTCAATTTAATATTAGAAGGTTAAAAGCACATAAAAGGCAAAAGGATGTATATTTTTAACGCACGTGTGGGTATGCAGTTTTGAAGTTTCAAATGATAAAATACATGTATATGTTTTTCAAAGGGTTGGGTATGGACTATATGCTTATAGATAAGTGGTAAGGTGTTATTTACTTAAATAGCGCCTTTTGTATTTTCTGATTAGGTATGGTTACTGGTTAGCTAGATATGTGATTGATGGATTGAATTATGATGTGGATTGTTGTTGATGATGTTTATGGTTGTAACAGGCGGCGAAGATGTCGAGTCGACGAGAAGAGGTTGATGAGGGACATAATCAGGTGCATCTGGGTCTTTCTTACTGGCTCTAAAGAAGATGTATGGGTTGGCTAGATCAGGTAGTTTGTTATTTTGTTCCTGCAGTTTCTTTGCACTCTGGATCGACTTTAATGAAAATTAACATGGTTTTTTTAAATAAAATATGCGTTATTCACCCTTTGGTAAGAAGTTTCTCCCCATGCCCCATTATATGAGGGGAGAATTTTGTCTCTTTGAAGTTTTAAAACTCTTTTTTTACTATTGATTAACATGAGAATTGATGTTATAATTCATAGGTGGAAGCTGAGGTAACAACGTGCGAGACATGAGATTGAGATCTTGGGTTGGTCAGTATGTTTGGAGACAGTTACATGCTCGGATAGCAGGGTATAATATGAGGTTATGAATGGGTCAACAACAATCAAATACATAACAAAATGGGTCAAAAGAATGTACTATGCTTGGTGGAATGATAATATCAAACGGCTCAATTTCGCTGCAAGGTAAGGTTGAATTTGCAGTCTTCAAAAAAATAAAATAAAATAAAAATTGCTCCCTAAACATGAGGGGCGATGGTAAATATATCGTGTTCGAATAATAGGGTGGGGGAGTTGAATTAACTTCTTGGCGTGAGTGCGTTTTGGTGAAATATGCGCATTCGGTGGGAGGGGGTTAGCACCTTGAGTGTGTTTGGTGTGTGTCGAAATGGGTAAACTAGGTTAAAATTTGGTGAGGTACTAAGTTTCCTGAGACCGCATTGTCGTTTCGTGATTTCATTTCGAGTCGTGTTGGTTCTTTTCTAATGGGTATGTATATACTTGCAGGCCGTATTAAGAGGAGTTGATATCAAATCTCACTGTTTGTAGTATGATGTAACTGTATCCACAAATCATGTAAGCTGTAGGACCATACATTTCCACCATATACACATGCTGCCCATTTTTTAGATTGAATACTGGTTAAGGCCAACTGTGTTGAAAAAAAAACGCGTTCTGCCCAAATGGGTTCAGGTTGAACATGCTTTTAGAAAAGAAAAACTATCAAAAGAGTCTATATGCTAAAGTAAGAACAATAACAGATCAGTTAAGCATAAACCAAGAGGGTGTGGCTTTGAAATGTATCATTTTGTTTTACAACAATGACTCATTTTGACCCATTATATGTTTGTTTGCAAGTATAGATCAAGAGAGTTACCTCAACTGAACGGGCTTTTTTTGTTAATTGCTTTAACATATTCATATGGATTCAAATAGGCTATAACTATGAAGGTATTTAGATTTACATGTCACCTACTTCTATATCCTTTTATAAATGATAAAGATATAATTAACATAATATGATTGCATTGTTTACGGTTTAAGTGAAAGCTTAAAGAAGTAAACCTTTGAGAATTCACTTCTGAAGTGTGAACATCAACAATATAACTTTTCGCTATGTGTCGGCATGAGGTAAGTCTCTGTACAAAATAAACTATGATTGTCAAGAATGTGTACAACATGTTGACACATTACATAACACAAAAGGTATTTTATTAATAAATTGTTATTTTTGTTTGTTGGACACGGTTCTTATGCATAACTATCCTAATCATGATTCCAGGAGACGAGATTCATTAGGATGGTTGGAGAGAAGCACCGCGTATCAACCATGGACATGGACCACGAGTAATCATGGAACTTATTATGCACCTGATGTTGTAAGGTTTCTCCTTACTCGGTTTACGCATTTTTCATGTGTTCGTCGAACCAGTTTATATCAAGTTCATTTTGTAATTGGGTTCATGTGACTATCAAAGTCAAACTTTGTGGAATGTTATGGACTGTTCAGTTGTACAGTCTAAACTTAAATTACGACATTGTGATTGATTGTATTAGTAATCTCACATTAATAATATTGCATTTTTCTTATAGTTATTAACTATCACATGTCAGTATACATGTTCATTTGACTAAAGTAGTCAAACTTTATGAAATGTTGACTTCTGTAGTCTAACAAAGGCCCAACAATTGAAAAAAAATGATTTTTTATTGGCACAATTTTAAGTTGATTATTTAAAAAGTTCGTATTAGATTTTATAATAACATATGAACAAACAAACAAATTCTCACATAATCTAAAAACATAAACATAACATCCTTATTATTATTATCATTATTATTAATAACTATTCTATAACCAATCCATATTATTTATATTATATTTTATTCTAATATTTTAAGTAAAATACGTGCAATTGTCTGTTGTAAAATACTCATTTGTCGATTCCATATTATTTATATTAATTTTTATTATTTTTCACCCCCGGGAAGCTCCCGGGTTATTTGCTAGTATAATATAAACGAGCTCAAGCCTACATCGAAGTTAATTAATTTAATAAACAATCTCAACCCTAGGCTTTCTATATTGGGTTTGACTAGACTCGAGAATACAAATGAGCTTATTAATTTATCCGAATATAATAAATATAAGATTACCCGTAATGGAGTCTCTGTCCCCTTCACTATATATACTTTAATTATAAGAAAAATGTGTTATTTTGTGAATTTCCACTCACACATTGGAGCACCCTTCTTTTATGACCCAAATTATGCGAAAACTAGAGTAAAACCCCATATTTGGGAACTCACTACTCATCCCATATTTTTAATGGTTGTGATATTTAGAAGATTATAAATATATATGGGGTACTGGACGTGAGGAGTTTAGTTAAGTTAAGTAAATTTATTCAAAAAGTTAAATTATATAGACGGGGATGAAAATTACACTCTAAATGTTCTAATTACATGATAAATGTTGTTATATACAAAGATGTGATAACTACATAATATATACCTATCAAAGGAAGGTGGTGTACATAATAATGTTGTTTCATCAAGTTGTTTAGAGTCATAGCCTACGGTAGACAAATTTGTAAATTTAGGAGTAGGATTAAAGTGTGAGTTGACTCTTTTGAAGAAGGATTAAATGTTTGCATATCACACACTTAATAACAGTTTTTAGATATGCAAACATTTGATATTTTGATTAAAAGAAAATTAATGATCACATATTCATTTTTCTTATTTTTTTTATTAAACGGTCAACTAAATATCACCTGAACTACCAGTGGGTTAGCACTCAGCCCAAGTCCAACAAGCCACCAATTTGGGAAAAAACTGCCGCTCAAAGGCCCATTGCGGTAAAACACCTCTGGATCAGATTCAAACTTGAAACCAAATGACATCAAACTCTTATCTTCATTTCTCCATACAACTCCACCAAATGATGGATACTTTATAAAGGCCACCACCCTCATAATAGCATATTAGCAAGATCACACTAATATGTCCAGGTTTACAAATAAATATAATTTCAAAAAATATAAACATTTACTCTTTTGAATTAGCTAAAGAACTCAAGTTTAAAACATCAGTTATAAAGAAACACAGAATAAATAATATTTATAATCAAACGAATATCAACACAATGTTGTATTAGGCTGATAGGTGTGAAGAAGGCCCATCATGAATGATGGCCCTTGTGACACCCGGCAAATTCAGGTTAACAACGTTGTCTAGGTCAAAGTCTACCTTAGTGAGTCACGCGTATATCATACTTAACTGGGTTAGTTGAGTCGTGTTATGTTTCGGGAACTGTTAATTTAGTCTAGAGGATCGTTAGATGTCAGTCTAGAGAATCATTAGATGTCAGTCCTTAACCAAGTGTACAAGGGGTGACGATTCGTAGAATCGTCAAAGCATAGGGAACATAAAAGTCTCGAGTCCCGAGAATTGGTGATCGAGTGTGAATGTGTTTGTTTGCAAGTATTATGTGTTTACAATCATTATGTGACTTGTCGGTATGTGAAAATGTGTTAACATATGTTAAAACGGGGTTTAACGCGCCAAATACACGGAACCAACCCCTACAGGCGATTAGGGAGGCCTAATCGCCTATAGGGAGGCGATTAGCCTTGCATAGTAGGCGAATGGGCTTGGACTATAGGCGATTGGGGGCTAATCGCCTATAGTGAAGGCGATTAGCAGCCCTAATCGCCTGTAAAAGCTGCACAATCGCCTGCAACGTACCTGGCGACTAAAAACGACTATAAATACAACACTTGACCTCCTAAACTTCATTATAACAACCCTAGCCGTCCCACAACTCGTCCCAACACACACACAACCTCTAGAACACGATTTTGGATCAAACTACACGTTTTCAAGCCTATTACATCAATCTATCATAAACCTAAGGTGTGGTTTTCATTCATGCAACCTTATTAACGTTTTTATTGAATCCCTAATGGTCCAGACCTGTTTATAAACGTTTGTGTCTTCTGAAATTCGTTAATAATCGTTGTTAATTGGATTCTAGCTATTATGCATGTTGTACGTGTAATTATAATTAAAAGATAGGATTGTTGTGATTCAAAAATGATTGTTAACATAATATTAAGGTAGTTACAGATTGATGATGATAGCATGTTGATGAAATCTGAGTAATTGTTCATTAGGGTTACGGTTATGCATGTTAATGTGATGTTTCATGCTACATGTATTGTTTTTGGGAAACATGGTTGCATTCAGGGCTGGTAGAACGAGGTTAAACGAAGGATTTTGATTGAAACATGTTTGATATGGTTGTTTGATTGATATTTGATGTTTCCACACGTTCTGGAGTTGATTTGGAGTGTTAAACGCGCGAAAAACCGGAACAGATGTGCTGAAGGCGATTATGAACCCTAATCGCCTATGCTATAGGCGATTAGGAGGCTAATCGCCTGCTAAGGCAGCCTAATCGCCTATAGCATAGGTGATTGGGAGCTAATTGCCTTCGTTGCATGCAATTGTGATCCTAATTGCTAGTTAAGTCCTGAATTGCATGTCTTATGACCCTAATCGCCTAATAACTCCTGATTTGCATACCACATGACCCTAATCGCCTATAGTATAGGCGATTAGCCCTCACAATCGCCTGTTGACCCACGTAATCACTAGTTGACTTTTCCTAATCGCCTGTACTGTTGCTGTAAGTGTATTTTAGCATTCCGAGACCCGATTTAACACCTAGGGACATGCTAGGAACCCCGTATCATACCTAATAACTTGGTAACATGTGCTCGGACTTATGTATGTGATACTTGAACTATGTGCTAGAACTTGTTGGACTTTAACGTATGTTAAGTGTGATTGCATGATTGTATGTTTGAGAGTGCAAGTATAACACGGGGAGTCTCGGGTCACCAATGGGATGTCGAGTCTTGTACATTGGGTTAGTTTAACAGTCACAGTGTTTTCAAACGAACTTGGTTATGGTCTGGACATCTAGGGACTAACTAACCTACGGGTTATTAGTCTAAGTACTTGTAACTGTCATATGTTAGGTCGCCGCTTTACGGGGCTAGCATAGCTTGCAGATTTTATTCATAATACGAAGTAACGCAACCTAAGGTGAGTTCACGGCCCCACTTTTAACTGGTTTCACTTTTTGGGGGAGAAAACATGTGTTAAACTTATGTTTTGGTAACAACTGTCATACTATGGGTTTCTATGGTTTACTATACGATCTTTGGAAGTCCCGGGGGAAACCATGAATGTGCGGGTTAGCACAACGGGGAAATGTGAATAGATCTATTGGGAGTGACCAACCCCACTCGTCGGCTTGGAGGGCTGGGCGGGTGCATATTGTCTCAAACAGGAACAGGTTTACTATTCGGGCACAACATCTGGTTTGCGAGTTAGTAATGGTTTTCCAATCGTAGTAGTGACAAAACATACGCCTAGCTAGCGTACTTTGGTTTACAATTTGATATAGTATGGACAGGTTGAACTTGGTACTTTATTTTACAAACCTGTGGACTCACCAGCATTTTTGTGCTGACGTAACTCTTACATGTTTTCTCAGGTCTCTAAGGTAGCACTACGGGACTAGGGCGCACGCGTCTGCACGGCGTCTAGTTAGGGTTGCATGGTTTTCAAACATTGAATATTTTGGATTACTTTTGATTATGTTTTGAGAATAAGCTTCCGCTGTTATTTGGGAATTTTAAACTATGTTTTTGAAATTGCATATGTTCATTTAGACTTGTTTATTGTGATCGTTGACTTGGATCCTGGTTTGTCATGCGCCTCGCGGTAAAACTCCGCAAGTGGATTTTAAGGGTGTGACAGCCCTCTACCTCATTTGCCACATCAGCAAGGGGTATGAGCATTATCGTCATGATAGACCAAGGGTGTAGAGTTAGAAGCATCATCACCATTTTCTTTTTATTTTTTAATTAATTAATATTTTGATATTAATATTAAAAAGTTAATATTACATTAAAAAACATTACTAAAAAAACACAACTAAAATTACATTAAACTACTCAACATAAAAAAAATTACAAATAAGCTATTCTTGTCCGTTGTTCCAAATATATTCAACTAAGTTCGCTTGAAGATTTTGATGTGAACTCGTTTAAATCTTGTTGATATGGATCAACAGGAACAGTATTCTCCGCCGGGGCATTCTCGTCATACTCACAAATAGCCACGCCTTCGTCTTCGAGTATCATGTTATGCAAACAAGCATACATACAATAACGCAACTTTTTTTGGGTGAACATACGTGCTGGGTTTTCAATGATGTGCCATCTTGATTGTAAAACCCCAAATAATCGTTCAATGTCCTTTCTTGCCGCCTCTTGATACTTGGCAAATTTCTTTCTTTTTTCGTCGTACGAGTGAGGAATAGTTTTAACGATTGTAGCGTAAGGAGGGTAGATCCCATTAACAAGATAATACTCGCGCCTGTATTCCACCCCCGATACTGTAAACCTGGTATCCGGACCGGTTCCTTTTACTATATCGCCAAATATCTCTGATTGGTTAATGACATTAATGTCGTTGTTCGAGCCAGGAACGCCAAAAAAAGCATGTCAAACTCATAGATCTTGTAAACATTTAACGCCATTCATTTGGGCAATTTATTGATGGATGTCCTTGATCCCCTCATGTGAACATTCAACGCCATGCATTCGGACAATTTTTCCAAGGCCAATGCATGCAATCAATGCTTCCGAGCATTCCTGGAAAACCATGTTTTTGGTGATGGAACTGATACAATTGTTGGACCTCACTGGAGTTTGGTTTTCGCAAATATTTTTTGCTGTAAAGCTTCACCACACACTTGCTAAACTTGTACAGACATTCTCGTGTAGTTCTTTCCGACATCTTTAAATATTCGTCCCACGAATCGGCCGCAGTCCCGTATGCTAGTTGCCGAAGTGCCGCTTTGCATTTTTGTATGGTGGTGAACCCCTTTATCTTTCTAGCATCATATCGTAAGGTAAAAAATAAGTGAAAATTCGCCACGTCATCAGCTATACGTAAGAACAGTCTGTTACTCATTCGGAACCTACGCCTAAACAAGGTTGCTGAGTACAAGGGTTCGTCGGCAAAATAATCGGCTACCAATCTATCATGGGCACCTACACATATTTTAAAAAATATAAAAAATCTACAATCTTAAAAAATTTAAATATAATAAACATCTACAATCTTAAAAAATTTAAATACAATGAACATCTACATTATTAAACAATTTAAATACAATAAACATCTACAATCTTAAAAAATTTAAATATAATAAACATCTACAATCTTAAAAAAAGTAAATATAATACACATAAATAATCTAAAAATATATATAAAACTAACATTCTCGGCCTCTGTTTATAGCCGCTTGCCTAGTTCGTGGTACCGAGTCGACTTCCTCTCCTTCTTCCTCGGCAATGATCTGCGCTGCTTGCGCCACAACATTTATAAAAAATTTACGATTTCGTGTGTAGATGAAGAACCCGAAGAAGACGAAGACGAAGAAGATGAAGAAGACATAGTTGTTGAGGTTTGGAATTTTTTATAAAGATTGATTTTGTTTAAATATATTAAGAGAGTTTGAGAGATTTGGTTTAAAAAAAGTAAGAGTGGGAGAGATGTATTTATAAATATGGAAAATGGAAATTGACTTTTTTTTTTAAATCCGACCTTTCAACGGTCATGGACACGTGTTGGAACGTCCTCCTCGGCTTGTGGTTGCCGTTCATGTCGATGCCGGCCCAGGGGGCGGTGTTGCCGCCTATGGCTTCCCCTCCCCGACCCTATGCTGAGCCCCACACTGGGTAGTCTTAGTAATGAGTCCTACCTTTGACACTTTAACATTCGTTTTTATTAGTGCAATGGACCTACAATTTTCAAACTAAAAAAAATACGAAGGGGGGCTTGCTGTAAATATTCCATGATTCCGATTTTGAATATAAGCATAATCGAAACCGAACTGAAATAATCAGTTTTCGGTTGTTTAGTTTGGTTTTTTCAGTTACGGTTCGGTTAATCCGGTTTTATGAGTTTTTAGCAAAGGATAGAATCACATGAAATATTGCCCTCAAGTTTGCCAGATATAACATATTGGCCCCACTACAAAGAAGTGGTGATCAATCACTCAAACACAAAACAGAACAGAACAGAACAAACACACACACACACAAACACACACTTCAGCTCCACCATGGCTGTCAATTTTCCTCCATCTTCAACTCTTCTTCCCCATACCAAGGTTTTTCTACACTGTTTTATGTTACACTGATTGAATAAAATGAATCCATGTGTGTTGAAATTTCAAATCGTTTATAAAATGTTTCTTTCGATTTCTATTGAAAAAATCTAATGTTTAGGTTAGTGATGTTAGTTAGGATTCTTTTGTTTAGAGAATAGCCACGTGTTTATCCTTTTGCTTTTGATACTTTTGGTTTACTAGCCTTGGAGGTTGTGGAATCTATGAACAGGGTTTAACGGGTTGTGCATAGTAATTATTTGACCCCTAAGACCCAAAGCTTTGTTTTTAGTAGGATCGGTTTTGCTATCCAAAGGGGTTGCGGCGCAACTTGTTTTTCGTTTACCTGCCGCTTTACTGTAATCGTCCTTTTTTAAAATCGTTAGTTTAATGGGAAAAAAAAAAAAGAATGGATAACTATTGTTTTGTTGGTGAATGGTGATGTAACTGTGAGGGACAACTGAGAATTAGGTTTGATGCAAGTTCTTTTGTTATTAGATTTAAGTTAAATCTAATCACAAAAGAACTTGCATCAAACTAGGGGTGTAAACGTCAGCTCGTCATGCTTTTATGAAGCCCGAGCTCGGCTCGGTTCGAGCCTAATATTTTGAGCTCAGGCTCGACTTGAAATAATTCTAGAACAATTTTATAGGAGCTCAAAGCTCGACTCGAGCTTGCTTCAACAGTTTAAATGAGCCAAAGCTCGGCTCGCCAATGTTAGATTATTAAGTATATTATATATAAAATAATAATTTAAAATTTCGAGCCTAAACGGTCTTGGTATGGAAAGCTTTTATGAAGCTTGAGCTCGGCTCGGTTCAAGCCTAATATTTTGAGCTCGAGCTCGGCTCGGCTCGAGCTCACTTCAAAAGTTTAAATGAGCCGAAACTCGGCTAGAGCCCGGCTCACCAATGTTAATATTAAGTATATATAAAATAATAATTTAAAATTTGTTTGGGCTTGTTTGCTCGCGAGACTAAACGGTCTTGGTATGGAAAGCTCAAGCTCGGGCTCGTCAAGGCTCGGCTCGTTCGAGCTTTTTACCGATCCGATCCCGAGTAGCTCTCGAGCCCTTGCGCATCATGTATGGCCCCTACTATATGTGAATAGTGAACCCTGTTTAATTTAATAAATGTACTTCATCCTTCTTAGCTAAAAAGCTCATCAAAGTTATCATGTTATAATTGGTATGTCTAAATTTCAAATCAAACTGCAATCTTTACTTAGATCTTTTGGCCCTAAATCTCTTAGCTGATTCCATGTAAGTCTGTATATGTGATTGTTTCTTTTCTTTTTTTTTCTTTTTTTTTGCATTCACTAATGGTGTTTCTGCTATCTGATTTTAGTTGAACCATGTTAGTATCTGCCCTGTTGCTGTAAATATACCAGCAAGGAAAAATATTGTCCAAAAGGTTCCTGGAAACAGATGCGTTCACAGGCATTTTGTACTTACGAAAGCTAAGACATCGTTAGAAGCGGACTTACATGAAAAAGATTCAGTAACCACTGAAGCGGTTGATAATGAGAATGGTAAATTTTCCAGTCTTTTGTTGGTTTCTAGCTGCATAACCTAATGTATGGGAATATTAAGGGCCTATTTCTTATATTTAGTTTATACTTTTATGTTACTGGTCTTATCTACTTGGTAAGAAAAGAAATAACATGTTGTGAATTTAAAAGTAGAAATGTAGGTAGAACCCGCAAAATGAAAAACAAGGGCACGGACAAATGACCCAGATAAATCTGTTATTTTAACTGTCGTAGCCACCCATGCAGATTTTGGAGTTGTAACTCTTCACCATGTTGGAATACTATGCGAAAACCTTGAGCGATCACTTGATTTTTACCAAAACCTATTGGGTATGTTGCATATTTCTTTTCTAAACCGCAATTCAAAGGCATGCACCATCTTTTTGGTATATAAAAACTAAGCTGTTATGCTTTATGTGATCAGGTCTGAAGATAAATGAGGCAAGACCTCATGATAAGCTCCCATATAGGGGTGCATGGCTCTGGGTTGGTTCTGAGATGATTCACTTGATGGAACTGCCAAATCCTGACCCTCCAACAGGCAGACCTGAGCATGGGGGGCGAGATCGTCATACTTGCATTGCGATTCGTGACGTCTCAAAGCTAAAAGCTATATTAGATAAAGCCGGTAATTACTCTTATGTTCTCATACATGTATGTTTTTATATGCCCGATTCTTCGAGCTTTTTATCCAAGTCGGACCAAGCTGGGCTTTGAGATAAATATTCCTAGCTAGACAGTGTCACACAAGCTTTATAGAACCAGGCGTAATCAGGAATAAACTCCTCTTTGTACACCTCTTTTAACATCTAAGAATTGTATTTCAGGTATTCCTTACACCCTTAGCCGCTCCGGAAGACCAGCAATCTTTACAAGAGATCCAGATACAAATGCGCTGGAATTCACACAGGTTGATTGATTGCTGAAGGATTATGTCGAATACAGGCATCAAGTATAGAATGTTTATGCGGTTTCTGCAGATATTTCGCTCTAGAAAACTGATGTGCATACTAATATTAGGTTGATGAAATCTCCATAAAGGACATGTATTTATACAGACTGATGAATTCATAATAATAAATCATATTGATGAAGTATGTAGCAAACCCATCATAATTACAACTGACTATTCAAGATAAATCATAATTGCATAAATGAAATGGTTTATAAACACTTGGGTTTTAGAGAGCTGAGATACTGTCTCAACTCTCATGTTGAGCTCTTTGAGGACGTTGACTGTAATCGCCAGTCTTGTATGGCTGACCGCAATGTGTGGTTGGGAGTTAATGTCTTATGTTCTAGCCGATGTCTTGTAACGGGTGATGCATTTTGTCTTTCAAGCCAAATTTTTATAGCTCTATATTCATATGTAAAACCATCAGCGGCAATGTGAGGGTCCTCCATGATTTCCTACGTTAACAAATTGCAATAAAACATAGAAAATCTAAGTTATTGCGAAGAACAGATCAAATAACGAATACATACAACTTCCTAAAGTGTTTTAACATATCAATTCTTTGCATTAAAAAAAATGTTTGCGGGTCAACCTTAATTCGTCCATAATGACCCGCACTAGAGAATGATCTGTTTCCACCCAAAACCCGCCCAGCATGCCACCTCAATCCCTTGTATAAGAATATAATAACATGAATGCAATGCAAAGGAAGTGCTCAAATAAAGGGTTGTACCTGAACAATAGGACAATAAAAGTGACTAGGAGCATCATTCCTGCTTTTCCCAACCTTTCTACTCCTATCACCAAATTCATGAAGTTTCTTCAAAACCGGGAGTACTTCTGTATCAAGATCGGGTCTATCCCTGCACCTAAGACTACAACATTTAAGCCCTAACTGAGTCAACTCAGTGACTTCGGCTATTGGCCAATCGTGTATCGAGTCATCTAATATGTCAAACAAATTGCCACAACTAAGAGCCGCTTCAACTTTTGGTATAACCGCTTTCGGTTGAAGTAATGTTAATAATTGCAAGATTATAACCCCAAGAGCATATACATCAGACTTTGGTCTAACCGTGCCAGTTCTATGGTATTCCGGATCAATATAATACATAGTACCAGCAAGAATAGAGTCTTTGTACTCTGTTACATTATCAGGGACCACATCTGTAACTAGTTTTGCCATACCCACATCTCCAATTTTGCTCACCAAGTTTCGGTCAAGTAATATATTTCCCGGTTTAAGATCGCGGTGTATTATAGGATCAGGTTTTGAGTTGTGTAAGAATGCTAGGGCACAAGCTACTTCAAAAGCTATACGGAAACGGGCGTACCACGAAAGATGATATTTAGGGTTTTTTTGGGAGATAAAGTCCTCTAAACTTCCATTTTCCATGTACTCATAAATTAGACAACCTTTTTCAGGGCATGCTCCAAGAAGTTGAACAATGTGTGGATGGCTTAGCTGACTGAGAACCTCAACCTGTGTAAACCAATAGAATGATGTAAAAATTATGAGTCTGCATGCAAATTACAAGTTGATTATGATGTGTTTGGATGCAGAGTATTGAGTGATAATGTAATGTAATATAGACTAGTCATAAATTATAATCTGTTGTGATAGGAACAAAAAAAAAGAATAATAAGTGAAGAAAAAAAGAACCTCTCTTAAAAATTCCCGTTTCTTTTCAGATGTATCTGATGAAAGAACTTTGATAGCGACTAGCGTATGATCAAGATTGCATTTGTAAACTTTACCATATGCTCCTTCACCAATCACTTTATTTTTAGAATATGAATCTGTAGCCCTTTCCATCTCATCAGTTGTGTATCTTTTGTACCGTTTGTCGGTTACAAATAATGCCTCAACAATCTGTTGTTTCTCTGAAGATTCCTTCATAGCTTTGGTTTCTGCTATCTCCCTTTCATAAACCTCTTTTTCTAGCAGACTTTTAGCCCTTTCAACTTCTTTAACTGCTTCCAGATGCTTTTGTTTTTCTTCATCAGCAATTTTTCTATATTTTTCTTCACGTTCCACTAGTGAATTCATTCTTTTCATCTCTTCAAGTCTATCAAAAGAAACCATTTGTACCTGCACATAGTAACTACCATCTTTCATAAAAGTCCACATTTTTTTGTCATGTTTTGATCATTTTACTTCTTGTGTACTTTTGAATCATTAAGAGATGGTTTTTGTCCTGTTTGGGCCGTTATTTGCGGTTCCTGCAAAAGTATGTTGGTATTTTATGCAATAAAAAGAAACCTTTCTTCCAGTAAACATGCTCTGAATGAGAAAACAAAATTTAAAATTTCTTGTAGCATTAAAGAGTAATAAAGAATGTATACATCTGGAATTACAATGGATTCTTTTCCATGATGAAGGATACCCAAGACGATCCCAATCATTTTAAAATATCTTTTACAGGGGGCACTGTTGACCCGTTTTTATACAAATGGGTCAATTTGGGGTATGCTTTATCTCTAAAATGCCAAATAGGTTAAGCTAAAAGATTAAAACTAAAAAGGTAACTGGATGACAAGGGGGGCGGGTTGACCCGTTGACCAACCCACCCATTTTACCCCTATTTTGATTTATGGTTCATGCAAATGTATAAGAACAAAGCACAACTCATTACCCTATTTTGTGTATGGACCAGCTCATCACAAGCCTGATTGTACATACTGACAGCGTTTTGCAACTCAAGTCTTAGTTTTTCTACTTCAGCATGTAAGTTTGACTGCAAAAAGATATATACACTTGTTAAAAATAAAATAAAATAGATATGTTTTAATGTAATGATAAATTATAAAGCACCTGATCAGATCGTGTAGAAGACACAGAACTTCTATTAGTCACTCGGGTTTGCAAAATTGCATCACCCAAGTTCCTCATGGGGCTGCTGCTCATAGTAGTAGAATTGATTGAAGCTTTCTCAAGGTTTGATGTTTGAGAATTGAAACGAGTAATGTCACTCACGGATGACGGGGCAGGTGCAGGTGTTCTTTCCATTTTGTACTCATTAGAAGAACAACTTCCACACCATAAATTACTTATGCCACAAGAAAACCCGTACGTGGAGCTGCTCTCTGTAATGATCACCATTAGAGTGAGTACAGGTGACAAAATGGGCAGTTCATGGAGGTTTGATGATGGTTCAAAACATGTAGTTTTAGTTACGGACTGCCGGACTGGAATGGATTGGGTCATGTTGACCCAAATACTTTTGTCTATTACTTCTTTTATAGATAATTAGCACGCCCGTCAAAATAATTATCACATTTGTATTTCAGTGATAATCTGATTTTTCAGTTAAAATGTTTTTTTTTTTTTTTTTTGCATAAAACACCAACGAACTTTCTCCTTTGTCTTGTATTAGCCATTGTACATTTAATTTACAAAAGATATATTTGCCCCAATTGTGTCTTTAATGATGACCCAAATGGTACAAAAAATTCTACATAATGACTCAAAACGGAACAAACCCTCTTTTAAAAGCGCCATGTACAAAATAAACTTCATCCGTTTTACCCGTTTTCCTTTTGGCTAATTTTTTTTTCTACTTTTACCCAGTTCCTTTCAAGATATTTTTAAATATACTTGTTAAAGATATAACATAACCCAAATCTGCCCATTCATACTTCATAAACAAATGGACCGAAATTGCCTCCTCTTAAGAATGAGATTTGACACATA
This sequence comes from Ambrosia artemisiifolia, assembly GCA_032199755.1. Classification (NCBI taxonomy): domain Eukaryota; kingdom Viridiplantae; phylum Streptophyta; class Magnoliopsida; order Asterales; family Asteraceae; genus Ambrosia; species Ambrosia artemisiifolia. The sequence continues at coordinate 39,937,447 of CM063524.1, forward strand.
ATCAAAATTTATCAGCGACAACTGTTGGACTAATCTTGATAGGTTTAGGATGGAGTCATTATAATCCTGATAGGTTCATTTGTTTTAAGGTGTTTCTGGTTTATCGTTGATAAGATAGTGTCGATCAAGGTTTGATTGTTCGTGTCTCTGTGTTTCTGTTTAATTGATCTAGGCCATCAACAACAATTTAGAGTTTACATTTAAGTCAACTTTGATAACCTGAATCAGAGATGAGACCGTCTCTAGACACAACATATATATTGCAGGTGCTTGGAGCAAGTTTTAGAACAGCCGAGGGTACCTCAACTCCATATAACTTCCTGAAAAACGAACATTAGAAGTTAGAATTAGTTATTCAGATACATAGGGGGTGTCTGGGATTTTGCTTGTTAAAAGTTAAAACAAGTTACGTTTATAAGCAGAAGTAGGTAATCAGCTTACTGAAAACAATTTATCTCGTGTTAAGGATAAACTTTTAATTGTGAACCCACCACGAATAATCGTAACAACTTATTTCACACTGAGATAAACTTTTAAATTTTGAATCCACCAACAACCTAAAACTGCTTATTGGAAATAACTTAGTTCATCCAACATTAAGCAGATAACCACACTCACTTTTATTTATCCAGACACTCAAAAATGCTTATCTTTAAAAAAAATAAGCAAATAAGTTATTTAGATAAACGATCTCAAACCCTCCTTTATTATAAATAAAAATGAAATTCCCATAATATACCTTTTGAGCCAACTGGAGGAGCAAGAACCAAGAACCAAACTATTGATTCCTGACTCAGAAGCATATCCTACAAGACCTGATGCAGGATTATCACCCTCCAGCACCAAAGTTTCTATCTGCAAAATTTTAAGTTTATGTACAACAAGTTAAAGACTAACTTAGTGTTTCTTAGCATAAGTACTAACGTGCTTTTACTTTTATTGCGTTTTAGTCATTGTACTTCTTTGTATACCGAGTCATCAAAATATGTTCCTTCGCCCTGTTTGAGTCATTTTTTGTGGACTTGTTGTGAAAGTTTTTGGGGTTAGGTGATCAATAAAATGCCCTATAAGAACCCAAAAGGGGCAACAAACCATCTTTTAATGACTCTTTATGTATAAAAAATGTACAATGACTAAAGCATAAAAAAGTGAAAGTACTTTGGTATTTTCCACAAAAATAACAAGTTAAAAATTAACTAATGCAACTTGTTTCAAATTAATCATGAGTTATGACAGAAGAAAAATACACCTTTTTGCCTTTGCATAGCTTCTTGAATGGTAAAAATAATTCTTCAATTTGTGATTTCATGTCTTCCATATACATGGCCACCACATTAGCATCTAGCTCCATAATAGGTACTTGTTTTCCTGCTGCAGATGATAAATGCTAAAAATTTTAACTACCAAAATCATATTTTGTTCCAAGATAAACATGGCTTGTTTTTCAATTGTTACAACTGGAAGTTAAAATATTTCGCTTCTAAAAAGTTTCAGGTTTGTTTTCATTGAAAGTAAATTGGTGACTGAAGAAACAATAAGTATCTCGGGGATTATTACTAATCTCCGAGGGGGTTTATACTCATGTAACTGCAAATACTATCCTTTACCCAAACCTTTAGGTTAAACCCGAATAAAAGATATAACGAGTGAGGTTGTGTGCGTGTGAGTAAGAACACAAGATGTAAGTGGTTCGGTCAAGTGATGACCTACGTCCACTGTGAAGAGCCGGCTATCATTATTTAGTGCACACAAGGAGTTACAAGTAAACCTAGCTCTCTATTACAAGTAGGTGATTTTCGGATCCTTTGCAAAGGAGATGAACTTCTCTATTTATAGGAGAGCTCGTGGGCTTAGTTGAGAGGCCCACGAGTGGTGAATCTGGCTTGGGTCCATCCAAAAGCCCAAGGAAATGTCTTCCAGAAAATGGCGGGAAAAGCTGAGTCCTGTAGATGACGTCAGGTTATTGTTCGGTCATCATCTGAGGCGGACACGTGACAGCTCCTGATTGGCGGTCGGCGGCATTCGTCTGGCTACAGTGGTTGACCCACCTGCTGCCGTCTGATATGACGTCTGACAACAGCAGGGGCATGTCTGCTAGTTACTGTTGACAAGGTTGCAAAAGGCGCTACGCGGGCGGTGAGGTCCAGCCTAGGGACTAGGCGAAAATTAGGCAGAATTAGGCGTTTTGGTATTTTATACGTATTTCATATATATATATATATATATATATATATATATATATATATATATATATATATACACACACAAATTTAGGTGTTTTTTGAAAATATCTTAAGATATATGCACATAATACTTAGATATATACACATAATACTAAGAAATACCTAGAAATACTTAGAAATTTAAAAAAATAAATAAAAATAAAAAAACCCACCGCCTAGGCCCGCCTAGGACAGCCTAGGCCCGCCTAACGGCCGACTAATGGCCAAAACGCCCAGAACCTCGCCTAGGGCTTATTTCCAAGGTTTGGTCCCGCCTAGCGCCTAGGCCGACTTTTACAACACTGACTGTTGATGACGGTATGGAGGAAGCATGGAAGCAGTCACGTCGCCGTTCCTGTCAGCGTCCGTTGTACCGCCCATGCCACGTGTCGCCATTCTGTTGGCGTGTGTTTTGTCCGGGATCTTGCTGAATCTTCCTTTTGTTATCTTCCGTACCTCGTACCAAAAGTGGCTAAAGGATATTCCACGCGTGAGCGCTTGTCGCGCGTCTCTTGTTGTGTGCTGATGTTGCTTGCAATGTTATGCGCGCTGGCTTGTGGCCTATCCTCCGCCGAGTTAGTTCTGCGGGAGGCGAGGCCGTCGGCGCCTGGATTGTGGAGTAGAGGGATAGGGACGCCGCTTCCGCCAGGATTAGGCTCCCTGTCCCTTCAGTGACGTTAACTGACTTCGACATCTGATAGATGATCAAATAATTTTAGATGTATTTATTTAATCAAACCAGAGGGGTAACATTCTTCCGTGTGGTAAAAAAATACGCATAGTATGCACCATCCCTAATTAATATTCTACAACAGCAAACATGTTGGAAGTTCAGAACACAACAATTTATTCTACCCACTTTACCAAAAATTTTTAATACAAATACATTGATCCACTGTTGTGTAAATCACTATGTACCAATTACTTTTAAAGTATTAGACTTTTTTTGAAAGGCATCAAGTATAAGAAACCATGAACCCAAATTTGGTTTGAGAACTTTTTGTAGAAATATATTCGGGCGAACGCCTAGGCCCTTAGGTGAGGCAAAGCTCAAACTGCCATTCAGGCGCTCCAGAGACCTACGGGCTACGGGTGAGATTCCAGCCAGATTTCGGTCGTATACCGGACGAATCCTGAAAAATCAGGTAAAATTCCACCAATTCCAGAAAAAGTTGCCCAAACATCCAAAAATGGCGTGGAACCAGGCTAAGCTAGGGCTGTTCAAACTTCAAAAAGCTCGTAGCCCACTTGAAAAAAAAAACTATCTAAAAAAACTCAATTTGAAACTACCTGAGCTGAGCCGGCTCATTTTGTAACCAAGCCAAGCTTGGCTCGGCTCATGGAACAGCTTGTTATTAGTTCGTTTATGTTCGAGCTAGAGCCAAGCCAAGCTGCCCTGTTCATTTTGAGCTTGAGCTAGATCCCACCCTAAACAAGCCTAAAACATGTCTCAAGCCACAAAATGGTATCCTTACGCCACGCGGCTTGCTTATCCCTGGCCCTTACTTTTCAAGTGCACCTTTCGCCTACGCCCAAGGCTCGCCCTTTGTGCGTTGACGACTATGATCAAACAAACACTAAATGTTCCATCACGTCCAACTTGATCAGTTATCAGTTATAGTTATGTACTATTGCAAAATAAACTAAACAAAACCCTAAAACTCATAAAAATAACATGAAACAATGAAACTAACAAAATTAACAACAAACAAACAATTATATACGTAAATTATAATAACTAATAATAGTGTTTATGTGTGTGTGTGTGAGAGAGAGAGAGAGAGAGAGTACAGGGAGTAGGAATTGAGGTGATGTTAGGGATGACATGAACCAAAACAAAACGATCGGCTTTCTGAAACAGATTATCAACTGCCCACCGTACAGCTCGTCTACTACCTTTGCCGCCAATTCCTCCAGGGTTGCCGCCCTTCACGGCCACCGCCACCACCGTCGGACCGCCGTCGCCGTCAATCATAGTCGTTGACTCCATATTTGCATCAGCAAAAGTATTATTATTATTGTTACTATTATTATTCGGACTTCTAACGACCAGTTTATGGATATGTATAACTTACACTTTGAACCCTTGTTGTTTACTCCTACTTCATTTTCTACTCTAAACTTATGATGGTAGTTACTAGTAGTTTTCTCATTGTAAAATGGTTCTAGATATCAATATATTTTTTTTATGTAAATAAGTAAACTATAACATTATAATTATAATAAAAAATGGAATTCGATTTTAATAATCCAAACTTTGCCTCGTTGATCAAAAATAATCTGTACATCAGAAGTTTCTCACAACAGTCCCAACTTTCAAATTATTTTCCTCTAATAAGCTTTTGTTAACTAAGAACTAACCCAATTAGAGGATGCTGACGTGGACAATGGCATGACATGGACGCTGACGTGGCATGTGACGTGGACACTGACATGTCATGTTAGTATCCACTAACTGGGTTAGTTCCCAGTTAACAAAAACTCATTGGAGGAAAATATTTCTTAAGTACAGATTATTGCTGGCTAACAAGGCAAAGTTTGGATATTAAAATCCAATTACCCTATTAAAAACTTGAGTTTCTAGTTAATAGTGAGGGGTGGGGGTCAAGAGGGTTTGCTGACTCCCTTGCCAATGGAATTTATTGGATTTTAAAATATGAGATGTTTCTAGAAAAACATGATTTAGAGACTCTAGTTGTAGTCAGTAGATAATAAAAGGTTTATAATGACTCCAGATAAAGAAGTTATGGTTCCGCCATATTAATAGTAACTTATTTGGTCACGCGAGACAAGTAAATATTACGATTATTAACAACAAAAACAAACAAACATACAACTTAAATAAATATCAATGCTTTGGGATTTCATAATTTAAACCAATTTTTTTAATTAACATGTATATGAGAGACGAAGAGATGACAGATGAAAAGAGAGCATACATAAATTCAAGCATGGTATCTCTCAGACAAGAACTATGAATGCTCCCTCTCTTCTGTCAACTTCTAGCCTCTCAACATCTATGCCTAAGACACTTTCTTAATCCTTCACAAACTCATTAACCCTTATATTAAGAGCATAACCTCTTAATCAGGGGCGCAGCTTAGTTGGGGCGGGGAGGGGGCGGCCGCCCGGTGACTTCCAACCCCCCGAAACTTCGGGTCAAGCTTCGCCACTGCTCTTAATATTCTTTCTATAGTTATATATTTATCTAATTACTATCATATTAACAAAAAACCATAATTTAACACTTACAAACGACTCCCAACTTTGCCTTAAACTTAAACACTTCATGTGCTTCTAAGCCGTTACCTCAATATGTTAAGTGATGCTAACTAGATGCTATTTGTAACATCTGTAATATAAAACGTAATCTGACCCAACATCATTAAACGGGCATAAGACTATGATAGTAAGTTAGTAGTAGCTTACAGCTAAAACCGATAATAAACCCACACTAGTATAATTTAGAGTACTGAAGGAATGCAAAAGCCTTCTTCATTAAGCTAATGCTTGTCATTCCAAACAAGATTGGCTAGGAATGGTCGTTACTCGTTAGTGGAATTGACGTATGGAGTTTAAATGTAGAAGGAGAAAGAGTTAGTTCATGGGTACAAGTACAAAATGTTGTTGAAGTTGATTTATAGGCGGTTGTTATAGAAACGAGTATCACATTTTTTAAAACAACGAATATATGTATGCTTGTTGATGATTGGTGTATTGCCATTTGATTAAGTTAATCAATGTTGGGTTTCGTATCAAAGTGTTTAGATTCCAACTTTTCGTCCACCATGGACTTATATTCCAACTTTTCAATGTCTACCATTCATTCCATATATGCATACATATACTTGTTTTTCTTTACTTTGAAATTACTTTATGTAAAAACAAAAAGCTTATGTTATATGTCTATTTAGTTCATGTTTTATTATCTATGATATGGATGCATCTTCTTGTTTTTCTTTTCAAGACTTGTGTTGTGGACGATAAATTTTCAAATAGGATCAACTACTCTACCGACGATAATTTGTGATGTTAAACTGCAACAAAATAATGTCAGTGGATCAATACCCTTGTTAATATACAAAACTTGTGGCAGAACAAAAAACTTTTTAACAAGGATCATGTAAACTTTTGTAATACTAACTAGATCGTATCAAACACAATACAAGAATAACACAACCATAACAAAGAATATAGCGACAAAACAGGTGACAAAATCTTATTAAACCAACCCAAAAGTGTTACCCCCCTGTTACCCAAAGAGTTCTACAAATATAGAACTCAAACGATCAGATGATCAATACAGTGTTTGTGGGATCAACTGATGATATATCAGTTGATACCAACAATGATTACAAAAGAAATAAACCAAACACTTACAGACAATACTAGACGAATACAGAGATGAATACAAAACCCTAATCGTACAGAGAAGACCTAAACAAGACGAAAAGAAATAAAATGAGAGACTGTGTGTTGAAGAGAGAGAGATGAGAGTATTTATATGAGTCTCCAGAAGGATCCAGTCTCGAACAACCAAACACATCTCAGCCATCCATTCAATAACAACCTGTATAATCTCAGCCATTGGATCAGTATTCTCGAAACAATAATAACAACGAATGAACTGGTAAACAATGAACCAGGTCAACAAGAGAAAGGCCAGCTTAACTAGCTGGACTATTATAGCTGGACTATTAACCATATTGGGCTAACATTGTTATTGGGCTAAGTTATATGTCCAATAATAACAACCCAACTGAAACATATGAATTAACCATAACATACACACTATTTTAACATTCCCCCTTAATTCATATGTTTAAACACGTCAAACATCCCCAACTTTTCACACAGATAATTATGTTGAACACTTCCCAAACCTTTAGTAAAAATGTCTGCAGTTTGTTCTATTGACCCAATCTTTTCAGTACTTATAACTCCCTCAGAGATCTTTTCTCTTAAGAAGTGTAGATCAATCTCAAAATGTTTGGTTCGCTCATGGAATACTGGATTAGCAGCAATAGATATTGCTGCCTTGCTATCACAGTATAAAGTTATAGGCAAACCACACTTAACATTCAACTCCCCAAGTAAATTCTTTAACCAGATTAACTCACAAGAAGCTGAGCACATTGCTCGATACTCAGCTTCAGCTGTAGATCGAGAAACTGTGCTTTGCTTCTTGCTTTTCCAGGAAACAAGATTGTTTCCCAGGAAAACACAAAAGCCAGTTATAGACTTCCTGGAAACAATACATTTTGCCCAGTCCGAGTCTACATAAGCCTGCAAATCAAAATTGTCACCTTTCCTAAACATAATCCCCTTTCCAGGAGATAGTTTTAGGTATCTGAGTAGTCTCAAAGCTACTCTTAAGTGACCTGACGTAGGCTTATGCATAAACTGACTCAAATACTGAACAGTGTAACTTATATCTGGTCTACTTAGGGACAAGTATATGAGCTTTCCAATTAGTTTCTGAAAACCACTGATGTTTTCTAGAACTTTATTGGCTTTCTCATTCTTAACAGTTATACAATAATTTTGCTCAATTGGAGTGGATACTGGTTTACATCCCAAGTATCCAAATTCATTAAGCAATTCTAAACAATACTTCCTCTGACTAAGACATATACCAGAATTTTCATACAAGACTTCAAGACCAAGAAAGTACTTTAACTTTCCAAGATCTTTGATCTGAAAATTACTACTTAACATGCTCTTTATGTTAGTAATTTCAGACATATCATTTCCAGTCAAAACAATATCATCCACATATACTAACAGAACAATAAAGACATTATCTTTAGACTTAACAAACATTGAGTAATCACATATACTCTGAACAAAACCTATTTCTAACAAAACATTGGTCAACTTCTCATTCCACTTTCTGGGTGCTTGTTTTAACCCATATAAGGACTTAACCAACTTACAGACTTGAGTATCATCTTTTGAATGATACCCTTCAGGTAAACACATATAGACATCCTCATCAATTGACCCATACAGAAAGGCATTATTAATGTCTAACTGGTAAAGGGGCCAATTGTTTTGGACAGCAAGACTGATGATCACTCTAACAGTGACCATCTTAACCACAGGTGAGAAGGTCTCACCAAAGTCCAAGCCTTCCCTCTGGTTGTATCCTTTGGCAACCAGTCTGGCTTTGAACCTTTCAACCTCCCCATTTGCTTTGTATTTGACTTTGTAGACCCATTTACAACCAATGGGTTTTCTACCCTTTGGAAGGTCACACAAAGTCCAGGTTTGATTCCTATACAAAGCTTCCATTTCAGCATTCATAGCTTCAACCCATCTAGGATCAGTTGAAGCTTGTGAATAGCTGACAGGTTCTACTATTTTGTTTAAACTAGAAATGAAACACTTATTTTCAAAAGACAGGTTTGAGTAATTAACAACTCTTTCTACCCCATATTTTACCTTGCCCTCTACCACATATTCATCAAACCTTTTGGGCAAGGCAGACTCCCTAGAAGACCTTCTAATAGTTTGTAGGTTATTTCCCTCAGGGTTAGTACTCTCATCAGTTGAACTACCCTCAACTGGTGACTCATTCCCCCTAGATCCTGTGCTACCATACTGCTGATCACCAGTGTGATCTACCCTCCTGGCAGCCCTGGAAGGGTCATATGAGTTCAAGCCAGGAGTGTGTTCATGAGCAGTAGTGGTTCCCCCTTCATCATTGGGAATATTATCATTATTATTATTATTACTAACATCTTTAGAAACTTCAGAGTTGTGCTGATCAATGTTATCAAAAAAATTCAAATGATTTAAATCAGTTTTAATATCAGTTTTAACATTGGTTTTAAAAGGATAAATTTCCTCATAAAACTTTACATCTCTGGAAAAATCAATTTGTTTAGTTTCTAAACTTAACAATTTATATCCCTTTTTAAAACTTGAATAACCAATAAGAACACATTTATCAGCACGACTACAAAGTTTATCTTTCTCATTTAAAACAGTTTTAAAACATAAGCAACCAAAGTTTCTAAGATGTTCTAAAATGGGGGGGAACCCATACATCATTTCATAGGGACTTTTACCATTTAAGACAGACGAGGGAGTCCTGTTAATTAAGTAAGCAGCTGTTAGAATACATTCAGACCAATAAGACAAGGGAACTCCACTTTGGAACAGTAGAGCTCTAGCTATGTTAAGGAGATGCCTATGTTTTCGTTCAACTACACCATTTTGTTGTGGTGTATGAACACATGAAGTTTGATGGATTATACCATTATTTTTACAAAAAATAGACATTTGGTGATTTATAAATTCAGTCCCATTATCACTTCTAAACACCTTCACTGTTTTACTAAACTGTGTTTTAAGAAGTTCAAAGAAACTATGTATATTTTCAAACACCTCACCTTTATTATTTAGTAAATAACACCACACAGACCTTGTGTAGTCATCTACAATAGTTAAGAAGTATCTGTACCCTTCTTTACTAGTGACTCTGTAAGGACCCCAAACATCTAGGTGTACAACATCTCCTAGACACTTAGTCTTATGTTCACTCAAAGGGAATGGAACTCTAACCTGTTTAGATTTATGACATACTTCACAGGGTTCAGACTCACTAAAATTTAGACCTAACTTCTCCTTTAACACAGCTAGAACCTGATCCGAAGGGTGCCCCATTCTACTATGCCAAAGACTCCTATCAGACACACTATTAAAACACATATTACTCATACTCACATTGTTACCAACAAGATAAAGACCATCATACTCTCTACCAGTCACCAGGATTTTCTTGTCCTTGGAATCCTGGACATAACAGGCACTCTCATCAAATAAAACACTAAGTTTATTGTCTCTGGCTAACTTTTGAACAGACACTAGATTAACACAGTAATCAGGTATATAAAAGACATCATGCAATATAACACCATTAGCCAATTTTATGTCTCCTATTTTTGAAACCTTGGCACTAGTGCCATTAGGATGTTTAACTAATAAATTGTATTGTGACACATCAACACAGTTTATCATGTTTTCATCATTACTAACCATATGTTGATTTGCCCCAGAGTCCATTATCCACCCAACTCTAAGGGCAAACTTAACCATATTAGAACAACTTGAAAAATTTTTAAACACTTTTGACAGTCTAGTTAAAACAGACATACTAGAAAAACCAGACACACTACAACTCTTACCTCCCACATTGGAACATTGAGCATCACTTGATGGTTTTTCACTAATCAAACCCATTAGCTTTGTTATCTGTTCACTAGTAAAAGGCAAGACAGTAGTAGAAGAAGACACATTGTTACTAGACACATTAGCCTTTTTATTTGTGGAATTATTAGAACTATTTGATCTATTGAATTGACCCACCCCTTTCTTTCTTGACCCTTGAAAACCTTGAGGGTACCCAACTAACTCATAACACCTATCTACAGTGTGCCCCAGCCTGTTACAGTGGGTACACTTTAGATTAGGGTTGGGTCCCCTATTATCCCTTTTTTGAAATTGGTTTGAACTAGTTGCAAAAGACACATTTGTTCCTTTTGACCCACTAGATGTCCCTCTATGTGACTCTTCTCTAGATATTATAGAAAAAGCAGTTTTCACAGAAGGTAATGGATCCCTAGTTAACAAACTAGTTCTAACAGGTTGATAAATGTCATCAAGCCCCATAAGAAACTGCATTAACTTAATCAATGCATTGAAATCATTAAACTCTTTAGAGGCTTGACAACTACAGGCAGGTAATTGAACAATAGAATCAAATTGTTTCCACATTGTGTTAAGTTTGTGATAATATTCAGAAACAGTACTACCATTTTGAGCTAAGGAATTAATTTTTTGATGTAGATTAAAAACAATTGAACCATCTACTTTATCATAAGTTTCTTTTAGATCAATCCAAACATCCCTAGCAAGTTGAGAAAAAACTTGACCAAGATATAATTCTTCACTCACAGAATTTAATAACCAAGACATAACCACAGAATTACATCTATCCCACTGTTTCCCTAGAACATCATCATCAGTAGACCTAACACAACTTCCATCAATGAATCCATATTTATTTTTAGCATCTAAAGCTATTTTCATTGATTTAGACCAGACAGAATAGTTTTCTGTACCCTTTAACTTGATGCTAATTATAGACAAACTACTTGTGTCACTAGGGTGGAGATATAGAGGGTCACTAACATCCAATTTACTGATTAGGGTTCCTGGTGGAGGTCCATCACCTCCTCCAGCAGGAGAATTAACAACATCACCCATATTTCAAGACAGATAAAACAAACAGAGCACAGAAAACAAACAAGACAGAGACAAGACAAACAATAAAGAAGAGAAATATAAGAAAGAAAACCCTAGAAGAGCGAAGCTGAGTCAGTGTACAGATGGTGGGTTCATCACTCAAGGTGCCCACCCAGTTCTTAACTCAGGAGCTCTTTTATTAACTAATTATATATATATATATATATATATAAGTAGACAGAAAACAAACAAGATAAGACAACAAGAAATAGACAGTCAACTCAGAGAAATCAAGCAAGACAATACAGATAACCAACTAAAACAATCAAGACAACACAGATAGCAATTAAGACAAACTAAACACTTAACTACACACAGAGAGAAGGAACAATCTCACCGAGGGGGTGACCCAAGTTAGGGTTTCTCCTATCCCACAGCCTATACCTTCACTTAGGGTATAGAGAAGTGGGAGCAATTGAAGCTATTTTACAAACTCCAAAAACCTCCAAACGACTCCTCAGCAAGCAAGCAGCTCCCAAGATCGAACAAACCCTAGAACTAGACAGACAAAGACTAAACCAGAGATAATAGACCAGATCTATTTGTTAGATAAGATCTATTATCAACACTATCAAGAACCAACACCTATAAAGAAGATGAGATCCTTGATATCAGATCTGATAAAAACAACTTTTATCAGATCTATACACCAAAGTTAGATCTCTAACAGATCTAACCCTAAACAAGACAGAACACAGCGGAAAAAGAAAAAAACACAAAATATCAGGAGCCTATGGCTCTGATACCATGTAAACTTTTGTAATACTAACTAGATCGTATCAAACACAATACAAGAATAACACAACCATAACAAAGAATATAGCGACAAAACAGGTGACAAAATCTTATTAAACCAACCCAAAAGTGTTACCCCCCTGTTACCCAAAGAGTTCTACAAATATAGAACTCAAACGATCAGATGATCAATACAGTGTTTGTGGGATCAACTGATGATATATCAGTTGATACCAACAATGATTACAAAAGAAATAAACCAAACACTTACAGACAATACTAGACGAATACAGAGATGAATACAAAACCCTAATCGTACAGAGAAGACCTAAACAAGACGAAAAGAAATAAAATGAGAGACTGTGTGTTGAAGAGAGAGAGATGAGAGTATTTATATGAGTCTCCAGAAGGATCCAGTCTCGAACAACCAAACACATCTCAGCCATCCATTCAATAACAACCTGTATAATCTCAGCCATTGGATCAGTATTCTCGAAACAATAATAACAACGAATGAACTGGTAAACAATGAACCAGGTCAACAAGAGAAAGGCCAGCTTAACTAGCTGGACTATTATAGCTGGACTATTAACCATATTGGGCTAACATTGTTATTGGGCTAAGTTATATGTCCAATAATAACAACCCAACTGAAACATATGAATTAACCATAACATACACACTATTTTAACAGATCACTATAGTCTTTCTTTTACATTTGTTTCAACTACTATACCAACACTAATTTTGAAGTTTTACTTCGAATGAAACAATACTCTTACTAGTAGATAATTTGACCTGTAGACATTCTCCTGACATGTAGTTCCTCCCATGATTAAACCTTATGTTACATGGTATATATTGTTGTTTTATAAAGGGGGGACGGGGCACTCCTTGACAAGGCCATTCGGTTAGTGTTGCCGAACGGCAACACTGCCTTCACCCCCTCGGTTTCTATTAAAAACCTTGCAACTTGGTTACTCCTTGCCGAGCTACAACGGTTACTATCATTTATTTTTTCAACCGTTCTGTCATTTGATCGTCTAGTAATGGTCAAAAAAATTAATTTTTGTTTAACCCAATTCTTTGTATATATACCCAAGCATCCCCCCTTTTCACCCGCAAAACCCACCGAGCTCCACCGTTACCTTCAATCTTCACCAACTTTAACCCCCTAACCCGACCACCGTCACCATGGTTCGTTGGACCGAGGAGGAGGATGAGGAAATAGCTTTGGTCATGGCCTACATTGAGGTGATGAACGCACGGCCATCCAATTGGCCTTGTGTCCTAGCTCACTTCAAAGAGCTAGTGGGTGACACCAATCGCATGGTTGATTCACTTCACCGGAAGTGGGATGACCTCAACAAGAAGTGCGAGCGCTTTAATAACCAATACCGAAGAAACTTGGCGGAGGAAGGTGCGAATACGCACGAAGACGTGGCCATTAGGCTCACCCAAATTGAGCACCAATGTTGGTATGGTTCGGAGTTTTCGCACAGCTCGACGTGGCAATTGTTGATGACCTGCTTGGATTAGTTTTATTTTTTTTTTTTAGTTTATTTGTGTGTTTTTTTAGTTTAATTGTATTTTTAGTGTGTTTTTTAGTTTAATTATGTTTTTATAAATGACATTGGCATGAATAAAACTTAACAAATAGGATTTGGACACCCAAATAAATAGCTGGTGAGATTGAATGAATTTTACCACCCACCTTATGGTGGAGTGACATGGAGGCTCAGTGATAGAAGATCCATGGCTGAAAAGTTATGGGTTCGATTTTTGAGAGCGCCGGGTTTTACTAATTATTCCATTGTCGTGCTTTCGGGCGGATGGATAGTCAGTTTTTCCCCAGACACTAGTACACAAATGAATTATTGGTGCTATGTGTTTTTTTTAATGGTGCAGTCGAACACACCAACCGCACCTTCATAAGAAAGTGAATTTAATGATGCTGTGATCTATTTGATGGTTCTACAATGAATTAATTGTAGTAGTAAATTATATGGGGTCGATTAATTGGTGCTATATGGTTTTTTTCAAGGTGTTGTCAACAATATAAAACTAGTATTATACCTGTCCGCTGGGACGGGTTTTCGAACACATTCATACAATGTGTATATTGAAGATTTTGATAACAACTCATTCAACTAGGATTAGAAAGCGTGAAAGTTTATTAATTCATGTATATGATATCTAAAAGTTAATTATATAGTTGGCGCATACATGATTCGTTACTAATGTTGATATAGTATTGGGAAAAAGATGAATACATTAGATTAATTAAAGAAAGGTAAACAATAAAGAGCAACACATAATTTTATAAGTAGTACATTTCACTGCAAATAAATGCACGCCTAACATAACGAAATAACTTAACAAACAGTAACATGAACAAAGTTAAAGAAAACAATTGACATAACTACATATTGAATGACACAAGAGTTTCTGTGAATACCGTGGCTGGCAAACAGGGATACCGTAAGTAAGCGTAGTATTATCTATACGCGTATGGTAAGGGAACAAAGCAATATGCTATCTAAAAGACAACGAAAATACATTTGATTGGAGGTACGTTTAATGACAAATTATAACAATAGTATCAGATGTATTATAAAACATCCTAGTAGAATGGTTTCATGTAAAGTAGGTTAATTAACAGTTGCATATACCATTCATAAGTTCGATCTCTTTGTACACCATGTATGACAGTTGAAACTACCAAGTGTTTCCTCTAATTTCACTAACATGTAACAATCGGGGCCCCTAGGATTTTTGTAATATCATTGAAATGATCAGTTTGCAGTTTCTCAGCTTTCTTGAAAAACTGCTGAGAATGTTGCTGCAACGAATCCAAGTTCATCTGGTAAACTGTTGTTTCCTTCCCTTTGCTTTTCATAAGCCAATGAGGCAGCTGTTTTTCAAGGTTTTTATGGTTCTTTTTTCCATAAAAATCTTCATGTTTGTCAAAGGGTTCGATCCAGCGGGTATGGTTAACAGATGAAGTGTTTTGATCCCATGAAGAAGACTTCAAAGAATCAAAAGATGGCTTATGGCTGCTTTCAGAAAGTTCAACACCAAATACCGTTCTGTTCCTCGATGAATGCTCATGAGCTTTCTTTGGCTCAGCTTGCAAGTACGAGAACTTTGAATTTGTAGATAAATCTTGCTTTTGTAGTTTATAACTAACATGGTAATCACTGTTAACAGATGGTGTAAAAGATGCTTCTTCCATATGAATTGGTTCATTAAGATCAGCCAAATTATAGCCTCTTTTCTTGCTTAAATTTGAACAATTTTTACTGCTTGATTTCCTTCATTATCTTCATCTACATCAGCAGGAAGTTCTAAATCAATCACTCTTCTCTGAGTATGCGTATCTTTGGAAATCTGTGAAGATATATGACTCAAAAAATTACTTGAATTTGCTGCACCTACACGTAACGTAAACTTATAATGCTCGTTCGCTGTGAACTCGTTTATCAAGTCTTTTTGTCTTTTATACAGTCGATGAAGTTCCTGAAAAAATGGCTACATCAGCAACACAAAAAGCTTAACAAAACTATTTTCAAGTAAAATCATATTTTGTATAGACCTGCTGCCTGAAAATCGACTCTTGCTTCAAAATCGTTAGCCTCATTTGTTCTTTTGAATATCCCAAAAGTTCACCCATGGTTTGGCTCATCAAAAAGCAGTTGTAACCCGGGTTTCTGTCATCATAATACGGGTCACACATACCATTGCACGGACCGTTGTTTAGATCCATGACCGAACCTAGAAAATGCGTCTTAGTTTGTACTTTGGTAGCCATTCCTGCACTAAAATCAACCAACAGAACGGTCGGGTCGATAACAATAACAGATAGATTATGTTAAACATAGTTCAAGGGTAACCAACTAACCATAACACCCTATGCTTCCAAGTAGAGTAATCTTTAAGACAACAAATATATTCCATAAAGAATACTTATTTTGAAAGTTATCGAACCAATGAAAATAAAACATCAGCATACAAATATCTCACCAAACAAATCATAAATACATATACATATACATATACATAAAATCTCCCAATTATGGATGATACTAAAGTAGCTTTTGACTCTCACCACAAAACAATTTTCACAAATAGGCCACTAAAAACAATAATACTATTCAATATTCATAATTCTAAATTCAATTATCTATCTAAAATCTAAGAATAAATTACTCTACAAATCACAAGCAGTTCAACTAATTAAGATTAACCAAGCAAAGTATTACAAATTACAAATTACAATTACCTTAACAAAATCTAGAAATAATAAAAATAACAAAATATTAATTAGATAAGAATCTACCTCATGCCTTGAAATTAAGATTAACCAAGCAAAGTATTACAATAGGTCTTTTGATGTAGCAACAGGCAAGTCCCACAAACCATCATGAGCCGGGAGAGCTCCATAATAAGAACCCAATTCCTCAAGCCGGGCTGCAAGAAGAGTGAAGTGGCGGCCTTCATCTTGAGCAACTCTTACAAAATCATCAAAGAACTCTCTTGGCATCAACTCTTGCTTACCAAAACGCGCGCAATAATATCCTGTTTAAATAGTATACACAAACAATCAGACAAATCATAGAACACATTTAAATTTTGCAACCGTCATCAATCGCTACTAACACCTAGTAGTTCCGAAATATAGTATATCCAATATACATATTGAATAGATACAGAAGAAGATATACCAAAGACAAATCAATGGCCCAACTTTTAGTATGCATAAGGCTATGCACAATGGCCTGTCTACTCAGTAAGCTTCCGGCTTTCCCAAGCTTCGGCATAAGACTAGGCGACACTAGTTTCACCTTCACCAAAAAAATGTTAACAACAATCACATATACTAAAAAGTAAAAAACCAGCTAGGCATTTTCTCAAACACTTGGTGTGCATCCATGAAAAACCAAAACCATCAAACAGATTTGAATAATGCGAGATTTCAATGGCAAGTTTCCATCCATCCGAAGGGAGACTCTAAACGGAAACTCGAAGCTGTTGAAAACAGATTTCCTTAAACATATTTCACGGGTCAACATTTATTGCACAAAAAATATAGGAATAAAGGAAACAGATCAAACGGTTTAAAACCAAGAAAAGTTTACAACCTCCTAAAATGTTATATCCATAACTGGATAATTATCATTCTTACTTTTACTTCTTTGAACCAAAGAAAAACTGAATAAAAAATCTCTATTTGCATAATGTTGTTTTTAAACGATTTAACCATTTTCTTTACGCTTGTTAGATAAAAGGTCACATGAAGCAAGGCTAATATAGAACCTGTGTGGCCAAAACTTGGGATATTCTTCTAACAATTTTAGTAGCAAATCAACAAAGAGTATGCAAATACTTCAACATGAAGAGATTCATTTTTTCTCATTGTTTTCAAAAATTATATAGAAAGCAAATATTATATTATGAGAGAGGATGAACTTTTTTTTTCAAATTTACAAGGTGAGGTTATATGGCATGCACAGTTCATACATCATGAATGTAATCATCATGGCTATGATAAGAGAAACTGAAATAGATTGAAACAAAAACAAAGGTTATATCTATGTTTTCTCAAGTGATTCATAGTTGAAAAGGGATCTACATTACCATCAATGAATCAATTCATGTGAACTGATAGCTGAAGATACCATCCATAAGTACTTAAGCTGGAAAGGAACTGAAGAGGGGTTGTGATATAACTTGTCGAATACACATCAAGTAAACTCGGAAATTAAGAGACGAGACCATCAAGAACACATAATTATTAAGCAAACAAACTTATTAGCTAACTATCTCATGTTCTCAAACAACTGTTCAAAACATAAAAATGCAGGTTACTTTATTCATAACTGAGTTGTGATCCAATTAAATAATAACAATATCATTTCATTCATAATTATTGATCCTGGTTGAATTAATATCCAGTTTGGTAACCATGAATACAAGAGATAAACAACACAATTTTGTTATCATTCTGATTAAATTACATATATATAGTAATAAACTTATATTATACCATCAAAAGAAGAGGATCTAAAAAATTCAAACATAAAAACTCCAACATAACTACATCACATGGAACAAAAATAAACTACCAGATAAGTTTTTGGGACAAAAATGAACTACATCACATGGGACAAACATAAAAACTCCAACTTGTTTTAAATCAAAAGCACTTTTGTACATCTTTCAATGCTTCATCCACTATAGATACAAATAATAAATTTAATAATAATAATAAATACTACTTCTCTCCCTACACTGCAATTGCTCACACACGCGTGGTGCAAAGAATTTGAAACTCAATCATTGAGGGAAAGTCAAATTGAAAGGAGAGAGAGAGATATCACAAAGCTAATTCATATACTTGTAAAAATCGAGATGATAAATAAAGATGAGAGAAGCGGCAATCATACCCGGATATCTCTTTATCTGGTGACGGTGTGGAGACTAAATGGAATTGGTGGCCGGGCTGATCGTGAGAAGAAGTAGGTGGTCATGGGTTCAGGGTTGAGTGGGTGTTTGATTCGGGAACATAATCCTCTGTATATAAAAAGAAGGGTAAAGGCAGATGAGGTGGAGTGACAAGAAAACAGGAGAAAAAGTAGGAGATTGAAAACCAACTATAACTGCTATTTAAAAAACACAACTGCCAAATTTGTGAGGTAACCACCTAATTATTGTGGTTCAGATTTACCCTTAGAAAAAACCACCCAATATGAATGGCTGAGATTAGATGTAAAACAGTTTTTTTAGACTTAAAAGAGAAGTTTTGATGTCGTGAACAATATAGTAATAATTCAAGGGATCAACCATATTATTCTTCTTCTTTATGTTATTCAACTGTAGGTTTCCTCAAATTAACCTCAAATTTGGCTCAAATTTGATAGATCACTTTTATCAACTTTAAGGTATTATCATATTTATTTATGTTTATTGATGTAAAATTTCTGTTTTATTTAGTATTCTTATGTATTAGTTGAGCTTTCCGGGATAAACAAATATGATATGAAGTGATAAAATGTGTGTTACGATGTATCATAGAAATTAATGTACTATAATATGAAAAAAAACAACAATTTAAATGATGTGAATAAGAATAAAAATATATATTAAAGGAGGAATGTATGTTTGGATGGGCAAGAGAGCCAGAAACAACCATTACAGAGCGCGATTAAAGGCAGTGATTTTTAAAGTGGTGTTTTTTTATAAACAACTGATTTTAACCTATTCTACCATAAATGAAAACAAAACTCCTATTTACAATTTCATTTAGTGTAATTCATTAAAAATTGTGTATCACGCGGGTTATAACATTTTTTTTGTTGTTTCATTTATTATTAAAAATTTAATTTTTACATGAGGTTGGATCAACAAAATATTAAATGGTTTTTATTATGAGAAAAATAAAAAGCATTAGTTAAGAAAATAAATATTAAATAAATAAGAGATAAACATAAAATTATGATTTAATACAATATTATTTCATATGAGAGAAAATGGAGATGATCATAAGATTTTTAAAAATTATATAGTAAAGAAATAATAAAGATAGAGATAAAGATTAAAACCCACCCAAAAACACTTTTTTTTTTGTTTTGTATAGCACTATGGTACTTGTTGGAAAGAAGATAAAACGCTCGTTAATTTGATGTATTTTTTTTAAATATCGTATATAAAAGTTATTAACGTTTAAAATTTGTCGGAGAGGAACACCAAAGAGAAAAAGACTTAAAGGAATAAGGGGGTGGAATGCCTCACCTAGTGTC
Source organism: Ambrosia artemisiifolia (assembly GCA_032199755.1). Classification (NCBI taxonomy): domain Eukaryota; kingdom Viridiplantae; phylum Streptophyta; class Magnoliopsida; order Asterales; family Asteraceae; genus Ambrosia; species Ambrosia artemisiifolia. The sequence goes on from CM063524.1 coordinate 39,957,515, forward strand.
ATGTAGGGGTTGTTCACAAGCCGATCCGAGCAGAGCTTTGCTCGTGCCTGGCTCGTTTACAAACAGAACCGAGTTGAGCGGCTCGTTTACAATCAAGCCGAAAACTGAACGAGCATTCTTCAAGCTCAAATTTTTTGAGTGAGCGCCGAGCGAGAAGCAAGCGGAGAGTAATATGGATGATCATAAAATTGGGTTTTTTGGAATGTTATTTCTAACTTTTGCCATCTATATGTGTGTGTGTTGCTGGTAAACTGGAGAGAAAGAAACTAAATCCAAATAAATTTCTTGGAAATTTAAATTGAAAAAAATATATACTTTTTGGTTAAATTTGGTGATGCGGTTGTGAGGTCCAGGTGTCAAGATGCAGGGAATGCTTTGGAATGCTTTGTTGGTGCGTTTGTAAGAATTAAAGAGGTGGTTCCATGGACCCGCATCATCAAACAATCAATTTATTGATGCTGCATGTATTGGTGCTGGTGCTACACTGCACCTTTAAATTATATACACTGCATCTTCAAACAAATTCTGTACTAGTGAGAATTGATGAACTTAGTAAAACCAGGAACTTTCTTACGCTTCTGGCTATTCCAGGGTGGAAGGAGTCCTGAATTTTGTCGAGTAGGGACTTCAAAGGGAGCTCTTAATGAATTTTATTGGCCGTTAAAAAAAAGATTGAATTGAATTTTGGGTGACAAAAAGTGTCGGTATATATTCTTGAATAATTTAATTTTGCAATGTTCCCTCCAATCAACAAAGTGCTCCATGTATATTTGGAAGGGGGCACATCATCAAGCACTAAAATTTTTACTTTTATTTAAATCCTATTGTCACTTTTTAATAAACTAGACACTAGTATATCATGTAGTTTTCTCAAAATTACCACTTTCCTCTTGAAAAATGCATATGATACTTATGTTAGGAGTAAAGCCTAGAAGTCTAATATAATAAGTCGACATTGTCTAACATTTACAAAATATTATACAATGTGATCATTGTATTCTCTTGTAACTTTATTGTTATAACTTAAAACGTGTACTCAATTTTAAATGTCCTTAACAACATGGATGGGTATCCAAACCAGATAATTGAGAAGGTACATTGTGTTAATCCTAAAATATAAGAGTATGAGCTCCGTGAGCCATGCTTAGAGAAATACACCTAACACTGAGGTTAATTATATATGGTCTTATGGGTAAAAAGGCACATTCGCACTGACATAATATCCATGAACATGGCCTCTGGATTTTGGTCCAAAGTTTGAATCTCAAACCACTTTCACTTGCAACCAATGCTTGATCGCTTTATACAAAGACGACCTAGATCCTTGCATAACTTCGCAATTCTAACCTTCCATGTGACAGAGAATGCCTTATGCTAAATCTGGAGCTCACCGTGTTTTGGCCACAAAAATTTATAGACCCATACTAGCAGGGGTGGATCTGTTAAGGGCTAAGAGGATACCCCTCAACATTCTTGACGAAGTGCAAAATACTACTGAATGTACCGTAGAAAAATCTTCGCTTTATGAATGTACGGTAAAAACAAAAAATGAAATACCCTAAATTTTCTTCTAGATCCGCCAAAGCATATTGGTCTAGATTTTAGAGCATAATGATGGCAACTATTAAATGATCCCTAACACATCATGAGTGATCATATGATTCGATATGATGGAATGTCCTAATACACGACAGGCTATAGTGTTTCTTAACATAACATGAAATATTGTTCAACATTGCTACATCGTATTTGCACAACTATAAATACTACTCATTTTCGCCAACAAGGTCATTATCTCTTTGTTCAATTACTACACATAGATACTTTATAGATACGTTAAGTTTACTTTCACACACAAATATCTATGTATCTAAGTACACTAGACTTATTTTCATGTGAAAGTAAACAAGTCCCTTGTGAAGTTTACGATGTTCTTTGTTTGCTTGACACCCAAATTACATTCATATGAACCTAGTAACGGGTAGTGTAATTTTACGTGCTTCCCTAACTAATCATCTCTATAATTCTATATTATTGTCCTTTCAATTAATCTTGAACGGAACTAAAAAGCGACAATCTAGCATGGTGCCAGTGCGATACGGCAGAAAGCACAACCATTTCTACGAACTAGTGTTGATGCCCGCGCGTTGCAGCGGGTTCGTTCCACAAGAAAATTTTAATATGTGACATTTGGTTTGTTCGGTACCATAACTTGATTTAGCAATCGGGAGAGAAAACCAAATACGGTTCCCTTAGCAAACAAATCATTACTGTTATTATTATTAAACATGATGTATTTTAAGGTAAAACTAATATAACAATGTATTGTGAATACCTCTACAAACAGAAAAGGCATATGAAAATCGTATCTCTTGAAAATTACATTAGAAAACACGAAAGCAAACATTATTTGAATCGTTGAAAAGACAAGACTTTCGATTTACCCCTTATCAATTTTGCTCCAATTCACCCAGACAGTTTTAAGTTCACCATTACAGTCTTTTAAGTTGCTCAACCCATCTCTTCCACTGGTGCAGAATCAAAACCATCAAAGTTCTTATGGATATTGATCAAATGGTATCCCTTTCGCATTCCACCTCCTGCTTACCCAACCCTTTAGGAATTTTGACCCAACTTGTTATGCACACCAATGTAGGATTGTACAAGAGTTATGTATACCAATGACAAATGATGTGTGATATCAAAATTTAATGTCCAGAAGGAAAAATCGAATCTTAATTATGCCCATATGAAAAAGAAAAAAAACTTTGTTGAATATAGAGTGAAGATGGAATAAAATGGGCCTACCTAACTTTGTGAAGCTTGGAATCTAATATTCACATCCACCAGAAGTCAATGGGTAACCACCAAGCCTTGAAACCTTGGTGATTTTATTGTTGTAATATAATGTACACATTTTATATCGACTTAATGAAAACACCAAAAAAATTAATCCATCATGGCATACAACAGAAAGACAACATACTACGATGATAAAATTATAATGAATTGGAATAAAAACATACAATAAACCTAAGCAAATAAACAATTAATAGTCAATATAAACAACCAAAGATTCAAACAATGCCCCATAATAATCAATTCAACATGAAATAAGCCCAAAAAACCAATCTAATCGAAAAAAGTGTCTAACCTGGTAGAAGAAAAGGGGGTTCGATATTCACTTGAGTAATCACCATTTGATTCCATCAACCACGACTGTAGTAATTATCCATAGCAAATTGGGGTTTATTCAAATGACAAATAGGAGAAAATCAAACAAACGAAGCAAGTCAATTTGGGATTTTCCAAAATCAAAACCGTGCTTGGAAATTAGCTTATAAATGAAATTCAATTATTATTACTCGTCGGACACACCTCAGTCGCTTAAGTCTATATCTAACCATTAAATAATCGTCTGCATATCATCGTCATTGGTGTCATTTGATTTAAACGGATGGGGTGATTCAGACGCTCCACTAAAGAAGAAGAAACTATTCATTTATAGTGTGTGGGAAAGTAGAAATTAATGATGGAATTAAATCTCATTAAATTCATTGCATTGAACATGAATGATGATTGGAAGGTGAACTAATCACCATTTGTGTAGTTAATATTGTATTCATTATAATCAACCACCAAAGAAGATAAAAGGTTATAGTATGAATTGAATTGACTAAGATGCTCCTAAAGTGTCTTAAAACTTTGATGAATGTCCAACTTTAATCCCTTTAAAATGGCTTTAAGTGTATTGTGAATTATGCCTAAATATTTGTACACAATACAAAATTACAATGTTGTATATAGATTATAGATAAGAAAACCACATCTTATAAACCTAATAAATAAGGAGGACACGTCACCACCACAGTTGAACCACGCACAAATGGCCTAATTTCCATACCTCGTTCGGACACAAATCACAATCAAGATGTTAGAGATCAAATCTTTTAATTTTGAATTTGTTGTGGTATTATGTGTTTATCTTAAACGCCATGCATGTGACGAATATAAAGTGCAATATTGAAAGTGAAGCCTCTCTATGATAAAACAGGTGGTGAAACTCATTTTGTTGATTCAAATATAAAAAAATATAAAAGGGGCGATACTTTTCAATCATAATATGAAACAGTTTGTCCCCCTATTTTGTATAAAGTATTTAGGTTCATAGGTTGTTTACATTCTTGCATTAAAGAAATTGATTACATTAATGGTTTTTTGATCAATCACATACCATGGGGGCAAGGTTGGAATAAGTTTTTAAGTTGTGAGTATGAGGCTATGATAAAATTACAATTTTAATCTTCTAAGTGTCTTAATTGTCACAACTATCCCCATAATATCCTTAAATTTCTTACTTAAATTTGTTGTACATGTTGCTTATTAAGTTGTATGGAAATGAAAATGACTATGTTGGCCATCACTCCTCCTTAATAAGATAATAATAATAATAATAATAATAATAATAATAATAATAATAATAATAATAATAATAATAATAATAATAATAATAATAATAATATAGATATAGATTAAACAATGGTTTCCAAAACTATACCATTTCAGTACTAATATAACATTCTAACTTACTGAACAAGTAGAAGGTACTAAGCATTTATAGATGCACATTGGCCAACTTCAATTTGTTCAATGCATTTAGCGCGCTTCATTTTCAGCCGTGATTTCTTTTCCCGTTTGATCCGTTAGAATTATAAGACGAAGGTTAATGGTTATTAAGTCAAATTTCCATCTCTTAAAAAAGAATACAACAATTCTTTTGCATGAAAACAAAACATCAATGGCAAGAAGACTATTTTGAAAATAAAAAAAAAGAAGAGACTTACAAAAGATTTGCTCATGGCCCTTCTTGTATCCTCATTAGGGCTGTTCACGAGTCGAGCCGAACCGAGCGGACCTATGCTCGTGCTTGGCTCATTTACAAACCGAACCGAGCCAATCGGCTCATTTACAATCGATCCGGAAACCGAGCGAGCATTGTTCGAGCGCACATTTTTTCGAGCGAGCGACGAGCGGCGAGTTTTTTCGGACAACCATAAATTTGGGATGTTTCCTGTAATATTATCGCTGCGTAGTGATGACTAAGGTTCGACCGTTCGATAATAAGGCTCTAGTTAAGGCCTGTGAGGTGATGAGCATACTACAGAGAACGATTGTCATGTTGTGGCGTTGGTTGATAGCGGGAGATGATTGATCGTGGACAACTAATGGGAATAGGAAGTCAAGCATGTTTTCTCACGACTTAGGGTTTTACAATCAAACTTAGTGTTACGTTATCATTGGGTTGACTGGCCCAATGACTATAAATATAATTGTATATATGCATATATTGAGCCAAATCCAATAGAGTAGTATGTATAAAACTATAAATATAATTGTAATTAATGTGTATATATATAATTATATATATAATAAATTAATAAAAATTAATATCGAGCCGAACCGAGCCGAGCGGACCCTTGCTCGTGCTTGGCTCATTTATAAACCGAACCGAGCCGATCGGCTCATTTACAACCGAGCGGAAAATTGAGCGAGCAATTTCCGAGCAAATTCTGAACGAGCGCCGAGCGATCGGCGAGCGCCGAGCGTTTTGAACAGCCCTAATCCTCATCAGCATCCTTGTATATATCACGGAAAAATTTGTTAAGAGCTGCATCACCATTAAGTTTTTCATCTTTTTCCTGAAAAACAAAAGGGCTCATTTAGCCACACTATCTAGACCATGTAATGTGTCGCATGATCTTAGGGCAGCGTAGTGAGTTATCTATTTAAGTCCATACCTCCTTTTTAACCTGAGCACTAAAGAAAATTTATTGGAGGTTCATAGGCTTTTCACATTCTTGCATTCAAGAAATTGATTACATTAATGGTTTTTTTGATCAATCACATACCATGGGAGTAAGGTTGGAATAAGTTTTTAAGTTGTGAGTATGAGGTTATGATAAAATTACAATTTTAGCCTCCTAAGTGTCTTAATTGTCTCAAATATCCCTATAATACCCTTATAAAATAAGTTTTCTTCTCTTATACTTGTTGCTTTAAAAATTGTACTCATGTCAAAATTTCAATATGGTACATCACTCCTCCTTTATAATGTACTAGTGGTTTATAATGTACTAGTGGGGAGCCCGCACGTTGCTGCGGGGTGACAATTTGCGATCCTGTTAGTTTATCAATCCTCTTGGAATATATTGTGTAGTACTTTTGTTAATAGTTTTATTCGTATAATTTAATGTCATAAGAACAAAATTATATTTGGAAGGTAAAAACTATCAACTCCAATTTGTACATAATTCTCATGAAGGTTAATCCAATAGCAAATGATGTCGTTACGTCGTTATCTTCATCGGAAAGAATAAAAGTTCACGTATTTGAGACTTGGAGTCACGATTTATTTTCGTGGGTAGTTTCGATCTTGTTTGTTTCAAGAGAAGTTTGTCATTTTACATCAAGAATGTCAGTGAGTATCATGCTTCCATCCCAACACAAGAAACCGTTCCATCATAGGAATGGTTCAGATGAGTTTGGCGTGTTTGAAGCCGATGGTTATTTCTCGGGTGTCACTGAAAACCTTAAGACACCCACAAAACAACGCGGATCGAACATTTTTAGTAACATTACGCAAAAGTTTAACATGAGGCGTATCAGAAGAATGAGTCTTGACATGCCAAACCATAGAGGCAATTACTCTTCCTTACAAGCTAGACTGATGAAAAATCCTAGCATGATCACCAAAGAGAAGAAGTTCAAGCAACCAAGCTCACCAGGAGGCAAATTGGCTCATTTATTGAACTCTCTTTTCAACCAAACATCTTCAAAGAAGTCAAAGTCCAAGTAAAAGTCAACAAAGGATGAAGATGAGAGTCCTGGTGGTTGGAAAAGGAAGAAGAGGAGTAGCATGAGCGATTTAAGTAGTGGAAACACCACCACCACCACAACCATAGCCACTGCCACTGTCAGAACCGCCAACATTATGAGCGATGATAAATTTTCCTTTTCAACCTCAACAAGCTCAGACTTTAGAACACCACCTCCTTATCATGTAGCACACCCACCCTCAAAAACTACAAGCTACATAGACCCAATAAGTTATGCATATGTAAACCCTCCTCCATGTCAAATTACGAAAATACTCCTCAATGAAAACCTCCACAAGATTAAAACTTTCAATAAAAAGAGTGATTTTCCTAAGAAAAACTTGATTTTTCGAAGTGGGTTTATTGAGAAAGTAAAGAATTTTGGTGAAAAACAAGAAGAACATCATCCATATAAGTATGTTTCAAGAGAAGATACCAAAGAATTCAAGAAGTTTATAATGATGATGAGGGTGCAAACAGAGATTCAAGTTCTGATCTTTTTGATTTAACAAATTGTGATTTGGGTTATTATTCAAGTGGTTTACCTGTTTATATATAAAACCACTCATATGAATAGCATCAAGACCCAAGAGAAGCGCACCAATGTCGAGCTCATGTTGAAAAGTCGTTGGTTCTTGCATGTTATGGTTTATTGAGCCATTGAAGGTTGTTAAGAGGGACGAAAGGTGCAGATTGGTTTTATAGCAGAAATTATGGACCTTTGTGACTGTTTGTATTCAAGAAATTGAAAATAATTTATGATGTGTGATTAGAATCGTTACATGAACATCTTGAATTGAAAAGTATTAAATGGAGTCTCTTAATTCTTGTAAAATGCTAATTGAAAAATGACATAATGATAAATGATTTATAAATAGTATTAAATCATTTTTTAAATGCCCTACGAAAAGAGTTAAAATCATGGTAAAATTACCATCCTAACCTTCTCTAATGCTTTATATAGCATGTACCATAAGCATAACATGTTGTATTTACTTAAATTTGACGGGTATCCTTCCCCATGCTTTATATATAGTATAGATATAGATAAATAATAGATTATAGATATACATGGTTCGGTTCAATTTAGTTGCTAGTCTCAACCCAAACCAAAGTCATTGGTTAGTCGATCTTATAAACCAATTGGTTAATTGATTCGGTTTATTTGATTTGATTGTCGCTTTGTAGTTCGGTTAAGTTAATTTTGGTTAGTAACCAAAACCAAACTTTAGCTAATTTTTTTGCGTATAAGTACATGAAAAGGATGTATAAAAACAAAAAAAAAAAATTCAAGAAAATGGGCAAATTACATAAGAATAGCAGGTAGGCGGGCAACAAGTTGCGCCGCCATCCCCTTCTGGATAGAGAACCCTATATATACCAATATATAATGGTTTGGTTAATTTCAGTTAATTAAGGGTACAAAAAGACGTACAATTGGTTCAATTTTTAAAAATTAGAAAAAAAAAACACTAGCAATATACTAAAATTAAAGGGAATAAAATGCTCATTTTTATGATGTAATTTTTTTAAATAATGTCTGAAGAAATTATGGTTGTTTAAAAATCGTAAGGTAGTTGGCTTATAATAAGGAAAACAAGTGCTATTACTATTATTTAAATAACCAAAAGTTGAAGGAATTAAAATGTAATTATGATGAGGGAGACATAGGGCTGTTTGGTTGATTAAGTGCTGAATCCAAAGTTTTCAGAATCAGACCGGACATCGAACCGGTCTCCTTACCGGTCCACTAGTTCGACCGGTCCAACCGGTCGGACCTAGGGATGAGCTTGGGATGGTATCGGTACCGAACCGATACCGATCCCGACAATATCGATACCAAAAAGTCCAAAATACCAATACCCATACCGAACACATACGGTATCGGTTCGGTATCGGTACGGTATCAGTTCGGTATCGGTACGGTCCCGGTATGGTATCAGTATTTTACCTTAAAATACCGATACCATACCGATCCCGTACCGATACCGATAATAGCAAAACCGAAAATCCATAAATATGGGTACCGATCCCGATCCCGAAATCCCTCGATTCGGTATCGGTTCGGTACGGTATCGGGATCGGGACGGGACGGGATCGGTATTCGGCCATGTATGCACATCCCTAGTCGGACCGGATGTAAGAACCGGATGGTGTCGTAAAATTAATAGGGTAAAATTTTGAAAAATATAAAAAAAATCCGGTTCAACCCTTCAAAAACCGGTTCAACCGGCCCGGCTCCTAGTCCGACCGCCGGTTCACCGGTCCAACCCCCGGTTCGATGCATATCCCCTGACCCGGACCGGTCCGGCCCCCGGTTCAGCTCTTAACCATTCCATTCGAAGCCTTTTTTAGGTTGAAACAAACAGTCTGAATATTAAACCATTTAGAGCTGAAAGATTTAGAGTCTCATTAAGAGGCTACCAAACAAGTCCATAGTGTAATTAGTGTTTGAAAGATTAATTTACCCTTGGTTATATCTTATGCATTTATCTTAAAATACCCATGTGAAATGCATTATATATAGTATATGTATAGTATAATTATAACTCTAGTCGCTTATAAGCTCCTTGCATAATCAAAACAAAATTAATCGATTTTGAATTTGGAGTTAGTTTATGGATATCAAAAGTAAAGGCAAAGCTTAAAGGGAATAACTTGCATCTAGCTCCTAATGTCAACCAATTGTGCATGGAGTATTGATTCTCTTGGCTTACCCATGATTATATAAATTGCCATACTTTATACAATCTATTGAAACATGCAGTATAATACTTTTACGTTCCGCATTCAAAATCAAAAGTGGGGATGGCAAATTCCATATCATTATTTTTATGGATAAAGCAACACAAATATTAGAAAAGCATGTGAATATTTCCTGTTTAGTAGGGGGCACAGAAAAACATTGTTAGAAGGTATCCTAAGCGCCAATGATCCACAGACCAATTGGTTTGTGGGGAGGTGGGAAGGTTTTCCCTTCGGGGTTCCTGCCCTGAGGTTTTGAGTTCGAGCCTGGCTGTGGGCAAAATTTTATTCTCCCTTACAGAGGTAGAGGCAAGGCTCTGCCAATGCGTACTCCCCTTCATTCAAACTCGGGTGGCTACTCCCGTTAAAAAGGGTTGAAGTAGTTAGTGGGTTTCCAATTGATCTATACCTTTCCCAAAAAAAAGGTATCCTAAGCATCCACTCAAATGTATTCATATAGTTGTTTGCATTACCTTTTTTTTAAACATCAATTCTTATATTTTCTAATTTAAATACACCAATCTTAGATGAACAAAGTCTTTATCTTTTGGTTGTGGAGTACAACATTTAACCACTAGAATATCACTTAGTGACGTTTGTATTACTTAAATACCATGAGTATTTGCATATTAGGATGTAAGCAAGTTGAAGGGATTTGGGTTCAAAACTACATCGGAAGTAACATGGGCCCATACCCAAAAGACAAGTCTAACTACCCGAATTCACGAAGTCGGCGGCCCTGAGCTGGTGGATAAGTCTCTAGCGGACCTGAGTTAGCGGATAAGTCCCTAGCGGACTCGCTACAAAGATAATCATCCACCTCCAGCAACATCCGCCAGGAGTTCTGATCCTAACCGGTCAGGAACACGTGGCAACACCTGATATGTTCGTACGAGCTAGTACGAACCGATCATGGCATCAGGACGTGTAGCATAGAGCATGTTGCACGATCCACCAATCAGGAAGCCACATGTGGACAATGAGCCGCCACAGGGGACAAACAATACATCCCCTACACGCGTCAACCAATCAGAGCTCACGGGACTACCTCAGCAAGGGTCTCCACTAACATGTATCAGTAGAGGAGACAACGGTACACTCAGTAGCCAATCATGTTTCATCAGACCTGCAGCCAGTGGTTGGATGCCACGTAAGACTAACGGTACGATCTCTCTCTATGATTTATATAGTATTACATATTATATTATATTGGGCTAATCTTGGGCCGATGGCAAGCCCTTAACTGGGTTTCGGCCCAATTGGGTAAGTTAAGAGTGAATGTTGAGGCTCGTGTGGAATCTATTTAAGGAGCACTTCATCTCCTTCGATAGGCCATTCAGAAATCCCTAAAGAACATACATAAGGCCGATTACGTTTTTGTGTCTGCTAAGTAGAATCTCTCGAGATTCGAGGCGGTCGCCCTACATCGGATTATTGTGTTATTTCAGGACCATCATCTCCAAGGTCATTCGTCTAGCGAAGGATCAAGCTTGTAGTAGCAAGGATTAACACCATCACTCAAAGGTTAGATTATTGTTTCTTCACAAGTATTGGCGGAATTTAATATTCTAACTAGTTTGTTCCCCGCGCTGCGCGACGGGAGTGCGGTAGTTTCTTTCCCATGCAACATGACATACGTAGTAGGTTTAACACGCCTCTTCAAAACAGCAAGGGTAAGGGTGCATTTGAATCCTTGTCACAATAGGTGAATCAAACCATAAAAATGATAATTAATAATTACTTAAAAACATTTAAAATGTATTTTACACATATATAAGAAGTTGAATATCAATCTATTTTGATTATGAGTTCTTTTAGTTATTCATTTCACTTATTGCACTTGAAGAAACAAGTACCTGAGGGGTCAAGTCTTCTTAATAGGACAGAGACATCTTTTCGGCCCAACAGAACAGGATCTTGTGATCTGCAAAAGAGAACACCGTTAGGACTCGTCACAGGATTGGGGTTTTCCTGTGACCACCCTCCGGCGTGAGAATAAGTATGGCTTTTAAGCAATGTATAATAATGAGAGTGTATTGAGAGTATCTGTATATCCTCCTACGTTTACCTGAGTCTTCTTTATATAACCAAGGCTTCCTCCATCGTCGTTGTGGTTGTTCCGATTCATTAGGAGATAATCCTTATCACTTGTTATTCGCATAAACCAATTTGGTTGTTCAGCATTATCGAATTATCAGATAGTTTGTTTATCGTAGTTGACTGTTACTATCTTTTAAGTTGGTTAGCCCATCTCTAATGGGCTCAGCACTATTGGGCTTAACTTACTTATGTGTATTGTTGGTGTGGGCCAGTCCAGCCTGACTGGGCCCCACCTCGTCATGTCCCCCAGTCTAGTGATAAGAACTAGTGAATATTACTAGACTCTAAAAAAGAAAAGTATAAAAAATAGAAACGTACGAAAAATAAAGTTAGGGGGTCACTTTGTAAATCTTTATTGGGATTGGTACCCGCGTGAACTATGCACGTGTCGTGACATCATCACAAGCATCCCATCAGCCGTTCTTGAACAGTCCGATTGACAGTGGTGATGACTGTTGGCGGTTCAATTTCAAATTTGAACCGTTCCTTTTTGTTAATATAAATGTGCCACATTAGGGTAGGTCTATCACAATTGTTTTCAGAAAAATAACCTTCTCCCCCAAATTGTCACCTACCCTGAAATGGCACCAAAATCTAGTTCTACGCGCACAGTCATGAGTGTTGCCGAGATTCACTGTAGCTGGTCGTTAACGGTACTCAAATTCTTCCTCAATGATTATAAGATCCCCTCTGAGTGGAATCCGGTGCTTCCTGGGAAGGAAGATGTTGCATTTCCTCTTAAAAAAGGGAAATTGACCCTGTATGCTGAGTTCTTCAGCTTCTCCCATTTCCGTCTTCCGATAACCAATTTTGTTTACAATTTGTTGTCGTATTATGGGGTCAATATCTCTCAGCTTCACCCGTTAGGGTTAATCAAAATTCGTCACTTCGAATTTTGTGCCCTAGGGCTTGGAATGTCACTCCGCTTAGAAATTTTCCATGCTCTTTATGTGCTGAAATTCAAGGGAGAGTATTTTACCTTTGACCGTCGTCCGGGTGCTCTGTCCTGCATCGACAACTTCCCATATAGTGTGAAGGACAAGGAATGGAGGAGGAAGTTCTTCTATATCGATGAGTGTGTGCTTCTGGTGAAAGCCCCCATTAGGTACCCTGAAGGCAGATTAGCCGACGCATGTCCCGCTCCTGCTGTGTATGAGAAAGACCCATTATACATCACTTTGACGAATAATCCAACAGAATGCACCATCATTCCGGAACGGGCCATGGTTGCTGTTGGGATGAGTCGTTTATGGGTCAATACTGTGTATCCCGAATATCGCCAGGAAGACCACGGGCGTTGGCAATATTTTGATGTCCTTGACCCGGAAATTGCTTCGCAGTTGATTAAGCATGATCGCCCCCTTGGTCCTTCAGAAGTTGATGTGTTGAGCCATACCATAGCAAATTTCTGTATTCCTGCTCCCGCCGACCAAGCAGGTGCACCCGGTCCCTCTGCTTCCCGGGCCATAGAGAGTACAAGTATTTCTCCACCTTTTCAGGGGGAGGATAACCCAGATCCCATAGATGCTGATCCCCTGAATATGGCCATGCCGCAGGAGGATGCGATTGTGGGAAAAAAGAAAACCAAAAAGAGGAAGGCAGTTGACACCTCTGGGGTGGAGATGCTGTTGGCCAAGAGACAGCAGTTAAAAGCGATGAAGGAGAAAACGTTAAGTAAGTATGACAACTCAACGTGCTTTCCTTAATATTGATCTATGCGGCCATGTTGATCATTGTGTATCTTATGCAGGTGAAAGAATCAGTGTGAATGACCCTCTTACTGGGTCTAATGTAGTTGGAGAAGCTCCCGGTCTGATGTGAGGGGGTCGTCATCATTGCAGACTCAACCGCGTACTCAGGAAAGAATTCCCGAGCATACTGGGCCGGTTGCTCCTTCGTCAGTGGATACCACCCATGTTGAGGCCATTGCTACCGTCGTTTTATCTAGTGTTTCCCCTACTGTTGTCACAGCCTCCGAGTAGGTTACATTTGTTTCCTTATCCACGGCTCCAGATGCTGTGCAAACTACTATGCCCGCTGTTGTAACACCCCAACCGATGGCGGAAACATCGAGGTGTCACGTAGTGACGATTGTTCAATAGCTCATGGACTAAAAGTGTAAATATTGATATATTGATTACATAGTTTATTACATTGAATTGAAATACAACGATTCTAAATACCAACTAACAGAAATACAATGAATCCAAAATCTAAGTAAAATTCCAAAAGCTTAAAAGTCATCTCATAAGAACCTGAAACATGTACGAAAATAATTTGGTCAATACAAAAATGTATTGGTGAGCATACCCTGTTTGAATACATATAATAGAAAAGTGTTTTCGCAATATATGTGCCATGATATTGTAATATGTAAAAGGGTCAAAATCAAGCCTCACATCGTTCAATAATCGTTCACACATCGTTCAAGAAAACCATAACAATGACCAAGAACTTAACTCGTTCACGTAAGTCAAGGGATATAATTCGTAGTACTACTCATTGTTAGGTGCGGCCCAAAGGTTAATGACTTTGACAAATCGTTCATACAATTCACACAAAACATATCAAGAGCACATTGCTTTGTAAATAACATACGTAAGTTTAGTGATAATTGTACATGAGTCACCCCAAAAGAGTAAAACAGTAAAAAGGGGAAAAATATACTCACCTTGAATACTAGTCTGAATATGCATACTGCAAAGTAAATGGCCAAAAAAATATACAAGATAGGACCGGTAGATGGCTTCTTTGGTCGTAGGAGTTTTTAATATATAGCCAGGTTTCAAAAGGTTAAATGGGCATATAAGAGGCGAGTAGAAAATATACAAAATGTGTTCCTTATTGGTGTTTTGTGGTCGTGCTAGTCAAAACAAGAATGACCATGACAAAATCTCAATTCCCAAGTGAATAAAATTTTGTGTCAGGATGCTAAAGTGTCTATGAATTTACTTATAAGCTTATTCATGCCAAACGACAAATCCATTGATGACAACCGTTTCAAGACACTCAATTGTCACGTAATTAATTATGGTTAACTCCATTTAAAAGACTATAAAATTGATTATGAAATAGATAACTGAAAGTACATATATATCATTTTATTTTGGTAAAACCATAAACTACTATTAACTAGAGAATTTACTTATTTAGTTAATATTGATTAAATTAATTTACGTTTGAACAAAACATATACCATTTAGTTCTTATTTATTATCATCAATATTAACACTAATATTAATATTTATGTTACTATCAATATTATTATTATTATTTAATAGAATGACTACTGTAACTGCCAACACAATTAATATAAAATTTAGTTTTTGACAAAGTTAGTAAAATAATTTTCATAAATCCCAAATGATATTTCTCGATAATCATTTAGGATATTTCTAGGTTATTAGACATAATGCACTTGTTATTTTATTATTTTTACACAAAATGACAAGTATGGTTAAGTGATTAGAACATAATGATAATCACTTGGTTAGTTTGTGATGCAATAAAATCGCTTAAGAGTAGTCATAATATTATCGATTTTATTTTAGTTGATTCAATAAGTTTTATACAATGGTTTTGGTTAACAGTTACAAGACAAAAGATATTGATTCAAACCATAATGTCTTTATTATGTTGGCCAGTTACGAAAATAGAATGGTTAACGATTGCATATTTATTTTCTATTTAATACATATTAATAAATGTATGGAGTAATTCATAAAAAAATGCGTAGGTTTAGAAAATAAATAAAACTTGTACAAAGCATTTAGGAATTGTGTAGTAGTATGGTTTTGTAATTATATCCATTTTCATATCATGCTTAAACGTGTTTGTAGAAAAGTATTTGTAAATCTTTATGTGTAAATAAATAAAAAAAATCTATAATGATCAGTGGGGACTAAAAGTGCAACTTCCAAAATCGACGAAGGGATAAAACTGACATCTCGCTAAAAGATGAGGGTGACGGTTGTCACAGCTGTGACTGCCAAAGTGCCGCAAACACCGGTCTTCACTTTATTAGCAAGTACTGTAACCAAACCAGCCGGTGCGTTTGGACAAAGTTTCTCACAGCTTCTCCGGGATGTGCAACAGCATCCCATCAAGTTCCCAGGTGGCGTCCGTACTGGTAACCAGACTGATGAGTCCTCCTCTTCTGTTACAGGTGGTATGCCATCCAATGTATACCTTCCTGGGATCAACTGGCGCCCGTCTTTGAAGCATGTCCGGTATGTTCCTGGGTGGCACATTGCCGAGTCTACCCGGCTGATTCACCCAGATGTGATACGTCACTGGGCCGATTTCGCTGTCCCCCCAGCCGAGAAATATTACCATCAGGGTCTGGACAACGCACAGTTGGCAGAGAATGTTATGGGGTCTAGTGTGAGTTCTTCAACGGCCCTATATAAAGTGTTGAGGCATTGGCGTGTTGACTTGGCCCACCTTATTGAAGTCCGGAGAAGCAAAGGGGTGTGAATGCGGAAAATGAAAGAATGTCAAAGCAGTTGTCTGAGAAAGAGGTTGAGGTGGTGGTCCGGCAAGTGGCCAAAGAGAAGGCAGAAGAGGACATGGCTCGAATGGTGACTAACCATACTGAAGAGATACTCAGCTGGCACCGCCGGGAAGATAAGTTGAACCAACATCTGTTCCGTCTGGAAGACTGGGTCAAAGTGTTGGCCAAAGAATTGGAGACGGCGAAGAAGACAGTTGCCAGCAATCAAGCAGATATGGAGAGGTACAAGCTGATGGCGGCTGAGGTGGAGAACTATGAGTCCCGCATCCGTCGTGCTGAAGAGCAGGGGGATGAAACTCTGGAAAAGCTGAACGAGTGTCAAAGACAGTTGACAGCAGCTAATGACCGGACAGATCAAGCCGTCAATGTCGCTGATACCTTGAAATCCCGGGTGGACACTCTGCAGTCAGAGCTGGATGCCGCACGTAGTGATCGTGATTGGGTGATTAGCCGGAGGATACCTGCGTCTTGGCGTTACATCCGGGGTAGCGCTGAATATCAAGATCGTCTGAACACTTTTTATGAGGTATCCATGGAGACTGGCTACCATGATGGTCTGGCTTACGGTAATCAGGTAGGCCTGGCCGGTAGAAAGCTCCCCCCGCCTACGGAACAAGAGAAATCGCTCCCCACCCGGGTTGCTGATAGCCTTCAAGCTTTAAGTTTTGATTCCCCAGAAGCTATTGAGCGTTTGAGCGGGAAAATTGGTGACAAGGGTACGTCTGCCCTCCGGGCTGAACTTGATCCTTATGTCCAAGAATCTTCTGATGGTGAAGACACTTCTTCCAATTGATTTTATTTTCTCTGATGTAATCGTATGTTCTGTTTATGTATTCCACGTGTGTTTATGCATGTATTAGTAACGAAAATATATTATGTTTTATTGTGTGTGCCAGCTGTCACTGTTTCGTAGTTAATGCTGACGTGACAGCAGCTTTCAATCACTAATTAATTACAAAGCATCATTGCATGACGTCATCACTGTCACGTGCCACTGTTTTGGCGGCTTGTGTCAGTGAATTAATAACGACAATTATATCGATGGAAACTCTTGATCTTCTGAGGGCCCCTATATAAGTCAGGCCACTTATCACTTTGGCAATATTGCCTTCTAAAAAAATCACTTTGCCCTTTCCAATGTTTCGTCATCAAACTTCTTTGGAAGAACTCTTACGTGAACTGGACGCCGTGGAGGGTCTAAAGAAACTTTGTCAGCTTGCTGACGAGATGGACAGGCGTCCTGCCGCGATGGAGGAGTACAATGTTAGGACTGCTGCGCATGTTCCGGCCCGAAGGTATGGTTTAACATACTCAAGGGGGCCTCGGAAGCTCTTCAATGAACAAGCTCCGGCTTTGGACCTGCCTGTCATCCCTCCGAATGTGGGTGTTGTTGGCCCGGAAGTGATAAAGATTCCTAATAGCCCTGTTCATGCACAGGTGCCTCATGATGTCGTTGAAGTGGCACATGATGCTGTTCAGGCAGGTGATGAAGCCGTGGTGGATCATGATGATGTCATAGTAGGAGGGCTGTTCAATAATCATCACTTGGTGATTCCTGACTTTGCCCCTGATGGAGAAGTGCTATACACCCCTGCAGAGGTGTTAGCCATGTAACTATGTTAGGTGGCAGTATGTGAAACTTGCTAGTATTTACTGATAGCAACCCGGCCATGTATGGCTCCTTTTGATTATTCTGTATAGCGCTTTTGATGGTATGCCAATTTTTGTAATGGCGAAGGATTTTTGTCCCGCCTCCTACCTTAGTAATGGTTTTTGTAATGTCAATTCAAATGATATGATAAAAAGTACAATTATATGGAAATGAAAAATTGCCATTATAGGCGTCTTATTGAAGTAAAAACAAATCAATTGTGGAGACCAATAGGTCGACTAGAACACAGCTAATGTTATTGACATACAATGAATAAAAAATGTATATGTAACGACGTGACTTAGACATAACATTTCTTGAGCTGGGCGGCGTTCCAGGTACGCGGAATTGCTTCGCCATTGAGCTGCTTTAGGGAGTAAGCTCCTTTACCCAACACTTCTGCGATTTCGTACGGCCCTTCCTAGTTTGGGCCAAGCTTGCCCTGGGGTTGGGACCTGCTTGCCTCGTTGTCTCGCATGACCAACTCTCCCACTTTGAAAGACCTTTCGAGAACCCTTTTGTTGTAGTATTTCTCCAATAATCTCTTGTACCGAGCTTCGTTGATGCTAGCCGTTTCACGGCTCTCTTCAAGCATTTCCAAGTTTTCCCGCAACAGCTGTTCATTGCCGGTTATCGTTGTTCCTCCTTAAGGAGGGAACACCGATTTCAGCCGGGATCATTGCTTCTGAACCAAATGTTAAGCTGAACGGCGTTTCACCATTGCTTGTTTTTGGCATGGTTCTGTGTGCCCAAAGGACGTGCGGTAACTGCTCCACCCAGGACTTGCCTTCGGCATCCAACCTTTTCTTCATCCCGTCCAGTATGCTCCGGTTAGCTCTTTCTACCTGACCATTACCCTGCGGGTGTGCCACGGAGGTAAAAACTTGTTGAATATGAAGCTCCTTGCACCAATCTTGTAATGACCTATCTGCAAACTGTGTTCCATTGTCACTGACCAGGTATAGCGGGACTCCAAACCGGCAAACTATATGCTCCCACAAGAACCTCTTGATATTTATTGCTTCAATCTTGGCCAGCGGTTTTGCCTCTACCTATTTTGTGAAATAGTCGATGGCAACCACTAAGTATTTTAGCTTTCCGGGCGCTAGGGGGAACGGTCCTACCAGGTCCACTCCCCACTTCTGAAAAGGCCAGGCCGCTGTGACAGGTACCAAGTTGTTCTTTGGTCGGATGGTCTGTGGTGCATATTTTTGGCAGCTGATACACCTCTGTAATACCTCTACGGCCATGTTATGCATACCCGGCCAGTGGTATCCTGCATTCGTTATCTTCGCGACCAATGCCCTGGGTCCGGCATGTATCCCGCAAGTGCCTGCATGGATTTCTTTGATCAGGAATTTTGCTTCGGATGGGGATACACAGCGCAATGCCGGACCCAGGTATGACTTCCTGTACAGGACGCCATTATGCAGTTCATATTGGAGTGCTTTTGTTCGAATCTTCAAAGCTTCTCCCTTATCCCCGGGTAACGTGCCGTGCTCTAAGTATTGCTGTATCTGGGTCATCCAGGAGACTTCTACTGCATGTATGCTGTGTATGGCAAGGACTTGTGTTGACGGTTGCTTCAAAGTCTCAATATGGACATCCTCGTTGGTGCCGGAGGATGCCAACTTGCTGAGGGCGTCGGCAATGTCGTTTCGATGCCTCCGCACATGTATCAATATTATCTTCTGAAATTTGGACATCAGCTCTTTAGTCTTCTCCAGATATTTCGATAAGGTGTCATCCCGGGCTTCATATGACTCGTTGACTTGGTTGTTTACGAGTAGCGAATCCACATGCGCGTCAACCCTTTTTGCACCTAATGACAAAGCCATCCGCATACGGGCCAAAAGTGCTTCATACTCTGACTGATTGTTGGAGCACTCAAAATCAAAGCGCAGGGCGTATAGGAATTTAGTCCCATCCAGACTGACCAGCATCAAGGCTGCTCCCGCCCCTTTGCTATTTGAGCACTAGCATATTGTGTGGTTTAAAAGTGAGTATCAATAAAAGCTCATTAATTAAAAAAAATAGCAATTCATAACCTGTTTAGTACCTGTACCATATTGGTACAATGGTACACCTATCAATTTTATCAGTTTGGTACTCGTATAGTATTGATACTCATAATGGTTTATCTACTTAGTACCCGTATGAGTGCTCAAAAAAGACAAATAACAAAGTGGTACCAAAACAGGTACCATATCGAAATAATGGTACAGATACCTGTACCATATCTATATATTCGGTAGGGTACTCGGTACTCACTTTTGTTCAAATTTGGTACTGGTATTTTTGGTACGAGTACGATACCGATCTCACTCCCTACGGTAATACATAATAGGGATGCTAACCTAGGAAAAATTTATAAACGTCGTCTCAACAAACTATGTATAGCCTATTATCGTCTAACTACTTTGGCAACCTCTACATATATTATCCCTTAAACGTTGTCTTGAATGGCATATATGTAATTTCTCAACAATTTATGAATAAAAATTCTAAAATATAAGGTTGTGTGATATAAAACAAAAACTTCAAGCACCAACTAGGCAATGGACTTTAACTAACTCTCTCATCCACTAGAATGATCTGAGTTAAAGCCTCCTTAAGTATTAATAAAAAAATGAAATAAAAAAAAGTTGTTGATTTATGCAAAGCTATAGCCCCCACTATCTACAAATTTGTGCAAAGCTATAGCCCTCAATAGCGCCTAGGAGGTGGTGTTAACGACGTTGTTGGTCGTATGTGGCTAGGGTGTCACTCCACATCACACCGACAAGCCTAAGGGGGTGTTTGGAATTGATTATTCAAAATAGATTATGCGTTTTGAAAAAGCAGGAGCGAAGCTGCTTTTATATTATTGCGTTAACACAATAATTTAAAAAACAGATTCAAAACGCAATCCCAAACACCCTCTACAGCCGAATAAACTACAATGAAGATACTAAGTCATAAACATATAGATGGACACACATGAACAAGATGAAAATTTAAAGGGTACATTTGGCCCATCTTGAAAATATCTAGTACAGATACATAAAAAAAAGGTTGTTAAAAGTCGGTTTTGCCCTTAATGGAAATGTTTTATCTTGTGAGGGTTATATATCGTCATCATAATCATCTCTAACAACACAAAAGGTTTAAAAAATAACAGTAATAATAATAATAATTGAAGAGGCGGCGATCGACGGCGATGGGGAATCCAAAGCAGAAGTGGACGGCGGAGGAGGAAGAAGCCCTACGCGCCGGCATAGCTAAACACGGCACCGGCAAATGGAAGAACATTCAGAAAGATCCTGAGTTCAACCACCTCCTTCATTCTCGCTCCAATATCGATCTCAAGGTCTCTCTCTCTCTCTCTCTATATATATATATATATGTTGTGTGTGTGTTTACCAATATTCATTCAGTTGTATTTGTTTTGTATCAAATTCCTATTTGCTGTTGTAGTTTGATTGTTTGTTTTTGTGTTGACATTAGAATTCAAACATAGTGTTGTAATTATACGTCCTCATTTAGGGTTTCCAAATTTAAGTTTAATGTTGAAGTTTTGATACGGAGATTTTTGACATTAGATATATGAAACAGGTAGAGTCGGTGTACGAGCCGAAAAAAAAAGGTCCTTAGGCCTTAGCGAGTACATGAACTGTTTTTTTAAAATGACGGTTAACGTTATAGCAATAAACATAGCAAAATCATTGTATTGGAATGACATATCGTAATAGAACCGTTGATTCGTGAAGGAAGTGGAACATAAAAAAACATACCATGAGTGGTTGTGGTGGCTGGTGGTCACCACCTGTGGGCTGGGGCTTGGGTCGTGACGTCGTGTGGTGGTCGGTGATTGTTCTGCGTCATGGATAGGTTATTTTTATTTGGGCTCAATAAGTTATGAGGTTTTAATTTTTTAGATAGAGGGCCCGATAAGTTATAGGTTTCATATTTTAAAATATATGTATAAAATATATATAGAAGTTTAGGGCTCCGTGAAAAACAGGCCTCGGCCAGGAGTGCGGCCCGCCCACCCCTGGGCCTGGCCCTGGAAATAGGCACAACCTGTTGTGGATCATCACTCAGAACTTTGATGTATATGTTGTATAGTATAATAACTTGAGTTGAAACATTTGTTTTTGGTTTATTACAAGTTCTGAAAATAGCAACAGCTTGATGATGTTATATTTAATTGTAGGATAAATGGAGGAATATGAGTGTAAGTGCAAATGGTCAAGGTCCAAGGGAAAAATCAAGAACTCCAAAACCAAAATGCAACACAGATTCACCTGCGATTCCGTTGCCCGTTCCACAAGCTCATGTTCCCTCACCTCCGGTTGCAGTTGATTCAGACATGCAAATGGATGATGGTTCAAGATGCTTACTAGATGGGAAAACGGCTTCAAAGTATGTTACTTGCCTTTTGCTTGTCACTAGTGTCTACTCATACTATATGTAGAGACTGCCGAGTATTCGAATGTTTTCATTTATGCTACGACATGTATTGAAACAGCTTTATAGGCCACTCAAGTATGTATCTGGTTTTGTTTACACCACTTACAGTGCCTATAACATGTCGGATGATGAAACTGCCCTTATAATCTTGACAAGACAAAAAGTGCCTTTGATGAGGTGCATCAGTCATGTCAACATGTTATAGGTTAAAATTGTTGTTCATTATCCGGTGCGTTGTTTGACTGAATTAAACCACATACATGTAACATGCTCGTCCACTTGGGTGGCCTATAATATAGTTTTAATACACTGTTGGTTGGTTGTTACTTGTTTTAATAAAGAGAGATTCAAATGAAGGAGTATGGGAGAAGGATCACCTTATATAGGTTGAGCAATTAATGCACTAGGTAACTGTGTCAAACATGTTAACTCGGCTGATATATCGGTTATCGGGCATCAACCCAAATATCGGTACAGAATATCGTTTGGAATATCGGTACCGATATTATCGGTTATATTGACCGATATATATAATAAATTCTGCATGATACAAAAATTACTGATATCTCACCGCGATAACTTATATCTCAAATATCGGTCCTTTACCGATATCCGATTTTTTACCGCTAACTGCATAGGTTCAAAATGCTTACTAGATGAGAAGATGGCTTTCAAGTATGTTACTTTCTTTCTGCTAGTCACTACTGTGCACTCATACAGTCATACTTCACATGTGCATGAGTCTTCTTATCTCACTCATTATTAAATAAATTAAGGGATAATATATGTAGAGGCTGTCCAAGTAGTCAACCATTTTCATTGATGCCACACAATGTATTGAAAGCTGAAACAACTTTATAGGCCACACAAGTAAGCCAAAAATGTGCTGGATGATGAAATTGCCCTTGTAAGTCTGAAAATTCCAAAAAAGTATTTTTTACAAGATTTCAACATGTTATAGGTTAAAATCGTTGTATCCCAAAAAATTAAGGCCATTTGTGTTACTTGACATGTTTTTTTGCCTGAATTAAACCGCATACATGCTTGGGTGACCTATAATATAGTTTCAACTTTCAATATGATGTAGTGTTGTCTTAATAGTTAATAAGAAAAGGTTTAATACTTGGGTGGCCTACACATACATGCTCTCTGCTAGTGTCTAGTGTCTAACAACACTTGGCTTGCATGCGTGAATCCCAATATCTTCATGGGTATTAAAAGTTGAAGGGATAATTATGTGGAGGTTACCCAAGTCTTCAACTTTTTTCCTTAAGGCCACACATACCCTGAAACTATTTTATACGCCACGTCGCCACCCAGTTATGTATCTATTTTCATTTACACCAGTTTCAGCCAAAAACATGCCTTATGACAAAACTGCTCTTAAACTTTTTTGAAGATAAGATGATACATTTGATGAGTCACAATGTTTTGCTGGAATTGGTATATGTGAAAGACTGAAAGTAGATACAGACCTGGGTGGGTCGTCTTAATGAAATATGTGAGCGTACATTATCTAATAAATTAACATATTAAGTTACGTTTGTTATCTAATACTTTTAACCTCTTTTAGCTTTTATAGTGGAACTATCTAATATTATAGAAGGTATAAAAATATTAATCATATTTTCTTTCATATATACAAACAAATCTGATCATGAGGTATGTGTAGTAAATACACTTGTGTGTGTAGTCGAATAGGAAATCACCGGCTTGGTTTAAAAAAGCGCGCCTCGCACAAAAGCGACGAGGTCTAAGCGCATCGCACGAAGCGCAAAGCGCAAAAAGCGTGGGATTTTCGTACCCGAAGCGCACACTAATAACTAAT
Source organism: Ambrosia artemisiifolia (assembly GCA_032199755.1). Lineage (NCBI taxonomy): Eukaryota > Viridiplantae > Streptophyta > Magnoliopsida > Asterales > Asteraceae > Ambrosia > Ambrosia artemisiifolia. The sequence goes on from CM063524.1 coordinate 39,981,679, forward strand.
TATATAAATTTTTTTTATATCCCATGAGTTTTTAGCTTCATTTACCCAAAATATAGCTATTAATAAGGTTTTTATGTGATTTACCTATATGTACAAGCCAAAACACCAATGTACAACATTTTTATGCATAAAAAATACCCTGTGTACGTGAGGCGCGCTCCTCAGGGTGAAAAGCGACTGAAATTTGACAAAAAAGCGCCTGTAGTGCGCGCCTTTGGGAAATTGGGTAGGCGCAAAGCCCCGAGACGCCCTAGACTGCGGCTTGCGTCTAGGCACGCTTTTTAAAACCCAGATCATCGTTTTCAAGTGCAACTTTTCATGTTTTTTAGTGTTTACTAGCATGGTGGCAAGATTTGAAAGTGGAAACAACATGCTTGGCTGACTCTTGCTTAACTTGTTATTAAAATGAATGGTATATAACATTCTTGCTTTCATTATTCAGGTATAATGCAATGATCTATGAAGCACTATCAACCCTGAAGGATCCAAATGGATCAAGTACCAGTGCAATTGTTTGTTTCATTGAGGTCATCATTAATCCGATCAATATATGATTCTTGAAGATCATGTTGATAGCATTGCTGGTTTGTAATATTTGTAACTGATTCTGTTGTGATATATGTGATACGCAGAAAAGGCATGAGGTTCCCCAAAATTTTAGGAGGCAATTAACTGCAAGGTTACGAAGGCTTGTTGCACAAGAGAAACTTGAAAAGGTGATTTTTTGTATGTTTGCGTCAAACCTTTTGTGTATGGCTTGTTTAATTGTTAAGATTCTTGAAATTATTCAGTTTGACGCCTTGACGGAAATAGGGACTAAATCCTAGAGGGCGTTTGGTTTGAGATCAAGAACGATTAGGGACATAGGTTTTATGATATGATGGAATGGGACTGGGATAGATTTTTAAATCAATCACTTTGGTGAATACGGAATATGCCTAAATATGTGTGTTTGATATCGGTTTTCAAAACTATTACCAATTAGCTAAACACTTCTACTAGAATGAAAGTCATTCATGGCTTCATGCATTCCCATACCCATAAACCAATCAGTAAGTCATTGTTTGGCATGAGCGTGGAATTTGGTTGCTTTTGAATATAAAATATTGGAGGTGTCATTTTCTACCCATTTACTTATTACTGGTTCTGACTTTTTCTTTATGTTTTATTTCTACTGGCTTAAAAATTTGAAATAGCAAAAAAAGGAGACAGAACAAACTGGTTGAAGTAGTCCAATTCCAAAGTGTATTATTTAGACATAGAGCTGCAATTTAAAAATTTTAAGTATTATTGGAACAGTATAGTTTTGATGGTCATATTTGACACATTGATAACTCATAAAAAATCTTCAAGTTTTGTTCAAAAAGTGTTTTGGGTCAACCCAACCTTGCCCTGTTCCAATCCATACAAAAACTTACCCGTTTTGACGCCCAATTTTTCACCTGTAATAAATCTAATATTTGCCAGGATTTGGTTTTTACGGAGTTGTCTGAAGTCTATTTTTAATGCATTAAACCTCCTAGTTTTATTCATAAAAAAAGTTATTCTTGAAATTACTTGGTTTTATAGTAGTTGATAAAAAAATCTATAAATTATGGACAAAATGTGTCTCGGCAACGGGCAACCTGGCTCGACCCATTTCAACCAAATCTCTCATTTCAATTTTCAACCTCTACCAAAGTTCATCTCCTATATGCACCCTACCAGACCAATTTTGTCACATCTAATAAAGCTAACACTTTTCAAGTATTTGACATATTATATGTTAGGATTCCGTTTTTTGACAAGGAACGGTTGTGTGAGTTATTAGGTCCAGAACTGCTATCGACTTCGAAGGGAGGTACTGAGTGGAACCAAGGGCCCCATACCAAAACCCAAAGAAATCTGGCCCAGACTATCCAGCCCATTCAACAGTTATCTTGGTGAAACACTAGAAGAAGCAGCTATTGCTGCTGCCTATAAAGTTGCAGAAGCAGAAAACAAGTCGTTTGTGGCTGCAGAAGCTGTCAAAGAAGCTGAAAGGGTCTCCAAAATGGCTGAAGAAACTGAAGCCTTCCTACAGTTGGCCAAAGAGGTTTATGAAAGATGTAATATTTCACATCCCTTGTCCTCCAAAATGGTCTGAATGCGCAAAACCAAAAACCAAACCTTTTTTTTAACGGCTAAAATCACCAACAAACCTGCCCTTTGCAGGATTTGAACCACAACCACTTGGTTGGGGAATACACCACTTTACCACCAGGCTATCCCACCCGTTCTTGGGTCTGGAGTTAAAAATGGTTCTGGGTTCAGTTTTTTGGTTCAGGATATTTTTTTGTAAATGAGCAAATTGCACTAAATTAAATGAAACTTAGACATTTTCATGATCTTCTATACTAGCAAGAACTTGAATGTTGAAGACACTTTTTTTAAAAAAAAATCAAGGTACTTGGATGGAACATATATGTTTTTTCAGGTTTAGTTTTTTGTGATGGAAAAAAATCACTAAATAATAACAAGTTTCATAATTGGTGAATTGGCCTTTTCCTGAGCTGAAGTGGTTTTTCATTTCCTAAATTTTTTATTGTTTCAAACCGTTAACGTCGTCATTTTTTATGTTTCAAACTATGAAACTAGTTTATTTGGTTTACGATTTTAGGACCGAATTAAATTGATTTAGTTCGATAGAGTTCTTGGTTCATTATTCTTAATATTCTAGTTTTGGTCCTGACGAACACCCTAGTATTACTGACTGGTTTTCTGCACTTATTTGGCAGGTTCGCGTGGTGAAGTGGTGATGGTTGCATAGAGCAATTAAGTTTTTGTGATCAAGTGATGATGAAATTTCATGAATGTGTTTCTTTTGATCATTAGTTAGCCTGTTCCATATCATGAAAATGGTAGTTTGTATAAAAGTTAAGTTGGATTACAATGCTTTTAAATTAATGCTGAATGTGGATGCCTTTTGTAGCTATCGTTTTTAATGGTTTAGATTATGAATTGTGGTGAATGTGAAAAGAAAATCGTCACGTAGGCAGTGGGTGTTTCACATGTTGAGAGGTGAAATGTGTTGGTGGGTTGAGGTGACTATATGATTGAAAAATTCAAAGCACGACCGCGCACGAGCTGCTCATGCCAGTGACCCCGTGCTCCTTTGCACCCCAGCCGTCGCAATGTTTCGAGGACCAATGTGGCTTCTCCATGCCCCTCACTTTAACATCCACAACACACAATTAGGGCTGCAAATGAATTGAACTTTCAGCGAACAGTTCATGAACCGTTCGGCGGGAAGTTCGTTTGTTTTCGTTCGTTTAATAAATGAACAAACACGAACAAAAAATTCCGTTCGTTTAGTTAAACGAACGAACATGAACAGAGGCCGCGTTAGTTCGTTTATGTTCGGTAACGTGTTCGTTTATGTTGGATTGTTTATTAAGGTTTTTAAATATTATACTTTTTTATATTCTTTTATTTTTATTTATTTTACCCAACGGCCTTCTCCAGTACTAAGTATGTTTGCACAATTAGGTTATGTTTTGGGGGGATATAGCTAATGTCTTAATGTATGTGAATTTAATGTTACTCAAAAGTTAATATATATTCGTTTGTGTTTGCTTCTGTTCATGAACACTTCTTTGTGTTCGTTTGTGTTCATGAACACTTGTTTGTATTCATTAATGCCCATTTGTGTTCGTTTGCATTCATGAACAAAATTAACCAACGAACACGAACATGAGTGTTTTCTTAACAAACGAACACGAACAAAAAATCTCGTTCGGTAAGTGTTCGTGAACACATAATTTTCTTAACAAACGAACACGAACAAGGCCTTGTCTGTGTTCGTTCGGTTCGTTTGCAGCCCTACACACAATGTTGAGTGTTTTGGTGTCGAAATGGGCTGATTGGAATGGATTGGATAGGAGTTCAAAACAAGTATAAGGTTTTGTTTCAAAAGAATTTTGGTAAATGTGATTTTTATATGATATTATGAAGTTAAATAATGTCCCTGTTTTCAGTTAATTTCTCCATTTTGTTTTAATATAAAGTAAATACGAAACGTAAAATAAGAAAACTATAGTTAAAAAACATCTTATAGCGATAATCTATGTAGAAATATTAAATCGAATATTAGGTCGCTACTTTGGAATAAACCATTAAAACATGTTGATGTTGTGATTGTGGTTCATAAATAAAAATAAAATAAAATGACTTAAGATGGTCTTGTACCACCAGGTAATGAACGCTTTACAACTTTATTACTTCCTTTCATAATCTGGATAACCTCTGACTAATAATACTATTGTCATGTTGCCGCATCCCCTAGTAGTGACTGGTGATAGTCAACGCTTCATCCATGCCACAAGTGATGAAGCATTTCACGATGTCATCTTGTGAAAGCCTTCTTCCTTGCTTACGTTCGAAGAGTGACTTTTACATTCTTCCTTGCTTATTAATAGAAAGATTATGCACAATTTTTATCAATAAATAAATAAATCCATTGTTGGATAGTCCGGACTAAGAATCGTAGCCTTATCCAGTCCGGTTTATGGCGTTAGAACTGTTTGTGATGGGAGACGACTAGTTGGGCCAAGAGCCAGGGTCGAACTAGAAAACCAACGGGTTAAACTGGAATTTTGGGATGTCAAACCGGAAATTGGTTAAATTCTTCCCAATTTACCCAATTTATTTTTATAATATTTACAACATCAATCAATTTATACATCCAGTCTGACCAATATACCAATGATGAGACCGATTCAATTTTCAATCCAGTCTTGAAAACATTAAATAAATCTTTGTTAACGTTATTATATAAAGATACAATTGGTAAAACTTTATGTGAGAGGCGTTTCCTGTAGCTAAACGTCACATCACAATTTTGATTTTTCTGTGCGGTTTCCATCATATTGTGGGCGGCTTTGCATAATCTGGGCGTTTACCTATTTCTTTTTGGGCGGTTAATTTGTTCTGGGCCTTTTCCTTTTTTCTGGGTTGTATATTCTTTTTTAGCCCTTTGCTTCTTTGTGCCAAAGTCCAAATTAATCCTTTATTAATGCTTCTTTGTAGCTTCTTTTAGTAATGAACATGTTTGTTCCGAGGTAATTGGTATGGTATACAACTTTTATTGGTGTGAATACCATTTATGGTGCATTGTAATGCGCTTTGGGTATGTAAAAAATACGTATGCTTTAGTGTTATTGTTCGTATAATGATGGTATGTTTGTATGTCATGCATATAACAAAGTTTTACAACCACTAGGTTGTTGCCGCAACACGCGACCGCGTAAAATACTAATTCGTAACAAAATACAAACAAAAAAATAAAAAGAAATAGTGGCCAGTGTGTAGCATCCACGTAACACGAAGGGTACAACGGTCAACAAAGAAACAAAACAAGGGGTAGGATGGTCCAAAAAGAAAATAAAATAGGGCAAGATCTGTCTTTGAAACACACATTGATTGATTAATATTAATATTATTATTCCTTCAGTCTCACCATCTCCTCAATACTCCACGGCCACACCGAGGAGTTTGATAAAACCCTAAAAAAAGCCTTCAAAAAATCTCTCATCTTTCTCTCTCTATAATCAGGTGTTGTAGATCCCTATTTTTTACTCCGATTATTAACTTATTATGTATCTGTATATGTTTTTTTTTTGTTTTTGGATCTGAGTTTGTGTGTGTATGTAGTAGATCCATGTTTTTTATTTACCTATAGCTGTAAATAGAGGTTTAGGTTGATTGTTGATTTAGATCAGTATGTACGGTATATGTTAGGTTTATACGGTATGATTTATATTCTCAACGTTAGATGAATAGATTTTATCTTTGTGTGTTAATATTTGATAATACTAGATGAATAGGATTATTAGTGATTTTGTTTTGTAAGCTACTTTTAGATGGAAGTCAGGGTGTTCATGGTGAAGGCCTTATTTTGTTGTTGATGATTGTATCTGTTGGATGTAAGTCCTGTCCTCTGGTTTATAGGCCGACTTATTCGAGTTATGGATTGGTATGGTTGTTTGGTTAATGGTTAAGTTAGTTAGAGATAAGTTAAATGAGTTATATTTAGTCTATAATTGATAGTTTAGATAAACGTGTGGGTTTATAATGCTATTAGTTAGTTTGGAAGCTGAGTCGTACCTAATTGTAACCAAGCCATGTCCTATATAACCTGATCAAAGTTGTGGTTAAGGTTAAGAACTTAAGATAAGAGTAATCAGTTTTGAGTTATTTTCCATTTAATAAGATTGAGAGATCCAATCTAAATTCTTTTCTTTTACTTTTCTATTCGGTTTGGTTGTTGATTTGGACTTGAATATCTTTATGTAATGCATATACGCACATTTTATTCACGCAAATAAATACATATATATGCATATCTGTATTGTGTTAGTTAATATTTTGAGTATGTGCTTGTTTATTTTTAGTCTCTATGTTTACATGTTTAAAAAGGTTGATGTTTGTTTGAGGAGGTGAGAAATATGCTATAGATCAGTAAAGATTTATGATCTTGGATAGTTTTTACACAATTTTTAAGGGTGTTGGACTGACTAATTGTTGCTTTTGATTTTTGCAGTCATGGCAGGCGCTGCACCAGAAGGTTCCCAGTTTGACACTCGTCAGTTTGATTCAAAAATGAATGAGCTGTAAGTTTTATTTTTTTTAAGATAATTGCTTTCATAGATGTTGGAACTTTTTAGAAGCAATTGGTTAAGTGGTTAAAGACATGTCTTTTACATGCTGGTGACGTACTTTTGTTTGTGTTACAGGCTTTCTACTGATGGACAGGATTTCTTCACATCGTATGATGAGGTTTATGACAGTTTTGATGCTATGGGTTTGCAAGAAAATCTTTTAAGAGGCATCTATGCATATGGTTAGTACTATTTTATTTACCCGTTGTGGCATATTCATATTTCGTCGCTGTGCATATTAATATTTTGTGGGTTGCTAAACTTTCTGCCAACCTTTTAACTGGGTTACCTTAGTGACTGTTGGTGATGATTTCGTCACTCATATGTTTTCCGTGATTTATTGAACATTTTTCATATAGTGAGGTGATTTACTACGGATGTAACTTAGTATAATAGCTACAAACAAGCATACACAGTAAAATCCCACTTATAAAATCCCAGCAGATAGAGATACTTCTCCCAGTGAGAGCCTTGACTTAAAAGCCATTTTTTTGTTGTATAGTAATACAAATCACAAAAAATTAGTATTATAGTTATCTCGCAAAAAAAAAAAAAAAATCGGATTATAGTTTTGTGAAATATTGGAACTGTCAATGATGCCTTAGCTATGTTCAACTATGTTTTTACATTTTAGGGAAAATAGTAAATAACCAACAATTTGGTGGTGTATGGATCACTTTTCTTTGCATATTAATTTTACTTTTATATATAATAAATTTTTGTGATATTTTTTAATTTGTTTTTCCCAGGTTTTGAAAAACCATCTGCAATTCAGCAAAGGGGAATTGTTCCTTTCACCAAGGGTCTTGATGTAATTCAGCAAGCTCAATCAGGAACAGGAAAGACTGCAACTTTTTGCTCTGGCATCCTTCAACAACTTGATTATGGTACAGTTGAGTGTCAAGCTTTGGTCTTAGCTCCAACTCGTGAACTTGCACAACAAATCGAGAAAGTTATGCGAGCACTAGGTGACTATCTTGGTGTTAAGGTTCATGCTTGTGTTGGTGGGACCAGTGTCCGTGAGGACCAGCGGATTCTCTCAGCTGGGGTCCACGTTGTTGTTGGTACACCTGGACGTGTTTTTGACATGCTTAGGAGGCAGTCATTACGTGCTGATTATATCAAAATGTTTGTGTTGGATGAAGCCGATGAAATGCTTTCAAGAGGTTTCAAGGATCAGGTTATATTTTTTATAGTAATATTTATAAATAAACACCTTCAAAACATATGTTGAAACATCCTAATATATTATTTTGATCCTTATCGTTTTTTTTTTCTTTCAGATCTATGATATCTTCCAGCTGTTACCATCAAAGGTCCAGGTCGGCGTGTTCTCTGCAACCATGCCACCAGAAGCTCTAGAAATCACAAGAAAATTTATGAACAAACCCGTAAGAATTCTTGTGAAACGTGATGAATTAACCCTAGAAGGTATCAAACAATTTTATGTCAATGTCGAAAAGGAAGAGTGGAAACTTGAAACTCTATGTGATCTTTACGAAACTCTAGCAATTACCCAGAGTGTCATTTTCGTTAACACCCGGCGAAAGGTTGACTGGTTGACCGACAAAATGCGTAGCCGCGACCACACAGTCTCTGCCACACACGGTGACATGGACCAAAACACCCGAGACATCATCATGCGTGAATTCCGTTCTGGTTCTTCACGTGTCCTAATCACCACTGATCTTTTGGCCCGTGGTATTGATGTACAACAGGTATCACTTGTGATCAATTATGATCTTCCAACCCAGCCTGAGAACTATCTCCATCGTATTGGACGAAGTGGTCGGTTTGGGAGAAAAGGTGTTGCGATTAACTTTGTGACCCTGGACGATGAACGAATGCTTGCGGATATTCAGAAGTTTTATAATGTGGTGGTTGAGGAATTGCCATCTAATGTTGCTGATCTGATTTAGAAAAGATTTTGAGATGTTTGGTTTGCTTGTTTGCTTTGTTAAAAGTAAGAAATCAAAAGTTAGAACCTGCGTTTTAAAATCTTTCGGTTTTGGCTGTTTTAAGTTATTTGTTATTGTCATGACTTTGGGTGTTATAAGATATTTGGAACTTATGTTTGTACCCTAATACTTCCAACTGTAAGGATTTGTTTAATGGTTTTTCTTCTGGTAAAGTTTGCAACTTTATGTTGGGGTGCAGGAAGCTGAAATCAAGGTCGTCTGAACATGACCCATCTGTGTCCGAAACTAAATTTTAAACCCTATATCAAGCTATCCAACTTACTTTAAAAGATATGGTTGTTTGTTGGTGTGTTTGGAAGGCGAGAATGAAGTGATTTTTCGGTTTCAAAGGCGTGCTTCCCAAAAATTATTGATGACATCAACTTTAGGTTTTCTATGGGTGGATTAAGAGCAGATCTAAGGAAGAAATGGGGAGGTGTAAATGATGGTGTAAAGACGAAACTGCCATTGCATAGGGTCAACATGATCAAACTATCAAAGATAACACCAAACATAATCTGAGTTAAGGGTAAAAGATATATAAAGTGCAATGTTTTTTAAACATAAAGTATGAGGTGGAAATTTTTACCTTGCATGGGGTATTAATCGATACGTGGCATTTGGCCCATTAAGGGATTGAAATTAGAATGGAGGTGTAGTGGGAGGTGAAAATTTTCATGAAGCATTCAATATAACGCGGTGGAATTTTTCACCCCTCACCAAAAACGCCCCAAATAACCTAGGGGCGTTTTTAGCCCCATTAACACTCCAATCCTCTTCCTACTACATATGGTCTGACAATTTATAACCTGCTATAAATATAAAGGATGAATTCTGTAATTCACTACAAAAATAATTGGTGACTGTCAAATCTGTGTCATGCCTTAAAAACAATATTCTCATTTTTACTTGGGGTACAAGGGGCACTCCGCTTATTTTATTTTAACTTTACTGATTTCTACAAATCCTATACTGTTACATCATTTCACTGAAACAAATTTTGGAGATAACACTCCACTGATTCGTTTATTTATTTTTCTTTTAAATAAATAAATATATAAATATATATTGAAAGTTATTTTTTTCACACAATTAGATAACTTTAAATGTATGATGGCAGGCAACGGTTAGAAACTTTAAATTTTGCATTTAAAACCGTAGCTAATAACGGTAAAAAAAATTGTGAGTAAAAAGGGTAAAAAAAGCCTAGATATACACACACCATGGGGTGATATACATTCACTCTAAACCCACGGTTAACACACTTCAAACCCAAAAAATGACGTGTTGAAACGAGGAGGAAATCACCTTAGTAGTGTGCTACCAAGACGCGAAGAACGAACCTACCCTACAACAACTACATTGTCGCCGCCACTCGTTTGGGGGGGGGGGGGGGGTTACGAGATTATGGGACTGTGTATTGGCGGACTTTAACTGCCAAGTTGGTGTCAACGATCGCACGATCGAAAGTCTCCAACGCAAGTGGACCGGTGTCAACAACAAATGTGATCGGTGGGGCACCCTCTACGCAAACACTTTGAGGGAGCACCCAAGCATTGTGGAGGAGTTGGCTATCGAGTTCACGCATGTGGACTATGCGCCTACCGCAACAGTTTTAACCATGTCGATGCATGACAATTGTTGCGAAGCATTTAAGTATTTTTAATTATGTTTTTAGTTATGTTTAATGTTAATATATTTATTTTTTGTGTTTTTAATTATGTTTTATGTGTTTGGACAATTGAAGGTTTCAAAACCGTGTCAAACACACGGTTATCCTTCACGGATTCGCTACCAGCACCACCGGAGGCTCTCTTGCCGTGATGGTAGTAGGGTTACCGTGACGTACCCATTGTGGATACCAGTGACGGATCTAGAAAATAAAACAAGGGGTAACATTTTATAAAAATTATTTTAAGGGGTAACAAAAAATTTGTCTTAGCGGTAACATTTTATAAAAATATCTTAAAAATACCTTAAAAATACCTTAAAAAATAATTTCTTTTCCACTTCGCCAGGATAATCGAGGGATAACAGACGTCGTCCCTGATTTGTAGCTATATCCGCCCCTGGTGGATACAGGAAGCGCTCCGTCCCCCTTATTAAAGTTTTTTTAATAAACACTCCCTTGGCCGTAGGGGGTATTTGAATATAATTTTAAAAATGTCTTTTGATATAAAGAGATATTACAGAAATTTAGATTACATGATTCTAGTTAACTAAGCTCTTTTTAAATACTAAAACATAAAGATACTTCAATGCATGAAGTGAATATCAAATACAATTATGTGCTTTATTGTATCCTAATGATGATTCATCGCATAAAAAAACAACCCTAACCATGTAAGATATTCAAAAATAAATGTAAGATCAAGAAAAAAAAAAGTAAGATATTCTACAAGAAAAGCCTGTATCTCAATAAATTATGATTTCATGTTTGACAAAGGGTTACGTAGAGGCTGTTTGGTAGCCTCTTAATGTTCCATTAACAAATTGCATATGAATCAGTTGGTATTAAGTTTGTTTTACTGACAGCACACCTTTGAATTAGCCAGTAAGCCTCTTAACAATTAAGCTCCTTTATCCATTCAACTGTGTTTACGGACTGTTCTTTGAACGTTTGATTCATTTGCAGCTACTATACACTCAGTATTGACTTTTTTTTAGAATATGTAAAAAGCTAATGACGGCTCTAGATACTTATTAGAGGAAAAGTTATTTGTATTTTGTATTGATATGTGGTAATAGAAAAACCAATATACCTACCGTTATATGGGGATTAAAAGATTAGTATTTCTATAATTTAAAACTCATTAAAATTTATGTTTATAATAACTTATAATACAAAATTCTATTTTTAAAATATATTTTAGTTTTAAACGTATGAAAACTAAGTCTCAACTTAAGATAAAAGGAATATATTCCGAGGTCGGCATTAAAACTGATATATATGAAAGTATAAATCTTAATTGTGAAGCAATCCAAAACACCTTAACTTACAATATAAAAAAGAAAGTCGTTGCACGACATATTATTTCAATAGTACGTACATATTAATACATAGTAGTATTTTAATTTTACTTTTGAAGAGTTTTATTTACGATAATTAAAAAAAACAATTGAAATTGTATATGTAACTTTTTATAATAAAAAAACGAAAAAAGATAAGTAGATGGCTATGTTTTATGTATTTTAGTCTAAAAATAGATTTAGTTAATAAGTTGCAAAAGTTATATCCAATCATATATAGAGTGAACCCTTTTATATCTTCTCGAAACAACTTGTACATCGATGTGATGCGATAACGAAATAGAAATATCCGTTTGGTTGGCATTATGCAAGACAAATGTTATTTTCATAGTTTTCAAGACCCGTTTTGTCTGATTTTAATCATTTTAATGATTACTTATTTTTAAATTGCTTAGACTGATAAGGTGTGGTAGAGGCAAGTCTTAAGAGGACTTGCCGCCACAACAACAAAAAATGAGACCCCTTGTAAAGAGTGTGGGATAGTCTTCTTTAGATAGTCATTCACTCATATTAGTCCAACCTTTTATTTTTTTTAATTATAAACTATAAATAATAATTAAAATAAATAATTAAAAAAATCACATTATATACTTCTACATATGCACGACAGACCGCACATATACAGTAGTCAAATATTTCATCTTCACCAAACACACATCACCCCAAAAAACCTAGATCATCATCACCCCAAAAATCCCTTTCATCCCCTTCGATCATCTTCATCATCTCCTCATCACCAGCACAACACCACCACCGTCTTCATAACCTAAACGAGCTCAGGCTTGGCTCATTTTCATCCCCTACCATCAATCACATAAAATATAGAAAAAAAAAACAAAAATAATATTTTTGTGGGAAATATGTCAGAATTTCCAACACATCTGCTACACATTTTGAGCTTCGTGGGAAATCCGTCGGAGTAGATGTTCGTTGGAAATGCATAGGACTTTGGGGGACGAAAATGACATGCATAGGATACGTGTGGGACAAAAATAACATGATTTTTATTTTTGAATGAATGTGTCATTTCTTGACAAATCACACTGAGGAAAATGAAATTTAACTTTTTTTTTTAGTTTGACCTTCACAAATCAAAATCCATACGATGCTAACCCCAAATGGCCCAAACAGCTTTTTAAGTTTTTTCTCTCTCACACATTAACAAACACACATACAGACACAAAGAGGAGAGTCGGATTACGATCGTCACTCACCGTCACCATCTGATTACCTGTATATATATACACACACCGATACATTATTACATATGATAGAGAGAGACATATACGAATTCCAAATAATCCAATAAACCGCCTAATCTCCCTCCCAATCCCCTTCTCTCCTCTTTATTATTATTATTATTATTATTACTCTCTCTCTCTATCTATCTCTGCATGATCTCAATACTTCGATTTCAATTTCTTCATCATTAATCTTACTATTTCTTCATCTGCGTTCATTTCAAGCAATCAATGGCGTTATTAGATACGCCTAACATTGGAGAAACCACAACCGCCTTACGACGCCGAACCACCACTGTTAAGTCTGATTCCGTTACCGGAGACGCTTTCTGTGATTCTTCTTCGTCGTCGTCATCTCCGACAACAAACTCGTTCTCGGATAATCGTAGCTTGAATAATAGTGATTTTAATAATAATAATAATAATAATTTTGATAATAATAATAAGAATGGAAAGGAACAGATCCGAGCTGGTGGTGATGTTACGAAACAGGAATCGAAGGTGAACGGAGAGAAGACGGAACAGAAAGGTGTTAAAAGAGAAACGAGTGTGTTGCATTATGCGTACAGGCCGTCTTCTCCGGCGCATCGTAGAATTAAGGAGTCTCCTCTGAGCTCTGATGCTATCTTCAAACAGGTCTTCTTTTGTTTGTTTATTGTTTTGTTGATAATAATTACTGTTTTAAGTCTTTTTTAATTGCTAATTCTAGATACGGTTATGAATAGGGACTAGGGAGATCAAACTATAGTGATTATGTAGTATTGTGATTATAGATTTATAGGTGATGATGTTAGCTATTGATTGTGATGATGTGTCAAGTGTGTTGTTAATAATATGTATCATGTTTTTAGGCTGAGTGGCTTTTAATTTGACTTCAATTTTGTTTTTATCTGAGAATGCTGGCTTAGAGTGTGTGGCTAGTCATGGTAGATCATATTGTCTTGCTTCATAGGTTAGGTGGGAGAGTGCAAGTCAAAACAACATACCTAGTAGAATCCAGGCCATAGCAAAGCTATTGGTAGAACCTAGTGAGGCGAGATGTAGGCAAGCCATACCTTTGTCTCATAAGGATAGAGATGCTCATACCTCTGTCCCGTGAGAATAGAGATGTTGCTTTTGGGGAGACCTCTAGCTTCTAAACTATATTAGCGCATGATTACATGAAAAGTATATTAGAAACATAGTGTGTTTCCCATGCGATCTAAACAACAAAGAACAAGAGGTTCTACAAGTATAGTATTATTGAGCTATTAATAAAAGAAAAGTGGTAAAGAAGTATAATGGTAACATATAAACCATCATAGAAATAAGGAAACAAGAAGAATGTAACATGTAAAGGCCACTAAAAGTATAGAAAAAGCGAAGTCCCCAAGAAAAAGCTAAGACAAATGTGCACCTTTCCATAAAAGTACTTAACTTCAACCCTTCGTCTCTACATAATCCTATCCTTGGACATGTTCTCAGAGAGGTGGTAGTTTAGTAAATCATGTCTAATCCGCTTATCCCAAGTCAACTTGGGTCGACTTCTACTTCTCCCATCCACAGTGAGGGTTTCCACAGCTCAAATCGGTGACTTGGTCCGTCTCCTCTTCACATGCCCAAACTATCTCAATCTTCCCTCCTCATCTTTGCTACCTTGAGCTCACACACATGTGTCTTCTTGATGGTCCAACAATTAGTTCCATATAACATAGTCGGTCGAACTGCAAGTCTGCACCACGATCAAACTAAGCATTTAATGCGGTAAAATATCGGATATCGACCGATATTTGAGATACAGGTTATCGCGGTGAGATATCGGCAATTTTTATATCATGCAAAATCCATACATGTAGCAATTTAACACTAACAATTCAACATACTCTCCTACCATTAACAACTTAACCTTTTACAACTTGCAAAACACTAACAATTGTACTATTGTAGCAAGTGGGAACTTGTTAAGACTTAAAACACTAATATTTAACACTAACTATTAACAATTAAGACTTAAAACAGTAATAAAAAAGTAATAACAACTATAAGAAGTAAGAAAAATGGAAGAACTAAGAAGAAAAACACCAATATCGGGAATATCAGTCAAATATCGGCCAATATTGCCGATAATATCGGTCAAAATATCGGTACCGATATATCGGTTGATGACCGATAACCGAGATATCGGTGATATATCACCGATATATTGGCCGAGTTAACTACTTAGCGATCAAATTTTCCCTTTAATTTAGTTGGGAATATCTTGTCACACAATACACATGTGGCTGCTCTCCATAGTCCATCTACACATGCCTACCTGGACGTGGTGGGCTACGTCATTATCTATCTCCCTCACTTTGTACAATCACTCCTAGACAAATACTTTTTGAAGTATAAATTCTTGTACAATGATTAGTTTAGTAGTGTGATGGTAATTGTTTTGTCAAGCGATGATAGGTTCCATGAGTACAATTTGTTGCATGCCTAATTTGAAACTGGTCAATAGGATAAACATATGATGATTATTGTGTTAAGAACTAAAGTTGATTTCTCAGAAAGATGAAACTAGCTTAAGAGGTTCATACTTGATGATAGACAGTTTAGCTGAAACTCTGGAAGTAAGTGTGTGTGTGTGTGGTGGTACTGACAATTTCTCATGTTAGTTGATCAATGAAAAAAATTGGATGATTCTGCCTTTTGGGAGCATAAACTCAAAGAAGAAGGAAACACAATAACTTGAAGTTTAGCATAGCATACGCCTTTACTGATCTTTTAGTTTGAAAGACGCATTTATCCAGGGTTAACTCATGATTAAATCTATTTGTATCGTGTAAAACTGTAAAAGTGCCTTGTAATGTAGGTGCAAAGATCTTAATTGGGGTGTCTTTTGGTGGATTAGAAATGAAACTCCAAGAGAATTACCATGGATTGAATCATACACCCAATAATTAATGGCGTTGTTTTCCATTCATTTTATGGGAACAGAAATACATGTTTTTTTATTGATTTTGTTATTAACATTCAATTTATGAACACTTGAGCTCAAAGGAAAACTCTCCATGTGAATCACTAGAAACATGTGAAGTGTATGCCTTGGTTCTTGAGAATGTGAACAACTTTGCCAGAGGAATAACGTGTTTCCATTCTCTTGAGTGCGTAAATTGTCATATGATAATTAAGGAATCTTCTTTGCTATGGGCATAAAATGCTTTTATGCAACTTTCCTTTTTAAAATTCTTTGATATGAGGGATGAATGTTGTTCAACAAGCCCTTGAGAAAGTAACGCACTTCACCACAGGCAATATTTACTTTTCTTTGATTTTAATCGCCTAAGTAATGAATCTTCTTGTTTTTAATGCTTTATCTGTTTGCGTCATGTTATTATGTTACCTTTTAACCACAAGAAGGTTGGGAAGTTGTCTTGGAAATTCTCCGCGGGTATTGTCTAGTATATTTTTTTTCTTGTTCTGTTGCATCCATGCTCAAAAAGAAGTTGCATGGTAAAGCAACAAAAGGTCTTCTAGTACAATTCTGGAAGTTTGTTGTATGGATTATTTTCTTATAGTTGGTTTACTCCTTGTGTTATTTTGATTTCGTTTTCATTGTTGTCTTATGATATTTTTACTTTTTATTAGATAAGATAACTATATAAGTGAAGCGGCTAATTAGAAATCTCTGGCAGAGTCATGCAGGCCTCTTTAACCTTTGCATAGTGGTTCTTGTTGCTGTAAATAGTAGGCTCATCATTGAGAATCTGATGAAGGTAAGCCCTATGTTGTTTTTATGACTGGATACATGTATTAGCTTATATTATTATATAAATCTAATATATTACTGCTAACATTATCTCGATACATTTGCAGTATGGATTATTGATCAATTCCAATTTTTGGTTCAGCTCAAGATCATTAAGAGAGTGGCCACTTCTGATGTGCTGGTAATATTCTATGTTACTTATTCTTGTAAAAGCCATTTAAGATTAAATACTCGATTTGAGTGAAAAGTAGCCTCTGTTATGTTACTTGATATAGACGTGTTGATTTATGATCTTGCAGCCTCTCTCTTCTGCTCTTTCCTCTTGCTGCTTACATTGTTGAGAAATTGGCTTGGAAAAAACGTATATTGGGCCCTGTAAGTGAGTTGCTCCATATTGATATGAGTAAATATCGTTAAATTTACAGAAAATAATCAAATTCGATCTACTTTTGTAGATTGTGTTCACTCTACATGTTATAATAACTACAACTGCAATTCTGTATCCAGTTTTCATGATTCTGAGGTCAGTTTGTTTGAACCCTTAATGCTTGTACAAGTCTGTTTTGTGTCTTTTGAAGTATAGTCTCAGTTAACCTAGTTTTTATTATTGTTATTGAGTCATGATTTCAAAATGTTACTGATCTGAGTGATCTCTAGCTTGCCTGCCTACCTTCTTGGCTTCTTATATGTGGAATTATGCTGGAATATATCCTTCTTTGAACTCTGTTAAAATTATCTATGATAACCATGTCTATGTTCTTTAGCCATGCTTTCAGACTTTTGATCTTTCTTTTGGACATTTATAAGCTTCCTCTTATCTTGTTTAATAGTTTAGTTACAAACTTACAAAGTACCATGAGAACCAACCTTGAAAACCCTGCCGGCCTGTTGAGACCTGTTATTTTTGTATCATGTACAAGTATAAGCCTTTATCTATAGAAAGAAGGCAGGATTAAGAATTGATCTATGTTCTAGGTTTACCAGTGTATAGGTGGCAAAATGGTGAGTTGGATAACGGATGGGTTGACCTGCTAATATAGTAATATGTGTTGTAAATAATTAATATGATTCTATAAAACCTGTTATGAAAGAATAAAACAATTTAGAAGGCTGGTAGAAGTTGATTATCTGGCATTTTTTAACCCTTTCAGCCCATTTCTTTCATTTGTTGAGTTTATAAAGATGATCGGTTACATTACTATAATACCCAGATGGATCTGTTCTATAACATAAACGAACTGAAAAATACCATTCCTACTATTTTGTTTTTTAAAGTATTATTTATTCACTTATACATAGACAGAATCAATTTCTGGAAATGAAAGCCTCAAAGCCCACAGTTGAAGTTGACTTATGTATGCAAGACACAGACCGCTCTCATGTTGTTGTTTAAAGCTGTGCAGGTTTGGTTCAGTTGTTCTATCAGGTGTTACATTGATGCTGTGTGCTTGCATTAACTGGTTAAAGTTGACATCTTTTGTGCATACAAGTTACGACATGCGGTCCCTTGTGAATTCAACTGATAAAGTAAGTTAATAGGATATATGTTGGGACTTATCACAAATCAATCTTGTTTTGACAAAGATCTTACTGTATAATAGAATGTTTTCTTACTGTACATGCGCATATATTATGTTGCTAGGGAGACACCGAGTCCACATCTTCAAATATTGAGTTGTTTTATGACGTAGACTTCAATAGCTTGGTTTATTTCATGGTTGCTCCTACTTTGTGTTATCAGGTATAAACTACTCATCCTTCACCACGTTATAATTGATAATTAGTTAATTACTTATTGTCCTTATAGATGGATATATACATAGAACTTTAGAAATTGTGTGATTGTGTACATTTTAAAACATTGGAACTTCGTAGGAAATTTACAATTTATCCCTTTGGCATGCAAGACAATGGAATTGGTCTCTCTAAAATAGATGGCCTGGATCATTCCTGACTGTTAGAAAAGTTATGGATTTGGTATGTGAGTATGTCTGCGGTCTAAGTCAACAGTTGCCAGCTTTAATACCTTCTGTGCGTAGTCATTTCGTCATATTCTTCTCTCCCTTCATCATCTTTAACCTATACTTTCTTCTTTAACTTCTATTTTGATTTAGAACTGAAGAACTATTGTTTGAATTAAACATTTAAATATGAATAAAAAACCAACACTTAATAAACTTTATCATCATTGATCATCCTAACCCTAATATTTTATTTTGGGTTTCATCCAAAAATCATAAATTTGAGCTCGCAGAAAAGCAACATGAAGTCAACATTACTTCAAAGATTTAACAAGTGGCTTTCTGATAACTAACTTTTGTCCCTATTATATAAGAAGACAAATCTCTACTAACCTACTATATTAGTATGACAGTTAAAACACTTAAGTTACTGCTTCATCCACAATAGAGGGCCTCCTATATGTATTTCAGACATCTAGTAATAGGGCTATTGTCTGAATAATCCTGTAGACTTTTGTTGAATCCACACATAAGTCCATAAACATTTCTCCCTCTCCCCTAAAGCAAGGTTACTGCTTTATTTTTGCGGGATTAAATCCTTTTAACTTTCAAACTAAACGATAAAGTCTCTGTACCTAAATTTTAACGAGAAGGTTCTTCAACTTTATAAGAACACATTCACATTAAGTTTGAAGGATTTAACCATTCAAATTGAAGTCCAGAGCCTTGTCTGCGAATTCAGTGGAAATCCATAGGGTGTTTATGACAATTACCCTTAGAAATATGCATGAAACTGCTTTTGTTGTTAAGGATACTGCTTATCTAGGAGTAGAACTAGAAGCTTTTCTTCTTCTCTCCTAAAGCCAGGCTACTGCTTTCTTTTTGGTGTTTTCAACATCTTCACATCAATTTTTTTTTTTTTTTTTTACCATTAGTCTCTCACTTAACCTGTGTGGTAATCTTTTCATATTGGCATATGATGAATAAAACTCACTTTATTGTTTGAATTTAACTGTCCAGACATCTGAAAGCTTAATTCAGTTCTTTAAATGCTTAGTTTCCCTGCATCATGGATTCTTTTAGTATTATAATTATTATTGCTGTTGTTAGAATTATTATTGTTATCATATTAAGGCATTTTACTTGTAGATAAGCTATCCTCGCACTGCATTTATTCGAAAGGGTTGGGTGTTACGACAACTGATCAAGCTAGTAATATTTACTGGGTTCATGGGATTCATCATTGAACAAGTAAGTCTGTTCTTTTTAAGGATGTTAACATTTTTTAATATGCCCTTTCTTTGCTTCCCTATGATAGTGTTTGGCAGGCAGGAATGACCAGTCCATGAGGAATACCTTTTTATTTTGCTTCCCTGTGGTGTCATTTTCCATTTCCATTTTGACAAATGTGAAATGAATCATCTTTTTTCCTCTTCCAAAATATAACAATAGTGATTTATCTCAGAGTTTGCTTTTTATTAGAATATTTTTACGTCTTTTAGCGTCACCAAAATAGCAAATTCTTTTAGTTATCTTATGAAAGGGTTTTAATCCTTTTATGTTAAAATCTTTATTTTGCAGATGCAAATTTCTATGTACTAAGTAGAAGTGAAATGTATATTGGGATATATGTATCATTGATATAAAGCTAATATGTTTTCGCTATACCTCCATTTTCTTGTTTGCATTATCATAAAACATGACATGCTATAGATCTAATGTGCTTCTAGTTAGCACTTGATTTAATCAAATATACACAATTAGGAAATAAAATATGAAGATATAAAGGCAAAAGATATATAAATCATTATATACACACACACATATATACATAGACAGAGAGATTTATATGAATCTTTATATATATTTTGCTTCTACTTAGCACATTGCTTCCATTTTATTTTTATTACTTTTATAATCTTTTGACATTCCTTATGGAATGGTCCATTCCATGCCTACATTGTTAATTTCTGCATATCAAACACTACCTAAGCATTTCAACCTAATATGGCATATCTTATCTGCAGTATATCAACCCAATTGTCAAAAACTCTCGACATCCACTGAAAGGAGACATTTTATATGCAATTGAGCGGGTTTTAAAGCTTTCAGTTCCAAACTTGTATGTTTGGCTCTGTATGTTTTACTGCTTTTTTCATCTTTGGTAAGTATTTGCTGCTTTTATCACTCTAGCGATTGCTTTTCCGCAGTATTATCTAGTCACATATATGTGCATTACTGTAATTTAGGTTAAATATACTTGCTGAGCTTCTTCGTTTTGGTGATCGTGAGTTTTATAAGGATTGGTGGAATGCACAGACTATTGAAGAGGTGTGATCTATTTACTAATGCTATAAGTTTTCTATATTATATTAGTGTTTTCTTTTCATTGCTACCAATGCTGATTTTGCTTTCTTATTTCATATTTTCGCCATGGAATGCTGCTCTAGTACTGGAGACTATGGAATATGGTAAACCCTGCTGATTTTTTTTTGTCTATCCTGCTCCACACACACATACACAAACAAACATAATTGGTTTGGTAGCAACTACCAACAACTCTAATATGTAAATTTCTTTTCCTGTAGCCTGTTCATAAATGGATCGTAAGGCATCTCTATTTTCCTTGCTTGCGTAATGGGATACCTAGGGTAATGATTTATTGTTTTAATTTTATGTAATATCATGCTTAGAAAAATATAATATCCTTTCACTTTATGACCTCTTTTATTATCGTTTATGTTTATTAATTATTGATTTTGTGGCCCTTGGATTCAGGGTTCTGCCATCTTGATTGCATTTTTCATGTCTGCCGTGTTCCATGAGGTACATTTTTTTCTCTTTGATCTTTTACTTTAGTCACATAGCATATACCCTGAACCGATTTACTTACACTGGATATTTGATGATGTTTTATATTTTCTAAGCTCTGTATTGCTGTTCCCTGCCACATTTTCAAATTTTGGGCCTTTATTGGGATCATGTTTCAGGTAATGTTCTTCCTTATTTTTCCGCTTCATGTGTCAGTTATATCAGCATATACATTACCTGGCAAAATGGGCAGGATGGGTTATTTTGGGTAGGGGTGTAAACGAGCCGAACTCGGCTCGAAAGTAAAACCCAAGGGCTCGAGCTCGGCTCGAAATAATTATAGAACAATTTAAAAGGAGCTAAAAGCTCGGCTCGAGCTCGCTTTGATAGCTTAAACGAGCCAAAGCTCAGCTCGACTTGCCAATGTTAAATAGTAGGTATACTATATATAAAATAATAATAATATAAAATTGGTATGGGCTCGTTTAGGCTCGCGAGCCTAAACGGTCTTTGTATGAAAAGCTCCAGCTCGTTAAGGCTCGGCTCGTTCGAGCTTTTTACCGATCCGATCCCGAGTAGCTCTCGAGCCGTTGTGCATCATTTACACCCCTAATTTTGGGTAACTGGGCTGAAACTAGTTTGGATCATAATAGGTCACTAGGTCGGTTTTAAGTTCAGGTCAAAACGGATTGAGTTGACCTAGAAGCACTTCTCTATTTTTATTTATGGGATAACATACTTGGGTGGCTTCTAAAGTAGTTTTTAAGTACATTACCTGTGATGGTCTTAATGAAATAAGTTTGAAGGCTTTGGTTTCCTGATACAATATTGTCTTCACATAATTTAAAAATAGTAATCGTGTCAACCATGATCCGAATTCTAAAGAACTTTAATATAATATTATAAATTTACCAATATAGTAGATCATGCGCGTAAAAGTTATATTTGACTAGTTCAACTTCAACCCATTTCCTTGTTAAATATTCTTTTTGCTTAGTCAATCTGGTGTTTTTGGAGTCGCGGCTCTCGCTGGAAGTAGTCTCTGCATCCCACCCTCCCCGGACCCTACCAATATAGGTGGGGTTTTATTGGGTATGGTGGTGGTGTGGTGGTTGTTGCTTCATCACCTTGTTTAGTATTTTTATAGTATATTTGATTTAACTCATTTGGCCTGCTAGAAACTACAGAACCGAGTTTAACCTGTCCACAAGTAAATTGAATGAAACCGTCACGTCTTTAACCATATACCCAACCTAATGACAGTTGATGTGGATCAGGTACCGTTGGTCTTACTGACGAATTACTTGCAGAACAAGTTCCAAAACTCAATGGTATCTTCTTCACTCATTATTCATAGAACCCATCTTTAATTATTCTATTTTCCTTAATAGAAGAAATTTTGAATTCAGGTGGGAAATATTATCTTCTGGTGCATCTTTAGCATTTTTGGTCAACCCATGTGTGTATTACTATACTATCATGACGTCATGAATCAGAAGGTGAATAATGGCAAGTGAATTTTAAAGAAGATACATTCTCTTTAGTTGTTCTTAAAAAGCAATTTTGTAGCAAGTTTGATGTGAAATCAATCGTAATCATGTTTTTTTTTTTTTTGAAAGGTAACTTTTAAATCAAACGCGCAAAAAAAAACTCTATCTCCAAGAAGGAGAAAGAGCCGCCCCAACCAACAATTGCTCTATATCAAATTTTCGCCAATTGTCCCAATGTATACATCCACTTTTGAATCTATTTCTATACCAAAGGAAACTCAATATCTTTAGTTCCGAAACCCATTTTGTCAATGTTAGCCTTTTATCCGCAAAAATTCGAATGTTTCTGGCCTTCCAAATCAACCACATAGCAATGTATATGACACCTTGAACCATCACCTTCTTGACGCCTTGTAGCCCCGCACCATTATGTATCAAAACATCTCTAACTGAGAAAACAAAGATGTTCGGTATCCTGCACCACATTGAAACTGCATGTAATGAGTGTTTTCACATCTTATGATAGTCGATGTCAATTAAGTGTTAACCATCAACTATCATCTGGTGGTGTTGGTGAGTCTCAATTCTCAAACTTTGTTAATTGTAATATAGTTTTCAAATAAATCAAAATTTCACCCTAGTAGAATGTCTATTGGAACCAATATTCTCGTAATCTGTCCGGTCATCAAGCCAGCCGTCCTAGCATTCTGCTCTCCCTCCCTCAAAATGACTTACACATTCTCAAGGCCGGCTCAACAGTGTTGCTAATTATTATCAAGAAAAATAGTTTATATATTTAATTAACCAAGATACATAAATTTTATCTCACCATATTTATACACATGTGGGATGTAACTTTTTAATTTTTTTAACTTGGTCAATAATGGTGTTTTTAGTTTATTATTGACGGTCTCGAGCTTGATAAAGGTTGAAGGTTTATATCATAGAGTTTGTCTTTTTGAAAAGGCCCAACGTTTAGTTCGCTTTGGGCCTCCGCAAATGTTGAGCCGACTTTGCTCATTCTCTTGTCACTCACCCCGCTTGGTTTTACTCGTTCATCCCCTAAAACTCCATTGCCCCTTCTTTCCTCAACCCTATCACCTCTTTTCTCTACGTCACATCTCTCTTCTAACAATCCCTTAAAATGGGCAATTGTGGATGTCGCTAGAGTGGGAGAATCATGTTTCCCATCCGCACTTTTTTCGCCCACATATATAAGAAGTGTTCACTTGATCCATGACCAATTGACCATTCCTAAAACATGGAAATGTTTTTCTTTCACCTTGTTCACCACGGCTCAACTTTTTAGGTTGTACATTGAGCTTGTTCGGTAGCACCCCCTGTCGCATCGGCATGCAATTTGAGTTAGGGCTGTGCTCTTTAGCAAGTCGCATTGGCACATAGGCCACCTGACACTACATTGTATGTACTCCCACCACCCTTATAACGTCTCTAATTCAACTCTTTTACACATGTTACTTTACTTGCCCATTCAAACACACCTATTTTCTCCCTAATGTCGCGTCTCCTTTCAAACACACTTATTTTCTTCCTAATGTCACGACTCCTCTCTCCTTAACTAAGTTCACTCTCACACGCTCGGTTGACACCACCCTTTATCACTACACTGTATGTACTCCCGCCTCTCTCCTTAACTTAAATTTACGTGACGACTAAATGATGTAAACATGACTTAGGGGCTGTTTGGTTGAATAAGTGTTGAATCATTAAGATGATCTGAATGGTTAAGAGGCTTTGAATGGTTAAGAGCTCAGCATCTCTTATTAGCTTATTGGTTCGGCACTTAACCAATCTATTCAGATGCTGAAACAAACAGTCTAAATGCTGAATGATTCAGAACTGAATGATTAAGAGGCTGATTAAGAGGCTACCAAACAACCCCTTATTTGTATACTCGATTCAGTATATTTATATTGACTTTGACCATAAAGATATTATATTGCATTATTGTTTTATTGACTGGAAATAGAATTGACAAAATGGCCACTGACCATACGAACCGGATTCCTACGAATTTAAGTTCTACCCGTAACTAGGGGTGAGCATTTCGTGGTTCGGACCCACAGGAACCTTGGACCCGACCCACGAGAACCTTGGACCCGAACTTTTTTAAATATATGGGTCGGTTTCCGGTTCTAGATTTATATGAATTATCGGTTCCGAGTCGGGTCGGTTCCAAACCCATGGTTCTAATATAAGAACCACAAGAACCGTTTGTATTTATACTAAATAATAAATAAAAAAATTTAGCCTTTTCACTATTAGTTTTTACGTGTTATTGTAATCGATTTCATATAATGTTAATACAATATTAAAAATATTATTTATAAGAATAACAATGTATTTTTTTTTGAAATATTTGTCGGCTTGATGTATATACATAGATGTGATATATTATATAATTTATATTATATCCAAATTTGAAGTAAATATTTATGTATGTCGCTCTGATGTGTGTGTGTGTGTGTGTGTGTATGTGTATGTGTTTTTGTATTTATGATGTATACATAACAAATTCACATAATGTTTCGAGTGATGAGAATGAGAAAACTGTTATGAAAACATAAGTCAAGAAACGAAAAGTGATTTACAAAAGAAACTCATGGGCTATTGTTTGAACCATATGGAGAAAGTTTTTTGCCAGCATGGTAAAATAATAGGCTTATGTAATCCTCTAAAAGTGGCTATTACATTAAAAGGTTCTAAAGGGTCAGACCCTTTACCCGACCCATCAGAACCTTTAGGACCCGGAACCACATAACCTTATAAGGTTCGGTTCGTGGTTTCTAATTTCCACAATAAAAGGGTATGCGGTTCTGGTGGGTCCGGGTCGGGTCGGGTCGGTTCCGGACCCTTTGCACAGCCCTACCCGTAACATATGGGAACCAAATCAAACGCAAAGAAAATAAAAATAATAATAGAAAAATTACACAGTTTTGTCCTTTATGTTCGCTTCAAATTGCACTTAGTTTCCTTTATCATTAAAAATTACACCTTTTGTCCTTTATTTGAAACTTTTGCACACTACAAAAGTTTCAAATATATTTAAAAACATATTTTCCGATAGAAAAATACAAATAATGAAATTTGCGATGTAAATAAGCTTATGTAAAATTTCTATATTTTTGGAGCTGTAAATATATTTTAAATAATTATTAGAACCATTATATGAATAATACATAATTAAAATACCCAAGATAATGGATGGGGTTAGAGAAGATAATCAAAATATTGGGTGAGGTTAGTGTAAAGAACTTGTGGTGTGCAAAAGTTTCAAATAAAGAACACATGGTGTAATTTTTAAAGATAAAGGATATAAGGTGCAATTTGAGGCAAACATAAAGGACAAAACGTGTAATTCTCCTTAATAATAATAATGTAAAAGAAAATCAACATAAACAACTATACCCGGTAAATATCTATAAATAGCATAGGTATTTGTAGGGTGGGGTAGCTCCATAAATAGCATAGGTGTTTGTAGGGTGGGGGTAGAGTGGATGTAGAATGAAGATAGAGTGATTGCTTTTAGAGAGACCCCTAACCACAGTAAAAATAAAAAGCTACCACATAACAAAATACTGTAATTGAAAAGACAACCAAAATAATGTAAACTAGTTTAGTGCTTAATCTTAATTTAAAAATAATCTTACAATTTTAAAGTGTGTTAAATAATTTGATCATGTTGACAAAAAAAATGACTATATATTATGTAACTGTCTTTATGTATCACGTTTAAGTAAACATGATCAAATTATTTAACCATAAAGACAGTTACATAATATATAGTCATCAATACAAAAAATTATTGCCACGACTTCTTATTCCAAACTCACGATTCTTCACTTATATCTTTGGGTTTTGGTTTTGTATTGATGGATCCTATAACCATTTAAATTTGGAATAAGAAGTCGCGGCAATAATTTTTAAAATATAACCCGGTTACTAAAATTGATGATAAAATCATTTTACTTAATTCTTTTTAACCCAAGAAAAAAAGACATAAACCTACATGCAAATAAATGATAAAAATAAATAAATCAATTGTGAGATAAATCAAAAGAAAAAAATTACAATGTCATGATTTCAATCTGCATGCTTACACTTATTACAACTATTTCTAAAATCTTAATAAATATTTTTTTTCCTTTACACAAAATGTGAAGCTAAAAAAGTCCATAATTAATTGTGTTAGCTTAGCTAGCAACAACTGGGGTCCTGGGACTAGGGAGTCCCATGTATGAAATCCTAGGAGAGAGCCTAACACCCGGGCTGGGCCGGGGTGACGGGATCGGCCCAAAGTTCTCGGGAGAGATACGGGGAGATAAGTTAACTTGCTCAAGGGCTCGGAACTGTAGCTCGGTTGGGTAATCCCGAACAATGCCGATACGTGGCCCCGTTCCCGAGGACCACTTGCTAGAAACGCGGTTAGCTTCTTGAAAACGGGCTGAAACCGGACTTTGAACAAAGGTGGGGGTGGTTGTATGTTCTGCATTAGCAGGTGTAGAAAAGATATCTTGCGGTCTTGTACGTGGAATGACTAATGGTGTGGGCTTGGATTCGGGCTGCGTGACCTTGAATGAAAAGCCCATGTCATCTAATGGCATGGGCTTGGTTTCGGGCTGCATGACCGTGAAAGAAAAGCCCACATCATCATCATCAACTGAGCATTTCTGAACAAATGAAATTATTTGCTAGTGATTAGAAAACGAACACGACATGAATATTATGCATACAATGTACAACACGTCGATGCATTGGTGTACAAGTTGGCTATGCATGGATGATAAAATATCAACATGTACCTTAACATTTGTGAGATCAACATGATTTTCTTCCAAGAAGCTAATGAAGTCCCTAAAGTTTTCTTCTGTTGGAAGGTAGTGACCACTATAGGGCCAAATAGCCTGGAAAACAAATGACAAATGGTTAAAAATATACACGTTAGATGTCGAATTGTCGTAGCAGCGTATTTATGCATTAAAGACTTGTACCTCGAGAATGCCGCCATGGGCCACCAATCTACCAGCGGCAGTGGTGGCACCGCCAGCTAGAAAACTTGAATGTTGAAATAAGCCTTTTTGTTTTCGGCCAACGTACAAGTTTTTTGAAGTGCTAAGAACAAAGATCCATTTAGTACCTTCAACGGTTTCCAAAAGCAAACGACTTTGTCTGTAGATGAGCTTCCCGTTTTCTACTATTACTTCATATGATTCGCGTTCTTTCTGTTGAACCAAAGGTTTCCATTTAAAAACATCTAGTAAAAACAATGTATAGTTATGGCAACAAGTTAGCTAAAGAGAAACTTACCGGTCCTAAATATTTTATGCATTGACGTTGTAAACGGAACCTTGGGCATTTTTCGGGGTTCATTTCTTTACCATCTCCAACATCCAACCTTCATATATGCAATAATGCAACACTATTAAGAATTTTACAAACTTAAATTATATGTATTCTTTTAAACTTAACAATATCTTTCATGGGCGGAACTAGAGGGGGGTCATTTTATACCAAAAGGGCATCATGAAGCTCTTACAAACTTAAATAGTATGATTCCTTTGTGTGTATACTTTTAAGTTTAATAATGTCTTTTATGTGCGGAACTAGAGGGGGTCTATGGACTCTATGACCATTCATTTTATACCGGTCATTTTCCTTATAGTTTGACCATATAAATTTCCGTTCATATATTAGTTGGAACAAATGTAAAGACAAATCTACCATGACCCAAATTGGAAAATTATGGCCCTGCTTTTATATCCTTCCAATTTTTAAAACACTAGTCACTAGAAATATCATATTCATCAATTATTAACACATTAACACACTATTTCACTAAATAAATGAATAAGGAAACATTATGAAGTACCTCTTTGTTTATTCAATGAAAAGGTCTCTTATAAATACTGGTTCTTATATATTTTAATATGGAATGGATTAACATGATACCTTTGGAGTGCACAAATGTTTTAAATTTTTAGAAAATTTAACTCTGATATTATGCAATTTAGAATGATATATATGAAACCTTAAACTTTTAGAAATTAGAACTATACATACACAATTTCCCTAAAAGTAGTTGTACCATGACTAAAAACATGCTTTAAAATGTATACACTTGGTGAAAAAGAAACTTACCAATAGAAGAAAGGTTGACAGCTTTCGCTTTCGAACCAGAGATCATAGTAAATGTGCAGATTATGGCCATAGCGATGTCGTGGATCAATCTGCAAGCAGACAATTAGTTTGAGACAATTTTCTATTTAAAAACGGAAAAAAAAATTTCTATAAGGTTCAAGAAATCTTGAAAAATGTATGAAAGCTTAATGCTTTTTTTTTTCACATTAAATCATATGGTTGTGAGGAAAGTACTCACAGCTTCAAGCCAATGTTGCAAAGCCAATTTTTGGGCCTTTTCATTCTTGGATAGGCCCTTACCCACTTTGGCAGCCCGAGTTAAGGCCCGGGCCCACCGTGAAACCGCGGTTTCGGGCTTTTCAACATTAAAAAATGAAACCGAACTCCGATCCAAAGCTGCAAAATCCGAATCCTTCCACCTACAACACATCACCCAAATTCAGAAAAATCCACCTTTGACTTTGACTTTTACGGTCAATAATTCAAACTTTTACCCAAAAGGATGTAACTAACCATAATTCCTCGACAACAACAGCACAGTCTGCTAAATTTCTTCGTGTTCGATAACTTTTGTATATCTTCTGGACTGTAGTCGCAGCAGCATTGAGTTCACTAACAGGTCGAGGCGAAACAAAGACAGTTGACTCCGGAGAAGTCAAACCACCCGTTTTAAGTTTCAAATTTTCGGGTTCGGCTTTCTTGAAGTCCTGAACCAGATTCTTGAAAGAAAGGGAGGTTTCAAGCATTATCCTTAACGGTTCGCGGTTCTTCAACACGATTGAATTTTTCCTACTCAGACTAGCACATGACTCTTCAGGTTGTTGACATGTTGTTTCTGGTTTCGATTTGTTTAAGTTATCGGTTTGTGATCCCATATTAAGTTCATATGGCAAGATCAAGAAACTGTGGTTCAAGATTTCTTCCCAGGCTGATGATAACAGTGATAAAGACAAACCCATAAGAGTTCAAGATTTCTGCAGAAAACTTATATACAAAAAAAAAAAAAAAAAAAAAAAAAAAAAAAAAAAAAAACTTAGAGTAAATTCAAGCAATTAATATATTTAAGACCATAGTCAGACTAACGAGAAGCATCAATACACTGCTAACCAATAAGATTAGATAAAATATAGCTTATGCTAAACGGTTTAAGTTAAAGATAGTAAATAAGTGAAAACTGGATTTAAACGTGAGACCTCTGCTAGAAATCTTTAATACTCTCTCCGTCCCATTTTAAATGTCCATTTTTCTAGTTTTTGTTGTCTCAAATTAAATGTCCATTTCTAATCAATTTACAGTTTTGTCCATAAAAGACAAAAGACAATAAAAAATTTGAATAATAACTTGAGGATATTATTATCATTTTACATAAAAGACAATCTTAACATGTGTTTGTGGGCCCAATAACATCTAAGATATAACTCAAAGCTAGATTTAAACCTAAAACCTCTACTAGAAATACTCGAGCGTTTACCTCCCCCACCCTACCCTACCCAACTCCATTATCATAACTCTTCATAAATTCTTTACCCACCCCTTATTATGATAACTTTTCATACACACATAAGAATTTGACCAAGTACAAACCCCATACAATGTTCTTCATAATGAATGAATAATAATTAAAACCCAACAAATATCTTCATTATGAGTTTAAAACTTCAAATATCCTAAAAACTAAGAAATATCTAACAAAAGATTCATAAAAACTAAACTTAACACAATACAATACATGATCAATCATTATAAAACAAATACATGGAATATCTTGAAAAAGAATTACTCACCTTCTATCAAGTAAAGAGCTTTATCCAAATGCTTCTTTAAAGTTTGTTGATTTCTTTCTGGGCTAAAATGCAAGATTTAAAAATCTTGAAAAAGGTTGATGATTATGAACAAACCCCTTGTTGTCACCTATATATAAAAGAACCTCTGGCCGTGCAAAAAGGGATTAAAAAAAATAAATAATAAGATTATTATTATTATTTGATTTGGTTAAAAAGAAATGCTTGACTAGAATGAAGAAAAATGAAAGTTTTCTTAACAAAGGTTTTGAATGATGTGAATAAATAAAGAAACCCAAGAGTACGTGTTTGATTTTCAAAGGCTTCAATACGCTTATCACGGACAGGTTTATACTTTCTCACACAAACTATATATATATATATATATATATATACACATATATATGTATGTATATATTATATGTCTTGCAAGAGATCATGAAGAGTTAGATGACCAGAAACATGAGAGTTGTAGAGAGAGAGAGAGAGGGAATGAAGACTTTTTAGAGAGAGAAAATTGGTCAAAGAAAAGAGAGAGAGAGAGAGAGAGAGAGTAGGTGATGGGAATTTACTTTACGATAAGTCATTCATGTCAAAATCATAATATTTGAAATCACAGTTTTCAATTTACGATAGAATGGTGACATGTTGCAAACAACAATAAATATTGTACAATTTAGTGACTCCCAAGTTAGGGTGGCAAACTCACAATGTTATCCAAGTACTCGGTTGGAATTAATAGCTAGGGTCAGGGTAAATAAAGGCGACGCAAACGCTACCTAGACATTAATGACGTGTTATACTGGTCATATAAAAAACAGAATTGATCATACGAGTTGTACAAGAGAATGGAAATGGTTATATGGTTCATATAACAATGTTAGAGTGGTATATCGTATGGGCCATTGATAAATGAGTGATTGACGTGATCATTGAAAAAATCATACGACCTTAAGACCATTTTCGCCTTACCATACGACGTGTATGTTGATGACTTCACTTGGTGCCTCAATAGCAATATTGGTGTATCTACAACATCATCAATTTATGAACCTAAATTGTATGTTTACTTATATCATATAAATTGAATGTGAAAAATATGTAATTCAACATTACTCATTTAACGTGTTTAGGTAAAATAGCTTAAAGCATTGGCAAGTTAAAACTTAAAACAAATTGACAGGTTATAAACAAGTTGTAAATGAGTTGACGGGTTACAATATAATCTGTATTAACATATAAATGGGTCGTTAATAGGTTTTCGGGTTGACTATAAAATTGTCTCAAATGTGGGTTTTGCTAATCACATGTGTAAATACCTGATGAGATTGTCTCAGTTATTATTAAAATTGTCTGTTAAATATATTTACCAGCGAAAGTTGACGCGTTTTTATGCGTGTCTATGAGGTAATTCACAAACATGAACTTAAGGTATAGCTAGTGAAGAGCACTCATGATTTTTATTAAAAATGTTTTGTTTTTATAATTATGTGTATTTAGTTACCCATATTTATAAGTTATAACAATAACATACACAATTATGTTATTTAAGCATATCTAATTAACGTTTATATAGATTATATCGAGCAAATTAAACAACATAATTAAACTTAATAGTCTTGTGTAGTCAAAAAAAATTTAACGGCAAAAACACTATATATGTAAAATTGACTTCATGTGAAGCTTAATCAAAGAATAAAACATATCACAATATTCTTATAAAAATAAGAATGTTGGGTATATTATTCACCGTGTATAAAATATATTCGACCCTTGTGCCGAAAGTACTCAAATCAAGGATTGCTTCCAAGTCAATGATCTGGTTTTCACTAAGAAATCATATGATTTGGTTTCAGTGTTTAAAAATTATAACACTTTCACACACACAAATGAGTGTGTTTCAACTTTCAATTGTGTGAGCGCATGTTTAACTGAGAGCCGAAATTCTGTTATGAAACTCTAAAACCACATAAAGCTCTTGATTATATATGCTTCTTTAACTAATAAGTTATTGTGTATTTCATGTAAAGTTACCTAGAAAGGAGAGAGATATTAGGGGATTCTTTTAATTCTTATTCAAAGATATCCATGGAACTTAAACATTTAAATTTAGGAGACAGAAAATATTAGGAATTAAACTTACAATTCTTAAACATAAAAAACCCAAATTCTTTTAACTAAATAAAGAACATACACATCCAAACTTGAAACCTAATGTTGGGCAATTTCAATCAGGCTCATTTCAAGCTTTTGTCCCCTAAGTTCCATAACTTAATCACATGAAACAAACCAAATAAAAAACTTACTTACAAAAGTCAAAGGTGAACTAGATCAAAACATCATAAGTGACAAGCCAATGTGTGGGTGACAAGCCAAACTTGTGGTAAACAAATCCATAAGCTGATCCAAACTGTAAGCATGAGACAACAAACTAAACCATCCTGAAGTTTCTCCCACACAAAGTGCAGTCCAGTTCAATGTGCTTGATACATTCATGAAACCCTGAAACTTTCGCAATATGAATAGCAACTTGACTATCACACTCGAAAGGAACACTAGTGTTAAAATTATACACAAATATATATCATATTATCTTATTTTGCTTACAAAAGTTTTATAATTTTGGTTTGAGATATTGGTTATACATCTGGGCTAGAAGCTGATTGGATTGGAGATGGATCAACATATTGGATTGGTCTTGGACTGCTTAGTAGATGGGCTTCTGTTCGTGTGGTTCGTGGGCTTCGATATGCATCAGATTCAGCTGGCCTGTTTATTCGGCCCATATGTGTTTTATTAAAACACAAGTGTATTGCCACGTTGGCAATCCACTTTCCTAATTCCGTTCCTGATCAATGGCTGTGATGGGATCTTATTGTGTTTCTTCTTAGTCATCCAACGGTGACTATTGGCTCGGGTGTGCTTTTACCCGAGCCTATATCACATCTATATAAACGTTCATCTCGATCAGTGTTTAGTTTAGTTCTTTTGATATTTTTTTCTTTGTTATTCTTGAGTCGTCTCTCACAACTGAACGATTAGGGTTTGTGGTCTGCTCTTATTCATCTCGATAAGAGCTAAGGTCTTTGGTGTCTAATCTAGTTCTGTATTACAGTGTTTGTATTCATAGTTGTTGAGAGACTAGATCTTGATTCATAGAGTCTGTAATAGATTAGTTGATTGGAATAAAGTTTCTTTGATTCTGTCGTCTATTTTGTCTCTGAATCCATACATGTTGACATGGTATCAGAGCTCAGCTCTGGTTGTCTTTGTTAGTCGCTTCCGTTTATTAGGGTTTTTTGGAGATCAGATCTCTCTCCATAGATCTGTGTCTCATTGGATTCTTGATTGCAGATCGATCTTATTTTATAGATCGTATCTGTAGTCTGTGTCTTCTTGGTAGATATAGTTCTGGGTTGTGGATCTTGGATCTGGTGATCTAGCCTTGGAACTTGAGTTTGCTGGATCTGATCTGCTCTGGGGAGGAAAGATCTTCTCAGTCGCTGAAGATAACCCTTGATCTGAAGTTAACCATGAGATCTAGGGTTTGATAAAGGGATCTTGAAGCTGAACTTGATTTGTGGGCTTGCTTACTTGCTCTCTGACTCAAAACCCTAAGTGAAGGTTTTGAGTTACGAGTTTCTGGTGAGATCGTTCCATTCTCTTCTGATCAGTTTATTTTTTTTTCAGTTGAGTCTAGGAGCAAGGCCCGGGTTAGGAGGACCGGTATTGGCTCATTATCTGGTTGTGTCTAGGTTTAGACTGAGTTGTTTGGTTGATCTTTGTGATTATTATTGGTCTGTCAAGTATCTGTGATCTGTGAGTGCTTGTGTGTGCTAAATCTAGGATTAAGACTCCCCTGTTAAGACATGGTCAGGCACCTTGAGTGATGAACCTGATATCTTGACATTGACAGGGCTTCGTCTTTGTGTGCTTGAGACTGTTTAGAAGGTTTTTAGAACTTTTCTTGTATTTTGTATTTCTTCATTGTTATTTGCTTTGTGTGTTATGGCTGATTCTAGTAGTGATTCTGGTGATGGTCGTCTTGGTAATGTGACATTGGTTAGCAAATTAGATGCTAGTAATCCCTTGTATCTCCATGCTAGTGATTCTGCTAATTTGAATATTGTGAATATTAAACTTAAGGGCACTGAGAATTATAATGTGTGGTCAAATGCAATGATTCTTGCTTTACAAGTTAAAAATAAACTAGGATTCATTGATGGTAGTTGTGTTAAACCTGAAGATGATGATGTGTTAATAAGACAATGGGATAGATGTAATTCAGTTGTTTTAACTTGGATTCTGAATTCAATATCAGAAGAGTTATACCTAGGTCAAGTATACTCCAAGTTAGCTTCTGAAGTATGGAAGGATTTAAAGGATACTTATAATAAAATAGATGGATCAGTTATATTTGATCTTCATCTAAAAATCAACTCTTTTAAACAAAATAGTTTAACTGTTGCTGATTATTATCATAAGTTGAATGTTATGTGGAAACAACTTGATCAGATTCTACAATTGCCTTCTTGTACTTGTGATGCTTCAAAAGAATTTAATAACTATAGTCATATGATTAAACTTATGCAGTTTTTAATGAGGTTAGATGACTGTTATCAAGGTGTTAGAACTAATTTACTGACAAAGGATAGTCTTCCTTCAGTTAAGGAAGCCTTTGCAGTAGTATCTAGGGAAGAGTCTCACAGAAATTCTTCAAACAGTTCTAAAACTAGTCAGACTGTTAACTTTGTTTCCAAAGTAAATCAGTCTGTTGACTTTAATAAAAGAAATGTTAAAGCTAATCTTGCATTAAAATGTACTCACTGTAATAAGAATGGTCATACTATAGATAAATGTTTTGAAATAATTGGTTACCCTACTTGGATGAGGTCCAAAGGGAATCCAGGTAAGAAGGCAGTTGTAGCTAATAATTCCACTAATAATTCTAATATGTCTATTCCATCTTTGTCTAGTGAACAACTTGCTAAGGTGATGATTTTTTTGAATGAGAAACCTAGTGATGTTGCTCAAAATTGTAATGTTACAGGTAGTCTATTCTGTGCTTCTTCTGTGAGTTCTAATATTTACTGTTTTATTAGTAGTAATGGGGTGTTGAAAGGGATAGGGTGGATATGTGATTCAGGAGCCAATGAACATATGGTAAATAATGAAAAGTTTTTAAGTTATTTGGTTGATGTTTCTCAACTTAATATTAGAGTTAAACATCCTAATGGCACTTTTGCATTGGTAACTAAAATTGGAACTTTACATCTAGCTGATGGTGTTGTTCTGCAAGATGTACTTGTGGTTCCTGAATATTCTGTTAACTTGTTGTCTGTCCATAAGTTAGCCAGGAAAACATTAGTGACTGGTAAACAAATGGATGGACTTTACATGTGTGGCAATGCTTGTGTGTCTAATAAGGTGTGTTTAGATAATAGGAAATTATATGAACTGTGGCATGCTAGACTAGGACATCCTTCTGATCAAGTTATTAATGTTTTAAAAACAAAATTAAACTTAACCAAAACTGATAACAATGATCCATGTGAAGTATGTCATAGAGCTAAGCAACACAGGGAACCATTCCCTTTAAGTCAACATAAGACTATGTGTTTAGGTGATATTGTTCACTTAGATGTATGGGGCCTTATAAAGTCCCTGATAGGGATGGAAATAAATATTTCCTTACTATTGTGGATGATTACACAAGGGCAGTCTGGATGTGTATGATGAAAAATAAAACTGAGGTTTTTGAATATATTGTGACATTTTTTAATATTCTTGACACACAATTCAAAAGTAAAGTTAAAATTTTTAGGTCTGATAATGGTACATAATTTGTAAACAAACAGTTTAAAGAATTTTGTAATTCTAAAGGAATCATACACCAGACCACCTGTGCATATACACCCCAACAAAATGGGGTGGTTGAGAGAAAACATAGACACTTACTTAATGTTGCTAGGGCTTTGCTGTTTCAAAGTTCTTTACCTGTTCGTTTTTGGTCTGAATGCATATTGACTGCTGCTTATTTAATCAATAGGACACCCTCTTCTGTGCTAGCTGGAAAGACCCCTTATGAGTTGATGTATGGTTTTGAACCTTTCCTTGACCACCTTGGGATATTTGGTTGTCTGTGTTTTTGTACAGTCCTTAATGAGTCAAATAAGCTTGAAAGTAGAAGTGAAAAGTGTGTTTTTATAGGGTATTCTTATGAGAAAAAGGGTTATAAAGTCTTTAGCTTAGATAGTAAAACCATTTTCTTCTCAAGGGATATTAAATTCTTTGAAAATTTCTTTCCTTTCAAGGAAAAAACAGTTTATGAAAAATTTAACTCAAATATTTTTAAGCAAGTTACAAATATAAATTTTTTTGACTTATATGAAGACACAGATTCAGATATCTTGGGTGTAAATGATCCCAATGATGAGGGAAAGGGTAGTTCTGAACAGGGTTCAGAACATTTAGACTCAGGAACACACCAGTCTCAGCAATCAGGTTCTGTAGACAGAACCTCTAAAGGCATGGCTGACAATTTGCAATCCAAACAGATTGGCAAACAGCAGCCTAGTAGTGTTAGTCTAGAAACTGATAGGGCAGAGAGTGTGAGTACTGAGAAAGACATTAACCTAGGTTCTGAGGGTGATACTGAGAGACTATCTGAATCTGTAATGAGAAGGTCTAACAGAGAATCAGTTTTTCCAACAAGGTTTAAAGATTTCATTGTAGATGGTAAAGTAAAATATGGGTTTGAAAAGGTTGTTAACTATTCAAATCTTTCTTTGGAAAATCAGTGTTTTGCTTCTAGTCTTAATAAAAGTGTAGAACCTAGGAATTATGTTGAAGCTTCTAAAGATCCCAATTGGGTTAAAGCCATGAATGAGGAATTAGAAGCTTTGCATAGAAACAACACTTGGGATATTGTAGACTTACCTAAAGGTAGAAGTAAAATAGGTTGTAAATGGATCTTTAAAATAAAATACAAAGCTAATGGTGAAATAGAAAGGTTTAAAGCAAGATTGGTAGCTAAAGGGTTTAGTCAAAAAGAAGGGGTGGACTTTGATGAAACTTTTTCTCCTGTGGTTAAACTGATTACCATTAGATGTGTTATTTCTTTAGCTGTTGAAAATGATTGGAAATTGTTCCAACTTGATATAAATAATGCATTTTTATATGGAGATTTATTGGAAGATGTTTATATGTCTATTCCTGAGGGGTTTACTGATACTGTTAATAGTAATAAAGTATGTAAACTAAATAAATCTTTGTATGGGCTAAAACAAGCCCCAAGAATGTGGAATGCTAAGCTAGTTGCTGCATTATTTGATATTGGATTTACCCAAAGTAAATTTGATGTTTCTATGTTTACTAAGGTCTGTGATTCTGTGTTTATAGTTTTATTGGTGTATGTTGATGATATAATCATAACTGGAAACTCAGTAGTTGAGATTGAGAAAGTTAAACATGCAATTAAAACTAAATTTTTAATTAAAGACCTGGGTGAATTAAAATATTTTTTGGGCATTGAAGTCATTAGAGATGCTAATGGTTTATGTTTAACTCAGAGAAAGTATTGTTCTGAGTTGTTGGCTGAGTATGGGTTAACAGGTTGTAAACCTGTTGGTAATCCAATCGAACCCATTCATGTAGTGAATAATATGATAGTTAGTGAAAATAAACCTCTAATCAATATTACTAGTTATCAGCAATTAGTTGGTAAATTGATTTATCTTTCACATACTAGACCTGATATAGCATACACTGTACACTTTCTTAGTCAGTATATGCATAAGCCTTATAAGTGTCACTTAAAGATAGCTATGAGGTTACTCAGGTATCTTAAAGGTGCACCTGGTAAAGGTGTTTATTTTACAAAAACTGGAAATTTTAATCTAAATGCATATGCAGATTCTAACTGGGGCAAGTGTATAGAGTCTAGAAGGTCTATAACAGGATTTTGTGTATACTTAGGTAGCAATTTGATTACCTGGAAGAGTAAGAAACAGTCTACTGTGTCTAGGTCATCTGCTGAGGCAGAATTTAGAGCCATGTGTGTTGTGGCTTGTGAAGTAGTTTGGTTAAAAGATTTATTAAGTGAACTAAATGTAGTTGTCCAGTTACCTGTCAGTTTGCACTGTGATAATAGTGCTGCTTTGGCTATAGCAGCAAATCCAGTGTTTCATGACAAAACTAAACATTTTGGCATTGATTTATTTTTTTCTAAGGGATTTAGTTTCAAATGGTGTTATTAAACCTTTAAAAATTGAATCTCAAAATCAATTAGCAGGTGTTTTTACAAAAGGGCTTTTAGTTCATCAACATATCAATGCTTGTAAACAACTTCATTTGTTTGACCCATTTGGTCCAGGTAAATCAAATTGAGGAGGGGTGTTAAAATTATACACAAATATATATCATATTATCTTATTTTACTTACACAAGTTTTATAATTTTGGTTTGAGGTATTGGTTATACATCTGGGCTAGAAGCTGATTGGATTGGAGATGGATCAGCATATTGGAGTGGTCTCGGACTGCTTAGTAGATGGGCTTCTGTTCGTGTGGTTCGTGGGCTTCGATATGCATCAGATTCAGCTGGCCTGTTTATTCGGCCCATATGTGTTTTATTAAAACACAAGTGTATTGCCACGTTGGCAATCCACTTTCCTAATTCCGTTCCTGATCAATGGCTGTGATGGGATCTTATTGTGTTTCTTCTTAGTCATCCAACGGTGACTATTGGCTCGGGTGTGCTTTTACCCGAGCCTATATCACATCTATATAAACGTTCATCTCGATCAGTGTTTAGTTTAGTTCTTTTGATATTTTTTCTTTGATATTCTTGAGTCGTCTCTCACAACTGAACGATTAGGGTTTGTGGTCTGCTCTTATTCATCTCGATAAGAGCTAAGGTCTTTGGTGTCTAATCTAGTTCTGTATTACAGTGTTTATATTCATAGTTGTTGAGAGACTAGATCTTGATTCATAGAGTCTGTAATAGATTAGTTGATTGGAATAAAGTTTCTTTGATTCTGTCGTCTATTTTGTCTCTGAATCCATACTTGTTGACACTAGCTAGTAAGACCATGAATTAGAAACTCAGAAAACAAATGAGTCAATCAAGCGAGCTCCTACTATAGAACGATGCTCAGCTTTGGTAGATATGAGGGAAACGGTGGCTTGTTACTTGGATCTCCAAGAAATGGGACTCCCTCGTAAAAATGAACTTGATATTCGTTTTTACGGTTTTTTATCAGTGTAAAATACACGTTAATGTTTTTTTAGCATATCACAACTTTATTTTTTAGGTTTCATCTTAAGGTTACAATACTAAGTAACGGTACCATAATAAACCAAACAAACTGTCGAATTCTCGTCACTAACGCGCGAGGAAATTCAATGATTTTAGATAATACCCAATATATGTGTTCTTGTTTTATTATATATCATATGTGGTTGGTGCATGTGTGCACGGCGTTTTTTTTTTTTTTTTTTCTAATGTCAACTTTCACTAACCTTTATTCAAGACGTCTTCTTAACTCTACACGCTTTCATTAGGTGTTATTGTATAATTTATCTAGTAAGTGTCTATATTGATTAAAAAATTAACGTCTTAGATTTGAACAGCTACCACATACGGCTGCTGATAGTTAAGTCCCTAATTCAAACATATACCTTTTACTGTCAATTTTTAATAACCATACTTCTATGTTTGTATATCATTGTGTAATATTGTTTTTCCATGTTACAATTTTAGAAACTTTTCATCACTTTATAAATGTTTTATTAGTGTTAATAAATTTGTTACAATTTTTTTTTAGTTTTGATGTTAGAATCGCTTACCATCCATACATTTAAAAACTACAGTTTTTCTAATTTTTTTTTTAAGATAAATTACTTCATATTCATCACCAAAAATGATTCTATTTGCAAGACGCTAGATAGAAAACAAAACACGCTAGCTACAGTTTTTCTAATATAAACAAGATTGTTGCCATAGTCCGCGCGTTGCGGCGACACCTAAGTTGTTTATAGATGATGGCACATCATGTGATGCGTTAACCGTATGGAAATGTACAATAACTTGATTTTACATCGTCGAATGAAAACATTTTATATTTTATCTAACTCGTTTGTATACGAACAAAGTTTACGTTAGAAACGTAGGTAACTCGCATATTTTTACTGACGAACTAAAACGTTTTATATTTAATCCGACCCGTTTCTGAACAAAATTTACGTTAGAACCATAGACCAACCGATATCATACGTAAAAGTAAGAATGTAAACTTTTTATATTTGACCAGAGACGTTTCATAAAAATAACCCTATGTTGAAACGTGAATTTATATTGTTTACATTGAAGCATGAATTTGTACCCATTTAATGGTTCAGCATTCAGACTGTTTGTTTCAGCATTCAGGCCCTTAATATTTACTACCCATTTAATTTAAATCTTATTTTTTTTAAATTTTTAATCCTCTTCCGACCATCACTCCGTGAATTCTTAGCAAAATTCTAATTGACATTTTCTTTTCTTATGAGTTTTAGAAAGTTTTGGTTAGATTACTTACCTTCCTTTTGTGTTACTTAAGACACTAATTGTTAGTTTCCATAACCCGAAAATAAACCCATATGTAGTTCATCAAACTTTATTATCTAAGGCTTTAAACGAATTGAATTTTTAGCAAACAATTCATGAAATGTTCGGCGGGTAGTTAGTTTGTGTTTGTTCGTTTAATAAATG
This sequence comes from Ambrosia artemisiifolia, assembly GCA_032199755.1. Classification (NCBI taxonomy): domain Eukaryota; kingdom Viridiplantae; phylum Streptophyta; class Magnoliopsida; order Asterales; family Asteraceae; genus Ambrosia; species Ambrosia artemisiifolia. Next base: position 40,023,272 of record CM063524.1, read on the forward strand.
AAAGAACACGAATCAAAACTTTTGTTCGTTTAGTTAAACGAACGAACATGAACGTAAGTCGCATTTGTTCATTTATGTTCGTGAACGTTCCGTAACGTGTTCGTTTGTGTTCGATAGTTTAATAGGGTTTTTAATTTTTATAATTTTTTATTTTCTTTTAGTTTTATTTATTTTCCCAAATAAATAAATAAATAATGTGATGTAAGACTATATGAGATCAATACACCTACTTTTAGAGTCCATACTCATTATATGCTTCCACCTTCCAACGTTGACGCCCTCCACCTCTGACGCCCTCATCTATTCACCTCCGAAGTGAACTTAGTTTTTTGAGACACTGCTTTATTATGTTAAGTACTAAGTATGTTTGGATAATTAAGTTATATTTTGGGTGGATCTAGCTAATGTCTTAATGTATGTAAATTCGGTCTTATTCGAAAGTTAATATATGTTCGTTAGTGTTAGTTTCTGTTCATGAACACTTATTTGTGTTCATTTGTGTTCATGAATAAAATTAACAAACGAACACAAACACAAGTGTTTTCTTAACAAACGAACACGAACAAAAAATCCCGTTTGGTATGTGTTCATGAACTATTCGTGAACACTTAATTTCCTTAACAAACGAACATGAACAAGGTCTTGTTTGTATTCGTTCAGTTTATTTGCAGCCCTATTGTCATCTAATCTTCTTACTTAAAAATTTTGATAGCTTTGAGCCAATACTAATACAAATAAACTATAATCTTCACAAGTACTTCATGAAAGTGAAATATTATTGGTATTGGCTTAAAGTTTGGCTTTCTAGACAAAAGTACACTTATTAACCGGTTTTCTAAATGAACTAGGTTTTTTACCCGGCCGCGCGTTGCGGCGGCGCCAATCATATTTGGAAAATAAGTAACGACATACCTTGCATCGTTTGAGATCTCAAACCGATTTTCACATGAAGGTTATGTAGAGATAATGTAATGAATGGTAGGTACGTCATATTTATGATGCGGCGAATTAACTAAGATCACATATCATACAACAATGTCGGTTGAATAGTACTCACATTTCAAAAAATCAACAAAATCTTGATCTAATGATGCATAGTGCTACAGGGCATCATTTCCATCAAGTCATATGAATATACACCAATTTGGCAATTTGAGCTAATTGTTTAACAGGTATAAGCAAAAAACTAAAAGAAAACGGTCCTAACAATTGGCCAAAACATTGATTGTTAGACTAACCGTCATATTGTTTTTTAAGCCCAACTAATAAAAAAGCTCCACCTCACCTTCAACCTACGTGCCACACAATTCCAACGCCACGGGGATGGTGTTTAGGATCTTTCACGGGTCTATAAGGCACGGCCCCACCAAATAAAAGAAATCACCTTGTCCAATTTTCGGTCCAGATTGTGGGCTTGTTATTAGCATTTGGCTTGTACCCATCACAGTAGAACCCATTGCAAGTGTCTATCTGTATTCATAGTAATTAAACAAAAGATATGTTAATCCATGTTAACGGGTCAAAAGATTAACTTAACTTCAACTCAGGTCTTCGTACAATTTGATCAGGAGCATCTTTTTGCTAACACATCAACCATGGTACTCCGATTTTCAAATATGTAGCCATACTTGCTGCCCAGTTAATATAAGATTTTGCAGCAGAACCATAGCTACTGTCAACATTACTGTATTCATTCTCAATCTGTTGTCATCAAAGAGCCACAAATAACATTTCATATATCATTTTCACTGTTAAAAACATGATATCAACTGAAATATTCTTTATTAAACTCAAAGATTAACAAAAACAAACAAAGAAATAATACACCAAAACTAACAGACAAATCCTCTATACAGACTCTCAGCCTAAACTCTATTCAACTCCACCAGGATTACACAAAGCTAAACACCAGAAACAAGATGTTACTGGATTACAGAAACCCTAGACTTGAATACACGAGAGAGACTGACAATGAGTTTTACAGAGAACAATTGAACGACTAAAGAAGCTAAACTAATCAACGAAGTCGTAAGCTTCTTATATAGGCAGCACTTTAGGTTTGGATAGAATACACATCCAAACCTATATTCACCGTTAGATCCAAAGAGAAAACACACAATAACGAAATCTGGGCCCTTGATCTTTAAATACGGATTGCCAACGTGTCCATAACTCCGAGCCTCTTATCTAAGCCTATCAACTTGTGCCTTCTGTTATAACTGGATCAATACTTGGGCTAGTCTCTTAGCTGACTTGGCCCAATAAACAATGACTAAAAACGAAGTGGGCTGGACTAACTGAGACGACTTGGACTTCAACATAATCAGCTCCATAATCAGCATGATCAACAATCCAGACCAGCTACTAGACACCAACTCAATATGAATAATCCTACAAAAAACTCTTATGCAAAATATTAAAGGATTTTGTATAAACATTTTGTATAATATGTATTGGTTGATTAAATTGTACAAGATGTTACCACATCTTTTAACACCCCCCCCCCCCCCACAATTTAATAACCAAAAGGATCAAACATGTTGAGTTTCTTACACAACTCATCATGTTGTCCTGGACCAAGTCCCTTAGTTAGAATATCAGCAACCTGTTCACTTGATTTAATATCACATGTTTTAACCAATCCTTTAGATATTAAATCTCTAAGGAAAAACAAATCCAGTTCAAAATGTTTGGTTCTATCAAAGAACACTGTATTTGCAGCAATTGATAATGCTGAACTATTGTCACAAAACAAAGGAACAGGGATATCAACTTCAACACTTATTTCAGATAACACATTAATCAGCCATAACACCTCACAGGCTGCAGAACACATTGACCTATATTCTGCTTCAGTTGAAGATCTAGAAACAGTTGCCTGTTTCTTACTCTTCCAAGACACAAGTGTTTTACCAAGAAATATACAGAACCCAGTTACTGACTTTCTGGTTTCTGTACATTTTGCCCAGTCAGAGTCAGAGAAAGCAACTAAGTTTTGACTTGACCCATTCTCTAAAAGTATTCCTTTTCCTGGAGCCTTTTTAAGATACCTTAATAGCCTCATAGCAATAACCAAATGACCATCAGTTGGTTTGTGCATATGTTGACTTAAAAAATGCACTGCATATGATATGTCTGGTCTGGTGTGAGACAGATATATCAATTTACCTACCAACTGTTGATAGCCTGTAATATTGGCTAACACATTAGGTTTACTATTGCAAACAGAGGTTATCATATGGTTAGGCTCTATAGGAGTATTGACTGGTTTGCAAGCTGTCATGCCATACTCAGTCAATAAATCAAGGCAATATTTCCTTTGTGATAGGCACAAGCCTTGTTCACATGGAACTACCTCTATTCCTAGGAAATACTTTAGAGCACCTAGGTCTTTAATCAAAAACTGATATTTTAGACTCTGTTTAACACTATTAACATCATCAACAGAACTACTTGTAATAACTATGTCATCAACATACACAAGTAATATTGTAATTACACTTTCACTGTTTTTTATAAACAGTGAATAATCACATTTACTCTGTTTGAATCCTAACTTACACAAAACTCCTACTAATTTCTCATTCCACATTCTAGGAGCTTGCTTTAAACCATATAAAGACTTTTTTAGTTTACACACCTTTTTTTCATTTTCATTTTCAGAAAAATATCCATCAGGTAAGGTCATATCCATCAGTTAAATGTGTGTTAGCTTTAGCTGTTAAAAATGGTTGGAAAATATTCCAATTAGATGTTAATAATGCTTTCCTCTATGGTGATTTACATGAGGATGTTTATATGACCTTATCTGATGGATATTTTAAAGAAAATGAAAAAAAGGTGTGTAAACTAAAAAAGTCTTTACATGGTTTAAAGCAAGCTCCTAGAATGTGGAATGAGAAATTAGTAGGAGTTTTGTGTAAGTTAGGATTCAAACAGAGTAAATGTGATTATTCACTGTTTATAAAAAACAGTGAAAGTGTAATTACAATATTACTTGTATATGTTGATGACATAGTTATTACAAGTAGTTCTGTTGATGATGTTAATAGTGTTAAACAGAGTCTAAAAGATCAGTTTTTGATTAAAGACCTAGGTGCTCTAAAGTATTTCCTAGGAATAGAGGTAGTTCCATGTGAACAAGGCTTGTGCCTATCACAAAGGAAATATTGCCTTGATTTATTGACTGAGTATGACATGACAGCTTGCAAACCAGTCAATACTCCTATAGAGCCTAACCATATGATAACCTCTGTTTGCAATAGTAAACCTAATGTGTTAGCCAATATTACAGGCTATCAACAGTTGGTAGGTAAATTGATATATCTGTCTCACACCAGACCAGACAGTTGGTAGGTAAAAAAATGTTGAAGCTTAAGGTGTCTGGCCACTGGGATAGCGACTTGGATTGGTCACACCCTCTGAGTTAAGTATGCCGAAAAAAAGTGATTTTAAATTCTCTTGGTTTTCTACATAGACGGTTGGGAAATGGTCAATTGGTCGTTCCTTTAGCTTCATAAGCTTGAGGCGGGATTAGGAGGAACTGGGGCTTCCTTGGAGTGAGACCCTAAATAGACTAACCAACATGAACTTAACATAAATAAAAAGGGGGCTTGGAAACCGGTTTGGGTTTAAGAGGATCAGTATACCTGCAATCGCAATCAACACGTTAGTAGATTATAAATTAAGTAACCTATATTTTGAAACCGGATGTAAGCCTAACTGTGATTCCACAACACAATTCTTTTTCAGGGACGAAAAGAGATAAGTGTGGGGATATTTGATGTAGTGTAAAATACATCTATTTACAGTGTAAAGTTTGTATAATTTTCGAGTCGTTTAGATAGTGTTTTATTAGTTTTAGGCTTGTACCGGTCTATTTTATTTAGTATAGGTTTTTATAGATTTTTATTAGCTTTGGTTCATTTTTAGTACTTATCTATTTTATTTTATATTTTGGTAGGTGTTTATGGATGTTAGAGCGTAAACGAGCAACTTTGATCAAGTCAAAAACACACCTGAGGCGAGAACACGGAGCTAGAATGCTACATATATATAATAATAACTAGCTGATTACCCCGGGAGGGTCCCGGGGTTGATAAATCTAATTTTACGTGATAACCTATTACAAATTGCTCAAGTTAACTAACCACAAAATCTTCCAATCATTGCATGTTCATAGTATTCTAATCAGTAATAACTCATATTCCCCACAAAATCTAATTTTACGTGATAACATGAACACTTTGTGTGTTTTTTTCCTGTATGAACGAAACCCCACAAAAATAGTCGATTTTTTCTCCGTTTTTATATAGCACTATGGTACTCGTTGGAAAGATAATAAAACGCTCGTTAATTTGGTGTAATTTTTTTCTTTAAAAAATCCCGTATATAAAAGATATAAACGTTTAAAAGTTATGGAAGGAAATATGAGAGAGAAAATTTTAAATTTATTTTTAAATTCTTTTTTCCTAAAATAACTCAATTTAATTAAAAAGGAAACAATTTAAAAACACCAAAAACTCTCCATTATGATGCCACGTGACACAAGGTTGAGGCCTCCATTGCACGCCACGTCAGCAAAAGTCTTTTCTTTTATATATATATATAGATAATAATAATAAGCTGATAATAATAAGTTTAATAATAATAATAAAATAAAAAAACACAAAACGTGAGTCTTTCACGTGTGGAAGCCCAGGCCCAAGAAAACATGAAGAGAATTATTTTTGAAGAGATAAAGGCGGCGCATTCGATATTATTCACCGGGGGAGAGATTATTTTTGAAGACGAGAGGCAATTAGGAGGGAGAGCACGACAGAAACTAAGCAGCAGCGGCGGATCAACTTTTGAAGAAGCACGATTTGGAGGAGAAAGGAAAGGAGGTTAAGGTTCAAGCCTAGGTGCGAGCACGGGTCGTTTCTAATTCAATTATTTATTTATTTATTTATTTGAAACCCGTTGTGAACACCATGAATTTGTCTTGCTTTTATTGTTTTGATTTTATCATGACTTTTATTGGCTAGACTTTTATTACTACCTAGTCGATGATGAATACGCTTGTTGAATAATTTATTTCTTTTGGTTTTTGGAACTTGTGGTTGTTGATTAATTTTAAAGTAAAGAACTCTTTATTTTCTGGTTTGATGTATATGCATATTTAGTTTTGTTTAATTAATTTTTATAAACTCCACTTGCGTTTTTGTGAATGTCTTTCATGTATGAATGCGGGTTAGGTTGCAGACTATGTGTTAGCAGCTAGTTTATGGTTAATTTTTGCAGGTTATCCATAGGAGTTGTAATTGTTAGTTAGATAATTCTAAGTGTTCTACCAATTCTCAATAGCTGTAAGGTGCGAGATTGTTGGTCTGTCTAGGGTGTTAAATTGCTAGATCTAGAGGCTTTGTGAGAAGATCTTCCTAGTTTCCCTAGCGTTCCTTGTAGGCCAAGTCTTATCAGAAATATTGTAGTTACCCCTTGCACTTTCAGGTGTACTGTGACTTTCGCGCTGTGAGGTAGACTGTCTAGCGGGTACTTTAAGATTCGAGTAGGTAAGCCTGTCAGGGTAACCTCTCAACCGGTGGTTTAACAGCACAACAATATTCTAGGGTTTCCCCTTGAGAAGGGTCGAGGGTGTCTAGTTTATTCTTGATGTTTAGTATTTTAAGATCCCGGTTCCACACCAGTTCCATAGTCATTAGAAGCTTATCATTCATGTGTAGGATTCTAGCCTAGGTAGTGCCTTCCCATCATCTGATCCGAATTCCAGTCTCCAGCTTGTGTTTTAAGTATTTTAGTTTTATTTTATTTATTTGCATTAGATTTGTTAGAAAACCCCCTTTAAGCAACAAAACATTATTAAGTCAGTATTTAGGATAAGTAATCGAGTCTAGTTTACGTTTTCCAGTAGAGTCTCGTGGGTTCGATACTCGGACTTACTTTAGTTGTACTACACTGATCGGTACACTTGCCGGTTGTGTGGTTTGGGTTTAGAGTGTCTTAGGTTATAAATTTAAAACTTAGAGTGTCTAGTTTAGGTTAATTTAGTTAGTTTTTACTAAACCACTTTTAGCACATCAAGTAAAAATATGAAGATAGAGTATAACATACTTCATCATAAAGTTGATTCAAAACAGTTTCACCATAAATATTCTCACGCGACCCTTCTCTTCTTGCAGTGAGCCAAGTTAAAGATTCACCGTGCTTCTCTCTAACAGATGCTGCCTTGTATGTAGGGCCTACTGGTGACAATCCGCTTGATAATAAAGCATGAAATTGAGTTTCTCCTACATCTGCTCAAAAAACATCAAGAAATTTTCACAACCATGGAACCAACCTTTTAATGCAAACAAATACATATAAAACTATTAAACTACAAAAGGGAGATGCATAGTACTTTAGAAATTGATTCGAATCAATCAGCAACTTAAATAAAAAAAAAATAAAAAGAAGGTACAAGATCAACAGAGAAAAAGAAAAATGGGAAACAATAACCATATGATAAAATAGCAAAAATACTGATAAATTTATATCCACATGAGAAGATTCTAATGATACCAGGAGGTTTATTCCTGTCTACTGCAAATACCAAGGCTACAACAGCAGAAATATGTTCTTCCATTACATCAGTATGTCAAGTATGTTGGGATTGACAACCACTGTCACCAACAATGGCAGTTTCAGGTGACATGGCATAATCTACAGCAGTGAAGAAAATTACATAAAATTCAAACCCAGTGCTTGAGCTGATACTCTGACCTTTGCAAAGCACTATCATTTAGCCATTTACCACTTTGAGTGTATATATTTCTTGATTTTGTGATTAAACTACCCAAACAAATTTCCTGAATTTGCTTTTTGTTCATGTCAGCTTTCAACAGACCTGGATAATTACAACATAATGTTTTAAATCCTTCACTCGTGTTTGTTTATGACTCGTTTGGGTTTAAATTGAGTTATTGAGTCCCAACTTGAAAAGCGAACCCAGGCCCAAATTGTTTAACCATCAGCTTCCATTTATACATCAGAAGCCATTATATTTGCAGTAGACATTCTACCCAAATCCATAGAATAATAAGATAACCCAAGCCGTATTTAAAATTGTCACAAATGAACGAAAATTAATTTATACCTGCCACTCAAACTTGACTTTTGATCTAGTAATGGGTGTGAGAAACAATTGCTCTCTAACGGGTTCAGTTTGAAGAGCCCAACGGATTTATCCAAACCAGAACTATCGGCCAGGAAAGTACACCATAAAAAAACCACTTGCCTGAGTAACCTGGCGACCTCCACAAAGAACAAAAAAATTACACACTTTTAAATGAATAAGCATAATATATTAGGAAGCGAAAATACCCTTGACCACAATAAAGAAATGACAACAATACCCATTTACTGTTCAAATCGTATAATATAAGAATAATAGGTACAGTCGACGTCACACGTTGCGCGAGTACAAAAGTAACCTGTGCTTCAGGGCTGGGCCATTAAACATACATCCCATTATCTTCCAAGTCAAATATAGATCTCTCTGCAACAAAAAAAAAGCATTATTTAATTCAACAATTTTTTTACAAACTAAGGCTTCTTAAAATATCTTGAATGAAAGATTCCAAAGGCGTATTTCCGCTCATTTGCGTAGCACGTATCTTTAAAAATTCAAATGACCCAACAACTTAATCATCAAAGTATTGATTGATATTTTGTTCACACAGAGAGATCTTTATGTCATTAAGATACAATATCTAAAACAAATGCACAAAAGTTAGCAACAAAAAACCACTATAATATCCAAACAAAACCCTTGTAGAGATTTTGACCCTCTTTTTATGAGCAGTGTCATCCATACCACAACTGGCAATATGATATATCAAAATGCATATTCCAGCAAATATCAAAATGCATATTCCAGTTTGATCATTCCACAAGCGAACAAATTCGTCCTATTATAAATCAAACATGTAAACTTTCAAAGGCATAAAGCAAATATATATTGTTGGTGTTCACGTTCTCTCATCTTTTAATAAGTTTATATCATCTATATGTGTATGTCCTTAATAATTTAGCTACCAATGTTAACATATGTGAATTTTAATGAAATGAGTAAATATGAAACATCAATTAAACTACAAGTATTCGAAACGATTCCATTACTACCAGCCATCAAGAAAACAAACTTATTTTATTATGATTTAGATGAGCAATAAGAACCACAAAAGACCGAACTGTGTAACTGAACCTGATATCTGAATGTGGAACTGAACCTGAGATCTGAATGGCCGAAACCCCTTTGTCGTCAAAATATCAGATGCGCCGTTCTTCCCCTCTGTTTAGACGGAAGTTACAAGTCGTGTTTCTTTGTTACTTTTGTGCAAATCGTCACGAAGGTGGGTGCTTTGTAGAGAGAGAATGGAGAGAGTAAAAAGGTTAGAGAGAGGGATGAAGGATATAGAAGAAGATGAAAGTGGGCGGTGGTAGACACACGGGTTCATGATGAGATGACAGGTAGAGGGATACGTGGCTGTTACAACCAAAAAAAATCTAAAACAGGTAATAAAAGCCGTTGCCAAGCCTCGAACCCAGGTTACAGAGAAGAGCATAGGAACGGCATAACCAACTGATCTAGAAGAATTTTTATTATAATTTCCATAACCTACTATATAAATACCATTATATAGAATAAAAAATTAATAAAATTACTGTTCAAAGTGGAAGGTTTATTATTATAGTTTAATGTTGGAAATTCATGATAAGGATACATGGTGTGGTGTCATTTTTCCTCCAATTCCCTTAAATGTTACATCAACTTTAAATTATTTGGATAACCGAATAAACCGGTAAAATAATTAATTATTAATTAAAAATAATAATATTTAACAAGCCATATATAATATATAAGCCCAAAATTAGGGATGGCAACGGGTCGGGTATGGGTCGGGTTTTGCTAATACCATACCCATACCCGGTTATAAAATCCCATACCATACCCGTCCCATTACCCGTTGGGTTTTTGTCGGGTATTACCCGTCGGGTATAGAGCATACCCGCGGGTATCGGGTATACCCGTTGGTATTTACATGTATATAAATATTTTTTTTCTTTATAGTCTTATGTTTTAAGAAATCTAGAGTATATGAAATTGTAATAAGTAACATATATATTATCATCACCATAATAATCTTTGAAACATTTAATATGTAAATATATATTATAGTATGAATTTTGAAAACTATTTATATATTTCATAGCATATAAATATAAATAATAATGTTATTAGAATATATATTTTAGACGAAAAGTTTATTTTTCAAATAATGAATCTATTAGAATGAAACATTACTAAAAAATAGTTAAGAAAATATGTATATAAAACTTAAAAGTATTCGGGTTTATATTTCGGGTAGACGGGTATTTAGTTTCGGGTAATCGGGTCGGGTATCACCTAATACCATACCCGTCCCATACCCGCAAAATATTTTTTTTCTAATACCAAACCCGTCCCATACCCGTCGGGTATCGGGTATACCCGTCCCAAATGTTTCGGGTTTCGGGTATTCCCGTCGGGCTCGGGTTTTTTTGCCATCCCTACCCAAAATATTGAAAAGTAAGCCCAATCCAAAATAAAGCCCACCTATTTATAAGTATTATTCAGAGTATAAGTCTAATACCCTGGTATATGTTTCCCCATGATTGCATCAACCGTTGGTCTGATTATCAAGCTACACGATTTATATGTTTAGTATTAATATCTTTATTTTTTGTATGGAGGTTCACTAGAGTTGGAGAAAGATATAAGTTTGAAGTTTATTTATATTTTGTGGAATTTGCATAGACTTATTTACTATTTGTAATTTCTATGATATTTGTGTTTGTGTGGTTTGATTTTTTGGTTTGTATTAATTGCTAACTTTCTATTCGGATTTCAGAGAGGCCACCTTCACAACCTTCTCCCTTCTGTCCTTATGTTGTAGTAAGGTAGGGCGGTTCGCTAGAGTTGCTCAACCGCCCCTTAGCCCGGTGCTCATGACGCGCTACGAAACCTCCACCGTGCCGGGGGACCAAGCAGGGATATAAGTTAGAGAAAAAAAAACTTCGTTTCAATTTGGTTGAATTTGGTTTGTTTGGTTAAACCAAAACCAAACCGAATTCAATTTGGTTGAATTTGGTTTGGTTTCCATATTCCTAATTTGGTTTGGTTCGGTTTTTGATTTGGGGTACAAACTTTTAAAAAGCGAATAAACCGAATCTAATAAACCAAATAACCCGTAAACCGAACCGATGAACGCCCTACTCCACACTATATCGTCTAATCGGTCTTTCAAATGAACCTATCTACTAAAACTGAGTCGAAACCAACCAAACAACAAATCCACCAATCAACAACCTAGCATAGGCCCCTCTCCTACCATGACCCACCCCCACCCACCCTTAACCAAGAGACAAATCATTACAACATAATTTAGCCAACACTTCTTCCAAATACAATATTCCCCTGTTTTTTTTAGCTTACTCAATCGTCATCATCATCTCCACATCTCACCCTCTGACTTCATCACCTATAATATTATCATCATCACCATCATCATTATTATTATTATTATTATAATTATTATACACTCTTGCATCTTCAATATTCAACCTCCCCTCTCTCTCCTCCCTTCCTTCCTTCTTCACATGTCCACAAAAAAATAAAAATAAAAATAAATCAAACAAACAAACTCCAGTTGACCCATCACCCTTCTTCTCCATATTCCCTAACAAAATCCAACCTTTATCACCATTCATGTCTCTTTATACCTTCTTCTCACTCATATCCTTACTGGGTCATCCCTAATTTCAACAAAAAACCCTTTCTTGATCGGTTCTTGAAATGGGTTCCAGTTATTTTCAAGATTTGATCACAGGGGTCACACCAATGACTGATTCAACTGATATTATTAGCACAAGTAGTGGCATTGAGTCCCCTCTCCTTCATTCCAATATCTCTGCACTCAATAGGTTATCTGAAGCCCTAGAATTGATGTTATTAGAACCTGCTAACTCTTTTACAGATGCCCAGATTGTCGTTTCGGGCGGCCGGGAAATACCGGTTCATCGATGTATTTTGTCGAAAAGGAGTCCTTTTTTTAAGAATAGGTTTGGTGAGAAGGATGATCATAGTGTGAAGTTGGAGATGAAGGAGTTGGGAAGTGAGTATGAAGTCGGGTTTGATTCGGTTATGAGTGTGTTGAGTTATTTGTATAGTGGGAAGATTAAGGGGTTGCCTAAGGATGTTTGTGTTTGTGTTGATGAAGAGTGTTTGCATGAAGCTTGTCGGCCCGCGGTTGATTTTATGGTGGAGGTTGTGTATGCTTATCATGTTTTTCAGATCACTGATATGGTTGCTCTCTGGCAGGTAAATTTTCAAGATTTTTTACTAAGCATGAATTGTTATTGTAAGAGGTGATGTTTGGATGTGTTTGTAGTTAGTTGTAAAGGTTTAATAATCCAGCTTTTGATTATTTGAGGTATTAGTAGAAAACTCAAGTGTTATGGAATACAGTGGCGGATCTAGAAATTAATTTCAGTAGTAACGCTTTTCATTTTAGTAGTAATGTTTTCCAAATATCGTAAAAAAACAAATTTTCCACTATGCGCGTGAAGTTGAGTAGCAACGGACGCGGCACCTAGCTTCAAGCTAGGTCCGCCCCTGGCAGAATATAGTGTTTGGATGTGGTTATGCTGCTTGTAGTCGTAATAGTACGGATTCTGATTGTTTAAGGAAGTAATAGAGAAAATAAGTGTGTATAAGTAATGCTACTCTTCCATCTGATAGTGAATTATCATGATTAAATAATCAGTACTCAGCTGAAAGCCTGAAATAGACCTTAGTGAAATAGACTGTGTTTGGATGTGCTGCTATTAATATAAACCATAGTTGGTTAAAGCCGTCGCATCTTGTGCTAGGCCCAGTTTTCAGGCGAGGCGAGGGAATTGCGTTTTAAGTCAAGGCAATTGCGCTCTAATTCTCCAGGTGATGGTTTAGGCTCAATCGCTCAGATGCCGGCGAGATTCCCAAATTCCGGAGAGTTTCAGCCAAATTAATTCTTTAGATAATATATTTTTACTTTTTTCTTTGTTTGCTTTTTTTTTTAATCTCAGGACCTCGTTTTTTTTTTTGTGCTTTGCGTGTAGGCCCCAGGCAAGGCCTATGTGCCTTGAGTGCGTCTTTGATATCTATGATATAAACCACTAGCAAAGAGCATATACAAACACCTACCTAATCCGCTTATAAAGTACCTTTTTATATCAAGTAAAGAAACATGAACACTAATCGTTTAGTAGCATAGTAAATTGCATCTACCCATTTTTATTTCTTAATAAAAGTTTTAATTTGTTTAATTCTCTTTGACGTTACGTAGAGGCGCTTACTAGACATTCTTGATAAGGCTTCAGTAGATGACATTCTAGTGGTTCTATCAGTTGCAAACACATGTGGGAAATCATGTGAGGAACTTTATTCTAAATGCATCGACATTTTGGTCAAATCTGACGTTGACTTTGTAACTCTCGATAAAGCTTTGCCAGAGCAAATAGTCAAACAAATTATCGATTCCCGTTTTGACCTTGGCTTGGACAAGCCTGGAAGCAATAGTTTTCCCAACAAACACATAAAGCGGGTCCACCGGGCCCTTGATTCAGATGATGTTGAATTAGTCACTATGTTATTAAGAGAAGGCCATACTACGTTAGACGGTTCTTGCGCTCTTCATTATGCTGTTGCCTATGCAGATGCTAAAACGACAACCGAATTACTTGATTTAGCACTTGCTGATGTGAATCATAAAAACTCGAGGGGTTTTACCGTACTTCATGTTGCTTCTATGAGAAAAGAGCCGAGTATTATAGTTTCGCTTCTCACAAAAGGGGCCCGACCCTCTGATCTCACCCCTGATGGGAGAAAAGCCCTTCAGATTTCAAAGAGGTTGACCAGAGCTGTTGACTATTACAAGTCAAGCGAGGATGGTAAAGAGTCAACCAAAGGTCGTTTGTGTATTGAGATATTGGAACAAGCCGAAAGAAGAAATCCGTTGTTAGGAGAAGCTTCTGCTTCTCTTGCAATGGCCGGAGATGATTTGCGTGGAAAGTTGTTGTATCTTGAAAATAGAGGTAATTTATTCAGGCTCTTAGAAGTTTGACTTTCAAAAGTCAAAATTTGCTTTTTCGCCCTAGTAAGTGTAAGGATACTTGTTTGTCTCTGGACATGGAAATGTGCAGATTGGGTAAAACATCAAAATGGGTAAATCTTAGGTGTGACGGGTCAGGTTCGATTGGTTTTAAGAGAAGCATTTTGTCTAATAGTTTAATATCATGTATAATTAGTGTGTCAGTTACGATTACAAAACGATATGATATTTAGTTCCCTAGTTGTTAATAGCGACCATGGCGCCCGCTATAGCGAATAGCGTTAACGTAGCGCTCATATGTCGCTATATGGTTGATAGCGACAAATAGCGGGAAATAGTGAGATTTTTGATTTTTTTGGCAAAATATACATATAAAACATCTCTAAAATTTGCGTCTAGTGTATCGCTAGCTATTTCATCGCTATCGCTACGTAGCGTATCGGTAGCTTGTCGCTATCGTCCGCTGTTTGCTATTGACAACTATGTTTTTCTAGATGTAGAAAGTGGTGGTTGAGACATGGGTCAAAGTGGGTTCGGATTAGGACAGGTAACTTCTCGCTTCTGACAAAATGGGTTAGGTTAGATTGGTTTGACCCAAAATACTTTTTTCCTTATTTTATTGTAAGTAAATGATTACAAAAATCGTATTAATTCAATAATAATCTAACTTTAATAAAATGGTTTAGGTGGTTTTATGCATTAAAATTAAACTTTTGGCAAGTTTCGACTTTCGAGCTATTAGAGACAAAACATACCTTCAAATTTCCACGTTTACTCGGTAGCAGAGCCGAAAAATCTAAGAAGGGGGTGGTTTTAAAAATTATTTATATTAAACAACTCTGTTAAATTAAGGGAGTAACGATACGTATTTTATATATTTCAGTTGCACTAGCGAGCCTTCTATTTCCGATGGAAGCTAAGGTTGCAATGGAGATTGCTCAAGTCGAAGGGACTTCTGAATTCACATTAGAAAGCGTATACTCCCAGAATTTGGCTAATGCACAAAGAACAGTTGATTTAAATGATGCGCCTTTCATGATCAAAGAGGAGCATCTCGCTAGGTTAAAAGCTCTCTCTAAAACAGGTAAATCTGCTTCTTTTGACTGTCATACGCGCTTTTTCTTGCTAAATAATGCAAAAGTTTGCACAAAGTTCCGAAAAAACTTTATAGTAGATGATCATATATGAATCGAGTCTTTAGTATGTGTGAAGAACTAAACATGGCAATTTCAACCTATTCACTTGAAATGGGTAGACGGGTCCACTTGGGTTATATTTCATCTTTGACGGGTCAAATGGGTAACGGGTAACGGATAAAGTTATTATAACTGAAAATAAAAGGGTCAGATGTTTCAAAAGCAGCCACTGTACTCAAATGCTTACAAACAAACCGTTCAAATCGCTTTATTCAAAATATTATCATTCTATTATAGTATCTTTTGTAATAACAATAAAGACATCAGTTATATAGTATCCAAAACGTAATGAACATTAAGTATTGCCACGTCAACCCGGCCCGCTTTGAACGGTTACCCAACTCATCTGACCCGCCCATTTACCACCTCTGTGTTGGAAAAAGTTGTTAATGTCAAAATGACCTTTGTGTTGTGTTGTGACAGTGGAACTTGGGAAACGTTTTTTCCCTCGATGCTCGGAAATACTGAATAAGATAATCGACTCAGAAGGGCACAGTGGGAAAAATACTCCAGAAGAGCGCGAATCAAAGAAGCAAAAGTACTTGGAAGCTCAAGAAACGCTAAACAAAGCTTTCAACGAAGACAAAGAAGAATTCGAGAAATCATACGCCCTCTCTTCTTCATCTTCATCCACATCCGGTGTTTTGAATCCACAAACCGTTCCGTTTACTTTCCAAAAACAGTAACAGATTTATGATACACATACAATGTTGTATATTGTAGTCACAAGTTAAAAGTTTTTATTTTTGTTGTTGTAACATAGGACATGAGAGTATGCAAAAACTTGTGCTTATTATTTTTGACCATTTTTAGTTTTTTTTACTTAATAAATGAGTTTTTAGATTGTATTGATTGGCTCAATCAATGAACAGTCCCATTTAGTTTGTTTCGCGTTAGACTATGTGTAGTAGGGTGTGGCTGTCACCTCGTTCTTTTCGCACCACCCACGCCATTACACATTGGCCAAATGGGGGGGGGGGGGGGGCACCATCACCCCTTCGTCATTGTGTTAACGAGCATGAGAGATAAGGGAGGTGGGGATACTTGCAAACCGAGTGACAATGACTTTTCTCTTGCCATACCGAGTGAGATGCTAAATAGTGAATAAATTTGATATCCTACCGAAAACAAGGTTTCTTTTTCACTATTACACTATTACACCGCATATCATAGCTTCATTCGTCATTAACTTCTCCAATAAGATGCAGATTTCTGAATTGTAATCGACATTGTTCAATCCAGAGACAGCACTAGTCTTTTGATCTTCAATCTTGCTTGCAGCTTCATCAGACGAAAACATAGTGCCCACATCAGGTTCCAACATATTAAACACTTGTTCAGAACGTTTGAGTTCATTAACATTCATCGTGCTTTGCATTTGCTCAGATTTTCGTTTTTTGCACGTTTCAACACCACCTGATTCTTGTTCTTGCACAAGATGTTGCGAAAGCTTAGAAAAAACCGGACTCTTGTATGCTTTTGACATGAATGCCAACAACTTTTGCTGCTTGAGTTCCATTCGTTGCACACGTTCTTTTACAATATCCAACTGTTTTTCAGCCTTCTCTTGTTGTTGTTTGATGTTCAAGATCTCTTGCCTAAGTTCAAATCCATCTTTTCTCAAAATATCAAGCTCTGATTCGATTGTGGGACTAGTTTGATGAACATAAGATTGTTGTTGTTTGAACTCCTCATGTTTTTGCATGTTTTGTGTATGGTTTGTTGTTCTCCTCTTGATCTCTATCAACAAGTGCTTCTTTCCCTTTTGGAATGACTCGTTAGCGAATTCCCATCTATTCGGATCAATTTTCTTGAACCTCTATAATCAATAAGTATACCACCCAACAAAGAGTCAATTGTGGCTTACATATTATTTATATTTCAAGTATTACAACAGTCCATATAAACAAGATAAAGATGACTTACATAAGCGTTAAGTTGACGAACGAAGCTAGATAAATTATTGTGCTTGAATCTTTTTGACAAAAGATGAGTAGTAAACTTGTTAGGATCCCAAACAATGAAACTTTTGTTAGAATCACTCCATGATATGATTGAATCTGTTGTTGGGTCATCTACCATTTCATATGTTTTCTTCAGAAACGGTTGAGGTCCAGCGTCTCGCAGCCCTACCATTGAAGAGTTCAACAATCTGTTGTTGTTGTTGGGTACTGCAGCCATGATCAGCACAAAAACAGTTTGTGTTTTCAATGCAGAAAGATAAAAGAATGTTGTTAAAAGTGTGTGATTGTTGGTATAAGTTGACTAAGAGTTGTTGAAAGGGTCATGCAATTGTTGCCATTTGTACAATTTAAATTTTGAGACATGTGTGTCTTGCTTGGACCCACTTAATTTATGTGTTATGGTCATGTGAAACGTGAAAAAAGTACTCTCATGTACGGATAAAGGTTTTGTATTTCACACTCACTAACATGTGTTATGGTTATTGGAAATGTGGTAGGGTAACAAAAGTTTTCTTTAAACTTACAAGTTTTAGTTCTTTACATGGATTTTTTTTGTAACACTGCTTTTTATTTGTTTTTTTAATTAATAAATGAGATTTTTTTTTATAGATTACGTACATAGATTAGCTTAGTTGTTGAATAGGCCCATTTAGTTTGTCGCGAGTTATGGTAATTTGTATGTCGTATATTGATTGGCTTAGTTGTTATATTGGCCCATTTAGTTTGTTGTGAGCATTGTAATTTGTATGGCGTCCTAATTACTATATTCTTACTCAATGAGGACCAGTATTTTTTTTTAATGGTGACTTTCATACGAGAACAAGTAATTTGTACCATACAATTTTTAGTTTATTTACTCGTTTCATATCCTTATTACATATGCATCTAGTAAAGTTATAGTGGATAAATCTAATACCATAATTATAGTGAATGAAAAATAAAAACCATACAGAAACAATCATAAATTGGAATAAACCTAGATATAGCCTTTTCACTATGTTTTTAATAATTCATAAGAACACTAAGGCTACGAGGTGTGCCCTCGGGGAAGCAATTCGGGGAGCCCACGTGGCTTTTTCCCCCAAACAAAACACCCCCCCCCCCCCTCTATTTATTTTCGGGGAAATCGGGGAAATCCCCCTGATGTCACCGGATCATCCTATTGGCTGGAGCTTTTGGAAGTTGGAAGGTGGGGCCACTTTTAAAAGGAAAAAGAATAAAAAAAAGGAAGGGGGAATTGGGGGAAGGCATTTCCAAACTTTGGGGGAGAAAATGGGGGAAATGATGTGGCACTTGGGGGAGTTGGGGGAAAGGGGGCACACCATATAGCCTAATAACAGTACAATAACAATAATACTAATAACTTGTAAGTACTTTATAACAATGAAAAATAAATTAACCATAAGTTCCTACATACTAAAGGAAGTTAGAAACTAGCGTCTAGCAGTGATCAAATATAGTGTGATCATATGAATTGAGCATAGGCTCCCTACACTTTTGAAATCATCAGCTCTTCCAATTCTTGTAGATAAATTTTTGTTTTTGTTTCATCTTTTCTCGATTGTTCACCACCGTTTATCATCATATCATTCTCCATTAACTTCTTCCACAACATGAAGCATTCTGAACTGTAATCTGGATTGTTGATAGCACCCGTCTTTAGATCTTCAGGTCGGCTTACAGACTCATCAGACGAAATCACATAGGGTGGTTCGTCGCGTTGGCATTCATCAGCATTAATTGTGCTTGGCATCTGCCCAAATTTCCGTTTTTTGCACATTTCAACACTATCCTTTTTTTGTTTTTGACGCTGCAAACGCTTAACCAAAAACGGACTCCTATATGCTTTTGACATGTATGCCAACCGTCTTTTTTGCTTGAATTCCATTCGTTGCATTCTTTCTTGAACGATTTCCAACTGCTTTTCAGTCTTTTCTTGTTGCTGTTTCATGTTCAAGATCTCCTGCCTAAGTGCAATTCTCTCTTGTCTCAAAATCTTGAGCTCTGATTCGATTGTGAGGTTGGTTTGACGAACACAATATTGTTGTTGCATGTTTTGTGTCCGGTCTGTTGTTCTCCTCTTGATCTCTCCCAACAAATGCTTGTTTCCCTTTTGGAAGAAGTCGTTTGCGAATTCCCATCGATCCGGATCGATTTTCTTGAACCTCTATAGTGATTAAACCACCCAACAAAAGTCAAAACCGACTTAAAGTCAACTATTATTAGTTATGCTGAACTGAAGTTAAACACTTCATCAAGAACATATTATCTTTGTTTCAAGTTGACTATAGCCTAGAGGTCAAACTTCCTTTCTAGTAAACCAATTACCAAACCCATATAAAGAAACAAAAAGTCAACGTTGACTTAAAGGTTAAAATCAGTCATGACCTTTCAAGAACCCATAGTTTATTGGAAAAATCAACACACATTTTCACCATAAACAAACCTTTTTTTTTTTTAATCCCAATTCAGATATTTTCATTAAAACAAAAAACGAAAGTTACATCACAATAGAAGGTAGACGGGCAACAAGCTGCGGCATAATAATAATAAACATAAACAAACTGAAAATAATAATAATAATAATAATAATAAACATATACAAAGCAACTAATCCTTATAAGTTGATCCGGCATACAACCAGAATTTAACCGACACAAAAACCTTGAAAAGTGCTGCCGAGCAAAAAGGAATACAATTTTGATATTGAATTTTAGGCCACTAAAAACTAAAAATATCCAAAACAAAAAAAAATCATAAACCGTCTAAACCCAATAGTCATATAGCCATTTAAACTAATAAGTTCATGTTATAGAAACTCCCTAAAAACAAGATGAGAGTGGTTAAAGATGACTTACATAAGTGTTAAGTTGACGAACAAAGCTAGAAAAATTACTAGTCTTGAATCTTTGTGACAAAAGATCCTTAGTAAACTTAATAGTATCCCAAACAATGAAGCTTTTATTAGAATCACTCCATGATATGATTGAATCTGTTAATGGGTCATCCACCATTTCATATGTTTTCTTCAAAAATGGCGGAAAATTCGACGACGACCCACAACCATTGCCAACATTAACTAGCTTGGGTTCGTTAGTTTTCATGATCTCTACTTGTAAATGATCTCCATCACCGTAGTCTTTATGCAAAACATCCATAGGTTCTCTTGGTCCTGATGCCATGAGTACAAAAATAGAATTTGGTTATGACTTTACGAGTAAAGGGTCATGTTTGAGACATGTATGTCTTGCTTGGACATACTTTACTATTTAATGTGTTTTTTTTTCATTCCTATTTATATCATCGAATTAATAAGTCGAATTTCGAGTTATTTAAATAAGGTTATTCAAACAGGGAAAAGATACACAAATGTTAACAACTACAAACAAAAAAAGAAACCAAACAATTATTTTGCTTATCTTTTAACAATCTACCGTACATGATAAATATAACCCCAAAACAGAATTAAAAAGGTTTAAAACAACATGAAAACATGATAAACCATTGGCTCTAAACACCATCAAAACTACAGAACATCAGTAACACCTAAACAACAACCTAACAATGATAAAATTATGTAAATAGCAAGTACCTTGTATTGTTTTTAGGAACTTTACTAGAGAGGCTTCAACGTTACTTTTAAGGTGCTTTGTGCACATTGAGGGTTCATCAATATATACTAGTTACAATCCAATGTAAAAGGTTTATGGTTCTAAAGAGTTCATGTAGAATTTTCTAAGACTTTCATAAGTTTTTCATGCTTTTTTAAATGTCACATTAATCCTACCCATTTAAAAACTCTCTTTCCTCCACGTTAGCGCCACATCATATTTTTCTTACTCCATCTTTCCACCCCAAAAGTTGGTATCCATCTTTTTTCATCCCACCTATCTCATAACCAATTTATAGAAAAGAAAAAAAATTGATTAGGTGTCATGAGGTGATTGGCTACGAAGAATTGGTTTTGAATGTGATGATTGTGAAGTAATCACCTCTCTTTCCGCATTTGCTCAGTACCACACGAACTCTTCAATATTAGTCTTATACATGCTAATGTGGTTTAGGTACCACTCCGCTTTCTCTGCTCATCTCTTCGATATTAGTCTCATACGTGCTAATGTGAAACAAGTAATTTTAGATGGAATTATTGTTGTTGTTGTTTATGTTTGATCTCGTAGTAACTTAGCGAATTCGTAACTAAAGGTCTTCCAAGAAACATAAGTATTGAAACTACAATAGATATGGGTTTGAAACCCATTTAGTAAAGTTGGAAATAATAAAAATCCAACTTTTACTTAGACTTAAATGTATATAAAGGTTAATTGTGGTACATACAAGTTGTTGATCACTAACTTAAACATTAGACATTCGTCAAACAAATAATGAGCAACTTTTTTGAGGGTGTGTAATATACTCTTAGTGAATAGCTCATTTGATGATTTAGGGGGGTTTCACCTATATGGACACAACTCACAACGAGTGGTGTCGCTCTAACGCGCATAAGCAAATGCTTACGTTGCTTTTGTGGGTGTTAATGAAACCGGGACAAGCACATTGCCACCATAATAGTGCTTTCATGAACATGGAATGACTTGTAATTAAGTGTGTTGTTTCTCCGCGTCTCACATATGGAATCGTGGCATCTCAAGAGTCTCAAGTGCAATTGTCTAAACTTGACCACTTTTCTTCCTTTTATGCCCTTATCAATGCATTAAGATGCTTGTACTATGTGATCCAATAAGATGCTTGTACCATGTGATGCATAACTCTACCCCATATGTTTCCTTTGAAATTCCACAGCCATGAATCGACCATGTTGTCCTGCAATTTATAGAGTATTAAATAACAAGTGTTTTGTGCATAGTACTCTTGTACGCTGTGCTTAGAGGGTTGTTTGTGCATGTTTAGTTTGTACCCTGTGCTTACATGGTTTGTACCCTCACACCCTGTGCTTTAATATTAGAGAGAGATGTGAGGGTTTCTGCACTCCGACAACTATCGATCTGGATTGAGGGGGTAGTTCTCCACCCAATTGGCATGGTGTTTGACGATCGGTAACGGCGTTGGACGATGTGGCTACTGTTGCCAACCCGCTACCGGAAACGCAGAGTAATTGATATATAAGGGCTGAAAAGGGTTAAGAGGGGAGGAGGAGAGGGTCGCCGGAAGGCCAGCACTTCACGTCTGGAATCGAAACTTACAAGGCGGCAATGGTGATGGGTGAATAGGTTGGTTAATCGGATTTAGGATTTGTTATAAGAGGACACAGGATGTAAGTGCGCAACTATTTTCGTCGCCACTTTGTGTTTAGCATCTATCGGGACGTTACCTCGCAATCAACTGTCGTCTTCCGTCAGTAGGTTAAAGGTTGGTCTTTTATTGTGATTCCTTATTTTTTATTGTAGCTTTTAAATCTAATTTGGGTCTTTGTGTGAATTCAAATAGGGAAGAATCATGGTGGTTGGGTAAGGTTACGTGGTGATGAATATGTTGATCATTATAACGATGCGGATAAGATACAAACACAAGAGACGTAGGGATGATCAACTGGTTCTGACCCGTGATAACCGTACAGCAACAGACCCGAAACCAGAACCTTTTAGTGGTGAATCTTAGAACCGGAACTTGATAACCAATCATTCGGTTCAACCAGCAAACGAACCGACCGGGAACCAACCTGAAATCAGAACCTGTTGCTTGGTATCTTTAGCTGCTAATTTGGGTTGTGGATCGATTTATGTATGTAAGAACTATTTTATATACAGGGCCACATTAGAACCATTTGATGTATAGTATAGTAACAAATGAAAAGCTAAATCAAATAACCTGCCATATGTTGGACTTATGACTTCATCAATTGGTATCAAATTAAGTTTTTACCTCTGGCTTTTTGTGCATGTAAAAGAAATGAGTCTCTAAAAAAATGTAAAAAATGTGTGAAGATCATATCTCAACATTCAGCTCCTTCCTGCAGTGGCGCACTTTATTTTTAAATTTAAGTTGTAAAATACCAATAAGGTTATTATTTTATCAATTTGGGGCTGAAAATTTCTCAACCCATTGAAATTGTAACATGTTTAATCAGTTCTTCAACTTCTTATGTAATAACTCCCGCAGCAACGCGCGGGGTTACATTCTAGTTAAACCTAATTATTATGCATCAGGTAAGAAGCCAAGAAGTCACCACCTTCATTTGTTTATATTGAAATTTGTTTCTTTAAACCATATCATTGTGCTCGTATTTTGAAAAGAAACATTTTGCTGCATCCTGTCTTGCTAGCAACAAGCAAGATATCTATTCCATTGCCAAGCGCACACTCTCTTCACCATCTTCTGCTTCGTTACCTACAAGCAAAAGGTCCAAGGTGTTGCTAATTGACATATCCAGGCGGAGGTTAGCATTACAAGATCTAGGGTTTTGTAGTTTTTTAATTGTTGTTAAAAATGGTTATAATTTTCTATTAATATGTGGTGGCATGCTAGGGGAGTTGCATCTCACTTACCAGTTATAGCCTTTCATCTGCTTGAAAAAAGCTGAAATTGTTTGCTGCAATAAGAAAGTATGGGTTTCTTGTGTCATTTAATAGATTTATGAACTGTTTTTTTTTAATTTATGTGTCTTCGTTTAGATGAATTAACAGTGTTTTGGCATTGATTTCTCTGTACATGGCATTAATTTTCTCTGTGATGACCAGCTTGCTCCTTCTAAGAGACCTTTGATCAGGACGTGTAATATATTTCCAAAAGGTAGCGATCTTACTCCCAACTCTTTTATTTCCTTTATTTATTTATTTTGCTGAATTATGTTCTTGAATCAAGTTAAGTACTAATAAATTATCAAATCATAAATCAAATAAGCAGAATTACAGTAGATTATAAAAGTTTCATTCATGAATTGACTTATACAAGTGTAGATTGATGTATTAGAACTTCAATATGGAGAGTCTTTATAAAGAAGATGACCATGGCGGATACTTTTTGAAATATTGAGCTCTCAAAGGTAAATTTTACTTCATTTTCTAATTCATTGTGTATAATTTTCTATTCCTACTATTTGTTAGCACTTTAAATTGAATGGATTGAATCTCTTGTTCTAATGTTGCATTTTTTTCTTTTACTTTCTAATTATCTTTGTTCTGCAGCAAAAGCTTACCAATATGATGGCACTTATTTTTGTTGGAGGATATGGAACTAGGTTGATACCATTAACTCTCACCGTTCCAAAACCACTTGTTGATTTTGGCAACAAACCCATGATCCTTCACCAGGCACATATTCATATACACCTTTTTTTTCTTGAAAACCAAGCTTAAATCAAGGGAATAATTAAATTTATCATGTATATGTATGATCTAATATGTATAAGATTGAGGCTTTTGAAGGCTATAGAGGTTACATAAGTGGTTCTTGCTATTAATTATCAGCCAGGGGTAAAGTTTGAAGCTTTTGTTCTTTTCTTTGGCATATGAATATATAATAGAATTCATCTATTAATTCAAATAAATTTTTTTGTTAATTTCTTGTTTATGAAGGTCATGGTCAACTTTTTAAAGGATTTTAAGACCAAGCCTGGCATAAAAATCTCATGTTTACAAGAGACTAGGATGCTTGGAACTACATGGCCATTGGCCTAGCTAGAGACAAGTTGATAGCGTTCATTCGGGGAACCATTTTTTGTTCGTAATAGTGATGTTATCAGTTTATCCACTGAACCAAATGATCGCAATCGACATGTCCCATGGCGGTGGAAGCTTCTATAATGGAGCCTAAGGTAAATATTACTTACTTTTGTAAGTCAATTCCAGATTTCATTCTTGTGAGTTTCGTTGACACGGATAGCGTGAATGGAATTAGTTGAGCACTTGAGCCAGTGGATCAACCTTCAAAATTTTGTGTGGTGCCTTGAAAACCATTAGAAAAAGTGAAAAACCAAAGGTGTTTATTAGTAACAAGATTAATGCTAAGATTTATCTACTGAACCAAATGTTATTGACTGAATAGAACTTAAATCCACCTCAATTGAGAAAGAAACTTCTCAAAAGTCGGATCTAAGAAGTTAGTGTATGAAATGGTTCTACCGGGGTTCTGGATGGACATTGGACAACCCAGACTACATCACGAGCTAAAGGCTCTATTCAGACTCTTTAAGAAGGACTGAGCTGTCCAGACCATAGTTGTTAATCGCAAATAACGAATGATAGCGACAAGCTACCGATACGATACGTAGTGATAGCGATGAAATAGCAGGCGATGAAAGAGCGGGCGCTATTTCACATCTAGAGATATTTTATATGTATATTTTACCAAAAAGATAAATACAAAAAATACAAAAAGCTCGCTATTTTTCGCTATCAACCATATAGCGACATATGAACGCTACGTTATTTGCTATAGTAGACGTTATGGGCCCAATGTTACGATTGGTTCTGGTTGGGTTGGGTTGGGTTGGGTTGTCGATTCGGGTGTCAGGCTATCTAGGTTTATTTTGATGTGTGGGATTCGTATCAAGAAACACGTGTGCATATCGAGCAATATTGTTTGTTGACACTCAAGTGTTGGGCAATTGACCCGAGTAGAGAACATGACAATACTTAGAGAAGATGTGCACGTGTGATGAGGTGTACAAAAATGGGGTATGGTTCTGCCCTATAAGGAAATCAAGGCTAGCATCTTGAAGCCAGAGATAGTGATGTGAAGACTATGCCAATATATACATAATTGATATTCTCTGAGGTTTATTTGTAATGTGTTTCATTTATGTTTCCTTTGATATGGGTATGCCAATTTTTTAACCCGAATTGTTTAGTAAGATGTAAAAGTGTCAAAAGACCTCGAGTTAGTTCTTAAAGCATAAATAATTGAGCTAATAATGAATTGCTCCTTTCTTATTGTTTGATACGTACAGCGTGACTTTTAGCTATTCTTTAGTTCTTTATAAACCCTTTTTAGTTGCGAAATACAGGAGGATTTATGTTTCTTTGTACATTGTTGCTACTTAAATAAGTTGTTAGAAATTAAATAATTTAACCTACTTACTCAAACCTGCACTGAGGTGTTAGAATTACTTTTAATTGAAGGTTTTGTATCTGTGTTGTGTTTGCTCATGAATGATATTCCAAGTTTAAGGCTCAAAGCAAAATTTAGTTCCCTGACAACTAACAACTACGACAACAACTACGAGGCGATAAAACATATGCACCCGCCGCAACGCGCGGGCATTTACACTAGTAACCAATAATGTCTTAACAGTTAAACGAATTGGGAGGAAGGTCTTAGCTATCTAACTTATCAACGCTTATAGTTGGGGCTAATTATTCTTGATGATAGTGATTTTATCATGTCGTCATGTTGTTGCATTTCTTGTTTCGTTTTCTTACTTCCATAACATCAATTATAACACAACATATCTCCTATCTATAGTGAGACATATACCATAACTCAAAATATTTAATATTTATAGTCATCAAAGATTTTGCTAGTTTGACTCCTACATTTTGTAAGGCTCACATATTAGCCAATAAGAGTCCCGACTTAGAAAATGTTTTGTGACAGTCAAAACTTTACTTATTATTTTTCTTTCATTTAGTTTTTATATGCAAAGTGAAAAAGAATAAAACCTTTTAAGCAATGTTTTTAAACCCGAACCGAACCCTTGGCCGGTCCGGGTTGATAGGTTGGACCGGCAATACACTGACCCAGTGGTTGACCTAGCAACCCGGACGGGGAAACCGGCCGGCCCGACCAAAAATTCTGACGATTGAACCGTTTTTTATTTTTCTTTTTTGGGTGTTGATGCGATTTTTTGGGCCGGTTCATTGAGCCGGCTGGACCGGTGAACCGGTGGAGTCTTCGGTTTGACATCCGGTCCGGTTCTAAAAACATTACTTTTTTAAGTTTTTAGCAGTGTTTTGAGACCCGGTTGGACCGGGCCAGTTGAACCAGGTATTTAAGTGGTTGAACCGATTTTTTTTTTAATATTTTTTCACATGTTAGCCTATTATTTTTACGGCACCATCCGGTTTTTACATTCTGTTTGACCAGTTGGACTAGTCGGACCAGTGAACCAGTAAGGAGCCCGGTTTAACGTCCGATCCGATTGTGAAAAACATTGTTTTTTAGTGTACTTGACAAACCCAGAAACCCCTAATTTTCCTATTCAAAAACCCAAACCCCTAATTTAACAGACAAGACAGAGTTAGAAGAAGAAATGGTGGTGAGGCTTAGATTAGCAAGGTTAGGATGCCGCAACAGACCCTTTTACAGGGTTATGGCTGCCGATAGCAGATCACCCAGAGACGGAAAACATATAGAAGTTTTGGGTTACTATAATCCTTTACCAGGTTCATCTTTTTTTATATATAAAATTCTTTTTAATTAGTTCTAACGCCTAAGCTTTCTGGGTTTGATTTGTTAACTTGAAAGCTGATAACTTTAATGGAAATATTGAATTAAAATATGATTTTGTAAGTGGGTTTGCAATGTTAGTTGTAATTAGTGATTGTTAGATGATATATTTTCAATGATGTTTGTTTTGAAGGTGTTTGTTAATTAGCTTTGATGTCATTTTAAGGAAGTAGTAGTCCTTTGATTATTAGTTTTGATGCAGTTGGGATCAAACTGATTGTTAAGAAATCGTTATTTGACTCGTAAACAGTCGGTTGGATAATAAGAAGGTTATCGGATTACATTAAACTAATTATCATGATGGTTAAGTCATGATGATCAGAAGGCCATGTTTAGAATGAACATCCAAACACCCCCTTAACTTTTTATATAAAAGTGTAATTTTTATTATATATGATTTACGAATTGGCGGTTGATTGTGTGGTTTATACAGGACAAGATGGCGGTAAACGAATGGGGCTTAACTTTGAACGAGTCAAGTAAGTTGTTTGATGCACTGTTTTTCTATTAATTTCAGCCATGGTTTTAAAAAACAGGTGAAGTGTGCGCCTCGAGGCATGCCTCATGACGATTCTGACGAATCTGAGGCGGCGCCTTGGGGTGTTATTTTGTATGTGCGCCTCATGGGTTTTTGATGTTTTAAACTTTTTGTGTCAATTTCAAGCACTCCATGTCTTTTTAATGCGTGTTTTTGATGTTATTGATGAATCTAATGATGAAATTAGTTAGTATTCCACTTTTTATAAGATACAAAATATTTATATTTATTTTTTGATTCCGCCTCGGGCTTACGTCTCGGTTCGCCTCGAAGCATACGCCTCGTGAGGCGAAGGGAAACGCCTCGAGGCACGATTCGGTACTTTTAAATCTTGATTCAGCTTTCATGTGCGAATATTTTAGTTTTTTTTTTTCCTATCAAAGTCGGTTTTAACGTGTTTGGTAAAGTTCTAGAGTTTACAGGCGATGAAAACATCAAAATGGGTTCTTAATTAATAGTCTAATAAACAGCCATACATGTTCATTGCTTGTTTTTTGGCATTGCAGTGGAGGGTCTTTTCATGCTAGATTTTGTTTCATTGAATTTTTGGTTGATAGTTGAGCAAGTTACACACATAAATTGCGATTAGGGACTTGTAGTTTTGTGTTGCGATTATAAAATCAGTGTTTCTGTGTGAATGCTACTCATCTTTTTAGGCTTGATCCTATATCGAATGATTAAAATATGAAACTTATTTAGACACCCTTTTTTATGTGTTACACCTGTTTTCTTTTGTTGTATAGATATTGGCTATCAGTTGGTGCACAACCGTCGGATCCGGTTCAACGTCTTTTATTTAGAGCAGGGCTGCTACCACCACCACCCATGGTTGCCATGGGCCGGAAAGGTGGGCCACGTGACAGCCGCCCAGTTGACCCGTTGACTGGACGGGTCATGATGCCCGAGCAACCAACCAAAACTACCAACGAATCGGTGGATGTTTAAGAAAGCACAATTTCAACTTCCCAACTGTTGGTTCTTGAGATATGCTAGCTTTGGTATTGGTTTGTGGTCAAGTTTAGAACTACTTGCAATGTTTGTTATAATAATGTAAGTACCATCTTTTGATGCTACAGCGATTTTGATTTGTAGTGGGAGTTGGTATTTTGTTTAGTGTCTGCCAAGTGCCATTAACTTCGCAGCTCATGTTATTTCCGCAATTTAATTAGTTTCTTGATATTTTGTTATTAAATCATGATGTGAATATTGTTTAATATTAGTTTAGTATATTATATTAACTCCTACTTTTTTATTTGTAGAATTGTATTTTATGTTTTTATGTGATCTTATATATCTTGTGTTACTCTCCATCTTTTTGTTAGCCAAATTGTTTCATCATGTAATGCTAAGTTGTCAAGGCATTATAGCCCAGCGGCATCTTGGTGGTGAGATAAGACTTAAGGACCATAAGGTCATGGGTTTGAATCTCACAAAGGGGGCTTTTTCATAATTATTATGAGTTTCCTTCTGAATTGGTGACTTGGTGGTGGAATATGATCGCATGACAACATTGGTGGCACGGTGATACTCCAGTGTTCCGTGAGTGATTTCAATTTGTTGGCAGTTCAAAAAAAATGTAATGCTAAGTATGCTAAGTTGTTTATTTTTTATTGTTTGCTAAACGTATCCCTCTCTCACAAGGTTAGGGGTTGGGGCCACTATTTAAACTACTCTCCCACATGGGAGGTGGTGGGGAGGGTACGTTGAGACACGTTCTTATTCCATTCGTGTGGGATATTTTGAACCGTTTAGACTTCAAACAAGACATTAGACATGCATGTACGACTTACAAATATGAATGCGTGAGCGAGCTCATGGTGTTTGAAGAGAAAATCATGGGAAAAAAAATATTTTTGTAAGTGTGAGATAATACAGGTATCACAATTGTTTCATGAGCTAGACTATGTATCAAAAATAACTCTTACCTTTGTATGTACAACCATGTATGATGTATCTACTTTGAATTATGTACCGTTTTTTAGTAAACTAGAGTTAGCATACAAATTTTGTGTAAGCGTTATTATACGTGTATAAATTCACGTATGCAAAGTTTAGTGAAATTATGATACAACAAATACACAAGTAACCATATTATTTTGATGAGATATCAGACACTAATTAATAGACTATTTTGTGACCTTATACTTGGAAAAATGAGACTTACAAGTACCGGTTTAACAAAAAAAAAGAGAAAATGATTGATGCTAGTGTTACGTAGACATGAGACTTTTACTCACTTCTCCCTTAAAATTATGTAATAGTTTCATTTGACCACTTTGGTGGGCAAGCTTGTAAACACTTCAATGCCACCGACCATAAGACTCAAGGGAGTGGGGCGGGGATCCTTTCCCGGGCGGGAACACCGCCCCCTAGGGGCGGGAGAGGAGGGGAGGCGGGGAGTTCTTGCCGGGCGGGAGGGGGAGAGGGATGGTGAGGTGGCATCTTTTCATTGGCTGATTTTTTTTTCTTTTTTTTATTTAACTTTAACCCAATATAATATTATTCCTTTCACCCCCCTTTCCCCCCTTCCACTCCCCACAATTTTTTCCCCCACATGGCGCTTCACCCTCTCTTTCCCACCCCTCCACTCCCTCTAGTCTAACGCGTAGGTCACCCCCTTCGGGGAGGGGGGGGGGGGCGTGTTTCATGCCCATTCTAGCTTACTTGACACCGCCAACCAACCCTTCTCATTTTTATAGACAATGAGCATATATGCTTTCTTTTATATATATATATAGATAACATTCACTAGGTTATTTCCATATTAGAACATAACCCACATTCTTATTGTCTAAGCCCCGTTTATTATTTTGCTAATCGCGCCTAATAGTGTAACTAAGCAAAAATGGATTTTTGGGGCGTTACAACATGGGTCCCACAAGTGCCACATGGCGCTTCACCCCCCCTCTTTCCCGCCCCTCCACTCCCTCTAGTCTAACGCGTAGGTCACCCCCTTCGGGGAGAAGGGGGGGGGGGGGGGGCGTGTTTCATGCCCATTCTAGCTTACTTGACACCGCCAACCAACCCACTACACATAGTATGGACGAGAACCATGATGTGAGGTACAATCGAATTAAGTGCAAAGACCAAATCTGGTGTCAAGTCTCAAGTAACTAGTGTTGGCGAAAGAAAGAAACCCAAAAGAATAATGGGAACTGTAATTCACAATTATCATTTAAACCCCTCCTCAACTTCTCTTCTTCTTATTTCAACCAAAAATCGTTGCTTTTATTCCAATCGTAGCAGAATAATAAAGATGGCCACCCTTCAGGAGCAAAATCAAGGTCCCCTTTACACCCATCTTTCTACTTATTAATAATAATAATAATAATAATAATAATAATAATAATAATCCCAATTTTATTTCTTTTATTAAACTTGTTCAGGAGGAGGAATCGTTGAGCAGAAAGTTGTAATAAGAAACAAGCATGGAGAGAATCTTGTGGGTCTGTTGCATGAAACTGGATCCAATGATGTTGTTATCTTGTGTCATGGCTTTCAATCATCCAAGGTATGCCTGCCTGCCTGCCACTTAATTTATATTCTAGTCTCTGTTTTTAGTCAAATGTTACATGTTTAGCTGAATTAAGTTCAGTTCTAAAATGTTATTGTATAATCCTTTAATGATGCTTGATAATCTATTTAGGAGGTTGAAGATTGAGTCTTTATTTAGTTTTCTATTTGAGTGGTTTAGGGATCTTGGTTTTTCAAGATGTTTGGTTAGTATAATTACATGGTTAGTGTTATTGTAATTCGTTCTATCGATCCGGGCCTTTATCGTCATGATCTAATGCAAACCAAGATTACCTTACATTGTTGTTGGCTTGTAATTTAAGATGAAATATTGACTAGTGATCCAAATAATTATAAACTGTTGTTAATTTTGTAGAAAAGCAATACCATAATGAACCTTGCTGTTGCACTCGAGAAGGAAGGAATCAGTGCGTTTCGCTTTGATTTTGCTGGAAATGGGTAAATTCAAATATTTGAATAGATAATAATAATTTCATATAATTGAAGCGTTTCATGTATAAGTTCTATTATCTAACAATCTGGGTTTTAAAAAGCGCGCCTAGGCGCGAGGCGCATCAAGGCACAGCCTAGGGCGCCTCAGGGCTTTGCGCCTACCCATTTTACCAAAGGCGCAGAAAAAGCACATTTTTTTGGCCATTTTCAGTCGCTTTTGGCCCTGAGGCGCGCGCCTCTCGTACACCAAGTAGTTTTATGCATAAAAATGTTGTACGTTGGTGTTTTTGGCTTGTACATATAGGTAAAATCATATAAAAACCTTATTTTATAGCTATATTTTGGGTAAATGAAATTAAAAACCTATTGGATATATAAAAAAATTATATAATTAGTGCGTGCTTTGGGTACGAAAATCCCACACTTTTTGCGCTTAGACCTCGTCGCTTTTGTGCGCCTAGCGCTTTTTAAAACCAAGCTAACAATTGATGAGTTTAGTATTAAATTACCTAAAGATCCCCGAAGTCCCGAACGTGTATATCATTTTATGAATGGGTATCCCCCCCCCCCCCCCCAATTATGTGGGAGGAGTACTGTAACCTTTTTTTTAATATCATTTGGCTTGTATTGTTTTTCAGAGAAAGTGAAGGCTCATTTCAATATGGTAATTACCGTAGAGAAGCTGATGACTTACATTCAGTTATCCAACATTTTCATGGAAATAATCGTGTAACACGTGCAATTCTTGGACATAGTAAAGGTATCTTAGATATGGCTGTACGTGCAACACCGACTATTTTGACCCTGGTGTTCATAGTAATCAGTTTTCTTACATTTTATGACCCTCCTAATCTTATTACATACAGGTGGAAATGTAGTGCTCTTATACGCGTCTAAGTATCATGATGTGCCCTGTGTCATCAATGTGTGTGGACGTTATAAGACAGAGAGGGGTGTTGAAGAGCGTTTGGGAAAAGGGTTTTTGCAAAAAGTGAAAGAAAATGGTTTTATTGACGTTAAATCCGAAACAGGTATTCATGCTACTGAATGCTTGAAACATTTGCACCATTTGTGCGATAACTATTGTCTTATAAAGGTGTAAATATGCAATTTTTTATGTTACCGTTAGGTATTCAGTTTCAAAATGCAAATCCGAACACCCCCTTGATGCTAGTCGTTCATTATTCTGACTAGTTGTTTGTGTGTAGGGGAGGTCTTATATCGTGTGACTGATGAAAGTTTGATGGATCGTTTGAATACAAATATGCATGAAGCATGCCTGCAAATTCATAAAGATTGCAAGTAAGATGAATAAAAGTACTCCCGTCTTTATAGCAAAGAGTCAAACCTATTAATGTTCAGAATTCAGATTCAAATTCGACATTTTTATGATATTTCAACCTAAAACATGTTCTTTTGCACACATATTTTATATAGCTAACCGTAGTTCTAAGCATTCTAACCACGAAACACGATGCTTCTCAAATTCCGAGTTAAAAAACAACTTGTTTGACCCTCAAAAGTCAAATGTATCCTCTGTTAGTTGATCTTGATCATTTGGTGTCCTTTCGTGAATCGCGACATATCAGGTATTGTTTTTTATGCCATATATTCTATTTGATTAGAAACGTGTGTTTCTTTTAGGGTGTTGACCGTTCATGGATCGGATGACTCAGTTGTTCGAGTCGAGGAGGCGTTAGAGTTTGCAAAAGTTATACCAAACCACAAGTTGCATATCATTGAAGGTGCCAACCATAGATTCTCCAAGCATCAAGATGAGTTAATTTCCATTGCTTTGTCTTTCATAAAAGAACCTCTAAATCAACACCAAGATGATGCATCATAAATGGTAATCAACTCAAGTAGCTCCAGTTCAGATTTTGGCTGAACATAATTGCTGGATTCTTTTTTATATTCAAGATTCAAAATAGTTATTCTACATAATTGTTGTATTCATTTTCCCAATCTGATCCCATACAGTGGTTTTAATTTGCAGTGAAAGTATTTTTGTTTGTGAGGCCTGCCAATAACTTTGCAGCTAATGTGTTTCCCCAATTTGATAAGTTTTTTGATATTATGTTATTAAATCATGTGTAAATATTGTTTAATACTAGAAGAGTGTTTACGCGATATAGGGATTACGTACATTGTCGGGGTGTGCATGCTTCAATTTAGTTTGGTTATTAGTTTCAATCGAACTCATTGGTTAACCTATTTTATTAACAAATTGGATTTCAAATAATCGGTTCGGTTTATCTGGTTAGATTTTCGGTTTTTTGTTCTATCAAAGTTCGGTTAATAATCAAAACCAAACTTGGGTTAAAACTTTTTATTTTTTTAATAAGTACATGAAATGGAGGTATCAAACATCAAATAAATGTAAAAGCTATAAATAAATGAAAATATGAATGATTATGTTTGTTCCCGTTAATTTTAGTTAACCATGGGTTAAAAAAATTACGATTACCGATTTTTGGTTAATTCAATTTTTAGTTGATTGTGGTTCAGTTTTGTTTTTTTTTTTGGTTTCGTCCATTTTTGTTCGATTTCCTTTAACAGGAGTTATTGCTTACCGTTAGACGTTGTTAATGAAATTTTCAGTTTTTATAAATTTAAAAAAATTATAGCAATACTATACTCAATCTAAATAGCATAAAATATTTGTTTTTATGGTGTACTTTTACTTTTTTTTAAAGAGTATTAACGTAGAAAAAAATTATACCGGTTTAAAAATCATGAGGGTAGTTGGTATAAATCAATAACAAAAACATGTAAAAAGTTAAGGTAAATAACAACGGTAAATTCAAATCCACAACCACCGATATTATCGTTTTGCCAAAAACAGTATCGGCTCCGTTCGTTAAAAAAATTAAACCCAAAAAAGTGACCGATTTAAATAATTTAAAAAGATTAAAGTTAAATTAAATAAGAATTATTTTAAATGTAAATCTTTTTTTTTTAATTATGAACTCCACATGCCCTTAAAAACATTTAGCGAAATAAGACCTGAATTTGGAAAAGTGAAGGTTGTCTAAGTTCATTTTTTTTTAAAAGAAACATAGTTTAAGAAAATGGGAAGAGATAACGTATAAAGCGTCTAAAAATACGAAGCCTACGAAGCCACGAGAACCATTGGATTTAGGCGGTGGCAAGATCGTAATTAGGAGCCTTAATCACACTTCAGTTAACCTAACCAGGGGTAATTTAGGTAAAACGCGTTTAAAAATGAAGAAAAACGTAAGAACAGACGTTCAACAATTGATCGAAACGTAGAATCAAATCAAAATTATTTCAACAATTAAGCAAACAATTGCATTCGATTACATGTTTCGAATCGTCGAACAATCAAAAACTTTGATTTGAATCATAAATCAGTTACTGATTTGCAGAAAAATTGAAAAACAGAGCATTGCTTTAGATCGTTTAAAAATCACATTAATCCTATTGAAAAAACACAGTGAACGCATGAAATATTAATAAAAAACATAGAATTTTAATAAATATATTACAATTACAGAGAAAATGCATTTTAAAAACATTCAGATTAAGAACACTTTATTCTTTGAAACAGACGCACTTATGTTTTAAAAGGTGCGTCTAAACATCACAATAAATCACTGGGTAAAATGCATAAACAGACGCACTCATATATCATCAGACGCACTCATATGCATAAACAGACGCATTCACTGTAAAAAACAGACGCACTCATTACCAAACAGACGCACTCATATAAACATCAAACGCACTCATATGTTTTTCCCAATTTTATATAAACTATACATGTAATGATTACATCTACAAGTTGCATATCTTATTGGTTGTGCAAAATCAGTGTATTAACTATGATTTGATTGGTAATGAATTTAGATAAAACAGGTACTTCAATACTCAACTACCACCTAATTACTTTTCTATTTTTTAGTCTATAAATAAAGTATGCTCTAAGAATCTAAATCATACTCATTCATCAAAAAAACACAAAAAACACAAAAAAATGGCAGAAAATCATATAGAAGCAATAAACAACCTTCAAGTGAAAACAGTCATCATGGTGGACTGTATCTCAGAGATTCAAGACGACATCAACTCATCTTGTGTGGTTATGGGTGCACAAAATGAGGTTCAGAGACAATACAAGAAGAACCTAGACCTCATAGAGAAGCTGATGAAGGATGAAGAGAAGACACCATTCACAGATGCAGCTATTGAGCACCTACAAACTCAAGCATCTTTTGACAACCTCATCTCCCAGTCACTTAGCAACACCCAGACTTGCATCCTGAAGAACATGTCAAACAAACAGAAGGCAAGGGATGCAATCTTGGGTGGCAAGTGATGGTGGTGGTTATGTGATGGTGTTTTTCTGTGGTTTTTTGTATCTTTTTTTTTTTTGTGGTGGTGGTAATAGTGGTGGTGGTGATGGTAGTAGTGGTGATGGTGCTGGTGATGGTAGTGGCGGTGGTGGTGTAATAGTGGTAGTCTCATATGTACTACCTGTTTTCTAGATATAAAATATGAAGTTTTTAGTTATTTTTTGAAACAGACGCATTCATACAATAAACAGACGCATTTGTATAAAAAAAACAAAAAGGTAACTAAAATAAAAAGCATAAACAGACGCATTAGTAAAATGTTCAGACGCATTCATGTTTAAAAGTTTACAAATGTCCACTGCTAACTAACACAACTCCTCATCATCATCAGAAGTTTCCAATTCTATCTCTTCATTATCAACAACATCATCTTCGGCAATTTGATCATCTTGTTCGCCTTGCGTCTGCGTTGAAGCACCCTCTTGGGCATGTTTTCGCCGATCATGGCCACTTTTTCCGCATATACCACAATTCCTCTTTCTTTTGCCGGATCGACTAACCTTTACTTCCTTGCTGGACTTTATTCGCTTCTGCTTGCCACGACCTTTGTTCTTTATACCATTCGGAAGCCTAATAGTGGGTTCAGCATTTGATGGTTTCTCGTAACCAAGAAGAGAGGCATAGCGATCATGCTTACTCTGATGATTAGGTCTCTTAAACCTGCCCTCATCAACCTTCTTAACCATCTCTTTGATTTGGTCATTAACCAACGTTAACTCAGCTAAATCTGAAATTAGAGAGTTTGCAAGATACTCACCACCCAAAACAATCTCCCGTGCAATACGCCTTGCCTCTTTAGTCTTGTCATCACCAAACTCACCTGTTTCAAATGAATACTTGATCTCATTTGGAACAACATCTTTTGTCCACCTCTTCAGAATGTATCTTTTCGGGAATCTATACACTTTCATCAACCTTAATATGAAAAAAATATGCCTACACAAAAGCCCGTACTGCTCAAACCTCTTACATGTACATAATGTAGTCACATCCTTATCACCATCAACAAGTTCCCTTTTGAACAAAACCTGTAAAAAAGAAAGAGGATAATAAACATTAATGTGCAGTTTGGACGCACCCATTAATATAAACAAACGCATTCATTGTTTAAATACATCAAAAAAACAAAAAATTTGCAGTTTGGACGCACTCATTAACATAACATACGCATTCATTAAAATGTCAATAAAAAATCAAAAATACCTCAATAAAACCTTGTCCCTGTGCTTGTGGATCATCAACATAAACCTTTAAAAACCCTTCTTCATCAGCCCTTTGCATATGAACACTTATTAATCCTTCGTAACTGGCATATATTTCTTCTTGGATATCAAAGAAGATAGTCCGGGTAAATATTTTAGCAGCCTCTTGTTCAATAGGGTTTTGAGTCCACATATCAGGAGTTGTATGTCTTGAGTCATGGTCATTCTTCCTATGATTAAATCTCTGAGCTTCAAGGGACGTCTCAAAATGGTTGAAAAACTCAACAAGAGTCAACTCAGAATTTGCCACCTGGCAAAAAAAATGATTCTCACTCTCAGATCTTGATGTTGTCCTCATTAGCCCAGACATAGGTTCATCCCGGTAAAAAGCAGGGATCCACATCGATCTCAGGTCAAACATGTCAGACAACCAAGTGTTCTCATTTAATTGGTAATCAAAAATAAGTACACCCCACTCGAAATCAAAATTCTCCGGACTGATGGAATCTGTCCAGACAATTGCACAAATCCTCTTTTTGAACTCATCATCACTGCACAATGCACTACCAACCTACAAAAAAACATAAAACAGACGCAGCCAGTTAGTATTAGACGCATTAACATTAGAAAATAAATACATTTAAACAAACGCACTCATTGATAACATTGGACGCACTCAATGCAAATCAGACGCACTCCTCTATAAAACAGACGCACTCATGATTTAACACAAAAACGAAGTTGCTACAAACCTTATCAGAAACCTTCTTCATGATATGCCACATACACAGCCTATGTCTGCTGTTTTGAAAAACCAACTGGATTGCATTTTTCATAGCAGGATCTTGATCAGTTACAACAACTTTTGGATGCTTTCCAAAACATTTGGAAAACGATTGTAACAACCATGTATAAGATTCAGTTGTCTCTGATGACAACATACCTGCACCGAGTGTGACGTTACGACAGTGATTATCAATTCCAGTGAATGGTACAAAAACCATCTTGTACCTACAATAACCAATAAAACAAATTTAAAAAAAAAATTAAAAACATGTCATATTGGATAAACAAAGCTTAAAAAATAGAATTTAAAACATACTTGTTAGTGTTGAATGTTGCATCAAACGAAATCACATCTCCAAATTCCATGTAATTCCTCTTACATAAAGCATCCGCCCAAAATAATCCGGTTAATGCATTCTTTTGATCAACAGAATACTCAAATGAAAAATCTGGCAGGAACTTCTTCTTGTCCCTAAGCCTAGACACAATCATATCTGCATCAAACTCACCAATGAAGCTGTTTAAGCCACCTTTAAAGTTCTTACAATCAGTTGCAGTTGCACCGACATGCTCAAAACCTCCATATTTGGTCTTCATAATGTTAAAAGCTTTGACAGGACCCATGTTCAATGAAGACAGCTCACATATCATCTCTTCTTGAGTATGTGTCAGTTTCCTATTTGCTGCTAGAAAATGAATGTCACTTTCATGAACAAATGGATGATTATGACCTTCCTTAAAGCCATAAACCTTGAATTTTTTTCCATCCTCAGAGTTTAGCCTGACATGTGCAGGACATCCAGTCCTGATCGAAGGCCTTTTCCTTGACTTAGCATCTTTGCTAGAACTCTCTTCACCTACTTTGACTGGCTTAAAACCCTCCTTATAGCATACAAAGTACCTAAGTTTTAGAATACCTTTTCGCACTTCTGAAGTGCCCTTTCGAATAGCAAAACCACTAGCCTTTGCATATTTTGCATAAAACTCTTGTGCATGCTCAATACTAGGAAACTCCATATCCTTTAAAGGTTTGAGAGAATCAGGTACATCAGGTATATATGTGTTACTAGCTAAGTCATCAACAGGAACATCAGTTGCAACACCTACAAAAAACAAAAACAAACGCACTCATACAGAAAAACAAACGCACTTATTAAAAAAAAGTTTGTAATCCAGACGCATTCATGTATACAAATCAGACGCATTCACATATTATCATTATCAGAGAATAAATCGAATACAGTTTGCAACAGACGCACTAACATATTAGATCAGACGCATTTGAATATAATTGCAGGTTAAAAACTAACTGAATACCTTGAACTCTGAATTCGTTGATGAGGTTCAAACTATGAATATCAACATCCTCATTAGTGTTTTCGATCAAGTCTGAACACAAATAAAAAACATCATGTTAAGAAATCTAACCAAACACAAAGCTCTGTTTTCAACTAAAAACAGAGGATGATAATCCTACCATGAAAAGCATTATGATCAGGCACTACATTAGAATTCTCAACATTAACATTCTGCTCTTCAACTGAGAAGTTTAAATCTGATAAAAACAAAAACAAAAATTAAACAAAACTACTAAAAAATGGATTAATTAAGTACGAATACACTTACCGAACATGATGAATTGATCGATTAAACTGTAATCGTGATAAAACAAATTGAGAGATTGAATCGTAATTGGAATGAAACGTAATGTGTGTGTGTGTGATCGTCTGTGTTTTTAGAATTCAAATTATGATCTGAAATATCGTTTACAAAAATAACTACCGTGAATCACGTAATCAGTTACGTGTGAAAAGGTCTGTAATGCCCTTGGGTTAAACTGATTTAATATTAATTATAGTTTGGTTAGGTTAACTGAGGTTTGGTTAATAGGACACTTGGCATTCACTGGTGGCTTCTTATTGCTTCTTATGTTAAGAAGCTTTATACCATATACTTTCTCTAAGAAAATAACTTAAAAAGGGTGGATTGGGATTCGAACCCGTATAGTGTATATTAAGAAACCAAGCTAACCCATTAACTAAAAAGACATAGTTTTGTAGAAACAAACACTAATGGCCCTAAGTTCCAAAACGTAGAAAAAAACGCAAGGCCAATTTTCTCACCGCCCGGTTTGGTTTTCTCACGGCTGATTTTGAATACAAACTATAAACCAAACCATTTGATACGGTTTTGAAAGTTTCTACACCGATCGACCAAAAAATTAAAAAAACAAATCCACAACCAGTTTAGACGGTTTCAAACGAAACCACGCACATCCCAACAACTACATGAACAAAAAACACGAGTTGTATTGGTTTCATCCTAAGTTTGGGTGAAAAGCGGAAGAAATCAAAAGTGTAAGGATGGTTATATTAATCCTTAGTAAATTTTAGTAAATTAAATTAAAGATAAGTGTAAGTTTAAATTAAATTATTAAGAAAACTATTTTTTCGTTAAATTTAAGATTTGTGATGGCTGGCACGTATTTGATGTCAAGCAAGATGTTTATTCTAGTACAAATAATATTATTTTACTTAGTTTTTTTAACGTCTAACTTTTATTCGAAAAACACGTCCGCTATAGGGGTGTACAAAATGCTCGCGACTCGCTACTCGCTCAAAACTCGTTCGAAAAATGCTCGAAAAAAGCTCGACTCGAAAAAGCTCGTTTTGTTATCGAGCCGAGCCGGCTCAATTACAAATCGAGCTGAGCTCGAGCTAGGGGTCTTGGCTCGGCTCGATGTTCGTGGCTCGATAAACATCTTTTATATACTTAATAATACTTAGAATTAATCAATAAAATATGAAAAATAATAGAACAAAAACACAAATTATACAAATAATACTTTTAGTATGCCTTTCAGTCATTAAAATATTAGAAAATTAAAAAAAATTATACATGTATATGTGTAATTTATTTTTATTTTTTTTATTTGATAAATATTTAAAAAAAATAACGAGCTGGCTCGAACCAGCTCAAGCTCGGATCGAATATTTACGAGCCGAGCTCAAGCTCGGCTTTTCAGCTCGACAAAAAAACAAGCCGAGCCGACTCGTTTAACTTCGAGCTCGAGCTTAGCCTGACTCGACTCGACTCGGCTCGGCTCGATTACACCCCTAATCCGCTATCGAATTTTACCATCAAGATAATTTAAAAAGTTATTTATTTATCAAGAATTATAAATAGCATTAAATTATAACGTCGACTGTGAGGGAGCGACACTGTT
Source organism: Ambrosia artemisiifolia (assembly GCA_032199755.1). Taxonomy (NCBI): domain Eukaryota; kingdom Viridiplantae; phylum Streptophyta; class Magnoliopsida; order Asterales; family Asteraceae; genus Ambrosia; species Ambrosia artemisiifolia. Next base: position 40,065,098 of record CM063524.1, read on the forward strand.
TCGCTCATTGCAAGTCAGTAAAGCCCTGCTTACGTCACGTACAACCCTCACCAGCACCTACTTGCGTCAGCCTTACTTGCGTAGCCGGTTTCCAATGGCCGGTTTCCGGTTAACAGGTGTACAGCTCCGTATTCTGTGTAACAAGCACCATCACCGTCATTTCGAAGCCAGATTCGCCGCTGGTACGACCTCCTTCATAGTCGACCACCTGCGGACACGTCGGCCGGATCTTCGCTGAAATACGAAATTACAACTTTGCTCTTCCATACATAGACTCACGTCTTCTCGAAGGCCGCCGGTAACCACCAAACCACCACGGCTTCCGCTTGCGGAATCGATATGCAAACCGGCTAACATGGTGGCTGTAAAACTTTATCCATGCTTTGTTGTTGTTTCATCTCTGTGTTCTTCGTTTCAAAACCCTAAGCCGCGGATTTGGGCAATGGTGGCTAACACGAGTGCCGATAACGATGTTGGTTTGAAAATGAGATGGCGACAACGGCTAGGTGGTTCTTTTGCAGTGGCAATGGCAGTAGCGGTTTTGTGGTGGTGGTTGTGTTGGGAAAAGGTGGTGTTGTACAGTGAGATCTTCATGCTCATTTGCTTCTGACCGATGACGACTTCCGGTGCTCTTCGATTTAGGTGGTTGTGAATTGTTGGGGAAGACAGTGTTTGAAGAGAGAGAGGGAGAAATACAGAGAAAGTAAAAAGTAGGTTGGTGGACCTCAAAAACTGAAACCAAATATGATTTAATCTATGTTAAATTTTTATTTACTTTTTTATTGAAAAAAAGGGGGAGCAACTCAAAACTATTACATGCCAATAGTCAAATTAGTTGTAGAGTAATTCCGGATTCCCTTTTATATTTCTTTTTCCTATATACTAAAATGTTGTTAATTTAGTTTCTACGGCATAACATTGTGTATTCGTTAACTGCGTTTTCTTTAAAATTGGCTCCGTCTGTTATCACGTAACGTTTCGTCATATGCTGTCTGTGCAACGTGTGGCGGCTATGTATGACGCAGTATCCCGTTTGCCCCCGCCGCGGCAACGCGCGGCGGGTATAAAACTAGTTCTATTTACAAGACAACATGTAAAAAGACAACATGTAAAGATTATAGGGACCTGGTGGTCATTCTTATAAAGATTAATTGTGCAACTTTGGGAACAAGTTACACTAGGATGAATGAGGACCAAAGTGAAAAATATCATTATTTAAACACCCTAAAACCATAGGATCGGCCTAAACTGAATGCATATGTATGTGTTGACGAGGTTGAATTTGTTCTTTAATTCTTGCGTCACATAGCCATTAATGGCCGGCCTACAGGAGCAAAACCCAGGTCCCTTTTACGACCATCTTTCATCTCAATAATAATAATAATAACAATCCCATGTTTATTTATTTATTTTTTTTACATTGTTCAGGAACCGTTCAGCAGAAAGTTGTTATAAGAAACAAGCATGGAGAGAATCTTGTAGGTTTATTGCATGAAACTGGATCCAATGATGTTGTCATCTTGTGTCATGGCTTTCAATCAACCAAGGTATTTAATGATGTTGGATAATCTTAATTCTGTTGGACTTAATCGTTTTGTTCACATAACCGAATCGGTCAGGGGTATAAGTGTCTTTTTACTTGTCTTTTTATTAAATATTTTTCTTTTTGTTTACGGAGTTTATTGTAATTTGTGTGCTTTGATTATAATATAATAATAAAAGTCGAACAAGTTTATTATAATGATGTTGAATAATCTCAATTCTATTGGACTTAATCGTTTTATTCACATAACTGAATCGGTCAGGGGTACAAGTGTCTTTTTACTTGGGTTTGTTTTTTTAAATATTTTTCTTTTTGTTTACTGAGTTTATTGTAATTTGTGTGCTTTGGGTTATAATATAATAATAAAAGTCGAACGAGTTTATTATAATGATGTTGAATATTCTCAATTCTGTTGGACTTTTTGTTCACATAACCGAATGGGTCAGGGGTATAAGTGTCTTTTTACTTGGGTATGTTTTTTTAAATATTTTTTCTTTTTATTTATGGAGTTTATTGTAATTTGTATGCTTTGGATTATAATATAATAATAAGAGTCGAGCGAGTTTGTTAAATCTCGTGTTTTTGGTGTTTCCGTACTAATCGATCCAGGCCTATATGATCATGATCTAATCCAAACCAAGACTACATTGCATTGCTGTTGTCTTGTAATTCAAGATGAAATACTGACTTGCAGTGGCGAATCCAGTAAGGATTTCCAGGGGGTTCCTTTCGTAAATTTTCACTGATTTTCACTAATATTTCAAAATTTTCCACTAAAATTTTCAATTTTTTTTTTCCAAATCGAGGGAGTTTCTGGGAACCCCCGGAACCTCCTCTGGATCCGCCACTGCTGACTTGTAATCCAAATCATTATAAATTGCTGTTGTTTTTGTAGGAAACCAATACCATGATGAACCTTGCTTCTGCACTACAGAAGGAAGGAATCAGCGCGTTTCGTTTTGATTTTGCTGGCAATGGGTAAGTTACAATATTGAACATATAATTTCATATACATTTAACTGCTTTAATTATAAGTTTATGACATACATATCAATTTACATATTTGCGCTAGAGGACAGGCCCGAAATTTGCTACTAGTATCCGTTCCTGTAATCTTGAAACTGTATAATCATATAACCAGTTCTGTTGTTGTTTGTTCTAGTCGTCAGTCGCCAATATCATTCTAAAAATGTGTATCTAAACATTCGCTGATTACGTGAAAGGAGTGTAATAACTTTCGTTTTTGCCATATTGTTTTTTAGGGAAAGTGAAGGCTTATTTCAATATGGTAATTACGGTAGAGAGGCTGATGACTTACATTCAGTAATCCAACATTTTAATGGACACAATCGTGTAACACGTGCAATTCTTGGACACAGTAAAGGTATGCTGGAATATTGCTGTACATGCCAAACACTGTTTTATACTTTTTGTGACCCTCCTAATCTTATTGTTTACAGGTGGCAATGTGGTGCTCTTATACGCGGCTAAGTATCATGATGTGGGCCGTGTCATCAATGTGTCTGGACGTTTTAAGACAGAGGGTGGTGTTGAAGAGCGCTTGGGGAAAGGATTTTTGCAACAAGTGAAAGAAAATGGTTTTATTGATGTTAAATCCAAAACAGGTATTCATGCTACTACTGAAATATTCAAACTTTTGTACCAAATCCAAACACCTCCTTGATGCTAGTCGTTCATTATTCTGACTAGTTTTCTGCGTGCGTGTAGGGGAGGTCTTATATCGTGTGACTGAAGAAAGTTTGATGGATCGTTTGAATACAAATATGCATGAAGCATGCCTGCAAATTCATAAAGATTGCAAGTAAGATACACAAAATTACTTCCATCTTTTATAGCAAAGAGTCGAAACCTTTTACTTTTCATTTTCAAATTTCAACAAACAAGTGTATATTATTTTGAACTAAAAATGTTCTTTTCCTCGCATATTAATATAGCTAAATGTAGCTGTAACCTGTAAGCAATGAGCAATCTACACATGAATCTTGATGCTTATCGAATTCTGAGTCAAGAAATAACTTGTTTGACCCTCAAAAGTCAAATGCATTCTCTGTTAGTTGATCTTGATCATTGTTGTCATTTCATGGCATACATGCGTTATTATGCCGGTGGTGGTGATGATGATGATGATAGCAATTTTCTATTCTACTTGATCAGAAATGTTTTGTGTTCTATAGGGTTCTGACCGTTCATGGATCCAATGACTCAATCGTTCGAGTCAAAGAGGCGTTAGAGTTTGCAAAAGTTATACCAAACCACAAGTTGCAAATCATTAAAGGGGCCAACCATGGATTCTCCAAGCATCAAGATGAGTTGATTTCCATTGTTTTGTCTTTCATAAAAGAACCTCTAAATCACCACCAAGATGATGCATCATAAAGGGTAATCAACTCAAGTAGCTCCGGTTCAGATTTTGGCTGAACATATTTTTGCTGCATTCATTTTTGTATTCAAGATTCAAATTACTGAAATTTATATAATATAGTACGAAAAAGGATTTTTGATGGTTATTGTAAATTTACTTAATCATCCTTAAGTTTAGCTTAAACTATATCTATTGTGTTATTCTTTTGGTTATTGAAGGTAGGGGTGTAAACGAGCCATGCTACTCGTGAGCTTCTCGAGATTGGATTGCTAGAAGCTCGAATTGAGTTGTGTTTAAATGAGCTAGAGTCTAAATCGAAGCTCGTTAATAAATGACCCTGAGCTTCATATATTGAGTTTTACTAGGCTTGTGATCTTAAACGGCTTTTAATTTATATAAAAATTTTAATAGTTAAACGACCTAATATAGGGAAAGTGAATATGAGGTTGTTATATGTACGCAACTTAGGTGGGGAATCCATCAAAATGACATAGTTTTGATTAAAATATATTAAATCATTTTACGATGCTACTGATTCTTTTTAGACTGAATTACAAGTTTTGTCCTTTATACCAGATTTCAAAGGATGTCCTTTACGTTTAAAATTGACGAGTTTTATACTTTGAAATCTGGTATAAACGTAAAGGACAAAACTTGTAATTCAGTCTTCTTTTTAAGAATACATTTACCACTAAACTTATCAGGGGTTATACCCTAACCTTACATAAATCATCTAACGTTCATTGTCTAAATTCATACACCACTATCCAAAACATGTAACTAAATTTCATGAAGAGATGGGTAATGTTTCACACCAAAGTATAAGCATATGTTGATTCTTGGCCATAGCCCTTAGGGATGATTAAAAAAAATCATTAAGAGATAGGGATGTGCTATAAGCAAACGACATTAAACCAAGATTCATATTTCATAGTAAATATCTCTGTTGCAAAACAAGGCCGGGTGCCCGGGTTGACCGAGTACTCGCTTCAGGGTAGGTCGTTGAGTATAGCCGAGTACTACCCGCCTAGGCCGATTTGACCCCCGAGTACTCCTCTGATTACGCCGAGTACTCGCTCCAGGGTAGGTCGCTGAGTACAAGCCCAAACCGAATTTTGCAACACTGGTAAATATATGTCATAAAACTTTTGTTGCAATTTTTTTTATAATTAATATGTATTTCCTTTATAATTTCTATTTGACCAAAAAACTTGACTGAACTTATAAATGCGAAAGAGCAAGCAGATTTAACCAAAGTAATCAAACCATGGTAACCCGTACTAATGGGTCATGAAGATTTATAAACCGAAACGTTAGTCATAGATCCAAATTTAACCTATAACTAGAACATACATAAAATAGTTTACAAAAGTGTGATTTGTTGTATAACTCATATAAATAATGTTATACATCCATATATTTTACGGCTAAATGATTAATGTGATAGTTACACATAAGGGTATAGATTAGCTGAGCTGCTCATGAACTACTCAAGATCGCCTAGCCAAAAACTCGAATAAAATCGAGCAAAGGCGAAGCTTTTTCGCCCCGTCCCACCGATTTTGGTTCAATATTGTAAATTTCTCCGGTTCTATTCGAAAATTTTGTATATTTTGAGTCTACCCCCACCAATTTGGAAAAAAAAAAGTTGGGTCTTATGACTTTCGGTCGGTCCTTCGGACCACTCCAACTAAAGTCGAGGCTAAACGAGCTCGAGCCGGAGTTACACATTATAGGAGAGAGGGAAACTCCACCCAATCAAGCAGTCCTCTATCAACAACAAATCAATAATAAGCTGAAAATGGCCGCCGTCGCCGGTGAATCAACCACCACCACTTCCGAGCAAAAGATAGGTGAGTTTTCAGACTATCATTCAATACACCCAACCCACTTCATATTTACATCAAACCCACTTGCTTTTATGCTTTATTTCTCATCAGATGTAGGATTAAAGATTAGCCTTTTGATATCAACATTCTTTTTACAGTCATTGACTTTTTGGACCCCTTTTAATTTTACTAGGAAAATCATAACAGAAGATCACTCACTTTGTGATAATCAACAGGTTTTGAACAACAACTGTTGTAAAACATGATGATGGTGTATTTTTAGGAAATAGTCACTAAATAGCAATCAAGATTTATATTGAAGGTTGTTTAACCACTCAAGTTTTACTGTAGTTTCGCTTCGGTAGCGCAAAAGATGTTCCAAGTGACCTATAGGCCATACCAATGATGATACTTAGTGACATTCAATGTTGCAAAAGACGCTAGGCGCTAGGCGGGCGGTGAGGTCCAGCCTAGGGACTAGACGGGACTAGGCAAAAATTAGGCTTTTTGGTATTTTATATATATACACAAATTTAGGTGATTTTTGAAAATATGTTAAGATATATACACACATAATACTTAGATATATACACATAATACTAAGAAATACCTAGAAATACTTAGAAATTTAAAAAATAAAAGTAAAAAAAAAAAAAACCACCGCCTAGGCCCGCCTAGGATTGCCTAACGGCCGCCTAATGGCCAAAACGCCCAGAACTCCGACTAGGGCTTATTTCCGATATTACCTTCAGCCTAGCGCCTAGGCCGATTTTTACAACATTGGTGACATTTGACCTATTTTTCACATAATCATTACCACAGTTTGTTAAATTTGTGCACTGCAAACTGTAGTGTGTTTATGGCATTTATGCAATATGATGGTTACTTAACACTAAGGTTGTATTAAATCTTAATATTTAGTCAAAGTGACTTGCTACATAGGTCACAAACTATGAATTAATAGGCTAAAGCAGAGGGCTATCATAAGGTAGAGAGTGTTGAATTTCGGCATGAACAACACACGTAGTATTTTATTTAGAATGTTAAACGAATTGGACGAAAAACTGGAAGAGAGAAACAGAAATCGATATTGATATTGATGGTGGCTAAGGCCTTAAGTAAACAATGAACCAGTGTCTATTAGTGGTTATCCGGTTATGTTGTTAATAACTACCACATGAAACAGTGCCTTGATAACTGTCTAATAAACCTAAGTACCTAACTTAACTATACTAATGATTCGTGATAAGTCTTATTATATTTACATAATATATACTTAGGATAATATGATGGTTAAAGATTATGGTCTAACAGAGAGATTTCAAATTGTCATTTTGATGTTAAAACTTAAAAGCGATTAAAACTACAATTTATGTATTAAATATGGTTATCCATATGTATTGAATAAAAGGATTTAATAGGTTGTAAGCATTAAACACGCTTTTGGTCACTTTTGACCCGGTTCAACCCATTTGATCCTTTCAGTTTTCATTATAGCAGAGTTTTTAAGTTCATCCGTTTGACGATGGATGACCTTTAGAAATTTCTGCCTCGATAACATTTGAGAATTTGATCCGAGATGATTGCAACTTCTTCTCTTATATTGTTTCAGGGGCTGAACCAAAGAAAATAATCATACAAAATAATTATGGCGAAAAACTTGTTGGCTTGTTACATGAAACAGGGGCCAAAGAGATTGTAATCTTGTGCCATGGCCTCCAAGGCACAAAGGTACTTTATATTTTCTGATCATTTTTTTTTATGTTCTATATTTTTTTTTTAAATTTTTGGGTAAGTAAGATTAATATCAGAAACCAAAACGAGTATAGGCAATAAACAACAAAATTTTGCCTTGTATTTTATTTGAGCTGCTTCAGCAACCAAAAGACTAACGATTTAGTGCCTTGTATGCTTTTTATGGTGTATTGGTCTAATAGGAATTTTGTTTATTACGAAATGCTTTTATATTGAACATGTTCGTGTTGCCAGGAATACAGTATGATGGCAGAGCTCTCTTTTGCATTGGAAAAACAAGGGATCAGTGCCTTCCGCTTCGATTTTTCAGGAAACGGGTAAGTCAAAATGTTAGAGATATGCTTTGACTTTTCAGGTCAAATAGACTAACTACCAACTTCAAAGCTGTTTTACTCATGAGTCAAAAGTCAAATGTACTCTTTTGCTGATTATTCAGGGAAAGTGAAGGCTCGTTCGATTTTGCTAACTACCGTAAGGAAGTTGATGACTTACATGGGGTAGTTCAACATTTCACTGCAGCAAATCATGTTGTTAGTGCTATCATTGGACACAGTAAAGGTATGTATCATTTTAGCTGTTTTGACTTCTTGAGGTCAAACAAATTCAAGTCTTTGACCTTCACATTGATAAAAAAAAAGTCGATGAACCTTTTGAATACCCACAGTTTTGATTTTGAGAGCTAACAAGGATTTAGTTTCCCGCTTGTTGTGTTGGGATGATATTTAGATCACCAAATTTATGTTTAACCCTAACTTGATTGTTTTTTTTAACCTTTTTGCAGGTGGGAACACAGTGGTCTTATATGCCTCTCTGCATCACGATATACCAACAGTTGTCAATGTGTCTGGTCGTTATAAGATGGATCGGGGCATCGAGAAGCTTTTGGGAAAAGATTATTTGGAAAGAGTGAAAAAAGATGGCTTTATTGACATCAAATCCCAAGCAGGTTAAATATGTTCAAATTAGAAGTGGCAGAATGGCGTATCTGGTTGGGTCGACCCACAAAGTTTTTTTTATCCATCGACAGAAAAACCCTATAGACTTTCACTAAATTCGCCTATATGTCGCTAGACTTTAATTTTGCAAGATTAAATCAGGACTTTCAAAATCAATGAAAAAGTATTTTACTAAAGATTAGGGACTTGATCATGTAGACTTTTTAGACTCAGTTTGGCCCATGCGGCGTAATCACAACTAATGTTTTTTTTTTTTTCTGATTATTTAGGAAAAGTTTTATTTCGCGTGACGGAGGACAGTCTGATGGAACGACTGAACACAAACATGCATGAAGCGGGACTTAAAATCGACAAAGACTGCCGAGTTCTGACTGTTCATGGGTCGGCTGATGAAGTCATTCCAGTTGAAGATGCTTTGGAGTTTGCCAAGATTATACCAAACCATGAGTTAAAAATCATTGAAGGCGCTAACCATGATTACACCAACCACAGAGACAAACTAGTTCCTGTTGTTTTGGATTTCATAAAGGCCAATGTGCATAGGGTTCTTTGAACCAAATGCATCTGAAGCAATATATGTTTATTGATGTATTTGTTACACATGTATACCACTATTTATTAGTCAACTTTCAAAGATTTAATCTTTGATCTACAACATATTTACTGATGATGATTTATGAAAATGAAAACCAAATATATGTATATTATGAATAGAAGCTCTCAATAGCTTTTCTTAAAATTATGTGAATAAATGGTGTAAGGCCCAAGCTATAGTCCAATGGGCCTTAAGGTTACATTAAGGCTTAGTTTCTGTTATTTTAGTTGAAGTCTTTGATGATTACTTAATCTTGCATTTGTTATCTAAATCCAAATTTTTTATGGTATTATATTTTTTTTTAACGTTAACTTTCATTCAAAAACTAACCTGCAACATTCCAAAATAGAGGACCGCAGCCACCAAAAACCAAGTTACATCATATAGAGAGAATATTTACAGTGTCTTCAACTTTTAAAGTCTTATTCTTGAACACCTTCTCATTCCTAGCCTTCCAGATACACCAACATGCAATAATCGTGATCCCATGTAAAATTTGTTTACCTTTTTAATCCACATTGTAAAACTAGTTTTTCATGACTTTGACACCATGATTGAAATTAAAAAAAAAACATAATTTTATTCACTAACTTATATTTTACATATGGTACTAAAACATAGAAAAGTACTAAAGTGAGTTAACTAATCAATATTACTTGGGGCCATATTACTTTTATACATAATACTTAAAACACATTAATATTATGCCTATTATTCCTACAGTAACATATTTAAGCAAGCAAATATAAATCTTTACTCAGAATTAAAAATTCTTTGCCCAGGAGATAGTATCATTTTTGGATCAAACTCAGCTTTCATCTTCATAAAAACACTCCATTTCTTGCCAAAATGCTTCACCCATTCCGCTTTCTTTGTGTAATGTGGGAAGTATTGTTTGATCTTGATCCCAGCTTTGGCACAAAACTCTAAAATCTGTTTATTTTGTTCGTCGATAGCGGCTGGATCAATAGCGGGTCCAGCAGAGTTTAGGAGCGCGACGGTGTAGAACATATCATCATCATCTTCTGGTATAACAACTGACATTCTATCATCCCACCTGAAAATTTTCAAGAAGTTAACTTAACTAGAAAACTAACACATAGCAGTTAGAGATTAAAGATGCTTATCTTACCCTTTTCGGTTAATTGGGTAGATAAGGAATGGACCTGAAGTCAAGCTTTGTTTCTGAATAATATTAACCAAAACACCTTGATTAAAATCCGCAATTCTTGATCTCGGCACAAAGAGATTTAACCATGGATGAGGGACTTCCCATAGCCCCAAGGATTGAAGTAGCACCTCTTCGTCTCTTACTCGATTCAGAAAATCAAAAAGAGTTGCATCTTTGGTGAAAATAAGTCCAGAATTGATGTTCAATGCCTTGAATATCACTTGAAGTTCCTATAAAAAAGAACATTTTTTTATACAAACATATTGAAAGCAGTGTGCAGACTGCAGCCAAAATAAGATAATAATTACTAACCTCCTCAATGGTGTTTATGATTGGATCATTATAATACTTGACTGCTTCTAAGCAGTATAAAATACCATTTTTGGATGCTAAAGAGCGTATTATGGATTCATCATTAGGAGAGAAAAAGCTGTCTGCAGGACTCCTTTCCAAGATCAAAGAGCCTTCTACATAATTAAACCCATCAACTGATATCAAACGTTCTTGATCCTTTGTGAACTTGGCAAAATCGTCGTAAATTATTTTAAACCATTTCACCTACACCCCAAAAACAAGATATTAGTACACAAAATCTTGAAGTCATAACACATGTTAATTATACTAATGAGAATATTGGTCCATCCACACATGCATGTACTCACTTTAGTGTACATGGTTTCAGAAATTAATTAATGATATATTTATTAATCAGAATATTAATGTATTACCAAACATAGGGATTTTAATGACGTAAGTATATGTCAGAAATCACTAGGTGAAAGTAGAGTAGTCGGTGATCATGGCACTTATGAAAACATAACGTGTGCAAATAGTTCACCGACTGCATTTACCAAGAAATCACTAAGCAAGCTTCACTGACAAATTACCGATTATTACCATCCCTTAATAATAGAAGTGTGTTTCACCGATATATCATTAACGCACAACCATATATATTATAAAATATACTTTAGAAAAAACAATTGGGTTGACTTGTCTGTTCAGTCGTTTTTATTTTTAATTTTTTCGGTTTGACTTGTCTGTTCAGTCGCTGAAAGTCAATTTTCTAGTGAAAACCGATATAATTTAAAGATGAATATCATACCCTATTGGGTGCCTTGTCTAGTACAATCCTTGCCCTAGTTATGATCCCAAATTGTCCTAGACCTCCAAGAACAGCATAAAAGAGATCAGAATTATTGTTCTTGGAACAAGTTATCAAATCCCCTTTCCCTACAAAGTAAACAAACACAATTAACTTCATATATACTTATAGTATCATCCATCAAATCATAAAATCATGTTCTTGATGATACAAGTTATAAACTGTACCAGTAATGACATCCATTTCAAGAACATTGCTTATTTGAGGACCATGAAAAGAAGATTGTCCACTAATCCCAGCATTAGAGAGTGTCCCACCAACCGTGAGGTACAAGTAATCTGTCCATGAAACTGGTGCAAGCCCATGCAGTAACGTGGCTTGCAAGACATCAATCCATAACTGCTCACCTCCAACATCTGCATAAAACCCTAAAGAAGAGTCCCCAGAAACCCTAATCCCAGTATTATTATTATTAATATTATTATTCAAACTTGACATTTTCACCACCACCCCATCTTTGGCCATGGCCTGACCCCTAACCGAATGGCCATTGCCACGCGCCGCGATAGTGAACGGAGACGACGAGTTGTACGACGATTTCACAAGGTGGACGATATCCGAAACTGACGAAGGTTGAAGCACACCAAAAGGGAGTTCTTGAATGAGTTTACCATAGTCAGAAGAAGCTGTTTTCATACAAATGGTGTCTGTACAAAGATTATAATTCTCTGTGGTTTGGTTTGGAGATGATGTGAATGGAATGTTTAAGTGTAGCAATGGTCTTGACGACATTGTCATGAAAACAAGATTGTTTATTATAAAAGGTACAATGAAATAAACATGAAGTATTATTAGTTTAGAATAAGCCATGATGAAAGAAGAGAGGAAAAAATACAAAATCTTGAATGGAAATTAAGTGTGTATGATGTGAATATATATAGGAATAGGAAGTTGCATGGAATGGAAAAAGTCAAAATGTTACTTCATTGTAAAAAAGTTGCACCTTTGAGTATATGTATAATAAAATAATTAATAATAACAGTTTGTTTCAAAGATTATTATTATAATCTTCAAACCTTTTAATTAGAAAAGACAATTAACCATTGCAAATCATGGATAACATATTATTTTACATTTTAATAGTGTGTTAAGGAGTATGTTATTGACACGGTATAACATTTGTGCATAGATGTGGTCAACATATGTTATCGTCATACAACATTATTTTGTATATTATCATTTGTGTCATCTCATATTTTATACACCATTTAGTCGTATATTTATTCCATAACTATAGTTATTAACTAGAGTTGTTATAATTTTTGTTTTTGAACATCTAATACAACATCACTAAAAGTACGTATTTGATACGTTTGTGTTTGAGTTTAGTTGAATATATGGTTCAAGTTAAAAGTCATAATATATTACCAACAAGGCAACAAGGACGGTGGATAGCCTTCCGAACCGGTAAAGCTAAATTAAGAGAAGCTAGTAAGTTGACTTTTTTTACTAAGATATCATAAAGTCAAACTAATCAATCATATTAAATAAGCATAGTACATATATATACACCCACATATACGTCTAAAGTATAAGTATTCTATTTCAATTTATTGAGATGTTTTGATTGAATTGTATATGACATCCGTATTCATTTAGTTATCAAATGTTTGTCATTTGGTTTCTAAATGTCTTTCTTTAGTACATACAAATTAATAGGTCCTACTGTCAATCATTAACTTTTTATTTAGCATTCACACCTAGCAATAAGTTTGGCTAAATGATCCCTAATAATATATTATTCTTTTAACAAGAAGTTAGTCATTATAAGTGGCTTTTTACGTTTTTTAACGGTCAACAAATCAATCCCAATCACTCACGAAGTACCCACTGGACAAAGGAGCACTCCGAGAGTAACCGGGTCCACCAATAATTTCACACCAATCATCGAGGAAAACCCGCTGCCCGAAGGCCCACTGCGGTAAAACCCGACCCCCCAGCAGCATTTTGGTGCCGGCAGGACTCGAACTCCTCACCTCTCATAAGGAAAACAAGGAGGGTGTCACTCCACCGTAAGGGGATTGGCTAAGTGGCTTTTACGTACTTAAATAAATTATAATCGGTGTTTTTTTAAAAAAAAAAAAAAGTCATGTACGTGTTAATTAATTGATTTTGTGATAATATGTTTTTTTTTACTATAAAATAAATTTACACCCTGATCAAGAGGCAGCATCCTTTATGGGCTTAAAAAGGTGGCGCCTTTTACAAATTTTTTTAACAAACTAATATGCACAAGTGTGTATTGGTGTGTGGAAACCATTCGAAGGATTTTGTTTACTAGACAGACCAACATAACTTCAATCCTGTGAGCATCAACATACATATAGTGTAAGATTATCAAAGGATCATCTCTTACATTGATTACCTCAATATTTATAATACATAGGATACACAAAAAAATGGAAAGTAACTAATGCAATTTACAAGGAGATATACACATTCTAAATACATAAAGATATACACAATAATATTTCTAACATATAGAACATTGCATCTAACATACTACAGTGATACACCTGACTTCCTCACTTTGCATCGAGTTTTATACACATTTATATGATGATGCACATAACTAAATACAATGGTGTTTCAAACTTCTTAGGTATTATCACTGATGTAATTAGTGAATATGTTTAGATATATAATGGTGCATCTAAGTCGTTACAACATTACGTTTTGAACTTCACATATTTGAGTCGTCATTGTGATGCGCTTTGATGTATGTATATATAATGACCATGTCTAACTCAATACAACAATGTGTCTAACTTTACAAGCCGGTTTGATTCGTTTCCCTTATGAGTTTTGACGCACATTTTAATAACGAGGCGCCAAACACATTCCAACAGTTTATCAGACTTTCCAAGGTTAATGCACAAATTCAAGTAAGTTTTGTCAATCCATATTGCTTGTTTCATAACTTTTGGCTATTGAGAAGTTAACGAATCAGCCCCATATACTACAAATAAAAAAATAAAAAAAACAACCACCATATAATTCTTTATGTAACTTTAACTTGTCAAACCACAAGTCTCACCTATGTATCATGAAATTAAGCCTGTATATTCGGTACTAAGAAAAAAAAGGAAAGGGATCACTCATCATTGTCGGCTCAATTGTGATGAGAAAAGAATCAAAGATAAGAAAAAAAGATTACCCTGAACTTATTTTTTATTTTTTTACTATATGTAGATAGCTAGTCTAGGAGGAATGATAACATATATTTATGTTCCATTACGTGATCTTGAACCTAATTTGAAGGGACACTTAATAGCCTATAAATTATATGATTTATGGAAGTTCTAACTAAATCATAAGAGTTCTATACTACTTTGTATCATAGTTATCAAAGCGCCTAGGCGCACTCAAAGCGCATGGGTCGAGCCCGGAGCCTAGGCACAAGGCGCATAAAAAACGAAGGCTTTTTATAATTAGCCGCATAGTATAAAATACATCTTTTAGGGATTCTAGATATGTTTTAGGCTTGTTTAGGGCTACTTTAGGATGTTTTAGAGTTGTCTAGGACTTGTTCATGACTCATTTGGGATGTTTTAGAGGTTTATGCAACTTTTAGCCGGAAATCAGTCCTGATAGTGTGCCTCAGTGCCTAGGCGCACGCCTCACAGGGCGCAGCGCACTTGGTGCGCCTGGAGCCTAGGCGCGCCTAGGAACTATGCTTTGTATATGTAATAAAAACCTTTGGAAATAAAATATTATAAACCAGAAATCGAAGAAAGGATATGTCATGTGTCACGCCCTTAATTTGATGAATAGCGTAACTCATACCGTTGTTGACATAGTTATTTAAATATGGGTTACTTTAAAAAAGAAAGGTTTCCTACTATGGAAATAGATATGAGTTAAAACTTTGAAAAATCAAGGTTAAACACTACTTTGAATAACTTGGCATTGTATCAATTTTATAATCTTCACTTTATTTTAGATTTTTAGATTCATAAAATCACCAAGGTTAACCTTAAATTTAATAATAAGTTGAGATACAAACTTAATTCAGATATTGCTAGTAATCGGTTGATTATCGATTGATAAAAAAAATAATGGCGTCGCTCATAATTTACCTTTAAAATAACGTTACATATGCTATGTGAAATTTAATGGTGTTGGGTTAACTTGTTCACCCGAAGATAGCTCCAGCACTGTGTATGTGTGTATATATTTGAATTAAATAAAAAACACACTATCTAATTTGTTGTATTAAATAAAATAATACTTAATTAAACTCTGGACCACTTAATTGAGGAAGACCTATTATTTATACCTTCAATCACGCAAGACTAATTAAAGAGCAGTTACTATGCATATACGATTTTAGTTATTTCAAAATCGGTTTTGACATTAAACTGATTGTGTTAGTACGTGCACGGTTCAACATGTCCATCAGTTTAAAAGTCTTGGATGCTTATTTAAATGTGCAATAGTTACAAAAATTAATGCATGCTTGTAGCTCGATTAAACATTTTTCTTTGAAAATAAAACTTCATAAACCTCAACTCAAAGAGTCCTCAAAGCAAGGACCTTAGAGCGAAAAAACCGATTACATCAATCCAAAGGGTAATTACACCATACTTTCCACTCGATATCTTTATGTCTAGACCTATGACGATACCAAAAAAACGACGTAGATTTTACAATTTCAACAATCTCAATAGGTCTATGGCTTTTGTTGTTAAAGATCCGATCGTTCCACTCGTTCCAAATCACCCATAAGGTCGTATAGACTATCCCTCGCAATACCCGTCTAGCCTGTTTTGAGTTGGTACCACTGTTCGGTATTTTGAGAAGATCTTCAACCTGGAACGCAAAGCTACGAGGGAGCCGACACCAACCTTCAATACGAAACCATACTTCCTGTGAAAAACGACAGCCGGTATACAGGTGCAAAGCGGTCTCCTGATCGTCGTTACATAGGCTGCAGCCTTGTCGAATGATGTTGACTCCACGCTTGATTAGTTCGGCAATTGTGGGCGGCCGATTGAGCGCCAACCTCCACACCATAATCCTGCGTTTTAGAGGAACCCAGGTCTTCCAATGAACCATCGATCTGTTGAAGCCCATATTATAACTCGAAAAGAGCTTTTTAGCCGAAGCAACTGTGAAGACGCCAACCTTGTCCGCTTTCCACTTCCAAAGATCTCTACCCTCTCTCCGTGGAATCTCATGAATATCATTCAGAAGAGAAAACAACTCGGAAATCTCCTCGGCTGAAGAAGGCTGCGTGCGCCAATCCCAATACATTACCTTGGAGTTGTCAACCCAAATAAGGCGTTTCGATACCAAAACCCATTTTTGTCTTTCCAGTCTAAAAAGGTTAGGATAGAGCTCCCGTAGAGGATCGTCCCTTAACCAAGTGTCGCCCCAAAAACTTATAGAATGCCCGTCCCTTAACTCTCCAACAAAGTGGGAGTTAAGAGTCGACCCGTTTGGCAATTTTCTTTCCCCCACTTTAACTATAGATTTCCAACACCCGATTAACGCCACGTTGCAAGGAAGCAAAGCCCACGGTCTAGTCGCCCCATGGCATCCCATAATGATCTTTTTCCATAAAGCATCACCATCTTTTTTAAATCTCCACGTCCATTTTAACAACAACGCATCATTAACCTCTTGCAATCTAGATACGCCCAACCCTCCCCTATTTTTCGGAGTAGTAACAACATCCCATGCCACCCAAGAAATCTTTTTGTCGGCACAAACCCCCGCCCATAAGAATCGTCTCATAATGGCTTCAATGGATTCTATAACCGCCTTAGGCGCTTTATATAGATAGAGGTAATAAATGGGTAAATTCTCCAAAACCGACTTAATGAGAATCAAGCGACCACCAATCGAAAGAGTTCTAGCTTTCCAAGACACTAGCCGATTTCTAACCACTTCAATGACTGGATTCCAATTACTAACCCGAGACATCTTAGCGCCAACTTGAATGCCGAGATAGTTAAACGGAAAGCCACCTCTTTTACATCCCAATAACTCTATCATGTTATCCACCTCTATGTTCTCCACACCAACTCCGAAGATGTTAGACTTATGAAGGTTTATGCGAAGACCCGAACATAGATAGAAGATACGAAGGACCCGGGCTTTGCTTTGGATATTATCGCGCGACCAATCGCCCATAATGAGAGCGTCATCGGCATAAAAAAGATGGGACAAATCGGCTTCATCACTAGCTAGGCAAACGCCTTTAAAAACACCAATATCTTGAGCTTTTTTCAACATCCAAGAAAGTGCTTCCATGACGATTAAGAAAAGAAATGGGGATAAAGGGTCTCCTTGCCTGAGCCCTTTTCCACAACTGAACTCAAAAGTCGGGGAACCGTTAACCAAAACCGCGGCTCTAGCAGACGAACAAATACCTTTTATCCATTTGCACCACAACGGGTGAAAGCCCATCTGGGCCAAAATAGATAATAAGAAGCTCCAGTTGACGTTGTCATAGGCCTTCTCAAAATCTAACTTCAGTAAAAACGCTTTTTTGTTTGTTTTCTTCAACCATTCCACAACTTCATTAAGCATAAGGGGACCGTCAAGAATGAATCTATCGGCTAAGAACGCCGATTGAGCCTCAAAAATAACCTGACCCATCACCTTTTTGAGACGGTTCGCAAGGATTTTGGAAATAACCTTGTTAACCATTCCGACAAGGGTGATAGGCCTATAATCTTTTAACCCCATCAGAGACTTCACCTTCGGGATAAGCGTGATGAAAGCCGTCCCGCAACCCAAACTGATTGAACCCGAGGTATGAAATTCCAACATGATTTTATAAAAATCCTCTTCGAACAAATTCCAATAACGCTTGACAAAACGGAAATTAAACCCGTCGGGTCCCGGCGCCTTATTAGAACCACACTCGAGCACCGCTTTTTTGATTTCCTGTCTAGTAAACGGATTAACCAAGTTGAGGCTATCAAGGTCGTTCAATTTCTTCAACCCGTCGCACACTAAAGCCGGCCTCAAAGGACAATCTTCTTTAAAATGATTTCTATAAAACCTCATCACTTCCCTCTTGACAAGCGTTGGTTTTGTGACCCAAACATCGTTAATTAAAATACCCGGAATCGAGTTTGTCGCCTTTCTACCATTCACCACATTATGGAAAAAACTCGTATTCTCATCTCCCAACGATGCCCATTTGACCCGGGATTTTTGACGAATATCCCGAGCCTTGAGGTGTTCAATCTCTTCTAAGGCTGTTTTACATTCGGACCATATCCAGAGGTCTGTTTCTTCCAGCTCATTACTTTCCCTGATTCTTTCATACTGCTCCTTCTCCTCTCGCATACGGTTCTCAACTTCTTTTTCTATAGCGCTACACTTTGTAAACCATTCTTTTAAACAGATCGGAGCTTTTTGAGTTTATTGGACAGGTTCCGATCTGCTGCTCCATTATCAGTCCAATCTTCCCATACTTTATTTATCACATCAATATACCCTAGCCGGTCCAACCATGAGTCAAACAACCGGAAGGGTTTGGGACCGAAATTCGTGTCTAATATGGAGAAAACCAAAGGAGAGTGATCCAAGTATGCTCTTTTCAGAACCCGAACACAAGCATTCGGCCACCTATTAAATACGTTGTCACACACCAAAAATCTATCAATTCTACTCCAAGTGCACACACCGCGTCTGTTAGACATGTAAGTAAAACGAGATCCTTTTAATCCATATTCTCTTAGGCATGTGGAATCGATAAACTCGTTGAAGTCATGAGAGCAAACCGAATCAAACGCAGAATTCTTTCTTTCATCCCTGCTTCTGACCTCATTAAAGTCCCCGAAAACTATCCACCACCCGTCGGATGAATGGATAAGATTAGTAATTTTCCCCCACAGATTTCTTTTTTCAACGTTCGTTTGTGGAGCGTACATGTTAAGCAAGTTGATGCGAGTAGCACCAGCCGATACCGTGCCCACCACATGAATAAAATTCCTGTCTTTATTAACAGACTATTTCGAAAATACTCGAGGGTCCCAAATACTGACAAGGCCCCCCGAGTTACCGATTGCATTAACATATTCAAAGTCAAAAGCTGCACCACCCCAGAAACTAGAAACCACCGACGGAGAAATATCACTGGTTAAAGATTCTTGCATACCAATAAAAGAAACCCCTTGATCTTGTTTTATTTTCTTTATCCATCCCGCTTTACCGAAAACCCCAACCCCACGAATATTAATGGATAAACAATTCAGTTAATACCTCCTTGTACCCCTTCGGAAGCGAGCGAACCAAGGACCAATCTGTGAGCATCACTCAAATTAGCTCCCATCTTTTCTCCCAACACAATTGTAGCGTCAACCTCTTCGGCAATAGCACCATTCAAATTCAGGTCTGGAACCGCTGATGAGCTTGGGCCTGCATCCTCATGGTTGCCGGTAGGATTAGGCCCAATCGATACATTTTGGTCCAATAACGGGTCCAGCCCAAATAAATCTTCAACACCTTTGGGTTTCTTTCCCACCTTTGTCTTCTCTATACTACTAGAGTAAGCTGGATTGGGCCTGTTCAGGGAGCCCAAAAGCGATTTCTTTTTCCTTTTCAGAACTGAATTACAAGGCCCATTTGTGGTATTTTCCAAATTCAAATCCTTTTCAAAATTGTACTGATTGCCAGGCACGAAAATCTCGTCCACATTATTATCAACCGAAAAATCCTCCACAATTATGGGAGAATTAAATGCCTCATTATTGTTACGAGGAGTTACCAAACTGGACATATCTTCCGGCGCCGTTATGTCCCTACCGGAGCTAGCAAAATCCGGTTCAGCTTCTGCAACATTCTTCTCTGTGTCTTCGTTCTCGTCTACATCCTCCGACATCGAATTACTATCATCTCTTTTAGACTGGACTTTATAAAACTTCGGTACCCATTCCCCCGGCTCCTCCGAAACCCAAACGGTGAATTTTCTATCCCTCGAGTTAAGTGTAACCTCCTCGCTAACCCTCTTACCATCTCCGATCATGACTCCAAGGAAATCATAAGCCAAGTCATCATCCGAATCAGTTCTAGGCGCCCTGTGAATAATCTTCCCAAAGACACTCCCAATCGTATCTATCACCTCTGAGGAAATAAGCTGCAACGGAATGCCAACGATCTTGAGCCATGCAAGCCTTTCGTATCTGAATACCTGTCCTTCCCACATGTCTAAGGAGGAGAACCTTCCGACTATTTCTCTTGCCTCCTTAAGAAAAGTATTCGCCGAGTCATTATCTTCAAACGACAGAAGAACCGACAACCCTCCAAGATATTGGATTTTACAACCTCCTGGACATAGGTCATTTGTAATCAGATAGATGCTTTTTAGGGCATCATATCAATCATCCGTGCCACATCTGCCTTCCCATGCAAACCTTTAAACGCGTTAAATTGGTTATTGATTAACACCGATTTAGCACTTTGTCTTCCCGTAAGCATGTCCGAGAACGAACGTGTGCCATTGAATACCGAAGCCTGGTAAGGAATAGATCTCTCTTCCTTCCGGCTGTCTTTCTCAGCATTACACTTCTGTTTCACATCGTCCGGGCGGATCTCACCTTCTTCAAGAGTGAATCTAGCTAAATTTGCCTTCAACCAACAGTCTCCTATTCTCGTATTGCATAATTGTTTCAGCAAATGGTTTTTGTCCTTCACTTCCAGAAAAGAGACGAAGCCAAACCGGTTCCCCAACTTGTCCCTTTTTCGAGCAATGTACAAATTGTAAATGTCTCCGAACGGCCTGATAAACCCTGAAAGATCGTTACCGTTGCATTTATCTGGCAGATTAGTGATAAAAACCCTAGTGATACGGCTTAGGATATTGGCCGGAATAGGTTTCCGACCAGTCATACCTAGAGAGCGTTTAGTTTTAAAGATTAAATTTTTAAAAACACTTGCTCGATCAAACATATTGTTAAAGGAAAGACATAATGTTAGTTTGAAATCTGAACCTCACGATCTCTAAAAATTTTCATGTATTTTAAAGTTTATGTTAAAGGAAGGACATAATGTTAGTTTGAAATCCGAACCTCACGATCTCTAAAACATTTTTATGTACTTTAAAGTTTTAACTTTTAGAGAAAAATAATCTTACATCAACCACGTGACAAATGTTGTATCTTTCTCGATCGACCTCTATAATAGAGCCACCGGGTTTATTTAGTTGAGTTAATAATTGTAAAACTAGGTCCAACCAACCCTTAGCGGGCATAGCATGTGAAAATGCACTAGTTAGGTGGTTGGTTAACAGTTCGATCATTCGGTCTGTTTTGTGGACCTTGGATTTCACTCGTTTAAACTTCAACGAAAATTTAATACGTTTCCTTTAAAAAGATCATTTAGACAAACTTTTAGCTAATCACTATTGCGAGTTAAATATATTGCAAAAGAAAAACAAGTCTTAATTGCACGTTGTGCATGTAGTTTTGTACATTTAGATTGTTTTTAAGAACACCTAATATGTGTTCGAATGCAAATATTAGTCAATAAATATTCTTTTATTTATTTATTATTTTTTTTGAATGGCAAGTGGTGCAACCGGTGGAGCTCCGGCTAACATCTTGGGCCAGGCTGTACTGATTACCCATTCTACCTGGATTGGAGATCTCCCCAAGTGGAACCCCCACATGTGGTAAATATGGCTCCGACATGAATCGAACCCTCAACCTCCACATGACCTCCACTCTAGCTTTTTCAATTTTCACCAATTGAGCTAGGCTTCATTGGTAATTGGTTCGACTCCATATAGGTTGACGTTGATCTGTTTATTTATTGTGTATCTAGAATAAATATATGATTTTGACTTCTTAATTTGAATTAATGTTAGTACAACTATTTATATTGGATGTACATTTGTATTTTTAAATATCGAAAATTACCCACGACAAATTTTTTATTGTGTATTATCGTTAATATTCTCGAAACCTCTACACACTGGTCCGAATTGAGTGTTTTTTTAGCTAATTCGTATAGTTGAACCGATGAACCGGACCAATGGATGGACATGCTTTAAAAATTTCTATATAAACGTTTTTAGAGACCATAACTTTGAGGGAAGAAGAGAACAATAATTTGACAAGGGTTCGGTCCGATTTAGGTTCCAAACAGACCTCATTATTGATTTGATATATTGATAAGGTGAATACCTAGTCTATTCAATGCTAGGCGAAAGTTTTAAATACAAAGTGACCTTAACACAAAAATGATATGAAGAAATGTAAACCTTTGATCTAAGGAATAAATGAGATTGAAGAATTGATTTAGATTGAAATTTAAGCATGAAAAAATCAAGGAATGAGTTGGGAGAGGTAAAATAGGTATAACCTCACTTTTTTCAACTTCCATATCCATTTTTAAAACGTCTATAACTTTTTTCATACGATATCATTTTCTTAAATACACTATAAAACACAAGCGTTTTATCCTCTTTAATTTGCATACCATATGGCTATATTTTAAAAAAAATCGTTGGGTTTTATAACATGCGTAATTAAAAAGTATAACGTGCGTCATTACGGTTTTTAACATGCATCATTATGTTGTTTAACATGCATCCTTATAAGATATAACGTGCATAACTAATTGGGTTTGTGATACTTGGGTGGATACTTGGGTTGGGGACGCTTCCTTGGCGTCGCTTGGGTTGGACATTCGATTTTGGGTGGATACTTGGGTTGGGGACGCTTCCTTGGCGTCGCTTTGTCCGAACTTATTCCGCATTGAGAAAAGGAAGTCAGCTACAGTTGCGGATCGGGTGGGTCAGGGTGGTTTGGGTTTCAATTGGGAATGGTCGAGGGGGGTTGGGGCTGGTGTCGAGGCTGAGGAATTGGAGCTACTACACAATCTGATTGGTGCAACCACGTTCGAACAAAGCAGCGATAAATGGGTTTGGTTATTGAATGGGGTTGGGTATTTCACTGTTGGAAGCTTCAAAGATGGGCTCGCAAAGCGCAGATATGCGACTCCAGCTTATGAGTTCAGACGTAATTCCTGGGTTCCGACGAAAGTGGCAATGGTGGCGTGGAGGGCAGAGTTGGACCGGCTGCCAACTCTTTCTGCACTTCAGCGCAGAAATGTGCAGTTCGGCTTCTGCTTGTGCCCGTTTTGTAATGAAGCAGAGGAGACAGCGGAGCATATTTTTTCTGGTTGCGGCTTCGTCCAGGTGATTTGGCAGCTTGTTTCAAATTGGTGCAGCATCTATCCACTGTTTGTATTTAATGTCCGAGATATCCTTGACTTGTCGCGAGCTATCGGTGGGTCAAAACAGAAAAAGAAAGCACTACATGCGATTTGTTTAGTTGTCTTGTGGTGCGTATGGAAATCAAGAAATGAGGTGGTCTTCAATCAAGTTCAACCGTCAATCCAAAAGACTTTTGGCGAAATCAAAGCATTAAGTTTCTTATGGGTCAAGACACGTTCTAAGCATTTGGGGCTGGATTGGGTCACTTGGAATGGGTTCAACTTGTACAAAATTGGCTGGTAGACTTCTCTAGTTGTAATGTTTTGTTTCCTATTGTTTGTTAATTTGGTGGCTGTAACATTTCTGGTGACCGGCTACCGACCCGGTAGCCGTTTTGGAATGAAAATTTTAGTTGGCCGTTCAAAAAAAAAAAAAATTGGGTTTGTGATAACATGCGCAATTATGATTGGCGGACAAAAATACCTTTTTAGCTATTGCCACGTGTCGCACCGTGAATCTTTCGTATCCTATGTATGTTAAGGATACCTTGTATGTTAACCTTCCCCTACAATTTTTTATTCTTCAAAATCTTAATTACCTAATGATTTACTAAATAGACAGTGGCAAAATTAAATATCTTAATTAAATTAGATAGGATTTAAATCTATTAAGAGCTACGCAACCTTGTATTATTGTTTGTGAAATAAAAATTAGTGGTCATTGCCTCTGACTTGACCTTAGGTATGGTCATAATTATATTATTGCTATGATATCTTTAGGATAAGAAACAAATTAATTTTGACTTTTTAATAATTCTGATTTATTAATTATTTTTTATTAATGTATCATAATATATTAATATGTAACTAGAATAATAGACAATCTTAGGATATCTTCACGATTTTGAAAATGTTAAAACCCCTCGTTATTAAGTATAATATTTTTTCTACACTTGTTATAACTGTTAGTTAATTCACCGATGAAAATCCATGGGAAACCAAGTGTGGGCAAAGCTTTCACCGACGGGTCACTAGCATATACCTTGTCGTCGGAAGTCGAAATAACGTAAGATGGGTATCAATAACACCTCACTGATGAGGTATCCCTAACATATCAATGACGAAAACTTTACAAATAAATCCATCACTAAAGTATTAACGACTATACTTTTACGCCAATAATTGAAAGCAAGATTCTTCTTCGGATTTTGTGCTATCTTGATCACCCGTCAGTGATCGTTGATGAATACATGAAAGTTAGTTTTCTACGTGTACGAAGATAATTCCGTGTATATAAGTAGGATGTTTCACATCAAAAGAGACTGGACCACAAATTATTTGACCTTCGTATATATAATAAAATATATATTAGCCAATAAAAACGTTTTTATTACAGGTATAACTCAATTTCAAGTTGCTGATGTTTCACATCAAAAGATTTACACCGTCATATAACTAATTTGGTGAGGCATTTTTTGTATGTCAAAGATTTTCTTGTATTTGCTTAGACTAAATCAAGATTCGAAGATATAAAACTATTCTAATGTTTACCGCCTTAATTTGTTTAGATAGATAATGCCTGTCTAATAAAACCATCCTAAGTGGAGAAATAAAAGGGGCGTTAAATGTCCAATTCGCACCCCCACACCATCTTCCGGGGGCTAAATACGGATTTTGGGCTGTTACGCGAAAATTTTCGCGTGGAGATTGGGCGTTAATTTCTCAAAAGTTGTGTTGGCCAATGAAATAATTCAATTTGGGTGGGGGCGCTAAATTTGGCAAGCCACTACATGTGGCCTAAGGCCTAAACAAAAAAAACTTTACTAGATTAAAAAGAAAAAGAAAATATCTATTCACTTATTGGTATATTTATATTCTTTTGTTTTTTTGAACGACTAACTAAACCTCAATAATCTGGGTAAACCCAATGACAAAAGGTCACACATGTCCGTGAACACAAACACACTGGTGACTCTGCCTGCCATCATTTAAGAGGAAACTCACTATCCGAAAGTCCAGATAAAACCACTGACTCAACCCAAAATAATTTTGCTTTAGATGAAACTATAATCAATGACCTTCACATTAACTACACATTAAAAGGTCATGAGGCTACTCAGGGGCGGATATACTTTAGAACCAGGAGGGACGTCCGTTACTGCTCAACTTCGCGCGCGTAGTCGGAAATTTGGTTTTTTTTTACGAAATTTGGAAAACATTGCTACTAAAATGAAAAACGTTACTAGTTACTACTGAAATTCATTTCTATATCCGCCACTGAGGCTACTAAATTACTAATTACTAATGCATTAGAAGGTGATTGAAATATATTTCTATTCTATTCTACTTTAATCAAGTTTTGTGTATGTCTTTAATTTTCATCATTTATAAAAGTATACAACTCACGCCTTACTTTTCTTTTTGGTATACAAACTTTTTAAGGAATCTGGATTTTTTAAAAAAAGTTACATAATCATGTTTGTATTTTCGACTGTAAACTTAAGGATTCACGAATATAAAGTGTGTCACGTGAAATATTTTCAAATATTCTATGGCTAAAGCTATGAAAACTGCAAACTAAGTTTGCTCATTCACTTTATTCTTGTGATTTGTATGTTATAACTCCCTCCAAACATACAATACCTAACACTTTTTTTTACTTTTTATCTCTTTAGCCTTTAGGTAGGTACATCAAATCATTTCAAGAAATATAAACATATATATAGTAAGCTATGTTGTAACATTTAAAGATATAGTGGATACATAAAATATTTGGATGTGATCATGTTTATGTTTATATGGGTAAAAGTTTATATGATATGAACTTTTTTAAAAATACTTAACTAATCAAATCATATATGAATTCTAGTATCTAACATGAGATACCAAAGTACATGTGAGCTAGCGATATCAAGGTTTGCAGGAAAAAAGGTATCTCTCTATAAAATCTCTCTCTCTATGCTAGTATCAAGGTTTGCTGGAGAAATGTATCTCTCTATAAAATCTCTCTCTCTATGCAGTATTATGGTTGAGGCCTTGAGGGTAAGTCTCATAGTGACATAGTGTATAAAGATGTAGATTTGGAGATAAGATAGATGAGCAAGTTAGTACTTAGTAGGTAAAAAAACAATATAAAATTATTATAACAAAAAGAAAAGTGAAATAAACAAATAAAAAAGTAAGAAAGAAATGGTCCGATAAGATAAAAGATTTGAAGTGTCTCCCCATTGTTATGGAAAGTGGGTCATTGTTGTAGAGTTGATATAATAATAACAAATCCAAAAAGTCCAAGATTTTCATAGAGATATGAAATTTGGCCAACGTCAATATAAGATCACGAAAGAAAGAGACAATGAATGTGCAATGTGTCGATGCCAGCGAATCGTCTTAAAGATTTGCCTTGTATAGTCTCATTCAATTCAATACATTTACATAAAATGAGCAATCTAGACATTTATAAACAATCGTCTTCGTCTTTTTCACTGACTTTAAAAGATCGGATAAAATATAGATTCATATAATTTAATTTCAGTAAATGTTGAAAAGGACTATGAGTTGTCAATGTTTTCAACCGATTTATTTTTGTATTTTTTATTAACTAGCTTATACCCGGGAGCGTCCCGGGTTGAAAGTTTTAATAATATAGAAATTTAGAATAATATTAAAATTTTTAATAAATTCCTTGACCAGCATAAGAAAAGTAGTTTCAGGTACGGGTCATTTATATATTGAGAAAAGGGTTTGTGCCCTCAAGTCTTAACTATCATGGATGAATGTAAAGTTACATTTGTCTACGTTTCGGCGTCTCTGTATATCTATAGTTTTTTTGTGAATAGGTTTATTTGCCTCATTAAAATGATCACCTGATAAACAAATTTGCAATGCTGTAATATTTGAAATTGGTTCCTAAATAAATAAATACAAAGTACTGGTGTAAAGTGCATAGGAAACTGTGTATAATGTAATCTTCTCAACACTACCTTAAACTAACTACAAAATGATATGAGCAAATTTAATGAGTAGATTCAACCTGTATAAAAGAATGGTGATATTTTCTTGAATATAATCTTCGGTTTTCTTCAAGTTATAGCCTACTGCAATGGAACCTGTATAGGTGTTCCACAGCCAAATAATCCGAAGAACCTGAAAATTGAAACCTAACAAAATGAAACCACACTACATGAAAATTGAAACCTAAAGTATTAAAATCAGATTCAAAAACATACAATACCATGTACCAAAATCAGTTTTAAAAACATAAATGATTAAAAACAAACAATACCATGTTCCAAAATCATTTGGCACGTTCGCTTTTTACCCATATATATTTTTTGCATGCCCAATTTCACTGTTCGAGGTAAAACACAAGTAAACAACCCATTCCTACGTTAATGGTCATATTTCCACATTAGTTTTAGGTTGATAACAAAAACATATAAAATTAGCATTCTTGACTTATGCTACTAAATGAAACATCATAATGTTAGCACTTAAAGATAAAGCAAGAGCCTTTTTTTTAAGAATTCTACATTTCATGCCAAGTTGGCCACTATATTTGAAGTTTATTACTTAAAAACACTAAATTGCAGGTCCAAAAACAACAGCAACTCATTTGACTTATAAACCATCAATAAACAAAAATCAAGATTTAATAGAAGCACAATCCTATGATTCTGATTCTATTTAGCCTACGCAACAAAAGCACATTAATAAAATAACAATGCTGGATTAGATGTGGATATACTTTTTCTTAGTTTGTTAACCATCACTTCAGCAGTGTTAAAACAAATGTTAGTTTGTTAATCAACAGTGTATGCAACAACAGCACATTAATTAAGAAAGTTTGTTCATCAGCGGTGTATGCAACAAAACCACATTAATCAGCAGCTTATTAATAAAGGTATCGACACAGAGTAATAACTCCAATAATGACAATAATGGTTCAAACAATGACAATGGTTCAAACAATGACAATGGTTCAAAATTAAATTATAACACAATGCCATAGGTGTGCAGGTCGTGAGGGTAGATCTTCCAACCATGGCTTATTGAACATAAAAACATGGTTAGGTTGTAAGACTGCAGTTGTTCAAGGCCCAAAAGTTTTCTTGTATTTGAGTATCTGCGGAAAATGAGCCTTGATCGCTTTCGTAAACACAACTATTTGAAAAAAATAATTAGACCAGATTAGGTTACTTTGTCAATTTGCCCATTGTCTAAAGGGAACTCATAACTCATAAGCTCCATAATAACCAATACCCAATTGAATAACCTAAACAACCACCCTCAGTAAAACTCATATCAACAACTGTAAATAATAAAAGCAATTTAACCCCATATGTTAAAGACAATAATTCAGACGCAATGAAATTCAGACGCAATCATCATAAGTGAAGGAAGCGGAAAACGTGAGTGACCAAGACAACGTACCAGATATTTCGTTAAGAGGACTGTACATGAAAGCCCGGGCGTGCAATGGCAGATCGTTCGGTTACGCTGCGAGCGCCATCTCAACCGACATCGCAGACAAAACCCGATTGAGGTCAAACCTTTATTCACACAAAAGCCGCCCATTGATTAGATTAAGACAACAAAATTCAAGATTTCAAGGAAATCACATACAACAAAGAGGAAATACCTTGCCTTTAGTAATCTCAATATTTAATAGTAAAAATAGACACTGATGAAGATCTATATGAAAATATTTAAACAAAAAAGCTTTAAGAGAATAAGATAACTGACCGTATTAAACAGCTTGCGTTTCTTGGCCTGCATTCATCATAAAACAGGACATGTTAAAGGTCTACCTTATCCTCAAAAGAAACATAAATGAGTTGTATAAAAATAATGAGTCTCACCTGATTACCTCGCTTTACTTCATGCAAGTGTTTATTTGATAACACTACATCATCTAACTGATATAAAGGTATCAGTTGTAACAGTTTTACCTATTATAAGAACACAGCCACATAAGTCGAGTGCACGCAGATCATGACAGCCATACGCTAAACTCATTACTCCAGCATCACCAACTTCCTCACACCATCCTAGGTTCAATGATTGAAGTTGACCACAGTTTTTAAAGGTAAATCATGTATACATATGAACCCTAAAACAATACATAAACAT
Organism: Ambrosia artemisiifolia; assembly: GCA_032199755.1. Lineage (NCBI taxonomy): Eukaryota > Viridiplantae > Streptophyta > Magnoliopsida > Asterales > Asteraceae > Ambrosia > Ambrosia artemisiifolia. Next base: position 40,094,801 of record CM063524.1, read on the forward strand.
TCAAAGGTAAATCATGTATACATATGAACCCTAAAACAATAATCAAACATGAACCCTAAAAGACGAACCCTAACAAATCAGTAAACAAACAAACTCGAATAAGAAATCAGAACAAATAGTAAACCTCCGTAAACCTTAGAACATAGAAACAAACAGCCGTTATAAGAAATCTTAGATATAAATTTGTCAAAACATGAAACGATTTAGGTAGAAAAAATTGTGAAAAGACGCAATAAATCGATAAATTGTAAAAATATGAAAGAAATCGATAAAGTATTCTAAAAACATGAAACAAATTAGGTCGAAAAAACTGTGCAAAGATGAAATAAATCAAAGACAAACTGAACCTTTAGAACATAATAGTCATGAAGAAATCGTATATTGGGAGAAAGTAATAAATCTGATGAACAAATCGTACCTTTAGGTAGAAGAATTCGAAGGAGGAGTTAGGTAGGTGAGATGAAGTTGAATTAGGGTAAACGATGGTTTAGTGTGTTGGAGGATTATTTTTTATTTAAAACTTATATACCATTGCCACATTGGATGACACATGGCTCACTCAAGGGGTAGAATGCACCATTGAGTGCCATGTCATCAAAAATGCTTTGGTTTATTATATGTATAGATATTATAAGAGTGGGAGGGGTGTTCATAAACACTCGTTTTTTTAGACAAACCAGCTTTCATTAATAAAACGGCAAACCTTCTAACAAGACGCTAGAAGGGCCGAACACGAAGTTCACCAATACAACACCAAAGAACTAGAACATGTTTACATTGAATTTGTACCACCTATCCAGAGTCAACGACTTCCTACCCACTCGAATCTTGAGACAAAAGTAAGTGGACTCCTTAATAGCGTCAGTAATGTCTGAGGCCGGCACTATGCGCTTTTCGAAAATCCTTGTATTCCTATCACACCAAATTGACCAAAGCACCATCATCACGATCATGGAAATAGTGTCTCCATTTTTGTTACCATCATAGTGTCAGCTACTGTTTTGAACAGATTCGAAACCGAATCGCAAACAGGCGATTTTGGGAGTTCTGCCCAAACTTCCATGGCCCACCATATAAGTTTTGCAGTGATGCAATTGACCAACACATGGTCCGCTAATTCAGCCACGTAATCGCATCGGGGACACCTTTAATTCTCCGTCGAGATACCTCTACGAGTGAGCTATGTGATGGTAGGAATCTTACCCGCAAGGGCCTTCCAAACGAACATGTTAGCTTTCGGGAGACCCCAACTACTCCAAACTAAACCGTTATCATTTGAACCTTGCTCAGCCAAGGCACAGAGCTCCTTTCTAATAGACCTGACTTCGAACGGAATTCCGTTTATTTTGCACTACCATTTATTTATACTTTTAACTACCCTAAAACTAACCAATCATTAATAACACTCTACTCAAGTACCCCCTAACTTAAAAAAATAATAAATAAATTTATAACGGTGGGAGTGATTGGTTATGGAGTGATTGAGGGCTCACCATCTCTACCTCTCTCTTTTACCATTATGTGGTGACTACTACCCTTTTTTTTGAACGGCCAACAAACATTTCTACACGACTACCCAGGGGAGTCCTCACACTATGGACAGACCCCCACGACCAACCCAATGGAGGGCCCATACGTACCTCGGGCGGCTGGCGTAGTCAGGCCCGCCCATGCAGTTCCCGAAACCGGGGAAAACACAACCCCTCACCCGCCCGTAGGCACGACGGTGAAGAATTAGTAAAACCCGGGCGAGATCAGGACTTGAACTCGTGACCATAGGCCAGGAGTCATCCATCATTTCTCATTATGTCCCTCGTGGGAATCGAACCTAGGACCCTCAAGAGGGATCCCCGGTCCATTCACTAACTGAGCTACCCGTGAAGGACGGTGACTACTACCCTTAAACCACTACCTTAATATGAATGTAAATATTATAATACTAGGTCATAGACCCGTGAATTACACAAGTTTGAGGATGAAAAAATATATTACTTAATAATATATACTCAAATTTACATGATTAACTTGAGTGGCTAATGTAGGTAGCAAACAATGGAACTTTATTTAGGGTATGTTTGGCAAAACTAGCTAGAGGCTGGTAGCTATAGCTTTTTAAAATGACCAAAATGGACATAACTAAAAGTTTGTATGCATTTTTTTATGGTAGAATGAGTATTTATGTCATTTTACTCATTAAAAGTTTGCAGCTAGTATAATTTTTTCTTAAAAACTAGTACTATTAGCATTTCAATATGCAATTTTTTCTGTTAGATTAAATATAAATCAAAAAAATTGTATAAGATGAAAAGTATAGCAAAATAAAGTTGAATGTGAAAAACTAATATGGTTAAATTGTAAAATATGTAAAAGTATAAGATTAAAAAGTAGAAAAAACAAAGATTAAAAAAAAAGTGAGAATAACCTACCAAAGATAAACATAAGGGGGGAAGGGGCACTTCACTGAACATGTTTTCACTTCACTGATTTCTATTAATCCTGTACTGCCACATCACTTCACTGATTTCCTTCACTGAACACTTTTTTGGAGGCAACACTTCACTGATTCACTTCACTGAAATGTTTTTTTTTCTATTTTTTTAAAACATTAATTAATCCATATTAGTTTAAATGTATTTGAAAACAAAAATTCTATTTTTTTAATAAACATTATTTAATCCATATTAGTTTAAATGTATTTGAAAACAAAAATTCTAATTTTTTAATAAACATTATTTAATCCATATATTTAGTTTAAATGTATTTGAAAACAAAAATTCTATTTTTTTAATAAAGAAAGCATACTGCAAACTTAATGCACACACTACTTGGCCCACCTTTATCTATTTATATATTGCCCCACACACAATACACCTAACTATACATACACTTGTATCTATCTACTTCTTCATCTTATTGTTTTGCAGAGACGTAAAAAAACCATACTCCAACTTATAAGAATACAAAGGGAGAGAAGAAATTAAAGAATATAGAGAGATAGAATAGAGATATTAGAAAGAAATAATATTTTATTTAAATTTACGGGTTCACATCCGTTAGATAGAACCAGTAAAAGCTTCACGGGACCCCTACCAGTACTACTGGCGGCGGTGTTACCATGCTGATAGTGGGTATCCATAACAAAATCTGATAGTACCCCACCCCCCTAAGAGTATAATTTCTCATACACATTGAAATACACCCTAAATATGTGACACAACGAATCTGTGTAAAAAGGTTGTAAATTTATATTATATAAATATAAATGTTTTTTTTATTCTTTAATAAAATTTTGACAATGGTCTGCGGGAAACCATTGAAGACATAGTGGTATGTGGGGGTCCGTTCTTTGGCGACCTACAGTGGCGACTAGCTTCCTTGCCGATGCGTTTGGGAGGATTAGGGCTTCTCTCAGCAAAGGATGTTGGGGTGTATGCTTTTGTGGCATCCCGAGTTCAGTCTTGGAATCTTAAAGACCACATCTTAAGGAATAGCGGGGTTGTCGACGTGGACTTGGACTACGTGCAGGCCCTTGAAAGGATAAATGACTATCTCCCAGGTTTTGATATTGGCGGTTTTTCTAACAAGGACACCGCCCCCCCCCCCCCCCAAAGCCTTAAAAAACTTTGGCGAATGCCCTTTTTGGCAAAATCGCACAGAGCCTGGGTGAAGCTTTTGATCTGTCTTCCCGCCAAAAGGCAGTTATTGCATGCTTGCAAAGCCCCCATGCCCAAGATTTCCTAAATGTTATCCCGATCGAAGGTTTGGGCCGAACCATGTCTGGGGTTGAATATAGGGCAATTCTCAAATACCGATTTGATGATCCCCATGTACCATGAAGATGAAGTCTGCCCGATCTGCCGTAAGGCACGCTTGGACAAATACGGGGAACACGCGGTTCATTGTAAGGAGTTGCCTGGTTTCAAATATAGGCATGACTGGGTCCGGGACGTTCTTTGGGATATTTTAAGAAGGGCTGGGATCTCAGCCAAAAAGGAGGCGCTTGTGAATTTCTTCTCGGACCCCGCAGAAGGGAGATCCACCCTACGTCCAGCAGACTTGCTTGTCTTTGGGTGGGCCGGGGGGAAACACGCTTGTGTCGACCTAACAGGTGTATCTCCCCTGGTTGGTTTGAGGGATAATGGTTTTGTAGTTGGGCAAGCGGTGCGGAAAGCAGAGGTGAAGAAAGTTGAGAAACATGCTAAAGCTTGTGAGGAGAACCAACACGTTTTCGTACCCCTGGCATTTGATACCTTTGGCTCCCTGGCACCGGAAGCCATCTGTTTCCTGACCAGAGTCCAACGGGTTATTCATAGCAATGTCTCGGCGCCACGAGGGCATGGGTTCGTTTTTAGCAAGTTAGAGTTTGCCATTCAGAAGGGGTTGGCGGCGCAGCTTGTTGCCCGCCTGCCCGCTATCTTGATGTAATTTTTCACGGTTATGGGGTATTTTTACAATTTAAAAAAAAAATATAAGCTAATTAGTAAAAAAAAAAAAATTGGTATTAAGAGTTGTTGACTTGTCCCACCTTTTGTTGTGTGATGATAAAATTGTTGGGGTTATAAAGAAGAGGTTAGAAGTTCAAGGCTTATAAGAGGGAAACAAATTGTTGTATTTAAAAGAGGATGTAAAAAGGGTGTAAAAAATGAAAGAGAAAATTAGACATTAAAAAAAAGTTGTTGACTTAGTTTTTTTTTTTTTTTTTTTTTTTTTTTTTGACTTTACAAACTTTTGCAATTTTAGTTACAATGTATCTAGAACATTTTTGCAAGTGGAGGCCAACTCTCAAGCGTCCAAAATCTTCTTTTCCTAATTGCATTCTCTTTAAGTTGTAAAATAAATGATTTAGTGTAACTGAAGTTGAACGGATTAGAAAACAAAACTAAAACACGTTACTTAGAGCAAAATATTTCAATGTAAGCATCTAAATGTAACCGTATTCGTAGTTTTATTGGGTGGTTTAAAATCCGCCGAGAAAAAATAAATCTTCAAATTCGAATTTAGAGAATTAAAAACAAATTCAATCAATCATACAATATAATCTCATTCATAGTCATAACTGCTATTGACAGGTTCTAAAGATTGTGTGTGTAGGCACACCTTACCTTTATCTTAAGAGATAGACTGATTTTCGTGAGACCCCGAATCCAAAAACAATGAATATTTAAATACATTTATAACGATATCAATTAGTTAAGAATTAATTTCTTACAAACATAGAAAATGTCACATTACTCACTATTTTTTTTATTTAGACGAACGAGCATCACGTTGCGCCGCAATCCTCCTTTTGAATAGCAAATCATATCCTATCATATCTTACCCTACCGAAAACAAAACCTTATATTTATATGTGATTTCTCTAACTATTTTTTCTTTGTTTAAATTTTAGTAATGTTTCATTTGGTAGCTTCATTATTTGAAAAATAAACATTTCTTTTGAATATATATATTTTGATGACATTATTTATATTTATATACTATGAAATATAAAATTATTTTATGAGATTAATATTATAATATATATACATTTTTAAATATTTTAAGTATTATTACGGTGATGATGATATGTATGTTATTTTGAAAATTTGATATATTGTATAATTTTAAAAACATAAAACTATAAAGAAAGTAAAAAAGTCATATACTTGAAAATCCAAATGGTAAATACATGACTAATACCCGACAGGTAATAGAGTGGGTATAGGACAAGATTTATAACCAGGTATGGGTATAGGATTAGGCATACACGACCCATTACCTCCCCTACCACGCTCTCCAATGATGACCGACAACATTTATTTTTTCCGTTTTTGATTTGTTTATTTTGTCGGTATTCTTTTTTCGTGAAAGTATGTATTATACTATTATAGTAGTATAATAATAAATGAATATGTGTTATGTTTATAGTCGTAATCACATTATTAGTTTTAAACTTTGATACGCTATTCCAAACATCCACTAGCTCCAACAATGAATCTAAACGTATCTATGGAACATGAAGTCTAGGATTTCATTTGAGTTGCACCAAACACACCTTAAAGGCTTAAATCCAAATGACAAGAAAATTCGAATCAAATAGTGAAAAGTGTACAAAGATTTTGTCGCTAGATTCTAATAATCTTGTTTGGTCAAAGTCAAGCATCCAAAACATAAAACATGAAGAAGGATGTCATATTCCTCAAGATTACTTCATTGCTTTTGTCCCCCTTGATGTTATTTGTCCACATTGTGGTCCAAAATGTGTTGATTACAAATTACATCTTCCAAGCAACAATCTTAATTTTATGAGCCCACAAGACCTGAATCTATGCAGGTCAACCCCCTCAAGAACAACCAAGATTACCTAAGTGTAGATATGGTCAAAGATTTGCAATGCCATACCAAATCGACCTCATATCATGCAATTAATGGTGTACCTTGTGCATAAAAAGTTGTATATGGCTACGTGAGTTTACGAAGAGGTGTTTAAATGTTCGTTTATTGTGACCATACTTGTTAAAAGCCATCGCCTCTTGCGCCTAGGCCCACTTTTTAGGTGAGGCGATGCATTTGCGCTTTGAGTCGAGAAAATTGCGCTTTAATTATCCAGGTGATAGTTTAGGCGCATATTTCAGCTAGATTCCCAAATTCTTGAGAGTTTCTAGTCAAATTCGTTTAATTATAGCAAGATTCCAGCCATGCTTCTACTTTATCTAAGGAAAACTACTTTTGTACACTAATACATCAAGTTTTTAAAACATTTGATACTAACTAGATGAAAAATAGTATCATTTTAATATATTTTCTTTAAAGTAAAAATGTTTTAAAAACTTGATGTTTTAGTGTACAAATGTTTTAAAAAATGATACTATTTTTCATCTAGTTAGTATCAAATGATACTATTTTAATATAAAGATTCGTCTCAGAAGATCGTGGGTGACATAAAAACGTTGAGTCTTCTTTGGATCAAGGCCCGTGCGAAACAAAGTTCACTAGATTGGGAGAAATGGCGCCGATTCAATGTTTATAATATCGGGTGGTCGTCATTGTATAAGTAGTTGGTTTGTACTTTGGTGATAACAATGTGATTTTGTGTTGTATGGGGTGATTCGCTAGTTCCCGCTAGCATTGGATGATAGTAAAAATTTGTTGGTCGTTCAAAAAAAGGTGCCGAATTCATTTTATACATTGTAAAAAGGAAAAATATGACACTTTAAATCAGAGGATGCACCACCAATACATTTTTATTGTTTTTAAATAGGGTATGCTCTAACATTCATGTGGTTCTGCCCATGACACTGAACCTCCCTCTTCAATGCTTCAAAAAGGCACACAAAAATGTGTACAAATGTCATGTACCCAAGAAGAACTAGGGAGGCGTTTGGTTTGCAGTTGCGAATCACTATGGGTATTGGTTTGATAACACTTTGGAAATGGGAATGAGAATCAAATTCTAAACACACCCACTTTGGCAGACATAGACGACACCCAATTTTAAGGATATGATTTCTAACTCTAAAATTCATACCTTAAACCAAAGATCATCTACCATTTTTTGTTTCTTGTAGAACTTCTTTTTTAGAACTTTTGGTTCAATTTAGGGAGTTTGTAAGCAAATTATTCTCGAGCCATTTGATAGCTTCCGAACAATATCAAAGTAACCTTATACCTTTCTAGTTCATTATCTCTTTTAATGCTTTCTACACTCGGGTGGAAATCTAAATGAAGTGTATAAGCATTATCAAGAAAAGGCTTCTCAACAAGCATTATTAATAGAATTTAGAACCAAAAATATACAACCTTTATAATATACATAACTTATGGAATTCATCATACCTTGTTTTTTTATCTCACCCCGTGGAAGCTTGGGCCTGGGGTTAAGGGTTTGGTGTTTTGGGTTTTGTTTGTTAATTGGGCTCACAGTTATGATCCTGGCCGGGTTATAAACGTTGTTGTCATTATAGAAACACCCCCCCCCCCACACAAAACAAAACACACACATTCTTTCTTTATATATAACCATTAGGGTTTTTTTGGGCCTCTTTATCAACGCCCTCAGCTGGTCAGCACGGTCGCCGGGACGGTCAACGCGTTGTCCTCAGGCGATATATCAGCGCCCACGCAAAATCTGGCCCTAAAAATATCCAGATCACATCATTCGATCCCCAACAAAACTGAGAAAAGAACAAATAAGAAATAACAAAACAATACATATCTATGTGTGAGATGCATTGCTATATATACATTCAGACCACATGCAAGAATTAAATAATCAATCATTGAAGGTCTCTAAACCAACTAGAGACCTTAAATAATCAATCATTGAAGGTCTACCTTGAAATAAAAAATTGAAGGTCGCTGAAAGATTGAAAGATCTTGAAAAAAAAATTGAAGGTCGCCAAACGAATTGCAGACCTATCCATTTTCACATTTTTTTTCATTCAACCCCCATAAACACTCTTCAATTTTCAAAATCGCCTATTTTGCAAATGATTCTACATGCTAACTTTTGAGCTAAATTTAGAAGAATGATAAAAGTTGAAACTAGCGTGTGGCATACGTTTTAAGAGTTGCTGGAAGTAATCGAATATTAGTCTAGTCAAACTGGTAAATGATTATTAATATCATCTTGAAATGAGATTGTTACAATGGTAGGCAAAAAGGACAGAAGGTGTCTTTGTGGTGTGTTGTCATAATATTCTTGGAGTGGCTATGATTAGTCATCCAAGAAGGTGTCATTTAAAAATGTGTCACCATGTAGCATACATCAGACTAAGCAAAACAAACGTTTTGAAGTGTTGGTGTCCCAACTTGCAACAATTAACCCATCAGCTCCAAATTTGCCAACCCATTTAACAAACATACTACCGTCTGTTGACAAGATGTCTTCAACATTGCAAATTGGAAGAAAAAGAGGTTTCAGTTTCATGATTTCATGTTGATCGTTCATAACCGCTTTCCGGTAAGTCATCTTGCAGTTTATTGCAAATCTAGATGTTTTGATAATATGATAATCTTTATAAAGAATCACATGAAATCTTAATGAAATAAAAGACCCATCTTTTATAGCTTGTGACTACTCCAGGTGATTATGTATTGTTGTTGTATCATATCGTCATGATCTCATGCATCCATGTAAGCAGTGGCGGACTTAATAAGGGAGGATGGGTAAGACCTGCTACCCCTCAACTTTTGCGACGTGGTGTTTTTTTCATGTTTTACATATTACGTTAGCCTTGAATTTTTTTTGTGTTACCCCTCAAATTTTTTTATGCTATCCCTCTAAATATTTTAAAAGCTTAACCATAAACAATAGTTCATCAACCCTCCAGTCCATTGTAAGTTAAAAGCCCAATTTTTAAAAGAAAAAATAAATTAGCAACACCATAACTCACTCCTTAACCCCGTGTGTCACTCACCCTAGATTTTGAATGATAAAAAAAACACACACACACACATCCTTGCCTAGGGTTATCCAAAAAGTTCACGGCTCGGAAATAGCTCGAAGCTCACTCAAATTTAGCTCGAAAAAACCTCGCTCGATATGGCTTTGTTTAAAATAAATCTGAGCTGGCTCAGCTCGATTAGTAAAAAGCCAAATTGGCTCACTTGTTAACTCAGCTCGGTTTAGCATAATTTTGCTTAATAGACACAATAAAAATGGAAACACTTTAATACCTTGAGAAAAGCTTCATAATACTCGGGTAACGAGGTAGCAAGATAGTACCCTTCTTCAGCATGTTCTACCAGCACTTTTTTGACACGTTCATGAGAAAACCAAGCAGATTGTTTCTTTTCAACCTCAATCTCATCAAAACAAATAGTAACCAGGTTATTCAAACCTGCAGCAACCACCCACTTCCTAAGACCCCCTTCATCCCTTCATAATACTCGGGTAACGAGGTAGCAAGATAGTACCCTTCTTCAGCATGTTCTACTAGCACTTTTTTGACACATTCATGAGAAAACCAAGCAGATTGTTTCTTTTCAACCTCAATCTCATCAAAACAAATAGTAACAAGGTTATTCAAACCTGCAGCAACCACCCACTTCCTAAGACCCCCTTCATCCCATTTCACTAGCGCATGATTAGCACACCTAATTGATTAAACAAAGTTAATGTTAATGTTAATAATTCTAAAAAAAGAGGCCTCACACGAATGTCTTTCAATTAATAATTTAAAAAAAAGAAATAAAAAACATTACATACTTTGTAGTAACCAGCCGAGAAGAAGGAAAACGAAAACCAAGGGCTGACAATTCAACACGAATATCTTTTAATTTGCGGTGGCAAGTAACCCATCGAATAAATGATGCGTCACACACTATTGTCGACATCCTGATTTTATTTAACAAAACAATACATTATCAGATTATAAGTATCCTCAAATCATTGTTAAAACAGATTGCGCTACTATGATGTGTTATTATTAAATATCCTCAAATCATAATAAAGTTTATTATGTAACAAAACTCAGTCATTATCAGTATCATCACCAAAACACAGTTAAAACAGATTACGTTACTAGGATGTGTGTGATTATTAAGAAAATATGAATCATAACAAAAGGAATTCTCAAATCATAATCAGATTATTCTATAAATAAAACACAATAATCATCATCATCAAACATAAATCACAAATTTATTATAAACAAAACAAAATCAACATGATCATCAAAGCACTGTTAAAACAGATTGCGTTACTATGACGTGTATGACTATTACTATAACGTGTGTATGATTATTAAGAAACTATGAATCAAAACAAAGTATCCTCAAATCTTAATCATCAGTTTATTATGTAACAAAACTCTATCATCATCAAAACACAATTAAAATAGATTACGTTACTAGGATATGTATGATATTAAGAAATTATGAATCATAACAAAAGCAATTCTCAAATCATAATCATCAGTTTATTCTATACACAAAACACAATCATCTTCATTATCAAACATAAATCATAAATTTATTATAAACAAAACAAAATCAACATGATCATCAAAACACTGTTAAAACATATCACATTACTATGACGTGTATGATTATTAAGAAACTATGAATCAAAACAAAGTATCCTCAAATCATCAGTTTATTAAATAAACAAAACACATTCATCGTCATTATCATTATCAAAACACAGTTAGAATATATTACGTTACTAGGATGTGTGTGATTATTAAGAAGCCATGAATCATAACAAAAGGAATTCACAACTCATAATCAGTTTATTCTATAAACAAAACACAATCATCATCATCAAACATAAATCATAAATTTATTCTAAACAAAACAAAATCAACATGATCTGTAAAACACAGTTAAAACATATTTCGATACTAGAAGGTGAATAATTATTAAGAAACTATGAATCAAAACAAAGTATCCTCAAATCATAATCATCAATTTATTCTATAAACAAAACACAATAATCATCATTACCAAAACACTGTTAAAACATGTTGCGTTACTATGATGTGTATGATTATAAAGAAACTATGAATCAAAACAAAATATCCTCAAATCATATTAATCAGTTTATTATGTAACAAAACACAAACATCATAATTATCAACATCAAAACACAGTTAAAACAAATTATGTTCCTAGGATGTGAATGATTATTAAGAAACTATGAATTATAACAATAGAAATTCTCAATTCATAATCAGTTTATTTTATAAACAAAACACAATCATCATCAAACATAAATCATAAATTTATTCTAAACAAGACAATATCAACATCATCATCAAAACACATTTAAAACGGATTAAATTATTATAATGTGGATGATTGGAGAGAAGTTGTGTTACCTGTTAGTGGTTTTGTAACAGAAATGGGGATTACATTAAATGTATAGCGTTGTTGTAAATATATAGTGGGTGTAACAGAATTGGGAGTGTAGTGTGTAACAAAAGGGCGGGAATGTTTTTCTTGCCCAATAAGATTCATGAACAAAAAAAAAAAAAGAGTTTCGGCCTGTTTGGTTGACTGGAGTTCATGGGAATTTAGTAGAACTGGACTTTGAAATCCCCTCTTTGGGATGTTTGGTTGGTTAAGAGAAGGAATTAGAACTGAAATTAATTCCATCCAAATATTATTTCTTTGATTGAGATTAAGAACGTGGGATTTGAGAATGTGGGAGGGCGTTTATGGAATTTGAGTTTTCTAGGATTCATATTTATTACATATCCAAACGAACCAAACAGTTATTAGGTTTTTAAAGATTTCAATTACAATTCCTTTCGACACAAATCCGTGAACCAAACAATCGCCCCCTTTGTAATTGGGGTTGTACCAAAAATATTTGAAAAGAGTAGAAGAAATGAAGTTTAAACATGGCTTTTTTTAATAACAGCCCTTTGAATAATAACACTTTAAATAATAACACTTTAGAAGAGCAACCATCGGTGGTCCGGTCGACCATCTAGGAGCGGCAAACTGCGTTCAGAAACCGATCGGACATATAATCAAATTAGAAACCAGACGCTTTACATTCATTCATAAACACTTTGAGAGAGAAAAAACAAAAAGAGAAGAAGGGGAAATGACAATATAGAAAGGTTACACAGGTGGTTTGGTTAAAGTATAGATGTGGCTGGCTATATATTGAAGATGGAAATGACAAAAGCTGGATTTATTATTATTTAATGTTGCTATGTTGTTTCCGAGATGTATTAATCCAAAGTCATACTTTCCAAGATATGTATTATTATTATAAACGAGTGGGACCTTGTTACCAATGTTTTGAAACCCGGACCAGCCGGTTGGACCGGTCAGACCGGTGTCCGGTGTCTTAGACGGTCCGGTCCATGCTGTTGGATCGCTTTAGCAGGGAGCCGGCCGGCCGAACCGGTGTTACGCGGCCAGACCGGAGATTCGGTGAAAAGAAGTGGTCGGACCGGCGGAGCACTTTCCAAGTATTTTAGTTTGAATGGCATTTACTCCGGTTAACAGATTAAACATCGAAGAGACCCATTCAAAGTCGAATATTTCCTATCAAATTAGAAGCATCTCAACTAAAAATGTGGCATTTAAAGTAAAGAAATGGAGGTTTTTGTTAAAAACTGAATCTTGGACACCAAGAAGGAGAAGGAAAAGAGTGAACACCAAGAAGAAGAAGGAAAAGAGACATTAGTAGCAATGTTGCGGCTGCAACTTTTTCCTTTTTATATTAGGGTTAACTAATATTTACTAAAAAACCCTTTTAGAAATAGAGTTGTAACATATATAATCCCTTAGTATTAATTTTATACAAATTTAACCTTGAAAGATAAGAATAAAAAGTTTACGCAACACTATAATATGTATATTTGGAACAATTTCACGCTATAATATAATATTTGGAACAATTTCACTCTACAATTGATACATTTATACTTATGTTAGTTTTTTATGTCGCCCGATTCTTAAATCCGGTCCGACCGGTCCGACCAGTGAACCAGTAAGGTGTCCGGTCCGGTTCTGAAAACTTTGCTTGTTTCATTAAAAAAAGTGACTACAAACCATATGCACAAGGATTGATAATGATAACAATAAGAATTGACCGTTATGTAATTAATTTATCTTGTTGTTTGTTATTAAAACATCTTTTTAATTTATGTCTCACATTTATACTATAACAACTAGTTTAAAACTTTTATTTGTTTTTTTTTTTGTCAACTATATTTTGACACATTATTCGCTTACAATTTTTTTTATAAAGACCAAGTACACCATTACACCGTGCTTGTTTTTATTAAAAAAACGGTATCAAAGCACAAACGTAAAGCAATCAAAACTACATTCAGGTTTCGATTTTTGTTTACAGTTGTTTTTTTTAACTTACAACTTTTGAAAGCGACGTGAAAGAAATGTAATTTTTATACAAAACTACTACATGAGTGTTAAAATTTTAACTCATCAAAATCGAGTTTAATTCAATACAGGTTGGAGGGGTAATCGGTACAGGCTGGCTTAGGATGTTAGTCGGAGCTCTATCGGTTGCACCAGTTGCCGTTCAAAAAAAATTAATACACCCACCCTAACATACATGCCAAATCACCCGGTCTTAAATATAAGGGAGGACGGGCGTAACCCGGGTTGTCCACGGGTCCTCAGTACCCACACGGTAACACACCGCCGTGGGTACTGGTAGGGGTCACGTGAACCATTTCCTGGTTCAAACTAACGGGCGTGAACTTGAATTAAATGAATGCAACGGTCAAACTTAAAAGGTTAAATATATGTTTTTTAAATGCAACGGTTATTTTTTACCGTTATTTTTATGATTGTTTAAAAAAAGGATGGGTAAATAAAAAAAATATTACCTTGTTTCAATCACACAAAAAAAACACAAACTCTCAACACTTTATAAGAAATCGCGGTGAAATACGATTGTAGTCGTTATTGGGTGGACGACGATGTAGGCGACGAATAGATTTTTTTTATTAGAATGTTTTTTAAATTGATATTTCTTGTAATTTTTTTTTAGTTTAAGTTAATGTATTTCTATTTTAGTTAATATAATGTTAATTTTAATTAAACTCTTATTAAAAAAGAAAACTAAAAGAATAACATTTAAGTAAAGTGAATCAGTGAAGTGCTGGCCTAATAGACTTTTTAAGTAAAATAAATCAGTGAAGTACTATGCAAATGCATATTGTTAGAAAAAAGTGAAGTTTAAAAAAATGGTAGCGCCGCTTCCTCTAACCCATAAAATCTAATATTATACTTTTTATAATTGAATCTGCACCAAATCATAAAGAAAATATATTCGATGTGACTAGACTTAAAAACCATAGGCTTTATTAATGATGATGGAAGACCATAGCCACCAATTTACGCCACCCTATTGCTTCCTTCTTTCTTGTCACTCCCTCTAAGTAAAAGAGTTGTTTGTCCTCATGTGAGTTTAGAGTTGATGTTCATACACCACGTTTAAAATCCTACACCATCTCGGGTGTCACATCATGTTAATTATAAATACATATTCTATTAGGGTGGCAGAGGCACTTCTAGTAAAAGTTTTTCACTTCAGACCACCCGTACTCTTGTGTGATGTGCAGCGTTAAATTGAAATTCTATCATCATCAAAATTCTATCATCATCAAAACACAGTTAAAACATAATCATCAGTTTATTATGTAACAAAACTCTATCATCATCAAAACACAGTTAAAACATATTACGTTACTAATATATGTATGATATTAAGAAACTATGAATCATAACAAAAGCAATTCTCAAATCATAATCATCAGTTTATTCTATAAACAAAACACAATCATCATCATTATCAAACATAAATCATAAATTTATTATAAACAAAACAAAATCAACATGATCATCAAAACACTGTTAAAACAGATCACATTACTATGGCGTGTATGATTATTAAGAAACTATGAATCAAAACAAAGTAACCTCAAATCATCAGTTTATTAAATAAAAAAACACATTCATCATCATTATCATCATCAAAACACAGTTAAAATATATTACGATACTAGGATGTGTGTGATTATTAAGAAACTATGAATCATAATAAAAGGAACTCACAAATCATAATCAGTTTATTCTATAAAAAAAGACAATCATCATCATCAAACATCAATCATAAATTTATTCTAAACAAAACAAAATCAACATGATCTTTAAAACATAGTTAAAACATATTTCGATACTAGAATGTGAATAATTATTAAGAAACTATGAATCAAAACAAAGTATCCTCAAATCATAATCATCAGTTTATTCTATAAACAAAACACAATAATCATCATTACCAAAACACTGTTGAAACATATTGTGTTACTATGATGTGTATGATTATTAGGAAACTATGAAACAAAACAAAGTATCCTCAACTCAAAATCATCAGTTAATTATATAAACAAAACACAATCATCATAAAAACACAATTAGAACAGAGTACGTAACTAGGATGTGTATGATTATTAAGACTCTACGAATCAAAACAAAGCATCCTCAAATCATAATCATCAATTTATTATGTAACAAAACTCAATCATTATCAGTATCATCATCAAAACACAGTTAAAACATATTACGTTACTAGGATGTGTATGATTATTAAGAAACTATGAATCATAACAAAAGGAATTCTCAAATCATAATCAGTTTATTCAATAAACAAAACACAATCATCATCAAACATAAATCATAGTTTTATTCTAAACAAAACAAAATCAACATGATCATCAAAACACAGTTAAAACATATTTCGTTACTAGAATGTGTATGATTATTAAGAAACTATGAATCAAAACAAAGCATCCTCAAATCATAATCATCAGTTTATTCTATAAACAAAATACAATCATCATCATTATCAAAACACTATTAAAACATATTGCGTTACTATGATGTGTATGATTATTAAGAAACTATGACTCAAAACAAAGTATCCTCAAATCATATTAATCAGTTTATTATGTAACAAAACACAAACATCATCATTATCAACATCAAAACACAGTTAAAACAGATTACGTTCCTAGGATGTGAATGATTATTAAGAAACTATGAATCATAACAATAGAAATTCTCAATTCATAATCAGTTTATTCTATAAACAAAACACAATCATCATCATCAAACATAAATCATAAATTTATTCTAAACAAAACAAAATCAACATCACCATCATCATCAAAACACATTTAAAACGGATTAAATTGTTATAATGTGGATAATTACAAAGATTGTGTTACCTGTTAGTGGTTTTGTAACAGAAATGGGGATTACATTAAATGTATAGCTTTGTTAAATCATAAATTTATTCTAAACAAAACAAAATCAACATCATCATCAAAACACATTTAAAACGGATTAAATTGTTATAATGTGGATAATTACAAAGAAGTTGTGTTACCTGTTAGTGGTTTTGTAACAGAAATGGGGATTACATTAAATGTATAGCTTTGTTGTGAATATATAGTGGTGGTTTGTAACAGAATTGGGAGTGTAGTGTGTAACAAAAGGGCGGGAATGTTTTTCTTGCCCAATAAGATTCATGAACAAAAAAAAAAGAGTTTCGGCCTGTTTGGTTGACTGGAGTTCATGGGAATTTAGTAGAATTGGACTTTGAAATCCCCTCTTTGGGATGTATGGTTGGTGAAGAGAAGGAATTAGAACTGAAATTAACTCCATCCAAATATTATTTCTTTGATTGAGATTAAGAACGTGGGATTTGAGAATGTGGGAGGGCGTTTATGGAATTTGAGTTTTCTAGGATTCATATTTATTATATATCCAAACGAACCAGTCAGTTACTAGGTTTTTAAACATTTCAACTACAATTCCATTCGACACAAATCTGTGAACCAAACAAACGCCCCCTTTGTAATTGGGGTTGTACCAAAATTATTTGAAAAGAGTAGAAGAAATGAAGTTTAAACATGGGGTTTTTTTAATAATAACACTTTAAATAATAACACTTTAGAAGAGCAACCATCGGGGGTCCGGTCGACCATCTTGGAGCGGCAAACTGCGTTCAGAAACCGACCGGACATATAATCAAATTAGAAACCAGACGCTTTACATTCATTCATAAACACTTTGAGAGAGAAAAAACAAAAAGAGAAGAAGGAGAAATGACAACATAGAAAGGTTAAACAGGTGGTTTGGTTAAAGTATAGATGTGGCTTGCTATATATTGAAAATGGAAATGACAAAAGCTGGATTTATTATTATTTAATGTTTCTATGTTGTTTCCGAGATGTATTAATACAAAGTCATACTTTTCAAGATATGTATTATTATTACAAACGAGTGGGAACTTGTTACATTAAAAAAAAGTGAGTACAAACCACATGTACAAGGATTGATAATGATAAAAATAGGAGTTGACCGAATAAAAAAAAGTACACGGTTGTTACATTAAAAAAAGTGACTACAACTCTTTATACAAAAAATTGTAAGCGAATAATGTGTCAAAATATAGTTGACAAAAAAAAAACAAATAAAAGTTTTAAACTAGTTGTTATAGTATAAATGTGAGACATAAATTTAAAAAGATGTTTTAATAAAAAAAAAACAACAAGATAAATTAATAACTTAATCACTGTTTAATTAGTTGGTAGATTAGCTTATTAAATGTCTTTTATCATTATAGTTTGACTAAATTGGTAGATTAATCCTCATTACTTGGTATATTTAACGTAAGCCAATGGGAACATGGCGCTGATAAACCTGGAAGTGTTATATTTGTAAACAGTTTTACTACCATCTTAAATAGGTCAAACTGATTTTAATAAAAATTAAAGATCATAAATGATTGTCCTAAACAACAATCATTTTTTTTCAGTCAAAGAGACAAAGACATTGAGTGTTCCAAAGGGGGATAGTTTGATGGTAAAGCGGCGGTATGTTTCTTTAACTAGATAGTTGTGGGTTTAAATCTTGAAGGCAAGTGTGGTAATTTTATTCGTTAAAAAAAGACAAAGACATTGAGTGAGGCTTCGCGCAGATTTGGTGTTCGTGGATAAAAGTGATCCTGAGCTCGCTCGTCGGTTCTTGTAAATGGGTCACCTACGTTCAAGTTCAAATGCGGGAAAGGGATGAGGCAAGGCGATCCTATATCTCCGTTTTCGTTCCTAGTGGTGATGGAGGCGCTTTTCTGCATGCTTATGAAGGCAAGGGAGGCTGGGATTTTTAGGGGGGTTAGTCTCCCGAAAGGGGGCCCGATTTTGTCATACCTCTTGTATGCGGACGACGCGATTATTATGGGGGAGTGGTCAGACGCTGGTATTGATAATGTGGTTAGAATTCTCCAGTGCTTTCACATATGTTCTGGACTTAAAATTAATTTGACTAAGTCTAGCCTTATGGGAGTTGGGGTGAGCGATGCTGAGATTTGTGAAAAGGCCAAGGTTGTGGGGTACAAGGTTGGGGTGACCCCTTTCAAGTATTCAAGTATTTGGATATTAAAGTGAGGACAAATATGAACCGTATTAATAACTGGATGCCGGTATACGAGGTTTTTGAAGCTCGGTTATCTAAATGGAAGGTCGAGTCACTATCGATTGGTGGTAGATTGACTCTTATTAAGTCCGTTCTTGAGAGCCTTCCATCATATTATTTCTCGTTATATAAAGCGCCTTGCAAAGTCATCAAGGATCTAGAGTCGCTTATTAGAAGATTCCTTTGGGGCGGGTCGGGAGGTTCTCGTAAAATGCATTGGGTGGCATGGGATAGAATCGCTACTCCTAAAAAGTACGAGTGGGGGGGGGAGCTCGATCTTTGCAAGCTGAAATTCATTAATATTGCTCTTCTAATGAAATGGGGATGGCAGTACAAAACGGAGAGTCAAAACCTTTTGTGCCGGGTCATGGATGCTATTCATATTAGCAACCGAACCTGGGATTTTTTACCGATGCGGAAAACTCTCAGCAATGTTTGGAATAATATTGTTAAAACTATGACGCGCACAGTTGTGTCGGGGTTACCATTTAGAAGATTTTTCAAAGGGAAGGTGGGTAATGGTGAGAACACGTTGTTTTGGATTGATCCGTGGTTATCTATCAAGCCGCTGAAGGACGTGTGTCCCAGGTTATGTCTATTGGAAAAACACAAGAGGTGCAAGGTGAGCGAAGGATTGGTCAGGTCTGAAAGTGGTACGCTGTTGTCATGGACGTGGAAAAAGCCTCTTTCGTCAGTCGAAGAGTGGTCTGAATGGGAAGTGATCAATTTGAGGCTGCAAGGAGCCGACATCTCTGCTACTACGGATGGTTGGGAATGGGTTGGGAACAGTGCTGCTGATTTTTCAGTCCGGGCTGTTAGGAATTTGTTTTATGATGAGGTCGATTTCAGCAATGTTATAGTTTATGAGTTATGCAAATGGATACCAAAAAAGTGTAACATTTTCGGTTGGCGCGCGGAGTTGAATAGGCTTCCAACGGCAGAAGGTTTGAGGCATAGAAACATCTTGGTTGCTGATATGAGGCGTCCTCTTGCGGCGAAGCTGAAGAGACAGTGGATCACCTATTTACGGGCTGCGTGTTTGCGTCTATATTATGGCAGAATGTGGCATCATGGTGCAGAGTGCAGAGCCTGTTTCCGTTATTGATTTCTGACCTTTTCGAGATCCACAATCACATCGGGATGTCAGGGAGAGCGAAAGATTTATTTCCTTGGGATCATTATCATTGGTTGCTGGAGTATATGGAGGGCTAGGAACGGGCTCAAGTTCGAAGATAAGAAGGTGAGTGGTGTATATTCAGAATTAGTGGTGTAAATTCTTGAGTGTATAGTGTTTGGTTGTGTCTGGTGTGCCGCCCCGTTTTGTGGGTTGGTGTGGTTTTTTATTGAACTGAACCGTTTAAAAAAAGTAATTGTATTAACACTTTTATGATGAACCATATGTTTTCTTCGCGATAAAATTGTGTGAAATTTTTGTTAGTTGTTGGGTTTCGAATCTATTGTAGAACTTTCTATGTTTTTATTTTTTCCTCTTTTGATGTTATACCTTACTACCAGTGGCAAATTTATAATTTTTTCAGTGGGTTCACTATTTTTAATACTCCAATTTCATATGACTGAACATAAAAAATTCGGGTTGGTTCGACGGTTCAGGTCAGGCCAAGTATTGTTCATAAATTAACATAATAAAATAATGATACAATAATAAAAAAAACATCGACATTAAAAATTAAAAAACACATAATATAAATATGATGGTCTTTACTAATTAAAAATAAAACTACCTATAGTTGTTCCTTATGAATTTTTATCTTTTGAAATGTTGCATCACATCTTTGACCGAATGCTCTTGAAAACACTCCTTTGATGGTTACCTTTGATAAATGTTGTTAATTCTCTTCATGGTTGTCTTTGACAACGTTGATTAACTTAGCTCCTTTGATAGTTGCTCTTGAAAACACTCATTTGATGGTTGTCTTTGGCAACATTGATTAACTTAGCTCAAAGTTTACGGATTTTCATAATAAGTGTGAAAGATTTCTGTTGCTATTGAAGAGAACTATGGACGAGAACGGTGACCTAGCGAAAGAGGTAGCAATTAAAGTTATCCAAGTTGAGTACACAAATACGTACATCCAGAGCTTTGACCATGTTTCAATGGCAGATTTTGAGGCTAGATTAAGTTAATTATGTATTTTCTAGTTTAATTGTGTGTTTTCTAGTTTTAACAATGTATTTTCTAGTTCACTAATGTATTTTGCTAGTAAAAAATTAAATTTGTTTAAACTATCGCTGGCTACCACCCGTAGCCGATACTCAGAACCCTTTAACTAGGACACCAACGGTGATGTTCCCATGAGATAGTGGGATACTCGAAGGCTTCATGAGTGGTGCCTATCGCCCCTTACTTCTTACGTATTAACTTGTTAGCTGTTAACTTTAGCCTATAAGAAAATCTTTAAATTGAACTCAACTTCAAACTAACACAATAAAAATCACCATCAAAATCACCTAAACACAATTAAAAATACATTCAAAACGAATATAAATCAAATCGTTTAAAGCCTGTTATTTTGATGACCCGACCCTATTTTGCTTGCCCGACCTGACCAGCAAAGAAACATTTCGGAGATCCAACCAGGCATGCTTTTAAACTTTTGTTCTCACATGTGATATTTAGTGCAGCCAGCCACCTTGTCTTTTTCTTATCTCATTTTTTGTCATCTTTCTGTAGCCGTACACGTGTTTCATACCTCTAAATCAACATTTTTTTTGAACGGCTAACAAACTGACGTGCCAGCTATCCGGGCACCCAGCAATCGTGAAAGCACCCATACGTTCTTAGGTGAAGACACGTCTTAGATGCCCACCCTAGAATGCGCCAGGTAGCTAACACAAACCAAGCCACCTATTCCGGACAAAACCCGACACTCCACCCACCCGAGAGCCCGACGATAAAAAGCCAGTAAAACCGATTGGATCAGGAATCGAACTCCTGACCATCATATCCCCCAAAAACTAAGCAATAAGCTCGTGGTTCTAAATCAACATTAATACTTCTCTCTCTATGTATATATGTTTATAAAAATATATAGAGAGAGTGTAGTGGAAAATAACAAAAGGCTTACCACACAAACAGCAATGGAGGACAACAACGGAGTAGAACAATCTACGGTCACCGGCAACGACGAGGTAGACACCATGCTGACGTGGATATTATCAACAGACACTGACGCCATTGAGTTATCAAAAATTCTGGAAGCTTCTTCAGAGAACACGTACCCAATGAAGGTAAAGATTATCGACGATCCTAGCTGGCACCCGTTGACTTTTCAAACAGCAGCGTCGTACATTACAATCAATGGTAACGAGGAGGTATGTGGGTCATCGTATTCGGATTCAAATACATCGTATATGGTGGGGATAGCTGTTACTGCTTGTGGTTTGGTGGTTGGTGACGGTAGCGCGTGGTTTTGTGGTGCGGGTGAGGCGCGTGGGTGGACAGAGATTGAAGAAGATGGGAATTGTTTGGTTAGTGGCCATGACATGTTGGAAACGTTTTTAAATTTGTAATGTTTCGCAGACGCTGTTGGAAATAAGGTGAATGTAGATTTAATTATAATTTAGTGAAATTATAATTATTAACTATATTTTTCATGTGGTTAACTCAAGACAAATAAAGATACTTTATGAGGCTTAAATTGAGTTTATGGCTAATAAATAAAATTTAAGTCTCTAATTATGTGAGACTTTTCACTAGCCATAGTTCATGTATACATATGAGTCTTTGTACCTCATTTTAAGACATGAGAAATATACATGAAGAAACTCTTGAAACACACAAACACTAGAAACACAACTCGAATACATAGCAGTAGCAACCAAGTTCGATTATTTTTCAGGCAAGTGGGATAGTCCGGCAGTGCACCACCACTGTTTCGAACCGGTGTACCCTGGGAACAGACGAAGAATCTGTTTAAGGGAATTGTGTCCAACACAAGACCGGTTCACTTCTATGATTTCGTTTTTCTGTTATAGTTTATTGCAGCAAGTACAGAGACTCGGAAACACGCGAGCTTCATGTACAAGAGGCGTTGAGGCGATCACAATGTAAGTTTTTCTAACAAACTTAAACAGATTAGTAAACAAACTTTTATATTCTTCTTAAGGAATTTGGGTTCGCGAAAGTTTGTACATGTTTTCTTTGGTACATCGAATTGGATTACATTTATGATCAGAATGCAATTTTTAATCCGAAAGATTGTTTCTACAAAACGAATTTTTGATTTAATTTTCGGATTCATGGGTTTTGAGTTATATTTAGATAAACCGGACTATGAAACATTTCTAATATGTGTTTAAACATTTTTTTTTTAAATTTCTAATGATAGTATTAGAAAAGACATATTAGTTGAAAACCCATGTAAACTTGGTTGATCATGTTTTCTTTCTAGTAAGCGTATTAGAAAGATAATTTCAAAGTATTTGAAATGTATACATTTTCTAATAAGAGTATTGGAAAATAAAGGTTTTCAAAATATAAGGTTTTGAAACATGTATTTCTAACAAGCGTGTTAGAATCGACGACGTTGAAAGAATAACGTGTCATGAAACATTTCTAATAAGAGTATTGGAAATAAAGGGTTTCAAAATATAAGGTTTGAAACATGTATTTCTAACAAGCGTGTTAGAATCGACGACGTTGAAAGAATAACGTGTCATGAAACATTTCTAATAAAGCGTATTAGAAATTATTATTTAGAAAATAGTAAGTTTAATTTGTAAACTTATATATTGATTTCTCTAACGGGCGTGTTAGAGATTGATGATTTTGTAAAGACAAAATAAGATGTTTATATTTTCTAACAAGTGTGTTAGAAAAGATTATTGTACAAAATAGACAAACGTGTTGGAAATTTTATTTTGGAAAATTTTGTGAAAATAAAAAAGTTATAAACTTATTTTGTTTTATTGAAGGTTTTAGTAAGAATACTAATTAAAAGTCCAAAGTTGAAACTTAAAAATAATAAGAATATCATTAAGATGGGTCAAATATTCTTAAAGGTTTTAATGGAGTGTTTCAACTCATGGGTTTATGGAGAATTGGATGTTTCAACTTTTTCCAACATTAAACCAGTTTGGTTAAATTTGACGGTTTCTAACGAGTGAGTTTGAAACGGGTATATTTTGGAAAATCCAAAGTTAATACCATTTATGTAAATGGTTTAATTTTCTAACGAGGGTGTTAGACACGGTTTATTTTATATAAACCAACAAGGTCTAAAATGATTGTCATAATCGTGTATTTCTAACAGGCAGGTTAGAAACGGTTGAGAATATAAACCAATGACCTTTAAAATGATTTTGGTAATCGTTTATTTCTAACGGGTGTGTTAGAAAAATGTTTATTTGATATAACCAAAATCTATATGATGAAACGTGTAATCGTTTGCATTCTAACAAGTATGTTAGAAATGGTTAATTTTTAAACCGTATATGTTTATATGGTACACGTATAGTTTCTAATGAACAAATTAGAAATGGTTAGTCATGAAAACCATATACTCTAACAAGTGAGTTAGGAATGGTTTAAATAATAAAACTATATTAGAGTTTATGGTTTTGATGTGTAATCAAAACATAAATATGTATAGTTTATGAAAAATACTTGTGAAAGCAGAAATGTTTTGTCTGAATAAAACATGTGTTTTGCAAATTATATATGGTTTGATACTTGTATGAGAAGTATGATGACTTGAACCCTATAATAGTCTAGAGTGACTATTTAGTGTAAAACAACTTATATTGTTTTGGACATATTTACTTGTTCGACTACTTGTGAGTAGTTAAGTATAAACAACGTTGTTGTTTTGAACAGTGTATTGAGCGAGTACCACGAAACATGCCACGAGACGATATAATTGCTATTATTTCGTCGAACGATAAAGTGTTAAAGAGATTAACACTTTGAGATTTGATGTTTATATATCCTTATATGAATCCGGTTAAAGATATATGTAATATGTTATATATATTTTGAATTATATTGAAATTATAATTTGGTAAATTATAATTATTAATTGGTAAAACTCTTCATGTGGTGAATTGAAGAAAAACTCTTGAGTAGAGTTAATTTATTTATGACACTTGATTATAGTTTTAAGACTAAATTAAGTGTATAATTGAAACTCTTGAGTAGAGTTTTTAATGTCATTTGATGAGGTTTTATTTCACATGGTGAAACTCTTGAGTAGAGTTCTTAATGCCATTTGATGAGGTTTTATTAGAGTCTTAATTAGAGTCTTAAGTCTCTAATTAAGTGACTAAGAAGAAAAAACTCTTCATCCATCCCCATTGAGATAATCATGATCAACGTGGCAAGTGTATTGAAGTTAAATGCACGAAAACGAGATATGTCATCTAATGTTGAAAGCATTTACGTAGAAATGCACAAATGTAGTTTTGATGACTATAACATATGACAGGAATATATGTTATTATTCATAAGTCTTTGAGAAATATTGTGAGATTTATTATAAAAGACTTAGAATATTGATGGACGTGTAGAGTCTCTACAAACTATCAATGTTGGTTGAACTATATGGAGGTTTCGTGATATATTTTGGGAGAGTCACCCAATAAATAGTATCAACAAAATATATACATATCACTTAGGCATATGTGAATGTCATGTCGTCGAGTGTCAATCTAATTGACTTGTTGATGATGAATATGTTCATCAAAGTGACTTATATTAAGACTTATGTTTAAGTCCTAAAGAGTCAATGGTGAAGCCTTGGAGATTAAAGGCAAGCGAGTCTTGATCCTAATGGATGG
The DNA here is from genome assembly GCA_032199755.1 of Ambrosia artemisiifolia. Lineage (NCBI taxonomy): Eukaryota > Viridiplantae > Streptophyta > Magnoliopsida > Asterales > Asteraceae > Ambrosia > Ambrosia artemisiifolia. The sequence goes on from CM063524.1 coordinate 40,120,550, forward strand.
AATTAATTATGATTTTGAAGCATTCTTTAAACCAAGGTTTTGGAATGGTAAACAAAATCTCATTTTGTGTCTAAACTAAGACGTGAATGTTAGGAAGAGATAGTGAGTTATCTCTTAAGACTGTGAAGAATCAGAATGAGGCATCTTCTGTTCACATGCTAAGTATTCGTAGTCTAAAGCATGCTAGACTAATACTTGTTAATTTAGATGCTCCACGGAGAATAAATTAACTTTGAACATTCAAACATATGGGAATGAATTTTGTAAAAGCAAATATATAATTCATTAAAAAGGATGACTCGAAAGGACCGAATAAATAGTTCATTGGTTATGATACTATTTAGCTGAATATGAGGAAAACTTATATAGCTCAGAAAACGGTTCGTGTGAGAAATATGGGTTGAGTAATATAATGGATGACCTCAATAAACACAAAGATATAGATAGTCGCTATCTTATCACGGGTGTCTAATGTCATCATGAGTGATATTACTCAAACTCATTCAAAGTGCAAGCAATGTGGGGGGAAAAGCCATTTGAGAAGTTTTCAAACTACATATGAAAGGAAGAAACTTTCATCACCTCATTTGGTAGTTATCTAATAAACACATAAGTGTGGAGGTGACTTGTATTTGAAAATAGAAGGTTTGATATAAACGGATGTGGTTTTTGGGAATTACAAATCACACGAACCTAGAACAGACTTGTTATAAGTCAGTCCTATTATGTGGACAAAATTCTTGAGAAGTTCAATGGAAATGACTCTAATGTGGCTAGAAATTTCATTGACACGAGTCAATGTCTAGCTAAGAATCGAGGTGAGCCTGTTAACCAATTAGAGTACTCAAGAATTATTGGCAGCCTGATGTATCTGATGAGTTGTATCATACCAGACTTAGCAAGCAAGCTAAGTAGATACACGAGCAACCTAAGTTCAATTCATTGGAATTACGTGACACAGGTGCTTTGGTAATTAGGATACATACGAAACTACGGGCTGCAATATAAAAGATATCCAACAGTTGTTGAAGGTTATTATGATGCGAATTGGATATCTTACACGAATGATTCTAAGGCAACGAGTGGGTATTTGTTCACACTTGGAGGTGTTGCGATAACATGGAAATCATCTAAGCAAATTGTTATTGCTAGATCCATGATGGAATCAAAATTCATCGCTTTAGAGGATGAATAGGCAAAATGACTACGTCAATTTGTTAAGGATATACCTAGGTGGCCGAAGCCGGCATTGGCCTAATGCATACGCTGTGATAGTCAATCGCTAATTGGCAGAGCTCATATCACAATGTGTATCAGTAAGAAAAGGTATATAAGACGTAGGCATAATACGGTATGACAACTAATCTCTATAAGAGTTATCACTGTTGACAATGTGAAGTCAAAGGATAACATCGCGGATCCGCTAACAAAAGGCTTAAGCAGAGAGTTAGTTCAGAAGTCTTCAATAGGAATGGGACTAAAGCCCATGAAAGGCTAAGTTTATGCGAAGGAAACCTAACTCAGCTGACTGGAGATCCCAAGATCTGAGTTCAATAGGACAACCTAATTGTATGAACTGGCGAAGGTCACTGTGGGGGAAAGTTGGTGAAAACCCCACGTTTTAAAAGGGAGTTTACTATAAGATTTGATAAGCTTCCTAGTCCATTCCTATGAGTGACAAGGTTGAGGTTAAGCTTATGGCTTTTAATGATTTGACTGAGGTAACCAGTCCCAGTAGATCACCTATGTGAGAGAGAAGTGGGGTCGCTTCGAAGGGTATTGTTGGGGCACAATACTTTAGAGCTCTCACAGAACCAGGCACATGTCCATGACCATAACGGACACAACTATGAGGACTTGACGTTGTCAGGGAGAGTCTTGTGTGAAGCGTATTGTCGTCCACACAAACGGCATACGAGTTCAAAGACATCGCGTTCTACTCAGAGCTAGTGGGCTAAGTGCGTTTCATAAGCGAAGGTTCAAAGGGTCACACCTACCTATCGTATGCAAAACTCAACTGTTGAAATTTAATCGGAATGAGGTTGTTTCTGACTATGACTCCTATTCATGTGGGGGTTTGTTCAAAGTATGCGTGTTTTGATAAATCTCCATTCATGTGGGGGATTGTTGGAAATAAGGTGAATGTAGATTTAATTATAATTTAGTGAAATTATAATTATTAACTATATTCTTCATGTGGTTAACTCAAGACAAATAAAGATACTTTATGAGGCTTGAATTGAGTTTATGGCTAATAAATAAAATTTAAGTCTCTAATTATGTGAGACTTTTCACTAGCCATAGTTCATGTATACATATGAGTCTTTGTACCTCATTTTGAGACATGAGAAATATACATGAAGAAACTCTTGAAACACACAAACACTAGAAACACAACTCGAATACATAGCAGTAGCAACCAAGTTCGATTATTTTTCAGGCAAGTGGGATAGTCCGGCAGTGCACCACCACTGTTTCGAACCGGTGTACCCTGGGAATAGACGAAGAATCTGTTTAAGGGAATTGTGTCCAACACAAGCCCGGTTCACTTCTATGATTTCGTTTTTCTATTATAGTTTATTGCAGCAAGTACAGAGACTCGGAAACACGCGAGCTTCATGTACAAGAGGCGTTGAGGCGATCACAATGTAAGTTTTTCTAACAGACGCTAGGTTTAAGAAATCAAAATATCAAATATGAAGGATAGGGATTTTAATGAAGATAGATGATTGCGTTTCTTAAAACCATCAAGTTACATCAAAATAAAGGATAGACGGGCAACAAGCTGCGTCGTCATCCCTTTCTGATAGAGATTAAATTTCAAAATGCTTGTTTTGGTTTTACTAATTTAGTGATCTTATGCTTATTTTTTAACCGACGTTTTACAACAATATTGCAATGCCGAGTATACAATAAACCAAAAATACCACACCTAAAGCCGGCTTAACACAAACCGTCACTTATATATCGATTCATACTCGCGTCAATAAAATAGGTTTGGACCAAAACTGTTTTAATTGGTTTAACGGGAATCAACCTGACCCAAACCAATTTATATAAGGTTTGAATACTTTTCTTTGTACCCGTTTCGACTCAAACTAGTTTTACCAAAGTTGATCAAACCAAATTTGTTGAAAATTGGAATTTGTTTTTCCTAAAAAAGACAAAAATGTACCTCTAGTATGTAGTCATTTTGTTTTTCACACAAGTTGAGATTTTGAAAACTGTTAAAATTATACATTCTCAATGTCCAGTTTTGATGAATGGATTAATTATTTTTGGTGGTTTTCTTGAATATTTTGCATAAGGTATTTTTCAGGTGTTTGGGCTCGTTTCAAGCTTTTAGCATGTTTGTTTTTGGTATGCTTGTGATGTCCAGCTGGTCCATGCCCATGTTTGCAGCCCAGGATTGAAGTCCAGAACGTGGCCCCAGTCCAAGTCTTTTGTTGTTGGCCTGTGGCCCAGCTTTATTCTATTGTTAGATCTTGGCCGTCCATTTCATGATCAATCCGTGTGCTTCTAATCCTATGGAGGAGATTGTCTCCTCCTGTGCTTTCTGAGTAGAAGGTTCTACTCCTTTTATTTAAGGATTGTGTTTTTCAGTCTTTACAACTTTTTCTCTCTGATTATTATTCACCCTCTTGCACTTCTGTATTCTCTCGTTCAACACATAATATTAGGGTTTCGTTATTAGATCATCTTGATCTAATAACCTATATTTCTCTTCGTGTATTAGTGTTTTGATTATCAGGTTGATAATCATTCGAGAGCTGAGAGTGTTTGTAGTGAGGTTTTGGTTTGTATTTGTTTGTTCAGAGATTTGTGACCTTGTTTTGTTCTTGATTAATAAAGTCTACAATCTGTGCTCACTATTTTGACATGGTATCAGAGCCTCTAGGCTCTTGATTCTGGTTGATTATCCGCTGCTGCTGTGATTAGGGTTTGTGGTTCAAGGCTTAGATCTTGTCTTCTTGGCTTGATTCTGGTGGTTATTGGACTGGTTTTGCATATTCTCTTGCTCTATGGCTCATAACCCTAAGTGAAGGTTATGAACTACGAGTTTAAGGCGAAACCCTAACTTGGGTTTGTTTGGTGAGGATCTTTCCAAATCTTGTTTCTCTTAGGGTTTTGTCCTAAGGAGTCTCTATTCAAGGCGTGTGCCTGTGATTAGCTTTAAGACTGTGTCTAGGTCATTAGGTGGCTCCCTCGGGGCCTCGCCTTATTCTTTTTTTCTTCTGTTTTTGATTGATTCTTATTTGCTATTAAGTGATTCTGTTCGTTTGAATCTTATTTCCTTTTGTGAAATTATGGTTGTTGAATCTTGGTTGTGTGTGTTTGATTAATTGTCTAATATGGGTGATAATCCTGGTGGTCCTGCTGCTGGTGGTGGCCGGGCTGCTGCTGGTGGTGGTCGGGTTGCAGCTTGTGGTGGGGCTGTAACTGATCTTGTTGTTGTTAATGAGACTCTTGTTAGTAAACTTGATGCTTCTTATCCTCTGTACTTACATGCTTCTGATTCTAGTAGTTTAACTATTGTTTCTGTTAATCTTAAAGGATCTGAAAACTTTTCTGTTTGGAGTAATGCTATGACTTTGGCTTTGCAAGTTAAGAATAAGTGGGGCTTTATTGATAAATCATGTGTTAGATGTGAAACTAATAATGTTCTTGCTAGGCAGTGGGACAGATGCAATTCTATTGTGTTAACATGGATCTTGAATTCTATTAGTGATAAACTGTTTATGGGTCATGTATTTTCCAAATTTGCTAGTGATGTTTGGGATGAACTCAAAGAGACTTATGACAAGGTGGATGGTTCAGTGGTATTGATCTTTATCAGAAAATCAACAGTTTTAGTCAAAATGGAATGCCTATTTCTGAGTATTACCATAAACTAAATATAATGTGGAAACAATTGGATCAAATATTGCAATTACCACCTTGTACTTGTGAGGCTGCTAAACAGTTTAACAATTTTAATCATATTATTAAACTCATGCAATTCTTAATGGGTCTGGATAGTGGGTATCAAAATGTTAGAACAACTTTATTAATGAACGATGAACATCCTTCTGTTAAGGAAGCCTTTTCTGTTGTGTCTAGTGTACCTACTACAATAATGTGACACCCGGCAAACTCCGGTAATTAACTTTTTGAAAACTCATTAAGTCTACCTTAGCGAGTCGTGCATACATTACACATGACAGGGTCATTCGAGTCGAGTCGTGCATCATTAGGGTTTTAACACACGCAAGTCTCGAGTCCCGGGAATTGGTGAACGAGTGTGAACGTGTTTGTTTTCATGAATTATGTGTTTATAATCATTATGTGACTTGTCGGTATGTGAATATGTGCTTATATGTGTTAAAATAGTGTTTAACGTGCCAAAAATTGGAAGAAAGCTGCAGGGGGCGATTAGCCCCTATCAGGGGGCGATTAGGAGGCCTAATCGCCTGATAGGTGGCTACTCGTGTGGAAAAGGAGGCGATTAGGCCTATCCATGTGGCCTAATCGCGTGTTACAAATCCCTAATCGCCTGTTGCAGCCCTGACGACTTGAAATGCCTATAAATACCACCCTTGTGTTGCAAAACATCATTTTAGAAACCCTAGCACACCCCAAAGCCATCACACACTATACCCAACCTCTGTAACTCGTTTTTGGTCAAGAAACCACCTTTTCAAGATCTTACACCTTTCTTTGCTAAAATCTAATGTGTGTTCATCTTCTTAAACCTTGTAAATGATAAAGTTTTACTCCCTAGAGGTCCAGACCTGGTTTCTAAGTATTTGTGTCTTTGAAAACTTGTTAAAAACAGATTATAAACAAACCCACACCTTCATGCTTGTTCTATGTTATGTTATCATGCAAAGATGAGATTTTTGATATTAAAACGCGTTTGTTTCCATGTGTTTGATATGTTTCTGACTTAAATGAATCATTAGGATGATTGTCTATGAATGTGGGAGCATATAGTTGTGTTTTGATGATATTTGATATTTTGACCTGTTTGGGCGATTTTGGGAGACTTAGTGTGATTTAATATGTTTTGATGATTCTAGAGGATTAGGGTTTTGCTCTAGGATGATACTAGAACAGTAGGAAAGGATTAGATGACGTGTTATGTGATGAAATCTGAGTATTTGCTATTTAGGGTAAGTTTTACATGATGATGTGATGTTTACATGATGAATATGCTATTTTGGGAAAACGCTTGCATTCGGGACTGTTAGAATGATGATAACTTAGGGGTTTTGCTTGAAATATGTTTGTTAATGTGTTATGATTGATATTGGGTGTTTACACATGTTTCGGATCTGATTTAGAGGGTTAAACGCGCGAAAACCCGTTACACAACTGCAGCAGGCGATTAGGAATCCTAATCGCCTGATGCAGGGGCGAGTAGGAAAGGTTAGGGGGCGAGTAGGCCCTAATCGCCTGAAGTATCAGGCAATTAGCCTCCTAATTGCCTGTTTGACCATCCTAATTACTAGTTGACTTTCCTAATTGCATGTTTGACCATCCTAATTGCTAGTTGACTTTCCTAATTGCATGTTTGACCATCCTAATTGCTACTTGACTTTCCTAATTGCATGATTAATGTCTAATCACGTGATGTTAGGATCTGAGTTCTGGTTGTTTTGATTTGTTTGATTAAGTATGAATAAATGAATGAAGTAAAAATGGAAAGTGCAGCGGAATAAACTGTAAATCAAAACATAGAGAATAATTGTTTTTAATCGAAAGCTTTCATTAATCGAAAGGTTACAATTGTACAATTAAACTCCCCCTCAGCCTGATCACTCAGAGAATGTTTGTCTGAAAGAGAATGACGAGTGATGAATAGAACAGTACAAGTACTGTTCTATTTATAGACAGACTCAAACCTCTGATGATCAGTTGCTGACGTCACCTAGATAGTGACCTCTAACTGACTAACAACTTCTAACATCTGCTAAGTTATAACTACTGTTACATTGAAACTACTGATAATACAAAACTCTGTAAACTAAAACTCTGATGTCTTCTATCATCATCTGTTGAACCAAAGTGCTGTCGGTTTAACAGACCTTTGTTCTTCAGTTCTTTGATCAGCAGTTGTTCTTCATCAGACTTTTATCCTTCAGACCTTGTTCATCAGACTTTTCATCAACAACATTTATCTTCAACAGTTGATTCAAGCAGCAGCAGTTAGGGATCAACAGACTTTTGGAGGAAGCTTTATTGTAACAACTGTTTTATTCATGGATCAAACACTTAGTATATTTTGGCTTTTCAATCATCTGTTCTTCTCCAGGTCAGCAGACCCAACAATCTCCCCCTAGAACAGATGATGCCAAAACTCTCCTTTATTATTGATCTTTATTTCTCATCAGACTTTCTCTTATTTGACCTTTGAGTTGTAATTCAAAGTTTAAAGAGTAGAGGTCTTCAGCATCTCTTTCCAGTGTCAAATTCAGAAGTGTTTGGAGGTCTTCAGCACTTAGGCCAGGTGCATCATCCATGCTTAACTTCTGAATACTACCATCTGATCTGAGCAATGTCAATTCATGGGTGTCTTTGTTTGACTTCCATTTTAGAATTTTAGAATCAGAGGAGTGACTGGGATGCATCTTTATTCTTGATGAGTTAGGTGATGGAGGCCTGCCAATGAGTTCTCTGAACTTCTCTATGACAGGGTCAGAGAAGTATCTGATCTGGTTGATGAGACCCTCTTTTACATAAGTATCAGTAAACTGTTTTTGTTCCTCTTCTGTCATTTCCTTCTGCTTCTTGAATTGTCTTCTAGCAGCAATGGAAAGATCAGAGGTTTCCAGCAAACTGTCCAGTGTAAAGGCCTGTAGAGGTCTCTTTGGTGCATCATCATAGATTGGTTTTCTTGGTAGGTTAGGGTTGGTCTTTCTTTCTTCTTCCAATTTCTTGTAAGTTTCAATCAATCTGATCTCAGACCATCTAGCAACAGATCTCATCTCTCCATACTTGGCAGCTACAAGCTCTTGTCTCATTCTTTTGAATTTCAAAGCTCTAGCTTGATCTCTCCCTTTACTGAAATCAGGGGCAGAGGCCTTTGTAGGAGGATTCTTGGCCATGCTCTCAATTCTTATAAGTTCTTCTCTGAGAGCATGTGTGGTCCAGCCTGTGAATTGATTTTTGGTTGCTTTGTAAGGCTTGGTGGCCATGATCTGTTCTAGTAATGAATCCCTAACCTCCATTTCCAAATCTCTGCTGAGAGGCATGGAAGACATGGAATTGCTCAGGGTCTTAGCAAAGTCTTCAATCCTTCTTACTTTGCTAAGCTCTGCTGAATGGATGCCCTGAGCAGTCCTGTCATCCTTCCCTTTACATTTCTCTTTGATGACAGCATCAGGATGTTCACCCTTGTATTTTAGATAAGTATCAATGTTGAGAGGAACAGGGAAGCCTTTAAGAAAAGGGAAGGTTCTATCTGATGGCTGATCAGTATTATAGAAGGATTGAAGTTCCCCCTTGATTAAATCCAACTCAAGAGGATACTTCTCAGCCAATGGTGTGATGGTTGGTGGTGGTCTGTGGGATCTGAATTGTGATGTGTGAGGTGAGAATGATGAAAGTGGAATGGCATTGACTGGTGTGGATTGTGTGATTGGAGTGTTAGGTGGTGTGGTGTGAATGTTTTCATCTTGTATAACAAAGGTGGATTTCCTTTTTCTGCTATACAAGATTTTTGGTGATGGTGAGGATGTGGCAGTGGTTTGGTTAACATCTGTTGGTCCTTTTGTAGAACCAGCAGTTGTTTGGGTTTTTGGTTGTGTTGTGGTAGTTTTGGTTGTTGTTTGAGTTGTGGCTGGTTTTGTGATTGGTTTAGTGGTTGATGGTGTGGTGATTGGTTTGGTTGCTGGTTTGGTTGGAACAGATGTTTCGGTAGCATTGGTTTGGGTAGCAGAGGTTGTGGTGGCAGTGGTTTTGGGAGCAGTGGTTGTGGTAACATGTGTTTCAGCAGCAGAGGTTTCAGTAGATAGCTTGGATGGTGGTTTCCTTGTATGTTTGGCTGCCATTTTCTTTCTTTTAGAGGAACTCACATCTACCACTTCTTGCTGTTGTTCCTTTTTAAGCTGCACCAACAACTCTGCTTTAGCTTCCAAAGTGTCAGCCCTTTTTAGTTTGTCTTGAGCAGCCTTTTCATTGGCAGAAGTATCAACTTCCTTTGCCTTGGTTGTTTGAGCTGGTTCAGCAACAGGGGTTTGAACACTTGGTTGTTGTGATTGTGGAGCTGATTTTGGAGACTCTGGTTTGTCAGCAACTGGCTTACCCTTTTGAGAGGGTGGTGCACCAAATGGATTTAACTTTGGTAGCCTATCTCTGCCACTCTCCCCCTTTTTGGCATCATCAGCAGTGAATTGATTGTCATTTTCATCCCTGAGAATGGTGGTAGGGGCAGAGCCAGTAGTCTTCAGCAGATGTTCCTTGATCACCTTGATGTCAGCCTTTGTGTCATTGAACCTGGCATCCACCATGTTTCTGATCATTGTCATGTAGGTTTCTTGTGTCTGATCTGCCAATTTTCTGTGAGCTATGATGATGGGGGAAACTGATTTCCATAGCTCATTGGCAATGTCAGAAGTGGATGGTTGACTCTTTGTAAAATTTCCCAATGTTTCCAATATTGACTTGACATCAGTTTTGATGTCAGCAAAAGAGGATTCAAGGTTTTGAACCTTAACCGTCAATTCTTGGAGTTTTGATTCATCACCTAAGTTAATAGGATCATCTGAATCCCTACCAGAGGTAGTTTTAGCTGGTTCAGTCCTAGGAGGTGAGTCCATGGAATGAGAACCTGCTGCGCCTTTTTCTTGGTACTGGGGACTTCCAACTGATTTTGGGGACACAATGGTGGCCTCATCAGTTGTTGCCTTCAAGGAAGTCTTATCTATGGAACCACTGTCCTGTTGTGAGACAATGGTCTCAACAGCAGTAGTGGCTGCTTCTCTTGAAACCTCACCAGAAGTTACATTGACCTCTGGGAGTATAACCTCCTCTTCTGTTTGTGGGATAGCAGATTGACTTTTCTCAGCCCTAGTCACTTGTGGAGGTATACTCTCTGTGACAGGTGAGGGAGAGGAACTGGGGTTGTCCTGAGTTTTGTCAATAGCTTCAAACAGTGGTTGCATGGTTTGTGGGACATGTGGTGGTGATGTGGGTGGAGTGAGAAGCTGATTAGCCCTGGGAGATGGACTTGTAAACATATGGTCAAGTGACTCATATGCCTCAGTATGAGGTTCCCTTTGGCTTACAACAAGATCCTTTTGTGAGGATTCTTGAGGAGTTTGTCTAGGTTGAGATATCTCCAACTGTTGTGAGGAAGTAACAACAGTGGTTTCATGTTGCTTTGGTGATGCAACAGGGTTAGCTTCTGGTATCTCATCTTCCAGAAGTCCCTTTTTGGGTTGAGAGGTGGCTTTGGAGGATGGACGTTTTCTTTTGGTGGCTGGTGTGGGTTTCACAGCACTGGATGAAGTGCCATGATCACCAGGAGCAGTGGGCTCACCAACAGAGGTTTCAACAACAGTTGTTGTCTTTGTCCTCTTTGGTTGTGTTTTGGAAACTTTTGTCACTTTTGACACTTTTTCTTGGGTTGAAGAACCCAACATTCTAGTGAAAGTTGCATCTGTTAAACTTTTCATTTTAAAAGACTCTCCCTTTTGAAAATCATTTTCTGGTAAAATCTTTTGTAGAATTACACTTAGGATTCTAGGGTAGAGTAGAAAAGCATTATTTGAGCCAGATTTTATGGCTTTCACATTTGAGACCAAGTCCAAAAACAATCCCTGAGACAGATTGAAGTCAGAATCTGACAACATTGCATATCCCAAGTATTGAATCCTCAATGGGATTTCATTGAAGGATGTGGTCTTGGCTGAGGCACAGAGAAGAAGGGTATGGAAGAAAAATTTCATGACTGGAGGAAAAAAACTTTTTATATAAGGTTGATCCAGTCATCTGTGCATCATACCCTCTTTCCTGGAACTCAGTGTGAAGCTCTGTTTTAGGAAAAGATTCCATACCTGACAAGTCATTCAGTGAGAAGGTAGTGGATATGATTGCAGGGGTTATTGCGATACTGGTGGCTCCAATTTTTGAAATTATGGAAGTGGGATTTTTGTCTTGATACAAGACTTCAGCACTTGCCCAGAATTCTTGGAGTGTTTCAAGGTAAATGGGAGCATCAGCGATGAGGATGTTTTTGTATTTTGAGTTGTTTATTTTGTTTGAAACAGATTTTTCAACCAACAGTGGTTGTTTTATCTGATCAGATGTTTGAAACAGATTTTTCAACTATCAGTGGTTTGAATGAAACAGTGGTTGTTTTATCTGATCAGATGTTTGAAACAGATTTTTCAACCAAAGTGTCATTTTAAGCAAAATTTGATTTTTCTGAAAACATTTTAATGTTTTTATTGAAAACATTTTTGTTGTTTTAATCCATGTTTAACATTCCAATTCGAGAGATCAGATTTGTGAAGGTAGATGTGTCTAAAGCTTTTGTCAACACATCTGCCAACTGATCCTCTGTTGGAACATGGTGCAGAGAAATCAAACATTTTTCATAGCTATCTCTGACAAAATGATGTCTGATATCTATGTGCTTGGTGGTTGAATGAGAAACTGGATTCTTGATGATATTTTCAGCAGCTTGGCTATCCAACATGAGTGGAGTCCTTAGTGCAGTTATCCCAAAATCCAGTAGTTGATTTTGAAGCCACATGAGTTGGGCTGTACAGCTTGCAGCAGCAATGTATTCAGCCTCAGCTGTGGATGTTGAAACAGCTGCTTGCTTTTTGCTTTGCCAAGAGACTAAGGCATTCCCTAGAAACTGACACCCTCCAGAGGTGGACTTCCTTGTGGTGTGGCAGCCAGCAAAGTCACTATCTGAATAACCTGAAAGCTCAATGTTTCCATTAGCAGGATACTAGATACCAAGTGTGGGAGCACCTTTTAGGTATCTGAATATCCTTTTCACAGCAATAAGGTTAGACTTTCTAGGTGAAGCCTGGGATCTTGCACACACACAGGTTGCAAACATAATGTCTGGCCTGGATGCTGTTAAGTACAATAAAGAACCAATCATGCATCTATAGTGTGTTTGATCAACCAGTTCATCCTTGTCATCAATAGTGAGTGGCTTGACTGTGCTCATGGGTGTACTACATGGCTTACAATCATTCATCTCAAATTTTGTTAACAAGTTTTTCACATATTTGTTTTGATGAATGAATGTCCCATTTTGCAGTTGCTTTACTTGGAGCCCAAGAAAGCACTGAAGTTCACCCATAGCACTCATTTCAAACTCAGCTGTCATGAGTTCCCTAAACTCCTCACACATTTTATTACATGTGGATCCAAAAATGATGTCATCCACATATATTTGAACAATCATTAAATCTTTTCCTTTCCATTTTAAAAACAAGGTTTTATCAATTTTACCTCTTGTGAAACCAATGGATAAGAGAAAGGTGGAGAGAGTTTCATACCAGGCTCTTGGTGCTTGTTTCAGTCCATATAATGCTTTGTTAAGCTTGTAGACATGATCAGGATGGAATGTGTCTTCAAAACCAGGTGGTTGACATACATAGACCTCCTCCTGAATTTTGCCATATAGGAAGGCACACTTGATGTCCATCTGATACACCTTGATGTTGTGGTTGACAGCAAAGGCTAGGAATAGTCTGATAGCTTCTAACCTTGCTACAAGGGCAAAGGTTTCATCATAGTCAATTCCTTCTTCTTGTCTGAAGCCTTGAACCACTAACCTGGCCTTATTCTTGACAACTATACCCCTTTCATCAGTTTTGTTTTTGAAGACCCACTTTGTGCCAATTGGACAGACATCCTTAGGCAGTGGTACAAGTTCCCATACTTGTTGTCTTTTAAACTGAAGGAGTTCTTCTTGCATGGCTTCTACCCAACTGTTGTCTTTTAGTGCCTCTTGGTACTTGACAGGTTGTGAAAGGGATAGAAAACCTGCAAAAAGACAGATATTTGAAGATTGGCTCCTTGGAAAGATGGTTCCCAGTTCCCGAGGGGTCTCTGACGTCTCCCGAGACGTCTCCCACTCCAACCAATAATTTACCGCCACGTCATCTCCCACACTCTCTCTACCTTTCTCTCTCCTCTCTCTCTCTCCCTCCCTTTCTCTCTCCTCTCTCTCTCCCTCCCTTTCTCTCTCCTCTTAAATAGTCGACTAGTCAAATGTGAGTTTGGAAAATTGAAGCTTGGAAACCTATTGTGGATGTTGTTCAGGCAAAAGGCGGGATATTTTTTTGTCAAATCTGGCATACTGGAAGGGTTTCAAATACAAGTATATATGCATGCACTTTCTTCATCTTTTTTCCTTTGATTAGAATAATAACGGGAAAATCATCTAATAACGGGAAAATCATCTTTTTTCCTTTGATTAGAATAATAACGGGAAAATCATCTCTCTCCTCATCTGAGAACAGTTGAAGAACAATTACGTGATGATGAGGAGAGATGGTAGAGAGAGAGGACAGAGAAAGGTAGAGAGAGAGGAGGAGAGGAGAGAGAGACTGAGGTAATAAATGAGGAGAGAAGGGGAGAAGGAGAGAGAGTGGGTGGGTGATGATGTGGCGGTAAATTATTGGTTGTAGTGGGAGACGTCTCGGGAGACGTCTGAGACGCCTCGGGAACTGGGAACCGTCTTTCCAAAAACGCCTGAGGGGGCTATTTTCGCAAAACACTCGGGTCAAAGGCCAAAATTGCAATTTTCCCTATCTTTTCATGTTAAATTTTGTATAACCATACTTCATAAATAACTTTTAATTAATTGATGAAAATTGTTCTTGATTTAAATAATGTCATACCCATTTATCTCTTCATGTTATGGATTGCAGGTAACATATTTCATGCAACACAAAACATTAATCATTCCTAGGATTTATATAAAAGTACTAAGAGATTTGTGAGTTATATCGTCTTTATTGTTCAACCCATATAATATAAAGAAATATTATAAATTTATGAATTCATTATAGGTTTGTGGGTTACTTAATTTGTAATTTACCTTCTTTCTTTCCTTTTTTTTAATGTAGTATTTCATTGCATTTTGTATTTTGTACTACACTTAGTTAAACATAGTTCGTTTCCTTGGGCCGAATGCCATGAGAATTACTGATCTATGTAGCCGTTTGAAGCCATAGATGTTATTGTGGTTAGAAATGTTGGTCTTTGATTAAATCATCATTAATGTAATGGTTTTTTGAGTTTGGTTTGGTTTTGTGCCAGTGGTAATACAATCTTTATCACAAGGTATCTTTCAATTTGATCTATTAACTAGAACGTGGTAAATGGTCAACTTTTTACATGTTTCTTTACAAGATTAGATCTGGTAAAATTATTAGCACTATGGTGGCCTATTTTATGGTTTTCTTATTTGTGTGGTTACTTGCAGATCTCATTTGTATAAATTGAAATATATTTGTTGTTTTTGTTTTATAGGATGTAGTGAAAGTGTTTGGACAACTTAAGATTAAGCGAAATATTGTTAGTGGTATAGTTGATGCCTCAAACGTTTTCGAATCATCTATTTCATTGTGAGTCATTTGTTTACCGAATTTCGTTGCAAATCTGCATTTTAAACTTATAATGTTTGCCTTATTTTAGGTGAAAGTAAAGTGTTGGGTAAAAATGACATGGTAAATACATGATCTTATAGGTGATGAATTGGGTAGCGTGTCAAAATGAGGAACGAGTGAGTTGACTGCCTATACCTTTTTGTGCCTAATTTTGTATAAATTTTAATGTAGAATATATGAGAACGGGTATGCTGAATGGTCATAGAAATAGTAAGTAGTTTAACTGTTTAAGGATAAAATGTCGGGAAAGCTGACTTATGTTGACTTTCTTTTGTTTGATGGTTTAGGTGATTGTAGAAAACATAACTTACCGAGCCACATAAGTTCATTCGAGTTTTGATTTGTTCTTTGTGACCAATAATTTAATCATTTTTATAAAGATTTTGATGAACATAATCTGCTATGATTGTCTGAATTTATAAAAAGGTCAAATAATCACTTTTAGATAGTCAAACATTAGCAATAGTTATGTTTAGCATTCACTTTTGTTTGGTTCCAGTTGGTTGTTAAAATTTTGAATTGTTATATGGTGACTGAATTGAATTGAGTTGTGGTAATGGGATCTAAAGATTTGACAAACACGCTTGCAAGTGTTCCTGTTTAAATGAAAAAAAATGATACCTTCAATATGGATAACGATGACTTACACTTGGTAGATTTACGTGACTATTGTATGTAGTAATGTGTAATTTTAGTCGTTAACAGTTGTTATAGTTTTCTTATCTTTATCAAATTCTTTTGATCAAACTGTGTAATACACGGGTTCTAACCTAGTTATATTATAAAATAAAACCTTCTTCTTAACACATACACACCACCCAAAAACTGTGAAGGATGAGAGAGAAGAAAGGAGTCGGAGACTCCCCGACAGCCGAGCTCAGACGAAGCTCCGGCGGAGCCACTGCACCAACATCAATACACACACCCCCTGCCCTACCCCTTTTAAAACCCCATCCACACACAAAAACACACACAACACAAACTCACTTTACTGATTATTCTAGACAGAGAAAGAGAGAACAGAGTGAGAGCAAGCATCGGAGAAAGAACCGAGCAAGAGGAAGAGGGAGAAAGATGAAGGTCTGCACTGGCCTCTGACCTCTGACTAGCTGATTCCCTTTACGACGCAAGCAGCTCACGGTGATGGTTCTCTGGTGACTACAGAGCAGGACAATGATGGTGGTGGTTCAGGTGTTGTGTTCCGATCGGATCAGACATGCCCTCAGGTAAATCCCAACAAGTCATCTCATGAAATGGGTTTGTTATGAAGATGATGATTTGTGTGGTGGCGTAGAGCACCGGTGGTGGTTGATGTTGATGGTGGTCTTGGTGATTATTGTTATCAATAAGGTTGTAATGGTAATCCTGGTTCCAATGATGGATGATGATGGGTTGTGGTTATACACTGTAATGGTTCAGTGATGAAGGGATGGTTGATCGGAGTTTGATTCTGTTGTCGGGTACTGGTACTGACGGTGATGGTGATGGTGGAGGTTTGGTCTGGGTATCGACGGAGGATGATGATGAGTTTAGTTAGAGATGGCCTCACATGACACAGGGATAGGAGGTGAAAAGACTAAACTGCCTTCACATTACTTGCATGTGAGATAGACTTAACAAGAAAAATTAACTGGGTTAGTGCTAAAGGTTGGAACTTGTATGAAAATGTATAGTTAAAGGTTGATTTGGGTGCAAATTAAACATAAAGGTTGGAACCTGCAATTTTAATGAAACATAAAGGTTGATTTCTGTAATTTTGTCAAATTTGAAAGATCTTGTTGGATCATCATCCTAACCGAAAATATATTACCAAACGTAATCGTTCGCGAAATTTGGCGCCCCCCTCCACTTTCCATTTACTTCATTGGCTTATCTCAAAAAGGCACATTTCACGCCCGAATCACACGTAAAATGTTTCGCGCAAGAAGCCAATTTTGAAGCTCAACGCCACCGGGGGCGGTGTGCGGGCGCGAATGGGGCATTTAACGCCCCTTTCATTTATCCACTATGGGTGGTCTAAGGAATATTTGGAGTGTGATTAGTTTAGGCAGGGTAGGTGGTGTAGATATTGGGATGACCATTTATTTCCTAACTAGGTGTATTAATTAATACGCGCGTTGCGCGTTTTTCACATGACGCGTTAATACGGATTTTGGTAACCGACAAAGGCATAGAGACTAACCTTGGACAATGAGAAAATACAAAAGTGGCAGCAGCTACGCGGAGAATACCAGGAATCTCCCGCGGTCCGCGGAACATGTTGGAGATGGCGCACGATAGATGTGGTCGGTGGTCGGCTGCGTACATTAGAGTGAAGCAGTTATTCATTTCGTGGTCGTTAAATATATAGATAATAAACGGACATAAACCGAACCCGTGCGAAATCGGGTAAAAAATGCATTATGTCGGGGGCCAAAATGAAAAAAAAAACTTAATAAAAAAGTTGGTGGCCAAAACGGGAAAAAAACTTGAACAAAAAGTAAAAAAAAAAACATTGTGTGGCCAAAATGAGGAAAAAAAAACTTAACAAAAAAATTGGTGGTTAAAATGATAAAAAATTAAGTTAACAAAAAAAGCAAAAAACAATGTGGGACCAAAATGAAAAAAAAAACTTAATAAAAAAGTTGGTGGCTAAAACGGGAAATAAAAACTTAAAGAAAAAGTAAAAAAAACTTTGTGTGGCCAAAATAAGGAAAAAATACTTAATAAAAAAATTGGTGGTCAAAAAAAAAAGTTAACATAAAAACAAAAAAAAATGTAGAAAAATGAAAAAAAAATTCAAACCTCACTATTATTTAAAGTGGAAGGTCTATTATATATAATATAATTTTGATAAACCTGAACCTTGGAATGATATAGATAGAATCTAAACATAGTAAAATTGATTTAACTTTGTAAACGTTTTTATTAAACTAATAAATTCGTTAGATCCCTTTTAAATATACATATATAAAAAGGATAATAAGTAAGAATTGAGATACAAAACATCCTAGAACATTTCATCAAGTATAATAGGCTTTAGGAGGGAAAAATTCGGAATGTCACATGTTCAAAGGGTTGGTTTGGGCTGGGCAAGCTGAGTTGGACCATGATTTTATAGAATCACAAACATGATTTTATATCACAAACATATGGTTCAAATCAGCAACAAATATTAAAATCAAGAGTTCAACCATTTGTAGTGTAACAATTCCAAAACAATCACATACTATATTATTATATCATACTAATAGAAGTATTTCATCTCTCCTCTATCAACTCAACTACTCCTGCAAACCCATGACACTAGTTCCCTCCTCCAGCAGCACTGCTCACCTGTTGTCGCTTTCTCTCAGCCCTCCTCTCTTTCCTACGAGCATGCGCAAGATGCTGCTCAGGTGTATACTATGGATCACAAAGATTAATACTATTTTTATTAGTTACAATACAATTCTTTTTATAACACTTACCGAGCATTTCTTCTTCCTTTCCAAGATAGTCAACTTGTTATGCTTTACGGTGATTATGAAAATTGTTGGATGAGCCTTCAAAAAATGGGAAAAAAAAACAACATATTAATCAAAACCATAATAGACACAATAAAAAGGGAAACACTTTAATACCTTGAGAAAAGCTTCATAAAACTCGGGTAACGAGGTAGCAAGATAGTACCCTTCTTTAGCATGTTCTACAAGCATTTTTTTAACACATTCATGAGGAAACCAAGTAGATTGTTTCTTTTAAACCTTAATCTCATCAAAACAAATAGTAACCAGGTTATTCAAACCTGCAGCAACCACCCACTTCCTAAGACCCCCTTCATCCCATTTCACTAGCGCATGATTAGCACACCTAATTGATTAAACAAAGTTAATATTAATAATAGGCGTCACACGGATGTCTTTCAATTAATAATTTTAAAAATAGAAATAAAAAACATTACATACTTTGTAGTAACCAGCCGAGAAGAAGGAAAACGAAAACCAAGGGTAGACAATTCAACACGAATATCTTTCAATTTGCGGTGGCAAGCAACCCATCGAATAAATGACGCGTCACACACTATTGTCGACATCCTGATTTTATTTAACAAAACAACACATTATCATTTATGTGCATGGGGATGGTAAAATTGTGTACTACCATGTTTTTCTTAAAAACTGGATAATCACAAGTTGGTCCATTTACTATTCCTATTAGTTCTCGCCAATAAAAAAATTCTGGTGCAAGTGCTTGGAAATCTAAGTAAAACTTCATCCATATTCAGTTTCGGTCTTATACCTAAACCGAAGAACCGAACCCGATTAAGGCTGAAACCCGAAACGTGAAAGTAGGTCCACACCTCGGTTATGTATATGATGCATTCGTCGGTCTCGGGTCGGGTTTTTCCCGGTTCGGTCTGGTCTTACGACGTTGCTCACCCCTACATATTACTCATTGTCTGCCAGAATGCAAGCATTTTTTTGGGGTCTTGGTTAATTATATCGCTTTTTCCTAATATAAACATTGCATAAAACAGCCGGTTGTTTTAGGTTGTATGCACCATCAAATTCTTGAAGTACAAGTTAACTCGGCAGCTCATATCCCTGTCCGTGCAGGAGATACTAGATTTCGATGACATGCACACCGGTGGCTTCTTCAAGGGTCTTCCTACAGTGCCTGCCGCATTGTCTTATGTAATGAACATTGGGGGCCTCCATCCGGATTCTATATACCCCTACACGGGGGTTTCCAGTAGCTTGAACAGATCCCTGGTTAGTTTTTAAGTAATAAGTATATTCACTCTCACATTACTCATTCTCTCTTGCATGTCCCACTTTCTTCCTTTTCTCTCTTGCATGTCCCACCTTTTCCTATTAGATTACAAAGTATAAGTAAAATGTACTTAGAAAAGAAAATAAAATAAGACGTAAATTACCTTTTGATGACAGATTGTTGTTGTTTCAGACTCAGATGCCTTGATTACTTTATATTCCCAGTTGAGCCCATACTTAATGGGGTAATAACAGGATAAGGAAATACCTAAGGTGTTAGAACCCCTTTTAATACGGAAATGTCCCGCATCACCCCACTCAGACCCATACGAATTCCTTATTAACCAATAACGTATTCCGTTCTCAATACCATACCCGACTATCACTATTGCGTGGTTGAGATCATTGCCACCATCCTCTTGAAAGATACCGCACCGAAACACTTCGTCTTTACAGCCTTGCAAATCCATCTTGGTGGTACTTCGTCTTTACAGCCTTGCAAATCCATCTTGGTGGTATCAATATGAGCAATGACGGGTTGATGAGCTACAAAAAACTTAGTAGTTGTTCGTCATTGGCCCTGACACGAGCAAACCCGTCAATGATAGTACCAAAGGGTATAAACTGCAACATGTAAATACATAAATAGATTATAGTGAGGATTATGTGAGAATGAATATACTTATTACTTAAAAGCTAACCAAGGATCTGTTCAAACTACTGGAAACCTCCATGTAGAGGTATATAGAATCCGGATGGAGGCCCCCAATGTCCATTACATAAGATAATGCGGCAGGCACTGTGGGAAGACCCTTGAAGATGCCACCGGTGTGCATGTCATCGAAATCTAGTATCTTGTTGGGTCAGTATGAGACCACAGTTACCAGGTTTAATCATGTTTAGCTATGTGTTAGAGTTGGAGGGTTAGTTATGTATTTATAGCATAGTTTGTGTAGAAAACCCTAGACTGCGAACTTATTACACGGGGACTGCGAACTTAATGTTAAGTTCGCAGTTCATCAGGTTCTCCTATAAATAGAACCTCATTTGTGCAGCTAGGGTTAGGGTTTTTGTTGTATCTTTGAGAGCACAAGTTTAAAGGTGCGAACTTATCTAGAGTAATCCATGGTTGTTCACAGCTGAAATCTTTAATGGAATCGTGTCTTTATGTTTCTTGTGTGTCGGTTTTTATAATCTTCATCTAGTTCTTTAACTTGTCTTGATTAATCAACTAAAACACCTAACAAATAGGTGTTTCTAGTTGATAACAATCTAGTGCACACTTAAGATCTAGTATTTTGGGACTACAATTTGGTATCAGAGCCTCTGTGCTCGAGATTGTATCTATCTAAAGATATCAAAACCCTCCTTGTTAGTTTTACTATCAAGTTTTTCAAAAAAAATTTAGTGTTTATCAAAGTTTGAATATTTTCATTGTTTTGCCTTAAAATCTCGTGAATAGTGTTTCTAAGGTGTTTAAAAGGTATTAATTTCAGTAGAAACATCATTCAAGAGCTTCAAAACAATTGAAAATCTCTTGGACTTGTTTCTGGTAAGATTAAAATGTTAACAGCCGAAGTTGCGTACTTAATAGTGCGAACTTAGCTCATAGAGTGTGAACTTGTTTCTTGCTTGTGAGTACTTGTTTCAAGAGTTGAGTACTTAGCTCATAAGTTGCATACTTGATATTTCAAGGTGTGCACTTATTAACAGCCACAACTGCGCACTTAAGCCAAAAGTGTGTGCACTTGTGTCTGTGTGAGCACTTAAATTTACACAAGGCTTTACAGCTTTCTCTCTCCTGGCACCACAACTAGGGTTTCTGCATACTTATCTGAAATCTCTAGTTGGGGTGCGAACTTACTGAAAAGGTGCATTCTCTGAGCACTTGGCTAGGGTTACTGCGAACTTAAATCTTAAACGAGAGTTTAAGTGTCTGTGTACTTATACAAGTGCGCAGGCTGATCAGTCATAGACTGAGCACTTGTGCTGCTCTGACTTGGCTGAACTGCGAACTTAAGCCAAAGTGTGTGCTACAGGGACTGCGTACTTAACAGGAGAATCAGGAACTTATCATCTTTGCTTCTTATTGTTTCAGGAACTGCGAACTTGTGGAACTGCGAACTTGATCTTAGACTGCGAACTTAGACTGCGAACTTAGACTGCGAACTTGTAGACTGTTTTGTTTTTTCAAGGACTTTGGACTATAACTTGCTAATCAATTCAATTAAAACCCTAAAATCAGTCTAAAATCAACCTAAAAATCAATCTTAAATCATGTCTGGTAACAACTCATTCCAAGTTAACCCCATAACTCAAGCTGAACTTGAAACCGGCACTATAACACGCATTCCCAAGTTGATGGGTGCTGAAGACTATGGCACATGGAAGAACAGAATGAAAGCTTTCTACTTTGTTAACGATCACACCCAATGGAACTCAGTCCAACTCGGACCTCACATTCCCACCAGAACCACTGATGCAGGAGAAGTGTTCAACACTGATCCCACTACATACACTGATCTCGACAAACAACTGTTGCAGAGAGATCACAAAGCCTACGGTGCTCTCACCATGGCTTTGTCAAATGATGTATACAATATGTTTGAAGAATACGGATCAGCGCACGATCTGTGGTTTGCTCTGAGTGAGTATTATGAAGGAAATGCAGAGATGAGGCAAAACAAACAGGATATGATTCAAAAGGAGTACGACATGTTTGGAAGTATACGTGGTGAGAGTCTGTCTTCACACATTGACAGGTTCATGAATTTGTTGACCAAGATGAAGAAAGCTGGTATTCCTGTAAACAACCGCAATTCCATCAAGAAACTGCTCGATTCTCTCCCAAAGGAGTGGAGTGTCCAATGTATGTTGATCAAAAAGGACTACTTGGATGCTCAGTCTACTTTGGCAGATCTCATAAACACTCTGAAATCTTTTGAGATGGACATCACTAAAAGAGAAATGAATCAGACTGTCCCGAAGGTGACTCCCAGCAGTGCTATGAAGAATCTGGCTTTGATGGCCCCAATTGGTGATATGAGTTCGAGTTCGTTGCATTCTTATGTGGATTCTGCAGGGATTGGTAGTTCAAGTTCTGGGAAAGCTCCAATGTATTCTGAAAAGGCTGCAAAGACACTAACTCCACAGGCTGCTAAACTGGCTGCTGAACATGTGGAACTTTTCAACTCTTTCATGAGCAGTTTTGAAGCTTTGAAGACAGGAGAGATTAAGAATGAGATGATGTCCCCAGAGGATATGTACCAGGTTGACCCAGATGACATGGAAGAGATGGATCTGAAATGGCAGATGGCAATGATCACTTTACGAGTGAAGCGTTTTCAAGACAGAACCGGTAGAAGAGTGGGCATGGGAAAGGCCGGGTTTGACAAGTCGAAAATCAGATGTTACAACTGCAAGGTCCTCGGGCATTTCAAGTATGAATGCCCCACACTGAACCAAGCTGAAATCAAGCCTGCAAAGAGGTTGGTGGCCATAACCGATGGTAATGAGGGAAACGATAAGGAACCACAAAAGGCTTTGGTTGTTGAAGATTTCGACTGGGGAGAAGAGGCAGCTGCTGCTGAAGTTGAAGTTAACAAAGCCCTGATGGCCACAATCTGCACCAAATCTTCAAATGGTGTAAACTCTGTTGAAGGATCGTCTGCTGAGGTTCTAAAGGGGGAAATGCAGAAGAATGTCGGACTGAAGAGTGTGTTGATTGAAGAGAAGATGAATGATCAGAAAAGGGAAGAGGCGCTGATAGCTGAGAAGACTCCATCAGAGAAGGTTGCTGAAGAGGTGAAAAGTTCTTCTAAGAAAGCTGAGGAAAGGGACATGGTAAATATTCCTTTAGAAATTAAATCTAAACTGTGCTCACCTAGGTGTGTTACAGCTGTCGCATACTGTTTATCACACAACAGACGAGTTTTAAGAGAAATGGATGACATTCGTAAAATCAATTCTGAAATGAAAGAAAATGAGTGGGCATATCAGCGAAAGTTAAATGCAACTCTAGCTGAAATGCAAACTTTAAAAGAATTTGTGCTTAAGAAAGATTTTCCGATAAATGATTTAACCTCAAAACTAGAGAAATCTAGAAATGAGACAACTCGTCTTCAAATTGTTGTGGATAAATGGAATGTGAGCAAACGGGCTCATGCTGATATAATCGAGTGTGGGAGACAATCATTCGTAAAGGATGGAATTGGGTATAAGGATAAGAATGGAATCGAAAGATCTCTATTCTTACCCCTGAGCCAAAGTGAATACATACCCATTCCATCACCTCATCCAAAAAATGACCTTTTTGAAAATAAATGTGATGAATCTGAGTCAAATACTAACATAAGTAAAAGCAATGCAGATGTGACCCAACAGGCTCAGGTGGAGGATGATGTATGTTGTGGTGGCCAGACAGTGGGTTTAGGACATCCGGGTGCCAATTACTCAACAGTGAATTGGTTTATCTGGAACAATGAAAATTCGAAAAACAATTCTATTTTGGATGACTGTAAAACTTTAACTAAATCGGATGACTGTAATAGTTTGCCTAGGATGGATGACTGTAATAGTTTTACTAGGTTGGATGACTGTAAACTTGATTTAAAAGGGGCTGTGGCTCCCGATGATAGGAAGCCTCCTATCAAACGATCTAATGTTTGTGTTGAAAATGTTATTCCTGTGTGTGTTGATCTTAATGCTGCATTCTCTGATGATAATCATGTGCTCAAACCATCTGTGTTTGTGCCAGAACTTAAGCGTAACAGGTTTGGGAAATTTCTCACTGAGGAAATCCCAGAATTTATCCCCTCATCCACAGATGTATCAGGTTCTGAAGAATCACAAAGTGAAACAGGTACCTCAAGTTCTGAAGAATCACTGAGTGATACAGAGAGCAGCTCCAGCTTAAATAATCTGGACACCAATGAAGAATCAAGTAGCAACAGGGAAGAATCAAGCTCAACCGAAAGCTCAAGATCAAACAAGATCAAGAAAAGAACATCACAACCATCATCATCCAGATCTTCTCCTAAGATCAAGCCTAAGCATTCAAAATGCTTCAGATGTGGAAAAGAGGGTCACGTGGTCAAGAACTGTCACATAAAACCTAAATCACAAAAAGATGTCAAAACACAAAACTCTTTTTCGGATCAATTAAGAAATCTTCAAGAAACCGTAAAAAGTTTTGTTAAAAATACACAAATTTGGAAGAAACAAGAGTCAATTTTGGGAGAAAACCATGACAGATCAAAAATTAAACAAACTTGGATTCCCAAAGTTACTTAAGTTTCAGGCAAAATCACCACTGTACATAGATTTTCTTTAGTTTAGCTTTGTTTCTCTTTTGTTTTTGTATGTGCAGAATAAATTACAAAAATGGCTGATAGCTCTCATGAGATATCTATGGCATGTCGACAGCGGCGCTTCAAGACACATGACAGGACTGAAAGAACTCCTCAAGAACTATCGGTTCATCGATGGAGAATTTGTAGCGTTCGCTGGGAATGAAAAGGGTGGAAAGATCGTTGGCATAGGAGATGTAGTCTCTGACACGCTAACACTTGAGGACGTCAACTATGTTCCAGAACTGTGCTACAATCTATTGAGTGTATCACAAGTCTGTGACAAAGGAATCTCAGTGTTGTTCAACGACATGGAGTGCATCTTCCTAAAGCCAGGATTTAAACCATCCACTGACATGATCATGCTAAAAGCCCCCAGACAAAACAATACTTATGTGATAAACATGAGGGATGCCAAGTCTGAACAACCAATGACTTGTCTTCTGTCAAAGGCATCCGAGTCAGAGTCACTGTTATGGCACAGGCGATTAGGTCATGTTAACTTTAAAAATATAAACAAACTTTCTAAACTTAATCTAGTCAGAGGTCTTCCTTCTAAGGAATTTCCTTTTTCTGAAAAATGTTTAGCATGTGCCAAAGGTAAACAACATAAGAAATCGCACAAGTCCAAAACAGTGAACTCAATTGACTCTCCTCTTCAATTATTACATATGGATCTTTTTGGTCCTATCAGTATAAAAAGCCTGGGTAAAAAGTCTTATTGTTTGGTGATTACAGATGACTTCTCTCACTTCACATGGGTGTACTTCTTGGAATTCAAGAGTGAGGCTGCTGAGACCTTGATGCTGTTCGTTCCTTTGATCGAGAATATAATCAAGTTAAAAGTAAAGTCAATCAGAAGTGATCATGGAACAGAATTCAAGAACCAAACCTTTGTGACGTTCTGCAGCGGGAAAGGAATTCATCTCCAATACAGTGCTACAAGGACTCCTCAGCAAAATGGAGTGGCTGAAAGGAAGAATCGTACACTTATTGAAGCTGCCAGAGCCATGCTCATTGACTCTAAGTTACCGATCATCTTCTGGGCAGAAGCTGTGAATACCGCCTGTTATGTTCTTAACAGGGTCTTGATTGTCAAGCCTCGTGGGAAAACAGCTTATGAATTGCTTTTCAAAAGAAAACCTCTCATTGATTATTTCAGGCCGTTTGGATGTTCCTGCACTCTTCTGAACAACTTCGAGAATATCATGAAGTTTGATGCTGTTGGAGACGAATGTTTCTTTGTTGGATACTCGTCTAGTCAAAAGGCTTATCGAGTTTACAACAAACGTACCAAGATGGTTCTGGAATCCTTTTATGTTGACTGGCAAGAATCCAACTCTACAAATGTTGGAACCGGTCCTGACTGGTTCTTTGATGTGGATGTTGTGTTCAATCACTTTGTCATTCCTGAACAGCAAGCTCATGCAGAACAAGCTCCTGAAAATCAAGCCACAAGCTCATCTCCCTTTGGAAATATTCTCTACTCTTCTGATGATGAAGTCGCACCGTTTACCACCCGTTTCTCTCCTCTGGTTGCTGATCCAATTGTTCCTCAACTTAATAATGGTGATACTACTGCTGAAACCTCTAACATTCCTGAAAGCACATCAAATGCTGAAGGAACACAATCAAATCAGCAGTCTGTAAATGAACCATCCAGTTCTTCTACACCTGGAGATCATCTTTCGAATCTTCCTCTACAAGTGCAAGAAGAAGAAAATATGGGATTCAAATCCTCAAAGAACCATCCAATTGAAAATGTCATTGGACCAATCAGTGAGGGTGTTCTTACAAGAAATCAGACAGACAAGCTCAACACCGCTCTCTCAGCATTCTTATCTCAAACAGTACCTTTCAGCATTGAAGATGCAGTTAGAGATGCAAGCTGGGTAGAGGCAATGCAGGAAGAACTATTTCAATTCAGAAAACTCAAAGTGTGGGAGCTCGTTGATCTGCCTGAAGGAAAATATCCTATTGGGACAAGATGGGTTTTTCGCAACAAAATGGATGAACGCGGCGTGGTAATCAAGAACAAAGCTCGTCTGGTTGTTCAAGGATTTCGTCAGCAGGAGGGGATTGATTATGAGGAAGTCTTCGCTCCAGTCGCTCGACTTGAAGCCATACGCATCTTCTTGGCTTATGCTTCATATCGAAATTTTAAAGTCTTTCAGATGGACGTGAAGAGCGCTTTCTTATATGGGAAGATCAAAGAAGAAGTCTATGTGTGCCAACCGCCAGGATTCGAAGACCCTCATCATCCAAACAGATACTACAAGTTGGACAAGGCTCTCTATGGTCTCCATCAAGCTCCTAGAGCTTGGTATGAGACCTTGTCTTCATATCTGTTACAAAATGGATACACGAGAGGGAAGATCGACATGACCTTGTTCACCAAAGAAGTCAACAAACATTCTATCCTTGTTCAGATTTATGTTGATGATATTATCTTTGGTTCAACTGACGAAAATTTGTGCAGGGAATTTGAAAGCATCATGAAGTCTCAATTTGAAATGAGCATGATGGGAGAACTATCATTTTTCTTAGGTCTCGAAGTCCAACAAAAGGAAGACGGTATTCTCATCCATCAAGCAAAATACACAAGAGACATTCTGGCGAAGTACAACCTGTCGGATTGCAAACCGTCCAACACTCCTTTTGCAGCTCAAACAACACTTGTACCAGATCTTGAAGGACCTTCTGTGAACCCGCACACTTACCGTTCTATGATTGGCTCCTTGATGTATCTCACAGCCAGCAGACCGGACATCATGTGGGCAGTTGGATGCTGTGCTCGCTTTCAGTCAAATCCAAAGCAATCTCATGAGACTGCAGTCAAAAGAATCTTCCGCTACCTCAAAGGAACACCAAAACTTGGTTTATGGTATCCTAAGAGTGACAATTTTGACCTAATTGCGTACTCTGATAGTGATCATGCAGGTTGCAGGATTGACCGAAAGTCTGTCTCTGGTGGCTGTCAATTTCTGGGGAACAGGCTCGTGTCATGGCAGAGCAAGAAGCAGACCACTGTGTCGATATCTACTGCTCAAGCTGAGTACACAGCCGCATCCAGTTGTTGCTGTCAAGTGTTGTGGATCCAAAATCAGCTGTTGGATTACGGTTTGAATATCATGAGAACCCCTATCTACATTGATAATGATGCCTGTCGTGACATCGTGAAGAATCCAATTGATCATTCGAAAACTAAACATATTGAAATTCGGATTCATTCAATTCGCGATGCGCACGACAAGGGGTACATTCAGGTGTTGCCTATAGATACTGCTGATCAAAAGGCAGATATCTTTACCAAAGCTTTCGACAAAACCCGTTTTCGTCAGTTGGTAACTTGGTTAGAGATGATCAACTTCGAATGATTTAAAAAAAAAAAAAAAAAAAAAAAAAAAAACCTTTGTGAATAAACTATAGAAAAATCTTTTGTTTTAAAATAAAATAAAGATTTTTGGGGGAGAAATAAACCGGTAGATCCCTAAATTTGCAAGTTTTATAAAACTTTTTCAAAAACAATCAAGAAATGATAGAGACTAATCATATTTGTCAGCATGTGAATAGGACCCAGAGGACGTTGTGGCTTCAAGCAACGACATGTCGGTAGATTCAGCCTGGAATTGAGTAAACTGCTAAAAGATGACAAACTAAAAAGTCTACACGAGGTGCTGGATTCCCACTGTGCTTCAGGCCTGCACAAGCTGAGTCCGGTCATACACAGGTTGAGAGATCAAAAGACACAGAAAATTTTGTGCATAAGTAATCAAAAGACACCTAAGAGTGCAAGCTACCAAAGCGGGGCTATTAAAATCAAAATGAGCAACAAAAGACACGCAATGTTAGTGACGTGCAAACATATAGATAGCTCAAAAAGCAATCAGATGATCATCTTCTCTGCTTATGGGAACATAGACCTGAAGCTCTCATCATCTGATTGACATAATGATCATCTTCTCTGCTTATGGAAACATAGACCTGAAGCTCTCATCATTATATCTCAATAAACCTTGAGGATTGGTAGGCTTACACCTGGCACAAGTGGGGTCCATTAACATGTCGTCAATATTACCAAAACATGATAAAGATCATCACAAAAGTATGTTGAAAGACGAGAGGCATGGATTTAAGTGGACAAATATACCGACAGTTTTTCTTGGGCTACAGCTATCCAACGGAAAGTTGAAATGTGGTCTGACAGGTATGACTGGTATGATCTTGATGCAAAAGGTGAGAAACGGTTGATCTCTAAACTCAAATCTTTGGTTAAAAAGGCTATTTTCTTGATTGTGGGCCTGCGCACTTAAAAGCTTTTAAACTCTTAAATTGGGCCTGCGAACTTAACAGATTAATAAGCCTTGTTGGGCTCGCGTACTTGACTGGGCTTTTGGGCCTGCGCACTTAAAGGTCAAGTACGCGGCCCAACCAAGTTCACCTATAAATACAGCAGTAATTCTTAATTTTAACTTTTTTATCACAAATTCTGAAACCCTAAAATTCTACCACCATCACCGAACCACCGTGTTCTTCATTGTAACCACCATTAGACCACCACCAAACCACCTTCATCAATCCGTCCCTTATATTTATCTTTGCCTGTTTGTGTGATTTTATAAGGTATTTCAAAGATTCTAACAAGTTCGTTGTTGTATCAACAGGATCTGAGGTTGAAACATGAGAAAATCAGTTGATGATTTGGGATTTTTATGAACTGCGTACTTAAAACCTTGAAGAACTGCGCACTTGTTTCATATGAGTGCGCACTTGCTTCATATGATTCAAGGATCTGAAAACCCTAACTAACTGCGTACCAAATGTGTGAACTAAAATCTTAAACGGAAGTTTAAGTGTCTGCGTACTAGTCTAGTACGCAGACTTGATATCTCACTCTAAGCCGTTACCATGCCCGAGTCAGGTCACCGCGCACTAGTTATTCCCGAGTAAAACCAAGTGCGCACTTAGGTTACCCGTATCCTAACCGTATCCTGATGACTGCGTACCAAGCAACAAGTGCTCATTCTTGACTTGGGCTGCGAACTTAGATTGTGTGAACTTAACATTGGACCAAAAATTTTGACCATTGACTTGACTATTCAGGACATTTGACCGGACTACGTATCTTGACTGATTCATCCGTTAACCGTAACTGGACTCAAATGACTATTAAAATGAAAAACGAAACATGTCATATACACTTTAAAATCTAATCCATAAAATGAATAACACACTTAAAAGCAACTTAAAATCGAACCTAGTCTAAGTACGTCGTCCGTCAAAGTAAATGAAGTGTCTGTCATCAGTCAAATTCAAAATCCAAAGTTCTAACTTACTTTTCGTGCACGTGCCCCACACAGATGGCTCTTGAATGGGATCCAAGAGGAATGCACAACCAACCGATGATTCTGGAAACTGATGATACAAAGTTTCGAGACGTTGTTGCATGGATCAGGAGAAGCAGGATCGGATATGCGGTAGAGCAGCACGTTCAAGTCTACAGCTCTCACATTGAAGACTTCTGGCGATCTGCTAGAGTAGAGACCGTGGCACGTGTCAAGAGGATTAAAGCCACAGTAAGGAACAAGGCAGTAATCATTACAGAAGACACAGTGAGAAATGTTTTGAGATTTCAAGATCAACCAGCAGCTGTTAGATCTTTACCAAAGACTGAGATTCATCAAGAGTTCCTGAATTTTGGATACAAAGGAGACTTTGACGCAAGGGGTGATATCAAGAAGAGCCAGCTGACCAGAGATTGGAAGCTTATTTGTCACGTATTTCTGATGTCTCTGTGTCACAGAAAAGGGGGTTACAATGCACTCAGTCCTGACTGGGCAACTGCCATGATTAAAGTCTGCAAGAATGAACCCTTTAATCTGTCTGGATTGGTGTTTGATTGTATGGTGAAGAATGCTCAAGCTGAAAGGAAAAAGTGGACGATGTATCCCAGATTCGTTCAGATGATGATCAACTCTCAACATGAGGATCTGCCCCTTGGTGATAAATACAGTTTCGCCAAAGGTGCACGATTCTTCACTGAGTGCAACACACCTGATTGGGAACCCCTGCTGGAAAGTATGTATGCTGCTCAACGCTATCCAGTTGTAATGAAACTGTACAATGAGATGAAGAGAAGAAGACAATCTGCTGCTAGAACTCAACAACCAACTGCAACCGAACCTGAACCTACTGAACCTGCTCCTACTGAACCTGCTACTACAGTGCCTCAGCACACTGCTGAAGAAGTTGCCCGAGAAAGAACTGTTGGTAAAAGGGCGGCATCTGATCCTGTTCCTCAAAGGCCAACTAAACGAAACAGGCCTACTGGTTTATTGCAGCAAGGGAGAGAATCATTCACTCCTGAGGAACTTGAAATGGCTGAAGCTGCCAGACAGAATGCTGAACTGGCAAAGGCAGAGAGAAGAAGGAGGAGAGAACAGCTGCCCGAGTCTGAAAGGCCACGGGTTATGACAGAAGAGGATGAGGAAAACGAAGCGATACTGGAATCAATGTTTGGTGTGGAGGGTCAACCTGGGCCTTCCACTGACAGGCCAGGGCCCTCTACTGCTAGGCCTGGACCATCCACCGAAAGACCTCCCATTCCTAAGCCTCCAGCGAAGAAACAGCCTGTACCATCCTCATCTGTTCCTGGTGCATCACGTCGAAAACCGGTGCATCAAGAATTATATGAGACGTTATCTAAGGAAGTGGGAAAGAATGCTGCTAAGGAAATCTGTATGTTGAAGAATCAGATCTACAATAATCAGGAGTTGAGGAAGAAGCTGAAGAAGTTGAAACACAAAAACCGAAGTCTTGAAAAGGTGGTTAAAGATCAGCGTTATCTGATAAAGTTTCAGACTGAGGTGCAAATGAAGATGTTTGATATGCTTCAGGAGTTAAAGACTCAGGGTACCGATGCTCCAAGAATGACGTTTGATGAAGCATTTGATTTCGGGAAATTCATGGAAGAGGAGAAAGAGAAGGAAAGAAAAGAGGAAGAAAGTGATGTTGATGAAATCAGTGAGGACGAGATGCCGGAGACGTTCGTTGAAATGGGTGCGGGAGAAAACACAGTCTATGAAATGGATGATGGGTACAGATTGGATCCTGAAAAATCAAGCTGGTTTCCAAGAAGACCAATCACTATTCCTGCTTTGCACCAGAACATCCACCACACTCGTGCATCTCACCAAGAAAGAGTTATTTGTTAGGGTTATGATGGTTTTAAACGTCTATTCTTTGTGAAGCGAAGGGGAGGTGTGATTCAGTACTTCAAGGGTCGACCGAATCTGAAGACCCTTCCAAGATGGGATATACGAGAGATGTGCAGAACACCTTTCCTAAACCACTCTGGGGATACCACAGCTGACTCGGTGTCTGTGTTTATAGAAGATGAGTGTGCCCGTGACTTCAAGAACTGGAAGCCACAGAAGCCGAGGCGAAGAATGTCAAAGAAGAGAATTGATCCTGCCACCGGACGGGGAATGATAACCTACGTGATAGACCCTCCCCAGGTCGTCACTAGGGTTCCCATACGTCCAGAGCTTCCTGTGCTTTTGTCGGATTTCAAGAAGTGGTTTTATGACAGCCGAACCGGTGAAGCTGTGATCAAACTGAGAGATGATACGGAGGCTTTGAGAATAGTTGACCCAGTAGACGTGTTTGCTCTGAATCCTTCTGATTTAACTACTCTTTTTGCAAATCAGATAAATGTGGGTGCTGGTAATGTGCTATTTGAGGAAGCTGTCTTGTTTAGAAAGGCTGTGGAAAGAGCGTTGAAGCGAAAGCAAGAACTGATTGATTTGGTGGCGAGGATCAATGCAGCTGACAAAGCTAGAGATGACAAAGCAATAGCTGCTGCTGCTGCCGCTGCTGCTGCGAAGATATCAGAAACTGAAGTTATTCCAGAGGTTCAAACACAAGCTTCTACAGCAACAGTTGATCCTGAGTCTGAGCCTTCTCAAGCCCCACCAGTCTCTCCAACTACAGCTCCAGAAACTCATCAAGATCAAGCAACTGTAGATCTAGCTGAGTTATTCATCCAAGAGCCATCCACTGAAGAAACACATGCTGAAGCACCTCATACTGAAGAACCAACCGTTGAAGACAGCATAGTTCAAGCACTCCCGGCACATCAAGCAAGAGAAGAGGGGGAGTTGAGTGATGTCGAGATAGACTGATCTTGTAAAACTGGTAGCTGTGGTCTAGGGGGAGTATTGTTGGGTCAGTATGAGACCACAGTTACCAGGTTTAATCATGTTTAGCTATGTGTTAGAGTTGGAGGGTTAGTTATGTATTTATAGCATAGTTTGTGTAGAAAACCCTAGACTGCGAACTTATTACACGGGGACTGCGAACTTAATGTTAAGTTCGCAGTCCATCAGGTTCTCCAATAAATAGAACCTCATTTGTGCAGCTAGGGTTAGGGTTTTTGTTGTATCTTTGAGAGCACAAGTTTAAAGGTGCGAACTTATCTAGAGTAATCCATGGTTGTTCACAGCTGAAATCTTTAATGGAATCGTGTCTTTATGTTTCTTGTGTGTCGGTTTTTATAATCTTCATCTAGTTCTTTAACTTGTCTTGATTAATCAACTAAAACACCTAACAAATAGGTGTTTCTAGTTGATAACAATCTAGTGCACACTTAAGATCTAGTATTTTGGGACTACATATCTCCTGCACGGAGAGGGATATGAGCTGCCCAGTTAACTTGTACTTCAAGAATTCGATAGCGCATACAACCTAAAAAACCAGCTGTTTCTGCAATGTTTATATTAGGAAAAAGAGATTTAATTAACCAAGACCCCAAAAAATGCTTGAATTATGCCAGACAATGAGTAATATGTAGGGGTGAGCAACGTCGTAAGACCGGACCAAACCGGGCAAAACCCGACCCGAGACCGACGAACAGCCCGGATCTAACCCGAACCGCACGGATCATACTAACGTTCGGCAAAACAATAAATATATATGTTTTGAAAATATTGTCTAGGATTTACTTATCATTGTTACAAATAATTCTTGTTAAAAAGTCGCGATTTTATATAAATACATTTATTAAGACCCTTGGAAAATCATTTATAAAACATGTACAACAATGGTCGCTTCGTTGCGCTTCGGATATTTATAAAAATTTCGGCAGAGTTTCCTCTGTTTTCGTACAAACCAGACAACACAAGTTGTCCACAATTTTCCCAAAATCAATTTTCAAACACAAGACCACTCTTCATTTATCCGCAATTCCAAATCAAACGAGACTTGTACATTTCGACACTTTATATAAACTACTTATTTATATAAACATATTTATACCCGATATAGTCCAACATATTTAACTAACACACATCATTCCTTAGTCACGATTTATTATACAGACCAAATCTTCCGATTAACACTTTTCGTTTATTATCTTATCAGTTTGTTCAGGAGTTAATATCAATTGTTATCTTTCGATTATATATATACACACATATTTGTAATAATGTGACATTAATAAAGGGTTGGGTTATTCTACAAAAGCTATAAAAATGAGAAAGGTGAGAAGCCACTACAAAATGACATGTGTCCAAAGGATTAAACAAGTGGGAGGAGTAATTTTGTTAAAAACATATGCACATGCAAGCCACATGCCATTTCCACCTTTATTTTTAAATGTTCGTAACTTTTTTATACGTCATCTTTTTTTAAAAAAATTATACCGTAAAATTGAGCGTCTTTTTATCTTTAATATGAGTACCATATTGTTATACTTTTGAAAAAAATTTCACAAACCCACTTGCGTAAGACACAATGGAGTGTAAAACACAATGAGCACCAATTAAATATAGGGTATAAAACATAATAAAGAGTCTAGTAAAACACAATGGATGACATACTAAAGACACAATGAATAGAAGACTAAAACATAATGAATACTTTTGAAAGAAAAAAGTTGAAAACCCAGTTGCGTAAGACACAATGGATGACATACTAAAGACACAATGAATATAAGACTAAAACACCATGAATACTTTTGAAATAAAAGTCAAAAACCCAATTGTGTAAAACACAATGGACGACATAATAAGGACACAATGAACATAAGATTAAAACACAATGAATACTTTTGAAAAAAAAATTGAAAACCCAGTTGCGTAAGACACAATGGAGATAACGTAAAACACAATGAGTACCAATTAAATATGCAATGAACAATAGGGTATAAAACACAATGAACAGTCTAATAAAACACAATGGGCGACATATTAAAGACACAATGAACAGAAGACTAAAATACAATGAATAATAGACTTAAACACAATGAACAACATAATAAAACACAGTGTACACCATAAATAGAAAAACTCATTTGCGTAAAACACAATGAAAAGCATACTAAAAACACAATGGACAAAGTTAAATCATGTGTAGACTAAAAAAACACAAATAACATATTTATAAAGCGCACATGCATACTATAACACAATGAACGAGCAGAAGACACAACAGAGAAGAAAACCCATTTAGCACGAAATTTTTTTTTCAAATTTAATGTAGCAATGTGGTACTCATATTAAAGATAAAAAACGCTCGTTAATATGGTGAAATTTTTTTGAAAAAAAAATATCGTATGAAAAAGTTATAGACGTTTTAAAATGATGTGGGGAATTGACATGTGCATTGCATTGCATGTGGAGAGAGAAAGTTAACAAATGTGGTTTTCCTTTTATTCTCTTACTCTAATTTATCATTTATTTTTTTCAAACAAACTAATCTCAACCCTTCAAATATATGATCAATGGATCACAATCCTTCTCACCCTTCCTAGAAAAAGTGTTTTGTGTATTTGATCCTAACCCCATTAATAAATACGAGTTTATTATACCGAAAATTACACGCGCGTGCGCCTTGTACGTCATTGTTGACCGCACTCAAAGTTTGACCAATTTGAACGCGCATTGACCGAGGCTTGACCATCCAGATCTGAGCCGAACCGCCCAGATCTGACCCGAACCATCTTGTATCGAGCCTTGAGACCGTACCAACAAACAACCCGATCCCAAAACTGAACCGAGCCAACAACGTGAGCCACCATCATTAACCAAAACCACTATCATTACCACAACGAACCGGACCACCACAAACCACCTATCCAACACCATAACCCCCAAACTGATCCACAACCAAGAACCTGCTGTGAAACGAGCAACCTTTGAGATGAACGGACCACCCGACGCCACCACCTCCTTGACCCGGCACCACCACAGTCACCATCGGCCACCTCCACCCCAAAACCCGACCAAACACACCACCACCGGGACCATCACAGCCCGTTTTTGGGCCTGAAAATCCTCAAGCCGCCACCACCAAGCATGGTGGTGGCCGGATACTACTAGAGAGGGGAGGAGGGATGTAACACCCCAACCGATGGCGGAAACATCGAGGTGTCACGTAGTGACGATTGTTCAATAGCTCATGGTACTAAAGTGTAAATTTGAGTACATTGAATAATAGTTTATTACATTGACAAGAATTTCAAATTACAAAGATTCTAAAGCGACAAATCTAAGTAAAATACAATAAAGTCAAAACTAAAAAAATGAATCCAAAAGCTTAAAGGAAGCGTCTCAAAATAACCTGAAACATGTACAAAATAATTTTGTCAACACATATAATGTATTGGTGAGCATACCCTGTTTGAATACATATAGTAGAAAAAGTGTTTAGCAATTCATGTGTTGTATACTGTTTGCAACTATGTATTAAGTAGTATCAGTCAAAGCCAACCCTAAATGATAAATGATTCAACGATAACCCACAAAATGATAATGATTCACACAACAATGACCAAGGACTTAACTCGTTCACGTAAGTCCACAGGGGTATATACCATAGTACTATTCATTGAGGTGCTAGGCCACAAGGTTAATGGTTTTGACAGTCAGTAGACACACAAAATAACATAACGCAAACACACATGAGAATTGCTATTAATGATAAAACAACATTTGATAATAGTGTACATGTATAGCCCCAAAATAGTAAAACATGAAAAAGGGGGAAGATATACTCACAGTTTTGCTAAGCGATAAATCCAACAAAGTTCGTCGAAAAAGGCTTAAGAATTCCGAAGAACTCAACCTATATGTTTAAGAATACTAATGAGGAAAATGACTTAAAAGTCTAAAGCATCTATAATCTAGGGCATTAGGGTTTGCTAGACTTATGTAGGGAAGACGAAGTTTTTATGATAACTCGAATGTAATAAAATTTTAAAATAAAATATATCAAGATTCACGATCGAATATGTGACTAAGAAAAATTTAATACAACGTTTCCACAAGTAGGAACAATTTCTATTTTGTAGAAAAATATCCCTAAAATAGATTTTAATAATTTATATTTAACCAAATAGTTTATTATATTTAATTAAATATAAATAAACTAAAAATACAAGATATGATCCAAAAATGATATTTTTATGAAAAATCATCATTTTCTGATGTATGACAGTGAAAATAATTTTTCCATAATTTTCCTCAATTTATTTGTATTTAAAATAAATTTAATGAATTTAAATCATGTTTAAAAGATTAAAAATAGGAAAATTAATAAAAATAAGTGTTTTCTGAACCAATAATTTTTATTTAAGTTCAGGACGCTTAAAAATAATTTTCCAGAAAATTTGGGATTTAAATCTTTAAAAATGAATTTTTAATCAATTATTAATGATTAAAACTATTTAAATTAATAAAATTACGAAAATAATTTATTTTTCAGAAAATATTTGTGTGATAATTTTATTGATGGTATCAAGATGCTACTCCTAAATTTTTATAATTTTTGGAGTAAAAATAAATTTTCTATGAATATTAGAAGAATAATGCATTTATAAATATTATAAATAGCAAAATGAAAAATAGAAAAAAATAAATAAAAGGCATCAGACTCGTGTCTGAGAGGAGTCGAACCCGGGTGGTTCAGTTAGCAGAGACACAGACAAGCCACTCCATCAAGATCCCATTTGTTGATTAAACTTGAAAACAAAATATATTTAAACCATGATAAAACTTCATCTTCTTCCCTAACCTAAAACCCTAACCCTAGTTTTCTTAATAATCCGATTTAGGCCAGATGAGGACCCTGTAATAGAGGGCTTCTGATCGGATACAAACGAAGAATGAAACGGCACAAAGAAAAGGTACTTACAATGACGTTTAGTGCTCGACCACAAGGGTTATAGGTCCGCAACTTGCGAGACCTATAATCACGACTAGAGGCTCCAATAACGTGGTTTGTTTGTGGGTTTGTGTCGTGTAATAGAGCAGAAAATGATTGGGGATATTAATTTATGTAATGGATGAGTAAAAGTCCCATTTTAATGCGTTTTAAGTTCCGATCGGTTACACTACAATTAAACCCGATTATTAGACTTTAAAAGGTGTTTATGGGCTGAATTTAATGATGGAATTCGAAGATATATGATGGAGAAACGTTATGCAATAATAAAAACGAGTTAAAAAGCATTTAAAATGGAAAAGTGGGTGGCCGGAATAATTTTCCGGTGGCCGGAATCGTCGCCGGCGGCGACTGGGTTGACCGGACCTTTCTTTTTCTTTTTCTTTTTTTTTTTTTTACTTTAATCATTTGGCAGAAAAGACCCCTCTAGTTTGTACATGATAAAAACTTAATAATTCTCCTTTATAACCCTCCAACTTAATACTTTCTAACCTTAAATTAAACTTTAAGATTGTTAATTTACTAGTATTATTATTAACCATTACAAGTTTTATAATAAATTTTATATAAGTCAATTATCGCATACGGCTTAAAACGTAGATACGATCCATATAAAAAAATGTGAATGATAAATATAATTTCGAATATTCCATTACTTTCGAAACGACAAAGTTGCATGTAATAAAATAGAAATAGTTAAATACTCGAGGGACTAAAATTGACAACTTGTTAGAAGATAAGGGTGACGATTGTCACAAGGGAGAGCCAAGATGGAGAGATCGGGTGTGTGAGAGTGGAAAACGAACAGAGAGAGTAGAGAGAGAGATTTGAGTTTTTTTAGAGAGAGAGTGGGGTGATGGCGGCTGACCAAATGAAGGAGACAAGGAGGTTATGTTCTACTTATACTAGGGTTTTAGTTAGGTGGAGTATACCGCGTATCGAACCTGTTTAAGCGTAAAACGTCTCGGTTTTATTTATGGTTCATAAATTAGCTAATAAATTAGTCGGTAAATTAAAAATATAACTAAACCAAGCAAATATAATATTATTTTCAACATCCGACACGTTCTTTCAGAACACGCATTAAAATCGCTTTAGTTACTTCGGTCGCGGTTTCCTTCATTTAAATAATCCGTTTAATTTCGAAACTTAATAAATGGCACTATTTATAATAAATAGTTATTCCGAAAGCTTAATTACGGTTACAACTACATCGGACGTTTTATCGGAATTTGCCGATTGTCACAGCATGTCATCGAAATCTAGTATCTCCTGCACAGAGAGGGATATGAGCTGCCCAGTTAATTTGTACTTCAAGAATTCGATAGCGCATACAACCGAAAACAACCAACTGTTTTCTTCAATGTTTATATTAGGAAAAAGAGATATAATTATCCAAGACCCCCCAAAAAATGCTTGAATTAGTGTAGACAATGAGTAATATGATGAGATACTAATACCAACCAAATAAATTAGTGAACATGTGATGTTGGTATGAATAACAAATATACATTAAATCTAATAACATATATTATTTAGGGCAAATAATATCAACAAAAACAAACTTAGAAACCAAGTAAAAATATCAATAACTTCATTTAGCCCTAACAAACACATTACCATAAATTCTTTCAGATCCAAAAAAAAAAAAACCCGTTGAAAACAACATTAATAATCAAACAGCGCTATAACCCTAAGAAAGCGCAGAAAAATGGACACGATTAAAACCGTAAACGCAATTAAATAGTTAAATTCATCAAAACCTAAAGAAATAAACTCAAATAAAAAAAACAAAATGCTAAAATTAGAGGAATACTTACTGAAGGGTCCCTAATTTTTTACTGGAGTTAGACTTGGTCAGTGATCAACCGTCCCCGGTAAGTTTGTGAAGGAACCCAGCCCAAAATCAGCAAAATCCTTATCGATAGCGTTACCTACTCCGTGGAACCCAGAAATAGAAGATCCCACTACATTTAACCTCTTCTCCATCTCAGCACCTTTCACGTCTCTCTACGTTCGCCATCCCGATGACGACGCCAAAGTGGCCGTCGTCGTCGTCGATGTCTTCGAAGCCAAGAAAACGTTCTGTTTCCTTTGTGACGTCACCGCATAAATGGTTTTTCGAGCCCTTTCAAGTGATTTGAACATTGTGTTGTGTGTT
Source organism: Ambrosia artemisiifolia (assembly GCA_032199755.1). Taxonomy (NCBI): domain Eukaryota; kingdom Viridiplantae; phylum Streptophyta; class Magnoliopsida; order Asterales; family Asteraceae; genus Ambrosia; species Ambrosia artemisiifolia. The sequence continues at coordinate 40,160,640 of CM063524.1, forward strand.
TGTTTGTTGTGTGTAGTGTGTTGTGAGTGGTGAGTGGTGAGGGTTTTTTATTATGATGAAGAATAATGACATGGTTTGGTACGTAGGTGGGGCCCACACAAAGAAAACGTTCCGTTTCCTTTGTGACGTCACCGCATAAATGGTTTTTCGAGCCCTTTCAAGTGATTTGAACATTGTGTTGTGTGTTTATTTGTTGTGTGTAGTGTGTTGTGAGTGGTGAGTGGTGAGGGTTTTTTATTATGATGAAGAATAATGACATGGTTTGGTACGTAGGTGGGGCCCACACAAAATTCTTCCTGGAATGCATATCCTCTTGAATACAAATTTTGTATTAATGAATGGTGTAAATGGGTCCCAGGTAAGTGCAACATTTTTGTGTGGCGTGCAGAGCTTAATAGACTTCAAACTAAAGTCGCGTTGCATAGGAGGAATATCCAAGTTGAAGGAACGGTTTGTAGTGTATGCGGAGAAGGGGAAGAGACGGTCGATCATATATTCCAACACGGGTTCATCGATCCTTAACTTGCGCCAAAGCTTTCACATAGACAATGAAGCTAAGTCGCAGAATTAAGTCTTGACTTATCACTAGGACCGAGTATAAAGACCGTATCGACCCTAAGTGAGATCTTTAATAGCAGAGGATTAAGCCACTAAGTGTGTGTATTTCTACCCACAAATGGGCTAATCGCTATTCGCGGGATTAGGTTAGCTTATGAGTGCATGGGTTGTTACACACCATGGGTACACTCATAAGTCCTCCGACTTCCTATCAAGACACCCACAAGACCAAAGACTAAGTAATTAGTTAGTTAATTCATCAAACAAAGTTTTAAGTAAAAAGAATTAAACAAGAACACAACACCACTTTAACAAATAAAAACTATATAACTCATACCAAGAAAGTCTTCACCCTAGCAACACTCTAATATCCTAGCCAAAGATTGGCATTACAACATGAACTCTAGATTGGGTGTTGGAAGAGCACATAGTAGTGGTTGTTTTGAGGATTAGAGAGGGTTTTTAGATAATTTAAAGTGATCTCTCTCAAGCTCTCACTCAAGTAGTGTTTATGGAGTGATACCAAGCTCCAAAGGTCACTAACTAGACCCCTAAGATGGCTGAAATGAGTGAGAGACTCAGGTGGAATGGATGGGTGAAGGGATGCTCAAAATGAGGGGTGGAGGCCTCTATTTATAGGCAAATCAGGAGTAGCACGCCCGTGCTCAATGTTTGGCATGCCCACGCTCGAAAGCAGGTGCTGTTGTAGAGTCCTTTCGCGCAGAAATGTCCCCCTGCAGGTCTTGCACGCCCGTGCCAAGGGTGTGGGCACGCTCGTGCTTGCTGGTATAATTAACCGTCTTGTCAGTTTGGTCGGTTACAAGCCTTGGGGAACACGTTTAGGTAAATCACGCTCGTGCCAATGAGTGGGGCACACCCGTGCATACTTCAAAATGCTGATTTTGACCTCTGTTGACTTGGAAATGTTGACTTGTTGACCCGGAACAGTTGTAGCGCGACCGTGCTGCATTTGAAACAGCTCCAAAAGTCTTCAATTCCTTGTCTTTTGTGTCGTTTTCCTTCCTGGGCTTCAAAACTTGCATGTGGGAGATAAGGTTGTTGTACCATGTACCCTTTTGTTCCCTAGAAGCTTGTTCTTCACTCAAAATGTGCCTTTTCTTTTCCTTTTTGCTTCCAAGAACCTGCATTTATCTCATAGGAACGATTAACAATATTTTATAAAAGATAAAAGCATAAAAGGTACAAAAAGGAGGATAATTACATATGTAAAACATATTAAATTATCGGCACATCATGTTCATATCTTATCAAGTTCGTGTCTTAACAGGTTCGTGTAACATGTTATGCCAGCCCTAACTGCAAATGAACCGAACGAACACGAACAAGGCCTTGTTCGTGTTCATTTGCTAAGAAAATTATGTGTTCACAAACACTTGCCAAACGGGAGTTTGTGTTTGTGTTTGTTTGTTAATAAAACACTTATGTTCGTGTTCGTTTGTTAATTTTGTTCATGAACGCACACGAGAACAAACAAAAATTAATGAACACAAACAAGTGCTCGTGAACACAAAGAAGTGTTCATGAACTGAAACTAACACAAACGGACATATAGTAACTTTTGAATAAGATCGAATTCACATACATTAAGACATTAGCTAGATTCACCCAAAATATAACAAATAATCAAGAAACAAGCAGCAACTGACTGTCGTAAGACCCCATCAGCTGGCCGTAGGGGGCGGCGGTCAGGTTTCATAATTTTTGGAAAGTTGTTTTTACAAGATATAAAAGAAGAAGCATTAACCTAATCGATTGCTAAGCCTCCATTGACGAAAATTCATCATCTTTGGGAGTATTTTGGAGCTACAAACATCAAGATTCATCATCATTCATCCATATCTTCGATTCTCATCAACATGTTCGGTATTATTATTCAAACTTTTGATTCGGTTCTTGATACCATGAGCGGCTAAACATCTTTGTAATCACCTCCGGGTGTACGGTTTATTTGTGAAACTTTACTTCTTGTTTGATTTGATTTATGGATTGTCTTTTAATTATTTGAAAGATATCTATGGTTTGAGTTATTTAAATAAGTCACGTTTGTGCAATTGCTTATCTCTTAGTCATTCGCATTCGGTTTTCTTGCATCGTGAGCAGTTTGATTAACGGGAAGGTAGTTGTTATTCGTGGGTTGGTAATTGAATTGTACGAGTTATTATTAAAAACTTGTGTTTGATTATCACTTAACCTAAACCGTTCAACAAAACTATGTCTATGTAGTATCCAAACATTTAAACAAGGGTAGAGTGAATCATTGAATCGGAAACCTGGAGGGGATTACTTCTTTAATATTATTGTTTGCAACTTCTTAAATTCATTTTCTTAAAATTCCAAACAAACAGCAAATCAAGTAGACGTTAATTTTATTAGTTAAGTTACAAAACTACTCTTTCTACCAATTCCCTGTGGAGACGACCCACTTACACTTTACTACTTATTTTCATTGTTTTTGATTGACCTAACAACATCGATGAATGTCCTAGATGCATGGACTGATGTCCTAAATTATGAGGAGGCTGAGTGAAGGAAAGAGGGATCTATTCGCATACTGTTTTTGAGTTCAACAATGATGGTATGATTGTTAACTTTAGACGCACGTGTATAACAAATTAGACGCATGCATGAAAAATAAGTATTTTGTAAAATGTGACAGGGTAACATTTAAACGCACATATAATAAACTTTAAACGCACACATAGAAGCACTATGTTTGGTAAACGCACACACAAATTGTATTAAACGCACGTTTATATGTTTATTGATTTTTAGTTCCCTGGCAATGTAGCCTGATACGTACTATGAAGAAGGGGATAGTTGGACAACTAGGCTTGATACTTTTAGAAGCAATGTTGAAGATATACTACGAAATTTTAATGCAAACTCATTAGACGATTTTGACATGATTATCATGCCAATGTTGATAGATAAACATTTCTATGTCTTGAGTTTTGATGTGAGGAATGCAATCACAGAGTTGCTTGACAACTATAAAGAGGACAAAGAGATTGGAAAGCGATATAAAGGGGTGCCCGAAATATTGGTATGTAACAATCTACTATAACAATTAACACAAAAAACATGAAAAAATATTATGATAAACCAACTGAATTTTTGCAAAAATATTTGTAGAGAAAAACATTGAGTCATTGCTGGATGAAAACCTATCCTAGAAATCCAGGGGTTGACACTCTTTGCGTAAATCCTATTATAAGACGAGAAATGAAGTCTTTCGTGCGCTCATGATTGCCATCCGACATCATGACTGGCATGGAGATCATGTCGTAGGGCATTATAGTTTCGTGGATGAAGCTGGAGATTGGATCGTTGACCGGTACGAGCCTTGCTTTGTCTTCATCATCTAGCTTACAAAATATCTACCTTGAAGTGTATCACTCTATCTTCAATTAAGATGGAATAACACTTACAAAAACTTGTACAAAACAATTAAAGGACATATTCAATAATTTTATGAGTAAAAACTCCATTTTTACCACTAAACTAGCTTATAAAATATGTATGTTTTGGTTACTTGGTAGCTTATAAAATATGTTATTTTCATGATAAACTTATCGATACCATGTTACGCTCATGTTTATATTTATGATACAACGATTATGTAACATGTTAATAAGATATAACGAATGAAGTAACACTTTCTGAAAATAGTTATGAAAATGTAAGATTATTGTCACATTTTTTTTGAACGGCTAATTTCCTCCAATTTTTATTACACTTTTTTTTTTGCCTCTTATGAGGCTTGAACTCTCAACCTCCCCTTTACAACCTCAACACCCGTGATGTGCAAGATTATTGTCACGTAAAAGTAAAAGTTAGATACAATCATTTCTAAAACTCAATGCTTTAAATATAGTAGTGAATGATGATACCAGATTAAAGTAAAAATATAATTATTGGTAACGAAAGTGACAATGATGATGCTTGATTGGTGAAGTGGGTCATCTTTGCTTTGCATAACATGTGTCATACTTAGCCATTAAATTGGAAAGTCAAGGATTCATTAGCCAATGGGTGGCTGTCAACTAAGTTTTGCACAAATCACTAATAACTTTTTTCTTTCATTTTCTCATTAAAAATAAAGTAAACTTTAAAAAAGTCTGGCTTCGTAAAAGTTACCAAAATTTGTTGAAATTGGTTAAATTGATATTTGGTTAACATGTATTCTTTTAAATTCATTTAACAAAATTCCAACACAAGAAATTGTATTCTACCTTTCCGCTTCATCCTTTGATCGCTACAATCGACCACTTCAATTGCACCACCAAACCGTCGTTTAGTTGCACTGATGTTTTGATTGCTCCCGAAACCATCATCACACACCACTCACATCTAGAGTTCGTCATAGAAGAGGGAGACGCGAAAAAGAAGAAAAGAAAAGGTAACAAAGCCTAGGGTTCATCTTAGTTGTCGACTTCATAGCTAGTTCATGGTGGTAGGATTTAGGGGGTGTTTAGGATTAATTATTTAAAATAGATTATGCGTTTTGGAAAAACAGGGGTGGAGCTGCTTATAGATTATTGCGTTTTGGTAGCCTAAAAAAACTGATTATCTGCGTTTTCAAAACGCAATCCAAACACTAAAAACTGATTATCTACGCTTTCAAAACGCAATAATCTAAAAATCAGATTCAAAACACAATCCCAAACACCCTCTTAAAGGTTCATAGTTGCTGCATTTTAATCATATAGCAACTTTACTAACCAAATGTGCCTATTTCAATTGTTATGAGAAATTAAATTTCACTTTGTTCATGAATAAAACTTGGTTCGACCTTTTGGTAAACGTTAATTACAATAAGTAAATAAATGAAGAAAATTACCTCTAAAATGCATGTCAAATGTGATATAAGTGTTATAAATCAGATATACATGTGGCAGTTTTCTTCCCCATATATAACCATATTATAGTTACATCCATATGTATATATACACTCTTGTCATGAACATTAAAGGATAATCTGAATTCACAAAATACTCTCAATTTCTCTCTAATTCTTCTATTCAATTTCTATCACGTTATCAGCACGAATCGCTCTCTTCACCGGGAATACTTATCGATCTTCAAGTTGTTTTCGCATCCTGCTAACAAAATCACGCATTCATCAATCCGGAAATATGTATGTTAGCTCCAGCAGAGCTATTATTGGTGATGAATGTCTGGCAGATAGCGGTAGTACTAACACTGTTCTCAAACATAAGAAATTTTTCTCTAAGTTGTCTCCAGCAGAGACGCCTATTGGTACTATCTCTGGTGTTTGTAACCTTATTGAAGGCTCTGGCAGAGCACACATAATACTACCTTCGGGTACCCAACTAACTATTGAAAATGCATTATATTCTAGTAAATCCAGAAGAAATTTACTAAGTTTTAAAGATATTCGGAAAAATGGTTACCATCTGAAAACTAAAGATGAAAATAATATTGAATATCTTCAAATTATTTTCAACAAAAATGGACAAGAAACCATTGTTGAACAATTACAAGTGTTATCCTCTGGATTATACTGTACTACTATAAATCCTATCGAATCATATTTGGTGACTAACCAGAAATTATTAGATAAAGATGCGTTCAATATATGGCATGACCGTTTAGGTCACCCTGGTAGCATAATGATGAGAAGAATCATCAAAAGTGCTAGTGGACATCCTCTTAAAATGTTGAAAGTTTTGCTACCAGAAGATTTATCATGTGCAGCATGCTCTTTGGGCAAATTTATTACTCGACCCTCACAAAATAAATTGATACATGAAAACCCCTCATTTTTAGAACGAATCCAAGGGGATATTTGTGGGCCCATACACCCTCCATGTGGACCATTCCGCTATTTCATGGTCTTAATTGACGCATCCTCAAGGTGGTCACATGTGAGTCTTCTAGCTACTCGAAATGTAGCATTTGCCCGGCTTTTAGCCCAAATCATAAAATTAAGAGCTAACTTCCCGGACAATCAAATTAAAAACATCCGGATGGATAATGCAGGAGAATTCACATCCCAAGCTTTTAATGACTATTGTATGTCAATTGGGATAAACGTTGAACATCCAGTGCCTCATGTTCACACACAAAACGGTTTAGCTGAATCTTTGATTAAACGATTACAAATAATCGCTAGACCGCTCCTCATGAGATGTAAACTACCATCTTCTGCATGGGGCCATGCTATTTTGCATGCCGCTGCACTGATCAGATTAAGGCCAACTGCTGATCATGAATACTCCCCATTACAACTGGTCTCCGGACGAGAACCAAGTTTGTCCCACCTTAGAATTTTTGGTTGTGCGGTATATGTACCAATATCGCCACCACAACGTACCACAATGGGACCCCAAAGAAGACTGGGCATCTACATTGGTTTTAACTCCGCGTCTATTATCAAATATTTAGAACCTCTGACGGGAGACATGTTTACGGCAAGGTATGCTGACTGTCATTTTAATGAAACAATGTTCCCAGTCTTAGGGGGAGATAAGAATAAAGAAAGACTGGTAACACAAGAAATAACATGGAATGCATCATCACTATCAAATCTCGACTCCCGAAGTGGTCAATGTGAATATGAAGTCCAAAAGATTATACATTTGCAAAGAATAGCAAATGAATTACCAGATGCATTCACAGACACAAATCGAGTGACAAAGTCACATGTACCAGCATCAAATGCACCTGCTCGAATTGAGGTAATCCCTGAAGAGATTACAATACAAAGAAAACGTGGGAGACCAATCGGTTCCAAAGACAAAAACCCACGAAAACGAAAAGAGCAAAATAAAGCAGTTGGTGAGAACGCACAAAATATTATGAATGAAACCCCAGTAGTGGTAAATGTCCCGGAAGAGACAAATATGATTCTAGAGGAAAATGAAATTGTTGAAGAAACAACGGTACCGAATGAAAATGAGATCTCTATCAATTATGTACAAAATAGTACAATGTGGAACCGAAATAAAACACGTGTTGATGATATATTCGCATATGCTATAGCAACGGATGTAATAAATGAAAATGATTACATACCTAAAACTCTAGAAGAGTGCATGCACAGAAATGATTGGCCAAGATGGCAAGAAGCCATAAATGCCGAATTAAATTCGCTCGAAAAGCGACATGTTTTCGGACCTGTAGTCCGAACACCCATAGACGTCAAACCAGTAGGTTATAGATGGGTGTTTGCAATAAAGAGAAATGAAAAGAATGAGATTGTACGATATAAAGCACGGCTTGTAGCACAAGGGTTTTCCCAAATCCCAGGAGTTGATTATGAGGAAACGTATTCCCCCGTAGTGGATGCAATAACCCTTAGGTTTCTAGTCGGTCTTACAATCTCTGAAGGACTTCATATGAGACTTATGGATGTCGTCACCGCATACTTATACGAGACACTTGAAAATGACATCTACATGAAAATCCCTAAAGGATTAAAATTGCCTGAAGCATTTAAATCAACACCTCGAGATATGTGTTCTATAAAACTCCAGAGATCTTTATACGGTCTCAAACAATCTGGTCGAATGTGGTACAATCGACTAAGTAAATATCTCGAAAAGGAAGGATACAAGTCTGATGTAATCAGCCCATGTGTCTTTATAAAACGATCAAACTCAAAATTTACTATAATAGCAGTTTATGTTGATGATATCAACATTATCGGATCTCCTGAAGAGATAGAGAAAGCTGCTCAATTATTAAAGAACGAATTTGAAATGAAAGACCTTGGAATAACAAAACTATGTCTTGGCTTACAATTCGAGCATCTGTGTAATGGCACATTTGTCCATCAATCAAACTACATCCAGAAGATGTTAGTACGTTTTAATATGGACAAAGCTCATCCGTTTAGCGTACCTATGGTTATCCGACCGCTAGATCCACATAAGGATCCTTATCGACCTCAAGAAGAAGGTGAAGAAGTACTTGGTCCAGAAGTACCGTACTTAAGCGCGATCGGTGCTCTTATGTATCTCGCAAATAACACTAGACCTGATATTGCATTCGCAGTACATGTACTAGCGAGATATAGCTCGAATCCAACACGCAGACATTGGAACGGAATAAAACACATATATCGGTATCTTTGCGGGACAAAAGACTTAGGTCTTTTCTATCAAAAGGATAACAAGTCCCCACTTGTTGGGTATGCTGACGCCGGATATCTATCAGATCCTCATAAAGCAAAATCTCAGACAGGTTACGTATTCACATACGGTGGCACGGCAATTTCTTGGAAGTCAACTAAGCAAACACTTACAGCAACATCATCAAATCATGCCGAATTAATAGCATTGTATGATACTGGTAGAGAATGCGTGTGGTTGAGATCAATGATCAATCATATACAAGAAGCATGTGGATTAGAACAAATCAAGAAGGACCCAACGATTATTTATGAAGACAATGCTGCTTGCATATCACAAATCAAGGAAGGCTACATCAAGGGTGGCAGAACAAAGCATATCTCACCAAAGTTCTTTTCGACATATGACCTGCAAAAGGAAGGGGAAATTGATGTTCGTCAAATCAAGTCAAGTGAAAATCTAGCCGACTTGTTCACAAAATCTTTACCTAGAAGCAGTTTCGAGCAACTATCACAAAAGATCGGGCTCCGAAGATTAAAAGATATTAGTTAAATTGAGGGGGAGCATTATACACGCTGTACTCTTTTCCTTGACTAAGTTTTGTCCCATTGGGTTTTCTTAGTAAGGTTTTTAACGAGGCAGCATGACTGATCCAGTAGTATCAGTTTATATTATAGGTCCTGAAGTACCAATTTAATATCATCCCGAAGCATGTTATTAATAGTGTATAATGAATACAAATGTATATCTGAGGGGGAGTGTTATAAATCAGATATACATGTGGCAGTTTTCTTCCCCATATATAACCATATTATAGTTACATCCATATGTATATATACACTCTTGTCATGAACATTAAAGGATAATCTGAATTCACAAAATACTCTCAATTTCTCTCTAATTCTTCTATTCAATTTCTATCAATAAGGATATTTTAGACAATTTCACGTCATCTCCATCTTGAAATCTAAATTTAACAAAAATAGCTCTAAAATGCAATTTCGGTTGCACTAGTAATAAGAGTTGCGCGCGTTGCGGCGCTGATACATCGCAAACATCTAATGGATTAGTTCAAGCGTTAACTTATGTAATGTGTCATCCATGAAAAAACGTGTGTTTCAACGTATTCGATATAACCCATGTAAATTAAATAAGCGTTGCATTTGTATCAAATAAAGTAAATAAAATTTTTGTCAGTAGAGAAGAAACAGAATGAAACCTAAGATGGTTCGTTTAGTGGGGTTTGATCTACGCACTACACCATCCTGACCTTTGCATTAAGACTTAGCGGCGTAAAAACGTATAGTAACTCGTATGTCAAAACGTAGACTAACTGAATATGTACAGTATGAAAACATATTATGTTTGACCCAACTAATTTTCGATAAAAAAATTACGTCAAAACGTGAATTTATATCGTTTAATTCGGAGCACACTTAAAGATCTGAATTGATATTAGGTCTTTTCTCGTACATTTATTTTTTATTAATAATGGTAAATAATACCAAAAGGGTTCAAATAAAAAAAAAAGAAGCTATCGAGAAGAAAGAAGTAGGAAAACAAAGGTGTCAGTTATACAAAATTGAAGGGTCAAAAAAGTAAATAACCACCGACATTTGTTTTTAATATATAGATAATGTTGATTTGAACTTATTACGGTCATGACCATTTTACCCAAACAATGATTTCTTTCTTTCACTCTTCAAAATGACGATTACAAATAATAAAAACCCAGTAGTTGAACCAAATACACAGTTGTATGTAACATGAGTTAAACATAGACCATCATTTATAGTGCATGGACGTTTTCGTTAGAAATATGGCCGATCATCAACAACTTACAAACTTTTCTTATGCAATCCATTGTATTTTCACATTAACACCTTTTACATTTATTTTTCGTAACCATGTACTAATTAAAATAAACTATTAGTTTTTTCATGTTGTTTAAATAAATAAAAAATTACGTTTAAATATTATATGACTTTAGATATTGTAAAATCTATTAATATATATAAAAGAATTGAACGTTGCTGACGTGGCGTATAATGATGGCTTCAATCTCTTCATGAAACTGCCACGTGGCATTATAATTGAAAGATTTTAGTGATTTTGAATTATTTCGATTTTTTAATAAAAAAAAGAAAAAGATAAAACCCTAAAAGAGATTGAGTTATTTTAGGAAAAAATAATTTAAAAACAAATTTAAATTTTTCTCTCTCATATTTCCTCCCATAATTTTTAAACATTAATATCTCTTATATACGAGATTTTTTAAAGAAAAAAATTACACCAAATTAACGAGCGTTTTATTATCTTTCTAACGAGTACCATAGTGCTATAAAAAAAACGGAGAAAAAAACGACTATTTTTTGTGGGGTTTTGTTCATACAGGAAAAAAAAACACAAAGTGTGCAGGTTATTCATTGATCATGTTTTTTATTTTAAACCAGCTTCTTATCTACGATGTTGAAATTCAGCCAAATCGTCATGCTATCATTGGAATTTTACTTTTCTAAAGATGGATAGGTATACTTCATCAAGAGAAGATAGGAGAAAGAATCGTGTAACACTGCAACACATGGTGTTACCTTATAGCAAGGTTAATTTTTTATTTATTTAATTACAAGAGTAATAGTTATTACTATTAGTATTATTAGAATGATTATATTTTTCAACCCCGGGACCCTCCCGGGGTAATCAGCTAGTAAATATATAAAAAGTTAGATTATAACCATTAAGATATTTATAAAAAAAAATTAAAACTATTTATAAGTTTTACCATTTTTAAACTCATGACAAAAGTTTACAAGTATACATTATCATTACACTCACTTACTTACATAATAGTAAAACTAAAGTAAAGTCTGAGAATGGTAAGATATAAACAAATTTACCTCCCCATTGCTGTAGAACTCGCTATGCACTAGTCAGCCGGTGGAGTGGGGACTAGCAATTAATGGACTGATTAACGTAAAATTACTCAGTAAACTACCGACTAGCAATTAATCAGGATTAATTGGGATTGATCAGTTTGTGATTTTTATATGCCTAGTTTTTTATATACATACACACACATTTTTTAGGTAAATATTTTAAATAGACAGGTTTTAACTCCTTCTCGACCCATTTTTTCAAGCATACATGATTAATCGTCAGAATCTATATTGTTTGGTTAAAAACTTGCCAGAATGTACAGGTTTTGGCCAGAATTTGGCTGGAATTACAAATTTTTGTCAAAAACTTGCTGGAATCGTCGGTTTTTGTTTGGCCGACTAGGGTTGGTTAGGTCCAACTACGCCGATTACCGATTAATGGACTGATTAACATAAAATTACTCAGTAACCTACCGACTGGCGATTAATCACGGATTAATCCCGATTTTTACAGCCCTGTCTCTATCCGTTGGAGTAGAGAGGCTGCTTCTGGTGAGACCCCCGGCTCGGTAGTGGTTTTGCATCAAGCCTTCGACACAAGACAAGCCCGATTGGTGCATGTACCTTCTTGTCTTTTGGCTATCAACGCTACCACATGGTGCTTGATTAACGGTTGTCGTTTTTAATGTGATTTTCACAAAATTAGTAAAGTAACGTTAAATTAGTGCAAGTGCACAACCCTCCCCACCCATTCGTCACCATCAATCCACATGTATGCCTACCCCATGGCGTTTTTGGCCGTCCATAACATCCCAATACAGGGTGCTATTTATAAGTTTATTTCATAAAATGAAACCAAGGGAGAGGGGGTTGTGCATGTGGATGTTAACTTGGCTTCATTATAACATTCATGTTCTGACTTTAATTTAATTTTTTTAAGAAGGGGGGGTTGTTTGTTGTGGTTGCATTATTGAAAGGTGTCCATAGTGTTCTAGCACAGGAGTAGATGTCCCAATGTATGTCTGGATGTGCATGAAATTGGACCTATCAAGGACAATGGGTCCTACACAAACCAATAAGTATTGATGATTGCACTAAAAGATCAAGTTGGCCCATGAGCATCTCTACTTGTCTCATTACTTAGGACATTTGGAACCCAAACCCCAAAAAAGGGTGTCTTTATGTTAGTGTCAGATCTAGAATTTCTTATCAGGATTTGCCTATGATAATATGTATTTTTAGGTGATTTATGTATATGGAGTCATCAACATCAACATGGTCGAACATAACACAAAACACAAAGTAATAAACCAAAAACTTAACTGGGTGTCGCAGTGCTAAGCACATTAGTCCCTCGATACACAAATGCAAGCGTTGTAGCTGATAGTCTTATTGATTAGCAGGGTATTGATGGGTCCCGTGAATTTTCTAATAACAGATTTTCATGGTTACAAAAAAAGTAACAAACTTAAGAGCATACAAAGCTTTCTTTATAAGCAAATCCACCAATAAAACATATATTCAATGACAAAGACAATCTCAAACATAAAGAATAGCTTAGGAGCTCATCAAAGAGCAATAGAAAACTCAAAAGAAGATTCATGAAAATGTCCCCATCTCTCCCTTTCATTCCCCAAATATTGAGTATGATAAATCATTAGAGAACAAAAAACTAGTGAATCTAATAATACAAATAGGCATACCTCTCATACATCATCAATACAATGATAGTGTTGAAGAAGCCTATTGGCTTCTCTAAGACCACTGAAATAAGCACCATGTGTCGTAGAGTAATGAGTTCTATGCGTTGCTTCTCCTGCAAAAAGAATTTGGAATGGGGGTGAGCCACTTGTCAATTCGACACCCATTGTGTTTGGCAACGGTTCAGCCAGTGAATCCATGTCGTTGATACTTGACCCGACTGCAATGTAACTATATGATCCCATAAACAGTGGATCACTCGCCCATCGACTTCTCAAAACCTTATCAAACTTCACACTCCCATAACCTTTTTTACGCGAAAAAAAGCTAGAAATAGTCGTCGAAACCTCATCAAGAATCACTTCATCCGAAAGTTCTTCTAACATAAGCGCTTCTTCACCTGCAAACCAAGATAATAACACGTTCGACCTCTTGTAAATTGGGGACAAAGATCAACACCAAATCATTCTCTTTGGTCAACATCAAGATTAAAATCAGGACTTAGTTTCAAAAAAAGCTTATTAACAACACCAAATCCTAATCTTGAAATTGCTTCACTTTTATAGCTAGGAAGCGGCGGATCGAATTTAAACACACCCGAATCATTCTCTTTGTTAAAAATTCCTGCTTTAAGAACACCTAACGAAACTGTGACAATAACATGATCAGCTGACACACTTGTACCATCAAGAAACCGAATCTTAACCGGTCTTGAATCAGAATCACCACCATCTTCATCTCCAATCATACCCAATACACATTCAGGCTGCCACTCAACACTTGTCACTTTCTTGTTTAACTGAATAACCCCATGAGGCAAAACCGATGCTAACGATTCTATAACACTCGAATACCCTTTAGCAATGGTGATCTCTTCACCAGGGCACATAACATACTCACTCTCAGCTGAGTAATCAAGATTATACAAATCATTAGCAGCTGTATAAGTCCTTTGTGTGTTTTCATGCATTGCAAATATTGCATCCTCTAATATCTTCTTATTCCAATCACCATATCCATTCATTTTCCAATAATATTCAAGACCTTTTCTAAGAAAAGATCCAACACTATTAATATTATTATCACTACTAATATTAATATTAATATTACTATCAATACCATTCCCTATAGATTTCTTTTTCCCTTGAGCAAACTCCATTAAACTATTGAAAACATTTGTAACTGTGTCAACTAAAGATGGATTTAACACATACCCATTTTCTGTAATGGTGACTGGATCATCATCATCATCAACAAACAAGCCATCCATGCATTCCCATGGTTGGTTTGACTCCAAAGCATTGATTTGTTGAGCAATCTTGTGAACTGGGCTGCCTCCAATACCATGGATCCAAGTGGCTCCCATCTCTATTCTATCACCATTAAACTCTGATGTGTTAATCCTTCCTCCTATTCTATTACCACCTTCAAGAACACAAACATCAAATGCTCCTTTTTGTACACCAGATTTGTAGAGCTTGTTTGCAGCTGTTAGTCCTGCCATTCCTGCACCTATTATTATTATTCTTGGTTTGTTTGTAACCATTTTGGATATAAATGGTTGTAAAGAAAGATTAATATTATTATGTAGAAAAGATTGAAGGGGTTTAAAATAGAGATAGGATACTATGAACAAACCAAGAAGTTGAGGTTTAAAATAATTTTGTGTTTGAGGAGCCTCGTGGGGTTTTATAACTATTATTCTATATGCACCTAATTGATTCCACATTTTTATATAGGTATATAAATCTATATTAATATAATAATATCTTTTTTTGACTACTCTTTTGACATAATACTATGTCATGTTATGACTATATAAGTTTAAGAGCATCCGTAATGTTAAGACCTGTTTAGAATTCCAAACCGTCACATTAGCATGTCACATCATTTCAAACCGTAACTATTCCAAACATATTTTTTTCTACAACCATAAACCATTCCAAACCTCCACCTCATCACATACTTTTCATTTTATTTAATTTTATTTAATTTATACCATATACACATAAAAAACCCTATTTTTAATTTATTTATTCAAAAAGTTAGAATGAGCCTACCATATTCTAACTCTGTCAAACCCAACTCCACCAGACCTCCCTCCAATGCATACCCGTCCGGTTCCACTTGCCCACCCAAGCAGACCTGTCCAAAGGGTCCGCATCACACTCTAAGAGTATTATTGATACTTCACAAGTAATGAATTGTTTTCATTTATCTAACTTTCGATGAAAAAAATATGTGAATCAATTAGATGACGACTTCAATCTAGAATACACGATGGTTTATTTTATAGTTTATACACACCATATGTTATAGAAAAAAACCCAATGTAAGCACCTAATTGATTATGTTATGTTATCAATGATCTATAATAATCACTAAACTTATGACATCATATATGCTTAGATCATTTCAACTTTCAAGTATTAAAATGCTATATCTTAATAATCGGGATTAAAAACAACACTTAGAGGGTGTTTGGGATTGAGTTTGAAAACAACTTATTGACTTATTGGCTTTTTGGAAAAGCTAATAAGTCAATAAGTTGTTTGTGTAACTCAAAAGCACTTTCTGTTTTGACTTTTGGCTTTTAGCTTTTAAGGGTGAAAAAACTGTTTTTGAAAAGCTAGAAATCCTGGCTTTTAGCTTTTGGCTTTTGACTTTTGGAAAAAAATTACAAATCTACCACCCATATAACCAATATTCACAATAAGTTAAGCGAAACACTTAAAAGATAATAATCTATTGACTTTTTGACGTTTCTCATTTCAAAAGCTAATCCAAACACTTTTTTTAAAACTCCTTTTCAAAAAGTCATAAGCTAATAAGCACTTTTGACCAAAAGCACTTTTGCATTTCCAAACTCAATCCCAAAACCATCAATGCGTTTCCGATAATATCAATATTAATTAAAAAAAAAGGAGTAATGGAAATAAATAATCCCAACTAGTGTTCTTTGGCCGATAATGGTCCCAACTACGAAAATAACCACTAGCTAGCGGTCCCAACTTTCGACATATTGGCCACCAACAGACCCAAACTAACTGAGGCTAACTCCGTTAGTGAGATGCTGACGTGGCATGCCACATAGGATCATTTTGCCACCTCGGATGCCATGTAAGATGCCACGTAGGATCATTTTGCCACCTAAGCATGCCACGTCGGATGCCACGTATGATCATTTTGCCACATAAGCATGCCACGTCAGCATCACACTAACGGAGTTAGTCTCAGTTAGTTTGGGTCCGTTGGTGGCCAATATGTCGAAAGTTGGGACCGCTAGTGGTTATTTTCGTAGTTGGGACCATTATCTGCCAAAGAGCAATAGTTGGGATTATTTATTTTTATTACCCCTAAAAAAATTCCGTATAAAGTATACAGTTTTGTTTATACCAAATTCGACAAAACATATTCATAAGTATGAAAATATCCTGTAACGTTTTGACAACAAAATAAAACCCTATATCGTGATATGTTCATAATCTAAAAAAGAACATGTATGATCATAATATTAATTCATTTATTTAAACATATTTTTGTACGGGTTTAGTAATGAATATAAAATCAACTGCCTACTTGGGTAACCTGTATATGAATAGTCTTAATACATATAAAATAGGTAAATATATTCAAGTGGCATTTTTATACAATATCAAACGGATTACGGATATATAATATAAATATATTGATTTTCATAACTTGATATTGTTCCCTGGATATGTTTTTTTGTTTGAAATTTGCCACCAAGTGTATCAAAATTTGCACCCACAAACCACAGTTATAGTACGATCCTGACATGCATACAACAAATGTAGGGAATGCATGACTGTATTAACTTTGGTTTGAGGCCAAAAAACAATTTTATTTTTCTTATACGTAAAGAACCAACTAAGCATGAATTACGGGCTGTAAATGGATATATAAAATTATAATAATTTGTTTTCATTTTTTTAATTTATATATCAAGTTATTATCTGTCACGTTTTATGTGTTTAATATTGATTTAATATATACAATTACCAATCAAGCAATAATTTTAATATTTATTCCAAATAGAAGTTAGATTCAAATAAATGTCCGTGGATATGTGCATTATACACTCAATTTTAATTATACTTATTGTGGTTAACACATTATACACTGCTGTATAATGTTTGACATACGTAATGTTTGACATACGTAATAAGAATTATTTATTGTGATGAATGCATAATACACTTGTATAGTTGTATATAGTGTTTGACATATGTAATAATGTAATAACAGTTAGAAAGAGAGTAAGGTAGTTTGTTACAAAACCAACTTTAACTTAGACCATCCGTAGTGGGGTGAATTAGGCGTGAAATACCTCATTTAATCTCCTTCAAACTCAAATACCGCCCCCAAGGGCGTGAATGCTCTTAAAAATCAAATGGGCGTTTTTTTTTTCACGCTGTAAATGCTCTTATTTTCCTCTACTTTTGTGCAGTAAATTAAATAACTCCATGTGAAGTTAATGACCTTAATTTCTCTAACCATTACACGTGATCTTATATATCAAGTATGTTAAGTGGTTATTACATTTTTTATATGAAAGCGGTTATATAAATAATGTGTCTAATAAAAAAATGTAAATATAATGCAAGCTAGTAACCAGCCTAGGAGTTAAGTATAAGTAACATATGTTAGATGATGGTGTTGGAGTGGTCAATAATAGGATGATGATGCTCTCAAGTCTCACCAAACTGGCACATGTGAAGCAAATGAAAGATGGTCCACCACCATGAATGGTCCTTATTTTTCTAGAGACCCCTATTTATGATCCGAAAATAACACGAACTTCTATATATGGTAACTTATATTTTTTATATTTCATTTTTCACTTGTTATGGCCAATTAAATTAAATGTTGCTTATAAAACCAAACAGATAAGTGACATATCAATACATACGGGCTAAACTTTTTATGAATGGATTAAATAATTACATTTCTACATTGTATTTCTTTATGCCCAAAATGTTTAAAATTAAGCCATTTCTATCAATCAAGATGAAACCGAGAATATTGATGTAGCAAATTAGACGGTATTAAGTCAAACAGCTGGCAACACTTCTAATCTCAATACACCAAAAAGCTACCTATTAAAAGCATAACACCACACCAAACCAAACCGTTACTACGAGTTCCTTTCATTGCTTGGACTAAGTGGACCTTAAAAAAATAACTTTTGACACGGTTTAGATTGACCAAAACTTTGTGGACTACGTAGCATAGACATCTCGAAGTTTTATTTGGAGAAAAATAACAATGTAACACATTATTACTTTTGTTATCACTATAATAGTGAATGGTTCGGTCCAAACTGTTTCTAATCCAATATATTGGGTACACTTGCTTACCAGATTTCAGACCATTAAGTGTTATTTGGAAGAAAAACACGTCCCTTAAAAAGTAAAAAAAAAAACGGTGAAACTAAATTGATGACCGGTTCAGTCATTAACTTTCTTTTCTTTCAAAAGTTCAACCTTTTTATTTCAATAAAAGGAACAAATTACGTAAGCATAACATGTAGGCGAGCAACAAGCTACGCCACCACCCCGTTCTGGATAGGTAACCATAATCTATTGAAAACCAACTCTCACCCCCGGGGAGTCGAGGATAAACTGAGGATAAACTATAAAGAGCTTAATTTAAATTTTAAACAAAATAATTGGGCCTAAAGGGTATTTAGGTAGGCCCTTAAGCATAAATCATTAAAGAAGTCCGTTAACCATTATCCAAACCAAAACTTCATTCAATATCCAAATAATCTACATTTTGGCGCGAAAAAAAAAAGAAAAGAAAAGAAAAGAAAATCATTTAACTCGCATAACTCACTGAGTCACCTCGGTTACCGGCTATGTCCAGTATGCCGGAACTCACCGGGTTATTTGCGGAACTCGCGTCTCGAATTAAAACCGTAAACTCAGAAACTGTTATTGAAGATGAATCTAATGATGTTTTAATCGCAGATATTAATCAATCACTTAATTTAAACGAAGTGCCTAGGGTTAGGGTTTTGGACACTGCCTTATCGTTGATGTGCTTCACTGCACCTCAGGTACACTTCGATTACTATTATTACTACTATTAGTTGTGTTTTGAAATAGTTTAAATACTGTTGTTTTGTGTTTGTCGTTGTTGTTCAGGTGTTTGAAACGGTGGTTGAATGTTCGGTGAGTACAATTGTTTCGGTTTTAGATTCGTTGATAGATTGTAAGGTTTTACGGTCCGGTAAATCGGAGGTTTTACGAGTCGGTGGATTGATCTCTGGTTATGACTGTTTGGGAGTGATGGAATTGTGTGATGATGTATTGAGGAAAGTGCATGGACATGGTGAGTTTATTATGTTTTTGGTTTAGTTGATTAGTTATTACCAATCGTTCATGTTGTGGACTATTATGTGCTGAGTTTATGATGTTGTTGAATTTTCACCAATTGTCTGTCATGTTGTAGTACTTGTTATAGAACTATTGTAGGTTTCAAATGTTTTATAATCCAAAACTATGTTGTTAAAAAGTCCTTCTGGCGCTCGCCTAGGCCCTTAGACGAGGAGAGGCGCGTGGAAACGCCTTGCTGTTATCCAGGCGCTCCGGCAACCTTTTGGCGTGATTTTGTGGCAAAATTCTGCAACTGTGCAGACTGACTTGAAGCATAAAAAAATTGCATGGAACTAGCCTAAATTTGCTCTAAACAAGTGTTATGCATGTCTAAGAACCCAACAAATGGTATGTTTATACCATTCGCGTTGTTTGTTGTTTATCTCGAGCCCTCCTTTTTTAAGTGTTGTGTGTCTAGGCCCAAGGCTCACTCTTTGCGCCTTGAGTGCATCTTGTGAGTTGTGACTTTGATAACTATAATCCAGACTATCATGTTTGACTTTAAAATAGTCAAAACATCACTCCTTTATTAAGTGGAGGGAATTATCCTTTTTGCCATCATCTACCAGATCATGTATCGCCTACAAAATGTTAGACTAAAATTAGAATTTCTTTTCATGTCTTCACCGACAAAATCTTAGATTTGTATTCTATTTCATGTTTTTTGAAGGAAAGCTTTCTTGTTCATTACTATATGCTGTTTTAAGAGTGGCTGCAATGACAACTCAATTCGAGTACACAATGCAACTTACGCCAATTCTCAATGTTCAACCAACTGACGGAATGATTTCTGCAATTTCAAACTTGGTATGTTATATGCCAAAAGAAATCAATCTTGAGAACCAAGTATTAGAAATGAGGTGTGTGTTACTATAACGGTGTCAAATGGAAAATAGTATTTTACCTTATTTGTTAAGTAATTTACTTTCAACATGAATCATTTTGCAGGCTATTATTATGGTATCTTGACCCTCAAAACCTTGTGAAAGATGTATCACAAATATTGCAGGATGCTGTGGGGAGACCTTTTATTTGTCTAAATGAAGAAATATATGAAAATATTGAATGGCGATCTATAATCATTTGTTTAGCGTTTTCTCCTTTAATGTTTATTGAAACCAGGGCTTTGTTACATCGTTGGTTTCTGCTAACGTGAGTACCTCTCAACCCTTGTTTAAGTTATTGCAAAATTTAACCCTAGTTAAATTGTTGATTACATCTTGAAAGGGTTGACTTTTATAACAGGGGCCTAGCTTCCGTATTAGAGCTTGAAGTTGAACTTGTTTCAACGGTGTTAGATGTACTTTCAAGACCAATGTGGTGGGGTTTATCTGCAGAAATAGGATCAAAGCTGCCATTCTCATATGCTTATTTTCTTTTCAAGCATCAGCTATACAGACTTTTGGCTCAACCCTTGTCATGTGATCGTTTTCTTCAGTTGGTTCATAATATAGAAAAAACTGTTTCTCGTTCCAAGAGAAAACTTAAACATGTTGCAACAACAACCTCCATGGTGGATCACAAATCAACATGGTACTTCTCATTGGATACTCAAAATTAAGAAAATATTATAAAAACTGTGGTATCACCCTAATTTAAGATTACATGTGTATTCTTTAACTGAACAGGGCAATGGTAATGAACTTCCCAGAATGGTTTTATTTTGCTGCAATACTACTCTCTGGAGCTAGTTTTAGTGACAGTAATGTTTGTGCAGTAAATGAGGATAACCAACCGCGGTCATCATCCATTTCAGCTAATGCAGCTTGGTACATTGCATGGATTCTAGATCCTATTGATGAATCAGTTTGTGGTTTATTGGCCAGAAAGTTGGAAAATCTATCAAGGGCATTAGTTAATAAGCATTTGAGTTCTAATGAACACAAAAAACTCAAGAAACCCAATCCCAATGTATGTCAAGGTCAAACTATTCGGTTATGGCTGGAGGAATTAGAAGATGCAAAAATAATTGATATAAAGAATAATGTGATGTTCAGGAGGATTATTTTAGGAATGCTGATTGGGTGCTCGGATGCCATAAGTGAAGATGGGTATGAATTGCTTCTTCATTTTGTTGCAACGGGTAAGCTTCTGCGGTCAACAGAAAGTCAATATGCTGGATTAAAACATAAAAGACAGAATCATGAACCTATTGATAAATGTGGTCAAAAGGAGCCAGTTACAGGTGCTTGTATTGTTTTCAATTTAACTGATATAGCAGAAAAGATTTCAGATTCGCTATTTGAAACCCAAGAGAATGCAGTTGACTTTATCTGCAAAGTCAAACTAAGGGTTATTGGATATCTGCTTAAATGTGTGAAAAGGTTGCTCGAGTTTGAAATTGGTGAAAACAATGATATCTTAATTAAGGATCTACACAGAAGAATGTTGCGGTGGAGACATCAAGGAAAAGATGTTTTTCATGGTTACAAAGTCCTTGATGATACAATTAATGTTATAGCCAGTAAGTTTTCTTAAATGCTGCTTCTTGTATATTAGTACTTTTCTCATGCTTATATATATATATATATGCTTTTAGATGTTGGAGTCAATGGAGTGTGTTCTTTCTATTTGGTTAACAATGTTGGAACAAATTGAACTTAATGCGAAGGTTTACATAATAATATTAAGGCAATTGTCAAAAAATATTGTAGGGACTTTCATTGTATGCTTGATTAGGTCCCTAATCTTTATAATATTAGAAGCTATTGATTCTCTTAAAAAAATCTGTAATACAAATTAAAGATAACAATAGCTTATTAAATTTTTTGTTAAGATTAGTGCGTGTGTATATATACATATATATTCTCTAGGTAGTTGTAGGAAAAGTTATTTTCAAATATGATTAGTTTTTATTGAATTCTTCTTTGATAAAGCTGGGTTCAATTGTAAATTTCCATTGTTCTTGCAATACAGAAGTACATAATGTTTTGACTTAGACTACAGAATATAGAAATAGACTGTTAAATGATATGATATATAAAAAAAGCTTGTTACAATGCATCACTTCTTGTGTTCATACAAGCTAATGAAAGTATAAAACTATGCTGCTTTTTAACTGGCCAATATGGCAAGTGATATGCATTTACATTTCCACTGCACATAGTAACCAATATCTTTATTTTCATCTTCTTTACCTTTATGTACTAAACACTATGAAATTCACTAAGCTTTAAGCAGTTATTATTTAAGCTGTTCTTTGGACCAAAGTTATCCAATCTGGGTTGCCTCCCCATTCCTCAAAAATAACCAAGAAGTTACCAGTTGGTCTCAGCCATGAGCGCGGAACATGATACCTGAGATAATTAGAAGCCTTTTCAGTGTTTGGTAGAAGTTTCACTAACTTGCAGAAAATGACGCTGTAATTGCACTAAAATATAAATTTATACTTGTAGGTAAAAAGAACAATGTTTATTTTTTTCACATCAATAACCCACTTTCAATTTTTTACCATTGTATGTAACATACTCAGTTTCTATAACATGTAAAATGGTGACGAAGGGTGACATGGCACACATCCATGTCATCAACATTGGCATCATGTCACCATTTTACATGCTATAGAAGATAGTTTCCATACAATCACATGCATTTGAAAGCTTGTTACAATGGACAAAAACATTTTTTTACATACGGTGTCAACAAGCTCAAAGTAAATTACATTTTGGTGTAGTTAACCCATGAAAGCAATGCTAACAAAATAGGGATAATTGGATGAAAAGGTTATTAATGTTCGTATGAATTATAATTCGGATAACCAACTTAATTTACGTCAGAATAAAAGCATCAAAGTCTTAAGAACATTTTATTTAAACCATCTAAAGTTTTCAGATGCAATGTAAGCGCCATGCCGCCATGTCAGAAAAAGGCCAACATGGTCTAAAGTTACAGACATGAACTGACATGTCATAGTTTTGACTGATTACCAGATTTTTTAAAGGTTGGTTACCTTAAAATGTTTTCAAAATTTAGATGGTTTTTTCTATATAAAAAACTTGGTTATCTGATATCAGACCAAAGCTTGTTACAATATATTCAATCAGGCTAACAAATAGCAACAATATAACATATGGGAAGGGATCAGGATAACATAAAAAAAAGTTAAGGTAATTTCTCACCATCTTTGAGACGGGTCTCCACAATATTGGTTGCATTTATTCTCATTATAAATACCAGTGTAACTGCATTCATCACAGTTACCATGAGCTTTGTTTGCGGGCCAGTATCTCCCAACAGCCTCACCATTGACCCATATTTGACCTTTCCCCATGCCATTCATATCTAAAGCCAGTGGGTCGTCTCCTTTTGGAGCATTAAATGTAGTCTAAAAGAAAAACCAGTGTTAGAAGATGCTCATGTTATACTTTAGCTCGGTGAGTCAAATGGGTTGGTTCAGGTTATATTTGAGCTCACAGGACAAATGACCTTGAAAGTGTACTTAAGTGTTTAGAGTGAGAAATTGGTCAAATGGTTGAAAATGACCTTGAAAGTGTACTTAGTGTTTTAAACATCTTAAATCGTTCTCGTTGAAGAAAAAATGACTAGTTCTTTTTAATGATGTTTACAAGTCAAAATGGGCTACCTGACCCATTTTGACTTGTATTAAAAATTACATTTCCTGACCCTAACCCATTTCGACCCGTTACCCAACCTACCAATTTTGCCACCTATATTTAGTCTGTGTTTGGGATTTGCTTATCTAAACAGTTTATGCTTATTAATAACAACTGATCTCACCCTAAAATAAGCAGATAAGCGTAAGCGTTTTTTTTCATCCAAACACCACCTACATTTAGTCTGTGTTTGGGATTGCTTATCTAAACAGTTTATGCTTATGTCACTTTAAGGGCAAACTTATAATTTTAAATTCACCAAGAATAATAAGTTTGCAATAAGCCAATAAGCAATTTCAAAATGCTTATTAATAACAACTTATCTCACCATAAAATAAGCAGATAAGCATAACCGTTTTTTTCTCATCCAAACACTTAAAGTGATTATATATATTTTGAAAAAGAATGCAACAATCAGAGAAGTTGTTTAAATAAGTAATCCAAAACAACCGCAAAAATGTTGAACATGAACAGTACCTTGTACCAAGTAAGAGGTTGTGTTTGAGCCACAAAGGATCCTTGTAGCCACTCAACAGAGGAGCTTCCATCAAGTGTATGGAGACTTAAAGTTTCACCTTTTAAACCAACCTGCATCAGTAAAGGATTTTCAGTTTATTATTTTAATTATTACACCCTATAGCTTTTCATCAAAAGGTATATAATGTAAATGTATTTATATAAAGGTTTATTAAACCAAAATGTCACTTTTATCGTTGTCGTCGTATGCAAGAAAAAATGCTTTTTTTTCCTTATTGTATGCAAAATACTTTCGGTAATCTACCATTGTATGTAACCTTCTATGACGTGTAAAATGGTGACTTGGGTACACCGCCATGTCACTGGTTTACACTTTCACTTACTATAGAAGTTAGTTACATACAATAAGAAAAAATGTGTATTTTACATGCATTGCCAAAAAAACACTTTTTCCTTGCAAATAATTACAGAAAAAGTGAAAATAAGTCACATTTTAGTGTTATTAATCCTTTATATAAACATAAAAGGTAATGAACCAACCTTATAAGACCATTTTTGCTTTGTCAAGTCTCTTGTACCCTCATTTAGACCCTTCAAGGTGATTGGACCTAGAATCCCTATACTGTAGTCCTCAAAGTGTGTGCCGACATTCTGAACGGTGACAATCATAAAATAAATTAGTCATATAACGGAAAAATGTTCTTTTTATATGTTGACAAATAAAAAGAAATGCTTAAAATGAATCCCCAAGTGCAATAACTAACCGCAAGGCCCACAGAAACACTTAGCATAGAGATCTTGTTAACACCCGCTCTCAGCTTAACATTTTGACTAAATGTTAGCTTCGTGTTTTTCAGTGATCCCCAGATTGTTCCTGTGATAGGAACAAACAAGCAAGGCTCAAAAGCATGCATTCTTTGTAGATATGACATTCAAACATTTGTATAGAGGAATGGATCAAGTGGGTTAAAGATTATCCTAAGTCTGTTTTTAATGCACACAACCTCCAAAATCGTTTTCATTGAAATATATAGATCAATAATACTGTTTTTGTAACCCAGCCAGTCATGTTTTAGCCCATACCAAAAGGACATATCTCAACCTGAACCCGAATAGACCCATTACCCAACCTGACAGACCAACCCATTTTGCTACCTCTAGTTTAAGGTTTAATGCTCATGAGAAGTGAGATTTACCTGCCAGTTGATTGTTGATAAAGACATGCAAAGCATGCCCTGCTGACATAACTGTCAGCTCAGGAAACTGGCCGTTCTTCAAAAACTGTTCATTCGATGATATATGAATTCTGGAAAAGCAAAATACAAAACACTTAGATATATGCACATCCTTTTGTAAGGGCAAACTACATGAAATAGAAACGAACTTTACACAATTTCTCAATTGTAGCAAGAGAATATTAGGTCCAAACTAGAAACCTACTTACTTTTATCACTGAGTTATTTTTCATTAGCTTATAATTGTATATGTCACATGCCAATTGAATTTTATATGACATTTAATAATTATTATAAAATACAAGTATTAAAAAAATCGGTTTTGATTCAATAATAATACTTGTAAGTTGTAACAGCAATAATAGTAATAACAGTAATGATAATACTCACTCTGCAAGGTACCACAAGTAATCAGAGGCATCTCTAGTTACATTTAGTTGCTCATATAACCCTGGCATTTCAAAAGTATCACTGTCATCAGAAGATGGAGCTTCTTCATTATATGATTGCCAATCAAAACTCGCAACAGTTGTCATCTTTTTTTGTGTGCTTGGAGCTTTAACCTGCAAAGTAAGCAGCTCAATATTTATTATTAGTTTTCTTTGCTAGATTAATTACAAGCGTATCCTTCTAAATTCTTAGAATCATAATTACCCTTTTGAAACACAAAAAAAAATATATATATCATATTTACACATTCTGTAGTAAATAAACCAAAATCAGTTACTACTAAAAATACATTTCGGCGTGCATCCTTCTAATACATACACACGCACACACATATATATAGACGCACACACGTATACATAGTTCTATAGTAAATAAGATATAATCAAATGCTTAAAATAGTTTGTTTCAATGAGTAAACAAATAGAACTGGTACGTAATGTTCTCCTTTCTTATAAGAAATTTATATTGTTTTATATACTATGGAACTGGTAAATGTGATAATTATGAAATTTAGAAGGATAGAAGAGGGTAGAAGAGTGTTTTTTTTAACCTTTGCAGTGTTGAAAACTTCATCTTTGCAATCATGGAGAATGCTAATTGACCAAGGGGGAAGGTCATATTCGGAATTTCCAAATGTCATTTTTGCTGAAGCTTGTGGGTCAAAGTTTGAGAGAAACGCTGCACAACCCCCGGACTTTGGTTGAAATACATGTATCTGTGATTCAGATAGCATATGGAGATACGTAAGCTCGGGACAACCAATGTAAAGTTCTAGAGGTAGCATGATGGGCCCAGGTTGGGCGGATCAGGTAACAAGTCAAAACAGGCCAACTTAGGTTTTGGCCATCTGATAAAAAAACCTTAGAAAGAAATAAATTGTTTCCAATTACTAAAACAATAGGATTATAATAATAACCGGATAGTTTTAATGAATTAATTTAGATGGTTGTATGCGTGAAAAGTGGACGTTGATTGGCTTTTAGACAGTTTTGACTCTTTCACCTGCTGAACCTGTGACATGTTCCTTTTAGCTAATTCTTTTTTACTTGACCCGTTTGAGATAAAACATAGCCCAAATCGACCCATTAATAACTAAACGAGTTGAATTTGCTACCTTTATATAAATACAATTTTTTATTTCCATTTAACTAAACTAACCTCTTTATCCTTTCCAGGATAAGTAACAGTAGGATAGGCTGAAACTAAAGCTGGTTCAATTAGTTTTATGGCTGTGTGTAAATCCCTTAGATGTCCCCATTTTGGTTCATTTAGTAATCCTGAAAAGTTACATTAATAAACGGTCATTACTAGATCAAAACATACATCTAGAATATAAAAGTTTAGAAATATATGATCTAAGTTTATACCATATTCATCAATAGGAGCATCATAATCATAACTAGTTGTGATGAATAGACCGCCAGCTGTCCGACCGAAATTTGTTCCTCCATGGTACTAAAGCCACCAATAAAGTATAAGGTACTTTTAGTAAGCTAGCATAAAGGATAAGGTACTTTTAGGAAACTAACTTTGCATATTTTTTCTTATTTTAGCAACCAACTTTAAATTCTCAAAACAGATAGTCAGACCCCAACTTACAATTTCTAAGAATTTGGCAACCAACCCTCATTTTAACTTATTCTAGATGTAAATTTTGACATTGCATTGTTTTATTTATATCAGATGCCACATAGGCAAAAGCGCTTGTCTAGAAAACTAAATAAATAAATAAATTTATTTACAAGTTTGAAAAAAAATATTTTTAAAATCTATATTTAGAAGGAAATAAGGAATATATATTTTTGAAAAATTAGCAAAAAGAAATTGATATGGCTGAAGTCTGAACATGTCATTCGTTGCCACAATCAGTAATAAAATGCAACTTGGTTGCTAAAATGATCGATAACATGTAATTGGTTTGTTTTACGCCTAAAAGTTGGTTGCTAAAACAGGAATAACGTGTAAAGTTTGTTTCTTTTTCATGCAGTTTAAACTGTATAGTGACACACCATATAGTAGTTGACAAAAGAACCGTTGTTCTGTATGAATCTTGCTACTGCATATGCTATATCTTCTACAGGTCTGGTAGGAATCGGTCCACCGAATTCTGTGAACCTTATATAACAAAAAATAACTATTAAAAGACAATTATTATATTTAAGTCAACATAATTAGAATTTAAAAGTGAGATTTACATGACTTACCAGCCAGTCCAAAGCTCTGTAAACATTTTAGGTTTGTATGGCTTGTTTGGAGTGAATTTTTCACAGTAAAAACCATTGCATGTATCGATCTGTCATGCGATCAACATGTTAGAAAGAGAAAGAGAGGGCTAGAGCGTGTGTACAACCAAATAAATGAGTAACAAGCTTCATGGGCTTTACCATGTGCAAAATTAGTGATATCCATTGCATAAAGCTAGAAAAACATGCATGGCCAGTGACATCAGATATGTACAACTACTATACATACAGTAGCGCATCCAGGATTTTCAACTATAACAACATATTTACTCTTTTATAACATAGTTTTTTTTTTGATTAATTTCATTTATATCCTTCTAAATTTCATAATAGCATATTTACTCTTTTATAACAAAAAAAAAATATGTACTCATTCATAGTAAATAAAACAAGAAATGCTCACCATTGGATCAGGTGCGTCTTCTTGTTTGCACATGATCCAAGGGACACCGGTTTTTAGACCATCAGCCATTTGAGCTGCCCATTTAGTGTAAGCTTTTCCTGGAGCACCGATATCCCATTCAACAGGTCCATACTCGTTTTCTATCTGAAAACAAACCAAAATTTCATATGGATTCTTAGAAAGTAAATCTTTTGACTTAAGTTGCATAAACAAAGGTCAAAATTTAAAACCTGAGACAAGATAATTGGACCTCGTTGCGGCTCAAATAGTTCCTCTGACTTCATCATGTTAACTATTTTCGCTGTAAATCTTTCCATTGCAGCCTTTATAATGATAAAGCATTTAAAAATATGAACAAAGTTAGATTCTTATATCAAGTTATTTGACTTAACTTTCAGAATATAAATTGCTAACCTTGAAAGGTTCGTTATCTGTTCTGAAGGACATACCAGGTACATATTTAAGCCAAACAGGGAATCCCCTGCATCCAAAAACAGAGAATACTTGAGTTTATTCATCTCTAAATGATAAAGTTACAATTTTTTTTTTTTTTTTTTGTCGTTTTTCGATATTAAGATATTTACGCCTCATTTTAGTCAAAGTTGAAATGGACTTTTATAATGCTTGTCTGTTTCTCTTTTGGCTGTCAATAAATATGCGGAAAACCGATACTATAAAAGTGCAAATTGTGATCCCATAATAGGGAGATTTGATGTATTACCCGAAATTCCACTCTGCGCAAACATAAGGGCCGATTCGTAAATTTACATAGAGGCCTGCTTCTTGTATCAGTTTTATGAATTTCACCAAATCATACCTCCCTTCAAAGTTGTACTGGAAACATTATAACATCATTTGAATTAATAAAGTTCTCATGGGTGCATAGTAACCCAAAAGTTGTTACTTTTTTCAATTGATATTATACCTTCCCAGGAGATGGTTCATGCCCATTCCAAAACACATAAGTTTGTATGACATCTAAGCCTCCATCTTTGGCCTTTTGTATAAGATCAGGCCACATCTGCAAACACACAGAACATAATTCAAGAAAATTTAGAAATTTTCAAGGGCATAATTGGAAAAAATAACTAAATAGGACCAAAATAATCCAAATTATTTGAAATTGAACAGGTTTTGGGCCATCAAAGACCAAAAGCAACCAAATTTATGGAAACAAAAGAAACCCATATGATAAAAACCAAAACTTTTCACACACAAAGGCTTCTAGTTAACAAAATCCCATAAAAATGGGCATTCAAGGATCAATATCAAGAAACAGTCAAATAATGCAAAACAGAGTAACCCAATGAAAAATAAACAATAATCTTCACAGTTAAGAAGACTTAAAAAAGAAAAATATTATGTTTTAGAGGGAGCATTGTAGAATCAAGAACACCAAATTAAAAATAAATAATTTTTTTTTAAAAGAAATCAAATTTAAAAAAAAAATGTTGAACAGAGTGAAATACCTCAGGAGTGCTTCTTGGGTAATGAATAGAACCAGACATAAGGATCCTTCTTCTGCCATTGATGATAATGGCTTTATCATCATAAGATACAGTTGCTCTAATGGATGAACAAACACATGAAAATATAACTAGTAACAAAAGTATCTTGATTCTGGGCATTTTCCACATTCTTGAATACCACTTTTCCTTTTTTTGTAAAAAAAAAAAAAAAAGTTTCAAAGAAAGAAACTTGTTTTATTATTATTTATGATATGATATGATCTTGGTGCTTTTTCTGATGGTGAAGTATAAATGAGTTTGTACAATTCCTAGAGAGGGGCTCTAGTGAGGGTGGGAGTTGTGACTTATGTTTCAAGTGTGTTGAGTTCAAGAAGTTGAGCAACTCCTTTTAAAGATTACAATGGGTCCCATTTTTTATTTTTTATCTCTCTTTTTTTTTGAACGGCCAACAAATTGGAATCACTCACGGAACACTGGAGTATCATCGTGCCACCAGTGTTGCCACGCGATCATATTCCACCACCAAGTCACCAATTCAGGAGGAAACTCATAATTATGAGAAAACCCCCTTTGTGAGATTCGAACCCAGGACCTTATGGCCCTAAGTCTTATCTCACCACCAAGATACCACTAGGCTATAATGCCTTGGGTATTTTTTTTTTTCTCTCTTTTGGTTTAAGTTTGTGAAATAAAAGTGGCTCCACCATAACCAACTTTGAATTTGTATTCTCCAATAAATTTTGATCAGTATATGAACTTATAAAAATAATTTTTTAATTTCTCAAATAAATATAATAAAAATTTTTGGTTTTAAATATTTTCTGGTGATTTTTAGTTAAATGATTATTTTACGGTTGTTGTATTTTATGTATATAGATGGACGGTTATTACAAAAATAATGATGTATATAGATGAGGGATTAAAAATCCATAATTATTCATGTGATTGTTATTTTATTAGTTAGAAATTGGTTAGCTCTTTTAACCAATTTCAGTTTTAATAAAAATCTTGTTAAAAAAACATAGAAGGCTGTGAGAACTATTTATACAATATTGAAGCATTTTCTTGATCATAAGTTGAAATAACCTTAATACCTTATCCACTTTGCATCAATAAACAAAGTTACTTCTTCAAGCAAACCTATATTCTGGACCCATACATTTATGATATTCTTTTAAAGGTGCCCCTATATTTTTAGATGGTTACGGGGACTTTGGTGACCTATTATGGTCATATTTCATCTAGCAAATTCATCAATTAATGTAAGAAAACAACTTGAAAATGACTTTTTATCATCTTTGGGCTTTAAGTCCTCCACTACTGTTATTAGTTGTAACAAGATTTGAGCATTAGTCGGTTTGGTAGATTGATGACAGGTTCGATTGTTATGAATACAAACCGAAATTATTATTGAACCTACAGTTTATGTTTTTACAATAAAAAACAGTGTAATTTAATGAGAAAAGTATTTTGGTAAGTAGCTCTCAGTTCTCACTATGAGTTAATTTAAGATCATTTCATAAAACAATATGGAAGAGAAGTTTGGTATGAGCCCCTGTTAAAAAGCGGTGTTCGAATGCCTTAAAGGGGCACATGCTCAAGATTTCCTAACTGTCCTCCCGATCGATAGGCTTGGACAGCATATGTCAACTATCGAATACCGGGCCATCTTGAAGTACAGACTTATGATCCCTATGTTCCCTGTTGACGAGTCGTGCCCGATTTGTAAGAAAGCTTGCTTGGATAAATTTGGGGAACATGCCCTACATTGTAAGGAAATGCCGGGATTTAAGTACCGACATGACTTAGTTAGGGATGCCTTGTGGGATGTTTTGCGGAAAGCTGGGATCTCAGCTAAGAAAGAAGCCCCAGTTAATTTTCTAACGGACCCGCTAGACGGGCGGTCCACGTTACGACCAGCAGATGTCCTTGTGTTCGGATGGGCTCAAGGTAAGCATGCGTGTGTTGACCTCACTGGGGTGTCCCTTCTGGTGAGGCTTCGGGATGTAGGGTTTGTAGCGGGGCAAGCAGTTTTGAAAGTTGAATCAAAGAAAGTCGCTAAACATGAAAACGCTTGCCTGAAAACCAGCATGTCTTCGTACCCTTCGCTTTTGATACCTTTGGGGGCCTTGCCCCCGAAGCCATCTGATTTCTAGATCGGGTACAAAAGGTGACACATAGTAATTGCTCGACAGCCAGGGACCAAAGTCCAAAGTTTTATTTTTAATAGGGTAAGTTTTGCTATCCAAAAGGGGGTGGCGGCGCAACTTGTTGCTCGCTTACCAACCGTTCACTTGTAATGTGTTTGCAGGTTTATTTTCTGTATTTAGCTATATATGGCCGTTTGTTTAAAAAAAAAACTTATATTAGGAAGGAAAAAAAAACAAAACTTTATCTTGGGTTCAAGTCCCATCAATCACACGATTAAAGAAATTAACCTTTCAAAAAAATATCGAACTGCCGTTTTCTTAATTGGCTTAGATAGCGATTTAGTCACTCGGTTTGTGTACTTACCCCAAGATGTTATCAATAGATCTTAATACATTGAAACTTGGTGTTTCATAACCACTTTAAATTATTATAGTTTTGGTTTCCACTCCTTGCTTACACTCAAGATAAATCATCCAAATACATAATCAAACAATTATTTATCCTTTTATATCTTTAAAAAAATTATTCTAATTGATTATTATTTAAAAACAACACAACCTCACCTCTTGTCATGCTATATAGCATCTTATGGAACATGATGACTAACAACCTAAATTGTCATAATACAATGGGCAAAAGATAATTCTTCAACATTTGTTACATAATATCTTCCAATAATGACAAAGATATAGTGGTTTCAAAACATTATATGTTACGTGTGAAGTATTTATGTTTGATATCATTATTGTCCTAATTAAAATTCAGATTTACGTGGTTGGTGAACACTATGTAAGTATTTTGTGTTGTGTTTATCTTTGTTAAAATTTATATTATGAATCTACAGTGAGGATTAGATGATAAGTTAATTAATATCTTTAGGTTCAAGTTAATTATTCCTGGATACATATTTAGGTCCATGATTAAACATCAAAATTACAACTTGTGTAGGGTATGACATTAGTCTCTCTTAAATGCTTAACATGCTCCTAACACCAAATTGCCAGTTGTGTAGGGTTAAGTGGTTAACAATGGGGTGTTGATTTTGTAACATAAATTATAATTAAATTTAGACGATTTGGCATTGGGTCCGAAGGTAAATACTCAACCTCAATCGCATCCTTAGATGTTTTCATTTGGCATCCGGTTTAAACGTGAACTTTAATAAGAGGAAGGTGTTTGGTGTGGGTGTGGACTGTAGAGGAATTGGAGGTTGCTAGACTAGCTTGTGGGCGTATGTTGAGGGTGTGTGTTTAAATTTGTTCTTGACACTAACCATAAAGAGGTCATAACGAACCATCAAAAAGACTATATTACTTGAACATGTTTGCCATTGGGGTTGGTGGCCCAATGGTAGAAGCAAAACTTCTAGGAACACCTAAGGGGGAGGTTATGGGTTCAAGTCTCACAAGGAGAAGAAATTTGCCGTTCAAAAAAAAAAAACTTGAACAACATGTTTCCAATTTATTTATGTTAGTTTCTTTGTTTCAAACAATAAAACCATTCAATAACAAGAGGTAACTCCAAATACATGTTTTTATCGTCATTTTATTATATAAATCTTATCGATGATAATTAAATACATGTTTTTATCATGAATATTGAAATTTTAACTTAAAAGTGATAGATACGAATTCGCTTTCATGCAACGTAGGACTATATCCAAGTTGATTTAATCATTCATTTGGATGAGAAAGCCACATATATATTTATAGATCATATGTCCCTACTTTTGCTGGATATAATCCCTTTACTATACCACCCACACAAACACACTCACACATAATATATACAGTCACGTCGTATTTCAATATAGTATTTCAAGATAGCATATAGACTTTTTTTGGGGATAAAAGATGTATAGCTATACATAAATGTGGAAGGAAAAAAAAAGGGTGTGAAGAGAAGGCACATTGGTCTCGTCTTTGTATTATTTAGTTGGGATTAAACAAAAATATTATCTAATAAAAAGTAAAAGAAGCATTTTTCTAATTCGTGTGATGAAAAGGAAAGAAAAGAAAGAGGAGGTCCCAAATAATTATATATTAGAGCCTAATTGTTTTATATGCCAATCATTCTTATAAAATATGATTATGAATAAAAGATAACTTCTTTAATGTTTCATTATTTCATAATTTTTATTCAAACCTCTTTTGTTTGATATGTTTAGAATGGTTAAAGGTAATTTTTTTCTTACGGAAATATACTTAAAAAGGTTTTGGCTTTAAGAATTGTAGTTGAAAAAAATTGAGTGGTCACATCTCTTGGCCTTCAATGTATTTATTTTCAAGCATTCAAAGCTTTAGCAACTTTTAGTCCAAATAAATCATTTTGGTTTGTGTCTTTCTTTTTTAGAACAAATTCAGAAACTAATAAATTAGTTTGATTAATAAAATGGTGGGAATAGATCAGGCCTTTATTATTTTATAATTTTTTTATATAGTTAGTAGTAATTTCATGTTCACCGGGTTTTACTGATTTTCCATTGTCATGTCTTCGGGCGGATGAGGGGTTAGGTTATCCCCGAACTGGTGGCTTGGTGGGTTCTGGCTACCCAACGCTACATGTGGTCGGGCACCTAAGACGTGTCTTCACCCAGGGGCGTATGAGGTGCTTTTGTAACCAATTGATGGGTACCCCGGGTAGTCTGGACATTGTTTGTTGGCCGTTAAAAAAATGAGGTTTATAAGTCGACAACCCATTAACCGTTAGTTATTAATCAACTAATCTTTTAACCCAAGAACCTCAATGCCTCATGATTTATTTAACCGTGTAAAATAAGTCATATAATTTTGCTTCTAATAATATTACAAGAATTCCATTTTTACTTATTGAATAAAACATCTAATACTCGGTGAGCCTCAAACTAAACAAGTAAACATGCAAGTAATTTAATGTTTGAAAGTTAATTGGTATACAACTCCTTAGGGTCAAAAATTTTCAAATGAGTTTATAATAAAATGATTATCGAATTTATAATTAGATGACATAATTGTCTTTATTGTCGTAAACTATAAGACTAGAAGTCAATGTATATCGTAATCGAAGTTGTTTATTTATATAAAGTTCTTAAATTATAAATAGACCGAGTCAAATTATATGCATATACCTTTTACTATTAAATAAATAAAAATGAGAAAGTATACGGTATAAAGCCCCTTAAAATAAGAAGCATAAGAAGCCACTAGAGTTTGACACCTGTCAATCTAATCTAACCCATTCTCATTTTGAAACAAACCAACATCATCACCACCAACACCGCCATCGACCTTTTGCAACCTCCAGATTTCACACCCTCCCACTTCTGCAGCTCCGTCATCACATCAGCAATCGAAAAAAACTTCTGCATCCGAAGAACCGGTATCCAATTCAACCGACGTCGATGAATCGCCGCAAACACCGCCTCATATTCACACCTCCCGCCTTCAAACATACAGAAATGTCCACACAATGCATTGATTATCGCGTTCGCCGCCGCGAACTCGCCTCTGTACCATGATATTATCGCGTCCTTCGCCATCGCCACCGGAATCACCGCGGTCGACGGTTGTACCTCCTTCGCCGGAATCATCACTATCGGAGCAACCATTTCAATTCCTACATATGGTGAACCTTGGATGAATTCCTAATAGATACAGAGTGCTTTTATATTTGTGCAAAACAGAGTGTGTTTAATAATATTTGTGGTGTGTTTATAATAACTAAAAGAGAGTGCGTTTCAAGCGATCAGAGGGTGAGGTACATTATTATTATTAAACGAACTTTATTAATACCCTTGGACGCACGTTTAAGCATTGCACTATTATTGTTAAACGCACTTTTAAGCATCGCCAATTTCTTTCTTAGTGCGTTTGTTTTTCTTTGAGTGAATGAGAGTGTGTTTGTTTTTTTTAGTGAATGTGATGAGTGCGTTTGATTTTTGTTTGGGTTTGATGAGTGCGTCCAAAATTTTCAATGTGTGGTTTCAAATTTTTAATG
Organism: Ambrosia artemisiifolia; assembly: GCA_032199755.1. Classification (NCBI taxonomy): domain Eukaryota; kingdom Viridiplantae; phylum Streptophyta; class Magnoliopsida; order Asterales; family Asteraceae; genus Ambrosia; species Ambrosia artemisiifolia. The sequence goes on from CM063524.1 coordinate 40,197,309, forward strand.
AGTGCGTCCAAAATTTTTAGTGAGTGCGTCTGAATTTTTGATGAGTGCGTCTGAATTTTGATGAGCGCGTCTGAATTTTTAATGAGTGCGTCTGAATTTTAATGAGTGCGTCTGAAATTTTGATGAGTGCGTGTGTTTTAACCCATGTATGGTTAGGGTTTTTAATCTGCATCCTTAATCTAATGGCTGAGATTGCTTCTTACGTTAAGGGGGCTTTATACGCAGGCCCGGCTCAAGCCCAATTCAAATGAGGCTTTTGCTTTGGGCCTCCAAGTTCTAAAGGCCCCATAATTTTCCTAAGTTTGATTATATATAATAAAAATAAACCTGAATTAAAGCATATAGAAGGAATAGCTCAGTTGGTTAGTGCAGGGAGCTTTTAACTAGAAGGTCAGAAGATCAATTCCTCCTTCTAGTGAATTTTGTATTTTTTTTCAGTATTTTATTTTTTATAAATAGGGCCCCGTATTTTTATTTCGCTTCAGGCCCCCAATATGGTTGAGCCGGCCCTGTTTATACGTTATCTCTCCCCAATAAAAATTAAGCATGCTTCTGGATGTTTTATTAATTTTAGTTTGTAAATATTTAAGAAGGTAATTTCTTATAGTTTAAATTATAATATATAAAATACGATGATTATCATATATATTTTTTCTTCTAAATTAAGGTAATGCGTGTTTAAATAAATTTCAAGCAATGTTTTGGTTTTAGTATTATTATGATATAATATGGACAGCCATAATAACCTATGTAGCAGGTTTAACTAATTGATTGAGGCTTATATCAAATTTAGCTTTAACTTAATACTAAATTAACTTTCATTTTCATTACCATAATTTTAATCATCTCCATGTCATCATGCTTTTAACAACCGAAAACGTTGTTTTCCAAGAGACTCAAAAAAACTTACAATCATGCGATTTTGCGTAATTATCAATTTGAACAAAGCTCACAGATGTGAATATGAATTGTCCATATGTGATATGACCCTTGATTAGGTACAAAGTATTATGATGAGCATGAAAGTTATTGGATAGGTTTTAAGAGTATACTATGTCTCATCTTTTATTGTAAAACTGTATCAAAAAGTATTCTATCCTGTTTTTAGTTTTTTTTTTTTTTGAAAGGTGATTTTTTATATTGTGGCAGAGATCATCACAACCCCCCAGAAGGGATCCCCTAGCCACTCTACAATGGTCAGACTATGTTGTCTTAACCGGTTCCACGCTGACGCGAGAGTGGCCGGCCCACAAGCGAGTCGAGGCTGCGCATAAGGGGCACTAAGGCTTCCACCTGGAAAATTTCCCGCCACCTGCCACTTGACAGATGTTGCACCCTCCACAAAAGGTAAGCCTCTCTGGAGTAATGCACGGTAATAGAAAACCGGGGGGCCATCAAAATCGATCAAGTTTACGGGTTTTATGTTTTTATATGATCTTAGGTGGCTCAACTTTCCCAAGTGAGATCACTGTTAGCGAAACCTAATCTCATACCCATCCTAAAATCTGATTTGATATATTGAAAAACTCAAGTGTACCTTATAGATTCCAAGGTTCTTATTCGGTTTAACTATTAGAATAGTAATGTTTGTTTGTGTTTTTTTTTTTTTTAATTTAGAAAAAAAATGGGTTTCTTATAACGTATACTTTTATCATTAGTAGAAGTACTTTTAACAATCACTACAAATATTTTTATTCTGTATTTTTATTGTAAGGAGTAAGTTGGTGAATAAGTTAGTTGAACCATAAAACAAACCAAAGACACCTGTGCGCTTAAGTTGGTTGTGTTGGGACATTTTTGGTTATGTGGTTAGGCCCGTTTGGTTACAAACTTATGCTTATGATATAGTGGTTGGCTTGCTTCATCCTCCCAACGTTCCCAAATTATAAACTTTTGTTTTCAGTATTTTCTATGTTATATATTTTTATCAGTAGCGGATCCAGAATTATTCGTCAGGGGTACAAAAAATGGGCCAGGTTAGCTAGTGTGAGGTCATAACGGGTCAGCAAGTCGGGCTATAACAAGTCAGGTCATAACGGTTCAACAAGTCGGGTCATAATGGGTCAATAAATTGGACCATAACATGTCGGGTCATAACGGGTGAATAAGTCGGATCACAACATGTCAGGTCATGCATGATACTTGCTATTTCGTATGAAGACCTAACGCGGTTTTAAGAACACCACTTACGCTGTATGGTTTTAATCCTGATATTTTTTATGCTTGCTCGAAGTTTTGCAACCAACATAGTCATAGTTAATGAAATTTTGTCTCAGATTATACCAAAAGAAATAAATAAACAATTAATCTTTTTATATAGAAAAAGAATATTTTGTACTGTATATTCTTTTGTTCACACTCAAACCCTGGGAAAGTATTCTAACTTATCATTAAATGTGTGGTTGTCAAAGTCAATTTCTTTCCCATAACTAATAAATTGCCATTGTCCTTTGAAACTCATTATCAATTTAATAACTAAAACGTTGATAATAACAAATTACCAAATGACACATTACCAAATGGTCCAAATTAGGTGTTGATGCATTTTATTTATTTTATAAAACTGGAATCCATATAATCTCAAACTTTTTTGAATGAGTCGCTTAACTTATAAATTTGCCATAAAGCAAGTAGAATTTAATGTTAATATTATGACGAATTTGGTTGAAAATTATAATCAAACTTAATACATACTATTTAAAGTCGTTAGAAGTTACTGTAATAACATTCCATGTCAACAAATGAGTACATGTTGATTGTGCTAGTAGCCGTTGTTTACAATTGATGTTACTCGTATGTGAAATTTGAATACGTTTAAGATTTTAATATACTAAAATTACATCTAACAAAAAATTAATGAAATTTTTTTCTTGCATCTATACTTCAGATAACATTGTTTTAAGTTTATATATTTTAAAAGTATGAAAAAGCTAATCAAAATTTGTGGTTTGATCCAATACAGTGCAGTTCCAACTCAATATACACTAAACTGGGATAACGTGGTCGTTGCAATAACCCAAACGTAGACATCAAAGTTGTTTATTCAATTTTTTTTTTTTTTTTTTTTGAAAAAAGATATAACATTAAAAATACAAGTGTTAGTAGAGTTATCACTTATCCAACCCACTTAAGTTAATGGGCCAATCGTGGGCCATATGGAGTTAAGACCTAAATGGAAAATTTGTCGCAAATTTAATATTTTCATGGGATAAAGCCCAAAAACTGGCTCAATATAAAATTATAGAGGGACATTTACATATTTTCCCTCGTTAAAATCATTTATTACATATTTTCTTAACTTAAAAAGTCAATTACGTATTTTCTCTCCCTAAAACATATATATTATATTTGTAATTGATTTTAAAAGGTTGGATAAATATGTAGTTCATAGTCTTAATAACCAAAAACATGTTGCTACATTGCGATCGGTACAAAATTTTTTACACCTAACATTCACTTGCTTTCACAAACCATAACCCTTTAGGATTGTTGTCAGTGGTACTTGTATAATATAAAATTTGCGGGTCAAGAAACAATCAAAACAATTTTGGTCAGGTCGGATTGACCCTGAAAGAAAACGGTTGCATACCTGATCAACCGTGGGCTGGCATATGAATGTTGGGCTTTATGGACCTTGTTCTTTATGTGCATTGGACTTTATATGCCTTGAGTTTTATGGGCCTTGGGCTTTATGGACCAGGAGCAGCCGAGTAGGGAGTCATGAAGTTGATTGTCAGTCATAAATGGAACAACCTAAAAAGTTTCATACAAAACATTTCAAAATTCATCATATACTGAACCATCTAGCTACACAACCTAAAAAAACTCCTTATAATCCTGCACCATGACTAATCATAACCTAACAAAATCTGAGCTTAGTGCAACACTAAGCACAACTAGAGATAACTTTTCAATACAAAGTAAAAAAAAAAACAAACCTAAATAAATTTATTGCACTCAAGGTTAGGCCTAGATACAAATGACAATTGGTATTTAGGATTCATACACCCCCTATTTAGGATTCATACACCATGGCCCGCATAACACACTAATAGGAGGTTGTCACATACCCCAAAATGTGATGTCACACCTCCAGACTGTGACGTCACATGGTGTATGAATCCCATAACCCTTGATATTCTACGGATTGCAGAAGTTACAATAAATTTGTCAGATCACCATATAGAACAATATGGATCTTTCATTCATGACCACATAACACCTATAACTTTACCCAATTCACTAAGATATATGTCCAACTCAACAACATGTGTCCAAAGCGTTTTAAAATCTGAGGCCTTTTGCCCGGTAAAATATTGATGCTAAATGTTTATGTATATTGAATCTTTTATTTTGGTGTTTGTATGAAATAATATTGATAGCTAGTAACATTACTAACCATTAGTAGTTTCTTGAACCCCAGTTTATAACATGGGGCGAGCTAATTAACTTTAGTAGTGTTCACTAGAGCCAACTTGTGGATCTATCAGCTACACATTGTACCTAAAATGTTCTAATTAAGCTTAAGTAACACGTTGTATTTATATGTTTCGTATTTGCTTATACAGAGCGCGTTATAGGTGGCGGCTTGTGTCCTAATAGATTTTTGGGAGGTGTTCTAATAGAAAGGACAAACGTACCGACCGACGGACAAAGCCGTAATGTATTATGGAATTTAAAAACAATGCAAAAATTAAAAACTCGGCCCAGGTACCAATTACCATTTTCATTCATCCATTACGATTAGGGTATTAGTTTTTAAATAAATAAAGAGCGCGTATAGGTGGCGGCTTGTGTTGTGTCCAAAGTCACACAGCCTCTTTTCTTTCGTCCATTACGAACGAATAGGGTTTGGTTTTCTGCGTTTTGCAACAGTGCCATGGCTCGTCGCGTGGGCAAGAACATCAGGTACTTTATGTGTATGTGCATGCGTTTTTGTTTGTTTTATTGATTGATTTCTTACTAATTGTGATTTTTTTTTGTTGGCGAACAGGAAGAACGATATACCGACATCCACTTACCGGCCTCGCAGCCTGCAGAATGTGAAGATCTCATCTCAGGATGTAATTACGAACATCATCATCATCAAATATTAAACCTTTTATTTCTTTTAAACACTTTTACGTACGTCTCTTATTAGGGTTTGCCTAGGGTTATTGGTTTTGTTTAGCCAAGCGTTTTTTTTATTTTCGAACCATGCATCCATCATAGATATTTTTTGTTGTCAAAGAAAACAGTTTGTTTTGCCAAAAAAAAACTGACTTTCATGTACAGAAAGAAAACAGCTTGTTGCCCGCCTACCTAATTATAACAAAAATGACAGACCCTTTTCATTCATCCATTACGATTAGGGTATTTGTCACACCCTCAAAATCCACTTGCGGAGTTTTACCGCGAGGCGCATGACAAACCAGGATCCAAGTCAACGATCACAATAAACAAGTCTAAATGAACATATGCAATTTCAAAAACATAGTTTAAAATTCCCAAATAACAGCGGAAGCTTATTCTCAAAACATAACCAAAAGTAATCCAAAATATTCAGTGTTTGAAAACCATGCAACCCTAACTAGACGCCGTGCAGACGCGTGCGCCCTAGTCCCGTAGTGCTACCTTAGCGACCTGAGAAAACATGTAAGAGTTACGTCAGCACAAAAATGCTGGTGAGTTCACAGGTTTGTAAAATAAAGTACCAAGTTCAACCTGTCCATACTATATAAAATTGTAAACCAAAGTACGCTAGCTAGGCGTATGTTTTGTCACTACTACGATTGGAAAACCATTACTAACTCGCAAACCAGATGTTGTGCCCGAATAGTAAACCTGTTCCTGTTTGAGACAATATGCACCCGCCCGGCCTCCAAGCCGACGAGTGGGGTTGGTCACTCCCAATAGATCTATTCACATTTCCCCGTTGTGCTAACCCGCACATTCATGGTTTCCCCCGGGACTTCCAAAGATCGTATAGTAAACCATAGAAACCCATAGTATGACAGTTGTTACCAAAATATAAGTTTAACACATGTTTTCTCCCCCAAAAAGTGAAACCAGTTAAAAGTGGGGCCGTGAACTCACCTTAGGTTGCGTTACTTCGTATTATGAACAAAATCAGCAAGCTATGCTAGCCCCGTAAAGTGGCGACCTAACATATGACAGTTACAAGTACTTAGACTAATAACCCGTAGGTTAGTTAGTCCCTAGATGTCCAGACCATAACCAAGTTCGTTTGAAAACACTGTGACTGTTAAACTAACCAAATGTACAAGACTCGACATCCCATTGGTGACCCGAGACTCCCCGTGTTATACTTGCACCCTCAAACACACAATCATGCAATCACACTTAACATACGTTAAAGTCCAACAAGCTCTAGCACATAGTTCAATTATCACATAAATAAGTCCGAGCACATGTTACTAAGTTATTAGGTATGATACGGGGTTCCTAGCATGTTCCTAGGTGTCAAATCGGGTCCCAGAATGCTAAAATACACTTACAGCAGCAGTACAGGCGATTAGGAAAAGTCAACTAGTGATTACGTGGGTCAACAGGCGATTGTGAAGGCTAATCGCCTATACTATAGGCAATTAGGGTCATGTGGTATGCAAATCAGGAGTTATTAGGCGATTAGGGTCGTAAGACATGCAATTCAGGACTTAACTAGCAATTAGGATCACAATTGCATGCAACGAAGGCAATTAGCTCCCAATCACCTATGCTATAGGCGATTAGGCTGCCTTAACAGGCGATTAGCCTCCTAATCGCCTATAGCATAGGCGATTAGGGTCCATAATCGCCTTCAGCACATCTGTTCCGGTTTTTCGCGCGTTTAACCCTCCAAATCAAATCCAGAACGTGTGGAAACATCAAATATCAATCAAACAACAATACCAAACATGTTACAATCAAAATCCCTAGTTTCACATCGTTCTACCAGCCCTGAATGCAACCATGTTTACCCATAATAATACACGTAGCATGAAACATCACATTAACATGCATAACCGTCACCCTAATGAACAATTACTCAGATTTCATCAACATGCTATCATCATCAATCTGTAAACACCTTACTATTATGTTAACAATCCTTTTTGAATCACAACAAACCTATCTTTTAATTATAATTAACACATACAACATGCATAATAGTTAGAATCCAATTAACAACGATTATTAACGAATTTCAGAAGACACAAACGTTCATAAACAGGTCTGGACCATTAGGGATTCAATAAAAACGTTAATAAAGGTTGCATGGATGAAAATCACACCTTAGGTTTATGATAGATTGATGTAATAGGGTTGGAAACGTGTAGTTTGATCCAAAATCGTGTTCCAGAGGTTGTGTGTGTGTTGGGACGAGTTGTGGGATGGCTAGGGTTGTTATAATGAATTTTAGGAGGTTAAGTGTTGTATTTATAGTCGTTTTTAGTCGCCAGGTACGTTGCAGGCGATTATGCAGCTTTTACAGGCGATTAGGGCTGCTAATCGCCTTCCTTATAGGCGATTAGCCCACTAATCGCCTAAAACAAGTCCCAATCGCCTATCATATATAGCTACTCGCCTCCCTATATGCGATTAGGCCTCCCTAATCGCCTGTAGGGGTTGGTTCCGTGTATTTGGCACGTTAAACCCCGTTTTAACATATGTTAACACATTTTCACATACCGACAAGTCACATAATGATTGTAAACACATAATACTTGCAAACAAACACATCCACACTCGTTCACCAATTCCCGGGACTCGAGACTTGTATGTTCCCTATGCTTTGACGATTCTACGAATCGTCACCCCTCGTACACTTGGTTAAGGACTAACATCTAATGATTCTCTAGACTGACATCTAACGATCCTCTAGACTAAATTAACAGTTCCCGAACCATGACACGACTCAACTAACCCAGTTAAGTATGATATACGCGTGACTCGCTAAGGTAGACTTTAACCTAGACAACGTTGTTAACCTGAATTTGCCGGGTGTCACATCATCCCCACGTTAAAAGAATTTTCGTCCCGAAAATTGCACAAGTACCAAAAGGAATAACAAAAGAAACAGCCAAAAGATAGAAACCAAGAGAGAGATTTACCCGAGTTGTCACATCATCCCCACGTTAAAAAGGAATCTCGCCCCGAGATTCATTCAGCTGCAGTGGTAACATATCTCGATTCGAACGCTTCCTTAGGAAAAAGATGAGGATACTTAGACTTCATCTGATCCTCCCATTCCCAAGTGTACTCTGGTCCCTGGTTCGAGTTCCAGCGAACCTTAACAATGCGAATTTTGCTATGACGTAGGCTACGAATCTTGTAATCAAGAATCTCAACAGGTTCCTCCACAATCCGAAGACGATCATCAACCTTGATCTCTTCCAGTGGAACAATAAGAGACTCGTCAGCCAGACACTTCTTTAAGTTAGACACATGGAAGACGTTATGTATGTTGCCGAGCTCCGTCGGTAAATCAAGACGATATGCCACCGGTCCAATCCGTTCCAGGATCGTAAATGGTCCGACATACCAAGGGTTAAGTTTGCCATGCTTCCCAAAGCGTATGACGCCCTTCCACGGTGAAACTTTCAGAAGTACTTTGTCATCAACTTGGAATTCCAATGGCTTGCGACGCTGATCGGCATAATTCTTTTGCCGATCCCGAGCCGCTGCCAACCGGTTACGAATCTGTACGATCTTTTCCGAAGTTTCGTACACTAGCTCAGGCCCAGTGAGTTGACTCTCACCCACCTCAGCCCAACAAAGAGGGGACCGGCATTTCCGCCCGTACAGTGCCTCGAACGGAGCTGCCTTGATGCTCGTGTGGTAACTGTTGTTGTAAGAGAATTCTACTAACGGTAGATGAGCTTCCCAACTTTTGCCAAAATCGATCACACATGCCCGAATAACACACTAATAGGAGGTTGTCACATACCCCAAAATGTGATGTCACACCTCCAGACTGTGACGTCACATGGTGTATGAATCCCATAACCCTTGATATTCTACGGATTGCAGAAGTTACAATAAATTTGTCAGATCACCATATAGAACAATATGGATCTTTCATTCATGCCCACATAACACCTATAACTTTACCCAATTCACTAAGATATATGTCCAAGTCAACAACATGTGTCCAAAGCGTTTTAAAATTTGAGGCCTTTTGCCCGGTAAAATATTGATGCTAAATGTTTATGTATATTGAATCTTTTATTTTGGTGTTTGTATGAAATAATATTGATAGCTAGTAACATTACTAACCATTAGTAGTTTCTTGAACCCCAGTTTATAACATGGGGCGAGCTAATTAACTTTAGTAGTGTTCACTAGAGCCAACTTGTGGATCTATCAGCTACACATTGTACCTAAAATGTTCTAATTAAGCTTAAGTAACACGTTGTACTTATATGTTTCGTATTTGCTTATACAGAGCGCGTTATAGGTGGCGGCTTGTGTCCTAATAGATTTTTGGGAGGTGTTCTAATAGAAAGGACAAACGTACCGACCGACGGACAAAGCCGTAATGTATTATGGAATTTAAAAACAATGCAAAAATTAAAAACTCGGCCCAGGTACCAATTACCCTTTTCATTCATCCATTACGATTAGGGTATTAGTTTTTAAATAAATAAAGAGCGCGTATAGGTGGCGGCTTGTGTTGTGTCCAAAGTCACACAGCCTCTTTTCTTTCGTCCATTACGATCGAATAGGGTTTGGTTTTCTGCGTTTTGCAACAGTGCCATGGCTCGTCGTGTGGGCAAGAACATCAGGTACTTTATGTGTATGTGCATGCGTTTTTGTTTGTTTTATTGATTGATTTCTTACTAATTGTGATTTTTTTTTGTGGGCGAACAGGAAGAACGATATACCGACATCCACTTACCGGCCTCGCAGCCTGCAGAATGTGAAGATCTCATCTCAGGATGTAATTACGAACATCATCATCATCAAATATTAAACCTTTTATTTCTTTTAAACACTTTTACGTACGTCTCTTATTAGGGTTTGCCTAGGGTTATTGGTTTTGTTTAGCCAAGCGTTTTTTTTATTTTCGAACCATGCATCCATCATAGATATTTTTTGTTGTCAAAGAAAACAGTTTGTTTTGCCAAAAAAAAACTGACTTTCATGTACAGAAAGAAAACAGCTTGTTGCCCGCCTACTTAATTATAACAAAAATGACAGACCCTTTTCATTCATCCATTACGATTAGGGTATTACTTAGTTTTTAGATAAATAAAGAGCGCGTATAGGTGGCGGCTTGTGTCCAAATATATATTCCCATTCCCACCGATTATTATATAAGAAAACTCAGAATAATAAATTGCAACTCACACAGCCTCTTTTCTTTCGTCCATTACGAACGAATAGGGTTTCTTTTCTTGCAACAGCATTTACAGCGCCATGGCTCGTCGCGTGGGCAAGAACATCAGGTACTTTATGTGTATGTGCATGCGTTTTTGTTTGTTTTATTGATTGATTTCTTACTAATTGTGATTTTTTTTGTGGGCGAACAGGAAGAACGATATACCGGCATCCACTTACCGGCCTCATAGCCTGCAGAATGTGAAGATCTCATCTCAGGATGTAAGATCATCATCATGATCATCATCAAATATTAAACTTTTTATCATCCTTTTCTTTTAAACACTTATATACTCCTTTTCTTTCAAACATATTTACGCATGCACATCGCTTATTAGGGTTTTATATATTCCTTTGCCTAATTCTTGTTCAGCTATCGGAAAGGTTTTCCAAGATGCGTCTTACACCATTCCAAACTGATGTTATGCAAATGGCTCCGGATATTCACACAATGCAACATTTTATTCACACAACCCTATACGGGCCGTAGAGGGCTCTACGGCCCGTAGAGGCATAATTTTGATACCTCTACAGGTCGTAGAGGCCTCTACGGCCCGTAGGTAATCATTAACAATGATTATATGATTGTTAATGATTACCTACGGGCCGTAGAGCCCTCTACGACCCGTAGAGGTAGTCTTAATTTTTCCTGGCAATGGAGAAGGTTAATGAGGAGGATGTTTATGTTTTGCCTACGGCCCGTGGAGGCCTCTACGGGTCGTAGACAAAAAAAAACAAAAAACGATTGGGACGAGCTTCGATCTTGGGCACATTATAACACAAACACACACACAAGTCTTGATTCGTATATGGGGACCATCTGGGCTACCAGTTCGCTGGTTTCTTTATTGGAAAATTATAATATAACATAAACTAGTTTAGGCACCCTCTTCGGCCCGTAGAGGTCTCTACGACCCGTAGAGGATTTGTTTTTTTTTACATTTTAATTGTTTAGTAAATACCCACGAGCGCAGTGAATCATCAGAATAGTTACAAAAAAAATTAAATTTTAATTGTTTAATTTTTTAAATTTTTTGATGTCGTTTCGATAAGCGTGTAAAACGTATTCGTCTCGATAAGCGTGTAAAACGATAAGCGTTTATATAAGCAAAACGATAAAACTAAGCGTTAACAGGAGCGTTCAAAATAAAGATTGTTTAAAGTTACTACATAACAGAATCAGAAATAAAACATCGTATCATCAGGCGGCGGTGGCGACGACTGCTGCGAGGACGTCCCGGGCTGCTGCTGGGTCTGCTGCGGGGTCTGCTGCGTGCTGGGCCCTAAAGTCGGTGGGACACGAGTCTGCATGCCCAACTGCCGATAAATATCCTGCTGGCCAGCAATCATCCAGCGCATCGCCTCGTCCTGCCGATCACGCCACTGACGCATCTCCTCGGCCTGCTGCTGACGCCAAGTGTCCATCTGCTGACGCCACGCACGCATCTCGGCAGCCTCTGCGGCAGCCGCACGAACGTCCGCCCTAACATCAGGAGGCAACCTGAGAGAGTGATAAACGCGCACCGGATTCTGCAGATCCTCAGGTTGCTGCTGAGGCATCTCGACGTCCCTCAGATTGCCCCCCTCCTGCTCAGCAACATAATGCAACCCAACCTCCACAGCATCACCTGCAATGGATAACAATAAATAATTAATAATAATAATAATAATAATAATAATAATATTCCAGGATTTTATATAAAAAATTGGGCAGAGTTTCCCCTGTTTTCGTGCAAACCAGACAACACAAGTTGTCTACAAGTTTCCCAAATAATAATAATAATAATAATAATAATAATAATAATAATGATAATAATAATAATAATAATAGTAACAATAATAATAATAATAATAATAATAATAATAATAATAATACTACCTCCAAGGCCCTGGTGTACCAACGGCTCGTGCACAAACTCCTCGCCATTCGGCCCAATCAGATAGTCGAAGGATGGATGATCCGGCGTCCTCGCCTGCTTCGCCGAACAACCCATAGCTCTCAACGTGGATTGACCTAATGGGCTGAAACAAATAAACAAACTCATAAACATTAACATTAATAATAATAATAATATTAATAATAATAATAAGAAGAACAATACCTAGGCGGTAGTGGCGGAAACTGATTCCGGTTAACATAACCGAAATATTTATCTGCATTGCAGCGCTCGGCAATCTTGCTGATGATCCCCCAGCATGCGATGGCTCCCCGCAACTGCTTATGGGGGAAGGAGGCAAAGAACTCGGCCATGCACCGATGCAAGGCAATCGGCGTGCCGGTGAGTATGCAACGGTGAATGTAACGAACCACGGGGTGACGAATGCTAGATGCCCTGTCAGTCCTCTCCCCCCTACATAGGATAATAATAATAATAATAATAAGATGAAGAAGAACAATACGTCTCACTAGGATTCCCGAACTCTGGACCACCAATGGTAGGCCACCACGCAAAGAGCACGTCATCAGGAACACTAGTGACACCTCTAGTGTAGACATCCTGAACATTAACATTATCATTAATACTAACATTTAGAATAAGAACAAAAATAATAAGATTAAAAATAAATAATATTAATACCTCCCCAAGCTCGTCGCTAGTGTACCACTGGGTGAGCGTAGCCCACCCATCTAGGGAATAACCATACCCTTGGCCGAGTATGGAAAACTCGACCTCTGATGGTGGTGGGTCTGCCGTTGATTCGCGGGCCGGTGGAGGGTCACCATCCTTTCGTATCCGAAGGCGAAAGGTGGATAAGAACTCTATCACCAACGGCCGATGGGCCGGCGCGTTGGAGTCGGCAAAAAACCTGTCCAACGGGCTCCCTTCCGGGATCCACTCTCGTGCAATCTCCTGTGCACCGCCCCTAGTGTCCCGAAGCGCATCCCAAGAAATCCCCCTCGGCTTCGCTGTCTTCTTTTTCTTCAACCTCTGAAATCTGGGATTCGGGTAATCGAATCGCCGAAATTGGCAATGCTCCCAGTCCTGTAACTCACCCCCTGCCATGGGGCTAGGCGCCCCCTGGACCACAGGCTCGTCAGCATCCTGCTGCTCCTCCTCATTCCATTCCTCGTTTTCAAAATTCTCCATAACTGCAATCCAAAATAAAGGAACCATGTGATAGAGTTAGTCGTTTTGTGATAGAGTTAGTCGTTTTGTGATAGAGTTAGTCGTTTCAGCCCTGTTTCAGCCCTGCGCGCGCGCGAAGGGGCTGAAACATGTCTGTTTCAGCCATGCGCGCGTGCGCGTAGCGCTGAAACAGGGCTGAAACAGCCCTGCGCGCGCGCAACGCTGAAACAGGGCTGAAACAGCCCTGCGCACGCGAAACAGCGAAACAGGATCTGAAACAAACATAAATTTTGAATCTTGAACTAGTAAGAGACATATAGAAAAAAAATGCAATAATGTATAAATAATCTAAACAGGACTTGCTTCTTATTTTACATCGGGCAATGGTTTATCCTTAAGGATTGTAATGAGATGACCGTTAAATCTTGAACTTGTAAAAGAATGTCTAAAGGTCCATCTTGCGTAAGAGATCAACATGCAAGCACAATTTCAACACACTAGACTATGATGTAAATGTAGCACCATCACCATCTTTTCACAAGCCATGAAATAAACGAGGAATCCCCATTCGATATAAATTCAATTCGAAATGATATTCTAGGCCAACGTTAATTTAAATGTTGATGTCAAGGATTGAGATGAATATCAATGATCCTCGCTCAAGGCCGATGCAATATATATTGACTAAAAGGTTTAAATGCCTCTTTAAGGGATATACTCACTAATGTATAGTTTGACTTCGTAGGTTGATTATCTATATATCAACACATGAATCAACTATCAATCCACAAGATCAAAAAAGCACTTGTTTGAACAACACTTCTACTCATGGCTTACACAAAAACATTGTGTGGAGGGTTAAAAAGCGTAGCCATGGGGTGTTAAATTTAGCCCTAATTAACAAGAAAAAAAATGAAAAAAAAAACATAAAAAATAATGAAAAAAAGTGGGAGAGAGAGAGAGAAACATACCTTTATCGAAGAGAGAGAGAGTGGGACGATGGTGGTGGTGGTCGAACGGTGGTGGTTGTCAAAGGGGGTGGTGGTTGAACGGTGGTGGAGAGGGAAAAGGGTTAGGGTAGAGAGGTTTTGGGGGAATGAGGATTTGGGGGAAATGAAGCAGACGTGGGTTTCTGATCTGTTTTGAAATTTTAAAGTTTACCTACGGCCCGTAGAGCCCTCTACGGCCCATAGGTAAAAACATAAAAAACGGTTTTGGACGAGGTTCGATCTTGGGCATATTATCACACACAAACACACACAAGTCTTATAGTAAACATTGGGACCATCTGGGCTACCAGTTCGCTGGTTTCTTTATTAGAAAAAATATATATAACATATAAATAAAAAACCCAATTTTTTTAAAAAAATTACTCTCCTACGGGCCGTAGAGAGCTATACGGCCCGTAGAAAAACAAATTTTTTAAAAAATTTTGAAGGTTTATAAAAATAACAGTTTTTTTTTTAGAAAAAGTTTTTTTTGTCTACGGGTCGTAGAGACCTCTACGGGCCGTAGAGGCAAGGGTCTCTACGACCCATAGATGGCCTCTACGACCAACTTCCAAACCTATACGGGCCGTAGAGGTCTCTACGACCCGTAGATATGTTCCCTCTACGGCCCATATAGCCCTATACGGGCCAGTAGATTTTTTGGGTTTTTTTTTTTGTATTTTGTTGTTTTAATTATGTTTTATAAGTTTTTTTATAAAAAAAACGTTTTGATTTCTTATTGTATAGGTAAAATAATAAAAACAAAAAAAAAATCTACATAATAAATCATTATACATTATAGAAACAAAGTTACACCGGATTATCAGAATCAGAAAAATCAGAACTACTAGGACTACGAGTAAGGTCAAAATACTCTGGAGGTCTTTGAGATAGCGTACGTCCCTCCTCTATACGATCCCCGTATAGCGCCAACCATGGGTTGCGTTCTACATCTACCCACGTCGACCATGCTCCACTCGGATATGGCATTGGAGCGCCGTCTGCTAGCTTAAGCATGATGTAGTGGTTGCCGTTCACGAAGGCTATCGATATGATACGATGTTCTGGACGCTATCAGGATGAGTAAACAAAGGGAAGACAGTGCACGCTCCTTCAGCGGAGAAGAGTTGAACAACCACACCAAATACCTGAGCAATCAGTAATGCAGTCGAAGGCACTTCCATCCATTTTGAATAGGGTGTGTTCCCCGTTCCCCTCCAATCTAAGGTCGAGTATATGTGGGCGAACCCGTTTGTTCGTAATGTGTTGAAAACCTCTACCCAATCATGCTGGTTGTCCCCCGTCATCTCTTGTAGAAGAACTTGGCGCATCCATTCCCAGTCTCCCTCCGGCCAATCTAAAGCCACACATGCAGCTCGGAATCCACAGTTACCGTCCGGCTGAACATCTTGAATGTGCGTGACAAACTGTCGAAAAAGGGGATGAATCGCATGCTTAAATTCTTGAATCACAAATTTATACCTGTCACCGCCAAATATTGGGAAATCATGATTAGGGAAAATCTCTACAAACAGTGGAAAATCATGTATGTATGTATGAATAGTTATTAATGTACCTGTTCCCTACTAACAGTGGAAAATCTCTATCACACACTCTCATTTTATCTTTACCCGGATCTGATGGCCTACGTCTTCTAACAGGCTCGTCCTCCTACAATGGATAACAATAAATAAATAATTAAATAATAATAATAATAATAATAACAATAAATAAATAATTATACTATTATACTATGTATAATTTAAAACCTAAGATGAATAGTTGTTTAGGATAAATAGTTACAAAACCAATCATATGTTTCCATTTGTCTACCTACGTGTTTTCATTTCAGTTGTTTTGCTTGCCACGCGTAGGATAACATCACCAGCTATTAATCTCTTTTTGTATCTTTATTATTTCATCTATTTGTTTCTTGCATCTCTTCCTCTGTTGACCTACCATCGAAGAAGGCAACAATTGTGAGCTAATTTCAAGACAGATCAACAGGTAAGCTTCCATTTTCTTTGAAATTCAGGAAACCTAGACGTGGATTCCATCACTGCTTTCTTTATTCAATATACCATACTGCCCATTGTCACTGATCTCATCATCCCCATCTCCACCTTCACTTCATCTTCAACCATTTTAACCCTAATTTATTGTGGGTTTAAGTATCCAGCTTCTTTTCGGTGATTGGGTTACGATTTTAGCATTGCAATTACTATATATGACTGTTGCATGATAAAGTAAAAGACTTAATAACAAAATATTTATTTTCTTTGGCTAATGTTTTATCTCACTCAATTGGGTTTTTTGGTACTTATTTTCGTTAATTTTCCTTCTGTTTACATGGTGCCTTTGATTTACTCTGCAACAGGAACAATACTCAGGTTATTTACTTTCTACTATTAGATTGAATGGTATTTTGGGGGTTTTCGTATATTTGTCGTTTTTATCTTTCCCATGTTTATCATCAAGGCTTATGATGGCATCAATGTTCGAGTGCTAAGCCAGTTGAATCATTCCAAGGTAATGTTGTGTTAATTGCTTGATTGAATTTTTATTTTATTTATTATTTTTTTTTGGATTTGCTTTAGTATGGTATGTTGCAACAATTTGAAAATTGAAGTCCAAACAGCGTATGTTTACTTAAATTTGGTTTTCTTTACTATGTTTGTGTTTAAGATATATTTATGAGTTTAAGATTGATTAACTTATTTTCTTAGAATGGTTTTGAACTTTGTTAATTTAATTTCAGTTAATTAGTGTTAAAAAGAAAAGAAAATTTATAACAGTTCTTAAACAATTTGTGGGTGATGTATCATATCCATCAATAAAGGTTTGCATTAAAAGAATAATGGGTTTACGAAATATTAGTACTTATATATTATAAAAGTCTACAATTTTTGTGTGTGAGAACTGATCAGTTTCTTCATGTGTTGCTGAATTATGTGTCCTCATTGCCTCCTTAATTAGTTGATGTTACCAGTTATGGTTCTGGTTGTTCGTGGTGCTTATGTTAGTGTTATGTAGAGGCTTCAAAAACTTCAACTAAAGCATGGATGGTCTATTGATTGTTGAGTTACTGTTGACTTGATTTGTTTTTTTATTTTTGTGCGTCAATTATGGTGGTCATACTAGATTCATATCTATGTATTGTTTAGAGTTAGGTGTTCATGAATCATGATTGTTCAATTAGTTTAATTTACTATTAAGGTTGTTTGATTTTATTTTAGTTCTGGTCAAATCGAAGCCTGAATAAAGAAGTCCCTGTTAGTCTGTGTGAAGATGAGGTTTCCTTTTTTGTTGATGATGTGTAAATCGTGTTCAGATAATTTTCATTAACATGCTTTAATCGCTATGGGTTAACAAAAGTAAAAACATCTTTTTATCTTTTCTAGAACCACTTCAGTTGGAACTGAGTTTAATTAAGTCAAATAATTGAGTTTGACCGGTTTGGGCCGGGTTTAGTTTAGTTTGAAAGTATAATTACAACCCAAGCGGTCACAAAATGTCAGGGCCAACATGGGCGTGTCATAACATGTAAGCATTTGTGAACACTAGCAAAGGAAAATAAAACTGTAGTGGTATGTTTGACCCATTAAAACCTTTAAAATTCAATCCGGATGGGATAACTATGGGTCACTTTATTAATTTAGTTTGTTTTTATTTATGTAGATTTGGGCTTTATGAGTCTATATAAAAGGTCTTGACTATAGCTTTCATTGAATAAAATAGAAATTCTTTCTTCTTTGTGGTTTAATTCTTATTAGGAAGAACTGATGTAATATAATTATTGCTATGCTTTGTGCTTTTTGTCTGTATCAAGTTTGTTGGCTCACTCAACACATATCTTAGAATTTTATATTTGGTACCTGCAAATATATATAGTATTGTTCAAGGCTATTGAGATCCGTTAACTTCCTAGCAAAAAAGATATTGAATAAAGAATGGAGGTTTATTATTATGTGGTCTTTTTGTATAATGGGTCAAACATACCACTGCAGTTTTATTGACTCATTCTGGCTACGCTTTGTTTCCTTTTCCCAGTCTTTTGCCCTGGTAGTGGCGGCACCTATATCTTTCTTATACATCAGCAGTTGATTTCCCCTTTTGCGTGTCTTTTGTTTCTTAGTAACATTTACAAAGTATTGATACATATTTTCTCCACTTTTTTATATTAAAACATTTTAATTAGATGGTTCACTATAAAGCGCTTCATAGCGAATGACCAGATTCGTGTTGTTATCGTTATCTTCACCTGCGTTGATGTCTATTATCTGATGTTTATTGTGTTTCTTTGCAGCCTGCAATGCTCTTCTTCGTCTACGTACTCAACCGTATTTACTCAGGTTTGTTTCTGTTGTTTATATCATTATTGTTTTGTCTTTTCATATGGTCAATCATTGCTCTTTTGTAGCTGTTGTTTTTGTCTTCATCTGAACTTTTATTGTTACAAGTTATGCCTCCAAGAAAGCGAAAATCAACCTCAAACAATGATTGTGATGAGGCATCATCAAACGCCGGTGCTACCGGTGGTTGTCAAACTACGGGTCAGGTAGCAAAACGACCAGCGATGTTAAGAGATGCCTTTGCTCAAGGTGTTGGTATGGCATCAGCCGCGCAACACCATTTTGCGAACTGCATTGTTTTGCTAGCATTTGAAGTGCACAAACTGCACTATGTATCCAATAATATAATGCATATGCTGCTCTTTGACAATCCTCACGCAACAATATAACTAATTTCAACCACCTGTGGAAATGTAGGCTATGAAGAAACAAGCAAGAGCCCGAAAAAAAATAGCACTTGAACCATCAGGGGCCTTTTCAAAAAAGAAAGCAACCGTCAACACGACAGGATTTTTTTTATGATCAAGACAAACCTAAAAAGGTCGTATTTTGCATAGTATAACGTTTGTAAGAAGTCGTGTATGCCACGTGACTTTTAGTACCCAAATAATGTAACCATGCGTTGATGTTTTGCTATGACACAACTACTAAATGGGTCTATGCAAAAGGAAGTCCAGCGATGTCGCGCGTTGTCGCCGCAACGCGCGACGGGAGAATTCCTAGTATTAATAATCAAAGGGATTTGAATAGTGTTTTCCATCTTTTATTATGTCTTTATATATTGTGATGTTGGTTCATCGATCAATATAATGCTGCTGGCTTGTTCGTCGTTATGCATTCTATGATACCCAAGTTCGAATCTCGCCTCTAATTTTTAACCCCGTTTTTTTGTTTATACACGTGTTTCCTTTGTGGTAGCCCCATCCACATTTCAACACACGTGTACTCTTCTCCTCTCTCTAACCCTGGCTCCTGCATCCACATTTACCACTGTGACTTCCTTACAACTCTTCTCCTCTCTCTTATCCATGTTTTTTCTTTCTCAAACGACTCCGCCGCTTCCGATATCCCTACCATCCGACAACACGTGCCTATCAAGTACCCAAACGCACATGGTCAGATATTGTCTGGTTGAACCGTTCTGGTCAAGAAGGTCGTTCTCCGTAATCAGCAAACTAAAAGGAAGGTGCGTCTATACGGACACAATTTTTTTTATTCTCGATTTAGGTATTTGTGTCTTGATTGTTTTTTTCTTAATCATTCGTCTCTTAGGTTTACATATTCTGGATTTTCAGTAATGTTTAATTTTTGTTGTAAAATTATTACTCCTGATATGATAATAGGTGATTTGCAAGACCGTAAAAGCACGTCAGGGTATGCGGGATGCAGGAGCTGTAGCATGGTGTTCGAAGAAACGGAGCATAGTTGCATTCTCTTCTATTGAGGCCGAGTACGTAGCGGCTGCTGCGCAACACACCGACACACAATCAACTGAAGAGTGAAAGATAGAGAGACGATCAGAGAGAGACGTCTACATAGATGCGAAAGACAGAGAGAAAGAAGCGAGAGGGGCGGTGACTGAAGGTTCACAACCATCAAACCACTGCGGTCACACATCACCACAACGCAGATGAAAGAAGAAGACAGTAACGGCCGATAGCCATCTATTTCGATATTTTCATCATTTGGTGGTTATTTTCGTGATTTTAGGTAGCTTTAACTTCTTTCAATTGGTATGGGTTTCCAGATTTATTGTGTTTGGTTAGGAATTCAAGGTGATTTAGTCTCAATCTCATAATATAAGCATATTTTACTAAAGTTTTATTGGTTTTGTTAAGTTTTTCCTTATCCTGATATCTAAAGTTTTGTTCTTTTTCTTGTCATTTTTTTGCAGGTAATTGATTTTTTAATTGGCATTCACTTTTTTTTAATTGGCATTCGAAGTTGTATTAAGCATTATTTTTTTAGCTATGTAAAGTTTGGAGATGGGATTTTAGCTGTCAATTTGATGACTGTTTGGTTGCCTTTATGCAGTGAAAAAGCTGTCTTTCGCTTCTCGCATACAGCGATTTCTGGTTTCTCACCGGTCCCAGGTTACCGTTGCAGTTGCAGTTGCCATCAACCTCTCTTCTTGCACACCAGGTACCAACATATGCAGTTTAAGTTTTATCAGAAAGTTTATACTGCCAGTAAGTGCTATTTTAAGTGATGATGATTTGTTGTTTTTTTCACTTAAGTTATTGTTTTCTTCATGTAATTGTGTTATGTTTGTGAAGTATCTTTGTGTTTTACTGATAAATTATTATTGATACTAATTTACGTCAACACATGTCTTGAACTGAACTAAAATGTACACTTTATATTTTGTGATATATTGTTAGGGTGTAGTCGTGTAGATGAGTTTTTTTAGCTAAGTGCTAGCCTGTCCCCGTTGTCGTTTTTCCTATTACAAAAATCTCCATCAATATATATATATTATTATTTTACCTATATACAAATTTTTAGATAGAGATCGAGACAACAAAATAGAGAGAGAGAAGGAAATGCAAGAAAAAGGGAGCGGTGGAGATGAAAGTACAGGTCGGAGATGATGATGACGGTGTTGCAGGGGAGACGGTTGGTGACGGCGATGGTTTGGCTTTGAAGATGGGAAAACAGAAGCGGGTTCCTGTGATGAGGTCAGTTGTTACGATGCTACATATAAGGATATAGTATCTATTTAAATCGGTCCGATTAACCCGAACCTGACCCATTCATAAATTGACTTTACAAGGTAAATCGAGCTATACGTGGGCATTCTGAGCATTTGGAAAATTTTTGCAGCAAATTTGCCACGTGACACGAAGCGCCTAATAGTTAATTGAATATTGTCGTGGCGTGTAATTGAATATTGTGCATTGTTGACATAAAGAATTTTAGTCCTCAAATATGGGTCAATAGTTGCGAAGCAATTAAACTCACTTGTATATTGATCAAACAAGTACCGGTAACACTTGGGCATATTTTTAAATATTTATTTCAATATTGTTATGAAAAATTAAATCACCCCTGTATATTTTATTTATGACATTTGAATCATTACGACGTTTTTATATGAATAAATTCATTGGATGGACTGTTGTTTTGTATGCAACAGAAGTAGAAAGTTCACTTGAGAGCTAAAAAAACTTGAGTACAAAACAACATATCTGGACTGGTGGATTAAATAAATAAAGAGCCAAGATTGAATGTACATGTGTATAATCCACATATTAGAACCTTGACACTGCTGCATGTATGTATTCATCTATGAACCAAAATGTTTGTTATGGAGTTTGGTTGTGTCTGGGGAGTGAAAAAGTGTTAGTTTTGTATTATTTGTTAGTTTGATGATGGCATGGGGTTTGGATACAAGCAGGTTAATAAGCCGCAAAACATTTTTGTGCAACAGGGCCTAGATACGACCTATCTAAAACAAAGTATAAATTCGGGGTTTGGATATGACCCGTCCGGACCCATAAGGCCATAACCCATTTTGACCCGGACCCGTTCTGAGCCAAACCAATACAACCCGTTATTTTAGTTGACCCGCCACCCGCCTCGACCAGATTGTTTTACTAGGTGTAGTTGGGCGTATTAATAGGCTGACTAATTTTTTTACTTCTTTAAACTTTCAAACATGGCTAGAAAATACACATTTTATGTATTTTTTAAATATACTTTTTGATGTTGTATAAAAATGTATTAGTAAATTCTTTTCTTTTAGCACACAGGCTAGGCTGGCAATGGCGATAGGGAAGCTGTAGATAGAAAGGTATAGTTAAGTTGATACTTTCGTGTTATAACTTATAATATAAATCGTTGTTCTTTAATAGGTTATAATAATGTGTAGTGTAGATCCTTTTGCGAATACATGCATTATGAACATTACACATGTCTCACCTTGTATCTTCTTAACAACATTGTATAAGGGACTTGAGATTGGATTAGAGCATATATTGATCATGAGAATCTACATGTATAACATTCTTATGTCAACATAATTTGGTTAATGGGTACCATGAGAAAGTGGATGCTTCTATAGTTTTTGAACTTAACCAAGATTATGAGATGTATGGGTCAATTGATTTAATTTCCAATGCCTGCAAACTGATATAGATGTAACTGAAAATTTGATTTCCAACACCAACCTTTTGTATCGACTTCAGTGGTGTAGGTAACACGTTCAGAGCGAGAATGATACGGTTTAATGTGCCGCAAGGCGCACACGGTTGTTCAAGAAACGCATAACAACTTGGAGGACCGCGATGGTAATGTCTTAAAACTTTTGTAATTTTATATTATTTATAGAAGGCGGTTTTGATGTTTGGTGGTTTACATTTATACGGAATTATTAAAAGTATACACATGACTCACATTTTTGTAGAAAGATAATTTATTTTTTATATTAGCACGATTCGGTTTAACGAATTGCAATGTGTGCGAGGTAAAATTTTTGAACAGTTTGAAGAGCCGCAACGCGGCGCAGGGTTAAAACCCTAGTTAAATAAATAATCAAAGATTTTATAAAAAAATTGGGCAGAGTTTCCCCTGTTTTCGTTCAAACCAGACAACACAAGTTGTCTACAAGTTTCCCATTTAATAATAATAATAATAATAATAATAATAATAATAATAATAATAATACTAACTTTTTCTTTCGCATCCTCCTCATGTTTTTTTTTCTGTGATTTTTTAGTTGGGCGCCCGCGAGTATTCTTTTGTTTCTCAGGAGGTTGAGTGTCAGTCATACTTGGATTTACCACCGACTTTATTTTTGACAACATATTTCTTTGAACCCGTGGTGGTTGAGACTGTATTGCTTTTTTGACTATTTCCCACTCACTCGCAAGGTCACGTTCCCCCCTACTACTTCCGGTTCATAATTCAGTCGTCTCCGGAAGACGTCTACTTCGGACAGCTGTATTTTTATTCCTGTATTTTATAATAATAATATTAATAATACTAATTATAATAATAATTAATAATATAATAATAATTAATAAAGTAATGGTATTACCTGTATTTATATACGAATCTAATCGACATGCACACGGCAACCCAGAACTCGTGAAAAGCTGGTGACCACAAGTATTTTTTTGTTTCCTCAAATTCTCTATATATTTTATCTCAGTTAACAACTTTTCGATCGCTGCATGGGAAACTTTACCGAGTAGGTCCTCAAAAATCGGTATGTCATGGTGCACCTTTTTCACCGACAGACTCTCTTCAAACGAGTGGTTTATTGCCCTCTCTTGTGACGTTACCACATCGTCTACAATCATCACAAGTTTGTGGAGCGAGTTGTTAGGCCCCTTAATGTGCATCTTAAACCTTGAATGCTGGCTCTCAACTCTGTTGGTCGTATACTGACCAAAGTTGTAGTTTGTGTCTGTCCATGCAGAAACAAACCGTTCTTTGTAGTCACGTAGCCAGACCCGGTCTACATATTCAAAAACATCTGTAAAAAATAGAACAAAATTATTTGTTAATGTGTGTATGCGTTTTAAACTAAATTAATACGGTGAATGTACCATCTCGTTCGTCCTGACATAGTCGTTTGTAGAATCGGTCTAACCAGTGTCGGTACCATTTTGGAGATGAAGATCTACATAGTCGCTTAAAAGATTTCACAAATATTTTCCAATCTTTATCTCCAAAGGCTTTTCTGCAGTGCTTCAATATATTTTTGTGAATGTGATACCTGAATGCATAATAAAACTCGTAATAATAATAATAATAATAATAATAATATGTATTACCTGCATAACAACTTTGAAGCTGCTGGAAATACAATGTCGCATGCATTCATCAAGGCTTTCTCACAATCAGTTATTATAGCACGGGGCTCCGTACTATCTTCTAGCAAATCTTTAAGCCTTTGTAGCACCCACAGGTAATTATCATTTTTTTCACGGGAGATAAATGCATGGGCGACACAAAACGACTTGGATGTTGATGTCATACCCACAACTTGAACAAACGGAAGTTTATGCTCGTTCGTTTTGTAGGTCGCATCAATCATCAGCACATGCGGGAACGCACGCCATAATCTGTGCGAGATGGGATGGACAAACAAAATATCCTCGATCGCTTTTGTAGAGGCATTCTTCCGGGTGAAGTAAATAAATTCTTTTTCCACCAATGTGGTTTCGAGTACCTGCATAGCAATAATAATAATAATTTAAAAATAATAATAAAGTAGTAGTAGTAATAATAATAATAACAAGAGATAATAATACCTGCATTTGAGTCCTGCCCCCGTATAACAAATGCCTAACCTTGGTTATTGTGTTATGTATGTCTCTTAAGATGCAGGGACTATCCGGGTTTTGTTTTCTAACGGCCGTATGTATGTCTACCGGCGTAACATTTTGAAAGTAAAGTGTATCCACCAATTTTAACTCGCCCGGACCCAGCCTCCTAGCATACGCGTGACCCTCGATGTGTTGGAAAGGTTTGTGATTATGTTTTTGGTTCACGACCTCCAAAATATAACCATCGTGGCCGGAGTGGTATTTCCCTTTTAGTTCAAACTTGCAATCACATTTTTTGCTCCCCGTCTTTCGAACCGTGGCTACACTACGATGTACGCCACTACGGTCACATCGTATCCATGCCGTCGTCACCCTCCTATTCGGCCCCCTGCCATCCGAAAACAGTACGTCCGTATACGGTAATGTAACCATTAATTTTGGCCCTTTCATAAACCCAATCTGTCAGGTCTTTAAGAGACCCGAATACCTGCAAAATTTATATACGAGTTCAAATAACAACTAATATATACGAGTTCAAATCTCACAAACCCTAAAACAAATATATGTACGGGGCTAAATATACGAGTCTAAATATGTACACTATTACATATACACGGGTCTAAATTATAAACAAGTGTAAATACATAAACACACCTGATTTGTTTCAAACGAAACCTCCGGGACAGGTTCGTCGCCACCGTTGTCGCCACCGTTATCACCTCCCTCGTGCGATCCCTTGAAGCTGCCATGACCCTCCTCGTGCGAATGATAAGTCCCGTACTCCTGGTTCAAACCGGGCAGCAGGTTCAAATCGGGTAGCAGGTTCAAATCGGGAAGCGCATTCCCGTCATCACCGTGAACAACGGATCTAACCTCCTCCTCACCACGTTCCACCACGGGTCTGAAAATGCTTTCCGAGACGTGAGATATGCTATACGAATGCTCCCATTGCTCCGAAACATTACTGTAGTGGCTCGAAGACATCGCGGTAGCTTGGAATCGACTTCTATACGAATGCTATACAATAATAACAATAATAATAATAATATTCATTAATCATATATTGGCAAGTTATTAATTATGTTGTCTTATTAGATATTTTATTATATCATATTAGTCATATTAGATATTTCAACTTCGGGCCAATGATCTCCAGCTCAGCTGGTTTGAGGTAGGGTGGGTTTTTCCTTAGGGGTTCCCATCCTGGGGGGAGGTCACAGGTTCGATTCATGCACACCACAAAAAAATTCCCCGTGACGGTTTGAGCTTAGGCAAGGAGGACACCAGTGTGTGGGTAGGGATTTGAACTTAGGACCAATAGATTAGGGTTGTACAAGGATTTCCATTGATCTAAACCTTTCAAAAAAAAAGATATTTCAACTTCGGAAGCTTCCAGATAAAAGTTAGTAATAGTAATAATAATAATTGAAGAAACAAAAGTCTAACCTGGATCCAACGGTTAAGCTCGTCTCTACAGAATCGATCCTTCGCTATCCAAATGGCTCTAAGGTGGATGGTTCCTGCAAACACACGATGTACCGATGTGGGGCGACCGCCTCGAATCCCGAAGGAATCTACTTAGCAGACACAAAAACGTAATCGGCCTTAGTGTGTTCTTCAGGGAATTTCTGAATGGCCTATCCAAGGAGACTAAGTGTAACAACCCGACCAGGAGGGGCTGGACGTTACGTCAGTTGGGTATCAAACTTGCACAACGGAAGCAACGATGTCTATTATTTGTAGTTTATACATTTTCTAATTCAAAATATATAAATACATAGCTTAAATAAAACAGACTAATATCTATGCAAGGACGTAACGTGGCGTTCGTCGAAGCAGTTGATAAGGTGTAATCCACTATCCGATCCGATCTCTATCCATGCTTAGCTCTAATGCTCTAACCGCTACACTTGCATCTCGAATCTTCTACCGTAATATTCTCTAATCCACACGAGCAAGTATATACCCTGTCTTCAAGATTATCCCAATGCAGCACCTGAACACATGCTTAAAAGAGAGTCGGTCAGCAACACATGCTGGTGAGTCCGTGTAAGTTAGTTTAGCAAAAACTCAACAGTTTAACAATACGTAATCAATTTACCCAGTTCAAAACATAGTGATGTACAAGTATCACACCTCAATCCTAACACTGAATCCATCTACTCCCATTATGGATTCTCACGGCATAATATATGCCGCAACGGTCCGCAGACCTCAGTGGAGGGTTTTCCGGGCTTCCGGATCCACTGTGCGTGGGGGATTCCCCAAGTAGCGCTACCCACATATTAAGTGGCCCAATTCCCTTGGGTTAATGAGTGTGCATCTGGTTTTGGGAGCCCTTGTCACATCAAGTAAGTTTATACACAACACAGTTTAGACAACAAGCATATGTTCACCCCAAAACAGTAAAACAAAAAGGGGAAGTACACGAACTCACCTTTGGTTGCGAATCATGTTAAGTCACATAATCTTATGGCTTTCCAATTCAGGATCCCATCTATCAATTACTGACAAGAACCTTGAATCCTTCAGTTTGACCAGGTTGACTGGTCTATTGACCTCGTTCAACTGTGAACCAGACCTCACGGTTCATTCCTATCAACCCCAAGTCTAGTAATGAATCCATCCATAGCTATGACCATTGACCCTTTATCACCAAATCGATCAGAACCCAAACCACTGGTGCAGTCCTCATCACTCGTAACCCTAACTTCGCCACCACCACTGCTGTCGTATACCAGCACCGAACCACCACCACTGCTGTCGTATACCAACACCGAACCACCACCACCGTCTGTGTTATCGACAATCAGGTTTGCCGTCACCGTTGTCTTCTTCTGTTGGGAACCCAGATCACCGTCACCGCCTTGATTGTCAAACAGGGACCGTCGTTGCTCACCACCACAACCATCACAGTACTCCTCTCCTTCGCCCTACCGCCTGCATCAACCCATCCCCTTATCGGAACTCTAGCCGCTGCCGCTGTGACCTCACTGTACACGGTGGTCGGAACCACCGTCGTCGTCTTCTTCTTCTTTCCAGCTATCTCCCTCTCCTCTTATTCTTCTCAGTGTCTCTCTCTCTCTCTATCTTTCTCCTCTGTTTTCTCTCTAGATAAAAGGATTGAGGGTTGTGGGGTGTGTGGGGGTGTCAGGGGGGCGGCGGCAACGCCGCCGTGGCCAGCCGGTGACCCACCGGTCTCCTTCCATCTCTCTTCACCGATCTCTCTCTAATTCTCCCTCCGTTGCATATGTGTGTGTGTTGAGATGATAACACACTGATGTGTGTGTGTGTTTGTTTTATAAAAAGGGGTGGGGGTGAAGGTGTCATGAGGTTAGTTGGGGCACATGGCACCTTGGAATGGTGCCATGTGTCCCGTGTGTTGAGTAAGCAAGAGGCACCGGTTAGATCGGGTTCGGGTTCGTTATCGGGTGTCAGTCTGGTCTCATAACGTGTACAATTATTCGGCTTAATTTCGTAACTTGCACTTGCGTATAATAATTATTCTTATATTTTTAGCATTAATATTTATTATTCCTTCGTCGTTCAAATTCTTAATCGCGAAAATTTTTGGGCCCTAGGTCCGGGGTGTTACATTCTCCCCCCGTTAACGGAATTCCGTCCGCGGAATTATGTTCGAGTTATCTCTGGTTGTACATCCGATGAATTCGGCATTCAGCTCTACATACTCGCGTGCATACAATCTTGTCATATACTAGATCATAATCTATAGTGGATCTCTGCTATATCCCATACCACGTTCCTGGATTCTTACGCGATACCTTATATAGCGCTTGCTATGATTATAATTTGCTTTTCTTAGTATAGCATACTTTTCTAGCTCAATTAAGTTTTCATAGGTAGTTTCGTTGCCAAATCTGTTTAGAATTTCTCAAGACTATACGGGTCTTAAGAACGTCACCGAGCTTAATATCAGCCTTAAGAAATAGAGGTCATAACGCTTAGGGTCAATACGAAGGGTTCAAACTATCAACGGATTAAGGTCTGTCCTTGGTTTAATTCCCGGTACCATTTTTGAAGCACCGTAGGTGTTTATATATAGGGTGTACCGCAGCCAACCCACCACACCTTTGATGACCTCAAAAATGTACTAAGAATTTTAGAGATTCAGGTTTATTTTTGGTTTGACTTCTAGTCTTGTTTCCAGGGCATCATTGGTGTTTATATATAGGGTGTACCGCAGCTAACCCACCACACCAATGATGTCTTGTAAACGTACTGAGAAACTTCCCAAAAACCTGATAAAAATATTCTTGAAAACATTCCTTATCGACAATTTCTATGTGTAATCTCATAATTTATAGTCCTTAGGATCTCTGTTTAATCTCTGTTTAATCTAAGTTGACTAAAATGAGGTGACGAAATGTTATGAATCTTGGAAAAAGTCACAATCTAATCATGCTACATATATCCATGGCACATATCTTTTATTTAGAATCCTAACTCTTATACTCTCATATGATCGATTCTGCTTATTTATGTAAATTCTTCTTACTAACCTTGGCGGTGCTCTCTTATTCTTATTAAATATTCCTTATAACAGTTATTTTGAACGCATCCACTCCCCCCGTTAGGGCCTACCTATATAATCTAACGAGTTTCATACAATAACTCGCTCTTATTCTAAATAGTTAAGAAAATTTTGACACTAGTTTAGGTACAACGCAGGGTACTATGGTAACGGGGCATGTATTAAATCTTTAATTTACCTCAAGTGGCGGTCAATCCTGCTCCCTTTAGTTAGCGAAAATTGTATAGTCATGGTGAATGATAGATTCTTGAACCTAAGCTTTCTCCTTTCCGGTTGACAGTCTGGAATCCTTAAAGTTTGTCATGTGTTTATGAATCCAATACTCTATTCTTGACTAAAATTCATAGAATCCAATATTAACTTAAATCCGCATAAAGGAACCTAGTAATCACAGGTTTAGCCTTTTTATTTTTGGTGTAATTGGTAACAAAAAAATTTCCACCTATATATACGCCCGCACACCACCGTGGCCATATAATCGACACTAACTATGTAGAAGACAAACTTATCGGATTAACCATTCGCTAGGTGGGCCGAACTTCATCTTAATACATTCTTGAGCCTCGATTACTACCGTTCTAATTTGATATTCCTGGATCAATTCTATAACTTGTCATGTAGTAACAAATCCAATACACGATACTAACTTAAATATGTAGAAATTGATATCGATCAAGTCCGAACGAATGATCTAGAATTCCAATGGTTTGTTTCTAACTTAGGTTTAGTTGGTAAAGGGAATATTAACATGAAATTCAACTTGTATAAGCACACGAAGCATATAATTAGCGATAACTTATCTGGTTGAAAACCAAACTTATCGGATTTAGCGGGGTAAAAATGAAACTTCCAGGCCATTTGCTATGTTGGTATCTTGGATTCTCTCAAGTTGTAATGCCAAATCTTGGCGAAATACCTGTTTCTTGTAGTTAATTTTTTTGTACTAAATCATGGAAAGTTAGTCACACGTAGTATTATTCACTAAAACTCGTTATATTTATATATAGATTTAAAAGAATAAGTACCAAGTTAGTCATGTATGTGTGCATGTATACATAAGTCATGCCAAGTAACAAGTATATCTAATTTCCAAGTCCTTACTATGATCATATGAGTACGTCATAAATCCGTTTACGTCCCTAAGGTAACTTGCCTTTTCAAATAAATTTACAACCTTCATGGTTAATACTCACGTAAGTTTCACGTACCGGTTTATCACATCAGTCGGTATCTTTCATTGTCTATTTTTCTTTACTTAAGTTCATTGTTATCCTGATTACTACTAAAAATCTCGGCGATTCTTCGGATTTCTTAGAACTTTCGCGTGCCTGTAAATTCACGATTACGTGATATCAAGTGTAATCGTCAATTTACCTCACAAGATTGTCCTAATAATTTCCGTCGTAGTCATTATTCACACATCACTCGAAACTCGTATATTAGTCACACTGGTTCTAGGTCTCGGTAAGCATTCTAGTGTGTTCAGGTACTCAAGTCTCGACTTATTTCGTTTCTTACTCTGGCCAGTCTTATGTAGTTTCAAGGCATTCCCTAGCTAGGTAGTCTTAGAGTCTTAAACGCTAAGTTCTCTAAGTTGTCCTGGTGTGGAATAGGATATCTGGAGATATCCTATTTCGCCACCACCGTTGCTCTGATACCAACTGTAACAACCCGACCAGGAGGGGCTGGACGTTACGTCAGTTGGGTATCAAACTTGCACAACGGAAGCAACGATGTCTATTATTTGTAGTTTATACATTTTCTAATTCAAAATATATAAATACATAGCTTAAATAAAACAGACTAATATCTATGCAAGGACGTAACGTGGCGTTCGTCGAAGCAGTTGATAAGGTGTAATCCACTATCCGATCCGATCTCTATCCATGCTTAGCTCTAATGCTCTAACCGCTACACTTGCATCTCGAATCTTCTACCGTAATATTCTCTAATCCACACGAGCAAGTATATACCCTGTCTTCAAGATTATCCCAATGCAGCACCTGAACACATGCTTAAAAGAGAGTCGGTCAGCAACACATGCTGGTGAGTCCGTGTAAGTTAGTTTAGCAAAAACTCAACAGTTTAACAATACGTAATCAATTTACCCAGTTCAAAACATAGTGATGTACAAGTATCACACCTCAATCCTAACACTGAATCCATCTACTCCCATTATGGATTCTCACGGCATAATATATGCCGCAACGGTCCGCAGACCTCAGTGGAGGGTTTTCCGGGCTTCCGGATCCACTGTGCGTGGGGGATTCCCCAAGTAGCGCTACCCACATATTAAGTGGCCCAATTCCCTTGGGTTAATGAGTGTGCATCTGGTTTTGGGAGCCCTTGTCACATCAAGTAAGTTTATACACAACACAGTTTAGACAACAAGCATATGTTCACCCCAAAACAGTAAAACAAAAAGGGGAAGTACACGAACTCACCTTTGGTTGCGAATCATGTTAAGTCACATAATCTTATGGCTTTCCAATTCAGGATCCCATCTATCAATTACTGACAAGAACCTTGAATCCTTCAGTTTGACCAGGTTGACTGGTCTATTGACCTCGTTCAACTGTGAACCAGACCTCACGGTTCATTCCTATCAACCCCAAGTCTAGTAATGAATCCATCCATAGCTATGACCATTGACCCTTTATCACCAAATCGATCAGAACCCAAACCACTGGTGCAGTCCTCATCACTCGTAACCCTAACTTCGCCACCACCACTGCTGTCGTATACCAGCACCGAACCACCACCACTGCTGTCGTATACCAACACCGAACCACCACCACCGTCTGTGTTATCGACAATCAGGTTTGCCGTCACCGTTGTCTTCTTCTGTTGGGAACCCAGATCACCGTCACCGCCTTGATTGTCAAACAGGGACCGTCGTTGCTCACCACCACAACCATCACAGTACTCCTCTCCTTCGCCCTACCGCCTGCATCAACCCATCCCCTTATCGGAACTCTAGCCGCTGCCGCTGTGACCTCACTGTACACGGTGGTCGGAACCACCGTCGTCGTCTTCTTCTTCTTTCCAGCTATCTCCCTCTCCTCTTATTCTTCTCAGTGTCTCTCTCTCTCTCTATCTTTCTCCTCTGTTTTCTCTCTAGATAAAAGGATTGAGGGTTGTGGGGTGTGTGGGGGTGTCAGGGGGGCGGCGGCAACGCCGCCGTGGCCAGCCGGTGACCCACCGGTCTCCTTCCATCTCTCTTCACCGATCTCTCTCTAATTCTCCCTCCGTTGCATATGTGTGTGTGTTGAGATGATAACACACTGATGTGTGTGTGTGTTTGTTTTATAAAAAGGGGTGGGGGTGAAGGTGTCATGAGGTTAGTTGGGGCACATGGCACCTTGGAATGGTGCCATGTGTCCCGTGTGTTGAGTAAGCAAGAGGCACCGGTTAGATCGGGTTCGGGTTCGTTATCGGGTGTCAGTCTGGTCTCATAACGTGTACAATTATTCGGCTTAATTTCGTAACTTGCACTTGCGTATAATAATTATTCTTATATTTTTAGCATTAATATTTATTATTCCTTCGTCGTTCAAATTCTTAATCGCGAAAATTTTTGGGCCCTAGGTCCGGGGTGTTACACTAAGTGCTCCTTAAATAGGTTCCACACGGGCCTCAACATCTACCCTTAACTCACCCAAGGGGCCGAGGCCCAAGTTAAGGGCTTGCCTCCACATCGGCCCAAAGTTAGGCCCAATAAGATAAAGCAAGACACGTGTTATATCAGGGAGAGAGATTGTACCGTGTCGGTGACGTGGCGTCTCGTGAGTAGTCCCGAGTCTGTCTTGACGTGATTGGCTGCCAGGTGGGGCCTTGTCCCCCCCCTGCAGCCCTCCAGGTTAGTGGAGACCTTGCTGAGGTGGTCCCGTGCACTCCGGTTGGTGGGCGCGTGCAGGACATGTACTGGTTGTCCCCTGCGGGTCCTTCTTGGGACAGGTGTCGTCTCTTAAGAGGTAGATTGTGCAACATGCTCTCTGCCACACGTCCCTCTGTGTTGATTGGTTCGTACATGGCTGTACTAACCTCTTGTCTAATGCCACGTGTCCGTTGTTAACCTGTCTTGTTGCATTGTGAGCGGACACCGAGTTGCGGCTACGTGTTCCGCGTTATGCTCCGCACCCGCGTACTGCGCATCCGCTTAACGTGCTCCCACCTTTACGTTTGGGCCTCGTGGGCTTGTTTCGTCCTTTGGGCTTTGTTTTTGGGGTAGGGCCCATGTGGATTTGGGTCCCTACCCCTTCAAGTCCCCCTAGTCCAGTGCCTCTCTTGATTGCGCGTAGCGAGAGCGTGGGAGGTGGTGGACTCATTTGTAGAAGGGTTTTTTACGCGGGGTTTTGAGTTGGCGGGTTGTAACGTGTTACGTCAGGCGGACGTTGGGACGCGTCGTGACGCGGGTTATAACGTTTTACGGGAGCGGATTTGAATAGTTGGCGGTGTGCGGGTTGTAACGTGTTACGTCAGGCGGATGTTGGCACGCGGCGTGACGCGGGGCGCAACGTTTTACGTTAGCGGATTTGAACTGTTGGCGGTGTGCGGGTTGGAACGTGTTACGTCAGGCGGATGTTAGGACTCGGCGGGATGCGGGATGTTTGAATGTTATCACATTTATTTTTGCGAATTTAATTCGAATGATTTGGAGGGAAAATCGAGAAGTCATCATCAGTTGCAGTGTATGTGTCAGTTGAAGTGACTGTCCGTCAGTCTGCCGCGTCTGTTCAGCCGTCCTGGCAGTTACTGCAGGCGACTTTCGGTGTAGCTGGTGTCAGGCGCGTGTCGGCGACGCGCGGCGCGTGGCAGTTTTTTCGCAGGCTTATGCCACGTGGCGCCTGTTGATGAGTTCTTTCCCTCTCTCCTCATTAATGCCCTGGGTATAAATAGTGGCAGTTGTATGCATTTTGCCACTTTCCTTCTGATAACCGTCGAGTCTTCTCCCTTCCTTTCTCTCCGGTAACCTTTTTCTTCCACCCTACCTTCTTTTACTCCTCCCAATCAACTGCAAATGGCTGACTCTGATGCTAAGGGTAAGAAAGATCCCGTCGGTATGGCCGACGCTCGGATCAAGTGGAAAAGGGACTCCTTTGAACAGTTCCTTGCCCTGTACGAGATTCCGGCGAGTTGGGAGCCTACCCTGCCGTCGGAGGGTGAGACTGTTCTGGACGCCGGTCCGGGCCGAATGGCGTTGTATGCTGCCCACTTCCAGTTGGCTGGTTTCCGTCTTCCGGCCAGTCGATTTGTTTGTGACCTGTTGTTGCAGTATGGGGTGTATCTCACACAAGTGACACCCCTAGGGATGGCCAGGATGGTTCATTTTGAGTTTGTGTGTCGGTCGCAGGGTGTAGAACCGACATTTGACATGTTTAACGCCTTTTACAGGCTGACTCGCGGGGGGCCGCAATGGTTTTCGTTTACCCAACGTAGCCGGATTCGGCCTGTAGGGAATGAGCCTCCCCGCAGCATGCATGATTGGAAATGGAAGTTTTTCTTTATCAAACAAGGCGTTGTTCCTGCTCCGCTTCAATGGTTGGCTGTCTCCGGGAAAACAAGGTTGCATGATTTTCCGGTGACTAATTATGAGGACTTTGACTGGTACGAGAAGCTGACGCAGCAAGTGACGTCTATTGAGATGGCGCATGTGAGGCCTGAAGCCCTCTTGATGGCGGGTTTAAGCCGAGTGGGGGGAAGGTCCGATGCAAACCCTCATTTCTATGTGAATGGTGAAGGTATGTGATCCTTTTAGCAACGCTAATTGTTGATTGTAAATTTGTTTTTGTTGCTAATTGTTCCACGCACTTCGTTTGCAGAAAAGAGTTGCTTTTATTCGATTGTTCCTGGCGTCGTTGGCGAATTCCGCTGGGAGCCTCTGCGCGTAGGTGAAGAACCTTACGTGGAGCAGACGCGAGAGAATTTTCTCCCTGTGAATGTGAAAGACTTTGCTGGCCATGTGCTGATACCAGGTGACGTTCCTGTGAACCCCCGCCCGCTTAACGCGATATCAGTTAGCGGGACTAATATTATGTTTATCTCTGATGATGAGTCTGAGGATGAATCCTTCGCTTTGACTCATCGCGCTCGGGGTCGTGCAGGTCTAAGCGGTGAGGGCGGCTCTTCTCAGAACCCACCCGCTACTGGCGGGTCAAAGAGTAGGGATGATTATGTTGAAGTGTTCGAGACACCGCCTGTAACCTTGCGTTCCAGGGTTGAACCTGGTCGTGGAGGCCATGGTGCCGGCAAGAAGCTGAAGGATGTGGTGTCGATGATGGATTCGTCAAAGCGGAAAGTGCCTGAAGGCGGCTCGTCCGCCTCCTCCTTGAAGGTCCGGCTGGGTGTATCTTCGAAACGTCCAAGATTGGCGTCTAAGATCGTCAAGGACGTTCAGCCAGGTTAGTTGTTCTCTTTCCGCATTGCATTACCTGTTGTCCTTTCTACTGCTTATATTGCTTTTCGTTGTATGTAGGTGCAACTCTCCTCTTCCCAGGTGGGCCTAAGGTGTCCGACGTGCGCGGTGTTAACCCGATGGACACTGAATCCGTGGGGGCTACCACGCAAAGCGGGGGTCCCATTCCGCCCGAACAGGCAGATGATATCGACATGTCTGGGATAGAGGATGATTCCGCCGCTGCCAATGAACAAAGGGAGGCCGAAGCTCTTGAAGCGGAGCGACTACAAGCGGTGGCGGCGGAGGAGTTGCGTAGGAAGGAGCAGGATAAGGGGAAGGGTGTGGATGCTAGTGTGTCTGGCGAGGGTTTTGCGGCAGGCCCTACCTCACCAGGTGGTGGTGAGCATTCTCAGGGTCTGGGCGGTGAAGATGATGTGGCTGACGATATTGTTCATGAGAAGGTGACTGTTGGTGGTGGTGGCGTGAAGCAGGGTGAAGGTGATGCCCAGAAGAGTGACAACCCGGGAGTTACCTCCGCCGGGTTTAGGTTGGATGTGGCCACTGGCCCCGTATATAGGCCAGAGTGGTCTGTTCGTGAAGATGGACGGTTCTTCCAGGTGGCCACATGTGAGTCCTGGCTTTCCGGCTCTATTCCCCCTGCGGAGCGGGCATATGCTATGAAGCGAGACCGCATAGCCTTACTGCAGGATGGGGCCGCTGGTTTGGCTATGGCGGCCTCATCGATGAATGAGATCCGCCGTAGTGTGCAAGAGTTGATGGATGCCCAAGAGGAGCTTGCGACGCGTAAAGCTGCCTTTAAGAATGTCCGTGAAAAGCATAATAAAGAGTGTGTGGCCCAGTCCAAAGCCTTGAACGATGCCCTTGCTCAAGTTAAAATTGTTGAGGGTCGCCATGCCAAGGCCGCACAGGAGTGGAAAGCGTCTTGTGAAGCCACAAACCAAACCATCGCCAGGGAACGAGACCGTGTGCGGTCCCTTGAAGGTGAGGTTGAGAAACTCAAGGGTGCTTTGGCGAGTAAGGATCGAGAGCTTGAGGGAGAGAGGTCAAAGTGTGCTGCCGCCAACTCTGACTTGGCCAAGAAGGAGGATGAAGCGCTCCTGCGCGCGTCACAGGTTTCCCGGCTTGAAAATGATGTTACCTTGCTGCAACGCGAAGTAGACGCCCTGCGGGATGAAAAGCTTGCCTTGGCCGCCGATGCCAAGAATTTTGCTGACGCGCACACCCAAGCCCTGGAAGCCTTGCGGGTTGCTCAAGAGAAGCAGACGAAGGCGGAGAGCGACGCTCAGTGGTTAATGACTGCCGGGGTGCAAGGGGTATGCTCCTTCCTTGTGTAGGTTGACATGACTTTGGTTTATCTTGACTAACCATCCTCTGTTTGTTATTGTAGGTGTTTGCTCGTGTTTGGGAGGAGCCTGCATTGGTGCAGTCGGTTGCCCGCCTTCTTGAAAAGTCAAAGCAGTTTGGTGCTTCTCTTGGGTTTAAGCAGGGGTTCGACTTTTGTCTCGGCGGCCACCCCTTTGATGACAATCCTTTCCGCAATATCGATGCTGAAGCGGAATACGACAAGGAGGTGGCGGCTTACGACGAACTGAGCTTCCCTGTGATGGATGTTGTTGCGGAGTGTGCGCAGCTACCAAACGGCGTGCAGGTGTTACGCGAGGCTTTTGAAGAGGCGGAGAGGGAGCGCCAAGCGGAAGAGGATCAACAAGAGAAGGAGGATGCGGCCAAGGAGGCCGCTGCTCTAAGCGGCGAAGGAACTTCTGCCGCTCCGCCAAGGGACGAGGGTGACGACGACTTCATTGATGATGTCGACTTTGATGGTGAAGACTAGTGTTTGTTGAATTAGTTTGTTGTTTAAAACAATTTATGTTTTCGTTGTGTTAAAAACTCTTGTATGTGTGCCTTCGGTTTGTTTACGCGTTGGCGCGTTTGGTTGTGAACATTTCCCTTTTGATTGCTAATGCTTTTAGTTTGTGTCTCTTGCTCTTCCCTTGCTATTATTGCTTGTAATTAATGCTGCAGTCATGATGTCAGCCGTCAGTCATTAATGACTGACTGACGGCGCAGCAGGGCACCTGAAGTGACGCCAGTCACTATTTCCGAAGTGCATGATTGCTCCTATTAATTGCTCTTCATAATTGCTTCTAAGACTTGGGTTATAAAAGGAGATTAGTGGGGGATTCATTGTGCATTCCTTCACTTCCTCTCTTTTTCCAAGTCTCCATGGATTCCGACCAGCCTAGGATGAAGACCCTTGTTGACTGTTACGACCATTCGGCCGCCGTCGATTCCTTGCTGGAACTCCGTCGGCGTGCCCCTCCAGCTCCCCTTCCGGCGAGTGTGGTGGGAGTTCCCCCCGTTCACTCGGTTCACCCGGAATGGAAGATGAGGGTGTTGGCTGACTATTGTGGAGGGTTGGTGGCTCCTCCGGTGGCTCCTGTTGCCGTTGATGGAGTTCGGCCTGTCATCATTGCTTTGCCGGCGGTTGGAGTTTTCAAGCCTACTCCCAAAGTTCGTTTCCGCCGGGTTGATGGTGCTTGGGTGCACATGGTTGTCATAGATTAAGTATTTTATGTCATGGTCTAGGTTGTTTATATGTGTGTATCTAGCAAGGAAAACCCCTTTTTTTGTACCATATGTAGGGTTTTGATTTTGTTTATGTATTTGAAACGTGTATTGTCATTATGCAATGAAATGTTACGCGTTTTCTTACCTTGCCATATGATTACTTTAGTTATTGTAGTTCAATGGGTTAAGTAACCCATTATATCTTTTGATAATAATGTGTCCCCTTGGCGGCCTTTTGTGCGGATTTGGCTTAAAATGACTTTGCCCACTTAAGTGTTCCTAGGCCTGCCGAGGGAACGACAACTCGTTTCTAGTTTTGCTTGGATGGCTGGGTTAGCTATGAAAGCGTCTCCCGCCGGCCAAGGTGGCGCATCTGCTGCGGAAGCGTCGATGCGCCTCTTTTGTTGCTTAGCGGGCGGAGTCACCTGAGACGGTGTGCTCCGCGGCCAAGGCGGCATGTTTGCTTTGAAAACAGCAACGTGCCTTATTCGTTGCTTAGTCCGCGAAGGCGCTCGAGTCGGCCGATTTCGCGGACCAAGGTGACGCGTTTGCGTTGCAAATCCTGACGCGTCTCTTAGTCTGCTTAGCCTGCGGGGTAACTTGAGATAGTGTTTCCCGCTGGCCAAGTTGACGCGTTCGTTATGATCGTGACGACGCGTCTTGTTGATTGTTTGATTTGCTTAGCTAGCGGAGTGACCTACAAGGGTGCTCTTTGCTGGCCAAGGTGACGCGTTCGTTGTGATAACAACGACGCGTCTCTTGCGCTGCTTGGTCCGCGGAATCACGTTAAATAGTGGCTTCAGTGGGCCCAAGTGGCGTATCTCTTGCGATAGTCAAGGTGCGCGTTGCACCTTGGTATGCATTGTTGTATGTACTATGTTATAAGTGATGTAAAGTCATATAATCAGCCTTGCATTCATTCATAGATAAGTCATAAAGACATAAGACTGTTAATACATTAAAACATCAGAAATGACAAGTTGCAGAGACATAAAAATAACATATCGAAGAGGTACATTCCTCCTTCGCCTACATGTAGCACACCCTAAGTTGTGCGGCGTTCCACGTCCTCGGGATTGGGGTGCCGTCGAGGCGTTCTAGCGCGTACGCGCCTTTCCCCAGTACTTCTTGGATTCTGTACGGACCCTCCCAAGTCGGCGCGAGCTTCCCAGCTGGCTCTGCTGACGACGCTTCGTTGTGGCGGAAAACAAAGTCCCCCACATTGAATGTCACTTTTTTGACCCGCGCGTTATAGTAGCGCTCGAGCTGTCTTTTGTACTTGGCCTCTTTGAATGCCGCTAGTTCGCGGCGTTCTTCAAGGAGATCTAGGTTTAGACGCAGCTCTGAGTCATTTTTGTTGTTTTCGGCGAGGAGAACACGCGCCGATGGGCAGCCGATTTCCGCCGGGATTACAGCTTCCGTTCCATACGTTAAGCTGAACGGGGTTTCTCCGTTGCTTGTCTTTGTTAGCGTTCGGTGAGCCCATAGTACGTTTGGTACTTCATCCACCCATCCCGAGCGCTTTTTGTTCCACCTTGTTTTGATCCCCTCCACAATGCTCCTGTTTGCTCGCTCAACTTGGCCATTTGCTTGTGGGTGAGCTACCGACGTGAACGTTTGACTTACCCCCATGTCTGCGAGCCAGCTTTGTAGGCCGCCATCTGTGAATTGGAGGCCGTTGTCACTGACGATGTCCATTGGGAGGCCGAAACGGCAGATGATGAATTCCCAAATGAAGCGTTTGACTGCCCGGGCGTCGATGTACACCAACGGTTTGGCCTCTACCCACTTCGTGAAATAGTCGATAGCCACAATGAGGTATCGGATATTCCCAGGCGCTGTGGGAAAAGGTCCTACAATGTCGATCGCCCACTTCTGGAATGGCCATGCTGAGGTGACGGGCACGAAGTCGTTCTTGGGGCGCAGTGTGCTGGGCGCGTGGCGCTGGCACGCGTGGCATTTGCGGAGTATTTTGACTGCATCTACGTGCATGCCAGGCCAATAATATCCCGCATTCATCAGTTTAGCCACTACCATGCGCGGTCCTGCATGTAGGCCACAGATTCCTTCATGTATTTCTTTGACCAGGAATGTGGCCTCCTCAGTGTTGACACATCTCAGCAGGGGCCCTAAGTACGACCGTCTATAAAGCGTGCCCGCGACCACCTGGTAGTGCATTGCCTTATGTTGGATCTTTCTTGCTTCTTGTTTGTCCTCGGGTAGCGTTCCGTTGGTGAGGTAGCGGACTATAGGTGCCATCCATGAAGGTGCGCCTGTCTGTATGACGTGTACTTGGTGAGCGGAGACAGATGGGGTGTCTAAGACTTCCACCCTTACTTCTTTTGCCAAATGCTCGAAGACGGTGGCCGCCATTTTGCTCAGAGCATCTGCGGGCTTGTTTTCGCTTCTGTTGATGTGAAAGATTTTGCAGTAAGCGAAGCGTTGCATGAGTTTCTTTGTCTCTTCCAAGTACAGCGCCATCTTGCTATCCCGAGCCTCATATTTCCCGTCCACTTGTGCCGCAACTAACATGGAGTCTACGTGTGCTTCGACAAAGCGGGCTCCCATTTTGTCTGCCAAACGCAGGCCGGCGAGCAATGCTTCGTACTCCGCCTCATTGTTCGTGCTCTCAAAGTTTAAGCGGATTGCATACGTAAACTCCGTACCATCTGGACTGATGAGACGTAGGCCAGCCCCCGCGCCATCGTCACTTTTTGCGCCGTCAGTGTATAGCAGCCATTTATCCGTTTCGACCGTTGCTGGCGGCGGGTCTTGTTCTATCAGGCATTCGGCAATCTTGTTTGTGGGGACCTCTGTGGTGAAGTCCGCTAGGACTTGTCCTTTGATGGCCGGTCGCGGCTTGTAATAGATATCATGCTCCCCTAGCTCTATGGCCCATTTGGCTAGCCTGCCTGAGAGTTCGGGCTTCTTCAGGACATCATTAATTCGGTACCCTGTCAACACGTTGATCGGGTGTCCTTGGAAATACCTTCTCAACCTGCGAGAAGCATGCACCAGCGCCAGTACTAACTTTTCCATTGTTGAGTAGCGGGTTTCCGCATCCAATAGTGTCCGGCTGACGTAGTATATTGGCGTCTGGACACCCTTTCGTTCCACTAGCAGGACTGCCCCTACCGCTTTGTCGGAGACCGCCAAGTACAGTGTGAGTGGTTCCTTAGGGAGGGGCGCTGTCAATGTGGGTAGGTTCATGAGGCACTGTTTCATGTCCTGAAATGCTTTTTCTGCTTCCGCTGTCCAGCGGAAGTTTGTCTTCTTTAGGCAGTTCCTGAGCGTGCTAATGAAGGGGAAAGACCTTGAAGCGTAGTTGGATAGGAAGCGGTTCAAGGCCACAAGGCGGCCCATCAGGGTTTGCACCTCCTTCACGGATGCTGGCGATGGCATTCGCTCTATTGCTTGTACTTTCTCTGGGTTTGCGCGGAATCCGTCCTTC
Source organism: Ambrosia artemisiifolia (assembly GCA_032199755.1). Taxonomy (NCBI): domain Eukaryota; kingdom Viridiplantae; phylum Streptophyta; class Magnoliopsida; order Asterales; family Asteraceae; genus Ambrosia; species Ambrosia artemisiifolia. The sequence continues at coordinate 40,239,344 of CM063524.1, forward strand.
GTGACGATGACACCCAAGAATTTTCCCTCTTCCATGCCGAAGGAGCACTTGCTGGGATTCAATTTCATGCGAACCGTTCTCAATTGCTCGAATGTTTTCTGGATGTCTTGCAGCATTTGACCTTCTTCCACGCTTTTGATGACAAGGTCGTCAACGTAGACCTCCAAGTTGACGCCTATCTGTTTTTTGAATACCGAGTCCATGAGGCGTTGGTACGTTGCACCCGCATTTTTGAGCCCGAACGGCATTTTTGTGTAGCAAAACGTCCCCATGTCAGTTCTGAACGCCGTTTTGTCCTCGTCTGCTTTAGCCATCTGGATTTGGTGGTATCCCTTGTACGCGTCAAGGAAACATTTGAAGCGGAATGGTGCTAGCGAATCGACTTTCAAGTCTATTTCTGGTAAGGGATAACAATCCTTCGGGCATGCCTTGTTAAGATCCTTGTAGTCGACGCACATTCGCCACCCTCCGTTGGCTTTGCCGACCATGACAGGGTTTGCTACCCATGTCTGGTATTTGACTGGACGGAGGATACCCGCGTTCAGTAGTTCAGTTACTTGTTCATTCATCGCTTTGGTTTTCTCTGGTCCCATACTTCGCTTTTTCTGTACCACAGGTTCGACTGATTTGTATGTGGATAGTCTGTGCTCCGCGACGTCGCGGGGCACGCCCACCATGTCAGCGGGTTGCCAAGCGAAGATGTCCATGTTTTTGATAAGTAGTTGCTTTAAGTGGACACGCACTGCGTCCGAAAGTGCCTGGCCGATTGTGACCGTTTGCTCGGGGAAGCGGGGGTTGAGCGCCCATTTCTCTGGTTCCGTCCGCGCCTGTTGCCTGGCGGACTTTGGTGGCTTTACCGTCTCCGCGGAGTGGCATTGTCGGTTTCCGCGGATGAATGCCACGCCGTTCTTGGTCGGGAATCCCACCATTTGGTGCGGCGTGGAAGCGGTGCTGTTGAATTTAGCCAGACCTTCCCTTCCGATCAGTATGTCATGTGAGGAAACCACTGGAAGGACCATGAATTCACATTCTTCAGTTCGTGAGAGGTTCCCGTCTGACCAGGTCACTGGGAATGTGATTACTCCACGCGGCATGATCGTCTCGTGGATGAATCCTGATATGGGCTCTGCGACTGGAATGAGGCGTTTCTTGTCTGCCTCGTCCAACTGATTGAAACATTGGTCATACATGATGTCCGCGCTGCTGCCTGGGTCCAGGAACATGTACGGGGTACGGTAGTGGCCGAATACCCCTGTGATGATCAGTGGTGACGTGGAAGAAGCTCCACCTTTGACGGCGGGTAGGATTACTGGCTGTTCCTTCCACGTGTCATCTGCCGTGCTTACCAGCGGACGTTTGTTCCGGCGGTGGGTTGCCGTCCCCTTGTTTGTCATTTGGCATGTGTGTCGTGTCGCGCGGTTGATGGTGTGGGTTTGGAGGTTTCGGATGCGTTTGTTCGAACCCTCTCCCTTATCATCGCCGTCTTTACCGCGGCCGTTACGTTGCACGTTTTTGACTAGGTGTCCCAGTTGTCCCGACTTCAGGGCCGCCTCTATTTCCATTCTGAGGCTGTAGCAATTGTCAGTGTTGTGCCCGAAGTCGTTGTGGTATTCACAGCGTTTGCTAGTGTCCACATTCTTCCGTTTCCCTAGCGGCCTTGGTTCTTTGAAGTTGTGTTGCTCCGTCGCTAGCACTTGCGATGGGGTTTTTGTTAATGGTGTCCAATCCGTGTTCTTTCTTGATCCGCCTCGACTGTCGCGGCCGTGCTTGCCGTTGATTATATTGCGGGCGTCTTGTTGCGCGGAGTACTTGCCTTCCTCGGCGGACCCAGTGATACGTGACCAAACGGATTGCTTCCCCTTGTCCCGACGGCCGCCACTGTTCCCCTGGATGTACGGGTTCTGACGTGAGTGGCGAAATGATTTTTCTGAGGATGCATAAATCTTTGCTGCTTTGATTACGTCGTCCCAGGCTTCTGGAATCCCGTCCTTTCCCGTGAGGCATTTCATGAGGTCGTCGTTGTTGACTCCGTGAATGAACGCTGCCCGCGTCAGCTCCTCATTGCATCCTATCTGCATTGCTTCCCGCGTGTAGCGGGTGATGTAATCTTCGACTGTCTCGGTGTCCCTTCTTGCGCATAGCAAGATGTGCGCTTTGTCTTTTTTGTGTCGTCTCTGATGAGAGAAGTGAAGGGAAAACTTTGACAATAAGTCGTCGAAGTCTTGGATGCTGCCGACGGGTAAGTTATCAAACCACACCCTGGCCGCGGCCGTTAGCGTTTGCGCGAAGAGGTGACACCAAACTTGCATAGGCCAGTTCTGGCTGTGGGCTGCGGTCCTGAAATCGTGTACGTGATCGTCCGGATCGCGGATGCCATCGTATTTGCCGATGCTACTCGGTAGCTTCGCTTTGGCGGGGATGGGTGCCATGGCGATTCGTGCACAGAACTTAGATTTTTCTGCTAAGTCTTTCGGCCGGTATGGCTTGACCAGGTCATCATCGCTTTCCGCATGTGAGCTGGACTCGTAGCCGTCGTCTTCATCCGTGATAGCGCGGCCCTGGCTGTGGGAACTCTTCCCGCGGCCTCCGCTGCGACTACCATGTGTGTTATTTTTTGTTGATTTACTGCTTGCTTTGTTTTTAGCTACTGCACCTGAGGTCTTGTTGTTGTTGTCGAAGTTGAGTGTTTTCTGTACTCTCTGCTGTGCTTGTTTCATTACTCTTTTTTGGTATCCTGCAGTGACCTCTGCCTGTTGCTTGAAGAGCCATTCGTCTGGGTCCTCCTCAGCGTTATCTTCGTCGTCTTCTTCACCTTCGTCAATGTCAGCCACTTGCTGGGTGATGACGGGACCAGGGTTGGTCATCCTGATAGGTCGGTGTGCGACCTTGGTTACAGTAGCTGGAGTTCTTTCAGCCGTGCTGACGTCATCATCATCCTCGATGATGGGCTCGTCAGCGTTTTTCCGAGGGGCTTCCTCGTTTGCCATGTTGTCTAGCTAAAGGATTGGGTTGTTGCTGCTCTAGCCGGTACGGATGGCGCCAATGAAGAAACAAAAGTCTAACCTGGATCCAACGGTTAAGCTCGTCTCTACAGAATCGATCCTTCGCTATCCAAATGGCTCTAAGGTGGATGGTTCCTGCAAACACACGATGTACCGATGTGGGGCGACCGCCTCGAATCCCGAAGGAATCTACTTAGCAGACACAAAAACGTAATCGGCCTTAGTGTGTTCTTCAGGGAATTTCTGAATGGCCTATCCAAGGAGACTAAGTGCTCCTTAAATAGGTTCCACACGGGCCTCAACATCTACCCTTAACTCACCAAAGGGGCCGAGGCCCAAGTTAAGGGCTTGCCTCCACATCGGCCCAAAGTTAGGCCCAATAAGATAAAGCAAGACACGTGTTATATCAGGGAGAGAGATTGTACCGTGTCGGTGACGTGGCGTCTCGTGAGTAGTCCCGAGTCTGTCTTGACGTGATTGGCTGCCAGGTGGGGCCTTGTCCCCCCCCCCTGCAGCCCTCCAGGTTAGTGGAGACCTTGCTGAGGTGGTCCCGTGCACTCCGGTTGGTGGGCGCGTGCAGGACATGTACTGGTTGTCCCCTGCGGGTCCTTCTTGGGACAGGTGTCGTCTCTTAAGAGGTAGATTGTGCAACATGCTCTCTGCCACACGTCCCTCTGTGTTGATTGGTTCGTACATGGCTGTACTAACCTCTTGTCTAATGCCACGTGTCCGTTGTTAACCTGTCTTGTTGCATTGTGAGCGGACACCGAGTTGCGGCTACGTGTTCCGCGTTATGCTCCGCACCCGCGTACTGCGCATCCGCTTAACGTGCTCCCACCTTTACGTTTGGGCCTCGTGGGCTTGTTTCGTCCTTTGGGCTTTGTTTTTGGGGTAGGGCCCATGTGGATTTGGGTCCCTACCCCTTCAATAATAATAATAATAATAATAATAATAATAATAATAAAAATAAAAATAATAATAATAATAATAATAATAATAATAATAATAATAATAATAATAATAATAATAATATATCGGCTAAGAAAAACCGGCTTCGGTTGCTGCTGACAAAACCCGTGTTGTCACGCCTCTTTTCTTTGGTCCATTATACGATTAGGGTTTCTTTTTCTGCAAGATCAAAATTCCCCTTCCTCTTCCCTTTCTCTGGTCAGCGTTTTGCAACAGAGCGCCATGGCTCGTCGCGTGCTCAAGAACATCAGGTACTTTATGTGTATCTGCGTTTTTGTTTTATCGATTGATTGATTGATTTGGCACTAATTGTGAATTTTTTTATTTATTTTTTGTGTCGGCGAACAGGACGAACGGTATGCCGGCATCCGCTTACCGGCCTCGCGACCAGAATGTGACGATCTCATCTCAGAATGTAAGAACATCATCATCATCGATTAAACCTTTTATCATCCTTTTTCTTTTAAACACTTTTACTCACGTCTCTTATTAGGGTTTGCCTAGGGTTATTGATTTTGTTTAGCCTAGCGTTTTTTTTTATAATTTTCGAACCATACATCATAGATATTTTTTGTTGTCAAAGAAAACAGTTTGTTTTGCCCAAAAAAAAAAACTGACTTTCATGTACAGAACAATCAAATAAAAAGCATTTTAGATGTGTTTTATCGAAGCTTGCAAGTTCATCTTGTTTCTGCTTTTGCCTGTCTGTGTCTGTGTTATGGATTAACTAGGAAATAGATGGATGGATGGATGGATTTTTATTAATCTTTTATATGTCATGCCATCAAAGTTTAAAAGAACGGAAACGAGCCTCGAGGCGCAGTCAAAAAACAAATATAAAAAATTATGTGTCTATAAAAAATAAAATACTTGACCTAGAAAAGTCTAAAACATCAAAAATAAAATAATTGATGTTATATATTCCTTTGACAAATTCTTGTTCAGCTATCGGAAAGGTTTTCCAAGATGCGTCTTACACCATCCCAAACTGATGTTATGCAAATTTTGGGCAAGACTAAGAAGAAGAAGAAGAAGGTTACTAAGCGGACGACTCCAAAGACCACATCCAAGGTGGACCACAAGTTTGCCAAGACAAGTGCTTCACATTCTCATGCTGATGCTGAAGGTAGTTTCCCTTCTTTAGTTTTTGGCTAACTAATCATAATAATGCTTCTTTCTTGCACGCTGGATGATTGATTAACTTTTATAATTTGAAATCTGTATATACAGCGTTCCCACCTGCAATTCCAAATTTGATACATATCTATATCAAGGAAATAATTGAGATCATGAAGAATCCTAACTACCTGGAAGACAGGAAACTTTACGTTAGCCTGTTACAAGCTGAGTGTGCTATTCATTCGATTTGCTCCACCTTACGCAAGCGTATGCCAAAAGACTGGGAATAGTACGCATGTTTCTTTCCCTTTCCTTTCCTTTTAAACCAACTGCTTAATTAATCTTCCCTTACTCCTTTAATTATTTCAGTTTTCATGCATATATGCTTTTTATCTTACAAAATCCATCATGTATATATGTATGTATAATGCCACATCAATCTTTCTTCTTCTTCTTCTTCTTATTTTTTATAACTAATCACCCATTGTTTATTTTCGTTTTTGCAGCAACCGAGACTCTGCTGAATCCCTTATTGCCGGCTATGACACGGTTTTTGCAGAGGGTGGTGTTCTTTGGATCATCTAGTTTCATATGTTGATGCTCTAGTAATGCACATTTTTCGAATGCCATAGTAACATATCAACATTTGCATTCAGAAGTCAAATGTATAGTTTCTTTTTCTTTTGGTCAAGATATCTTTAACTGCCCTTTCTTAAATGCGAGGATTTTGATTGTGACATCTTTGATATATAACTGACATTTGAAGTGAACTTATGAGAAGTACAGTCGCTGCCAACAGATGGATAGAGTTTACACTTTGTATCTCTTCTTATGTCATATATAAGGCAAGACTGTACACAAAAAATAATTAGCTAGAAAAGATATCAAATAAAGTCGGTATAGATAAATGTAGCATCACCATGTACAGTGATGTAAGTAGAGGTACTGGTAGTAACTATGGCACAGATTGTGTTTATGTAGGTTCTTATTTAGTCCTTGTTTTGGGTGTGGTGATAGCGCGCTCCGTTTTGTTTAGCTTGGTTAGGCAGCAGAGCAATTCAATGCGCCTAACCTTAGTAATGTGGTATCACAGCCTGAAGACCGGAGTGGAGCCCAAGGACATCGAGCTGGTCATGACTCAAGCCAGGGGACCAAAGGCTGTCTAAGCTTTTAAGGTTGCAGATGGTGCATACTATCTGCAGTTATGAAATTCACAAATTAAAAGTAATACGAAAACGGGTCAAATTGGTTGAATGGGTCAAAACTTGCCTAAAGTGCATTTAAATGCATAAACATTTTTTTGAAAAATTAGATTACTAGTAAAATAATATATATATATATATATATATATATATATATATATATATATATATATTCAGATCATCTACTAATCACTGATAAGGTAAAAATTTTAAAGTAAAGTGTTTGTTACTGACCAACCCAACCCTACTCCTTTTGACCCCTTACGTAACCACCTTGACCCACCCATTTTCCCAACCATAGTCCAAAATGTATTAGTTAATTGTATTAGACCTAAATCATTTAATAAAACATTAGGTCATGGTTGAAATAATACAAGCTTTGTGATCACTAATAAGGGTGGGTGGGGTGGTTAATTTCACACTATCACTAACCAATCCCCATGTGTATTTGAGAGTACACCAAACTCAGCCAAAACTTTAGCCCATTTTGGACCACCCCTACTCGTTGATGCCGTATCTTTGTGTATATTGTCGTACGCGATGATTAGTGCAAGTTCCTCATCTTCCGTCCAAAGAACTATTGTTGAAATTGTGAATGTGGCATGAGAAGAATTTGAAATTTTATGAATCTTATAGGAGAAGAATTTTGTATTTGAGAGTTGAAATGGTGAAATGATGGTAAATATGTATACATATAAAAGGTATTTTTTTTTATTGTCATTTTAAACGGTCATGTGACCATTGCCTAACATTCTGCGACCGTGATGCATGCCGCGATGAAATTTGACCATCATGGTGGAGGTGGTGCGGTGCTCGCGATGATCATGGTCATCATGGCCAGGCCATCACAGACCGCCCCGTGTGGCCTAATTACTTATTATTTAGTATTATAGTTCAAATTTTGGACAATATTTTCTAGTCAGCCCATAACGCACCCGACTATTCTATTTTCCATCTATAGCACAATGAAAGACCTAACCGAGTTCCGTAGGATCATAGGACACAGTCATTTGATTGTCAGTTCGGTCTTACATTGGAACTTTTCTAAAAGGTTTTGTCTTAGATGTTTTGAGTGCTTCGTCTTCACAAGATTTCCAGAAAAAGCAGTTTAATATTGATATTTAAAGTTGTACATGCAAAATTTAGTTGATTGTACAAATAGTCATGTAGATTTTTATTGTTTAAGTTCAAAAAAACTGTATGATTGGGTTATTTGGCTCTTATTTGAAATAAGTTTGGTTTCTTAAACAAACTTCATTTACAAATTTAGTTTGTTTGTGTGAAAAGACTTTTAGGGTTAAGATACTCGATAAAGAAAATATAAAGTTGGATCGCAGAACATATATGGACATAAGACTTACATAAATTGTTACTTTAACTCAAATGAGTTTTCATGATTGATATACATAAGAAAATGGGATACTTTCTGTTACGTTTGTTTTTAATTTTGACATATACATGTTTTCGGCCGTGTCGCGTGAGAAAAAAAGAAAAAAATAACTACTTATAGAGCAAGTTAAATATTACTTAACGTCTTCCATGGATATATCAAAACTAACCTCCAACTAGGGATGGACAAATGTTACCAAGTCCCAAAACCGAACTATTACCGAATTTATTGTATCGAATCATTTTCAGTTGCACTTCGATAATTTTGGCGTTTTCGAGATTGGTTTTTTCTGTTCAATTCTAGTAGGTTACCAATTTTTACCTTCAAATACCGTATCGTATCAATATTGATACCGTACCAAACATTTTCACTACCAATATTTCAAGATCGGTACTTTCGGTACCGAGCACGTTACTACCTCCAACTTCATACATAGTAACAGGGATGAGCTCGGGACGGTATTGGTACCGACCGATGCCGTTCCCGAAAATACCGATCCCGAAAACTCCCAAAACCCATTACCGATACCGATACCGATACCGAAAACATACGGTACGGTATCGGTTCAGTATCTGTACCGATACCGGTATGGTATCGGTATTTTACCTTAAAATACCGATCCCGTACCGATACCGAAACTGAAAACCTCTAAATGTGAATACCGATACCGAACACCCTCGGTTCGGTACGGGATCGATATCGGTTCGATATTCGGTACAATATGCTCATCCCTACTCAGAGCATGTTTGGCTCTCCTTATTTCCACCTCCTTATAACTTATAACTTTTTCAAAAAGTTAATAAGTTAAAAAAGTGTTTGGCAAAAGGAAAATGACTTTTTGTTTTAACTTTTTGTTTGCCTATGATAAGTTGTTTTGGAAAAGTAAGGGAGGGGTGACTTTTTGAACCTCCTTATAACTTATTGATGGTTATTTACCTACATGCCCTTCTTATATTCCTATACCTTCTCTCATTATACCCTTTTTGGTCATTTTACCTAAATAAGTTAAACCAAACACTTTTTTACAAAATAACTTATCAACTTTTATTGTTTTTACTCACCACATAAGCTAATCCAAACACTTTTTAAAAAACTCCTTTTTAAAAAGTCATGTTAATAAGGTCTTCTAATCAAAAGTCTTTTTTGACTCAAATAAGTATATCCAAACATGCCAGTAATTTATATTGGAGTATTATCTTGTTCCCAAATGAGACAAATTTGGGGTTTCACCTGCTAGCAGAATCTATGGTGGATAATATTAGTTACAAATCTTTCTCTACCCCACCTCCATTGACGTAGCCAAATCACCAACACATCTATTCAATCCTAAATTTTATTATTTTTCATGCAATTAATATTACATACCCAAAACATTTCCCCTGTATTCATCCTCTTCACTCTACAATGCCAGGATCCATTCAAGTTTCAGGTACTTACCCACCCAATTCATGTTTATTAATAATTTCCTTAACTAATTTATGTTTATTGTCCATTGATTTCATAGTTCTTGACTTCAAGGAGCTTCCCTCTTCATCAAATGTTGTCAAGTGTATGTACTCTGTTCATATCCTCTGTTTTTCAAGAATTTCATAGCTACTTCAAGTAATAAACTTTTTTTATTTTTTTATGTGTAATTTGTGATTTAGTTTCATTGGGTAAAGTTGAACATGAAGCTGTGGAAAAGGGGTGCTTTTCTTTGTAAGATTCTGAAATCTTGAATAATGATAATATTAATATTAGGAGTAATGGAAATAAATAATCCCAACTATGTCCCAACTACGAAAATAACCACTAGCGGTCCCAACTTTCGACATATTGGCCACCAGTGGTCCCAGTTAGTCTGATCAGTAACTTCGTTAGTGTGATGCTGACGTGGCATGCCACGTAAGATCATTTTTGCCACCTAAGATGCCACGTAGGATCATTTTGCCACCTAAGCATGCCACATCAGCATCACGCTAACGGAACTAGCCTCAGTTAGTTTGGGACCATTGGTGGCCAATATGTCGAAAGTTGAGACCGCTAGTGGTTATTTTCGTAGTTGGGACTGTTAATGGCCAATAGTCAATAGTTGGGATTATTTATTTCCATTACTCCTTAATATTATTATATGATTGTTGAAATGATTTGGCATACTGATTTTAGCACAGTCCGTTGGCGAATCTGCGGGATAATTTGATCATTACAGTTCAGGATTCAGAGGGGAACCAAGTGTCACAATCAGGTTTAGTGTATGATCAGTATCAGATCACACATTGTGTTGGATTAGGTTTGTTTGATGTTAATTAGGGATGGATTTACAATTTACATTGTGTGTGGTAGGTGTTCGAACCATGTCGATAATTGAAAAGGGTATATGGGATGATGTGTTTCCCATTGAAGGAGGTGGGCTTGTACATATGAAGCTGCAGTTTTTTCTTAGTGAGGAGGACCGCAACCGGATTCGTTTGATGGTACCTTCAAAGACTTTCGCAAAAATGATGACATTTTTGAATTTGTTTTTTTAATAAAACGAGAAACTTCATGGGGGAGCGACATGTATCCCTCATGTGTTTTGCTTTATAAGGAAAAAAGTTTGTTTTTTTAAGGTATTTTTATAAAATGTTACCCCTAAAACAAATTTTTTGTTACCCCTTATTACTGATTTTGATTGTATTTTTTGTGTCGTAATAATAACTTTTAACACAAACTTTCAAAGACTTTCGCAAAAATGATGACATTTTTGAATTTTGTGTAACCTAATTGATTGCTATGATATACATTGATTGCTATGTATACAAATTGATCTAAAGATGTTCTGTTGTTTGGAGTTAATCTTTGTTTTTGTTATTTGTAGAGAGAATCGGCAGTGAAGAAGAAGCAAGCCGAGATTCTTGGTAGCATACATGAGGTGAGTAGTCTCAGGTTTTACTTTGCTGTGTCTAAACAAACATTTAAGCACACAATTATGAGGAATGGGAATTTCAAACCATTTACTTATAAATGGATAACGGGTCAAGCAAAATTAGTCGATAAGCTTGTGCAAAGTGTATTTTAGATGCAAAAACGTTCTAAATTATATATATATATTTTTTTGATTATTATTGAAGTAATATGACATTGGCGATCACCTACTAATCATTTAGAGAAAGTAAATATTGTGGACAAAGTGTCTTCGGTCAATGCCGATCCACCCCTTTACTTATTAATGGTCGTTCAGGTTATGCTTTGTTTCTAACGGGCCAGAAAACCAATACAAAAATGGGTCAACTTGGTTGAATGGGTCAAAACTTGCCTAAAGTGTATTTAAATGCATAAACACTTACTAAAACATTTTATTAAAAAAATAGATTATTAGTGAAATAATATAACATTTCTGATCATTCACTAATTACTTATCAGGTAAAAATTTGGACGTAAAGTGTTCGTTCCTGATCAACCCAACCCAACTCAACTCATTTTGACTCCATACGCTACCATCTTTACTCATCCATTTTGCCACCTTTAGTCCAAAATATATTATTGCATTAGACGTTCTAAATCATTTAATAAAAGACTAGGTCATGATTGAAGCCATCCAACCCCTCCCCAGACTCTGCGTAAACACGGGAGCCTAGTGCACCGGGTAAGCGCTTTTAAATTTTGGACAATATTTTAGGGTCAACCCAGCCAGACCTGTTTTGACCTGCTACACAACCCTCCTGACTCTTTTATTTTCCATCTTTAGCACAATGAAAGAACTAACCGAGTTCAGTAGGATCATAGGACACAGTCATTTGATTGTCAGCTCGGTCTTACATTGGAACTTTTCTGAAAGGTTTTGTCTAGATGTTTTGAGTGCTTTGTCTTTGCAAGATTTCCAGAAAAAGCGGTTTTAATATTGAAACATTTAAATTATATTTTGGCAACGTTCAGCCTGGTTGACCCGTTCCGTTACTTGAAATATGACCCATTTTACTCCAATCGAAATATGATCCATATCGCCCATTGTAGTTATACTTATACCCCAAATCAACTTATTCTTAAGCAGATGGGTTAAGATTGCCATCAATTCTTTTACTTTTTTTAGGACTTAAATTTTAATGTGCGTTTGAAGACTTTGACCGTCTGACATTCATTTCTCATGTTGTAGAATGTTATAGATAAAAGGGAAGAAACTACATTCCCTCGTACGATACAAGAAATCGAGCAAAAAATCAAGTCTTCTGATAATTTGGTTGAAAAGTTATATGATGAGACTCTTAAAGAAAAGACTCCGAATGATGTAAACGAAACAAACAAAGAGAGCGCATTGAATAAGAACAATGCTATTTTGCTACAACAAGCTGAAGTACCTGAAAAGCTTCTAGAGGACACCAAGACTCGTGGTTACTTGAAGAATAATAATGCCGTCAAATCAGAAACATTGTATAGTCGGGTTGAGAAATTAGAAAACCAGATTCATGAAGATAATAAGTTTCCTCGTTTGGCAAACGAAACGGAAGTGAATACAATTAAGGACAATGAGATTCAACGAGAAGAAACTGAGTTACTAAAAAGATCGCATGATTCATCTTCTAGTGACTTGGGGTCATCAAGATTAAACGTTGTTGAAAAGATGAAATCATTTTCCCATAAGTTAGCCGGTAAAATGGGTAAGCGAAGTTCACTGGAGAAAATCCCACAAAATATAAAGAAGATGATTAGCGTCTTTGAAAGTACTACACCTCAGGTGTGCATGCACACTCTTCTGTTAATATTTTTGGTGCTTTATTCACGTATTAGTTTTAAAGGTGGAAAATCGCCGGTCTGGCTAGTTGTGTAATGGGCTCAAGTCAAAACCTGTCGTTTAAACAATGGGTCGAAACGGGCCAGGCCAGGTGGATTGACCTGTCAAAACTCTTTTGAATGGTTGTTTTAGGAGTCATTGCATTAAATATGCATTTTGGGCGACTTCAAGCCCATTTGACCCGTTAGGCTTGTTTGCTTTTGGATTGTTTCTATTTGCCCCTTTGACCCACTAGAAGACTCCACTGCCCAATTTCGGCTTATTAGATATAAAAGACAATCTATATCAACTCGTTCATAAGTAAATGGATCAAAATCGCCACTTTTGATCTTAGCTAAGTTTTTAAACTATACCCATTTGACATATTGGAGATAATTATAATCCAAATTGACCCGTATATATACATTTCAGGTCAAAATTTCTACGTGATAAGTTTCTAATGTATAAATTAATTTCAGGATAGAGTTCCTCTCCAACCTGTAAGTGCAGAATCATACAGATTCGGAACGTCACGTGTATTGAAGGATTATTATCAAAAGTCATCAAGCCTCAAGGACTCAGAAGACTCAAGTTTGTCTAGGCTCAGAAGTTCTTTTAGTATGGGTGATTTGAGGGAAAACCTTTTAAATATCACGACAGAAGGTGATCAAGCTGATGTTGAAAATAGTTTTGTAGAACCAAGTGAATATATACATTCAAAAGGAAACGATCCAAAGGGTGCCGAGATAATAGGAAAAGAATCGGTTAACGACGAAGAGAATTTACCAAAATCACCCCATGAAGGTGGAAATGACGCAAAAGAGAGTATCGACGGTAGAAAGATTTCAAAATTTAATCTTGACTACTTTAATCAAGATGGTTCAGGTCAATGGACATTTCTTGATGAAAAACGACATTTTTGTATGACAGCCGAAGGTGATAAGGCAATTCGCTTATTTGAAGGAAAAGGTCACCAAGAAACGGTTGCTGCCTCTATACCTGAAATTGTAGTGAAAGTAAGTGACTCTTTCCTATGTAGTGGCACAATGGGCGGTTAAGTTAGGTTGGATGATGGGTCGATATACTTATTTACTTATTTAGCCAGTTCGTTTAATCTTATAGTTATAGCTGATCTACTCCATCCATCACAAAATTGTCCATGTTTAAATTTACCAGTGTTGTAAAAGTCGGCCTAGGCGGCCGCCTAGGCGCTAGGCGGGACTCAGTATAGGAATAAGGACCTAGTCGGTGAACTAGGCGTTTTGGCCATTAGGCGGGCCTAGGCGGCCAATAGGCGGTCCTAGGCCAGCCTAGGAGCTGATTTTTTTAATTATTTTTTTTTTAAATTAAGTATTTCTTAGTATTATGTGTATATATCTAAGTATTATATGTATATATCTTAACATATTTAAAAAAAGTACCTAAATTTGTGTGTATATATATAAAATACGTATAAAAATACCAAAACGCCTAATTCCGCCTAGTCCCGCCTAGTCCCGACTAGTCCCTAGGCTGGACCTCACCGCCCGCCTGGCGCCTTCTGCAACATTGAAATTTACACAAAATAATTTTCCACCTCTAAACATAGGTAGTTGTAATTTAATTTTTTTTCCAATTTTACCCTTATCATTAGTCTTGCAAAATATTCATGTTAATTGGTATCTTAATTGCATTAAGGGTGAAAATGGCATTCTGCTTATTAAAATCTGCATTCTTTGTACACTTTTTAAATTGTTTGTGGATGATACTTTTCGGATGGAGTATGAAACTAGCACTCTTAAGTTCCTGAATAAGTAATATAGGAGCTTGCAAGCGTTTGAATGCGCTTTTTGTGACGTTTGAACCTATTGGATTGGTCATAGTTAGCAATGTTTTAAAGTTGTACACATTCGACCGTTAGGATAATTAGTAACATAAACTAACCTATTTTTAGTAACGAGTTGATATTGTCACCTATAACCTTATGGTTTTAGCATGAAAAGTTGCGCTCTTCTCTTGATTTTTGTGTCCGTGCATATGTATTTCAGGATGAAGAGATGGAAAGTCCGGAAAGCACAGACGTAGAGGCTTCTAATGGATCATTTGGACAGGTTTATATAATATTGTTTTTATACAATGTGTTATGCTCCAATCTCTAAATATGAATATATGCGCAGGCAATGAAAATCGCACTTGTGGTAGGATTTGGAGCACTTGTTTTCCTTTTTCGACAAAGGGAATCTGGGTATGTTTCTTTAAAATTGTATCTTTTGTCAAATGGGTCATTGTGCTTTCCTTTAAACTAAACATCTTTTTGACAGAAAAGGAAAGAGTAACGAAAATAAACACACGTTAAGGAATCAAGTGTTCATGAATAGAAGAGGATCAATCGAAGAACAAGGTAGGAGGTTTGGTGTATCAAGGTAGTCTTAGAAGATTTTCTGTGTTTTTCTTTTAAGGTAACAAACCGAGAGTCTTCGGTCATAGCAGCTAAATGTAATATTAATGTTGATGCTAAATGTTTATGTGATATTGAATCTTTTTTTTTTTCGTGTTTGTATGAAATAATAATAATATTAATGGTAACGTTACTAACCATTAGTAGGAACTTGGACCCCGTTTTATAACAGGCTATATTCGGTTTGAACTCGGCCTGAATATTTATACGAGCCACCTAGCGTGAGCCGAATCAGCGCAAGCTAAAAATAATTGTATCATTTTAACAAACTAATCCCGAATGAGTTGTAGGCAAACCTTGCTACCCAACGGGACTGATCAAATTTATGTCAACCTAAATAAGAACCTAATATATATTCTACTATACAAGTAAACATATAAAATATCTTGATTAACAACTCTATATTAATCTTATGATAACAAGGTAGTATTAATATTATTATGAAACTTACTAACTTAGAACTGGTCCAAATAGGTGGTGGCGGCCATTTGGATCCGTTCTAATTTAGCATGTTTTGTAAAAAGAAAAAGAAAATGGGCTTTAATATGAGTAAATCTAAATTCACCCGTTTAATGGTAGGTCATGAAGAGATACTTATTGAACGGATTCCTTTTGTTTCCCTACACTTGTGTTCTCAAACATTATTGTACTAAACAATCATAACAACAAAAACACATGAACTTACACATAGTCTTATTGTACTAGTATAATGATTCTGAAATAAGAACATCATGAGAATAATAACTTAATTTTGTTATGTGTATACGTTAGTGTCTATGTCACATAAATTTATACCCTTGTCACAGTTATAGTTTCTATTTCAATCTTAAATACTCACAAAAGATTAATCATAGTAAAGTGTAGTTAAGCATACACAACTAATTATTACTACAACCTCAACATAGAGATGGAAGAATAACCCGAACACAACACATTTGAGTCAAATATTTAGGTATGATATCAGCTATAAAAAATTTTATGGGTTTGAGAGGGATATGATAGTAGGTGATACATATCTGGTTACCCAAAATCGAACGTATACTCATTTTAGCTACATCAAAACCGTATATTAGTATATAATATAATCATAACAATATAATTTTTTTTAAATTAACCAACTCATAAATTCTTTTTATTTCATAACAAAACAAGTTACATTTAGATGGTGGGTAAGCGGGCAACAAGCTGCGCCGCTATCCCCTTTTGAATCGCAAAGCCTATCCTACTAAACACAAGCCTATCCTGCTAAGAATATATAAATAGGATTTTGATATTGTTACAAGCTTAAAATTGCTAAACTCACAATTTCAAGAAGTGTCCTTGAGAATTTTATATTTCAAGTCAGGGGTGCGAGTTTGAGGTGGAATTTCAAGTATTGGAAATCCCGAAGAAAATTTTTTAATCCACATAAGATGATAAATGGATATACCTGATATTCTCAACTCATATAAGACCGACTACGAGGCACTATTTTACAAAAATATGAGATTAAAATGATCAACATTGTCTAATACCATCTATGGCCAGTCACTACCGTAAGATAACATTTAAGTTTAGTCACACGTCAAAACACCAAACACCCTTAATTTTGACATGAACCACACATCCAAGCACCAACCTTGGCTTAAAATATAATGTTGCCACTCAAGTAAAACAATAAACATGACTAAATATAATGTTATAATATTTCATTTACAATTTAATAATTGTTATATTTATTTGGTTAGAATAAAATATAAGTTTGTCGTCAAAAAGTAACAAATCAACTGGAATGGTCCTGCCCTGCATATATTTTTGTCTTAATTCAGCCAATAACTCCAAAACTTTTTGTCTTATTTATTTGTTTTCTACTATTTTATCGAATATTTTCTCCAACTTCCAACTACTTGCAATCACCCCCAATAATAACCAACTCCACGTAACTTTTAATTTGCACATCCAAATTATAGAATTACAAGAGAACATTCGAAAGGTTTACCAAGGCAAATGAGATCGAGTCAATTATTATTCTTCATGTATAGCGTCAGGAATACATCAACTTCGTCGGTACTACCCTTAAGAATATATTAGATTGTCAAACCTCATGGACTAAAATAATATGAATACAAAGTCAATGGGACAAAGAATGTATTTACGAAAAATAAAATACAATACTATAAGCTTTCTTAACAATAATGGGGCATTATTGCATCCATAAAACAAAGTGATTTTGCTTTAAGAACTATACATTTATGGATTGATTGTGACATAACTACATAAGATATAGGCAAAGGGACCATAAGCTATGTCCTTTGCCAAAAAACTAGGAAAAATGTATGGTGTTTATATGTGGGTATATGTGTATGGTCCATATATAAATGTGTTTTGGCAAGGGTGTAAGGCTACACCTTGTCGGATTAATTACGGCTTATTACGTGTGATGGATATGTGTATGATACAGGATATGTGTAGGGTGTATAATTATGTGTTTTGGCAAGGGTGTAAAGCTACACTTTGTCGGATTAAGGTATTATGTAGAATCAACATGATCACCACTTATTACAACCATGCTATAACTCTTGTTTGATTGTTTGGGGGTAATATATCATATTAATCACAAAGAATTGCTGAGGAATGTTACGTGCTTGCTTAAAATATTGTACTGGTAGGTAATCCACGTGTTGCTGTGAGCCTGTGACGGTAACAATTTACAATGCGATACTTAATTTAATTATATTGTTTTACCCACTCTAAACAGAAATTTTTTTTGCTAATTATTGTACATTCACTATAGACTAAAAGCGACATTAAAAGATAAATTTTGTTGATTATTGTACACATACCTTATATTGAAAATAAAAAGTGTTGATTAAAATTATTTTTATTTACAACCACGTCAAACCTGACAATTATGAATAGAAATATTGATTGACCCACTAATTTTAAATTAAAGCAAACATCATAAGTCAAAAGTTTAAAATGTAGAACTAAATATGGTTATATTTTGTCTTCAATAGGCCGGGTAAGTGAAGCTTGAAATAAGGTAAAAAGAAATGGAAAAAGTCAACCAATATGTATTTTTAGTGCAAAATGAACTAAAAAGAAAAAAGTCATACAATATGATCACTTTTAACAAGTGTTTGCAAGCTGTTAAATTGCTTAAATATCTCACACTATACATAATAAACCTTTTACTAATTATTGAGAAAGTGTGAATTGGGGGTTATAATAAAAATGTACAAATGACTTTTGCAAGAAAAGGGGTAGTATTGGAAACTTTGTTTATGACATTGTGGGTGTAAAGCAATAAACCTTTTGATTTGCCATCTTAAAATTCATATGAAATTACCTTTGGTGTCATCTTTCATACTTAATAATATAATATGGATATAGATTGTAGGGTCTGTTTTGTATGGGGTAATGGAATGGATGAGGGAATGGAATGGATGAGGTAATGGAATGGTCAAGGTAATGGAATGGATCATTGCCATTCTATGTCTTGTTTGGTTGCCATGTGGGAATGAAACAAAACATTACTTTGTATTGTTGGATAGAGAGGAAAAGACGAAGGAATAAAATCAGTGGTTAGATGCGGTGGTGGGTGGTGGTCAGTGGCGGTGATGGTGAGTGGTGATATGTGGCGATAGCGGCGGTGGTGGGTGGTGGCAGTGGCGACGGTGGAGGCGACGATGAAGGCGACGGTGAAGGTGGAGGTGGATGATCGTGATGGTGGGTGGGTAACAATGGTAAGTAGTGGCGGTAGTGGGTGGTGGTATGTGGCGGGTAGCGTGGTGGTGGATGGCGACAACGGGTGGTGGGTGGCGGGTGACGACAGTGGTTGGTGGCGGCAATGGTGGCGATGGGTGGAGGTGGATGGCGGTGATGGTGGGTGGGTGACGATGGTGAGTAGTGGCGGTGGTGGGTGGAGGAGGCGGCGGCGGTGATGGGTGGCGGCGGTAGTGGCGGGTAAAGGAAATTGTGGTGAGTGACAGTGGGAGGTGGTGGAGACGGCGGTGGGTGGGTGATTGTGGTGGGCAGCGGTGGGTGGTGGGTGGTGGGTGAAGGTAGTGGTTGGTGGCGACAACGGTGGTGGTGGTG
This sequence comes from Ambrosia artemisiifolia, assembly GCA_032199755.1. NCBI lineage: Eukaryota > Viridiplantae > Streptophyta > Magnoliopsida > Asterales > Asteraceae > Ambrosia > Ambrosia artemisiifolia. The sequence goes on from CM063524.1 coordinate 40,258,266, forward strand.
GGTGGTGACGGCGGTGGTGGGTGGTGGCGGCAGCTATGGTGGGTAGTGAGCGACGGTTGTGGATGGTGATGGTGGTGGTGGTGGTGGGTGGTGGTGGTGGGTTATGGTTTTATTAGTAAAGGGTGAATGAGAGATGGAATGAAAAAAAAAACATGGAGGATGGATAGAATGGTTTTGAGGGAATGAAATGCCTTGTGAAATGGGTGATTTCATTCCTTTAACCAACCAAACACACTATTTTTCATTACCTTGTAATGGTCCATTCCATTCCCTCTTTCATTCCATCATACCAAACACTACCATATAGAGTAACTTTATTGTATTTTTGTTTTAGGAGATGTAATGAATCAGGAAACCTGATTTGGTTATGTAATATTCGGCTCTTTAGACCAATCAGTATTGTCTTTTTTTTTTACAAGGAGTGATCACATACTTAATGTTGTTTGAGGGGTACAGATTTCCTAAAAGATCACCTATCATGAATTTAGTGTCATCTAATTATGCATAAGTCATAACTATGAAATTCTTGCTGATATACATACGGATCAACAGGTTGCTCTTGTTATTCAAGTGGGTTGTTATTCAAATGAAAAAAATCAATGCAAGTCAAGGGAAGCCCACGTAGCCAACAACAGTTTCTATCTATGCTTTATTAAGTTGTACTTATTGCTTTATAGTTAATACTTTAGTGTCTACTATTCCATATTTCTAGGGTGTAGGTTAGTGGTAGTTTTCTTTATTTCCTATATGTAATCTTATATTCCTAAATGAAGGCGGAGAGTTTTAGAAAAGAAGAATACTTTTGTGTTGATTTTATCTCATTGGATTATGGGTTAAAATTGATGGTCTATGCTAGCTCAACCGTGGCATGTTGGGTGGTGTTCTTAGACACGATTTCTAACCGTAGTGGTGTATCTGTATCTTCGGTTGGATCTCGTAGCCCTATCATTTGTTTGTGTGGTGTATCTGTATCACAAACGAGCGTTAGATCTATCCTATTTCTACTGTTTGTTTTGGTGGTGCATCTGTATCCGAAACGAACCGTAAAAATATCTATCCGTTATTTTTCCGTTTTGATTCGAACCGGTGATTCGGGGTCTTACTCCTATCATTTGGTATCAGAGCCGAAGCGATCTGTTTCGACTCATACTCTACTTATGTTATCACAAAAAAAAAAAGGTTTCTGCATGAGAAATTCATGGTTCTTTTCCAAATGTTCCTTTGAACTCACATGGTGTAACGGGTCCTTTGAGAAAGATCAATGGTCATCTTTCGGCAGAAAGGTGTTCCATGAAGAAAAGAACTATATATTCCACTTCATACAACAAAAAGAGTTTCAAGAAACGAGAAGACAAAATGGAAATTATCTACCCTTTACCGTCACTTCAATTTGTCGAAGAAGTTACAAGCTACTCGAATAAAATCAAGTGGTGTATCTGTATCTTGATTTTGTTCTGTTGTTGCTCTATGAATTTATTCGAATGGTGTGACTGTAGTTCAAGTAAATTCATACACGTACGTTATTTCAAGTCTGAGGACAAACTTCTTCGAAGAACGGGAGGATGATATACATACGGATCAACAGGTTGCTCTTGTTATTCAAGTGGGTTGTTATTCAAATGAAAAAAATCAATGCAAGTCAAGGGAAGCCCACGTAGCCAACAACAGTTTCTATCTATGCTTTATTAAGTTGTACTTATTGCTTTATAGTTAATACTTTAGTGTCTACTATTCCATATTTCTAGGGTGTAGGTTAGTGGTAGTTTTCTTTATTTCCTATATGTAATCTTATATTCCTAAATGAAGGCGGAGAGTTTTAGAAAAGAAGAATACTTTTGTGTTGATTTTATCTCATTGGATTATGGGTTAAAATTGATGGTCTATGCTAGCTCAACCGTGGCACGTTGGGTGGTGTTCTTAGACACGATTTCTAACCGTAGTGGTGTATCTGTATCTTCGGTTGGATCTCGTAGCCCTATCGTTTGTTTGTGTGGTGTATCTGTATCACAAACGAGCGTTAGATCTATCCTATTTCTACTGTTTGTTTTGGTGGTGCATCTGTATCCGAAACGAACCGTAAAAATATCTATCCGTTATTTTTCCGTTTTGATTCGAACCGGTGATTCGGGGTCTTACTCCTATCACTTGCCTTATCCACAATTAAAGGGCCCAACCTACGTTGTTGTTACCAGGGCGGTGCGCTTTCCTTATGGGGAAGGGGCACAAGCCCCGTGTAGCCCTATACCCACTAATTTTATAGTGTCACATCATTTTAACCCCAAACTAGCCTAAAGTAGTCTAAACACTAGAAACGCCAAGCCTAAAGTAGTCTGAAACCAAGGACCTTATCATTTTACTATACCAACCAATCACACACCCCATAAGATAGTCTCCACCCAAAAAACCCACTTTTTTATTGTTTTTCTTCGGCGTCTCTCTCTCAATATTTTGGCTTGGTGAAATTGATTTTTCAAGCCTAAATTGCAAGCCCCATAGTAAGGGGCAGTGTAGCCGCGAGGCTTCGCAAGCCGAAGGCGCCCCATGCCCCCTTATGAGCACAAGATCTCTTCTATTATGGTTGATGCACGATTTACCTAAGACGTATGATGTCATAAGCTATATGCTAGTATTAAATAATGTAGTGATTGGCTAGTGTTGTTACACGATTATATATTTATATCAAAACGGATATTTGATCATGTAGGCATGCTTAAAGTACTCTAGTCGACATATGATGTGGCTAAATTCTTATCATGAAGTACAAAAGAATTAAAGAAGTCAATGAACACAAATCAAATATAAATTTCTTTTGATGTGAGGAAGAAACTAATGTATCTATTAATTATAATTGTTCACTTGTATTTTAGTTATGTCAATAGCATTATGTATTCGTAGTTTATATACTCCCATCGTCCCATTTTAAATGTCCATTTCTAAGTAATTTCCAGTTTTATCTATAAAAGACAAAAGACAATCAAAGATTTGAAATAATAACTTGAGGATATTATTGTCATTTTACAACATACAAACAAAGATTTCTTAATATGTGTGTTTGTGGGCCCAATGATATCTAAAATGGGACAGAGGGAGTATCAAGTTCTGCCTTTGTCTCTGTCTCTTCACTCTTTGGCCTCAAAAGCTATTAGGAGGGTGTTTGCGTAAACTTTTTGGGAGTTACTTATGACTTTTTATAAAAAGTTATAAGTAGTTTTGAAAAGTTTCACTTCTCTTACTTTTCAAAAACTTCTTTTCCATGTTATAAAAACTCATAAATAAAAGTTAAAAATCATTTTCCCAAACATTTCATTTAACTTATCAACTTTTGAAAAAGTAACAAGTTATTAGTAGGTGAAAATAAGGAGAGCCAAACATGCCCTAGGTTCATAGATAGAGTGCAGCGGGTCGTACACATCAATTCTCAACCCTTAGGGACCATGCGTTTGTTATCAATAGGATACAGTTTGCTATTCAGAAGGGAGTTGCAACGCAGCTTGTTGTCCGTCTACCTACCATTATACTGTAAATTTGTCTTTCTTTCGTGGAATAAAAAGTATGAAATTGTTTTGAAAAATAAACGTTTAAGAGTAGCCTCACTTTTAGTATATTATGGAAAAATAACTTAAAAACCATAATACAATAACGTTCTAACTCTCATACACTCATACGTAACCCTAAACCTCGGCTATGTATTTATAGTTGAAACACAACTTTTACAACAAGGAAACAACTTTATAAAACCCTAACTTGGTAGCTAAGGCATTACCATAACTAATTTATATAGTATTAGTTTACAAATTTTTGTGCATGGATGTGTTGTACCTTATGTTCAAGGTGTTTTTAAAAACAATGATTGTTTTTTACTTTTAACCTCGCAACTTTTTAACTTTTAACTTTAGTCCCCTATACTTTTCATCTTTCGTAAATTTCCGTTTAACGTTTTGTTCTAGATTTTGCGAGTTAACACAACATAACATGCGTGTGTAGTTCAACATTTTTACGTCTACTTTTCCCGTTTGACATGTTCGTCGTAATGTACGGGTCTTAAGTCGACTTAGTTATATCCTTTTCTATGTTTAAACTTTTACGCTTCGGTCTAATTTCTTCACTTTAACACACCGCAATTTTGTGTTTGTGATCACCGGCAATGGTGTAAAATTAATGCTATTTGGCACCAATTCAATAAACCTGTCAAATTTGAACCCCTAAATTCGCTGATTTGTGACTTGATATTATCCACTATCTTGCGGGTCTGTGCAACCTGAACCCAACCAGCTTGTTAGAGTAGGGAACTAGGCCAAACCATATATACAGGACATGGCTTCAAATGCAAATATACTTTTACGCAATTCTGTTAGACCATGTGTAATGGTGTGGGTGAAAGGGACATTTTTTGACACTTGGCAATGTGGGGCCACTTGGTTGGTGAAAGGGGCTTGAAATGTGCAAGATGTGTAATGATGTGTGAAATTTGGTGAGTAAAAGAGGGTGAATATATAATGGTATTAAATTTGAATTAAAAGAAGAAAAAAAAATAATAAAAATGAAGTGTCACACAACGATTGGCCCATCCAACCTTTCCCTCACGCGAAATATTTCGCGCAGCATTGTTTAACGCCCGCCCATTTGGCAAGGTGGGGGCGGTGTTGTGGGGTGAATGGGGCGCCAATTTTGGTATTTAACGCCCTTTTGGCGAATCATTATAGACGGTCTTATAGTGATGAGAAATACCATCCGTATTCTTTATAGGCCCTACAACATAGATTTCCATTAGATCTGGCATGTTCAAGTCAAGTTCTATTACTTTCAATATTCAAATCCACAATATATCTTGATTTCGTTACTTTGTTTTTCATCCTTACAATTGGCGAATCAATATGTGCCTTTTAGTCTTAGCTCTTTTAAGCAATGTTTTCATAACGGAAGCAGACATTGAACCGATGTCCTTACCGGTTCCCTAGTTAGACCGGTCAAACCGGATATAGAACTAAAAGTGTCGTAATAAATATAAAATTAATATGTTTGGCTAACTGGATTATAAAAAAACCACAAATTCTTAAAATTCCATAATAATTTGAAGGATCATTATCTTATGTCTAGACTCCAAAAGTTCTTTAATAAAAAATGAATTTGACGTACACCATGTGCAAAAGCGTGAGACAATTACACTTTTGTAGTACTACTATAAATTAAAATTTACTGCAAAGGCTGCACAACTACTGTACCACAACACAAATCTAAAATAACACACTTCAACTTTTTTTTTTAATTATACGGTATCCTTCCAATCTAGTTTTTCATGTATGACTCATCTTCTTCCTTATCTACTCTTCACCTTCTTGCGTTTATATCCAGTGATGTTCAAGATGAAATCTTTTTTTTTTGGTCGAAAACAGAAAGAAAATACTTGCAGAAAGAAAACACCCGTCGCCGCTCAAAGTGCCCCTCTAGAAATTGGGCCCGGGCCGGGAGTCCTCCCCGCACCCCCTCATCACCGGCCCTGTGCTTAACGCAAAAAGCTTCTGGTGTTTAATGGTTTTAGTTAGTGTCAAGATATATAACACCCAAAACATGATGAAAATGAAGGTAGGCCATTTGAAAAGGAGGAAATATGGCCTTTTCTACTAACACCATGGCCCTTATAGATTTTCCAACACTGCAATGAAAACAACCATCATTTGTCAAAAACGCATCAAACCCTTTTCTATGTTTTTTTTTAATTATTTAGTAAATTAACATGTCTTTAAGTACTACTAATGTTCTGAAAAGCAAACAAATAATTGTGTTGGTTTGTCGGTTCAACCGATCTGTAGAGAGAGGAGCCAATCATCAACGAGTTTATCCATGTTTTCATTTGGTTTTAAGTGTTTTATTTTTCGTGATTTTAGACTTATTAAATCAATTTGGTTCATCAGAATTTGCTTAATACTAAGGTGAAGTTATGGTATACATCGATACATGTGTTAGGAGGTGTGGTGTATATAATTTGTTGAGACTAATTTAATTTCATGAACCATGCCCCATTTGCAAAAAATCATGTCTGGATAAATTTGGCGAGCATGCGCTCCACTGCAAGTCTGCAAGGAATTGCCGGGTTTTAAGTACCGCCATGATTTGGTCAGAGATGTTCTATGGGATGTGCTTCGAAGTGCGGGGGTCTCAGCCAAGAAAGAAGCACCAGTCAATTTTTTGACCGATCCGCGGGAGGGGAGATCTACCTTGCGTCCTGCGGATGTTCTTGTGTTTGGATGGGCTGGGGGTAAACATGCTTGTGTTGACTTGACAGGGGTTTCCCCCTTGGTAGGTTTACGAGACAACGGCTTTGTACCGTGGCAGGCAGTTTTGAGGGCAGAAGCTAAGAAGGTCGCTAAGCACGAAGCAGCCTGTTTAGAGAATCAACATGTGTTCCTGCCGTTTGCCTTCGACACATTTGGATCGCTGGCCCCTGAGGCCGTACGGTTTCTGAAACGAGTGCAGAAGGTGGTCCACAGTGACTCGCAGAGCCCTAAGAACCAAGGGTTTGTGTTTAGCAGGATAGGCTTTGCGATTCAAAAGGGAATAGCGGCGCAACTTGTTGCCCGCTTACCCACCATCTAAATGTAACTTGTTTCGTTGATCAATAATAAAGTTCACAAAAAAAAAAAAAAAAAATTCATGAACAAACAAACATTAGGCTTCAAGGAGGCAGATCCACTTACTTTTCTTCTTTTTTTTTTATTGGGGGGGGGGGGGGGGGGGGGGTTTGAGGGTTCGCTACTGTAAATAGCTTAAGATTTAAATGATTAATGAAAAATTGCATGAAAATTAATGATCAAATGCAATTGATTGTCAGTGGTAATTATTAGTTGTAACAACTTGGTCTATTAGTGACAAATACGGTCATATGTGGTAATTCAGGTGTCAATGGTAATCAAGTTGTTACTGATGAAGTTCCAGCTGAGGATCTTTCCACTGCTTTAACTAGAGGGTGTTTAGGACTGAGTTTCAAAACAACTTATTGACTTATTGGCTTTTTCAAGAAGCCAATAAGTTAATAAGTTGTTTGTGTAACCCCAAACCACTTTCTGTTTTGACTTTTGATTTTTAGCTTTTAAGAGTGGAAAAACTGTTTTTGAAAAGTTATAAATCCTGGCTTTTGGCTTTGGGAAAAAAAATTACAAATCTACCACCCATACAACCAATGTTCACAATAAGTTAAACGAAACACTTAAAAAAATAACAATCTATAGACTTTTTGACGGTTCTTATTCCCAAAAGCTAATCCAAACACTTTTTTTAAAAGTCCTTTTTAAAAAGTCATAAGCCAATAAGCACTTTTGACTAAAAGCACTTTTGCATTTCCAAACTCAATCCCAAACACCCTCCTAATAAACTATCCACGCTTATGACAGTTTCCAGTTCAATCTTCGTGATGGTTTATCTGCTATATCCATTTGTTATGTTGTTTTTTTGTGGTAAATTATACATATGCATGTTCATTTTTGTAGTTTCTGTTAGCGGCGAAGCTTGGTTTTCAAATCGGAGGGGGCCAGGCTCATTTTTTTCGATCGGTAGTGGCCGGAAGATCAAATCGGCGGGGTCTAGACTTAATTTACCTACGAAAATCGCATATTTCTACCACTGCGCCTAAAAAACAGGGGGCGGGGCACCCCTGGCCCTTTAAAAACTTCGCCCCTGGTTTATGTGAATGTCTAATTGAACTATATATCAATCTATACACGATTCATAAGAGATATCCAGACGATTAAGAAGCGTAAAACCTACAATCATTGCTCATGACTAGTGGATTCTGGTTTTAACGGTATGACTAGCTAATCTAACTTTCGAAACACAGTTGAAGACAACTTCTCGATCGTTGTCTCTACATTAACATGTCAATTTAGGAGTGAGTCAGGAATGATTCATAAATATAGCATACGTAGCCATCTTATTCATCGTACGTTTTCTTTTCCTTTTTTCTCCTTTTCTTTTTAATGTATCTCCATCTTGTATATATAAGTTAAACCAAACTAATGAATTAAATCTAATAATAACTTTGTTAATTAATTTTTGCTTAAAACCTTTAATCAAACGTTTTTTAATCAAGGATATTATTCATTAAAAAATTAACTTATATATCACATTTTAAAAGCCCACAAAAATGTACTATGAGGACTCATTTGAACCTCAATTCATAAATAGTTTTAGCCTCTAACGACGACATCATTTTGACTAGAACCCGGTATAGCCGAATTCATTTTCTCGGAACCTGTATTGACCTGAACCCATTTTGACCCATCATCTTCATTTTGCCAGGCTTAGGGGGAAGGGGCACTACCCGTGAGGTTTTCTAACTTCATTGGTTTCAACCAATCTTGCACCGCCACATCAATTCACTGATTTCCTTCACAGAAACCGTTTTTTAGAGGCAACACTCCGTTAGTTCTTTACCCAATAATTAATTATTTTCACACATGTATAATAATAATATTAATAATACCTTTCTCATTCTATCCTCTAAACACCACTCATTTTTTTAATAATACATTTCCCACTCTCTCTCCTCTAGAACCAGCACGGTAAGAAGAACCCGTATTTGGTTCACGAGACCCCTACCAGCACTGGTGGCGCCGGTGTTACCGTGCTGGTAGTGGGGTACCCGTGACCTTTTCTGGTGGCGCCCCGTCCCCCCTTAATTATATCGTGATTTTAGGGTCTTGAAGAAACAATAAGTATCACGGGGATTGAGACTAATCTACGTGGGGTTAATACTTATGTTCGTCAAGATTAATCCTTTACCCAATCCGTTCGGTTAAACCCGAGTGAGAATAATAAGTGTGAGTGTGTGTGATACAACGTAAGTAAAGACACAAGATGTAAGTGGTTCGGTCTAAGAATGACCTACGTCCACTGTAACTAGCCGGAGTATTATTAGTATTCGAGTATGAAGAATTACAAGAGAGAATATGCTAGGTTACAATGAGAATTTTCGGATCCTTTTCCAAGGAGATGTTTTCTTTTATTTATAGGAGAACTCATGGGCTTAGCTGAGGAGCCCATGAGAAACAATCCTTAGTTGGGCCTGGTCAAGGCCCAAGTCCAAGCCCTTCCACAGAAATGGCGGGAAAGTAGTGTTACTGTAGATGACGTCACATTGCAGCATGGCTGCTACTCGAGGCGGACACGTGGCAAGCTGTGATTGGCTGACGGCGCCCTTGTCCTTGCTACAGTCGTTGACCATGCTTCTGACATCAGCAGTGGATGTCTGCTGTCACTGTAGACGACGGTATGGTGGAAGCGTGGCTACAGTCACGTCGCCGTCCTTGTCAGTGGTGGTTGGACCACTCTTGCCACCTGTCGCTCTGTTATTGGCGCGTACTCTGCCAGAGATCCTTGTGAATCTTCCTTTTGTTGTCTTCTGTACCTCGTACAAAAGGTGATGAGGGAAGATTCCGCGCGTGGTCATACGCGCTTATCAGGTGTTGCTCTTGCTTATCAGTTGTTATCCTTGCGCGCTTCCTTGCATACCTTGTAAGCAGCGCGCGAAAAGATCCTGGCGCCGCCGTCTGGCGCGAGGATTCTATCTTATGGGGATAGGGACGCTTCCTCTACTTGGATTAGGCTCCCTATCCCTTCAAGTCCCCCTAGTCTAGGGCTTCTCCTGCTGTTGATGAAGAGTAGGTGGAACGCTAGACTTAAAATATGGAGTCGCGGGTGAAAGCTCATCTGCTTCTATCTGTTGGGATTTGTTCTGCTGTTTGTTGTTGGAAGATTGGGCGGGGAACGTCTTTTTTGATGTTACGTCAGCTTTGCGCGTTGGAAGACGTGTCTCGTCATGACCTGTTAAGGCGCTGGGCGGGGAACGTCTTTTTTGGTTTTACGTCAAATTTGCGCGTTGGAAGACGTGTTCCGCTATGACCTATTAAGGCGCTGGGCGGGGAACGTCTTTTTTGGTTTTACGTCAAATTTGCGCGTTGGAAGACGTTTTCCGCCATGTACTTGCATGCTTGTTGATGGTTAAAGCGCGTCAGCAGTTGCAATAAATTTTGAATCATTGGCATTCAATTTGTCTCTCATAAATTGGAGTTAATGCGCCTGGAATTCGAATGATCAGTTCCTTCTGGTGGAAGCCTGATGGTTGCTGACGAGTCAGGTCCTCGTCTGCTGTGCTGACTGTTGGCTGTCACATCATTATGGTGCAGTTACCAACCTTTCGTCTGTATCAGGCGCGTGTGCTGTCACGCGCTCCACTTGGTGCTTGAGTGGCTGTGATTGTGCCATGTGTCGAGTTGCACGTGTGATTTGTCAGACGCGTGAGCGTTCACGCGCCTTCCAGCTTTTAAGTTGGTGACATCTGCTGACACGTGTCAAGCATCCAACGAGTAACGGCTGGATTGCTTTTTCATGTTTGATCTTGGCCGTTCGATGGCGCATGTGACACGTGTCGTCATCCTAGCTCTCCATTTTGAAAAGGAGATGACGGTTGCCTTTTCCATGTGGGTCCCACTGCCATAAATGCAGTGGGTATATATAGGGGTGTGGAGGCTTCTTGAACGGTTACTCGTTCATTTGCACTCCTTTTTCTTCCACTTTTCTCTCTTTTTCTTTAATCATTCCTCTGATCAGTTTGGAGTTTCCGTTGAATCTTCAAAGATTGTCATCAATCTTAGAGATTTATTGTTGAAACTTCCTCCTGATCTTTGATCTTTGCTTTGTTCTCTCTGAATTTCTGTTAGATTTTTTCTTTTCTCTTGAAGATTCCGACTGATTTTCAAGTTTTCCGGCGAACCTTCAAGTTTTCCGGCGTGTCTTCAAGTTTTCCGACCATTTTTCCAGATTCTTGTGTTTTTTCTTTGATTCCATTTATTTAAAAATGTCTGATACTTCTGTTGTTGGGTCTCCCTCCGGCGATGTTCTTGGGAAAGAACCGGTGGTGGATGACGTGGAGGAAGAGGTGGCGGTGGAGCAGGGGAAAATAAAGGAGAGGAAGTTGATGACCAACACATTTTGTGTTTGGAGTCAGGATGCCTTTGACCAATTTTGCAGGATCTATGGTATCCTGCCGGAGTGGGAGCCCACCTTGCCGTCTTCGACGGATACTGTTCTTGCTGCACGCCCTTGTCAGCTTGCCTTGTATGAAGCCCACTTTACTAAGTGTGGGTTTCGCCTGCCTTGCACCCGCTTCCAGATTGACACTCTGGTGGCATATGGTGTTGGTCCCACACAACTAACCGCCTTCGGGCTTTTAAGGTTAGTTCATTTTGAAGCGTCGTGTCGCGCTTTAGACGTTGAGCCTACTGTTGAAAGGTTCAACGTTTTTTACTTTTTGGCACGCGACGAGATGTGGTTCTCGTTTAAGCCGCGCCCGAGGGTGACACCCATGGCCACCCAAAACCCCAAGTCGTTGCACTGGGCAAAGGAGAAATTCTTCTTTGTCAAGAGGGGGGTTATCCCCATCAGCCTGCCCTGGAAGGTTATAGCGGACGGGCAGCGGGTGGCGGATATGCCAGTGCCCAAGGATTACAAGAAGCAGGCCTGGTTCACCACTCTTACCGCCAACGCCACTAAGTTGGAATTTAAGGAGTTGACAGAGGGTATCTTCTTCCTTCAGGGGATGAGCCGACTGGGGATTCGCGCCGGCAAAGAGCCTTATATTGCTCCAGAGGGTAAGTGTCTTTTTCCTCTATATTTAGTTTATATGTCTAGCTTTTTCTAACTGTTTTCTTGCGCAGGTGTGAGCAAGTTTCAATTCTATGCCGCTCGTCAAGAGAAGGGCATTAAATGGAGGCCTGTGGCGGAGGGGCAAGTGTCTTGTCTGGAGGCGCTTGCGGACCGGTTTTATTACCCAGATATGTCCGTTGCGCCCAAGCCCTACTATACCACTGGTGAGTCTTGTGACCCCTTGTTCTCTAGTCTGTTTGGCGACGACTCTTCTGACTCTTCAGTAGAGATTGTTGAGCCTTAGAAGGCGTCTGCGGGGCGTGGCCGTTGGAAACACGCTCCGCGGAAGCATAAATATGCTGTGAGACCCTTAACAAATTCTGACTCGGATTCTTCCGTTTCAATAGGAGAGGCCGTGAAGGGGCGCCGTCGCCGAAAGGACGGGCCCGCCTCTGAAGATGAAGAGGAGGAAGAGGCCTCTAAACTAGAGAAGAAGAGGAGGAGGCGCACGACTGGTGCTACTTCTAGCAGTGTTGCTGCTACCAAGGAAGTGCCTGCGGCAGCGATCGGCGGGGAAGGGGGTGAGGGTGACACCCAGATCCCTGAGTCTATTGCTCCCCCTTGTCGCCGGTTAGGGAAGCTGTTAAGGAGAAGGCCACTTCTTCAAGTGGTGAAGGGGTAGTGGCGCCTGTATTCAGCGTGGGTATTGGCGCTGCCCCCACGCGCCAGCCTCACTTTCAGAAGCTGATCAAGAAGAAGGCCCCTGGTAAGTCTTGCTTTCTTCAATTTTTACTTAGTCTTTTATGCTTGTTCTTCTTTTTAATGTGTTTTCCTTCTTTGTTTCAGTTGCGCCCAAGATCGTTCCCACTCCTCCTCCTACGTCTCCATCTGCGGATGCGGTTAGGATGGAGGAAGATAGGCTCAGGCAAGAGCAAGAGGACGCGCAACGGGAAGAGGCGCGTCAGAAGGCTGAAGCCGATGAAGTTCTTCGGAGGGCGGAGGCTGAGAAGAAGAAAGCAGAGGCTGATGAAGCCTATCGGAGGGCTGACGCTGAGAAGGTAGCTGCCGCCAATGAAGCTAAGCAAAAGGCTGAGGCGGCAAAACGTGCTGAGGCGGAACGCCTTCGTCTCCAGGAACAACAATTCTTGGAGGAGAAGGCTCGCTAACTGAAGGAGCGGGAGGCTCTGGAGCGCACCAACGCTAGCGCCGAAGGGTCTCAGGAGAAGGATGGATTTGAGCGGGCCTTGTTGGAGGCTGGCGTTGGTGGCCATGGGGAAGGCTCGCGCCAAGCACGACGCGAGTCCTTCAGAGTTGATGAAGGGGAGCCATCAAGGGGATATGATGGCTCCAGCTGGTCAGGGAGAACACTTTATTTTCTAACTCCCTGGCCGCCGAGTAGTTTGTTAGTGAGGTGGTGCCTCCTTATGAGCGCGCTCACCAAGATATGCTGGGCCGCGCGGACCTTATGGCTGCGTTGTGCGTCAATCAGGCGACCCAGCTATCTATGATTGACTCGCTACGCCGTCGAGATGCGGCGGTGTGGCGAGACATCCAGCGTTTGGAGGCTAAGAAGGCGGACCTTGCTGAAAAAGAGGCCGCCTTCAAAGCTGAAGTGACCAAGTACCGCCGTCGCGCCCATGAGGCTGAAGCTAAAGTCAACAAACTTGAAGAGGACGCGGCGGCGGATAAGCGCAGGTGGACAGAGTCTTGCAAAAAGACTAATGCTGAGACTATGCGGTTGAAGCAGACTTTGGCCGAGGAGCAGGAGGAGGGTCGGGTGTTAACCCGACAGTTGGAGGAGAAGAGCAAGGCCCTCTCAGAGCGGACTGCTCAGGTTGTGGAGAAGCGCTTAGAGCTTGAGTCCAAGGATGCCGATCTGATCAAGGCTACTGAGCGCGTCTCCTTCCTGGAGCAAGAGAGGATCCGGATCCTTAATGCTAAGGAGGATCTGGAGCAAGACCTTGGCTCCGCTGAGGAAGCTCGAGCTGCGGCGGCCAAAGAATGTGAGACGGCCCAGCGCTTGCTGGAGGAGGCGATGGGCGCCTAGACCCAGATGCAGGATTCCATCAAGTGGCTGATGACTGATGGGATAACTGTGGTAAGTTCTTTATGACCCTCTTGTACTTTGTATTCTTTCTGTAAGCTCTTTGAGTTACTAACTGTTTGTGATTTTTCAGGTCTTCAAGAGGTTATGGCAAGAACCTAAGTTGGGTGATCAGGTCGCTGCCATAGCCGCCACTGCCCAAGCCTATGGGTATAGTGAAGGCTATGAGGATGGGTTCTTGGCTGCTCAGAATAATGGGCGGATCGAGGATGCTGAGCATTACGGGAAGCCATTGAAGGAAGAGTATGAGGCGGAGCTTGTCAAGTTTGAAAAAGTTGACTTCCCCATCCTTCAAGTAATTGCTGACTGTAACAAGAATGCAGACCCTCTTTCTGCCCTTAAGTATTTCATGGATAAATCCGACGAGCTAGCGCGAGAGGCTGAGCGCAAGCGCCTAGAAGAGGAGCGCCAGAGAGCTGCTGGCGAGGGTACCTCCAACATAGAGAATATTTAGGCGCTTTTTTTGTTTTTCTTTGTAAATATTTGTAAATAGCAAGGGTTTTTAAGTCCCTTTTTTATTAATGAAAATTTCTTGGTTTCTTTATATCTTGTGTTTCTCGTTCTAACTCCTTAGCTTATTTAACCAAGTCGCCACCCGGTTTATAAGTAGAAGTTAGTGCGCGCGCTGCGCTAGATAGTCCGGCGTGTAAGTGTTTGCCTTGAAGACTACAGCGGGGCGCGACTTGTGCCATAGGGTCCGAGTTAAGCGCGTGAGAGCCTTGCCTAGAAGACCACTGACTGCGCGCTCGTGAAGTGTTTGTCCTTCGTCCAACTTGTATTTGACAAGTTTAGAAGACAAGGTTGTCAACTACACGAGTGTCGCGCGTTGTTGAGTCCGGCAAGTAAACTTGTCTTGAAGACCATAGTGTGCGGCGTTGTTGCGCGATTTTTATAAGTCCGGCATGCGCGAGGCATGCTCTGAAGACTTATATCGTGTCAACAGTGCGCAGTCTTGGTCCGATAGTAGTTTTACCTAAGTCTTGAAGACTCTGGCGCGGAAAAAACAAGTAGAAGAACAGATATAGGAAACCATTTTCATTGATAAGTGCGGCATGTGTAGCCGTTTTACAAATGTTTTACAAATAACAGCGGCGTAGTTGCGCGCCATTCCAAGATCGCAGGATGGGTGTCCTATCAAGTCTTTCTAGTGCGTAGCCGCCTTTGCCAAGTACTTCTTGTATTCTGTATGGACCTTCCCAGGTAGGAGCTAGTTTTCTGGGCTTTTCGGCGTTAGATGCCTCATTGTTCCGGAAAACGTAGTCACCGATCTTGAATGCGGATGCCTTGACGCGCTTGTTGTAGTAGCGCTCTAGCTGCGTTTTGTATTTTGCCTCTTTGATTGCAGCAAGGTCGCGGCGTTCATCTAGTAGATCAAGGTTCAAGCGGAGTCTTTGTCGTTGTCTCTTGTGTTTGCCATTAGCACCCTTGCGGAAGGGCAACCTATTTCGGCGGGAATGACCGCCTCGGTACAATTTTTCAGACTAAATGGCGTTTTGCCATTGCTGGTTTTTGTGAGGGTACGGTAGGCCCATAGAACATGGGGAACTTCATCTACCCACCCGGTTCTTTTGGTTCCGAGTCGTGCCTTGATACCCTCCACTATTGTGCGATTGGCTCTTTCCACCTGACCGTTGCCTTTGTGGGTGCGCAACGGATGTAAAAATTTGTTGGACACCCATTTGAGTCAACCATTCTTGTAAGGATCGGTCCTCAAATTGTGTGCCGTTGTCGGTTACTAGCTGCAACGGTAGGCCAAATCGGCAGATGATGAACTCCCAGATAAATTTCTTGACATGTGCGCCGTAGATCTTTGACAGAGGTTTCGCCTCAACCCACTTGGTGAAGTAGTCGATGGCGACGATTAGGTATTTCACGTTTCCTGGAGCCGTTGGGAATGGGCCTACCAGATCGATAGCCCATTTTTGAAACGGCCAAGCCGCTGCGACCGGCACCAGGTTGTTCTTGGGGCGCAAGGTGTTCGGAGCGTGGCGCTGGCAACTGTCGCATTTACGCAGCTCGTTGACCGCGTCCACGTGCATGCCCGGCCAATAGTACCCTGCGTTCATCAACTTTGCTACTACCATTCTTGGACCCGCGTGCAATCCGCATGTTCCTTCATGTATGTCTCTTAGGAGGAAGGAAGCGTCTGCGGAGTCTACGCAGCACAGCAGCGGCCCTAGGTAGGAGCGGCGGTACAAGGTACCGTTTATAAGTTGGTATTGTAGAGCCTTATGTTTGATCTTCCGTGCCTCTGACTTGTCGTCAGGCAGGGTGCCGGAAGATAGATAGGCCTTGATTGGAGTCATCCAGGACGCGTTGCCTGTTTGGATGACGTTGACTTGTCGCGGCGGAACAGATGGTTTGTCTAGGACCTCGATTCGGACTTCTTTGGCCATGTGTTCGAAGACCGTTGATGCCATTTTGCTCAGCGCATCGGCGGGTTTGTTTTCGCTACGCCGGATATGTTCGACCGTGCATGAGTCGAATCAGCGCATGAGCTGTTTGGCTTGTTCCAGGTATAATGCCATGATTTCGTCCTTTGCGTCGTAGGACCCATTGATCTGTCGCGCGACAAGTAGTGAGTCCACGTGTGCCTCCACGTGCCTGGCCCCCATTTTTTCCGCAATGCGGAGGCCTGCCAGCAACACTTCGTATTCCGCCTCATTTTTCGTGCTTTTGAAGTCGAGGCGGATGGCATATGTGAATTCTTGCTTATCTGGGCTGATGAGGCGCAAACCTGCGCCGGCGCCATCCTCGTTTGAGGCCCCGTCCGTGTATAAGGACCATTTTTGTGACGGGTCTTGCGCCGGAGCAGGGGTTTCTTCCGCTTGACATTCTTGGACTTTGTCTGTTGGTATCTCTGTGGCGAAGTCCGCGAGAACTTGGCCTTTGATGGCGGGCCGGGGTTTATAGTTGATCGTATGTTCCCCCAGCTCGATAGCCCATTTGGCCAGGCGTCCTGGCAGCTCGGGCTTAGCGAGTATGTCATTTATCCGGTAGTCTGTGAGGACATTTATCGGATGGCCTTGGAAGTATCTGCGGAGTCTTCGAGATGCGTGGACAAGAGCGAGAACCAGCTTCTCCATGATTGTATACCTTGTTTCCGCATCCAACAGCGTGCGGCTGATGTAGTAAATTGGTGTTTGCACGCCTTTGCGCTCTACCATTAGAACCGCACCTATTGCCCGTTCCGTGACAGATAGGTATAGCCTTAGAGGCTCTTTAGGAAGAGTCGCTGTTAGCGTCGGAAGGTTCATCAGGCATTGCTTCATATCTTTGAACGCTGATTCCGCCTCTGGTGTCCAGCGGAAGTTGCTCTTTTTCAAACAATTCTTTAAAGTGTCCACGAATGGGAATGACTTTGAAGCATAGTTGGATAAGAATCGGTTGAGGGCGACGAGGCGGCCCATCAATGTTTGTACTTCTTTGATGGAAGCGGGCGATGGCATCCTTTCGATAGCTTGTACTTTTTCTGGGTTGGCGCGGAACCCATCCCGCGTTACGATAACTCCCAGAAATTTGCCTTCCTCCATCCCGAAGGAACATTTGCTCGGGTTAAGTTTCATGCGCACCTTGCGCAGCTGGTTGAATGTCTGCTGGATATCTCGGAGCATGTCGCCCTCTTCTTTGCTTTGATTACGAGGTCATCGACGTACACTTCAAGTCGTACGCCGATTTCGTTGATGAAGGCCGTGTCCATTAGGCGTTGATATGTAGCGCCCGCGTTTTTCAAGCCGAATGGCATCTTGGTGTAGCAGAAAATGCCGGCGTCTGTGCGGAACGCTGTTTTGTCTTCATCTTCCTTTGCCATTTGAATTTGGTGGTATCCCTTGTACGCGTCCAGAAAACACTTGAACCGGTAAGGGGCTAGGGAATCCACCTTTAGATCGATTTCTGGTAAAAGATAGCAATCCTTTGGACACGCCTTGTTAATATCCTTGTAATCAACACACATGCGCCATCCTCCATTGGCTTTGGCGACCAAGACAGGGTTAGCCACCCATGTTTGGTATCTGATGGGGCGAAGGATACCCGCATTGAGCAGCTCAGTGACTTGTTCGTTCATGGCCTTTGTTTTCTCCGGGCCCATACTACGTTTCTTTTGCATTATTGGCTCCACCGAGCGGTAGACGTTGAGTCTATGTTCCGCTATTTCGCAAGTGACGCCAACCATGTCGGCTGGTTGCCACGCGAAAACATTAATGTTGCTGATTAAGAGCTGCTTCAGGTGATTCCGTATGGTCTCGGAGATTTCATGGCCAATGACCACCGTTTGCTCCAGAAATTTAGGGTTAAGAACCCATTTTTCCGGCTCGGTGCGGGTGTCCGTCTTGACCATTTTTGGAGGTTTGGCGGTTTCTGTGGTGTGACAATCTTTGTTGCCTCTGATGAAGGCGATGCCTGTTTTGGTTAGGAACCCGACCATCGCGTGTGCCGTTGAAGCATTGGCATTGAAGCGCGCGATGCCTTCCCGTCCCAAGAGTATGTCATGATTGGAGGTAGCTGTCAAGACCATGAAGTCGCATATTTCTGTGCGCTCATGGGTGCCATCTGACCATGTCACTGGCAGGGAAAGCATGCCCCGCGGCATGATGGTTTCATAAATGAAGCCGGAAATTGGCTCATTGACTGGTACGAGCTTTGCTTTGTCTTCCGCGTCTAGCTGTTGAAAACATTGCTCATACATGATGTCTGTGCTGCTACCACCGTCCAAGAACATGTACCACGTGCGGTAATGTCCGAAGACGGCGGTAATGACAAGAGGAGCCGTGCAGGAAGCGCCGCCTCTGACTTTGGGCATGAGGACGTCGGCCTCTTTCCATGAGTCGCCCAGTGGTTGCGTCCGGGTGCGCTTTCCCTGGTGCGTGTTCTTGCCCTTCTTTGTCATGTTGCAATGGTGACGGGGAATCAGTGTGGCGGCATGAATGTTGAGGTCACGAATTTTCTTTCGTGACCCTTCCGCCTAATTCTCTTCACCTGCTTGACCCTTACCAGTGCGGTGAACATTTTTTACCCAATGACCGAGCTAACCTGACTTCAGCGCGGCTTCAATCTCCATCTTCAGGGTGTAACAATTGTCCGTGAGGTGACCGAAGTCATTGTGATACTCACAGAACTTGCTTCGGTCTACGTTTCTTCGTTTGCCCAAAGGATTGGGCTCCTTTAACGTAACCTGTTCGGTTTTCAGGACCTGAGACGGTGTCTTTGTTAGCGGGGTCCAATCGTGGTTTTTCTTGGAGTGACCACGTTGGTCCCGCGTTTGTTTGGGGCTGATGATCTGGCGGGCGTCGCCAGCTGGGGAGTACTTCCCTTCGTCAGTGGTGCACGAAATGCGGCTCCAGACAGATTTGTTTTTATTTTTATTATTATTATGGTGTTGCGGTTGGAAGCCATGTGTCTGGTTGAAAGATTTCTCCGAGGATGCATATATTTTGGCGGAGTGGACGAGCTCGTCCCAAGACTCCGGAATGCCATCCTTGCCTGTAAGGCACTTCAATAGCTCCGGGCTGCGCACATTATGTATGAACGCTGCTCGTGTGAGCTCCTCCCCGCAGCCTATTTGCAAGGCTTCTTTGTTAAATAGAACGATGAAGTCCTCGATGGACTCATGATCGTTACGGCGGCACAACAGAATGTGCGCCTTGTCTTTTTTGTGTTTGCGCAAGTGCGAGAAGTGACTACCGAACTTGTCGGTAAGATCATCGAAGTCCTTAACGCTCCCCGCGGGGAGGTTATCAAACCAGACTCTTGCTGCGCCTGTCAAGGTTTGGGCAAATAAATGGCACCAAACTTGGACAGGCCAGTCCACTGACATGCCCGCGCACTCGAAGTTGTGTACGTGGTCGTCAGGATCGCGCAGGCCATCGTATCTACCGATGCTGCTAGGAAGCTTAGCTTTCCTTGGTATTTTAGCTGTCGCTATGCGAGCGACAAACTTTGACTTTTCAGCGAAGGCCTTTGGCCTGAATGGTCTAACCAGGTCATCATCCTCGTCGTTGTGGCGCGAGCGATGATCTTGTTTCTTTCCCTTGTAGCCAGAATCGCTACTGGATGACTCGTAGCCGTCAGGCTCGTCCCGGGACTTCGCGTAGCCCCGAACTCTGGCGTCTCCGCCGAGTTCCCCGCTACGTCCAGCACCCTGGACCGTTGAGTCTTTATTTTTGTACCCCTTTTTTGGTGGAGTGTCATAAGTGAGGGCCTTGCCCTTTTTCTTGGCTTGCTGCAAGAGTTTACGTTGGTAAATTGCAACATTTTTGGTGTTCTGACGGAGGAGCCACTGATCTAGGTCCTCCTCGGAGTTGGCACTGCTATCGTCGTCAGAGTCTACGTCCCGAACCTCAACAGCTGGCTTTTCGAGCCTTGAGGTGGGCTGCTTGACGACGGTGTGTGGTGTTGTCTGGTTCTCCGGGAGTTGGGTGTCACCCTCTCCGGAACGGTTTATGACAGCAGTGTTACGGTTGGGTTCAGCCATGGGTGGGTTTAAAAGACGAATAAAAGAGCAGTTCTAACCGTTGGATGGCGCCAATGAAGAAACAATAAGTATCACGGGGATTGAGACTAATCTACGTGGGGTTAATACTTATGTTCGTCAAGATTAATCCTTTACCCAATCCGTTCGGTTAAACCCGAGTGAGAATAATAAGTGTGAGTGTGTGTGTGATACAACGTAAGTAAAGACACAAGATGTAAGTGGTTCGGTCTAAGAATGACCTACGTCCACTGTAACTAGCCGGAGTATTATTAGTATTCGAGTATGAAGAATTACAAGAGAGAATATGCTAGGTTACAATGAGAATTTTCGGATCCTTTTGCAAGGAGATGTCTTCTTTTATTTATAGGAGAACTCATGGGCTTAGCTGAGGAGCCCATGAGAAACAATCCTTAGTTGGGCCTGGTCAAGGCCCAAGTCCAAGCCCTTCCACAGAAATGGTGGGAAAGTAGTGTTACTGTAGATGACGTCACATTGCAGCATGGCTGCTACTCGAAGCGGACACGTGGCAAGCTGTGATTGGCTGACGGCGCCCTTGTCCTTGCTACAGTCGTTGACCATGATTCTGACATCAGCAGGGGATGTCTGCTGTCACTGTAGACGACGGTATGGTGGAAGCGTGGCTACAGTCACGTCGCCGTCCTTGTCAGTGGTGGTTGGACCACTCTTGCCATCTGTCGCTCTGTTATTGGCGCGTACTCTGCCAGAGATCCTTGTGAATCTTTCTTTTGTTGTCTTCTGTACCTTGTAGAAAAGGTGATGAGGGAAGATTCCGCGCGTGGTCATACGCGCTTATCAGGTGTTGCTCTTGCTTATCAGTTGTTATCCTTGCGCGCTTCCTTGCATACCTTGTAAGCAGCGCGCGAATAGATCCTGGCGCCGCCGTCTGGCGCGAGGATTCTATCTTATGGGGATAGGGACGCTTCCTCCACTTGGATTAGGCTCCCTATCCCTTCAGGTCTAAAAACCTTTACTGCTTGGCAACAAGTAACTAATCGGCAACCACAATTCTGATAATTTTAAATGTGATTTTGACATGGCAAAGCAGGGTTGGGGGGCTCAGCAACTTTGCCGATGGCACCCCGGCAGGGGCGGACCTAGCTTGAAGTTAAGTGCTGCGTTCGTTGCTACTCAACTTCGCGCGCGTAGTGGAAAATTTGTTTTTTTTACGATATTTGGAAAACGTTACTACTAAAATGAAGACGTTACTACTGAAACTAATTTATAGATCCGCCGCTGCACCAAGGCCACCCTTACGATCCTAAAATAGTGCCGACTCGAAAAAGAGTGGCACGTCTCAAGGAGCTAGCAGTAACTTTCATTGCCATGCAGAGACACTGAACATATAACCCTAGTTGCAATTGGAGGTGAAGGTGGTCCTAACATTCTGCTTTAACAACTTGCACCTTAGGCATTGTCGACAGTTGTGAAGTTACAGACAGCACGTAACAACAAAGTCATAGATCAAAAAAAGACAAAAAATTAAGCCAGATAGGAGTTGCCTCTAGAAATCTCCGATAAGACACCACTTGAGAACACACACACTCACTCACTGCAACTTGCTGTTGTACGGTACAAAAACCATAAATATGAATCTACCAACGGTTTTTAGGCTATTTTTGGTAAGTGGGTCAACTTCTTTTTCTCCAAAAAACAATTATTATTTATGTCACATGACTTGTAATATTTATAATTCTAAACATAAGTACTTATGTTATATATGTCACATGACTTAGAATAATATTTATAATTCTTAACATATACTTTATATATGGCAAAAGTATGATAACATTTAGAAACATGTTTGGATAAAAAGAATACCTCTTTAGGATACCATTAATATTAGCGAGACTTTTCTAGAAGTAACTTTTACATCTAAATATCACGTAATCTTACATTTGCAAAAAGTTAAATTCAAACCACGGTTGTTTTTCATTAATTATATATGTTAAGTAAGAAACTAAGAATACGTTGAATCATTACAACAGAAAACGAGAACCACCAATGAATATCCATCAGTGAACATCGTCAAAAACATGGTTGTGGTTATATATAAGCTCAATTGTGACAGATTATTGATGCATCATCGATGAACTAGTAGACTACTTCACCGATGAAGCCGGAATTGAACAACGTTTGTAAGGGCATCCAAGGCGCTCGTTTTTTATGGATCATAATAATATGTTACAAAATCCGTTATAAGGAATCATAAATAAATTTTGTAAGGGAGTCCAAGGTGCTCGCTTTCAATGGATCACCGTCGGATTTAATATGTTGCAAAAGCCGGATTTGCCAAATATAATTTTAACAGTAATTTATTCTTACCCGTTAACGTAAGTCACTAATTTATAAGCGTGCGTTTTTAACCTACTGCATATCTTTCAACATTTTGGGCTTAAAATTACTAGTAGAATAAATTAGTCTCATAAATAAATGACATACGCATGTGTGAAGTTGATATTTTAGTTAGATAGGGGCCAAAAATATTTTAACTTATAACTTCATGTGACAAAAAGAATAATAACGTACATGGTGAGATAGATTGGACTATTATTATTATTATTATTATTATTATTATTATTATTATTATTATTATTATTATTATTATTATTATTATTATTATTATTATTATTATTATATAGAAAAAGAAAATAGGTGGGGTGTGATGGGGAAAGAGGAGCTGGTGGTGATGCTGTAATCTTGTCTTAAGCCTGCATAGACATTGATTGAGTTTTGGCATATGCTATATATACGACTATTTTATGATCATGCGAATTCATCTTCCCATGCAATATCATCTTATCTCCATATCTCACTAATTTATATATATACACACACACATTGACACGCAAAAACTATATAGATGAATCAAGAAATTAACTTTTATATTTAAAAGTCGAGTATAACATGCAAACAATGGATTTGTTTTTTGATCAAAAGGAGTTACGGATCCTCTGAGCAACCCATCGAAAGTCCATGACCAACTTGTTAGTTAATTGTCTATGTTATTATGCTCTCTATTATTATATTACTAGGTTATATCCACAAATCTAATATCATCATCATTATCGTCATACTCAGTTAATCCCACCAATAGCAAAAATTAAGGTAGGATCTGAGGAGGGTAAGATGTAGACAGTCTTACCTCTACCCCGTGGATAGAGAGGCTGCTTCCAGTGAGACCCTGACTCGATAGTGGTTTTGTGTCAAGCCCTGGACATAAGGCACATAACACTTAGCAATTGGGACAAATCCGATTGGTGCATGTACCCACTTGTCTTTTGGCTATCAACGCCTCCACATTATGCATGATTAAGCGTCAGTCATTTTTAACGTTATTTTCACAAAATCAGTAAAATAACAATAAAATTAGTGCAACTTTACTTTTGCCCCCCAAGGGCCTGTACATATATGCATCATATGCGCACAACCGTAACCGGGGCTTAGACAAATCTAATATGAAGTGACAAAATATGTGTTTTGGTGTTGAAGAAACAATAAGTATCACGAAGATTACAAGTAATCTACGTGGGGGTTAATACTTATGCTCGTCAGGGTTAATCCTTTACCCAAACCGTATGGTTAAACCCCTTGACAGTGGTGAGTGTGAGTGTGTGGTGAAAGTAAATAAGAACACGAGATGTAAGTGGTTCGGTCGAGTAATGACCTACGTCCACTGTAAGTAGCCGGAGTATTATTAGTATGAGAGTACAAAGAATTACAAGAGAGAGTGTTCTAGGCTACACGTAACTATTTTCGGATCCTTTGGCAAGGAGAGGTCTTCTTGTATTTATAGGAGAATTCGTGGGCACAGTCGAGGAGCCCATGAGTAGCCATTCTTCATTGGGCTTGGTCCAGGCCCAAGTCCAAAGTCTTCCTTAGAATTGGCGGGAGAATACAGGTACTGTTCATGACGTCATTTGGCAGCATGGTTGCTGCTCGAGGCGGACACGTGGCATGCTGTGGTTGGCGGACGGCGCCCCTGTCCTTGCTACAGTCATTGACCATGCTTCTGACATCAGTAAGGGATGTCTGCTGTCACTGTAGACACTAGCATGGTGGAAGCATGGCTGCAGCCATGCTGCTGTCCTTGTCTGTAGTTGTTGGACCACTTTTGCCACCTGTCACTTTGTCATTGGCGCGTACACTGTCAACGATCTTTGTGAATCTTCCTTTTGTTGTCTTCTGTACCTCGTACAAAAGGTGTTAAGGGAAGATTCCGCGTGTGATGGTACGCGCTTATCAGGTGGTGTTATTGCTTATCAGTTGTTGTCTTTGCGCGCTTGGCTGCGCGCCGTTGGTTCCTCGCGCCACTGACTGGCGCGGGGAAGCTGACTTATGGGGATAGGGACGTCTCTTCCGCTTGGATTAGGCTCCTTATCCCTTCAAGTCCCCCTAGTCTAGGGCTTCTCCTGCTCTTTGTGAAGAGTAGGTGGAGTGCTAGACTCAAAGTATGGAGTCGCGGATGAAAGCTCATCTGCTGTTGTGTCTTGAGATTTGTCCTCTTGCAAAGTTTGGCAGAGAACGTCTTTTTTGATTTTACGTCAAATTTGCGCCTTGAAAGACGTTTGCGCCTTGAAAGACGTTTGTCGCCATGACCTGTTAAGGCGCTTGGCGGGGAACGTCTTTTTTGGTTTTACGTCAAATTTGCGCCATGAAAGACGTTTGTCGCCATGACCTGTTAAGGCGCTGGGCGGGGAACGTCTTTTTTGGTTTTACGTCAAATTTGCGCCATGTTGTGGTTCGCTTATTGACGTGAAGGCGTGTCAGCAGTTGCAATAAATCTTGAATCATTGGCATTTAATTTGTCTCTCATAAATGGGAGTTAAGGCGCCTGGAATTCGAATGATCAGTTGCTTCTGATGGAAGCTTGAGGGTTGCTGACGAGTCAGCCTCGTCTGTTGTGCTGACTGTTGGCTGTCCCATCATTATGGTGCAGTTACCAACCTTTCGTCTGTGTCAGGCGCGTGTGTTGTCACGCGCCCCACTTGCTGCTTGTGTGGTTGTGTTTGTGCCACGTGGCGAGTTACACGTGAGGTTCGTCAGACGCGTGAGCATCCACGCGCCTGCCAGTTTTTAATATGGTGAGATCTTGTGACACGTGTCACTCATCCAGCGAGTAACGGTTGGATCATTTACCCATGCCTGATCTTAGCCGTCCATTCGCGCATGAGGACACGTGTCGTCATCGTGCTTCTCCATTTTGAAAAAAAGTGCAGGTGGAGCAAGGTAAAATTAAGGAGAGGAAATTGATGACTAACACATACTGTGTTTGGAGTCAAGATTCCTTCGAGCAATTTTGCAGGATTTATGATATCCTGCCGGAATGGGAGCCTACCTTGCCGTCTCCGACGGACACTGTCCTCTCCGCGGGGACTGGGCAGCTTGCCCTTTATGAAGCCCACTTTACCAAGTGTGGGTTTCGCTTGCCCTGCACCCGCTTCCAGATTGACACTCTTGTGGCGTATGGTGTTGGGCCTACCCAACTAACCGCTTTTGGGATGCTACGGTTAGTCCATTTTGAGGCGTCCTGCCGCGCCCTAGACATTGAGCCTACTGTGGAAAGGCTCAATGTGTTTTATTTCCTTGCGCGCGACGAGATGTGGTTCTCGTTTAAGCCGCGCCCTAGGGTGCCGCCCATGGCCACCCACAACCCCAAATCCTTGCACTGGGCCAAGGAAAAAATTTTCTTTGTGAAGAGGGGTGTCATCCCTATTAGCTTGCCTTGGAAGGTGATAGCTGATGGGCAGCGGGTGGCGGACATGCCGGTGCCCAAGGACTATAAGAAGCAGAGCTGGTTCACAGCCCTTACCGCCAACGCCACGAAGTTGGAGTTTAAGAATCTGACGGAGGGCGTCTTCTTCCTCCTTGGCATGAGCCGTGTGGGGATTCGGGCGGGTAAAGAGCCTTACATTGCTCAAGAGGGTAAGTGCCTCTGCTCTTCTTTTTATTTGATTTGCACGTATGATTTTTTTCTAACTGTTTGCTCGCGCAGGTGTGAGCAAGTTTCAGTTTTATGCCGCTCGTCAAGAGAAGGGCATTAAGTGGAGGCCTGTGGCGGAAGGGCAGGTGTCTTGTCTGGAGGCGTTTGTTGATCGATTCTACTTTCCAGACATGTCCGTTGCGCCAAAGCCCTACTACACCACTGGTGAGTCATGTGACCCTTTATTTTCTAGCCTCTTTGGCGATGATGCCTCTGACTCCTCAGTAGAGATTGTGGAGGCTCAGAAGGCGCCCGCGGGGCGTGGCCGTTGGAAACACGCTCCGCGGAGGCATAAGCGTGGCAGCAAGCCTTTAACAAGTTCTGACTCGGATTCTTCCGTTTCAGTAGGCGAAGTTGTAAAGGGGCGCCGCCGAAGGAAGGACGGGCCCGCTTCAGAGGATGAGGAGGAGGAGGAGCCCTCC
Source organism: Ambrosia artemisiifolia (assembly GCA_032199755.1). NCBI lineage: Eukaryota > Viridiplantae > Streptophyta > Magnoliopsida > Asterales > Asteraceae > Ambrosia > Ambrosia artemisiifolia. Next base: position 40,284,902 of record CM063524.1, read on the forward strand.
AGATTGGAGAAGAGGAAGAAGAGGCGCACCACCGGTGCCACTTCTAGCAGCGCCGCTGCTAACGTGGAGATGCCTGCTGCTGCAACCGGCGGGGAGGGCGGTGGAGTTGAGACTCCTGTTACAGAAACTGTTGCTTCCCTCTTGTCGCCGGTGCGGGAGGTCGTGTTGGAGAAGGCCTCTTCTTCAAATGTTGGAGGGGTTGTTGCCCCTGTCTTTAGTGTGGGTATTGGCGCGGCGCCCACACGTCAGCCTCTATTTCAGAAGCTGATAAAAAAGAAGGCCCCTGGTAAGTTGACTTTCTTCTACTTGTAGTTAGCCTTTCAATTTTTTCTTTTTCTTAGTTTTTTATGTTTCTCTTGCAGTTGCGCCGAGGATTATACCAACTCCTCCTCCTACGTCTCCATCTGCGGAGACGGCCAGGACGGAGGTAGATATGCTCTTCCAAGAGCAAGAGGAAGCGCAACGGGAGGAGGCCCGTTTGAAGGCTGAAGCCGATGAAGCCCTTCGAAGGGCGGAGGCTGAAAAGAAAAAGAAGGCTGAGGCTGATGAGGCTCTGCAAAGGGCGGAGGCCGAGAAGAAAGCGGCCGCCGATGAAGCTAAACGGAAGGCTGAGGCGGCCCAACGTGCTGAGGCGGAACGCCTTCGCCTCCAAGAGCAACAATTCTTGGAGGCGAAGGCTCGCCGTTTGAAGGAGCGGGAGGAGGAGGAGCGCGCCAATGCCAGCGCCGAGGGGTCCCAGGAGATGGACGGTTTTGAAAGGGCCCTGTTGGCGTCAGGCATTGGTGGCAATGCGGAGGGCTCGCGTCAAGCTCGGCGCGAGTCTTCTAGGGCTGATGATAGGGAGCCATCAGGGGCGTATGATGGCTCCAGCTGGTCTGGGGGCGATGCCATTTGGCGCCCTCGGTGGGCGGTCAGGGAGAATACTTTATTCTCTAACTCCTTGGCCGCCGAGGAGTTTGTGAGGGAGGTGGTGCCTCCATACGAGCGCGCGCACCAAGATATGCTGAGTCGCGCGGACCTTATGGCTGCCTTGTGCGTCAATCAAGCGACTCAGCTATCTATGATTGACTCGCTGCGCCGCCGAGATGCGGCGGTGTGGCGAGACATTAAACGCTTGGAGGAGGAGAAGGCAGACCTTGCTGAAAAAGAGGCTGCCTTCAAAGCTGAAATATCCAAGTACCGTCGCCGCGCCCATGATGCTGAAGCCAAGGTTACAAAACTGGAAGGGGACGCGGCGGCGGACAAGCGCAGGTGGTCAGAGTCTTGCAAGAAGACTAATGCTGAGACTATGAAGTTAAAGCAGACTCTGGCTGAGGCGCAGGAGGAGAGCCGGGTGTTGACCCGACAGCTTGAAGAGAAGAGCAAGGCCCTCTCTGAGCGGACTGCTCAGGTTGTTGAGAAGCGCTTGGAGCTCGAGTCAAAAGATGCAGATCTTATCAGAGCAACCGAGCGTGTCTCCTTCCTGGAGCAAGAGAGGATCCAGATCCTTAATTCCAAAGAGGATCTGGAGCAAGACCTTGGCTCCGCTGAAGAGGCACGCGCTGCGGCTGTCAAAGAGTGTGAGACAGCCCAGCGCTTGCTAGAGGAGGCGATGGCTGCCCAGACCCAGACACAGGACTCCATCAAGTGGATGATGACTGATGGGATCGCTGGGGTAAGTTCACGTCCTCTTAACGCTTTTTATTTCTCCCTCAAGCTATAAGTGCTAACTGTCAGTCTTCTTGCAGGTCTTCAAGAGGTTTTGGCAAGAGCCAAAGCTGGGCGACCAGGTCGCTGCCAAAGCCGCCACCGCCCAAGCCTATGGGTATGGTGAGGGCTATGAAGATGGTTTTTTGGCCGCTCAGAATAATGGGCGGATTGAGGATGCGGAGCATTACGGGAAGCCGCTGAAGGAAGAGTATGAAGCGGAATTGCTCAAATTTGAGAAGGTGGACTTCCCAATCCTTCAAGTGGTTGCTGATTGCAACAATAATACCGATCCTCTTTCCGCCCTCAAGTACTTCATTGAGAAATCTGATGAGTTGGCAAAGGAGGAAGAACGCAAGCGCCTAGAAGAAGAGCGCCAAAGAGCTAGCGGCGAAGGCACTTCTAATGTATAGATTTTGCTAGGCGCTTGTTTTTTATTTGTCTTGTAAATATTTTTGTAATTATCAAGGGTTTTTAAGTCCCTTCTTATGAATGAAAATTTCTTTGTTTCTCCTCATATCTTGTGTTTCTCGTCCTAACTTCTTAACTTATTTAACCAAGTCGTCACCCGATTAATAAGTAGAAATTAGGCGCGCGCCCCACTAGATAGTCCGGCATTTTAAGTATTTGCCTTGAAGACTATAGCGGGGCGCGACTTGTGCCATAAGGTCCGAGTTAAGCGCGTGAGTGCCTTGCCTAGAAGACCCACGACTGCGCGCTCGATTAGTTTTTGCTCTTTGTCCAACTTGTGTTTTACATGTTTAGAAGACAAGGCTTTTGGCTATACGAGTGTCGCGCGTCTTAAAGTCTGGCAAGTAAACTTGTCTTGAAGACCGTTTTGTGCGGCATTGTTGTACAATTTTCATAAGTCCGACGTTCACAAGGCGCGTCTAGAAGACTTTATTGTGTCAACGCCGCGCATTTGTGGTCCGACGATAGTTTTACTTAAATCTTGAAGACCTTGGCGCGGAAAAAACAAGTAGAATGACAGATATAGGAAACAATTTTCATTGATAGGCGCGGCATGTGTAGCCGTAATTACAAATATTTTACAAGTAGCAGCGGCGTAGCTGTGCGCCGTTCGAAGATCGTGGGATAGGTGTTCCATCAAGTCTTTCTAGCGCGTATGCGCCTTTGCCGAGTATTTCTTGTATTTTGTATGGACCTTCCCATGTGGGAGCTAGTTTTCCGGGTTTTTCGGCGTTGGAGGCCTCATTATTTCGGAAAACATAGTCGCCGATCTTGAACGCGGACGCTTTGACACGCTTGTTGTAGTAGCGCTCTAGATGTGTTTTGTATTTTGCCTCTTTGATTGCGGCGAGTTCACGGCGTTCATCTAGGAGATCAAGGTTTAGGCGGAGTTCTTTCTCATTGTCCCTTTTGTTAGCCATGAGTACTCTGACGGAAGGGCAGCCGATTTCGGCGGGGATGACCGCCTCCGTGCCATATGTTAGGCTAAATGGCGTTTCACCGTTGCTGGTTTTTGTAAGGGTGCGGTATGCCCATAGGACATGAGAGATTTCGTCGACCCACCCTGTTCTTTTAGTTCCGAGCCGTGTCTTGATGCCTTCCACTATTGTGCGATTGGCCCTTTCAACTTGACCGTTGCCTTGAGGGTACGCGACGGATGTGAAAATTTGTTGGACACCCATTTGAGTCAGCCATTCTTGTAAGGATTGGTCTTCAAATTGTGTGCCATTGTCGCTTACCAATTGCAACGGTAGGCCAAATCGGCAGATGATGAATTCCCAGATGAACTTTTTGACGTGTGCGCCGTCAATTTTGGCTAGAGGCTTCGCCTCGACCCACTTTGTGAAGTAGTCGATGGCGACTATTAAGTACTTTACATTTTCTGGAGCCGTTGGGAATGGGCCCACCAAATCAATGGCCCATTTTTGGAACGGCCAAGCCGCTGTGACCGGCACCAGGTTGTTCTTGGGGCGCAGGGTGTTCAGGGCGTGGCGCTGGCAACTGTCGCACTTGCGCAACTCGTTGACCGCGTCCACGTGCATGCCCGGCCAATAATACCCTGCGTTCATTAACTTCGCCACTACCATTCTTGGGCCTGCGTGTAGTCCGCACGTCCCTTCATGTACGTCTCTCAAGAGAAAAGAAGCATCTGCGGAATCTACACACCGCAACAGCGGTCCTAGGTAAGAGCGGCGATACAGGATACCATCTATAAGTTGGTATTGTAAGGCTTTGTTCTTGATCTTCCGGGCCTCTGATTTGTCATCAGGCAGGGTACCGGAGGATAAATAAGCTTTGATGGGAGTCATCCAGGACGCGCTGCCTGTTTGGATGATATTGACTTGTCGCAGGGGGACAGATGGTTTGTCCAGGACCTCGATGCGAACTTCTTTGGCCATATGCTCAAAGACCGTTGATGCCATTTTGCTCAGCGCATCGGCGGGCTTATTTTCGCTGCGCCGAATATGCTCGACTTTGCATGAGTCGAATCGGCGCATTAGTTGCTTGGCCTGTTCCAGATACAGTGCCATGATTTCGTCTTTCGCATCATAAGACCCGTTGATCTGCCGCGCGACAAGTAGTGAGTCTACGTGCGCCTCCACGTGCCTGACCCCCATTTTTTCCGCAATTCGGAGGCCTGCCAGCAACGCTTCGTATTCCGCCTCGTTGTTCGTGCTTTTGAAGTCGAGGCGGATGGCGTACGTGAACTCTTGTTTATCTGGGCTGATAAGGCGCAAACCTGCGCCAGCGCCATCCTCGTTTGAGGCCCCATCCGTGAATAAGGACCATTTTTGTGATGGGTCTTGCGCTAGCGCAGGGGTTTCTTCCGCTTGACATTCTTGTATTTTGTCTGCTGGGATTTCCGTGGCGAAGTCCGCGAGAACTTGGCCCTTGATGGCGGGGCGGGGTTTGTAGTGGATCGTGTGTTCCCCTAATTCGATGGCCCATTTGGCCAGGCGCCCCGACAGCTCGGGCTTGGCGAGTATATCGTTTATCCGATAGTCCGTGAGGACGTTTATCGGATGCCCTTGGAAGTATCTGCGGAGTCTTCGGGATGCATGGACAAGAGCGAGAACCAGTTTTTCCATGATTGTGTACCTTGTTTCCGCGTCTAAGAGCGTGCGACTGATGTAGTATGTGGCGCCCGCATTCTTCAGCCCGAATGGCATTTTCGTATAACAAAAAATGCCGGTGTCTGTGCGGAATGCTGTTTTGTCTTCGTCCTCTTTTGCCATTTGGATTTGGTGATAGCCCTTGTACGCGTCTAAGAAAACACTTAAAGCGATAAGGGGCTAAGGAATCCACTTTTAGGTCGATTTCTGGCAGAGGATAGCAATCCTTTGGACACGCCTTGTTGATATCCTTGTAGTCGACACACATGCGCCACCCGTCGTTTGCTTTGGCTACCATAACTGGGTTAGCCACCCATGTTTGGTATCTGATCGGGCGAAGTATACCCGCATTGAGTAGCTCAGTGACTTGTTCGTTCATGGCCTTTGTTTTCTCCGGGCCCATTCTGCGCTTCTTTTGTACTATAGGTTCCACCGAGCGGTAGACGTTGAGTCTATGTTCCGTTATGTCGCGTGGGACACCAACCATGTCAGCTGGCTGCCATGCGAACACGTCGATGTTGCTGATTAGAAGCTGCTTCAAATGATTCCGAATGGTCTCGGAGATTTCATGGCCAATGACCACCGTTTGCTCCGGAAATTTAGGGTTGAGAACCCATTTTTCCGGCTCGGCGCGGGTATCGGTCTTCACCATTTTTGGTGGTTTGGCGGTTTCCGTGGTATGACAGTCCTTGTTGCCTCTGATGAAGGCGATGCCGGTTTTAGTTGGGAATCCGACCATCGCATGCGCCGTTGAAGCGTTGGCATTGAAGCGTGCGATGCCTTCCCGTCCCAAAAGGATGTCATGATTGGAGTTGGCCGGCAGGACCATGAAGTCGCATATCTCCGTGCGCTCATGGGTACCGTCAGACCAGGTTACTGGCATGGACAGCATGCCCCGCGGCATGATGGTTTCATGAATGAAGCCGGAAATTGGCTCGTTGACGGGTACGAGCTTCGCTTTGTCTTCTGGGTCTAGCTGTTGAAAGCATTGCTCGTACATGATGTCTGTGCTGCTGCCGCCATCTAGGAACATATATCGCGTGCGATAATGTCCGAAGATAGCGGTAATGACAAGAGGAGCTGTGCAAGAGGCGCCGCCTCTGATCTTGGGCATGAGGACATCAGCCTCTTTCCATGATTCGCTTGGTGGTTGTGCCCGGGCGCGCTTTCCCTGGTATGCGCTTTTGCCCTTCCTTGTCATGTTGCAGTGGTGGCGGGGAATCAACGTGGCGGCGTGAGTGTTGAGGTCACGAATCTTTTTCCGTGATCCTTCCTCTTGATTCTCCTCACCCGCTTGATTCTTGCCCGTGCGGTGCACGTTTTTGACCAAGTGGCCGAGCTGACCTGACTTCAGCGCGGTTTCGATTTCCATCTTCAAGGTGTAGCAATTGTCTGTGAGGTGACCGAAGTCATTGTGGTACTCACAGAACTTGCTTCGGTCCGCATGTTTTCGCTTGCCCAAGGGAGCGGGCGCCTTTAGTGTGACCTGTTCGGTCTTTAGGACTTGAGATGGTGTCTTCGTCAGCGGGGTCCAGTCGTGGTTTTTCTTTGAGTGACCACGTTGGTCTCGCGTTTGCTTGGGGCTAATTATCTGTCTAGCGTCTCCGGCTGGGGAATATTTCCCCTCGTCCGCGGTGCCCGAGATGCGGCTCCAGACATATTTGTTTTTATTTTTATTATTATTATGGTGTTGTTGTTGGAAATTATGTGTCTGGTTGAAAGATTTCTCAGACGAGGCATATATCTTGACGGAGTGGACGAGTTCGTCCCAGGACTCCGGGATGCCGTCTTTGCCTGTGAGGCACTTCATTAGCTCCGGGCTGCGCACATTATGTATGAACGCTGCCCGTGTGAGTTCTTCCCCGCAGCCTATTTGCAAGGCCTCCTTGTTGAACCGAACGGGAAATCCTCGATGGACTCATGGTCGTTTCGGCGGCACAACAGGATGTGCGCCTTGTCTTTCTTGTGCTTGCGCAAGTGCGAGAAGTGACTACCGAACTTGTCGGTAAGATCATCAAAATCTTTAACGCTCCCCGCGGGGAGGTTGTCAAACCAGACTCTTGCTGCGCCCGTCAGAGTTTGTGCGAATAAGTGGCACCAGACCTGTACGGGCCAGTCTACTGACATACCTGCGCACTCAAAGTCGTGCACATGGTCATCAGGGTCACGCAGGCCATCGTATCTACCGATGCTGCTGGGAAGTTTGGCTTTCCTTGGTATCCTTGCTGTCGCTATACGGGCGACGAATTTTGACTTTTCAGCGAAAGCCTTTGGCCTGAATGGCTTGACCAAGTCAGCATCCTCGTCGTTGTGGCGCGAGCGATGATCGTGTTTCTTCCCTTTGTAGCCTGAATCGCTACTGGAGGACTCGTAACCGTCAGGTTCCGTCCGGTGCTTCGCGTAGCCCCGAACTCTGGCGTCTCCGCCGAGTTCCCCGCTACGACCAGCGCCCGGGACAGCTGAGTCCTTATCCTTGTTCCCCTTTTTTGATGGGGTATCATAAGTAAGGGCCTTGCCCTTTTTCTTGGCTTGCTGCAAGAGTTTACGTTGGTAAATTGCAGCGTTTTTTGTGTTCTGACGGAGGAGCCACTGATCGAGGTCCTCCTCGGAGCTAGCACTGCTGTCGCCGTCAGAGTCGTCATCCCGGACCTCGACGTCTGGGCTTTGGAGCCTTGAGGTGGGTTTCTTGACGATAGTGGGTGGTGTTACCTGGTTTTCTGGGAGTTGGGTGTCCCCCTCTCCGGAGCGGTTTACGACGGCAGTAGTAGGGTTGGGTTCAGCCATGGGTGGGTTGAAAAGATGAGTAAAAAAGCAGTTCTAACCGTTGGATGGCGCCAATGAAGAAACAATAAGTATCACGGAGATTACAAGTAATCTACATGGGGGTTAATACTTATGCTCGTCAGGGTTAATCCTTTACCCAAACCGTATGGTTAAACCCCTTGACAGTGGTGAGTGTGAGTGTGTGATGAAAGTAAATAAGAACACGAGATGTAAGTGGTTCGGTCGAGTAATGACCTACGTCCACTGTAAGTAGCCGGAGTATTATTAGTATGAGAGTACAAAGAATTACAAGAGAGAGTGTTCTAGGCTACACGTAACTATTTTCGGATCCTTTGGCAAGGAGAGGTCTTCTTGTATTTATAGGAGAATTCGTGGGCACAGTCGAGGAGCCCATGAGTAGCCATTCTTCATTGGGCTTGGTCCAGGCCCAAGTCCAAAGTCTTCCTTAGAATTGGCGGGAGAATACAGGTACTGTTCATGACGTCATTGGCAGCATGGTTGCTGCTCGAGGCGGACACGTGGCATGCTGTGGTTGGCGGACGGCGCCCCTGTCCTTGCTACAATCATTGACCATGCTTCTGACATCAGTAAGGGATGTCTGCTGTCACTGTAGACACTAGCATGGTGGAAGCATGGCTGTAGCCATGCTGCTGTCCTTGTCTGTAGTTGTTGGACCACTTTTGCCACCTGTCACTTTGTCATTGGCGCGTACACTGTCAACGATCTTTGTGAATCTTCCTTTTGTTGTCTTCTGTACCTCGTACAAAAGGTGTTAAGGGAAGATTCCGCGTGTGATGGTACGCGCTTATCAGGTGGTGTTATTGCTTATCAGTTGTTGTCTTTGCGCGCTTGGCTGCGCGCCGTTGGTTCCTCGCGCCACTGACTGGCGCGGGGAAGCTGACTTATGGGGATAGGGACGTCTCTTCCGCTTGGATTAGGCTCCCTATCCCTTCAGGTGTAACATAGAAATTAATGTACTATAATATGAGAAATCAACAATTCTAATCATGTGAATAATATTGAAAATGTATATTAAAGAGAGAATGTAAGTTGGGATACGAAGCAGAAACAGAAACAACCATTGCAAGACGTGATTGAGACGATGGCCTTGAATGTATAGTTTATTTAGAAACGATTGGTTGACATATTCTGCTCTGGATAAAAGCAACTCACATTTAGAGTTTCATTTAGTGTAAAGAATTCATTAGACTATTCGTTGTGGAGGCGCGAGCGAACGGAGTTTTAGCATCGGTGGTCACCCCTAGCCACAACAGCCTGACACGAGCACGGCGCGAGCGAGCACAAGCGATGGTGGTCTCGTGGGTTAACGAGAGAAAGTGTCCTTTGGTCACGCCGATGCTCACCTCTAGCCACAATGGGGTCAAGTGATCGGGTTACTTGAGAGTCAAGTTGATGGCTCGCGTCCGGTCGTTCGCGCCTCCACAACGGACGGCCAAAGATACTTGTGCACTACACATGTTTATGTCCTTTATATTTGATAGTAGTTTCGGGCGGTGTGCTTTAACTAACATAATTACATTGCGTGTCTTTTACGTTAGTTTTTACATACAAGCGCTGAATTTTACAGCTAACCCAGTTAAGAAACACTGTTAAGTTGCTACATGTCTAATGGCGAATCTTGACCCGAAACTTCGGGGGGTCGGAAGTCAGTAATTTCGGGAGGTCGAAACCTTATGTACCAAAAAATTTCTATACGAATATTATATAATCAAAACTTATGAGTGAAAATTCGGAAGGACGGGGGGCGGCCGCCCCTCCCTGCCCCTTAAAAGAATCGCCTCTGTACACGTCTATGCACGTAAGGCTATATCTTGACGTAAAATGCAGTTTTTTCAATAATCATATTCATCATATGAATATTCTGGGATGAGATTGAACAATTTACAACCTAAAAAAGGCAAGATAAAAACATACAAAAATATGAATACATAGCAAGAAAACAACGTGACAAACAACGGTGTTGACAAGAAGCACGATAACAAGGCTATGGTGACAAGAGCTACAAATGCGATTGACAGAAAAGTAAATGTGTGTTGCTAACTACACTCCCTTTTTTTAAATTTTACTGCTTACACTCCAGGCCCGGCCCTAAGGGAGGGTGGGGTGGTCGACGGCCCAAGGCCCGATAATCCCGAGGGCCTAAAAGCTTAAAAAAATTGTTTCTATATAGTATTATATATAATCGCTAAAGCAAAATAATAACCAAAACATGACATGGCTTACTGGTTTGCACTCCTCTTTTCTATCATTGAGATTTTGAGTTCGAATCCCATCTTACATGTAATTTGGTTTTGAGTTTTTTTCTACTCCATTTTACTTCCTTCATCAGTATTTATGATGGATCTTGGCTCTAGCACCATATTCAATTTTTTTTAATTCATTCCTATTTACAAAAATTTGGGCCTAAATTTTTTTCTGCCCGAGGCCCAAAAATTTTTCGCCGTTTTCGGAGACGGCCCTGTTACACTCCCCCTTATGTTTTTAAATAAATACAGTTAAACCTTAAATTTTCTATGTTTTTAAAAATTGAATTATATCATACATACCTTTTGATTGAGCCTTCGTGATACGTATAGTTATTCGCAAAATACTTTATTTTTTTATTTACTTGTATACAAAAGTGATATGATGACAGGAGATGTGAGACTAAACCACACGACTCAAATGCCAACCTTTGTTCCAAAAATTCTCAACGGATCATGCCCTTGTTTCTGTTTCTATTATATAATGTTCATTTGCCTAATCGACCATAATTTTCGTTTACTTAATTTTGTTTTACTTCATTGATATATCTTTTATATATATTACTTAACTGATTCATATTTTTTTACTTAATCGACTAGACTTATTTTATTAGAAAAACTAGAAGAAGGTAAGAATAAACATAACAATTCAGCAAGGAATTGTTATCCTTGTTTATCATGGTTCAACATCACCGCTCGACATCAAGATGTCTACATTTTCAACAGATCAAGTATAATTTTTCTTTAATGGTTGAAGCTAAGATCAAGTATAATTTTTCTTTAATGGTCCACCCTAGGGCCAGCGGATGTCCTCGTGTTCGGGTGGGCATAGGGTAAACATGCGTGCATTGATCTTATAGGGGTGTCTCCGTTGGTTGGACTGCGGGATTCCGGGTTTGTGGCAGGGCAAGCAGTCTTGAAAGCAGAATCCAATAAAGTTGCCAAACATGAAGTTGCCTGTCTGGAGAACTAACACGTCTTTGTGCCCTTTGCCTTTGACACGTTTGGAGGTCTAGCGCCCGAAGCAATTCGGTTCTTGGAAAGAGTACAAAAGGTGGTGCAGAGTAACTCCCCAGCGACCAAGGACTCACGTTTTATTTTTAATAGAGTTGGTTTTGCTATTCAAAAGGGGGTAGCGGCGCAACTTGTAGCCCGTTTACCTGTCACTCACTTGTAAATCTTGTTGGTTTTTAATGACAATGCTAAAGTTATATTAAAAAAAAAACTAAGATTATAAGCTTGTATTTTTATTTAGATAATGTTTGTACTCGGTGGTGATAATGAGAAGAGATAAGTCTAAGAGTTTCTTTTATTAAAAAGGGTGAAATTTGAAAAATTATAATGTGTATTTTTGGAAAGGTGTGCAAGAAGTAAAATGAGGGAGCGCATTTAGCCCACCCTAAATTAAATAAAACAAAAATTATGTACACACGAATATGTCCCAAGGTAAGACGAGAGGAAAAAAAAGTCATCAAACATGAAAACTAATTGAGAAAAATGAGTGACAACCAACAAAGATCTAGAGGTAAAAGCAGCTGAAAGATATATGAAGGAAGAGAAAAGAAAGACAATAATTTTAAGTCCTTTAACACTTATATATGAAAATATGGTGCATTATTTATGTAGGTTTAGGATCCTGTACAAAGGCAAAAATATGTGAGAAGGGTGAGAAAGCTTCTAGTTGCGACACGTGGCGCAAGGTGTTTGGGTATTTTAGTAATTTTTACATGCTATTAAATAATGATTAAAATTATAATCTTGGTAAGAGAGGTGAGAGAGAGCATAAAAATAGGTAAAGAGAGAGAGAGAGATGATAGCTCTGGTCACCATCATAATCGTCATTACTAAAATCATAGTGTTTTAACAATCAACGTGTGGTGTTTTATGTTTAAGGTAGATTTTTCGTTATTCTTTAAACAACGTTTGGTGTTTTATTATTTTCCTTATAAAGGGTGTTAATCTTACATGGTGTTTTACCAATAACAAATTTTTAAAGTGTTCAAAAATAAAACCAACTTATAATGAAGATAAAACACAAATATGAATATAAAACACCACACTGTATGCAAAACTCGCAATCATATTATTGTGTTTTAAAACTCATTGTGTATTTATTAAAACACCTCATATTGAAACGAGAGAAAATAAATCATAATATTCAAAGCCAAGATCCTGCTACAGACCTGAAGCACCCAGAATTTATCATGTATAAACCCCATTGTGACGGACATGGTGAGGTTGTATTAATTTGACATATTCTCTGATACTTCCTTTTCTTTTAGAGTTTTATATTTTCCCATGGTTGAATTTAATTATCACTTCATGGTTTAGTGGTTTCGAAGATAGGGTTTGACTTTGTTTGAATTTTACGCTTGCATTTTTATCCCCAATAATTGCTCACATTCCATGATTTCTAGAGATTAGTTGCAGGTAATAGATGAGTTTGTTTTGGGGAAGGCGATAATCAAGGATGAAAGATTGTGAGGGATACGGTTATATTTGGGTTTGTTTTTAATGAGTGTCATTAAAAGAGGGCGTGTATTTTACTATCCTACCCCTCAATGGTCTAATTCATTAATAAAATTATAACATTAATTACAAAAATGCCATAGAATTAATCCACACCATAGATTAAAATGATCTAATGGCCAAAACACCTTCTCACCCTTCTCACACAAAACACACTTTGTACAGGATCTTGACCCTATTTATGTAATCAACTATATATGCATAAAATATGATATGCCAGTTATAGTATAAAAACTAATTAATTAATTGATATCTCCTGTACCCTACTAATTCTACACCACCCCAAAATTTAAATGGCCGTACAATGATAAAATCAAACAACTGTTTAAAGATAGGGACTATGGTTCTATTTCCAACCGTTAAACGGTTATTTCCAACCGTTAAACGGTTCTATTTCCAACCATTAAACGGTTATTTAAAACAGCTTTTGGGTTGTGGGTGTTTATTGGGGATTTTAACTCGGTTCGTTGGAAGCAAGATCGGAAAAATTCTAATTTTAATAAAGGAATGACAAACGATTTTAATTCTTTCATTGATGATGCTAACTTGCAGGAGTTCCCTATGAGAGGGAACAAGTTTACTTATATGGCAGGTTCAGGTGATGATTGTAAATTGAGTAAGATCGATCGTGTCCTCGTTAGTCATGAGTTTTTCAGCAGATGGCCTTATGCGTGCTTACGTGCTCTTCCTCGGGAATTGTCTGATCATAGTCCATTGATTCTTACGGTGGTGGACTCTAACTTTGGAGCTAAACCGTTTAAGTGGTTTAATTCCTGGTTAGAGAGGGATGGGTGTGATCAGGTAGTTAAGAATGCGGTAGCAAACTGTGTTGGGTCAGGTTCGGCTGATATGCTGATTCATAAAAAGTTTGCGGCGGTTCGTAATGATCTAAGAAGATGGTGGAAAGATGTGTCTAAAAAAGAGGAGGGTGATTCGGGTTTGATTAAAGAAGAGTTGGCAAACTTAGAGAAATTAATGGAAAATAGAGAGTTAGAGGAGGAGGAAGTTTGGGTGTGGGAGGAAAGTAAGAAAGAGTTAGAAAAATTACTCCTTTTAAAAAATCGAGATTTGCATCAGAAGTCGAGAGTTAATTGGGCTTTAATGGGGGATGAAAATTCTAGTTACTTTCATCGGTGTATCAAAGGTAGAAGGGCGGCGAACGCGATCCCGGAGATTATGGTGGATGGAAAATGGGTTTCTAAGCCTTCTCTTGTTAAAAAGGAGGTGCTCCGGTTTTTTAGAGACCATTCTACTGAACAATGCTCACGTAGACCGGATTTTTTGTGTGATAACTTGAAACAGGTTCCAGAAGAAAAATTGGCGATTTGATAGTTCCATTTTCCAAAGAAGAAGTGAAGGCGGCCGTTTTTGATTGTGGTGCTGAGAAGGCGCCTGGTCCAGATGGGTTCAATTTCAGGTTTATTATGGATTTTTTGGAGCTTTTGGAAGAAGATTTTATGAAGATGTTTGATGAGTTTTTCCATTCGGGGTTGATCAGTAAAGATTGCAGTAAGTCGTTTATAACTTTGATTGGTAAAACTAAAACGCCGGTGGGATTGAAGGATTACAGACCGATTAATTTGATTGGGGTTATTAGCAAAAGCATTTCAAAAGTGATTGCTGCTAGATTAAAGAATGTTATTGGGGATGTTATTTCAAATTCTCAGTCGGCTTTTATCAAGGATAGGTATATTTTGGATGGGCCGTTGGTGTTAAATGAGGTTATTAGCTGGAGTAAGAAAAACAGGAATAAAGTCTTCTTTTTGAAAATTGATTTCGAGAAGGCTTATGATAATGTTAATTGGGAGTTTCTTCTTGGTATTATGGCTCAAATGCGGTTTCCTCCTAGATGGTGTATGTGGGTTAAAGGTATTATTCAGTCGGCCCGGTCATCTGTTTTGGTGAACGGGTCACCGACGTTTGAGTTCCAATGTCAAAAGGGGCTTAGACAAGGAGACCCGCTTTCTCCATTTTTACCTTATAGTTATGGAGGCGTTGGCTTGTCTATTTGCTAAAGCAAGTGCTTTGGGGATTTTGGAGGGTTTAAAGCTTCCAAATAATGGCCCGATCATCTCCCACATGTTATATGCTGATGACGCGTTGATATTGGGTAAGTGGAATGATCATAATATAAGTGTTACTAACCGTTTACTTCGGATTTTTTATTTGTGCTCGGGGCTTAAAATAAACATTCATAAGTCGGTCCTTTTTGGATTGGGTGTGGAGGACTCAGAGGTGAATCATATGGCTAACTTGTTGGGTTGCAAAGTTGGGAATTTGCCTTTTGTTTATTTAGGTATTAAGGTGGGAGCGAACATGAACCGAGTTTGTAATTGGGAGCCGGTGTTGGACACAGTTCGTAATCGGTTAAGCTCTTGGAAGGCGAAAACTTTGTCTATTGGGGGTCGTCTAACTCTTCTAAAGTCAGTTTTGGCAAGTCTCCCGGTTTATTATTTCTCTCTGTTTAAGGCCCCAGCTAAGGTTATTGAAGATATTGAAAAGCTAATGCGCAAGTTCTTATGGTGTGGTTGTAAGGAGGGAAGGGGTATATATTGGGTTTCGTGGGATGTGGTCACAAAACCGATTAAGGAGGGGGGTTTGGGTATTTCGAGGCTGGTTGAGGTAAACTCGGCCTTACTTGGGAAGTGGGCTTTCAGATTTAAAGCAGATTCGGAAGCGATGTGGAGGAAATTTATAGAATACATTCATGGAGGCAGGAATAGATGGAGTTTTCTTCTCGTGAGAAGCAGCATTCCTGGTTGCTGGAAGAGTATAGTTAGACACTTGGAAGGCGTTTCTGTAAATGGGGTTTATTTTAAGTCTTGTTTGAGGGGTATTCTTGGGAATGGTGAAAAGATTAAGTTCTGGAGAGACAATTGGATTGGTTCGGTTCCTTTACAGGAGAGATGGCCAGCTTTGTTTCGGTCAGATTTAAACAAAGATGACTGCGTTCGAGTCAGGTTTAAAATGGTGGGAGATAAGGCAGAGGTTGCGGATACTTGGGTCATGAAGTTGTCATCGGTGGAAGCTATTTCGGAAGCACAAGATGCTGAGTTTTTATTGTCAAAGATTCAGTTTCCAGGTGATTCGGATAAGTGGGTTTGGGTTCCGGATAAAGATGGGGTTTTTCTGTCGCTGCTGTGAAGTCTTGGCTGCGTGGGAAGGATGCTAGTCAGGTCACGTCTCCTTTGAAATGGGAAAAAAGGTTGCCGATTAAAGTGAATTTATTTGTTTGAAGAATGAATCTTGATCGTTTACCAACTCGTACGGCTCTGCGAAGAAGGAATGTTACTATTCCGACTATGGAGTGTCCGCTTTGTAAGACTTATGAGGAATCAGTGCAGCATGTGATGGTGGACTGTGGATTCTCGTTCGGCGTTTGGTCTAAATTTTGGAGTTGGTGCAGGCTGGGTGTTTGCAGTTTTGGGTCGCTTTCTGAGTTGCTGCAAGTGCGTATGCTTGCTGCTAATTCCAAGTGGGAACGGAAGGTAATTAGGGGCATTTTCAGGATTACTTGTTGGGCGATTTGGAATGAGCGAAACAAGAAAGTGTTCAACAATTCGGTGCCTCGGGTCGTTGATATTGTAGCTGTAGTGAAGGCTATGTCTTTTCTTTGGTTTAAACATAGAACTAGATTCAAAAATGTGGTTTGGATTGATTGGGTGAAATACCCGTTGTATTGTTTGGATGGTTTATAGGCGATCCTTGATTTGAGGATTTGCCTCTGTTGATATTGAAGTTAAGTTCCAAAAAAAAGGGTACAAGGGGTGCTTGTAGGATAAAAGTTTCCTACCAATCCTGCTTTGCCACATCACTTCACTGATTTACTTCACTGAAACACCTTTTTGTGGGCAGCACTCCACTGATTATTTTTATTCATTTTCATTTTAATACCCAAACTTTTTTTTACATTTTTACACAGTTTAACAATTAATATTACTATTTCAACCGTCCCACCAAACAGTTGACCAAATTAAATTGATTATCTTGGAAACCGTCGAGTTAATTGAATTTTGCTCACCAAACGGTCAGTAAATTAATTATACTATTCCAACCGTGCCACCGTCGTTGTATATAAATGGATCAAACGGTGGGGTTAAAAGTCATAACTTACCACGGTTTAAAAACCAAACACACCAAAAATGAACTCGTGAACCGACGAGGAAGAGATGACCCTTGTGGTTAGCCACAAGGATGCGTCGAACGACCCGGAGATTCAACAACTCCCTCGGGAGGAAGATTCCAACTACCCCCGGAGGGGTTTTGGGATCGGGTTTATAGCGACTTCATCGAGCAAGTTGGCGGCAACACCATCAAGACCGTCCAAGACCTCCAGCTCAAGTGTGAGAGGTGGACCACCCTATACGAGCAAACGGTGAGGGAGGATCCGGAGCTTGATGAGGAGTTGGCTATCGGCTTCACTAACTATGAGTATGAGGCGCGATATGGCAACGATTTCGACCATGTCGAAGCATGGCGATTGTTGCGCCAACTTTAAGTTTTTTATCTATGTTTTAATGTATTTTTATTTTATGTTTAATATTATTTATGTTTTAATGAAATGTTTTTTATTTATGTTTTTATTTCTTTAAACGGTAAACATAAAACAAATCGGTTAAATAAAAAAACACTAAAACATATGGGGGGGGGGGGGGGTAAAATGAAAACTTGGCATTTATAAAAAACCACAAAACAGCCGGTATCAGCACGGTAAACAGCACCAGCAAACCGGTCCATGGGACCACTACCAGCGTGTATGGCGGCGGTGATACCGTGCTGGTACTTGGTACCCGTGGCTAATTCGAGTGGCGCCCCGTCCCCCCTTATATATACGCGTATATATATGCCTCATGTATCAAGACAAATTTTAGTAATTCTAGGTCCCTTGTTGCCAAAAAACATAATAGGTTGATCATGTGGAGGTAGGTCTGTCACAACGATGCATATATATATGTGGCTACAATTTACTTTTCCAGATATATAATTTTTCAAAATTTGAAGTCCTGAATCACGAGTGATCATGAGACCGGCCGTTTTGGGGGTTCTGACATTATTGCATATGTGTTGATATGGGTTGTGGTGTTAACAAATGCAGTGAGCTTTCTTTAACAAATGCATTGTGGTTAAACCAAAAAATTAAATTAAAGAAAAAAATAAAAAAGAAAAATAAATGTGTGTGTTTGCATGTGATTCGTGGAGGGTAGTGGACTCCACTCACCTTCGCTCGTAGATTATTATGCCTTTTACGGTTGCGTATTTGTCAATTATTTTCATGGGTGTTCATCACTAACTTCTTCTAATCCAATCGACAATAGTTGCTTCAATCTCGTTTTTGTTGAATTCACAAATCGTTTGCCCTTTTTCCTCTACATGGTATGTAGTAGGATACAAGCATATATGACACGTCGTATCTTCTCAAGTGTCCTCTACAATCATGGTATGTAATAGGATACAATCTCGTTTTTGGGACGGGTTTAGGTAATCTAAAGCCAATTAGCTAATTGTGTCCAAGCCCGTTGGGTTTCTATCTGGTAATTACCCATCGGGCATCCCGCGTTTGGGTAAACCCGTTAATTAATAAAAAATTACCTGTTGGGTATACCCAACCCAAGCTCGTCAACTATTTATCGAGTAACTACTAGTTCATTATATAAACTTTAAAGGTTTAAGTAACTGAGATTATACGTAGATTTAAATAACCGAAGTACATACAATTTATTAGAATTACAAAAATATACAAATAATTTATAAATTTGTAAATAATCTCTTTATTCTCTTCATTGAAAATTGAACTGAATTCCTTATCGGATTATATTAAATCGATTCATGGAAATAATGTGCGCGTACTAAAATCACCTCCAAATATTATTTCAGCGTCAATAAAATGTTTTCCTAGTGTAACAACTTTTAGTTTGGTACCGCTATTAATTTCTCTCCATACTTTTCTCCTCTTCATATTCGATACCTCTATTGTTACGTTCACAGCGCTTCCTCTATTCGTCACGGCCTTATAATCACTATTATCGATAAGTTTTTTTTTTCGTATTGGATGACAAAAGAACGGTGAATAAATGGGTATGTACCAATATTTTCTTCAAATATTATTTTAGCTTCAATAAAGTGTTTTTCTAGTGTAATAACTTTTAATCCCGCACCCTTATTTCTCTTAATTATTTTGCTTTCTTCATAATTTTATCCTATGTTTTTTAAGTTCACAAAGATCCCTATTTAATAACCATTTTAAAATTCTTCCTTTTCAATAAAAAGTAAAAAAAAAATTATTATTACGCTTAACTCTTACTCCATTTATGCGACTCTTATTTATCAAATTCAAATTACTTCATAATTACAATTACTTCTAACTCCCTTTATTCAAATCTTATTTTCCAAATTCAAATTAATATGATGATTATCTTTGCTTAGAAAATTATTTAAAAAATACGTTCAAATTACAATTATCTCTATCATTTTGTTTTATTTACATTTAATTTTTTAAATTCACATAAAGATTGATCTAAAAAATACATGGATATCAGTATCACCCCATAAAATGACATGTGTTCCTCATTTACTTTTTATTATATAGTATCGATAAACTGTAAATAAAGTACTTGATTAAATGTGTACAAAAATACACAAATGTATAAATGACAAAACTAGTGTATATAATTGATATATCATACAATCGGGTTAACGGGTACACTTTATCTAGTAATTGGGTCGGCTAAACGGGTATATCAATAAATTACAAACCCGTCCCAAACCCAAGAAAAAAATATAATCCCAAACCTGGTTCCATACCCGATTATACTCGAAGCCAAATCTGTCCCAAAATTGTCGGGTTTTGGGTTTACCCATCGAGTTCAGATTCGACTACCATCGTCCCTAGTTTCGAACTAGATGTCATCCTTTTTGGAGCACACTAAACACTAGTTTTGTGTCCTTTCTAGCATCTTCTTGTGCTACTTAAAACCGTTTTCTTTTTCATTTTGTGGGCACATGATGGATTTAACAAACGTTGATATATTAGGTGGTAACCAAACATGTATAGTGTTCCTCTTAACTCAAATAATGGTGTCAGGTGCTACTCCGTATATTGTGTGATTGAATATTGGTGACTCATTTAATACATTTTTGTCATTGTTTGAACATGTCACTCCAAAATAGGCATGTCATATCCATAGTTCGTGTGATGCCATCTCCAACCATCATGGTTGGAGAGTCATGATCACCTCGTACATATAAACTATCCGTTCTGCGCACTTGGATACCTCTCTATGGTTAATGCATACAATCAAGGCTACCGAGCATGCATGGGAAGTCGTGTACCTCTAAATGTAGTTGCCTAGATTATTTCACGTCTCTCGGGATCGGTTTGCATAAATGTTTTTGTCTACGAATTTTGATGACGGTCTTACAAAACTTGTATGCAAAAATCCATCAATTCTTTTTAGATATCCTCAAGTATTCATCAAATGATTCGGGTGTGGTGACGATGTACAACAATGATCTTTTGTAAACTGGTAAATCTTCTTTTACCTCCGGCATCATATGACAGTCTGAAGCAGGACACCACGCGTTTCACATAGCTATCCATTTAAATAATTATTTGCTAAACATATCCTCACTATAAACAACATCATGTGAGAAGTATTCACATACCAATCTATTTTATCCGCGTAACGATCTATATTCAAGGAGGGTCTAATTATTTGCTTCATCGAGCTTGGCTTCGTCTTCAAGTAATTCTACTAACACGATATCGATTGTATTGATTAGTGCCCAGATTATATTTTTTTCCGATGGTCAAGGTGGTGAATTTAGGGTATCAATATATTTAAAAAAAAAGAGAGAATTACACAGATTGTCCTTTAGTTATACATGAAATTGCATCCTATGTCCTTTTTTCGAATTTTTAACTCCTTATGTCCTTTGTTTTATACAGTTGTTACATCCTATGTCCTTTAAGCCAAACCCAGTTAAAAATCTTGGTTAAGTAGGTCACATGCCCCTCACATGAGGGGCAAATCTGTCAATTCACATTAAAGGACAAATTGTATTATAATAATAATAATAATAATAATAATAATAATAATAATAATAATAATAATAACAACAATAATAATGAAAACATGTTTCTTCACCCAATCACCAACGGAGGAGCTCCGGTCGCCGGCCGGTCAACCACAACACAACCATACCATCACCCCTTTTTATTATTATTATTATATTAGAGAGAGAAACAGAGATCGAAAGAGAGCAGTAGAGAGAGATGGACGCAGATCTGAGAGGAAGAGAGAGAAAGCTCAGCGGAGGAAGAAGGGAGAGGAGGAGTGACGGTGGTTCCAGCGACGGCGGCGGTGCCACCTTCATCTTCGATTGAAACCAAGGTAAAACCCTATCCCATTTTCTACTCCTGGATTCCAGATCTGAAGATGAATGATTGAAGCTGTGGTGATGGTTTCGATGGTTCTTGACAGGAGATTGGTGGTTATCGAGGTGGGGTTTGGGTGTTGATAGCCGGCTGTGGTGGTGATGATAGGAGGGAATATTGATGTTGAATCGGTATAGGGTTGAAGGCGGTTTCCAGATGGTGGTTACGGTGGTCCCAGGTGGAGCGAGTCAACTCGACGGGCCGAGTTTACCTGACTCATACAGTGGCTGGTGGGGTTTATATGCTTAGGTTTGTTGTTGGAGCTACACTCACAGAAGAACACCATGTGATTAATGCTTGGGAGGTCATAAAGGAGATGTCCAACACTATTGTGAACGAGTATTGATTTTTTAAGATAAATTGAAATCATATTAATATATGGTGGTTAGTGCTTGAAAAGAAATAAAGGACAGAGAAGCTTCAATTCATTCGTAATTTGTATGTTTAAAGATTTGTATTGTATTTGTGAGAAAACATGTTTTTATTATTATTATTATTATTATTATTATTATTATTATTATTATTATTAGAGAGAACTACACAGATTGTCCTTTAGTTATACATGAAATTGCATCCTATGTCCTTTAGTTACACTTGTTACACCCTATGTCCTTTATACGAGGGTGAATTGACAGATTTGCCCCTCACGTGAGGGGCACGTGAGCTACTTAACCGAGTTTTCTAACTTGGTTTGGCTTAAAGGACATAGGATGTAACAACTGTATAAAACAAAGGACATAAGGAGTTAAAAATTCGAAAAAAGGACATAGGATGCAATTTTAGGTATAACTAAAGGACAATCTGTGTAATTCTCTCTAAAAAAAAATATCTTAAAAAATAAGTAGTGTTTGAATAGATACATGGTTGAAATGTTTTTAAAGAAAGTTGAGTTGGGTTGTTATTTATTTATTTATTTTTTAAATATGGCCGCTACAAAAATTAACAGTCCAAAAAAATAACCGCTAACTTTTTAATAGTGAGTTTCGATCTTTTTTCTAAAAACAAAAAGTCACGACACGAACACCACGCAGTGACCTCCCGATGAGCAGCGCACTGTTTCTTGACGTGAAGTAGTTCCACGCCGTGGGTTTGGACACCACCGCCACGATGACCTCCCCATCAGGGCACACCGTGGGTTTGAACACCACCCCCACAGAATCTAATAGAGTTTGCATTAATCTTGTTTTGAATTTTGAGGATTAAGTTAATTATAGTTTATGGATTATTGTTTTCGGTATTAGACTATCCGTTGTGGTCCGCGAGCAGCCTGTCGCGAGCGACCGTTGCCGCGAGCGAGCCCAAACGACCTAGCTCGCGGGAGCTAGCGAGTCAAATTCAAAAAGTCTTGGCTGTTGGCAGCTAGCTAACGGTCAAAAGTAATTAAGTTAATTAAATTGTTGCTTGATTTTCATAAAATAATATGTATATATATAGTGCTTGTTAATCAAAAAAAGAACATCTCAACTTTTTTTTATCTTCCACTTGATCACAAATGGCAAACCAAAACCAAAACCCAAATCCAAATCCAATCCCGACCTCAATCAACCGTGTGCGACCACCAATGTGGACTGTAGAGGAAGAACTCACCTTGGTGAATTGTTATATTCGCCAACAAGAGATAGGAGATCTCGAGCGAAGCCAAAGTTTTTGGCGAGGGGTTGTCACCCGAATCAACCAACGAATGGGTGAAAAGCATCGTCCAACTGACGCGATATATGGAAAATATTGTTCCATGAAGGCGAAGTGCACCATATTTGAGCATTTCTACATGACTGCGATGAACGAGAACCCGAGTTTAACCGATGAAGACTGGATTGAAATGGCTCGTAATGAATACCGAGCCATACACAATGATAACTACCCACGTGTTGAGACTTGGATACTTATGAGAGGACGATTTCTAATATAGTCGTCTTTCTACTATATGTTTTTAAATAATGGTTTGATGTTTATGGAACGTAATGTTATTTTATGCTTTTTTTATGTAGTGTTTATTTTAATGATGCAATGGAATGTTTTAGTCTATTTTTTCTTTTATTTTTAGTTTAATGTTTTTTTTATAAAAAAATTGTGGTAAATATTTAAAGAGTAAAGATCAAATACATATAGTTTTTTTGTAAGAACTGTGAGAATCAAAGGGGGTAAAAAAAATTTATTTTTTTTTTTAGAATTTTTTTTTCTCATGTGCTTAAACATTCTTTCTAGATGAATAATACAAAAAAAAAATTTAAAAAAAAAATTTTTTTTAGTGTAATTACGTCATTAAGGTAAATACATTAGTTTACACTAGAGTAATTATGTAATTACTCTACACGTAATTACTCTACACCAAATTTATTTTTTTTATTTTTTTTTTAGTTTTCAATACTATAATACATGTTTAACAATATGGGGGAAAAAAAAATTTAAAAAAAAAATAAAAAAAAATACCCTCCTTTGATTCTCACAGTTCTTACCAAAAAAGCTATTTGTACCGGATCTTTCCTCAATATTTAAATATATTTGGTAAAAAAACCCGCTAACCTTGAACCACAACACCCTGCCGCGAGCAACCGCCATGTAGGCATTGACGTGGTAAAATATTATTCGATAAATCATCCACTCACCTCTACCCAAAACGGACAGTCTTATTAATTAAACAAGGCTAGGGATTTGGTCCAACTGTTAAAACCATTGGAGTTAAAGTGTCGCTGAAAGATGAATTCTATCCATTCAAAAAATAAAATAACTATTGTGAATTTTAACCGGCGCGACTCTTTAATTATATATGTCTAAATTTACCATTTATTGATCCAAGTCCCAACCCAGTTTTATCGGTTATCCAAAGGACCGTTTTAAGCTATATAATATCTATGAGTAGTCTTGTGCCTTGTAGTCACGTGATGGGCGTATGCAGCAACTAGCAAAGCAATTTATCTCCATCTTAAAAGACTTCAATCATCCCAATTGCTAGTTTCTATTCGTTTGTCTAGCTTCCCATACTATATATTAGCAAACCTATCATCTTTGTGTTTTTTGATCATCACTTCACAATGACTCCAATCTTTTTTAACTCATCTTCTAACAATTATACATCATACCCAACTGATCACTATGAAGATCACCTTCAAACCTACCAATTCTTGACCCCTATATCTCAACCTTCATCATCATCATCTTCCAAATCCCTCACAACCCATATGTTCTTGAAATCAAATGATGAAAATGGAATCTTAAATAGGGATTTAAATGAGTCTCCACAATATGAACATGAGGTAAGTGATCAACTTCATTGATCATGTTCCTTGAAATGATTCTTGATATATTGCTCCACAATATTAATTACTTGAGTTGTCACACACACAAAAAAAAAGTTCATCTTGATTTTTGATGCTTTATGTTTATTGAAATGAAACCTTTGTTTGTTCCCATTATATTTAATGGTTTTATGTTAGAAAGCAAATCATTTAATATTCAGTCTTCATTTATATCAAGATTTTATATTTGTATTGTTTGAAATTTGAAATGATGGATGAATTTAAGGTTTGATGATCATTGTTTTTGGATTATTTGTAGGGTGATCAATTTGGATCACAAGCATACAACAATCATGGGATTGAAAACAATAACATGAATGGATCAAATGATCTTTCTACATGTAACAAGAGTAGTAATCTACATCAAGTAAAGTGGATGTCTTCCAAGATGAGGGTGATGCTTAAAATGAAGAAAACTAATCATCATCATCCCATGAATCCAAACACTTATAGTTCCACTAGTACACAAGTAACTAAGCTTGAAGAACACAATTCACCAATGGAAGAAACCGATAATTCAAGCAATAGTACTTCTTCAAACAACAACATACCAATTAGGGTTTGTTCGGATTGTAACACCACCAAGACACCTCTATGGCGAAGTGGTCCTCGCGGTCCTAAGGTATATACAATCTTTTCTTCTAATTGAGCGAATAAAGCCTCAAAAGGGTCACAAAATATATATACATAGTCCTGAACAAGTGTGCTAATATTTAAATTAAAGATAGAATAATGACTAAAGACTCGAATTCGGATGTTTTTGATAGAATAATTAATATAGTTTTATTGTGTTCTAACAAATTACAATTTTCTTTGTGTAGTCACTTTGCAATGCTTGTGGAATCCGGCAAAGGAAGGCGAGAAGAGCCGCAGCTGCGGCTGCAGCAGCCGAGAACTGCGATAGGTGTGTTTACAATGATCAATTGGTCATGGCACCATTAAAGGTTACAAAAACTCTAAACAAAGATCTCAAAAAACCAAGTAAAGGGCATGTTACAAAGTACAAGAAAAGGCAATATTCCAAGCAAATCATGGCACCATTAAAGGTTACAAAAACTCTAAACAAAGATCTCAAAAAACCAAGTAAAGGGCATGTTACAAAGTACAAGAAAAGGCAATATTCCAAGCAAATCACCATCACTCCACCCTCATCATCATCATCACCGTCGCTATCGCCATCATCATCACCTCCTTCATCATCTCTGGCTAGAAAGAATGGTGTGGAGGAGTTTCTAGACAGTCTAAGCAAGAACTTGAGTACATTTTACCATGTGTTGCCACAAGATGAAAGAGAAGCTGCAATCCTACTAATGGCTATCTCTTGTGGCTATGCTCATGAGACCGAAAAAAGTATTTGATTTTTATTTCAATTTGCAGGTGAGTTATAGCTATTTAAAACTTATGTGTTACCTTCGTTTTTTCGATTACATTTGCTAACGGTTAGTGATGAGATGAGGGTTAAATGTGTTGTGAGTTATATGTTTGTATAAGAATAATAGAATATATATGATGAACATGTTGATAACCAAATGTATTCATGGATCTCATGTTCTTCATCTATCCTTAGAAATTATGTAATAACTTTTTTTTTGTATTCCAATAAAGTTATGAATTTTTCATTTAATAAAGGGCAATTTTACATTAGGATAGCACACAGACGGGCAACAAGCTGTCTCGCTACCCCCTTTTTAATTGCGAAACTTGATAATTCGAATTTGTATTTGATCCTATTAATATTGAATATTTTTTTGTTTACAACTATTATGAAATTGCAATGATTTAGGGTTATGCAGAAAAACAACTAAGATGAAAGAGATGATTCAAACAATAGGGCAGAAACAACTTTCATGATCATACTTTCTTTAACCTCTTTTCTCTCTCTCTCTCTGTATCTCTCTCTCTCACTAAAAACACACATGTGTTGCAGAAAAGAGACAAGACTGTTATAGATAGAGAAAGAAGGTGGACTTTTTGTTGCAGAAAACTGTCTGCAAGCGGTTTCACGAGAAGCCATGCAACAATGGATCGTAGTTGGTCAACTTGCAAGATCCTACTTCTAGATTAAAACCTGATTTGATTAAAAAGTATTTTTGTTGATGATAATTAACTTCTTTGATAACAATATTTTTTTTTTTATGTTTGATTATGTTTAATATACTTATTAATTAATCAACACTCATTTAACTATATTATAAAACTTTGAAAATGGAGTTCCCACACGCATGGGATCATTAAGTTAAGATAAGAGAGTGGATAAATCAAAATGAAAATAATGGGTGATTAGTACTATATTAATAGTCTTTAGAAGTTCTTTCACATAAAATTTATTTTAGTTATATTGTGTTACTCTTAATTATATATATCGGTAGAGACAGTTCGAATAACCGTTTAGTGTCATTCCTTGTTGTCATTGAACGTAAAGATATGTTAGAAGGGATCGCAAGGTCATAGACTCAAAGACCACCATTCGACGGTAAAGCTAACAAATAGAACACACGGATATGTTGACATGTCATTATAGAACAACATTATGTTAAAAACCTAGTAAGCCCGTATAAGTAACGTGCCAATATAAATTATAAAATTACACAAAATTGGTTTATTTCTCTCTCCCTAACTACTCGTTCTTTTATTTCACTCTCTTTGACTCAAATTTTTTAAAGCATAAGCATGTGAGTATATGTATATGCATATACGTAGTCTTTGGGAATGTTTATATATGCATCGAGACAATTAATCTCGGGTTAATTATCAAGTATACTCATAAGTTTGCTGAAAATTACCATTCAGGTTTGTATTAAACTTCATAGAGTTTTAATTTTTTTCTATAAATGTACCCCTAAGGAAATTTGAAATCGAATTTAGGAACCATACACCCCTAATTAGAAATGATACATCCTGGCTCACATTACGCACCAATAGAAGGCTGCAACATACCTCAAAATGTGAGGTCACACTCCCAGAATGTGATGTTACGAGGTGTATAAAACCCAGAACCCATTTGAAATACATAATCTAAATATTCAATACATTAGTAGATTACTATATTTAAATACAAAGAAAATACAAATAAGAATGTTTACAAGCATATTTTAGGTAAACAAGTGTAAATGTTTTGGCTAGCTAATTGGATCATGATATAACCTCATATCATATTCATCCTATATACGCAAGTATTTTTTAAAAGCAGTCTCATACCTGAATACTCGGTTGAACTCGGTTTATTTGAAATCCCTAATATTGTCAATAGTTAAACGAAGTTTAACGTAGATGTATTCAGAATTGGAAGAAGAAAAAACCAACATAGTATTATTATATTTATTCTTATATCAAACTTACAGCTGAAAATAGTCAAATACATTGTTACGGTGATGAAAAAGAGAAAGAATAACAAAAATTTATTGTTGAGAGTGGGATTTGAACCCACGCCCTTTCGGACCAGAACCTTAATCTGGCGCCTTAGACCAACTCGGCCATCTCAACTTTTGTTTTAAAATTAAACAATTACTTAAATAAATGTACTTTTAAACAGTACAAAAAAATATAACCTTAGAATACGTGAGCCTGAAAAGATAATTTTGTTTAAAACTTAACAGTGATTATGCGAATTGAGTAGTAAAAGTCACTTGGTCTAATTAATAATTGGAGTGTCGAAATGATGTTTGAATAAGTAATTTGATGCTTCTAGTAGATGTGACAATCACTTGTTTGAATATTGATCTATAAATTATACCTATTTTAAAGTCCTAACAGAAAAAAAATGAATCATGAAAATAAAGAAAATTGTATTATTTTAGTTTCAGTATCAGGAATTTAAAATAATAGTAGTAATCAGTATGGGTGTTTTTGAAGTGTTGAAATCGATTGATCGAATCGCTTAAAGCAAATCAGGTCAGCCAGTGTGAGATCTAGACGATTCAGTTCATTGTTCGGTTTTAATAGTTTGTAACTTGAACCCGGACATTTAATTTAAGTTATGTTATATTGAAATTTGTAGTCACGCATGTATATTATTATTATCACAAATCTTACTCATTACTATATATTAGTTTTACAACTCATTTGAATAGTGCTATTCAAATGAATAGTAAAACTAATATATTTTATTTATATTATTATTTTATTTAAAAACTTTATTATATTATATACTATTAATATATTATATTATATACTATTAATATATTATACCGATCCCGACAATACCGATACCGATAATACCGAAACTGAAAATCCATAAATATGGGTACCGATACCGATCCTGAAACCACTCGGTTCGGTATCGGTTCGGTACGGTATCGGGATCGGGACGGGATCGGTATTCGGCCTTGTATGCTCATCCCTAATTAATATATTATATACTATTATTTTATTCAAAAGCTTTTTATACCGATCCCGACAATACTGATACCGAACGGTACAGTATCGGTTCGGTATCGGTACGGTACCGGTATGGTATCGGTATTTTACCTTAAAATATCGATACCATACCGATCCCGTACCGATACCAATAATACCGAAACTGAAAATCCATAAATATGGGTACCGAAACCGATCTCGAAACCACTCGGTTCGGGATCGGGACCGGGACGGGACGGGATCAGTATTCGGCCTTGTATGCTCATCCCTATTAATATATTATATTATATTATTTTATTCAAAAACTTTATTATATTATACACTATTAATTAATATATTATATACTATTATTTTATTAAAAAAATTTATTATATTATATACTATTAATATAAATAACATAATCTTATGTAATTTCGTTACAAATTTCATGTGTTACCTTATGTGTAGATTTCTTTATTTTTTTTAACGTTTAGAACCAAAATGGAATCTCAATTGTATAATTCATTGATTGATTGATTAACACCTCATCTAAATCTCGATTGTAAAATGCGCAACGCGCGTGATTTTATACACCTAGTTACTTTAAACATGTTAATAAAAAAATTACTATTTACACTGTCAAAAACATTCCACCCAATAAATCAGCTTGTATTTTTAATCATAACCGACTGACTCAAACCACAAACAAAACTACTAATCATGTGGAGGTTGAGGGTTCGATTCCTGTTGAAGCCATATTTACCACATATGGGAGTTCCACCTGGGGAGATCCCCAATCCAGGTGGAATGGATAATCAGTACAGGCTGGCCCAGGGTGTTACCCGGAGCTCCACCGGTTGCACCACTTGCCGTTCAAAAAAAAAAAAACACCCCGTGTTAAATTATTTTATCTCGTTGGATAATCAATGTTTAATTTTGATATAAATTGGGGATGAGAATCGGACCCGAAGCCAAAACATTCAGGGCAAGTAATGAGCCATGTATTCGGGTATGGGACCCTGGGTGTGAGATAATATTGAAACTTTTTGTGGATTTTAGACGGGTATTGATCTGTGCAATTTATATACACGTTATTGCATATTATTTTTCTTTTAATTGCACCGATTTGTTTATTAAATGTACTACTTTACATCGTTTTTATGTTTTGTATGTTTAAAGACGAAAACAAGGTAAAGCGATATCTAAAGAAAATTTTCAAAGGACATATGTTTAGTTCTGTATGAGGTTGATAATTGAATGATTGGAGTCAAGCAATTTAAAGGATACTAATGGAAACAGGCTGCCAAATTATTCACGTGGAAATGTGGAGTCAATTAAAAGGTCAAGTGGGCTTCAAATAAAGTAAGTGTTGGACTGGTGAGTCAATTGGGCTGGAGTTAATGTTTTGCAAGTTGCAAACACAAAATGGGCTTTTCTTTTGTAACTTGGCGAAACACAAGAGAATTTATTCTTGTCAATTGGTAATCAATTTCGTATGAAGTTCACACAAGCTTTTGTATCGACGAAATCACTTTTGCTTGACGACTTGACGGGTCACATTTCTTTCCATTTTAGTTGGGTAGGTCTGACGTCCTCATTGAGGTCTGGAACCGGTAGACTAGTTTTGAAAGCATCGTCAGATGTACCTGGGTAGTAGTTGTCGTATTCCGATAACATTCTTCACTTGTCATAACTACAACCGGGCTCCTCAACCATTAACGAGACCTTGGTCTATTTTTCATTTTTTTTAATAATCTCCCATGCATCGAGGTACTTAAAACCGACCTTGTGCTCAAAATTAAAAATAGTTAATAAATGCCACATGAGATGCCATGAAGCATATCCATATAAAACAAAAAATGACAACTAAGAGGGTTATCGAATTTTAAATACTCAACAAGCAATTTCAAACTACTTACAAATATCTTATTTCACTCTAAAATAAGTTAACCATACACATGATATCTATTGGGCTCAAACCAATTCCTCTCCATACTAGTTCCAAAGCAAGTGAACTTCGAGTTCACTTCACGAACCAGTTTGGATAAGCACGTCTTGTCTCCGAATCTTGCTTGATAGATTTGAACTCGTTGTAGATTTCGTTTGAATTATTGCCGGTGTTAAGAAAACAAGGGACTGAAAAAACATATGAAAGTAAGGTTGAGCAACAGATCTACATATATTTTTTAACAATTAAGATTTTATGTGACAATTAAACCAAAACAATGCCAGCCAACATTTGAACTCTCAATCTTTTGATTATAGAACTTATCACTTAACCACAAATACCTATTTGGTTTCGGTTTTGCCGGGTCGGATGGTTCGGGTTTCAATTTATTAGTTAACTACGGTGATGGACTCATTTACCCTATAAATACAAGGCTTTTTAAAGTTGGTTTTTATAAAACAAGAAAACAATTACACAAATTGCAGAAGATCGATTGGAGTCGCCTTGTTTTTCAATTTCTCCTGCGGTGTGTCTTCTTCCTTTCTAATTGTTTTTTAATTTAAAATATTTTGCTTTCCTTGTTTCTTATTCTAAATTTGTGTAATGTTCTTGATTAAAAATTCCTTCTTTACCGTTTCCAGTGTACTGATCTGTGATTATGCTCACCACCTGTTTGTAGAAATGCCCAAACAATACAAATTACCAAATATTCATTTAAAAATCGTGTATTACTGTCTTGAAATTGAATTGGATTGGGTATTTTCTTGATGGCTCTTCCAAGTTAAATATTCAGTTTTTAAAAGACTTAGTTTCGCTATTCAAAAAGGGTTAGCGGCACAGCTTGTTGCCCATTTGCTTTATGTTTGTTTCGAATGTAATTTCCCTTTGGACTATATTTTGCAGCTTATGTATGTATGTATGTAGCAGAGTGGCTTCAACCAAATTGGTTACTACATGTTCTAATGTATTCTTCTATAAAAAAATATATACAAAAGTTTGTGACATTTGACTGTTTCATACTTGAGCTTTCAGAGGAGGGCGGGCTCAATACGTATAAAATTTTCGGACGAAATACGCATAAATTTACACTCCTGAGCAAGAGGAAGGGGGAGGGGGGGTTGTTAATACAACACTTGACTTTAAAGTCGATCTCATAAGTACCCTTGTTTAAGTACATATATTGTTCTCTTGATTGCCATTGTTTATGTTATCTGGATTTTTGTATAGTATGCTATATATTGTACCAAAAGAACTGGATTTTGGAGCCAGGGGTCTCAATGGGAGCAGCTTCTCTATCCCATGGGATAGAGGAAAGGTTTAACCTCATCCCACCTCGACAGACCATAGTCACCTAAAACGCGGTACGCTCCGGTACGGGAACGCGGTACGAATACGGAATACGCTTGGCTAGCCGAATTCGGTACGGACGGGGGTAGGCTCATTTCGGTACGAACCGGTACGGTGTACCATATATTCCGGTACGGTGTACCCTATATTCTGGTTCGATGCATTAGTCATATATAGGTCTTGTACTCTTGTACTCAAAAACAGTTTAGAAAAACAGCAGCAAAACGGAATTAACAGATTATTAAACTACTAAACAGCAAAAAAACATCTTCAAAAACAGTTTCAATGATAGAATCAAAACTAATAATATTGTGAAGGCAGCGACTCGACTAGAACATCCCGTGTTTCTGTTTTGAATCTGTTTTACAGATTCAATTTCTGTTTTGAATCTGCTCTGGATTACTGTTTCTGTTTTGAATCTGTTTTGGATTAGTGTTTCCGTTTTGAATGTGTTTTAGTAATATGTTTGTAGTAGGATGTTCTAGTCGAGTCGCTGCCTTCAAAACAGATTATTAAGGAAGTACTTCACAATACAGTTCAGATGGATCACGAATTATGAGTATGTTGGATCGATGAACCACCGGCAAACAGTACGGCGAACCACCGGCAAACGGTACGGCGAACCACCGGCAAACGGTACGGCGTTCCATATGCGTGCGGTACGCTACCGTATTCCGTTTCGGTACAAAACGCACCAATACGAAAATCGGCCCTTACTGGGCGAATTCTGTGACTATGCGACAGACCCTACCAATAGCTATGTTATGAGTAGGATTTTACTGGGTATGTTTTTTTGTTTGTTTGTTTGTTTGTTTATTGCTCCCTTGCTTGCTTCTTTTCATTGGTTAATATATTTTACTTGATTGGTTCACATTTTTGAACTTTAGAGTTTTCAACCACAACCATCTTAAGCTCTTGGCTTTGTAAGATTATAACAAGTGCTAAAAATCAGGAAGCTTGTACAAGTTTTGGGAATGGCAACCTATTTGTGGAGAAAGTATGCTGATTATTTGCACACTAAATGGGAGAAAGAGGTCCTTTGGACCATGGTTGATCCATTTAAGCGCCCAAAATCATTTACTCCTCTTGTGACAATTTATATAACTGCTTTCTATACCGGAGTCATTGGAGCTGCAATCACTGAGCAACTTTACAAGGTACTCTTTATGGGGTGTTTGGATTTGCGTTTTGAAAATGCTTTCGATTTCAGTTTGCAATTATCGGTTGACAGTGTTGCAATAATTTACCTTTGCTTAAAGTAAGAATTATCCGATCACTTGGTTATTAAATAATCAATTTGATACTAGCATCTCTTACAACATGTTTTTATTAAAGTTGATTACTTAGTATCATTATAACCAATTTCTAAACGACTCACGTTCAAACACCGATCAGGAAATTGAGGTTGAACCAAAATCATCCTAAAGATTAGTTGCATAGTTGATAGCCTATAGACCCTATGTGAAGATTTTTCGATCAAATTGTTGTAATTTATGTTCTAATGCATCTATTTTACAAATTGCACATATTCAAAGTGGGCTGATTAAAACAAAAACATGGTAACAAAAGACGCTGTGGCTTTTTATAGGTTTTCTATAACTTATACTTATTTCAACAAACAGGAAAAATACTGGGAAGATCATCCTGGCGAGGCGGGTACCAATTATGAGACCAAAGTTCTATGGTGGTCCTTGGAAGATTTACAAAGGAACCGTTCTTCCACCAAACAAATAAAAGCCAGAAATTAATGGACTGAACATATGATGGAATAAAAGCTTCATATATGATCCTGGTATGTGTATCTAACATAGTTTGTATAATGAGTCTGTAACTACATTCTATTATTTTCCTTTGCGCTTTTTCAAAATATATGTTAGCAACTCTAATGTACAAAAGGGTTACAATGACTAGAATCCCTTTTTGTATGTTAATAAAAACGATTTTAAGCTGCTTTTTGGAGCGCCTCAAGGGCATCTCCGGTGATCTTCTGCACCCAATCACTTAATTGCTTTACCTCAGGATCTCCACCGTTACCTATGTCAACAAAGCAGTCGTTACAAGTGTCTACATTGGTGGCAATCGCGCTAACATCAAAATTTGCTTTAATTAGATTTAGGCTTTTAAGACTACTAAGAGTCTTCTTGATATCATCAATGGCGGATTCAAACACCTCACCACACTCTGAAACACACTCACGGGTCCTAGGTGGCGACGCAGGGTCATTCAACCGTTGCTTGAGTGATGCATTGAATTCATCAAGCTTTTTCTGAATGCCTTGCATTTGTTTTGACACCATGTTAGCCACCTCAGCCTTTCCCCTAGGCGATGGTGACTCCACCGGCGGCAGCGTTGTTCCCTCGCAAGGAGACGAGAGTTGGGAATGCTTAGTGGATTTTAAAAGTTTATTCGACGGCTTCGGATGTTTGAGAACGGGTTTGGCATCCGTGCATGTTGCGAAAATGATGTAAGCAGAAATTAAGATTAGGGCCTGGGTTTGTTTTGCAAGAGCCATTATTCTAAAAGAGATGGAAGGTGAGGGAGGAGAAGAGATGGTGGTTTTATACTTCTACACCATTAAGGATTGGTAATGCTTAAACATAGCTAATACTTTCTTAAAATAGAAATTGGTGCTCTTTGGTTAAAATCAATAGATAAAACATTCCACTCGTTTTTTCCTTTTTAACACCCTTAATTTCATCTATACTGTCCAACGCAAACTACGTTTTACCTGATTTGTTTAATTGAATCACACACAATGAATAACTCTCAACCGACTTGTTGGTTAAAAATGGTACATTAACCTAGCAGTGCCCTCTACCCAACCGTTGCACCTACCTTCTCCACTAAACCATCATGATCCGCTCATCCGGCCACATTGTAAGCCACCAGAAGCACATGTACACATGCATTATACTTGGATTAGACGCGTCTTGACTCCATTAATGCCATCCTAGACGGACAAATAGTGCGGCACGTTTGTTTTGTGTCCGGCCTCCAAATGCTTGCTCTCTAAGGCAAAGAAAACTTTACAGTGTGCAACTGGTTAATTTGTCAAGGCATAACAATTATGTAGATGTTGATGTTACATCTTTGTTTTTACATCGAGACGTAGATGACACATCTTATATTGGAAAAATCTCGAGAAAGATAATTAAAAAACATGAAGTATACAAAACCAATAAAAAACAAACCTTTTCTTTGTTAGAAACCTCAATATAGACATGGGCACAAGGCAACGACTAGAACCACAGTATTTTTTAGTCAAAACTACGAGGAAACTCCTCGAGTGGGTGTTACTAATAGAAAATTTAGTAGTCGATGGTTCTTGGATGCATTAGCTTTGAATGAGAGCAATGGCGAAGGATCATGGGGGCCAGGGGTGCCCCGCCCACCTATTTTTTTGCTCAATGATGGAGGTTTGCAATTTTCGTAAGTAGTTTTTTATATGAATTAAGTCTGGACCCACCGATTTGATCTTCCAGCCCCCACTGGTAGGAAAAAAATCGGGTCTCGTGATTTTCGGAGCCATCACTATTTTTTCAAACTTCGCCACTGAATGAGAAGAAAACTCTGGCTTGAATAGAAACAATCGAAGGATGGGTGACCTTGTGACATCTATCTATTCGACTAACCAAAATAAATCCATAAGTTTGTTGTAAGAAAGACAGACAATATTAATTGGTATGACTTTATGAAAGGCCAATGTTGTACAAGTTTCATGCCTCTATCACTAGTGTATTTAATATGACTAAATATTCATGTTTAAGTTTTTATCGAACTAAATTAGATTTTGTTTTACCCAAATCTAATTTTCATTTGATTAAAAAAAATAAAAATTGTTTAGTCTACAACAATACAATGTTTCTTTAAAAAAAAATAATAATAAATAATAGCATTATACAAAGTTTTAGCATGCATATAAATAATTAAATTTTTAAGGATTATCAAATTGTTAATGATTCTAGATTACAGATACGATGGTTAAAAAATTACTAGGAAAAAGGACAAAGTATATTCTTAAATATGTAATATCGAGACATAAAGAACATTGGTCTCATGAAGTCGGTGCCTGGCTATCGCTTATTGTGCAACCACCAACATTGAATCACAAATCAATGCACCTTTGGTCCACAACTCCAAAACAGACATAACACCGACATGTTCCTCTGTATAAAAATGCATTTTTTTTGAACGGCAAACAAATTGAAATCACTCACGGAACATTGGAGTATCATCGTGCCACCAGTATAAAAATGCATCTATTTTGTACTTCATTCATGTTAGTTTTTAAAATGTTCTGTTTTTATTTTTATTTTTTTCAAACAAAAAACAATTCGAGTTATTAGAGTGGCTAAACTGATCAAGCAAAAGTCATTAAATTAAACCGTAGCAGAAAAAAAAAACAAAAAAAAAAAACGGTTGAGTTATTACAATTCTTTTTATAGGTGCATCGAATAGGCTATCTTACATGGCGCTTGTTGGCAATTAGGAAAGTCCACAAAATTTTAAAAAAACTAATTTATCATGAGAAAATGTTTAATTATGGAGAGATATCCATATACAACTATTCATCTAAAAATTAAGATTATGTGCAGTGGGCGTTCAACACCATTACGCGAGCGCCATTGGAGAGAGTGTTGCTTTGTTTATGGGCATTAGAGAGATAGAGAGTTTAACGCCGGTGCCTACATGACATTAACATTTCATGATGTTTTCACTTTTTACTTTTTAGTCAAACCGATACACATATTCTAACAGACACTCATTTCTTTAATGTTAAGCATGTTCAATTCTACTTCTTACATGAATGCACAGTATAATTATATTTTAGTTGAAAACCAAATAGACCTTAAAACAAATAATAACAAACTGAAAATGATATAAATCAATTCCTTTGTTAACTTGCATTCATTCATACACTATTTATAACACAAAAGGGAACATACACACACCACTAGCTATCATTCTACCACATTAATAACCGAAACATAACTGAACAAAACTAATCAAAAACCTAAAAGAAATAAACCCAAAATAAACCGCGACAAGAAGTTAGTCCGGTGCATCAACAAACAAGTTCTAGCAAGTTTTAGGGTCCGTTTGGTACAAGTTTTCATGTCCAACCTTGTTTGTACCTTCGGAAAATTTCCTCTGTTTGTGCATTCCTATAGGCGCTACAAGCGATTAGATATAGGCATATAAGAGCCACCACAGCTACTATTAATATCACATTTGCGGTTCTCCACTCTTTCCTTAAGTTGCCTAACAAACCGGCTTTACACGAGTCACAGTCATAGCACAACTGTTTCGGGTCGTTGTTCCATATAGGACAATCCATATCTCCGGTTGGGTTACTCGGGTTGATCCACATAATAGGGTTCACGTACTGGTACCCACACGTTTACAACATCCTGACTGAAACAATATCAAGAAGCAATTTCTTTAACAAATTATAAACAAGATTATATAACTTTTTTTACATCATGTAAACAAAATGAAGTATGAAATTGTTTAAATCATGACCATACTCTAATGACCAATCATTGTGATAGACAGAAAAATTGGATGCCATGTGATGCTTTTCAAGTTTCTTGAATGAGTCCAAAAATTCAACCTTAATGGGTTGGGTGCAATTTTTTATTTCCTTGCCACATGGAAGTAGGCAAATAAATAATACATTCTACACTTTAGTAAGTCTAAATTAGCACTCATTTAGCTCATTGATTATGTTGTTGACAAGATTTATCAATAAAGAATATACACATATCAATTAGGCCCACAAAGCAATTATCTCACTAATAATGTTGTAAGGGTGTGAAAATATACCAAAAAAACTATTTTTTTTATAGTAATAGTGTACAAACCAATATTTATATGTTTTATTTTATAAAAATATTTGAAGCATACTCTGTCCCACTGCCTCTTATTAAGACTAGACTTTCTCTATCCAACTACTTCTTATTAATGCTAGGTAGACGTGTTTATAATAATAGTATACAATTATACATGACACAAGTTTTTAGTTCCAACCTGGACACATCAATTTGCAAATAAATAAAAATAAAAAAACTTGGCACACCCTTAACTTTTATTTACACACTCTGTTACTTTATATGTCGCGTATAAGGTCATACATACTACATGTGAAGGTCTATATGCAAGGTATATGTCTTGAGATTACTATGACCGATGGACATTATGATGTGTGAGAGTTTGTGCAAACGTTTTTCGGGTGTACCATTACCACCAGTCCACCACCGCAAAAAGTATCTAGGTTTTTCTAACTGACCATAAATGAGGACAACTATAACAATGTACAACTACATATACACAAATCACAACCAGCTCTAAACAAACAACCGAAATTAAGGGCGGTTCTTCACTAGGGTCACACCGGGCCTCGCCTCACCCGGTTTTTTCGTTTCGTAGTGTAAATTTTACCAAATTTCCAAAAAAATTTATATGTATTGAGTCCGGTCCTACTAGGATTTTCGTTCAAGATCCGCCATTAACTGAAATCACAGAACAAGTACCTGAATCGGAGAGATATCAGAACCAAAAAACTGTTCCATGGTGTACGAATCCTGTGTCATCTTCGTACAAACATTAGACTCAGCCAAACAAACCTTAATCTTCCTCCAATCATCAGAATCCGTAACATGATCACGTAACCACTTAGAATATCCAACCAATCTATACTCCTTATAACTCCTTCCAGGAACATCATACGCGCCAGAAGGGCGCGTGACAACAAACGCTAGAATAAGCAACACAAGACCAATAATAATAAGAGCTGCGTTGCAGAAGAGGTAGAAGGCTAAGAGGCCTTGTTTGTTATAATAAGCGCCTATGAAGCCAGTTAAGGCTAAGAGAAGGAAAAGGATGCCGATGATGAGGACCGGCCAACGGAGCCAACGGATGCACTCGTTATCGGGTTTGGAAGCGAGCCAGATGCCTGCGGTTATGATGGGGATGGAGCAGAGTATTGCTATGAAGTTTAGAGTTGCTATTATGTTGTTGCTGACTGCCATTGATGGTTATGGAGTGGAGCTGTTAGAGAGGATGAGAAAGTGAGAAGATGGTAGATGTGTCATGGGTTTATACTACTTTGGGTTTTGTATGATTAGTTATTTTATTGTAGGATTATTAAATTAGGTTGGGTGGGGTGGTCATCACGCCCAATCATTTTGTGTTTCATCATTCTATCACATTTCATCACTATGCTTATGGGTAGGGTGTAAACGAGCTGAGCCCAAGCCTAACTAGGCTCGAGCTCGGCTTGTCATGCTTTTACAAAGCTTGGGCTCGGCTCGGTTCGACCCTAATACTTTGAGCTCGAGCCTAATACTTTGAGCTCGAGCTCGGCTCGAAAGTAAAATCTAAGTGCTCGACTCGGCTCGAAATAATTTTATAACAATTTTAAATAGCTAAAATCTAGGCTCGAGCTCGCTTTGATAGCTTAAACGAGCCGATGCTCGGCTCGCCAATGTTAAATAGTAGACATTCTATAAATAAAATAATAATAATTTAAAAATTGTCTGGGCTCGTTTAGGCTCGCGAGCCTAAACGGTCTTTGTATGAAAATCTCGAGCTCGATAACTAAACGAGTCCTTTTTCAAGCTCGAGCTTAGGCTCGGGCTCGTTAAGGCTTGGCTCGTTCGAGCTTTTTACCAATCCGGTCCCGAGTATCTCTCGAGCCTTTACGCATCATTTACACAACTACTTATAGGGTGGTTATAACGATTTTGAGAGAGAAAGAGAGATGGGAGAGAAGGATGACAGGACAGAAAACGCTCATTTTTTTCTCTATGATGGTTGTCGCGATTTTGAGCCTTCGCGCGTGTGATGGTTTGGTGGGGGCGGTGGTCGTGATGGTCACGGCCATCAAGGACCACCCCGCCCACCCTTATAAAAGTCTGAAATGTCTTTAATCTATCTCATTAAATTGAGTTAAGTGCTCGCGTTTTATGTGGTTTTCAAGGATTTCACAGATGCCTCTGATTTACGCTATTGGTTCTTATTGATGACATTCCATGACTTTCATGGTTCATTCGTTAATTAGCGATTAGTTTGATCATTAAATGACAATGAAATGTCTATTTTATTCTTGGCTAAAAGAAGAAAAAAAATGTGGACCCTACCCTACCCCCACTCTTTCTTCAACTTTTCCGTTTCTTTCACCTTAATCCACACTACCACCACAACGTGACACCAGAACAACTAGCATAAACATCACCATAACAACCACCTATCCGGCTAACGTATTCACTGACGCAACGGTATGTTTACATAAAGGCAGTATGTTTACGAAAAAGTGGTGGTGGTTCCCTTAATCGATAGGAAGTCAATGCCATATAACATGCTTGTTTTTATATACGTTTAAATAAAAAATAATTGTTTTGTTCTATATCGGGACAAATCAATCTGATCTGACAGATAACATCGGTACAAGTATCGGTGTTATCCGAACTAGTACCGACATTCAATTTTGTGGTTTCCGAATCGTGTAAACACGTGTCGGCCTATATATTTTAGTTTCTATATCGAGTGCCAGTAGCTTAGCACAGGAAATTTATTTAGTTATATGTTAATTCGTACCGCTTTGATCAATAAACTATTCGGCTGATAAAATGCTATAAGATAATAAAACTGAAATATACGTAACTAAGTAATTCTATTTTGGTCTAAAATGGGCTTTATCAGTCTACCTCAAAACGGGCCAATAAGAATAAATTAATAAATAATTAAATATATAAAAAGCTTATACTAAATGGGCTTGTCTTGCTTGGAGGAATGGAGGGTTTCTTACAGCCTATAGTAAGTGGGCTTATGCTGCTCAAGGGTTTCTTATAGCCCACTACTAATACGGACCACTACTAACTTGATAAAAATACCTCAATATCATGCAGCCTGAAAGCCTAGTATGGCAGAAAGCCCATTCACTATTGAAAAATTGAAAAAGATTAACATAAATATATAATAACTGGTAAGGTTCGTCCGCGCAATGCAGGAATTTTATCAGTATCATATTGATTTATCATGGTATCGACACTCATTGTAGCAACAAAAAATTTTGTAAAAATAAGCACGTAAAACAACAATTCTGAATATTATAAAACATCATATTTCATAATTTAAAAGTTGCAAGAGAAAAAAAAACTATCAAAAAATGAAACCTTGAAGCAACTTTGATGACTTATACTCTCATGATTTGGTTACTTGTACATCTTCAGAAAAACTTAGTTATGAACGACATTTATATTAAAGCGTAGATAAAAATAAGCACGTTGTAGCGTTATTAAATAACAATACATTCAAGATTTATAAAACATCATATTTTAAAAGTTACAAAAGAAACAAAAAACACGTGAGTGCTTTAAGTGTCATAATTTGGTTGGTCAAAAAAACAAAGGGAAAAATATAGGGTTTCAATAGTAAGTTTAACTAAAACTGAGGGGGTCACCTTATAACTTGAAACATTTAAGCTTAAACCACTAATACTATGCACTTAAACCACTTATAATATGTGCTTTACTTAATTGTAACTTATTATTTAATATCATGATTCACGTATTTATGTGAGAGTTAATTCACTTTATGAGTTCTGGTGCACTTAGTTCTCGAACTAATTCAGTTTAACTTCTATTCATGCTTGTAAACAAGGTAAAACTCGAAGTGGCACATGACTAACTACTACATTACTAGCTCTGTGAAGAAAAAAAAAAAGTTGTTTCATAAACGAGAGAAAGAACAGATGTATAATATATATTTACAAATTAAGGATAAGATAACGAGTAAGTTCTCTCATTGAAGAACTCTATCTATAATGTTTCTATTCTACTCATAGATATGTACTTGCAACCATCACTTTTCATCATCCCTCATCATCTTAGAAGGGTCATGATAATACACTGCCTTTTCTTGTATTTTAAATAATAAGATTTGTTTTAAATTATGTAAACATTTTCTTAATATTATTAAAGAAAATAAAG
The DNA here is from genome assembly GCA_032199755.1 of Ambrosia artemisiifolia. Classification (NCBI taxonomy): domain Eukaryota; kingdom Viridiplantae; phylum Streptophyta; class Magnoliopsida; order Asterales; family Asteraceae; genus Ambrosia; species Ambrosia artemisiifolia. The sequence continues at coordinate 40,326,600 of CM063524.1, forward strand.
GGATAAGTGTTGGATGATATTGATAGTGACACTACTGGACACTACCAACAAACAAATCCATAGATAGAATACCTTTTTTCTCTTCCAAAACTAATGTGTATACATATACAAGATATGTGTATATTTGTGCACTATCACGGATTGAATTTTTTTGCCAAAATAGAGTTTTTTTTTAAAACTTTTTGTGTAATTGGTATGTGTCAGAAAGGTGTTTAGGGTTTTAGTATTCCCGCAATCTTAGATTGCGGGATAGGCTGAGGTGGCTTTCCAACTAGGACGAGCTTGGACGAGCAGACGATGACTTGGACGATGGACGATGACTTGGACGATGGAATCTGATGTGGAAGACCCGCAATCTAAGATTGCGGGATTGGTACTGTTCACGCAATTCAAGTATTCGGAAATGGGCTGACTTTAGCATTCTTATATAACACATTCCTATATGCAAGCACAATCGATCAAATAATAATAATAAGATACACACTCGATCAGATACTATAACATAGACACTGTCAAACACAAACACAAACATTCGTTCGTTCTTTTCATACACAGCGTTAGAGGCGATGGTTTTTTAGTGTTGTTGGATCCGTGTTACATTTGCACGTGTTAAATGGCTGTCTGGTCATTTAATTTGAAAAATATTAATGTTGGAGGGTCCAAAGGTTGTAGAAGAATCCATTTAGTTTTTGGTCATGACCCTCTTATTTTTGGATCGATGTTACATTTGCATGAAACTACTTGGATCGATGTTACATTTGCACGTATTATAACACGTGTAGAATGCAACATTGGTATTGTAATTTATAAAATTAAATACCTGGCTTGCAATGGTGGTTTGAATATCCCGTGTACCACCCCCAGGCATGCCAATTATTTCTTTCTTGGGAACCACCCTCTAAGCAAATCCTTAGGTAGGTGAGGGCGCTGATTCTACGTTGATCTGGAATTGGTGTTCTCGAACATTGAAGATGGTGGATTCATCAAAGCTACTGATTTTTCGCAGCAGGCGTCAAAGGTAGCTCCGATGTAGAGAGTTGGAGGCGCGTCAGGCGTCAAAGGTAGGCGAGGGAAGCTGAAGGGGTTGGAGTTCCTCAGGGCCTCGCCTCCCTTTAAAAGTTGGAATTGGTGTTCTCGGAAAATTCACGTGAAGCTGAAGCTTCCGCAAGTTGAAGCTTCATTCCTCGTTGCTCTGATTTGGAATATGGCGAGGCGTGGAATTATTCCTCGTTGTTCCTGTAGGATTATGGCAAGGCGTGTAAAACAAAATGGTGATTCTTCTTCTACCGTTAAAACAAAAGGTGGATGGGGAGTTGCTTTTAAAGTTGGAATAGGTGTTCTCGGAAATTGAAGGTGGTCGACTCATCAAAGTCGATCATTTTCGCAGCAAACTTTATTGCGCTTGCGGGTTCTACACCTTCAGCGCAAGGCCCTCCGACGTCGAAGAAACTCGCTCCATAATTAGCGACGTTGGCGATATTGGATGCACCAGCTCATGCTCGTACCTCTATAGTAGCAGGCATCTGACATAGTTACGTAGATACCCTTGACTTGGTACCCATGTACAGCAAATCGACGAACTTAAAGATAAAGCTAAAATATGGGCCAAGTATCGAGGGACGCTGCGTGCATAAATATGGGAAGAGATGCATAAATATGGGGGCTGGTTAAAACACTAAAGATATGTGGTGTGATAGATATGGAGTTGTATGTTGCTGCTGCAGCTAAATTGGAATTGGTGGTCTCGGAAATAGATTGTTTTGTAACTTTGGTAGATTGTATATTTAACGTTTCGTGTGAATAATAAATTTACGTTGTTTTTATTCAATAAGTTTATTATTCTTAAATAACTCTGTTAAAAATGACATATCATAATTTAACAAATTGACTAAACGACTTGTGGATTGTATAGTTTGACTAGTTTGTAAAAATAGTTTGTAAATTTGTAGTTTTTAACGTTTTGTCGGTGAAATTGTATTATTAATACCAATAAGTATTTAAATACGGTTTATTAATAAAATGTTTTGTTGGTAAAACTGACAGTTCCGCAATCTAAGAATGCGGAATTTAATACTGTTCCGCAATCTGAGATTGCGGGAGTATAGAAATCCGCAATCTGAGATTGCGGGAGTATAGAATGCTTTCCCATTTCCACCTATAAAAGGGATATGTAATGTGATAGAACACACATCCCGCAACACGGTGCCTGTAGTATAAAAAATGGGGGATCGTACTGAGAAGGATGAAGAGGTTGGTGGGTATTTCTGTTCTCAACCAGTCCCTAAGAAATCAAAGTGGACGGATGATATTTGGAGGCGTTTGAAGAGGCCGTCGTCATCCACGAAGGCTGGGTCGTCTACGCATATGGTGACCGAAAGGCAACCGGAAAAGGATCCTGAAAAAGATAGTGTTATAGTCCCCAAGGAAGATGAACCCAAGAATTGGTCCACCGATGCTTTAGAGTTTTACAACAACGGGGACTCCCCATATTGCTACACTCGTTTCATTACAAAAAAACTGGAAAGAAGTTTTTGGGGTGCCCTACTAGGGATGGAATCCGGCGGTCACCTGTCCTCTACTGTACATTTAACACAATATCAATTTATATTTGTTTTCATATGTTAACATAAGTAGACAGCAGATTAATTTATATTGTTATTTCCTGTTTTGCAGCATGTTGAAGCATGGACTGTAAGATTAATGCGTGTTCGACAGTCGCTGCTCTTAAAGAACCCCAATTTAAAATGCCGATGGACGGTGTTACCTCCTGATTTTTATTACTACATGCAAGATGATAAATCTACTACCCCCCTTGATTTTGCTGGACGAAAGGACCCGTATCCTCCATTTTGGGAGGTTGACTGCATCTACCTTCCTTTGTGGATTGGCCAAACAGACTGGCTACTTGTCCGTATTGATATGCAAAGCATGGTGATTACTCAATACTGGACCGATAAAAGATGGAGAAATGGAAAGCATCGAGAGGTAAGGAACTACATGGAGATGCTACAGTTATATTTCAAATGGTTTCTAGAACGTATTCACTTTCGGTCAAACACGAGATACATAACGGAACGTGATATGTCCCTTGGTTTGGTTGAGACGGATGTCCCCCAAGATGAGGGTAACATTGCTAACACCGGGGTTCTTGTTTGTATGATGATGGAGAAACTAGTTAAAAAGAAATCGTTGATGATAGACCAACAAATCACCGTAGAAGAGGCTTGTGTTAACTACCGACGCCATATGGCTGATGAACTATACAAGTGTCGTTGTGATAAGTATTGGTGAGTTGTGTCTACTGTTTTGTAATATTTGCCATGTGTTATAATAATTTTATCGTCGTGTCTATTTAATGTGTAGATGTCTTCCTAAAGATGTAAACCAACAATGCACGATATATATCACATCACGATAGTAATACGATAACATAAGAAGTCGATAACCGATAACATACAATATCAAAGCAACACAAAATAGTACTACCACAAACTAGCATAGATAAAACAGATCACAAGAAATCACATCACAAGAAATCACTGTTGGCGGAATTGGCAGCTCTTTTTGTTGTGCCCAGTCAACTTACAAATGCTACATTTAGGGCGTGCTCTTGGTTGGTCTTCATGCGTAACATCCATCTCGTTATGTATCCTCCTTTGCTTCAACCTCCCACGTTTGATGGTAATTTGTGACGGGTTACCACGAATTCTCCATGTTGCCGGGTCCCAATCTCTTTTATGACCGAGGGTGTAAAAATGCCCGCTGTACTGCAACCGATACATGGAAGTGTGGTAGCGAGGATCAACAAGGTCATGAATATTCTTACGTCGCATATGGCAAACCGCTATAGCATGCGAACAGGGCCTGCGTTCTATTTGCCACTTTCCACACGAGCAAGTTCTGTTACTGTACTCAACCGTATACTCGTTCCCTCCGTCATCATTGGGTTGCACACGAGACTCCACGAGGTACCTCTTATGGGAAGCATCATACAAACGTACATAGTGTTCTCTGGACTTAGCATCACGTTCGGAAATGACCGTCCATATCCGGGGGGGCAACATTGTTTCGCACCGTCTGGCAATTCGATAATGGATGTTGAATTGATCGACATCTCTGGTAAATGTAAACTGTATGGCTGCCTTTATAGGCATCATCCTTGCTTTCGACAACACATGGTTAAAACACTCAGACATGTTTGTTGTGAGGTTACCCCAGCGGCGATTTTCGTGGTCTCGCATCAACGTCCACTTATGGAGGCCAATATCTCTCAAGTATCTCCACGCCTGTATCTTACTGTACTTCATCTGTCTGATGGCATACAAATACTTATAACGCTGGGAGGTGCTTCCGATTGTCCAGCAAAGCTTCTTCAACGCGGCGCTCTTGAACTTTGACCCGAGATTGCTTCTTATATGACGAAGACAATAACGATGGTAAGCATGTGGCTCCCTCCATCCTTCCAGTTCCTCCATTGCTCGAATGATTCCCACATGTCGGTCTGAAATAACACAAAGGGGACGGCTGGCAGTGTGATGTGATACATTCTCTCTAAACTGCTCCAAGAACCAACACCAGCTCTCAATTGTCTCTTCATCCACAATTGAATACGCCACCGGAAGAACGTAGTTATTTGCGTTTTTCGCCACCGCAATCAACATCTTACCCTTATACGTCCCCTTCAGATGAGTGCCGTCAATTGATATCACAGGCGCTGAATGCCTAAAGGCCTCAATTAGAGGGCCGAAAGCCCAGAAAACATACTTGAAGACCCTGCATTCGGCAGTGCTCCTCTCATGATGACGCCACCTCACAACGGTACCAGGATTTGTTGCGACTAACCTTTCCATGTAGGTAGGCAACTCATTGAAGTTGCTCTCCCAAGTACCATAGACATTCTCAATTGCTTTTCTACGGGCGGTCCATGCCTTAGAGTACGTAACATCGACGTTCAACGTCTCCTTTACGTGGGTCATAATCTGTTTAACCGGGAAAGTTAAATCAGCCTTGACCCGTGCATGGATATGTAATGCAATATCTCTGGACCGTAGTGCCCTGTTGTTATTTCTTTCTACCGTTGAGTAGCATGTGTGCCTTGGACTCCATTTGTGCAAACGCCAGAAGGCTCCTTTATGTGGACGTGATGCAGCAGCAGCCCACATACATGAAGAGTTTTCGTTTCGGCATTTGACTCTAAATGTACCCGGTCTGCTTTCTATCACGCGTAACTCCCTGTTACATTCTACGTTCCAATACCGGATGGCTTTAATTACTTTCTCTTTATTTTCGAAGTAGATACCGACACGGATACTGTTTACCTTTCCATTCCAGATCTCCATCTTATCTTCATCATCGAAATCGGGTAGGCGATATGCTTCTAACCCTTCGTCTTGCTCGTCGACGTGTCTGTTTATTGGGAAGGAAGGATCAATCCCTTCATGAAATTCAGCACCTGTTGGGGCTTGTAATGTCCCAGCTTCTCCTTCTTCTTCGGCGCTTGCTTCTGAATCAACGTCACTTGGTTGAAATTCAATGTCTCTACTTGAATCCGACACATAACCTTGCAATGAACATTACTTATATCAGGATAAATCCAAATTATGTACTACGAATAACAGTATCAATACCTTGAGAGTCATCTGAAGGCACAATGCTATAATCGTTCTCGTTCTCATCATTGTTGTCATCACTGCTTTCATCATTGGCAACTCGTTCATGTTGCCCTTCATCATAGTCGACAGCATCATCCTCATCGTTATCATTGGCATCTAAATTAGCAACATACTCTTCGTTATAGTTATAATCAGTATAGTGGTGTTCTGGAACAGGTTGTCTATTTGAGCTTTCTGTGAGGCTGTTGTACATTGAAGAACCCAGTTCCAAATTGATTGACTGCATCTGCTGTTGCGTTGGAGTATGAAATGTCTCCTCACCACATGACACCGTGAACCGCCTTAAGAGATCCATAGCACTAGTTTCTGCTAATGGAACTAATGGGGTGTACTGAATGTGGATCACTGCCATATAGTGGTTTACGTTCGATGCTAGATAGAACATCATTTCCATACCCTCATTTCCTGTGATGTATGTAGCCTCAGAACACCCCTCGAAAGTGTAATACATTGTTAACCTAACATTGTATGAACACTTGTCTATTTGAGTAACGAGACAAACGTGATCGAGAAAATCCGAGTATGACATTCTATGGGTCATAATAAACGTAGTTGACTCTGTATTGTAGTCAACGGTAATGTCTGTATAGAATTTGTAAGTAATAGCACCACCCCAGTAAAGTTTAACAATGAAAGGGGAAAAGGTGTCCATTAAGGAGGTGAAGGAGGGTGAGCTTTGATTGTGGATTGGTTTTAACTGAGATTAATGAACGATATTTGTAGAATTTGTGGACTAGAGATAGAGAAATCCGCAATCTGAGATTGCGGGAGTACAGAAATCCGCAATCTGAGATTGCGGGAGTACAGAAATCCGCAATCTCAGATTGCGGGAGTACAGAAATCCGCAATCTGAGATTGCGGAAGTACAGAAATCCGCAATCTGAGATTGCGGAATAGAATTTCTACATAAGGAACCCCAGAAACCATATTTCGAGTTAACTCCACATTTAAATCTTCGTGTCAAACAATGGTTATTTGCAATTGTGGTTCCGACACAATTATTCGAGTTTCAAGGAGCACAAGAAACCCCGGCCGTAGGTATTATTGTTGCAATCGCAGACCACGAAATTGTGGCTTTGTATGTTGGGTGGAACCACCAAGGGGTGAACAGTTAAGAGCTTATCCGACTCCTAATCCGTTGAATTCCATCACCGAACAACTACAACATCTACACATACATTACCACTTTAATGATGCTCAACCTCATCGCCCATCACCGAATAACTCGAATGTGCGACCACATACCCAACAGGCAAGGGAGCCCCATTTAAACCACCCACCGTACCGTCACCCTCAACAAAGACATCAGGGGGGACCTTTTGTGCCAGGTGGTCGACAGACTCAGAATGATCAAGTTTCGGAAGTTGAAGACTACGCTTCAGAGGCTGATGAGTTTGGGGGTTATTAATTGTTGTTCATTTCTTACGTTTCCTTGCTTATGTGGTTTGTCAATGTCTTAACCGTATGTGGTGTGTTGTTTTGTTGTTTTATGTAACTTGTTTGTGTTTTCTTAATGTTGAAACTGGTTATGCGGTTTGTTGTTGTATGTAAGGTGTTTTCTTAGTGTTGAAACAGGCCCAGGGAGCCCTTTTCGGGCCCCTGTATCCGTCTCCCAGGCCGGGCTTTACCGGACACGGATCGCCAAACGGGGCGTCCTTGGGTGATATAACAGGGCCGTCGCTGGTTCAGGCGTTACGGGACTTTCCGTGACACGATCCCGGGCCTCACAAAAAGCCCCGGACCTCATTTTGTTAACTTAGTTTTTATTTGTCAATATAACAAATCCTTATATTATAAAAGCCGGATGAAAATATAAAGACAAATTAGTGTTGAAACAGGCCCAGGGAGCCCTTTTCGGGCCCCTGTATCCGTCTCCCGGGCCGGGCTTTACTGGACCCGGATCGCCGAACGTGGCGTCCTTGGGTGATATAACAGGGCCGTCGCTGGTTCAGGCGTTACGGGACTTTCCGTGACACGATCCCGGGCCTCACAAAAAGCCCCGGACCTCATTTTGTTAACTTAGTTTTTATTTGTCAATACTTTTTATTTGTCAATACAATTCAACAAAACAGGCATTTCATATATCAAAAACAAACCATTTCATATATCATTAGTTCATATAGAGTTATTACAATTGGGTCCACAATTAGCTTGGTTACAAAATCGTCCGTCAGTACCACATAAAGGGGGACGTCGCTCACGGTGTGGATTGCGACGCGGCTCTTTAGGGAACTCCAAAGGTACTGGTGTGTAGAAATTGGACGACGGTCCTTCGCCACCTTGATTTGGGGCCCAATAGTTAAACGATGACTGCCCGGTGTTGATGTGTGGGTTCACTGGGAAGGTAGTCTGTGGTGTTGTAATGGCATCAAACGGGTTAAATTGGTCGTTCCATTGGTTGTCGTTTAATAACGACTCCATGAGGTTCATCTCTGTTGACCCCCCTTGGATATTCGTAGTGCCCTGTTGTGGTGGGGTACCGAATCTTGCAATAAAGGCGCTAGGGTCAAACCCGCCAAGATCATTATCAAAGAAAATATTATCTGGCGTACTTTGATGACTATCCACAGACACTTCTTCTTCTCTTTGAACCTCCGCATTCCTCTGATTTCGCCTTCGCCTAGGCGCTCTTTGAGGACGGCTTCTGTCTGCAACAGAGGCAGCAGGGCTACCTTCAAGCCGTGAGCGGTAGTTCAAACGATCACCCACACCAATTTGTGACATGACTGATTGGGCAGTGCTTTGAATCACCCCAAGATTGGTGCTGAAGTTGGCAGGGACGGACGACATGATTTGGGACACTTGCTCGTTAATCTGCGTGTATCCCTCCATCTGTAAATTAAGAAAATTAAATATTAAAAAATTTATCATTTAAATATACACTTTTATATATTTGAAAAAAATTCATATATATACCAGCACTTGGGCAATCCCAGCATCATCTCTGAAACCCGGTTGTGCTACCGGGATGGCCATTGGGTTCCTCGTGTACCCCACGGTTCTTTCTAAGAACCATTCCATATAATCAGCATACACGGAAGGATGTGAGGTTCGTTCCCCGACCACTACGTGATTCTCGCGCTCATTCCAGGACTGCACATACGTGCTATGGTATGTTGTAAAGCAGTTTTCGTATGGTCTCCCAGCACGCGTCTTTTGGTGCAGCTCGAGGTGGACTTCGGGGGTAAAGGGTGGTCCCTGAGGAATCCATTGACGGAATCCGAATTGTCTCAAGACCCTGCTGGCTTGGTGGTATTCCACCACCTGAAACCACACAATGTAGCAATCCGAACACCAAGAGGCCCGTCCGTCGGTGCAACTTTCCGGGAGTACCTCCATGGCTTGTTCATAGGGTCTCCAAATGAACTGTTGTAAAAAATTAAACAGAAACACTATTAGTAAAATTTAATATATTTTTCACTGTAACAAAACATAAACAGTCTCATACCTGTTCGGAATATAAATTTTGAAGTTGCGATCGTATCGCTTTTAACGACCGCGAGGCAACCCCCCTGAAATCGCGCGATCCTTTCCAGCTGTTTTAAACGAACGAGTTAGTTTATTTAATAAAAAAAATATTTTATATTACATAAGGAAGGGTGATGGAGAAAATACATACATTGCACCATACGGTTTTCCAGGCATCAACCGGGTACTACACCGGGGAGATAGTACACTGATTCGGGTCCATGCCCACAACTGGAGTATGGTGATAGGTCCTCCAATTGTTTTATCAGTGGAGCATGCGGCTTTGCACAAGTTTCTGTACAAAGAAGCTAATGCAGCACTCCCCCAGCTAAACTGACCACATGTTTCTAACGATTCGACGTGCCTTAAAAATGCCAATGACGTCCAACCGTTAGAAGAGTCAGCCAACAGTGAATTACCCACAATAATCAGCACCACACAACGTGCTTGTTGTCTAACCATATCAATATCTGCCCCTTCGGGCAGTGCTTCCTTGATTTTTTGTAGAAGGATTGTTGTTTTAATAGTATTTCCGGAAAACATGCTCTCATTCGCCTGTATGCCCAACATACCTTCTACTAGCTGAATTCGAACTTCAGGGGACCATCTTTCCTGTAGTCCTGCAATTGGTGGACCGTTGACTCGCAACCCCATGAGGACGTTCACGTCCTCTAAAGTCACGGTTGTTTCACCGAAGGAGAAGTGAAACGTGTGAGTCTCAGGACGCCACCTTTCTACCAACGCGGTTATTAAACCACGGTCAGCAAATAGGTAGCCAACCTCAAGAACGCCACCAAAACCAGCTACTCTAACCAGATTAGCAACATTGGGGTGAATACCATTATCCCGTATGTGATTATATAACGACTGATCGCCTCGCCTTATATCAAGTTCTATGGCATCGTCACCATCGTCTTCGAACATATAAGCAGAACGATGTCGTGGCTGCAGCCATAGAAGAGAATTGTCTCTTGGACCAGAGTGTAAATAAGCCATAATTTTTAAGATATGAAGTTGTTTATCTAATTTGTGTTGTGAGTTTTTTTTTTTTTTGTGAGTTTGCTTTGCTTTGCTTTGTGTTGTTAACAATAACAATAGTCCATATATATATTAAAATGCATGCCATTTCTCTGCACTCTACTCTCACATGCAAACATTGAATTTGATTAAAGTTGATTAGATATGTGTAAGAGTTACTATGCAAGTTCAGACATGCAAAGGCATGCAAAGCTCTCTACTCTCTCATGCATGCATTGATAATTCAATTGATGAGATGGTGTGTAAGAGTTGAAGACAAAAACAAACAGGAGAAGGCTGAAGCAATGTCGCAATCTGAGATTGCGAGACTGCACTGTAGCAGCTCGTTTTTTCTGAATCCCGCAATCTAAGATTGCGGGTCTTCCACCGTCATCGTCCAACTCAGCTCCTTCGTCCAACTCATCCTTGCTGCTCGTCCTAGTTGTTGTCCACGTAACCTAATCCCGCAATCTAAGATTGCGGGAATACCATTCTCCTAAACACCCTACTGACACATACCAATTACACAAAAAGTTTTAAAAAAAACTCTATTTTGGCAAAAAATTCTCACGGATTTGTCTTTATAAGTTCTCATGCACTTAATTCTTCAATTAACTTCCAAGTAAAGGTAAAATACCAAGTAAAGGACAATGACACATGATTAATATAAATAAGAACGTGCTACATTATTACCTCTTTACGAAAAAATGTTTTACAAACAAGCGTAGAAAGAACACATGCATATAATATTAACAAAATTTAATAATAATATCGGAGAGAGGGAGACTTAAAGTCCTCGATCTTATTAAAGAAGTCTATATAGAACCTACATATAGGATTTGTAATCTAGGGGGCAATAGGGGGGTTTAACCGAACTTTTAAAAGGGGCGATCGGGATTTTTACTTACAAATTACACTAACTTTTTTATTTTAAGGAGGGTGTCTACTCTTAAATACCTACTTTCATCTTCATTTTAAAAAGCCCTTGATTCGTCTATAGAAGCTATCTCCCAACGTAACCATCTTGAACGATGCCTTAAACTTAGCGGGTTGTGGTTACACGCTTACTTTCGTGTATTTCTACATGAACATGTGTAGATTGCAAGTTTCTTTGTTGGTTTTGTATCCTCCACACAAAAAACACGTGAACATAAATGATGATACCTAAGATGAAAAAAAAAATAAAAAAAAAAATAGACACATAATCAAATCCAAGAAATGGGTCCATGCTCAGATAAGATTAAGGTGGATCGATCAAGATTTCTTAATTAAACTTGAAATACAGAAATGATGTAGTTTTATATAATCAAAATCAACATATCGATCTGTCCAAGTTAGATGCATCTATCATATCATTTTCAGACACCTCAAACCCTCCAAAAAAAATCTATCTTTCCTAATATAATTCTTCTTCATCATGCATGTAGCCATGTAGGCGTTTCAACACTATCCATGGAGACAAAACTTGATCATCATGAAGGTCTAGACTAATCTAAAGTCTTTTTTCTTCCTCAGATTGATTGAATCTTTCCATATGATTGTCTTCTTCCTATTGAACAAATTAAAATCTGATGCACAGATCCTTGTTATAGTACGTGGTCCATTTCTTTTGAGTAGGCAAATGACGTCAGAGTTCTTGTCTAAGAACAAGGACTCAAGGGTACATTTCTTACATTGTATCGTCTTTTCATGCCTTTGTTTTCTTAAATCTTTTTTTTTTTGTAGAATAAGTTTATAGTTTAAGTGCCATTTTTTATTTATGAACAAAAACAACTTATCATGTTGTCCATCTCAATCCGGCATAAGCATCAAAAATACATATTGTGTATCTTGTTTTATGTTAGCATCCAGTGGCGAAGCTTAAGAATTTGGATCATGGGTCAGAAGTATATAACTATTTTTTTAAAGGGGTGTTAAAACCGTATATATATATATAAAAAAAATCTATACGTATACTATATAATCGGAACTTTTGAACGAAAATTCGGGGGGGGGGGGGGGGGGGGGGCATACATGCTAATGTTTTTGCATGATTAAAATGCTAATGAACATATATCGTTTTCGCTGAAATTTGAAACATACTTTATACTTAACTGAGTTTGATTATGGTCTCTAATGTATTAAGTTGAACTTATTTTAGTGTGTTCATTTAAACTACTTAATGATATTTCAGATTATTGAATTTTGAAATCAATGTATTAAGTTATCTTTTCTAAATCCGAGCCTAACCAAGCCGAGCTCAAGCTTAGATTTCCAGCCCAGTTTCAAATCCAAGTCGAACCAGCTCGTTTATACTTTATAATCGATTTGAGCGCGAGCTTGCCCTAGCTTGGCTTGACTTGGCTCGGGAACAACCTTACCCCTGCCCGGTCGTCTGCTCCATGGCCCCACTCACGCATGTCGTCTGTTAGGTATTTGTTTAACTTTATTTATTATCATGTTTTTTTATTACATTGTATGAATGTACTACAAAAAAAATTTGAACGTTACCTCTAAACTTTTGTTCTAGAGCCGCCACTATACACATATATATAGACACCAAAACGTCATCTAATCGAAGACCCATGTCAAAAATCTCAACATTAAAGAAAATATCTACATCAATTTGATGATAAAACTTAGCACTAGATAACGCTAATAATGGGCCCGAGTTGAAGGGAAGTGGTAGCTGACTTGTTTTGATCCATTGGGTTTGGAGCAGCAAGAGTAAGTTCTAAATCAAGAGTACCACTTTTTGAGCCAATAGTACCACTTGGAGAAGCATGCACATGAGAACATGTTGATGCTGTTTCATGGGATTTGACCATGGGATTGTAATAATTAACATTCTCTTGTTTTAAGGAACTGAAATCTATCAATGAAAGATTGTTGTCATTGTAATCTTGATGTTCATCAAATGAGCTTGTTTGACTCATACTACATATGTTTGCTTGATTTTGTAGTACATTCTTGATGTTGTTGCCTCTCACCTATGACAACCAAGAAAGTAACTTTAAGCACATTTTTTTTTCTTTTATTTAGCAACCCTTCTATTATAAAGTAACCTTGTAATGTGTGACCATGCAAAAATACCTACCAAATCAAAGAGGCTCGAACGGCGATTCTTCTTGTCTAGACTCGCCTGCCGGAGGAAGTATTTTTGAGCATGACTTGCAACTTGTGTGGGCGTCCTTGTGGTCACAAAGTTCATTGAAATTCCTCTCCAGTCACCTTTTCCTAGCTTCTCGAGTCCAACTAGAAATAGTCTATGTTCGTCTTCTGACCAAGGGATGCCTATAAAATCACCCCTTTTAATATGTTAACGAGAATCTTGAAGTTGAGCACATGTATTTCATACATACATACATACATACATATGCACGTATATAATGTAACATAACATAACATAAAAAGTAACTTGTCAATAGTCATTTCAGGAGTCATGTATGATGTGAGTAATTAACAAGTAGAATTATGGATAAATAGTTTTGCATACCTTTTTTTCTTTCTTGAGCTCGGGCAATTAGACCGTTTGAAAGATAACCATCGGACATGTTCTTGTCGGTTAGGTCATTGATGGAGACCCTAGCGGAAGATAAAGAAGAAGAAGACGACGAATTTGAAGCCGAAGTTGCCAAACAATCCATGCTAAGGCATTTCTTCATGACCATAGAGTATGGTGAGTCAAGTTGAACTCCAAATAGCCTTAAACCACCACCACCTACCAAAATTGTGCTATTTACATTGGCATAATTGTAGCTAGTGCAAGTTCTTGAATTGTGGCCTATGTTTCCACAATGTGAGCATTTTCTTACCATTTTTGTTCAAAGTTTAATTACCAAAACAAAGAATCAAGAGTGATCCACTATCACCCAACACCTAAAAGACACACCTAGAGAGAAGGAGAGGGGGGGGGGGGGGGGGGGGGGGGGGGATGATATGTTTGGAAGCAAGGAAAATAATGATATGATGATATATGTGTGGTGGGAGGTTGGCTTTTGAGAAACAATGGATGTAAACCTAAGAATAAATGATTGGATGGATATATTCCCATTAACAGTTTGGGTTCTTTCCTAAAATGAAGATGGATAAAATTATATCATTCCAATCACTTATCATCAAAATAGATATTTGAAATTAAAAACGAATATTTTTGTCTTGTTTTAATTGTTTGAGTTGAATCTTCTAATATATTCCGGGATAATCCTATTTTAATCAGATGTATATTACGCAGTATAATTGTAGTTTATTGTGTTTGGGATTGATTTTTCAAAACAGCTTCTGCGTTTTGTAAAAGCAGGGGTGAAGCTGTTTTTATATTATTGCGTTTTGGTAGCCTAAAAATTCATTTCAAAACTCAACCCCAAACACGAAAAACTGATTATTTGCGTTTTCAAAACACAATAATATAAAAATTCATTTCAAAACGCAACCCCAAACACCCTAAGTTGCCGTATAATGAGTTTGGGTTACTTTTCACATGGCAAGTTAGATATTTTAACATAAACCTATAATTTTTTTAACTGTAAACTATACCCTTACTATTAAAATTATAAACAACTTGTCTTTAATTAAAATTGAACCCTCATCACATGGTAAAATGACACCAATGCAACACTTTAATAAAACCCTTTGAATAATACTATATAAACCCAAGTTGATTAGTGATGTAACACTAACAAAAATAAATTAAAATAAAACTTTGTACTAGTTATAAAATAAAGTTTTGACAAGTTATTTGATTGAAGATATTTTTGATTAATTTATAAGTTTCAAGAACATGTAGATTACCAAAGATGACACGTTTGGTACGAAATAAATCAAGATATGATTATAATAAGCTTATTATACGAGAAAGGTTTTGCATTTTTCTTTCGTGTTTGTCATCATCTCATCCTATACAAACCTTAAAATAGCTTTGGTATGTATAAGTAAGATTATGTTATATGTATGTACACTAATCCATAAAAGATTAATGGTTAGATCATAGATGGGCTAAAAGATGAGTCTAGAAATAGAAATGATAGTCTTTTTCTATGTTTTATTTACATTAAAGACGTTCACTTTGTTTTATTTGGGTGATTAATATTTAATATTCAGAGCATGATTCACACACTATGATAACTGATGAATAAATTCGTAATATTAAACCAAATGATATCTAAATACGTTATGTTATTTGTGTTGTAACTCAACTCTAAACATATGAAAAAAAAAAAAAAAAACATTATTGGATAATTTTGACACTTTGTATGTCAACAAATAAGCTGTGTTCTCTAGGTCACCTCACATGGCACCACAGTTTTTCAACCATTAGGGTTTTTTATATATTTTTTCCAAAGTATTTGTATAATAGATTGGTCTAGACACATCTCTTCAAGATTAGTGGTCAGCCAAATCAACCAATTAGATCGAATTGGATTTTATATAATGATTAAAATATATGTTTTCTTTTAAGAATCTTATCTGATTTAAATATTACGATACGTTTTAAATATTTATTGTCTAAAGATGATGTCACACATCTATTAGGTATGGGAGATGGAGAAACAATCATAAACATTGTCTAGTGGTAAATGGTAATCCTTCATAACAACAAGTAAATCAACTAATTGAAAAACTGATTACATAATTGTTCTATTTATCTTATAACAGAGAGCTATATGATTCATGTATATAATCAAGGCCGGCTCAAGCCATTTGAAGACCTATAGCCTAATAGAAATTGGGGGCCTTTTTATTTGATAAATTTTAACATTACAAATTGAATCATATAGATTAAAACTAAGCTTTAAGCCTTATAAATTAATTCAAAAAGATTAAATTCTGATTGCAGCATCATTAACAAAGGTCCATAAACTCCTTCTTTGCAATTTTTTGATAATATAACTACTAGCCGGAGATTAGAATACTATTTTAATCAAATTAACATATTTAATAAGAAAAAATAAAACCCCAAGTTTTTTAGTTGAAACTTAGTGGGCGTTTGGGATTGAGTTTTAAAACTCCTTATTGATTTATTGACTTTTTCAAAAAGCCAATAAGTCAATAAGTTGTTTGTGTAAACCAAAAGCATTTTTGGGTTTAGCTTTTCAATAAGGGTGAAAAAGTTGTTTTCAAGAAGTCAAAAATTCTAACTTTTGGCTTTTTGTCATTTTATACTAATAAGCTAAATCAAACACTTTTTAAAAAACAACTTATTGACTTATTGGTTTTTCTCATCATAAAAGCTAATCTAAACACTT
Organism: Ambrosia artemisiifolia; assembly: GCA_032199755.1. Lineage (NCBI taxonomy): Eukaryota > Viridiplantae > Streptophyta > Magnoliopsida > Asterales > Asteraceae > Ambrosia > Ambrosia artemisiifolia. The sequence continues at coordinate 40,342,981 of CM063524.1, forward strand.
TTTTAAAAACTCCTTTTCAAAATGCCATAAGTAAATAAGCACTTTTGACAAAATCACTTTTGAAGTTAAATAAGCAATATCAAACACCCTCTTAGAGTCTGAAAATGGGACGTGAGTTTTACAAACAATATCAAGCATTATCATGTCAAATCCTTAATAAATTGCAAAATCTGCTAATGTCCCTTGTTACAATCAGGTTTTATCAATAAACACTCCATCTATAAATGTTTCAAACTCCTGTAAATAAGATGATTTCGTCTCAGACGGCCATTATTGTGGCAAACAGATGCTATACCCAAAAAAAAACCCATTCATGGCTTTCTGTCGACGCCGACTCTTGCGGTTCTCTCATGAGAATCGTTCTCTTCCTTTGTTCTCTCATAAGCAGGCAAGCAGCCCTAGTGTTATGTGTTCCTGCACTTCCTCACACACCCATAGCCTATGTATCACATATAATATTTTTAGAAAAATTGGGGCCCTATAAAGTTGGGACCCAAAGCCCAAGCTTTAAAATACTTAGATTTGGGCGGGGCCTATATATAATTATAGAACTAGGCTATAGACTTGTGTATTACACCGGGTTACATAATAAAAAAGGAGATAATTTTATAATATGTAAAAAAAACCCTTATATAAGGGAAGTGGATTTTTTTTTTTTTTTTTTTTTTTGAATTTCTTTATCCCATCTAGTTAAGCAAGTTTTCTAAATAAAAAAATAAAATAAAAGTTATATAGTTACACTAGTAGATTAATTGCTCTAGACTAATTACATAACTATATATATGTGTAGGAGAGATAAAATGAAAAATCCCTTTAGTTAAAACAAACAGTAGGAGAGATAAAATGAAAAATCCCTTTAGTTAAAACAAACAGTCTGCTCGCCCCAAACGTCTGCTCGCGTCTACGCGTTGCAGACAAAAGTGGTCAAAAGTGCTTCTGAGAGAAAAACAAACACCACCATACACTCCGAGTATTGTAACCCGTGAATACTACCCACCACCCCCTACCGAAAACCATTGCCCATCTACTACCTTGCTAGAGGAGAGAAAACAAAGTTGGTAAACGAGCTTTTGTTGTGCCACGTGTCAGTTTAAAGTGGCCAGCTCACATTAATCATGCACTACATCTATTAATTCTCCAACTAAATCCAAAAAATCTAGATTAATAACTAGTGCGGAGCCCGCGCGATGTGGCGGGAAGGAACAATTTACAAGTAAAAAATTATATTGTTGATAATCCATCGGGGGTGTGAATAATTAATTAATTTAAATAAAATATTTGGGAAAATTCAACCAATGATAACCATATGATTTGTGTTTCTTTGTTACTTCAACGTTCAATGTGGTTTTCTAAACTATTTACACGTGAAAGGAAGGTGCTTTAGACACAGAGGATCACTAATAAAAAATCTAGTTAAAAGTATAAAAAGCTAATAAAACCACTACTTTCTTCTAGACATTTTCACTTCAACCTACAAACAACATATCAAACATAAACATAAATTGATACAGCAACAATAAACTGACCTGAATGATTGTTAAATATTGGGTAGTCGACAACAAGCAGGGCGGTGAGGGTGTGCAGTGGTGGTGGCGTGAGATGTGACCGTTGGCTCGTGATGGTGACTGGTCAAAGGTTGTGAAGGTGGCTTCTTCTCACCGGATTTTGGTCTGAAACACAGAGAAAGAAAGAGACTCAATGGGATAATAACCACCCTTGATTAACCGTTAGAAATTTCATGTCATAAATGTGAATTATTACTTCTTGATTACAACGAGTCAGTTTCAGAAATGATTTGTCGATCATTTATTTGCATTAAAGGATTTGTACATGGTCGTTTCACTCTTGTCGGTGTTGCAAAGGAGAAAGTCTGAAACATAAGGTGTTTGTGTTTTCATTCAATCTAAGATTACAATAATATATTTCAAATTATAAAACATACCACCATCCTTGGTATACTTCACACCAAAATTTCTTTGCATAAATATAAATTATAGAAGTTTTAACATGTGTTCAAATTTATAACTTGTTTATTACAGAGAGTATTAAACGTAACCACAGAGTAATATTATTAGAATAATTAATTGAATGCTTGGAGTATTAGCAAAAATACATCTCTTACTTTGAAACTAAAGATTTTGATCAAGTATATAAAAATAGAAATCCTAATTAACAATAATTTAAGATTGTATCAATAAATAATATATTCATCATGTTGTTATTGGCATGATGGTTAATATGATCAATAGTTAAGGTTATATATAGGTTTGGAATAAAAACTTAAAAGGTTGCAAGTTTATAAGGATCTAATGCTTTTATGATGAGGAATATGAATAGATTCAACTTTAAAAGTTACATAAGTTACTTAGATCAAATTTTAAGTCATGCAATACATAATATTTATCAATTAATTTATCATGCTAAAAGACTATGTTGCCACTTACTAACTTCATTAACTTGTTGTACTATATGCATAAATTGTAGTAATTACTTAAATTTGGCGGTCATCCCTCCCTCATGCTTTATATATAGTATAGATATATATGTGTAGGAGAGATAAAATGAAAAATCCCTTTAGTTAAGTACACCTATGAAAACTCATGCTAAAAACTTTTTTTGGGGAAAACATTCTTCATGTAACATACATATTTTTAAGCGTTTTGAGTAAAAGAAAAACCAAAAAGCGCTGATGGGATTATTTTTTAAGTAACAAAGTTATGTTTACATGTGTTAACACCTCTGTTTGTTTTTTTTTAATATGTAATCGGCTTTGGGAAAAATCAGTCGATAATTGATTACACCAAGTGTTCTCAATGATACAACTCATGTATACATATACATATACATATAAAGCATAGGGAGAAAACCCATTTTTTTAGAAAACCCTACTTCCCAAGCTTTTTAGGGTCTTGAAATTTTAGGGCATGTAATATTCAAGTTTTTAAGAGTTTTGAGCCAAAAAAACAAAACAAAAAAAATCTCGAACAGTTTTTTTTTTTTTAAATAAATAAGTTATTCAGTGTTACATATGCTACACCTGTAACATATGTAACACTGCATAAATTATTTATTTATTTTTTTTAAATACCGCTCAGCACTTTTTTATTTTTTTTTCTCAAAACTCTTAAAAACATGTGTGTATATATATGTCGAAAAATAGATTGTAAGCGTCTTATGAAAATGGATAATGAAACAAAAATTAAATTATAAAAATGTTTATAAAATACTTAAACAGGTTAAGAGGTCAACCTAAACACGACATTTTTTTAAATGAGTCGCTTTAGTCAACCCAAAACTTTTTTTCCGTGTCATGTTTGGTCATTTTAAGAGTTGCCTTCTAACTCAGACACGTTAAACAAGTTGGAAACGAGTTGATGTAGTTTTAATGAAGTTGTAAACTTATAAACATGAAATAACATAGTACCTAGCTAAGCCAACTTCTTCATATACATCCCAAGACAAACCCAAAAAACGATTAAATGTGTCAACCCGTTTACGACCCAACCAGCTTAAATTCATTTCGATACCTTATTATTTCCAATTCATGTCGTGAATTGTCTATCCTAGTTTAATCCATCCAAAATAATTTCCTATTTTCTATAATCAGATATACAAAAATAGTTGAGTAGTTGTCATATCATATCAAATCATTTCTCTTTTTGATTAGCATGTGTGGTCACTTGCATTTTCAAATAATTTCCTCAATCATTCAGGTGCAAATAGCAACTTATATCCATACATACAAAAAATCACTTCATTGGCTGATCTATTTAAATCTTCTGGCAATTGGCATTACTATATGAAGGAATCTTTTTCAACACCATACATGTAGCCTAATAAACCTTCCTTGACTTTTTTATTTCAAGACAAAATATTCCATATTATTTTGTCATAATCATGCCCCAAGTTGAGATATTTTACGGTCTATATTTTTTTTTAGAACGGCCAACACAACAACCGCGAGACTCCCACAAGGGGGCTCGGGCAAATTGGCTTCCCTTGCTGGGAGCCCCGCCCGATGGTGGTTCCCGAGCCGGGGAAAACCCGATCCCCCGCCCGTCCGAAGACCCGCTGTGGAGAACCGGCAAAACCCGGGCGAGATCAGGACTCGAACTCCTGACCATAGGCCAAGAGTCATCCCTCATTTCTCATTATGTCCTCCAAATGTAGCTAGTGGGGATCGAACCCAAGCCTCCCAAAGGGAACTTAGGCCAACCAACCGAGGGAAGTTCAAAAATCTGTTATATGTATCACATTTAAAGCAGTATGTACAAGTGTTTATGAAGTTGTTTATGTATTGAACATCTCTATATATGTACATACGTGTGTATATATATGTGTGTGTATGGAGGTCCACTAAAATGAGGCCTGAATCATATTGGCCAAAGAAGATAATCTCCACTAAGGTTAGCATCATATAAGAACATACAATAAACCAGTAATAATATGGCAACTTGCCAACTATATTGTTTTTAAAGCTAAAACTTTGCTTCCTTCAAGAGAAGCAATGTCTATGCATACGGTTACTACTAATCTACTATGCATGCATCAAGTACAACCCAGAAAAGCAGACTAGATAACCTTCATGTTCACATGCGCCTATATCTTTAAATCAAAACACTAGATGAAACTTGAAAACGAGTATATGAGATATATAGATCCAACACAACGATTAAGACTGTGTTTGAAATTGTTAATTTGAATTGCTTATAATCAAATATAACAGCTTATTGAACCCAATTTATTGTTAGGATCAAACACACGCACACGAAAGCAATAAACGACACGAGGATTTAACGTGGTTCGGTCGGCTGACATAGGTCCAACGTGATGCACCTAAGGTTTCTTATTTAGATGGGTGCTACAAGAAATTATAGGTACAAAGCCATCATTATATAGAGACTAATATAGGGTTAGGAGACTTAATCCCAAATTAAGATAACTAGTGCCGCCTAACATTGAACCTAATTTTACTGCCAAAATAAAACATGTGGACCGACCAAGGCTAGGGCCGACCGCCTCCCTTGGTCAAGCCTCCACACCAATCGCCCAACATATATATCCACCAAAAGGATAAGCGAGTAAGCAGATAAACATAAGCACTTTTCCTCATCTAGCTACTTCAAAGAGATCAACAGCCTTTAAAAACCATAAAAGTAAGTTGTTCAAAATTCAAATTACAAACTCAATTCCCAAAAAACCCTAGAGCAGGAAATATAATAATATGTTTGTATTCATCACAATATTAGTTTTATTTCAACTTCTTAGCAGATTCTCCATATCCAGTTCTTTTGATCCTAATATGTTATTTAATATGAAAAAGGTCAACAATCTTTTAGCACTAGTTATATTAAAACCTAGAGCAATTTTTATATTTGACTATAGTATTGAATTTCATGCATATCAGTTGTGGAAAAGCACTAATACTAGATTGCTAGGATTAAATCTTATTACTTTCCAAATACAAAAGCACTATGATCTAATCAAAAGTTCTAATCAAGTACAAAAGAGCATTTCAGTACTATACAAAATTAGATCCTTGTGTACTTTTAGACATCAATATGGTATACTAAACTGCCCCACATATGTTCACGAGCAGTGGCGAAGCTTGACCCGCAGGTTCAGGGGGTTGAAAACCAGTTTCGAGGGGTCGAAACCCTATATTTTCAAAAATTTCTATACGGATACTATATAATCCGAACTTCTGCGCGAAAATCCGGGGGGGTCGGCCGCCCCTCCCCGCCCCAACAAACCTACGCCATTGTTCACGAGAGTAATCACTTTTTGGGCATATGAATTAATGTTTTCAGACACAGACCAGACGTCTAACCGGACGCCCCACCAGGTCACCGGTTCGACCCGGTCAACGAGCCAACAAGAACCGAGAAAATTCTATAAATTTCCAGGTCCGACCGGCCGGTTCACCTGTTCGACACCGGGTCAATGCTTGACTGGTCCAACCCACTGACCCAGACCGGCACAAGTTTTAACTCTAGAGCGATGTGTGAAGTTATTTAGCATATCCACTTTAAAATTCATGTATCATCATAAATGCATTGAAATTTTTGTTGTGTATCTCAATTTTTTTTCTTGAAAAGTGAGTCAGATTTGCACATTTTAAGGCATTTATGATGATACGTGAAGATAAAGTTGATACATGAAATTGTTTCGCTCATCTCATGGCTGACAAGGTTACTGAGGTACAACTGCACCAAAGAATGTTCATTATCATGACTTTCTATGTTTATTAATGACTTGATACACTTAAAAGGTCTTTAAAATAAAATGTTTAGCTCACATATAGTGTTACAACACAACTAAGATATATTTATAAATTATTAAATTGTATATGTCTAAGGTAATCATATCATATGTTATTAGCACGTTAGTATGTCTACATAAATCATGAATACTTACCATTTCATACTTCCAACAAAAACTTTGCCGGGCGCTTATATCTTTCATATTTCATCAACATCTTCACAGTGCAAACTCAAAATTAACAATATTAGAGCAAAATCTGGGAACTGGCGAGCAGTAATGCACATGAAGAAAACCGGTTTGAGATATATATTGAGGTAAAAGAAATCTGCAAGACACTAGAAATAGAGTTGTTAGCAGTAAAAATTAGTTACTAACATTTGGATACAGTGAAACTGATAACTGATTATTTGAGTTTAGAGTAGTTGCAACAAAACTGATTTTGATTTCTGATTATTTTGAGGGCATTTTACATGTAAATCCTTCAAAATTCAGGATGTTCTAAACACTCGTACAAATGATCATCTCATTATCAGAGCTTCAAACTGACAAGGCATTGCAAACACTATCTTCTTCGACCAGTTTGGTTACAACTGATTATCTCATACCATATAATCATGATGCCGAACACCCTCTAGGTACATATTTACACAAACACACAGAGAAATCTTACCGCAAGATTATAGAGATACAAACAAACATACACTCAAGAAAAACTCCAAGATCTAAATTTGCAAATTCCACGGCGATCTTCTTTAAGAGATTCACGTATGGATTGCACCAAGGAAAGCACGGCAGGAACAAGTGACAAGTCTTCATGACATTCCTGAATTATTTATATCATCTTTTTCTTAAGTAATTTGCCAAAGAACTGATTATGTTATGTAAATGAACATCATAGAAATTTAAAAAGCTGCAAAATAAAGATAATAAAAAAATTATATTACCACATCAGCAAGACGGTCTTCAATACCTCCGAGGCTAGCATTAGAAGGCATAAATATCTTCCTGTAAGCAGCTCTCAGGCTCCTGATCTGAATCTCAGCAGTGAAATGAATTACCATTAGTCCATTACTATAAGTGTAGCTCAAATCATATATAAATGAACAGATAAAAAGAAGAATGCATTAATTCATTTAATTAATTGCATGCATCTTAAACCAATATGTTTCAGAAAATCATACATTTTACACCCCATCCTACAATGTACAGTTAAAGACTTTAAATCATCATAGTGTAATTTGGTGAAGGCATGAACTATGACAAAGATAGATATAGATGTGGCAATTTCAGCCTATTTACTTGTAAAAAGGCTGATTTGTTTTATGTTTTATCACTAACAGATTAGATTGGACAAGTCAGAAGGTTTGTCCAAAAAGGAAATGGGTCAAATGGGTCGAACATGTCAAGCAGTGGCGAAGGTTAGTGAGGGCCAGGGGGCGTCCCGGCCCCCGCTGTTTTTTGGCTCAGTGGTGGAAGTTTGCGATTTTCGTAGGTAAATTTTATATGGATTGAGTTAGGGCCCCACCGATACAAAAAAATCGAGTCTGGCCCCCGCCGATTTGATCTCCATGCTTCGCCACTGATGTCAAGCATTTTGAAGCATCACAAATTGTATTGTTGAAGTATACACCTTACGAACCGTTTTATTATAAAAATCAGAGTACTAATGAAGTAAGATAACTTTTTGTCATCATATATATTTGACACACAAATTACTTAATGAAAACTTAACAAGCAAAGCTAACCTCTGAAACTGAGAACCCACTTCTACGAAGACCTTCTAGATTCAAACCACGCAGCTCTGCTCTGTCTCCGGCAACCATGGTGTACTTGGGGACATCTTGTGAAACCTATACTAATAAAAAAAATCAGATTTCTAAACCGCTATTAAGAAAAATACAAGCAGACGCTTCTCATATTAATAATTAATATCAGAAGACTAAAAAGCGGCCTGAAACCAAGAAGACCGTGAACTGGGAGGCCCGAAACAAAAAAAAAATTGTCTTGAAAGACCATAGTTTCATATTAATTAATTTTGAAAATCCCAAAAATTTCATTTTGGGTTCGGTTTATGTATAAAAACAACCAAAAACGTTGATGATTTGCTCTTTAGTATATCAACGGTTTTACACTTCACCCTACCATTCACTTCTCAATACACTTTTAACTTTACCATAAAAACTAGTACTTCCGTGTGAGTCTAAGAAAGATAATGAATGTAATTGGCAATTTGGCATCAAAATGTGGCTAGTTGGGTTGAACTTATGATTTTCGGCTATTCTTGATGAGCTGTGATATGTGCCACCCACGTAACCTCATACATGCACCAGTGGATTATTTGATTAACAGGCATAAGTGGGTTAATTAATTATCATCATGGACCAGTAACTTTTAGGTATTAAACTAGTGGGTAGTTTCTTTGAGGTTGGTAGTAATACGTAGTGGGTTGGTTATTTCTTTTTACCCTTTAAATAAGCAAAGTATGTATGTTTTTAAATATATGAATGAATGAATTTAAAATTGCTCCAATCTTCATCTTAGTTCTTCTCTTATCTCCATTCTAAATTCTCCTTAAACCACATGGGTTCATAACATTAACGTTACGGACTAAAGCCATTGCAAGATTGAGAGCACCACCAGACTAGTCTTTTGGGATAAGTTCTCCTGTTTGGGTTGTAATAATGGTGTACTGGTATCAAAGCGAAACTCAGAGTGGTGGCCAGGAGGGAACTAGCCATGGCCAACGAGTACGTTGGCCCTTAAGGAGGGTCGATTGTTACGGATTGAAACAATTGCAAGGTATGGAACTTGTTCCACATCGGTTGTATGGGCAACAAATGTGGATTTTATAGACCAAATGGCTTTCTCAGCCACTAGACTTGTCTTTTGAGATGAGTTCACGTGCTTGGGCTGTAACATAATGGTATGAGCCAATTTGGTTTGAAGACAATCCAGAATGGAGATAAGAGAAGAACTAAGATGAAGACTGGGAGCAATTGTCTATACAATTATTAATATTTAAAAACATAGATACTTTGCCTATTTAAAGGCTAAAGGGAAATATTCAGCCCACTACTTGTTACGCTCATAGGCTAAAGGAAACTACCCACTAGTTTAATACCTAAAAACTACTGATCCACGACGATAATTTATTAACCCACTTATGCATGTGAATCAAATAACCCTCTGGTACACGCATGAGGTTATGTGGGTGGCACATATCAGGCTGAAATGGCCTAAGCCCAAAAACTGAAAAGTGAAAACAGAAACCAAACATTTTCAGTGTCACTAAAACAAAACTTTTCCAATTTGGTTTCAGTTTTAGGCAAAAACTTAAACAACTAGACCCATGTAAACCATTAGGTAAAAAAAGCAAATTGATATTATATAAAAACATACATGGTTCACAAAGAATCTTACCACTGAACCCCCACCAATGAAACAGAAAGAACCAATATTGCAGAACTGATGGACAACAATGGCCCCAGCAGTGTGTGCATGGTCCTACAAAAAGATATGTAAAACAAAACTTTAATTTGACCACAGGATACCCAAATTGATCACATACAACTACTGACAACTAGAGGTGACTAACGGGCAGGTAGGGTGAGTTGGGTAACTGGTCAAAATGGGTCAGGTTAACACAAATTTTTCCATGAAATTTATAGATAATTGATGCAGTAATCAAAGCATGATTAACAAAGATGTGTAAAAGGTTTTAAGCAATTTACGTACATTTTGGGTTCCTTTCTAGTTTTGACCAGTTCCATTTTAACTACTGGTTTGTCCCACTAAATATAAAATATAACCCAAATGCCAAATTTACCACATCTACAAACAAGGGTGGAGCAAAATGATCAAAGGACTAACCTCCACCAATACATGGCCTGCTAAGAGGGTGTTGTTAGCAAAAATGTTGTTGCTACCCACTTTGCAATCATGGGCTATATGACAAGATCCCATGATAAGATTGTTATCACCAATAACCTAAATTATACAAGTCTTCAATTCAAGAACAAGAATAACAAAAGCTTTTTTTAGTGGTAAAAGGATCTTAACTCAAGTTTGTAAACACCAAATGGGGAAAATGTATTCACGTACTGTTCTGTCACAAGGTTTTGAAGATCGATGGATAGAAACATGTTCTCTAATCTCATTGTTATCACCAACTTGAAGAAAACATTCATTACCTTCCTGAGCACAATAGTAAACTATGAAACCAAATTAAGCCGCTCAAGAAAAAAATCAAACATATAGTGAACTATCAAAACACCTTGGCAGGGTATTTAATTTATATACGTTTAACATATAAGCTCTGTATATCATTATGTTTAAAAAATTAGCTGAAACTATTTTACCATTTTGGGATAGTGTATGCGGATGCCACCTTTTTTTCATTAAGGTCATTATTCTTTGAAACTACATTATAGGCCACCGATGTATTTATCTTGCTTCATTTGAACCAGTTTTAACCCAAAAAGAAATGCCAAATGACATAAATGCCTTAATTCTTTGAAAAACAATGATTTAAACCTATAACATCTAGACACCTCATCAAAAATATTTTTGTCTTTTCAAGATTTTTAACAGCGCTTTTGTCATTCTGCATGTTTTTTTGCCAGACTGGTATAAATGAAACCAGATACGTACTTTGGCTCTTTATATAATATGTTTCAATACATATTTTAGCCTTAATGAAAAAAAAAGAAAAAAACCTGAATACTTGGGTTGCCTGCACATGTATCACCCCAATTCTTTTTGTTTAAACATATTTGACAAACTAAGTATCCACACAAATTATAAAATTAGACAAAGTTTGCTTTAAGTCAACCAATCCGGCCAGTCCTACATCAGCACCAAAAACTACATGTTTTCCGACCCACCCATTTTGCCACCTCTACATTATATGGAACACACGTAAATGCATGAATGAAGGAGCGCCAAGATGATTTACAATCCAACAACCTTATACTTCATGTCCTGGCATTTGATGCCAACCACAGCATGATGACCAATAACATTGTTGCAACCTATGATTGTCTTTCCGGGAATGTTATCTCCAACAACCGCCCCACTATTTGACAACAACACAAAAATAAGTATCTAGGGCTAGAGGAACAGTCTTTAGCAATAGCAATAACTAAATGATCTGAATTTACCTCATCAAGACACATTTATCTCCCAATTTTGTGTTTCCAAAAACATGACTTCCAGGATGTAGTTTGCAATCATTTCCCAACACTACTGAAGATCCCACAGTGCAAAAGGGGCCAATAGAAACACCCTGCAAGCTAAAAGAGTTCTATCATTATGTAATTTACAAGATAATCTAACCACCAGATGAGTTAAGATAATCTCAAACATGACCAGGCAGCACTAATTTTTCCTTCTTTTGTTTTTTTAACAGCAACCTAAATTTACACCATTTTGACCACAATGGGACTTTAACTCTCACCGCTTGTTAAGAGCACCATTTCAACACATTGGTACCATTGGGCTACATACGTTTTGGTGACTGGACAGGTCACAGGACTAGTAAAGCTGAACAAGAGTTATCAACTTATCATAAAAAAAAATTCTGATCGCTACCACTGTGGCAATTTATGATCTCACTAACTTTTGCCAAGCGAAATCACTCGCAATTGTACAACCTTTCATCATCTTTCAGCAAAGTAAATAAAACCTATAACTCAATAGCTATAAAAGTCCCTCATGAATTCATCGTAAAATGCAGTGGCGACTGGCGAAGCTTGGGCGAAAGCATCGGGGGGTCGGAAGTCACCAGGTACGGGGCTCGGAACCGTATATACCAAAAATATTCTATACGGATACCGAACTTCTGATCGAAAATTTCGCCTCCCGCCCCAAGTAAGATGCGCCCCTGGTAAAATGGCTGCTAAATTCTTCAAAATCATATACAACCATCACGGATCGAATTTATAACCGGCAAAGGGTTATTCTAGTCCCCTTAATTTGCAGAATATTATTATGCAATATGCTCTTCTTAATTCTCACTGCCATTCACATTCTACTCAAAATTTCCTTTCAAAAACTCATTCAGTCACTAACTTCCTGATAAACTTAAAACACTAATTCTACTTCAATGCAATCACTAATGTTATTAATAAGTAGGCAACATGTAATACATTTCATCATGAACAATTAGACATACCTGACCTATGATTGCGTTAGGATGAACAACGGACGTAGGGTGTATGAAGCTAGGGTTTGTTCCATCATCATTAACGTCTTTACAAGTATCTGTTAATAAAAACAAAAAAAAACAGTTAATTAATATGAATGTATATAGATAATGAAGGAAGATGAATATATAAAATGGTTTACGGCTAAGAGTAGAGAGCCGTTGACGGTAAAGTGACCGGAGAAGACCAACGGCGACCTGCTGTCGGACTCTGAGGGCTGAAGCTGCCATTTTTTTTATAAAATGGGTCGCTTTTGCAAGCTATTTTTTTATATCGGTTATTAGGCGGTAAACGAACCAAACGTTCATAAACTTGTTTGGTGGAAAGCTCGTTTATTAAATAAACGAACAAACACAAACAAAAAAATTTGTTCGCTTAAAAGAATGAATGAACATGAACAAATGTTGTGTTCGTTTATTTATGTTCGCAATTCAGAAAGGGGTGGCGTCGCAGCTTGTTGCCCGTTTACCTTTTATTGTGATGTAACTTTCGTATTTCGTTTTAATAAAAACTCGTTCTTTACACACAAAAAATATATATAAACATAAGTTAGGCTTTTTATCTACTTGCATAAATATAACCAATTAGTAATTGAGTTTTTTAGTAATATAAAATTGTTTAAATTAAATTTATGTTTGTGAACGTCCATTTATGTCCGTGAATGAACTGTTCGTTTAGGTTTTAAAACGAACAAACATAAACGGTGACAATTTTTACAATGAATGAACACACAAAAAAAACGTGTTTGATTATGTTTTCGGTTAAAGTTAAATGAACAAACAAGAACATGCCTTTGTTCGTGTCCGTTTACATGCCTATGGGTTAATAATAATTGACATATTTACCCCTATATGTTTTAGAATGACATGTTTGACCCTCCCTAAAAGAGGAGTTTTCTGATCCTACTCAAAACAAACTTTTATAACATGTTTAACTTGTTTACACGTTTACAACTTTACAACCATATGTTTACTGACTTAATAAGTTGTTTTACTACTTGTGTTACTTGATTACAACCGATAACCCGTTTGTGACTCTTTTACAACATGATTGCAACGCGTTGGCAAGGCTTGACTTGTCCATCCGTTTTGACATTTAAATAAACGGGTTACATAGTCATACTACATGTGTTAAGCACAATGTTAGGCTTGGTATTCTTGACACGAATAAATATATTGATCGTGTATTGTTCATCAATTTCAACCCATCAAACAACTAAACCGAACTTGTCAACATAGATGAACTCAATATTGAATATTGATAATATATATACACATAGAAATGTACAAGTATTCCACTACATGCACAGAATACATACTAAAAGTCTAAAACTATTGCTCTAGCAACCAGAAATCACTTGATATCATCACTGTCCAACATCCATAGCACCTGTTTCCCAAAAAAAAAAAAAAAACAGTCACTAGATATTGTCATACACAAAGTTGTCTAAAGTAGAAGTTTGTTAAAAAAAGGTGGGTTCGGTGTTCATACCTGAGACATCCTAGGTCTCGAATGTGGGTCACGCCTGATGCACAACGAAGCACAATGTGACATGCATCGAACCTCTGCGTCGGAATAACTGTCTCTGAGTCGCGGGTCAATCAACTCACTAATGCCACTCTCTTCAAGCAATGGTCTAGCCTGTGAACCAAAATACACAACAAGTTAGGCAAAATGGGCTGCCTGTGTTTTTAAATCCATGGTTAAATTTTTAAGTGTGGGTGGTGTGGGCCGGGCCGGGCCAACCAAAGGCCATGTTTATTATTGGGTTATCAAGTTTTTGAAGTAAAATAAAATGAACTCAGTGTAACATTTTTTTACTGGTATGACACCCATCTAACCTGTCACAAGCAAAATAAAACCCAAATCGACCCGTTTACATGTAAATGGGTCAAACCGGTCACAAGTAGCAACCATGAAAATGAGAACACATGGGTTTCAAAACTCATACCCATTCAGTGAGATATTGTTGGCCCTTTGGCCGAGTTATATCAACTGCTTTCCGTCCCGTAATGAGCTCAACCAACACAACACATCAGCCTTTTCCGTAATTTCACCAGTCTGAGCGTATTCCGGAGCCAAGTACCTAAAAAACAAACCCACATTAGAAAACACTGATTTCTAGTCATGTACAAACGTTGAGTGCAAACGGGTCACCTGACCCGACTCGATAAAACTATCATTGTTTGTGAAAAGTATACTCCATGTAAATTGTAATTACCCAAATGTTCCAATAATTCTAGTTTCCACACCCGTTTCGCCATCTGGTTGCCACCTGGCTAGTCCAAAGTCTCCAACCTGTGTTAAATGTTCATACAGATTAGCGTTGACTTTAAAAGTCAAATGTATATTTATGGATACAGAGTAACATTTACACATACCAAAGCTTCAAAATCATGAGTTAGGAGAATATTATTGGGTCGCATATCGCGATGAACAATACAACCTACTCTGCATTCTTCATGAAGGTATCTTAACCCTCGAGCAGCTCCAATCGCAATCTTTTGTCGTGCAGACCATTCCAATAGCCCGTGATCACGCCCTACAAATCCAGTCCCACCAACCGGTCCGGTTTTAACAACATTGAAATAATTATATTTAAGAGGTTTTATGCATTAAAAAAAGATATGTACCGTAAAGGTGAGCATCTAAAGAACCGTTACATATATACTCATAAACAAGCAACCTTCGACCGCCCTCCACACAAAACCCAATCAGCATTACAACATTACGATGCTGTGCACAGCTTAAAACATCAACTTCCGAGTAAAACTCATTATCGCCTTGAGAACTAGCTATCTTATGCTGTTTTACAGCAACCATTCTACCATCTTTCAGTACCCCTCTATGCACAGACCCAAACCCACCTTCTGCCAAAAAGTTAGCCTTTGAAAACCCGTCTGTCGCCTCTTCAAGCTCCATATAACTGAACCATTTCGGCGGTTTACCAAACACAGGCGCCTTATGCTGACATATAGAACATAATGATGGAGACTTTGGCTGCAGTGGTCTTGTTAACTGAACAGTTTTGGCTGTCGTTTTAAGTTGTTGATCGAGTTCTGAGAATTTGGAACATGGTGCATTGGTGGTGATCGGGTTGTGGGATTTTGGGTACTCGTCTGAAGAACTTAAAAATAAGCTCGTTGAAGGCGACGAGCTTATGTTTTCGCTATCTGAATCAGAATCAGAATATTCTTCAAGAAGCATGTCTGTCTTTGTGTTCTTTGTGTTGTTTGTGTCCCAGTCATGATCAGTTACCACAAAAGGAGAAAAACCGAGGTCTAGACTTGATAAGGACGAGGTTTTGTGGTCGTTTGTGGTGACGGACGAGTGTTCAGGGCTGCTTACTGGGGTTACATTTGGGACTTTGGTTGTGGTCCAGTTGGGTTCGGTTTCTATGCAACTGTGTGATGGAGTTTGTGAACAAGAAGTGATGTTTTCGAGTTGTTTTGTTGGTGATCCGATTAAGTTTAGGCGAAGGACTTGTGGTCGAGTCTTTTTCATTACTACGACGTTGCATTCTAGCTCCTCCATGCATACTTTTGCCTCTTTTTTCAGGTTCCTGTGACAGAAAATCATGAAAAACAGGAAGCCAAACAAGCATGGTTCGGGTCGGGTTGACAGATTATGCAGTTGGACCCAAACACGACTTATATGTTTATTCATGTTAAAACATTAACTCTGACCCGGACACACTTAAAAATTTGTATTCCAAGTGCGACTTGTTTAGCCCATTATCTAAAAAGTCAAATGGATTGACGAGTTGTAAATACGTTGTTGACAGGTTATAAACGGGATGTAATTAAGTTGTAAACATGTTAAACAGGTTGGTGAGCTGTAATAAATGGGATTCAACATGTTGTTTGATTTAATGCGTTAAGCATATTAACCTACACACAATCCGTTTAATGAAATGGGTTAAACAGGTCAACCCAAATGTGACCCTATTTTAAACCTGATTATATTTATGTAGTGTTAGGGGTCATTTCTGGAATTATCATCCTATTTTTTTTTTAATAAAACTAATTGTTATTGCAATGGGATATTATTTATAATTATATTTAACATTTGTTTATGTGTCCTTTTGCTACAAAGAAGTAGGGGTGCAAACGAGCCGAGCCCGAGCTCCACCAGGCTCGATTCGAGCTTTGTTTTCAAGGCTCGATTCGAGCTTTGTTTTCAAAGCTCGAGCTCGGCTCGTTGGTAATTTCTCAAGCTCGAGCTCGGCTTGTTTATTATCTATTAATTAATATATTAAATAAAAAATATTATAAATAATAGTTCGTTTAGGCTCGTGAGCTCGATAAGTGAAGCTCGAGCTCAGGCTCGTTTACTAAATAACTTTAAATGAGTGGTAAATATTATTAAATATTTTAAAAAAATAATAATACACTAAGCTCGATAAGAGGCTCGACGAGCCTAACGAGCTTCAGATGTCAGGCTCGAGCTCGGGCTCGATAAATAAACGAGCTTTGTTTTAGGCTCGAGCTCGATAAAGCTCGGCTCATTTCGAGCTTTTTACCGAACCGAGCTCGAGTAGCTCGCGAGCGGCTCGGCTCGTTTGCACCCATGAAAGAAGTATATGCACTCACCTATCCAAAACGACCCATTCTGTTTGAGTTTTCTTTGCTTCTGCAGCCACCTCTCCACTCAGTGTACCAGAAATAACCTTGATCTTCATCTTTATCTATCCAAAAACCATCAAACAAGATAAATTAAATAAAAATCTTAAGGATTAATCTCAAAAATAGCAAAAAAAATAAATAAATAAAGTCTCACTTTATCAGAATCATATATATTATGTAGTTGAAGCATCATTTGAGAGCATGCTTCAGTGATATCATCCTTCTGATCTCTATCGCCCGAAAGAGCTTTCCATTGCCCCGTTGTGCAATCGCTGTTGAACTTTGAAAATTTCCATAACTTATGACCTGTTATGATCATTACAAAAATACTAGTTCAGGTCAATGTCAAAACTATCATAAACTAGCAGATGAAAACACTGATAAGCACAGAAAGTCAAACATACACTTTTGCAAGATCTTAAAAAAAAAAACTTATGAACTCTAAACTGAAACAAACACATAATAACATATAAATGGGATTAAAATGTATTACTTGAAGCAGGTGCAGGGATGACCACCAACAATTTAGCACAGTCACCAGGTTGCACAACATGGGTCAAAGCCCAAGTCAAAGCATTCCTTGAAAGTTCTCTTGATGCTTTCACAGCAATAAGCACTACTCTTTCTCCTACTACATGATCTCTAACTGTGCTACTCTTTTGCCTTCTCATCATTTTCCAACAAAAAAAAATATTTTTAAAAAAAAAACTGAAGTTTGACTATGTGTGTTCAAAACAGCAAGATTTGCACACAATTAACAAACCACTTCTAATAAATGAATCATTGAACACCCATTAACAGACTTGTTTTTTTAATGTAATAAAACATAAAAAGATGGTAACTTTTTTACAAAATCAGAGCCAAAAAAAAAAGGTTAACTTGAGAGCACTTTTATGGTCAAGATTTTACAAGAAAACAAAGAAAGTGTGGAAAGGCAATGAGATAATATTATTTTGGACAATATAGAGTTATGTTATTCTGTGTAAAAAGAAGAAAAAAATAAGAGCTAAAAGGAAGAAGGTAACAGAAAACAGTTTAGTGCAGTGAGCATATTAAAGAAAGAAAGAAAGGAAAAAAGACCAAAGACAAAAGCTTGAACGGCCATGATGTTTAAAGTAACAACAAGGAGGTCCCACGTTTCTGAAATATACCAAAATTATTGAGTCAATGATGGATAGAATTGGAAGCCTCTCTCTTGTTTACTCTATTTGTTTAACGACACATTTAATGAGCTTTGTTTCCTGGTAGAAGACTTTATTTATATCACAGTTAATGAGCCTTATGATTTGAATCTTGGTCAATATGTTACAGTATATGCTTAAGTTTTGGTATAGTATGGTATGGTATGGCACACCGATTTATTATCTGAATTTGTCGTGTAGTCGTTAAAAATTTAATAAATAGCGGTGAAGTCCTTGAGGGGAAATTAAAGTATATATGTGTGGGCCCTCGATGGGCAAGAATAAAATTACACTAATTTTAATGTTATTTTACTAATTTCATGAAAATAACATTAAAAATTGCGGAAATGGTACATGTACCAATCAGGCTTGTCCAGATTGCTAAGTTTTATGTGTCCTATGTCCAAGGCTTGACGCAAAACCACTATCGAGTCGGGGGTCTTACTGAAAACAATCTCTCTATTCCCACAGAATAGAGGTAAGGCTGTCTACATCTTACCCTCCTTAGAACCTAACTTAGATTTGCTATTTGTGAAATTAACTGAGTATGATGCTGATAATGAAGTGTAATTAGGTATTTAATACTCCAAATCGGCTTTTTATGCGGTTTTCATCAATCATGCTTTTATCATTTAATAAGTTGGTAGCTTTTGGGCAACGGTTCTAATGCATGTGGCGACTTAGACTCATGGGGCACATTCCATGACACCAATGGAAGGTTGTATATGAGCTTGATAAATTTCGGTGCTAAAATGGTCACGTACTTTGCCTTTTATATCAAGTGTCATTACTAATCGTTCTCACCTTCTAACAACGTAACACCACTCTGCTAAACATCTCCGTTAAGTTTGGACACTGACAGATAGTGAAAATAATCGATACATGGTTACGATCTCTATGTATTTTTTGTTCAAAAGTGTTAGGAATTTATAATCTTACATCCTGCCTCTAACATCCTTGGGCGAACTAAATACAAACAACACATGAACCAAACTCGCACTTTTTTAAACATCACTCTTTTTATTCTTTTTATTTTTGTGTTTGCAACAAAGACCATTAGAATATCATACTTTTATGACATGAGAATAAAAGGTGGTACGCTAGGTGATTAATGTGTTTGATATGATTTTAATTAGCTTACTATCGTATAAAGTGATATGCACGAGTTAAAGAAAAATGAAGAATGGTAGCTAGTATATATCATATATAAAACACACGTTTGCCCTTGAGTCAACTCTTTGTTCTCTTTTCATCTTTCCCTAGAAGTAGTATCACGAGACCCATCATTTGTTGGTTCTCTTTCAACTTTCTATAGTTCAAGAAACACAAATTTATCAAACTCATACACATTAACAGGATCAAGATCGTTTTTATTGAATAGTTCAAGAAACACACATTCATCAAACTCACACATTAACGGGTGTAGAAGCTCGAAAAGACACATTACAATATGTCACGAACACATGTTTGGATAAATGTGCTCGTAGATTCGACATGAAAATTATCGAACTTCTTTACTAAACTATGTCAAAACATAAGCCAAAGATAGTATAACAGATTTGGGAATGAAAAAAAAATCTTTAACATACATTTGGACCCAAACAGAAGCATGAATAACATTTATAAGTTTTTTCCATATATGGTGCAAATTCAGGGTCAACTTTAGTCTTTTCTTTATTCCAATTATCAACGTTGAATCATTGCACCAATTTAAAATAACGTTAAGCACAAATTGATGCAACATGTAACATAATCTTCAAAAGGCATAAAATAATTGTCAAAACTCTATAAACCCAAATGCCAAAAGATCCCAAATAGGTTTTTATTACCAAGATAACACTAAATGGCAAAGTGCGTTATTGGGTACTGTTTACTCTTTGGTCAATAATAATAATATTCTCACTGTTTGATTGGCCATTGTACATTTGTTACCATTTACTTTATATTAAGGTTAATTATTCAAATAAAGTAGCAACTTGTTCTCAAAAAGACACATTACATTATTTATTGACATAAACTTGACATAAAATGTCCAAAACATAAAAACAATGTTTTCTTAGTGCCTCATCCCTGTGAGGCACACATACAAAAGAACTAACCTAAGCCGCCACCTCATACTCAATTATTGGGTGCACGCCTCAACCGGTTTTTTAAACAATGGATATGTATACACATATAATATATATAATAAAAATTGTTATTATTTGCAGTTATTAAGAATTCTATCGGATATGTAGGACATATTTGGGTGTTGATTAAGATGTTAATGAACATATATTGTATTTCGTGGATATTTGAAATTTATTTTGTATTTCCTTGAACTTGATTTTGGCTTTTAATGTGTGAAGTGAACATATTTTGGACGTGTTCTTTTGTACTATTGAATAACATTTTAAATTATTGAATTTTGAAAGTTATGTCTTAAATTTTCATTTTAAATCTACGTCTAACCAAGCTGAGGTTGAGCTTAGATTTCAAGCTCGTTTCCAAAATCCAGCTGAGCTTGTCATTGTTTAGTTTGACTCGGCTCGCGAATAGCCCTAATATCTAGCATAGACATCTTACTTGTGCGCATAAAATTGGGTAATTCAATAAACCATATTATACAAAAATGTCTTTATACATGCAAGAACGAAAATCTAAACAAGTATTTAGTACAAAGGTTTCATAGTTGAGCATATGCTATTGTTTCCAAAATCCAGCTGAGCTTGTCATTGCTTGTTTGACTCGGCTCACGAATAACCCTAATATTAAGCATAGACATCTTACTTGTGCGCATAAAAAAAGGTAATTCGATAAACCATATCATACAAAAATGTCTTTATGCATGCAAAAAGGAAAATCTAAACAACTATTTAGTACAAAGGCTTCATAGCTGAGCATATGCTATTACTAGAAAGTTCAAACAAAAAAAAAATTAAAACAAAAAGAATAAAAATAGGTTGTGTTATTAAAGAATTTCTTGAATGCAAACCAAAGAAATGAACTTAAAAGGTAACCCAAAGAAAGTCAAACTTGATGACCAGGAGTCATCACCATAGTCTCGGAAAAAAAAAGCATAAAACTTAAATAGTTACCTCATACACCACAAATCTTAAATAGCAAAACTGAAATCTCTACAAAAATATTAATGAGGCTTAGATTCAAAAACAATTAAAGAGAGCAGATAAATTTGCCATGGATTTGTACTAATCGGTTGCCATGTGAAACTAAAGTCAACCTCGAGACAATCTTAGTAGCTCCGGCAAGAAACAACAAAATATTATCCTCGTCAATTGAAATGCATCATCATAGTCTCTAAGAAACATCATTAAACCCTCCGAACTGAAGCAATCATCTCAAAAACAATAAACATGTTTGAAAACAATATTATGAACACCATCAAATAAAACTCCAGCCCACTTGCAAACCCAAGAGGCAAGAAGTACCAAAAAAAAGACAAAATTCAAACTTATACCCCATCACAATAGTAAACAATTTAGCTATTTTTAGATATCAAAATGTCATGTTTCAATGTTTATAAGCTATAACATCATATACATTCTATATTCATACAGGATATATGGACATACCTTAATCTTTAGACGTTCTTAGTGACCTCTCATTTCCTTTTGTTTGTCGATTCATATAATGTCAACTACTTCCTACAATACTACTTAATAGAAACACGTAACTCACTAAAACCATACTCATTTTATATTTGCCTACAATTTAGATCTATCTTGATCGCAAAATAATATCCAACTCAAAATATGTTTTTCTTGAATATTTCATAGAGCCTTTTGAGTTGTACTTTCAAGTCATTATGATGAATATTTTCAAATACTTTCTTCTATTCAAACCAAACTTAAAACAATATTTTTAAGAATTTCTTTTCAAACATAGTTGAAAAATCTTAAATGTCAATAGTCACCATTTGATGGTTTTGTGGAGTTTATTAAGAATTCATGTATTTTAAATTAGCATGGTTCATTAGTCATTACGTTAGGTTAGATGTTTTAATGTCCTGTAACATCTTTGTTAACAAATGAGACCAAATTCAAATCAACCTCAATCTTAAATCGAATTCAAATTGTTGAATACTTGAATCAGTTCAAATGGATTCTCGTAAACCGGAATATGAAATGCTTATGTTCAACTTCCGATTAAAATAAAAATGTGAGAATTGAAATTTGTGAAATTACAAAAAAGAAGAAAAAAAAGATTCGAAAACAGTTTAATTACCTTAGTATTTTAGCATCACCAATTACCATTCAGCATTTACCATTCAGCATAGTTGCCTGTTATTGTAAGAAATCTTAACACTACAATGTATAATGAGTAAATTCAGAAGACTGTATAAAGGAGCAGAGTGTGAAAAAGCTAAAAGAATGGATTTGTACAATGACCTTTTCACTCCCATCTAGAATTGGGTTTTATTGAGTTTTATGAATTTCAACATTAAATTGGGTTTAATTAGATTTTATGAAGGTGGTTACATCCTAAGAGGTGATACTAACTCTTTCTTTCCTTCCAATAAACACATTAAAAACAATTCTTCAAGACAATTCAATGGATAATCTATTAGTATGGTCATGAAGGTAGTATTGGAATAGAATTTTAAGCTGTGAGTGAGATGATGATGGTAAAATTACAAACATACCCTCCTAAGTGTCTTAATTGTCACAACTATGCCCATAATACCCTTAAATTTCTTGATTAAATATGTTGTAAATGTTGCTTCTTAAGTTGTATGAAAATGAAAATGACCATATTGTACATCACTCTTCCTTAATAAGATAATATAGATTACCCCGGGAAAGTCCCGGGGTTGAAAAATCTAATATAACTTAATAAAAAATGATAAAAGAAGAAAATATACCAAATGTAAACTCAGTGATACGGATCAACATTTAACCACATGACATTCATACAATGCAACACTCTTTTTCATTTGCCAACAGAACTTACAGAATAAAGAAGGTATAGATTTTTTTGATCAAAGAATTGTGTTTATTTATTACTTAAACCCCAGTAACTCTCTACAATGGAGGGCATGCTCCCTATATTTATCCAAACACACTTTACGACAAACCGGACATGTTTCATCATTCGGAAAAATGGTAATCATCAAACGGTATTTAAGGATTGCTCTCTATTCCACCGCTGACATTTATTGCCCCAATCCTTCGATAGGGATAACTGTTAGGAAATCTTGGGCGTGGGGCCTCTGTAAGCCTTCCATGACGGCTTTCTGGCATGGGGTCAAACAAAAATCTTCCCCCAGACTTTGTGCAATTCGACAATAAAGAACATTCGCCAAGGTTTTCCATGGCTTTTTAGGGGCGGTGTCTTTATTGGAGAAACCGCCAAGATCAAAGTCAGGGAGATACTCATGCAGGCGTTCCAAAGCGCAAACATAATCCGGATCCGTGTTATCAACCCCGTTGTTACGTAAAATATGGTCTTGCAACCCCCAGGATTGAGATCTGGATTCCACAAAGGCATAAGTTGCTACATCCTATGCCGAACCAAAGGCCCAACCCACCATGCCGCATCGGCAAGGTTGCGACCCGCCTTTAGAGGTTCCTAAAATATGCCCCCCCCCCCCCCCCCCACAAACTACAATATCTTCAATTGCCTCCCGGTGGCCTTTATCAAAACATGAGACATCACTGCCTACAAAGGGGGGCTGGCATGTTCGTAAGCCGAAAAGCAACTTTGCGACCCCCATACAGGATCTGAGCAGGAGGAGCTCACTTTGAGGATCCCGTAGACGAGGGAGGAGCCCCATAAGATTCACAGCCCGTGACGCCCTTTTAGTAGACAAATCACAAATAAAGCTAGCATCGCGGCTGACTGCCCCTCCTAGAAGTTTGACACCTCTCTCAGGCCGTCCAATATCACTGGGGAATAGCCCTGGCCTAGTCTTCACCCCATCGCAGGTTAGCCAAAAAATCTCTATTTTTCTGATATTAAGGTTAAGCCCCAATTATGGTCCTTCTGAACTAATGATTTCCAGGGTCTTAGCAACCTACACAGCATCCCCGGTGATCGTCCCATCATCTAAGTACCAAACGTGGAAGGAGAGGTTGCAGTTTTCCTGCACTTGGAGCACTAGGGGGTGTAAGGCAAGGGAAAAGAGCAAAGGTCCCAAAGGGTCCCCTTGTTGAACCCCCGTGAAGGCTCCAATGCGTTCATCCCCAACATTAAGTATTTGAATAAAAATAGTTCATTTACTTCATGTCAACCTCTACACAATCATATTTGAATACATTTGAATGTAAGTTCTGAGCTATCACACCATTAAGTATTCCATTGACTGATAAATAATAAGCATTGAATATTGCTATTGGTCTGTATATCTGCATGCTTGTGGTATTTCAGATTCCTCAAAGATCAATCTCATGGTGCATTCTTTAACAAAAGATGTTGCCTCGGACCCACCATGACCATCAAATAAAGCGTAGAACGAACTTGCAAGACCACCCCACTTGTAAGCATCACCCAAATGCTTAGACAGATCATCAATCATGATATGTTGGTCTTCGTTTAACCTGCGTGCTCCTATATCCGTGTGACTTCGAGACCTGATACTTGTAGGACTCAAGCTCCTTGTAGTAGACTCCACAACCGTGTTACTCTTGACATTCACAGAGCAGTTTACACTCTAAAAAACAGAGAACAAAGTGCCAGTGTTCAACAATAAACCATAAAAAACAACAAATTAAAATCAGCCACCATTCCAAGCAAAAAAGAAAAATACATAGCTTTAATGATTCCAAATGGTTTTCCACATAGTAATGTATATTGAATTAAATTCTTGTTAAACTCTACCAAAGTGTTTCCCATGTAACAACGATTCACATAAATAAAAACACAAATAAAAAGTAAAAAAAAAAACAAATAATACATTTTATGCATAATGTGTAAGGAACTTCAAGAATCTCCGTTTCTCATCGTTTCTCAATAATTGTTTCTTTTTGTCTTGGAGCCTCAAATTCCCGAAAATCACAATTAAGAACGATTTTGTAAGATTTATGTTCAATAAGAGCCCTAATGTGTCCTAATTATAGCTATTCATGCATGTAAAATATGTGCAATATGCTATCATATAAGTAAGCTTTGCTACGTATGAAGACAACGATGTTTATAAATGAACGAGAAGCAAAACATAAAAGAATCCCTCCTATCTTCCTATCCGAATTCAAGAGATGCACACAGTCGCACTAACTAGGCTGGTTCTCTTTAATAGACGGTGTTGGCAAATCATCGGTTTGGCTACTAGAAATAATTCTATTCGAAAGTGAAAATTGTACTGTTTTAGTTTTTTCAACCAAGGACTAAAAAGTAAAAGATATTATAAGTTAAAGGGTATAAACCGGAAACAACATAATAGTCATGGGACTATTTAATCAGTTTAAACAAATAACCGCGCCTCAACTCTACATCAATAAAAGCGTTACATCTCCTGTAACGGACAAACGGCACGACGGAACACGATGGTAAACACCGTCAACACCGCCGTAACCGCCGCACCGTCGTTAAAAAGAGAGAACTGCACACGCACTAAACACGACTCTGCTTTTTCCGACTGGAAGGTAATGTATTCTCTTTCTGTTTACATCACAATTTATAATTTGCTTTTGTAGTAGATCTGGATCTTCGAAACTGTTTTTATTTGAATTATAAATTCCAATTGTAATTATTAATAGTCAGTATTGTTAATTAGTTATCAGCTTCGATATAGTTTATAAATTCATCATTATCTGTGATTTTGGTTGTGAATAACAAAGTAACAATGGTACAGTAAGCAATGTAATGGTACAGTGATCTGAGTTTTTTTGTTTGTTTTTTTGAATTTGATTACTATATGCTTGATCTGAAGATGTTAAGATACTAGTGTGATCTTATTACTTGTAATAAATTTATATATGCTCACTGTGTTCAATACCTTGGTTTTGTTAAGCTAATTTTGGAAAATTGGAGAGATAATTAAGCAGAAAAGCCATAGTTATGAGTTCTGTTAGAAATAGTTTTATTGTTTCAGGAATAAGTATCTGATTTTAAGCTATAGTACAGAGAAAATAGTAGTCACAAAAGTTAGTCACAAATCCGGTTGTTCGTTCCAGTGACGGAGCTTGAACTTTTAGATGGTGGGGGCCGGACTCAGTACATACAAAATTTTGAGACGAAAACTGGGAAGTTCACACTACTGAGCCAAAAATCGGTGGGGGGCGGGGCACCCGTTGGCCCTACTTAAGCAGTTAAGCTTCGCCTATCGTTCGTGGTGTGCTCGATCCAGTTAATTCCAACATGGCAACATATACTTAAGGTTTGGAAAATGGTATAAAAGGTCTTGTACTTCTAAAATCGAACTGTTTCGTTCTTTAATCCTGTCCTCAATTTCACTCAAAAGAACTGAATTAAAGTTAACTTATCTACACTAACATATGGTGGTATTTGGAGGTTAAAATCCTAAGGTTTTGACGTCTATTTTTCGTTTGCTTAGTGATTCAATTTCAAACTAATTTTACTACAATCAGACACCTTGCCTGCAGCCTGCTTGCCATCAATCATTCAAACTTTTAAATGTCTCTTTAACTTAAATTTTGTTAAGACACTGATATAATCTTATTACATATAAACTGTTTATGTATGCACACTCTATCCAATAGCATGGTGTTGTTGAGCTAGTTTTGGATAATTGATTAGAGTTCATTAAGCAGAAAAGTAATTTGACCTTCAATTCCATGCTTAGGGTTTGAACTGATCAAAATAACTTATGAGTTTTATTCGAATTTGGTTAGATTTTCTAACCATTTTCGGTTGTTTATAATATAATTTCCTTGCTGTTAAAAAAAAAAAGAATCCTAGAAGTTATACTTCTAGGTTTGGATTCAAATGTACTTCAAAATGTGAAGTTGTGAACTACAATTTTACACCTTGCGTGCTTGCAATCAGTCATTTAAACTTTCAAACATCTCCTTAGGACCTTAACGCGAGTTTTGTGTCCGATTCTTACTCCCAGCATTGCATCCATTTTTTTATCTTTACTGTTTTTCAAATTTGATTAAATGTATGTATGTCAATTTTGCAGATCCTTATTGGGGCTTGTGATTGGGAGGATTATTTGTTGAACAAGGAAGGTGCAGAGAGATACAGGACTCACAATCTACCGAATTGTTCTTCTTGTCCAGGGCTGTATGAACTTGGGATTGCTGTTTCAGTCACAAGAAAAAAGGGAAAGATCATTAGCAAACTTAATTCCAAAAATGTAATTCCTGTTTATCTTGGGCAAGCTGATAATGTTAGGACTAGACTTCAGCAGTATGGTAGAGATGGTGCTCATTTGGAAAATGGCTGGTCAAACGGCGAGCAAAATGACCGAAAAGTCCTTGGATTATTCTCTGATATATTCTCATATGGATTTGCCATCGCTTTTAGATGGGCTCCGGTAAGAAATATTTTTCTGATTTTAAATTTCGTTTTCTTATTGTTTGATGGAGACCATTAGTTAGCAAGTTTCTAATAATTATATAATACATGATGCTAATGGTTTATTTAGTCCTATGGGTAAAGTTGTAATTTTGAGTTCATGTGGAATAATCAATTTGAAATAAGCGATCTCAAACCACTAACTAGAAACAACTTATTTCACCCTAAAATAAGTAGAGAAGCATAAACACTTGTCTTGATGCAAACACTCAAAAGTGCTTATCTGCTTTTATGGAACTTAACACGTAGATAAGTTGTTTAAACAAGACCCTAAGCAATGTAAAGAAGGCAACTTATTACATATTTTGAATGAGAAAACAAGCTTAGCTCTCGTCTGAAAAGCTTTCGAGTAGAGTTGGCAATTTTAACTTATTTATTTACTAGTGGGTTGCTGTGTTTTATCTTAAACGAGTCATCAAATTAAAAATAAAACAGCTTAAAGAGAAAGATATTGAAAGTCACATGAAGCTGTTTTGATATCAATACAACCTCTCCTAAATCATTTTATTCAAAGATTTTAGATTATTATGAGAACATACTTTTGTCATAATTAACACATGAAAAATTTACAAAAAGCTTCTAAAATGTACAATAAGAGTTTATGGATCAAACTGACCCTGTGCGTTACAACATATACCAAAAGAAATGTCTCAACCCGTTTAAACCTATTACCCAACTGTCTGACCCGTGCATCTTGTCACTGCTAGGTTTAAGACTTTAAGGCTAGCAAGCTGCTAAGCTGGCATATTCAGACGTATTTTTTCACCATATTAAATTTACTTACATGATTATTTAAGAAAATTCATTTATGAATAAGTTTTTATTTATTACAGATGGAAAGCAAAAAAGATGCTGAGAAAACCGAGTCCCAACTTTTAAAAACCTTTGATTATGCATGGAACCGGGGTATGAATGGGGAGCGTCGTCCTAATGATATACATAAAAAGCTCAATAATACTGGTCTACATCGTAAAAGGGTACATCTGGTATTCAATAAGATTCGTGTATTCCCTCCAAAAGAAGTAGGCCTTAGAATAAAACATTGTGACCCGCCTGTTTTGGAAAATGGATCTAGCTTTTATACCAAGCAAAATGACCCAAGCGCGTTTGTTAGAATTTTCAAGTTTGGTAGATCACGGCCTACATTAGTATCAAAAGATGGTAATATGAACAACGATAATGTCAGTACATGTGGCGTAGCCTTGGGTCATGGGTCCATATGCATAAGACCTCCTGTTGAAGGAAGAAAACGATGCTCTGAGCACAAAGGGATGAAAGTCAACGCATACATAAAACCTCGTTTAGATTTAGAAAGCGGGACACTTTGCAACAGCCAAAAAGGTTGTGAAGAAGTAAAACATGAGGGGATGATGGTCAATGAGAAAAAATCAAAGATCCCGGGTACTGATTCATTGACCTGCGTAGCTATTACACTTAACGGTTCCTGCTGTAGAAGAAAACCAAGTAAAGATAGCAAGTTTTGTTGGCAGCATGCAGCAATTAGGACCAATATTAATAACTAATTTAACAAATCAAAATAGTTTAAGTTATTGTTCATCAAGCAATGGATTGAGAATGGTTCAGTTTTCATCAGAATAAGTCAGCCTGCAAAAGGTATGTATACATACAGACGATATGATTCGGTTTTCACTTATACAAAATATAGTTGTTTGTTGTGTGAACTGTGAAGTGAAGGTGTGTTGTTCAGTTTTTCCATTACAATAAGATAGATTTGGTGTCTGTAAACATTTTGTTCTTGAAACATGTCATGTGTTGTTTAGTTTTTTCCATTACAATAAGATAGATTTGGTGGTGTCTGTAAACTATTTGTTCTTATAACATGTCATTATGTTCACTGTCTTGTAACATCATTTTTTTAGATATGAAGTAATTGCATAAAGTAATAGTTATACTATTTGAAAAGTATGATTTTTTACAATGTGTGTTAACTGAGATGATATGTACACAGTGTTGGCCCAGACAATTGAATCAAACACGAACACGAGATATTTGGGGGGACAAACCCGCGACTCTTTCTATTCAATCAAACAAACAAACAATCAAGGGACAAATAAAGCCATTAACCTAGAGCCCTATTTATATTAATTAACCATACTAATCTTACTCAAATACTACTAACAATCATAATCTAATACTAACTCACATAATTATCTATTAAATAAGATAATTCTAAACATTAAAACTTATCTAAACCAATCTTTCACTTTGGTCCTTCAACTTTCAACTCATATGCGTTTTAGGATTAACATTCAACACACAGAGTTACTTTGCACACCCAAACGCTCTTTACTTGACTTGTGGATAAGGAGTGGTAATCAACTAATGGGCCGTGTTCATGGGCTGGTGGGTTGAACATGATATCAGATGAACCTAAAAATGTGTTAAACACATCACACATGAACCCAAACATGACATGTGTATTCACCGGTTGACATGAATACAACATGTTTAACCTGAAAATAGTTAAAGCATTTCCTTTTTTTATATTTCAAATTCTATCATATGTAACAAATTAATTTAAGTTATATCATAACCACAATTCCCCTGAACCTGACCTGTTTAGCTACATGCTTTCTGTTTTTACCGAAACTGGCCAGGACTCGTTTATACTAAACCCAAAACCACAAGTTCCTTGTTAGGGCCGTATTGTATCGTAAACTCACACCCATATATTGATATTGTCGTATGTTTGTGTAGAAAGTGATTTTGACGTGTTTAAATAATCTTATTACGTAAAGGAAAAATGTCAAAATCTTCAAGCTCAATTTCGGCTCAACTTCGTTCAATTCAAACTTTCTTGAATCGAGCTTGCTTAATCTTAAATTCTTAATACTTTCAAGCTTTCAACTTGCGTTCAAGGTTATATCATAAAGGCTTGTTGACGTCTCGAATCAAGTCTTAGCTTATACCACAAATGCTTGCTTAGTTATTCGAATCTTGTTGGTCCTCGTATCATAAATGCTTGTTTAGAGGGGGGATGGGTTTAGTGCTAAAATCCTTGAAGATCAAGGGTTCGAGCTTCCCACAAGGCTTAGACCCCCGTAGTGGGGCGTTATTGTGCAAAAAAAAATATATATATATAGTGCCCGGAACACCGATACACCGGGGCGCTATTTTTCAAAATCTGGTTTGGGCTTTATGTTAATAACGCCATGTTGGTTTTGGGTGGACCAATCAGACCTTGCCACGTGGCAAGGTCAAACATTCTTTTTTTTATAATAATAATAAACATAATAATAAAAAATAATTTAAACAGAAAATTTATTAGATTTAATAAAATAATAATAAAAAAAATAAATTATATAAAAAATAATATTTATTAAAATTAATAATAAAAAAAATAAATTATATAAAAAAAATTATATTCAAACATTTGAATTTTAAACGGTTACTGTTCCAAACCGTTTGAAATTCAAATTCCCCCCCCCCCCCCCCAAACGTTTAAATTTCAAATTTTGAAATTCAAACGTTTTCCCCCCTAAACGGTCATATTTCTCACCCTATAAATACAACGCTTCATCTCAATTCTCAGTCACACCTTTTCCTCATTCTCAAATCCTCAACACAATGAATAACATGGGTGGTTTTCAACCGGGAGCTGCCGGACCGTCAAATGTCCGGCAGTACACTCGCCGGGTCCGGGGACAGGGTCGGCCCCGCAGACTACCATTCACCTCCTCTCCTCTTCCTGCTGCTGCACAACCTCCTCTTCCTCCTCCACAACATTGGTTATATCCCCCTCCTCCTCCTGCTGCGGCACCACCAACCTTTCCTCCTCCTGCTGCTGCTGCACAAGCAACCTTTCCTCATCCTGAAGTCGATGATGACTTCACGGATGAAGAATGGGCCTGGGCCATGGATTATTGCATGGCTATTAATCAAATGGACCAACTAATGTTGTCGGCCCCACCCCCGAACTGCTGCTGCAATCCCCACCCCCCAGAATACCCCCACCCACCACCACCAGACTACCCCCACCTCCTACCACCAATCTATCCTCACCCCCCAGACTACCCCCCACCCCCTACCACCAACCTATCCCCACCCCCTATACCCCCACCCACTACCACCAACCTATCCCCATCCCCCAGAATACCCCCACCCACCACCACCAGACCACCCCACCCCGTGAATATGGGGACCCAACTCCTGAGGACTTGGAAGCCCTCAGGGAAGTTTAGGAGCAGGAGCGCCTCTGGAGCATGCCTACCCCTCCTCGTGAGTACTACTATTTCCCCTCGGATGCGAGGTCCGATGGACGGGACAACTACTCTCCGTAGAATAGGCTTTGCGATTCAAAAGGGTATAGCGGCGCAGCTTGTTGCTCGCTTACCCATTATCCAGATGTAACTTGGTTTGTTTCGTATTTTATAAGAAATGAATTTCTATAATTTCATTTAGGATTATATTATGTGTTTAAATAAGTAATTTAGGAATATGTAATGTTTAAATAAGTAATTTAGGAGGTGTGTATTTTTTTTTTTAATATTATTTGTAACTTTTTTTAATATTAGTTGTGTGTTTTTTAATATTATTTGTAATTTTTTTATATTTATTTGCCTTTTATTTTAATTATTTTGAGTCAAAAGATTAAAAAAAAAATCCACGTGGCCCAATCAGATTCAGGGGCTTTATATATAAAGCCCCACCACTACACCCCTTTTTCAGTTTCTCTCTCCATGCTGACTCAGCAGCCACGTGGACCAATCAGGAAGGGGGGCTTTATATATAAAGCCCCTCACTACGCATGGTCTTAGGACCATTTGGTTCTCATTTCGATTCCTAGAAGGGTTATTTTCATATATTTATTCGGTTTTCCACTTGAATTTGTGTGTAGTAAATTACTACTAGTAATTATTGGCTAGTGGAGATGGATATATATAATCAGGTGATAGACAGAATGATACTCTAGTGATCCAAATTTGGCCAATCCCCTTATGGTGGAGTGACACCCTCCTTCCTTTCCTTATGGGAGGTGGGGAGTTCGAGTCCTGTCGGCACCAAAATGCTGCTAGTGGGCCGGGTTTTACCGCAGTGGGCCTTCGGGCGGCGGGTTTTCCCCGGGAACTGGTGTGAAATTATTAGTGGGCCCCGATTACTCTCGAAGTACTCCTGTGTTCAGTGAGTACTTCGTAAGAGATCAGGATTGATTTGTTGGCCGCTCGAAAAAAAAAAGGTTTGACTATCGAGCCTCCCGATAAACTATTGCAGTCAACTCTTTAAACCTGAGCATATCCCATTTTATACATGCTGACGTGGCATGGATAAACATTAAAACCCCAGATGTTATCTGTACAACCAACGACCTATATTTCTCAGGAAAAACACCTTGTTAAACGACACCGTATCACAGCAATAATGCCAGAAGGTGAATCTTTTCTAAACTCATCATCGTCACCATTAACAACCGATCCAGACCAAGAGGCATCATGGGTGTGGACCGAGATCAAGGCAGAGGCACGTCGTGACGCTGAATCGGAACCAGCGTTAGCCAGCTACTTATACTCAACAATACTCTCTCACTCTAGTCTGGATCGTTCACTGGCTTTTCATCTAGGAAACAAGCTTTGTTCCTCTACTTTGTTGTCTACTTTGCTTTATGATCTTTTCCTTAACACGTTTTCCGTTGACCCTGAGCTCCGTTCTGCTGCTGTTGCTGATTTACGTGCTGCTAGGTCACGTGACCCTGCTTGTGTTTCCTTTTCTCATTGTTTGCTTAATTACAAAGGGTTCCTTGCTTGTCAGGTTTGTTTTTGTGTGTGTGTGTGTGTGGGGGGGGGGGGGGGGGGTGGGGGGGGTTAATTGGGGTGAGAAAGAGGGTGTTTGAGATTGCGCTTTGAATCTGATTTCTAGATTATTGAGTTTTGAAAACGCAGATAATGAGTTTTTAGTGTTTGAGATTTCGTTTTGAAAATACAGAATCAGTTTTTTAGGCTACCACAACACAATAATACATAAGCAGGTCCAACCCTGCATTTTCAAAACGCATAATCTGTTTTGAATCTGATTTTTAGATTATTGCGTTTTGAAAATGCAGATAATTAGTTTTTTTTTTTTTTTTTTACTTTTTTAGGCTACCAAAACGCAATAATCCATAAGCAGCTCCACCTCTGCTCTTTCAAAATGTATAATATGTTTTGAATAATCAAATCCCAAACGCCCCCTAAATATTTTGATATGAAGATATGAAACACCCCTTTTAGATGCATATCCAAAGAGAGTTGAATAGCTGATATGGTTGAATTCTTTTCATTGATGAGATAAGCATGTTTTATCAATCTTGATGAGGAAAAGCAACGTTTTTGACTTTGGAGTGCAAACGAGCCGAGTTTAGGCTCCCGAGCTTGATAAATGAAGCTTAGGCTCGGCTTGTAAACAAGTTTAAATAAGCCCAGCTTGGCTCGTTTACTAAACAACTTTAAACTAAGGGTAAATATTATTGAGTATTTACACTATGGCTTGACATACGAGCTTGACAAGCTTCACATGCCAAGCTCGATAAATAAAGGGTCTTTGTTTTAGGCTTAAGCTTGACTTGGGCTCAATAAAGCTCAGCTAGTTTCGAGCTTTTTATCGAGCATATCTCGAGTAGCTCGCGAGCTGTTCAGCTCGTTTGCACCCTTACTTTGAAGTGCCAAATAAAATTCATTCCTTTTCTGGAAAGAAGCATTGTTGCTGGATGATGTAGTTGTTCTTTCAATCTTTTATAGTTAATAACTTTATTCTGTTTATGGGTGCTTCAAGTTTTCCACTGTATCTGCCTAGACCACCTTTTGTTAATAACTTGGTCTATTGCTTGACCAGGCTCATCGGGTGGCTCATAAACTATGGACTCAATCCCGTCGACCACTAGCCCTGGCTCTACAATCTCGAATCTCAGATGTCTTTGCTATCGACATTCATCCAGGGGCTAGACTCGGTAAGGGAATATTATTTGACCACGCAACAGGCGTCGTTGTAGGTGAGACGGCTGTTATTGGCAATAATGTTTCAATTCTCCACCACGTGACGCTAGGAGGGACCGGCAAGGCTGGAGGTGACCGCCACCCGAAGATTGGAGATGGTGTGTTGATTGGTGCAGGAGCGACTATTTTGGGTAACGTGAAGATTGGTTGCGGAGCAAAGATTGGGGCGGGATCAGTGGTTTTGATCAACGTGCCGCCACGAGCAACTGCAGTGGGGAATCCGGCGAGGTTGGTTGGAGAGAGAGAGGGATCGACGATTGAAGAATGCCCGGGAACGTCTATGGATCATACATCATTCATATCAGACTGGTCTGATTACAGCATATGAGATCATGTTTTTGGATTAAATGGTTGTTTTCCATTTTGAAAGTATTGTATTTTTATTAATAAGTTTTGTGGATAAATGTATCTGACTTTACATTTATTCTGTAATGGTGATCACTTCCTGTGTTAGTGAGACATTTGTGATGGTGATCTTTACTATGATTATAGAGACGTTTGATTGCGAAGATAACTCTTGGTTAGGGGTGTAAATGATGCTTAATAGCTCGAGAGCTACTCGGGATCGGATCGGTAAAAAGCTTGAGCGAGCTTCGAAGTGAATGTACTTCGTTCGGTGTAGTAGTTAACCACTTAACCTTCACCGAAAAGTCAAAAGTGTGTATATAATGATATAGTTTTATATGTTTCCAAAAGGAATGTATTCACCCTTCTCGGTTTCAACACTTTTGTGATATAATGCATAACTAGTTTAAACTCCCCCTCCTGTTGCCTGTGTCGTGCGGTGCGGAACGTAAACTGTTCTAAGTGCCACCAATGCCACATCATGACCAGAGATCACCAACACCAGAAAATAAACAAAAAAACATAGAGCTAACAAAAAAGAAGAGTAGACGTAAAAACTTTGAACCACACGTGCGAAACGTGAAACATAGGAAACAATAATTAAGTAAAGGTTGGACCCGGCGCGTTGTGATGGGGATGTTGAACGGGAAAGAATAGACGTAAAAACGTTGAACCATAAACGCACGTTGCGGCGTATTAACTCGTAAATTTAGAACACGTAAAACGGAAAATTTTAGCAAAACGATCTCGGGTAGCTCATGAACAACTTGGTTAGTTCACACCTCTAGGCATAGGCTCACATCTTTGCTTTTATCGATGTCGGTGGTTTGGAAATTTTGATAGAACAGCTTGGTTAGTTCACACTTCTAGGCATAAGCTCAACATATTTCGCCCCCCTCCCAAAAAAAAATTGTTCAAGCTTCATCATTGCTTGACTTGTCTTTCTCTAACCGGGTAACTCGATCGGATTATTGACACTATTGCCCCCTTCTTGGTAATTACATACGGGTATATTTACCGAAAATATCAAATGTGTTACATACTTGCATGTTCACAAACAATGCCGACGAAATCATCAACTATTAAAAACTTACTAAAACTTAATATAAACATACCATAGAACACTCAGCAACCCAATAATCAACTAAATTTTTTTACGTAAACATTTTACCAAAATTGATATTAAAATCGGCCCCTTTATGTCCCCACCATTTGGTGGAATGATATGGAGAAATGATGATAAGAGCTTAAGGTCATTTAGTCTAAAGTTCGAATCTGATCTAGGTTTTACCACAGTGGGTCTTCAGGCGACAGGTTTTTTCCTGAATTGGTGGCTTGTGAACTTGGGTTGTCCAATGGGCAACCATTTGTTAACCCCCAGATAGTTTACGTGACATTTAGTTAGTCGTTAAAAAAAATCACCCCTTTATATTTTGTGAATTTCTGGACATATATATTTTGTTTTCATACGGAACGACGTCGTAGGGAAAGATATCCCATTATCCCTCCCTCGTTTTATCATCTCCCCCATCACCTAAACAACCAGAGCTCTGTTCAAGTCCTTCAATGGAGTCATCATCTCTTTCTTCTCTCCAATTCACCTTCCTCATTCCAAACCAACCCAAACCCACTTCCCCATCATATCTTCCATCTCCATTACACATATCCCTCTGCACCAAATCACCAAACAACACCACCTATCGCCGTCGTATCCCACCAACAAAACCATTAACAAAACCACAAACAAAACAACCAAATCTTCACAAACCCAACTTAAAACAAAAACCCACCACCCAATCTCCAAACCCAGATGTAAATTTAACAACTTTATGCAAAAACGGTTCAATTGAACAAGCAATTGAGTTAATGTCTCAAGGTGTGCCTGCAGGGTATGATGTGTTTGAATCTGTTTTGGATTTTTGTGATGATCTTGAATTAGGGAAGAAGGTTCAGCAGCTTCTTATTAGGTCTGCTTACTATGGTAATGAGAGTTTAAACTCTAAGTTGGTTAATATGTATGTGAAATGTAATAGTATGAGGGATGCACGCAGGGTGTTTGATAGAATGCGTGAACGAAAAGAGTTGGAGTTATGGCATTTGATGATAAAAGGGTATGTAGATAACGGTGAAGCGGACGCGGGTTTGTTGTTATATGAGCAAATGAAAGGGTTGGGATTGATTCCTAATGGGGAGACTTTTAGATTGGTTTTATCGGCTTGTGGTGATTCGGTTCAAGAATGTTTGAAACAGTTCAAAGCGATGAAACGGGAGTATGCTTTAAGTCCGGATATTGAACATTATTTAGGGGTGATTGATGTTTTGGGGAAAGCAGGGCATTTGAATGAAGCTATGGAGTTTGTTGAAGAGATACCGTTTGAACCGACAGTTGAAGTATGGGAATCTTTAATGAAGTATGCGCGAATCCATGGTGATATTGAGCTTGAAGATCGTGTTGAGGCGTTTTTGGTTCCCTCGATTGAGGCGCTTGATAAAGTTCCATTACCAAAAGGGAAGCAGTCTTTGGTTAATATGCTTGAAGGGAAGAATAAGGTGAATGAATATAGGAACACAGATTTGGACAAAAAAGACGCGTATGAGAAACTAAAAGGGTTAAATGGTCAAATGAGAGATTATGGGTATGTTCCTGACACGCGATATGTGCTTCATGACATTGATCAAGAAGCTAAAGAGCAAGCGTTGATGTACCATAGTGAGCGGTTAGCTATTGCGTATGGTTTGATTAGTACGCCTGCAAGAACGACTCTTAGGGTCATCAAGAATCTTAGGATATGTGGTGATTGTCACAATGCTATCAAGATTATGTCCAAGATTGTTGGGAGAGAGCTCATTGTAAGGGACAACAAGCGTTTTCATCATTTTAAGGATGGCAAATGCTCTTGTGGAGATTATTGGTAAATCTTTAAAGGATAATTGTATAAAAAGATAACCAATCTTGTAATTGTATAAATGATTAGAAAACAACTTTTTTAAAGGCGTAGTTCAATGGTGAAATCCTAGTCCTGACAGCCCCGGGTCCTAAGTTCAAATCCTCCCACACGCCGGTCTCTTTCAACCTTAACAAAAGTTTGTTTATTTTTTACTGAACAAATGAAGAAACAAGTTTATGTACACATGTTAACTTCTCAAGATCATGATACATATTGATCGAAAGATATTGTGATGCATAGAGTAAGTAATTAGAAAAACCAATTTCCATTTAACTAAAAGGCCTTGGTTTTTAGAGGTTTCGCATCCAAGTTTTAAGAGGTTTACATGTATATAAACATAAACGAACAAGCACAAGCATACATACCAAAAGGGCTTGTAGCATAGCGGCATCACGGTGTGATGGGAAGGTACAAATATGTTGATGTTCAAAATAAACAAAGCTATTAGTAAGACATGAATCTAAGCTTAGTTTCTTGGAATAATATACACTTGATGAATAAATGTTACATACAAATCTTAATATTATGTACATTGTTAGGATCTGGACATGTAACATATACTCTGCTGCATTATTCTTTATCCAAGCAATTATGGTGAGGTATACTTGTATCTGTACACTATCCACTGCCATAAGACCTAGGCTCGGGTTACACAAGACTCGAATGTACAAATGTTAATGACCTCCTAACAAAAACAATATTATGTTGGGAGGTTTAAGAGGCAGATTGTGATGGGGTTAGAGGTACAACCTGAAAACAATATTATGTTGATGTTTGACCCTCGCTTCTGTTTGTGGTCTCTTCAACAATGGCTTTTTCTCGTGGCGGGACTCTCAAGCATGCTTTCATAACGTCATAGACGGTAAATCCAATTGCAACTGACGGTACAACCTGAAAATGACAGGTTTAGGAGGCAATTTTGACTTGCTTACTTGAGAACAGGTCCAATTTCAAACGGATTGGAAGTCATTCGAATTTTATTTAATGCACACAACCTCCTACATATTTTTTTTCTTCTTAATAGGGTATGGAATGTTTATAAGATTATCTCACCTTCAGATAGTTGATACTCAGTCCTGAAAATAGTTGCTTCCATCCTTCTTTTTGGACAATCATAAAAAGAGTTCCAATTGTTCCTTTAAATTCTGGACTGCTTGAAGCCCGTAACCGCTGAACCTGTAAATGGTCAAAGAACATGAAACTTGATTCTTAAGCATCCGGACTTTGATTGCACTAGTATACACACACGTTGTGTGTATATAAACAGAAAAAAAGTTGAAAGGTTACCTGCATTTGCCTTCGCACGACATCCAAAGGATATGTGAAAGTTTGACCAAGTAAACCAGCAACAGATCCACAAGCAAGTTTGACTATTATGTGCTTTCTGTAATCATCCGGGACTTGGCTTTTCATTTCCTCATAGAAGTAGAACTTTAAGCCAGCATAAGGAAAGATTCCATAGAGTGATGGAGCTAACATAAATATCCAAAATGTTGATGAATAAATTAGTATCAATATTGCATCATATATAAACAAGATGAAGAAAGAGACCATAGGCTTAAATGTGGTAGTTTTGACCTATTTATTTACAAATTGGTCAACTCAGATTATATTTTATCCCTAACGGATCAAATAATATAAAGGGATCATACATGTCCTACTAAAAGTTCAAAAATTTCCTACATAAATCATGTTTATCCTTTTAAACACTAAAGAAGTGATGTCTAGCCATTCCATAGTGGATAAGTCAAAGCAATAAAAACAAGGCTGATTAAAAATCAATTTCTTTTTTAATAAAAGAAATAAGTCTTTGACTGTTGAAATAATGTAAATTTTGTAATCACAGCTGACACTAATTGATAAAGAAAAATTTGGACAAAACGTTTTTCAGGTCAACCCAAGCCAGCCACCTAATTTTGGCGGCTTTAGATATCTAAGTGGAACTATGGAACAAAATGACTCAGAATTCATACCTACACCACGGTAAAGGCCTCTCATCCCAGCCTCTTTATAAGTCCTTGTAAAACAATCCCTAATTCCTACGAATGCTTGTTCGCTACCCATGGCTACTTTGACATTTGATTTGGGATGATCCACAACCTGCACTCTCAGATGAGATCAATTCTCAGTAACTAGGGGTGGTAAAACGGGTGGGCCGGACGGGTTGAATAACAAGTCATCCTTCAGTACAGGTCAAACGGGTGGGTTTGACCAACTGACCTGAAACACTTTTTGTCCAAAGTTTTTACATTTTGTTAAACAAAACAGTTTGTCAAATATGATTTCAATAATAGTCCTACTTTCTGAATAGAATGATTTAGGAGGTTTTATGCCCTGAAAGTATACTTTTGGTGTTCACCCGTAGACACATTTCTTATTTCTTATTAAGCCAATATTTATTATTTACCAGCTGAAAGATAAAACGTAGCCCAAATAAATCAAAATTGCAACCTCAACTTTTATCCTCAAAAGGTTTTAGACTAGTTCGATAGTGTTGGTCAGGTTATGTGGGGGTGCGTGCAGACGTGCACAGATGTGTGTGAAAGTGGGAACGATGAGTGGCATTGGTCTCAAGTACGAATCCGATCCAGAGGGGTTTACCGCAGTGGGCCTTCAGGCGGCGGGTTTTTCCCCAAATGGGTGGCTTGGTGGACCTGAGCTGCTCAGTGGGCAGCCATTTGACAGTGCTAACCCACTGACAGTTCAGGTGGTATTTATTTGGCCGTTCAAAAAAAAAAAAAAGATTAAGCTGTCAAGTAATAAAAGTATACCTGGTAAGCCAATTTGGTTCTAACTAAATCAAGCGGATATGTAAAAAGAACAGCAGTTCCTCCAGATAATGACCCTGCTAACAGATCAACAACTGGACCATTTCCCATGCCAGGAAAGCTGTCGCTGATTTGCCTTCTATATTGTTCATATGCCATATAATGCAATGCTGCGTAAGGAACAATCCTGGCAACACTAGCTCCATTTCCTCTAGCATAAATTACATCCACATGTCAGAAACTCAGAAAGATACTAGCTTGAAAAAAGAAAGATTTCAGAGTAGAGAAAAAGTGACAAAGTGTTGATCTCTAACCTGTAAAACCCCAGAAACCCCTCTGTCTTTGCAATCCTTTTAAAAGACGCTAATAATCCTATATTATGAAATTCACTTCTAGTCTGTAATGTAAAAATAAAGAACGACAATGGTTACTGGTTAAAATATACGAGGATATCCTCCATAATTTGCCAGGGACAAACATGTATAACAATTAGGATATAACTTCATATAAATGTTACAATCATTGTCGAAAAACGCTTTAGAATCATACAAAGGTCCATCAGCATGTCACGGCCCCAAAGACATCTATGAGATATTGAGATCATACCAACGCCATGGCATACTAAATTGCTCATAGCAATTCATGTTTTTCTCACCAAAAGCATTTTCTTATGCAACACATTTTGGGGATTTTTGGTCAGAAGTCAAAAGCAATGAAAACACCAATGTGCAGGTGAGAACTCATTATCATTTTTGTCGCAACATATCACTGTGTACAGAGAAAATGAAAATGTTCAACAACTGAACCTAAATACTCATGTCACAAGAGCGTTAAATTGCCATCTCCGGCCTTTAACTAAACCACACTTTCACAATGGTACAATGGTTTTAACTAAAAAAAAAATCAAGAAAAAAGATATAAGAAAATTAAAATATGTGATTGGTTGGTTTTAAGTTGGCCCCACACTCCTCCCATTCAACGCCATGACCACGGTTACGATGGGCTCCTTAGCACCCCCTTTAACAATGCTGTAATGGTGTTTGGGGTGTGAAAGAGGCAATGTGGCATGCCATTCACGCCCCACTACGCATAGTCAGGTCAGATGATACTAAAGGCTAGATGATCTGTGCCCTAGCCCCCACCATTTTTTGCTCAATAGTGTAAATTTACGCGTTTTTGGCCGAATATTTTACACGTAATGAGTCCAGCCCCCTCCGTTTTAAGGGTTCCATGACTTTCCACCCAAAAAAAAAAAAAATTCCAAGCTTCGCCACTTCCCATAGTCTTATTTCGTCTGGAAAGTTGAACGGTTTTGTAAATACATGAAAACATTGCAACCTAATTAATACTAAATTAAAAAAAAAAAGAAAAGATATGTCATTCCTATTGATCATCACATTGTGAAAATTATCAATTCAATTCATAATCT
Organism: Ambrosia artemisiifolia; assembly: GCA_032199755.1. NCBI lineage: Eukaryota > Viridiplantae > Streptophyta > Magnoliopsida > Asterales > Asteraceae > Ambrosia > Ambrosia artemisiifolia. The sequence continues at coordinate 40,385,207 of CM063524.1, forward strand.
TTATCCAGGGCTCTAACAACCTACATCTACTAAATTCAATCACAACTCAATTAAAACCACCAAAAAAAATTTAAAAAAAAATTAAACAATTAACAAAATTATTGATAACAAAAAGCGACAATCGCAATCGAAAAGGCATAATTAATAAAGAAAAACCTGAAACAAGATCTTGAGACGTTCAAGAGGAGCAACAATGGTCTTAGCAACTCCTCCAGCAACACCACCAGCAATCAATTCTTTAGCGAACAAAGGAATAGCGTCTACAACTCCTTCTCCTCCCATGGCGGACGCCTTTCTCTCTCTAGAATCTAGAGAGAGAGAGAGAGAAAGACAAATGTGGAAGGAATGAATAGAATAGAAGAGAGGGAATATGTATATGTATATGTTTCTCTTTTTTTGCTTTTGTTTTTGTGGAATTGTATACGCTAACCGACCGATATTCGAATCCTATCCTACCCGAATCAACAACGAATAAACTTAAGGATATTATTATACTTACAAATTTAAGTAGAGAAAGTATCCTTAACATACAAAGTGTAAGAAGCCACCAGAACTTGACTCGTGTAAACCCTAGTTAACTCTAACTAACCCAACTCTGGTTGATTAAAAGGGTAAAAGGTAATGTTCCTTTCAAATCGTTCACCAACCACCACCACTGCCGCCTGACCCAACCGCCGGACTACAGCCTCACTGCTCCCTCTCTCCTCTAACCTCTGACGCCTTCAAAACCCTTCACATTGTTCGCCTTCAAACCGACCTCAATCGTAGCTCAGATCTAATCACTTCCCTCGCCAACACCTCCGTGTCTCTCGCTAATCACAAAACAAAGGAAAAAGAAGAAAAAAAAGAAAAACAAAACAATCAATCCATAAAAACCTTACCTCAACTGTGTGTTAATATGGTTGTTTGTTTGTTGGAGGAAAACAGAGGAAAATAGGGAAAAAGTGAGCTTTTTTTTTTGAACAGAAACTTTCATTAACAACGGCAAGCTCTAAAACACAGAGCCGCCAAAACTATACACACATATACAAAGGGTATTTAACCCAATCACTCCAAACAACATTATTAAATTTAGTTCTAAACTTTAACCACAAAAAAGTCTTGGATTTGACTTCCGCCACTGCTTCCATGATCTTTTTATCTTTATTTTCGAATATCTTTATGTTCCGAGTATTCCATATCACCCAAGTAGTAGCCATAATGATGCCTCGTATGATCTTTTTTCTCTATTTCCCAGCATGCACATTCTTGTATAGCATCAACAAATCCTCATATTCGTAGGGGGAAAAAGTGAGCTAAAGGTGAGTTTTTTATATATACTAAATGCTTTTTACAAAAACAAATGCGTTTTACACAAAAACAAGTGCGTTTTACACAAAAACAAGTGTGTTTTACAAAAACAAATGCGTTTTACACAAACCAAGTGCGTTTTACAAAAACCAAATGCGTTTTACAAAAACCAAGTGCGTTTTACAAAAAACCAAGTGCGTTTTTTGTAAAAACCAGTTTAAATAGTGTTTAAAACCAAATGCGTTTATAAAAAAACCAAGTGCGTTTTATGATTTTATGTTTAACAGTTTCTGATCTTCATTGTCTGAAACTTTTTTGAAAGCCATTTTTTTTCGTTAATTCTTCTTCTATTATCAACATCGTTCGTTTCTCTGAATAATACATGTGTTGATAGTGATTTTTGAATATGATTCGAATAATTTTATCAATTGAATTATCATACTCTGTTTTTCTTCTATTTCTGCAAATACGTTTTGATTTTGTTTGTAATCGATTGTTTTTTATTGTTTAATCATTCTGAACGTTTAATCGAGTTGAAAATGATGAAAAATCAGGTTCAATCGTTGAAATTTTTTGCATCGATTATGTCTGTTGTTACGATTTCACAGAAATTTAAACGGGTTTTTCCTAATTTACCCTTGGTTAGATTAACCCAATTATGATTAGGATTGTTAATTACAATCTTGCCACCGCCTAAATCTAATGGCTGAGAATCCTTCTTACACTTTGTATGTTAAGAAACTTTTTACGTTATCTCTTCCCAATTTAAGTAAACAAATTATACAAAATTAATGTCTTTACGACAACTTCAACCGAACCTTCTTGTATCCACAAAAGTCGTCATCATTCATGACATGAGTTGAAACTTGAAATAGCCTAGGTTGTGACTTAAACTAGTTGAAACAGCCACGTGTGGCCTAGTGGCGAAGCTTGAGAATTCGGACTAGGGGGTTGAAAGTCACTTGTCAGGGGATGGTACCTAAATTTTTTTTTATATAGCTATGTTTCGGGTGATATGTTTGGGTTGGTGATTCGATTCGGGTCGAGTTAAACGTTAAATACAATAAATATAAAGTTCTTAGCTATGTTTCGGGTGATATGTTCATTAACCGGTTTATTAATCAGTTCGCTTGTTGAGGCCTTTTGACGTTTACTCACATTTTCATTATCAATTCCCTCTACTTGTTATGCATTCTTTCTTTTGAAAAAAGATGTTATGATTTTATTATTCCCCATAGTAAAATCTAATAACGTAAAATTAGATCAAGTTATTAATGAAATAAATTATAAAAAGCCATGTCATTATCCAACTCACTTACCACGTCATCAAATTTTTAACGTCGTTAAGTCTGGTTAACAGATACTATATAATCGAAACTTTTGAGCGAAAATTTGGGGGAACCCCCTACCCCTTAAAACATATGCCACTGGTACGAAACCATTCATCAGTGGAACCGGCTACACCACACGTACTTAACCCGAAACATAGTTTTTGCCTAAAGGAAACATTTTAAAAGGAATGTTTCTCTCTATAAACCACTTCAAATTTTGTCATCTCATCTATGTGGGATAAGTTGAAAAAACTTAATCCATTGTCTCATCTTTGGTTGTTCCAACCATACAACTTCAGGTGTCGATACCATTCATCTTATCTACATTTTGAACATGATTTGGTTTGCTATGATTCTCTCACAACATAAAAACACAAACCCACAAATGAATATTTATACAACACAAACACACACACACATATATAATATATATGTGTGTGTGTCCAAACTTAGTGGAAAACTCATTTTCACCAACATTTTTATCTAATACTAACGATCGTCTATTTATTCATTATATACACAAGATGTGAAAATCATGTGAGGGTAAGTAAGTAATTGGTCACATTTTCTTGAACTATTGTTTGTCATTACTCAAGTCAATAGACTTTCTTTTAAGCAAAAAGGTTAAATAAATATCAAAGGAGGCGTCCATGATGGATGTTAAAGCACGACATCAACCACAGAAACATAGTCGGAGTTGCCTACTTTACAATAATTATAGGTGTTTCCAACACGTGCCATGACTACATTGAACCTAAACACCTGCAGTCGACCATAAAATATGAGCGCCACAGCCCGTGTTTGGATAAAATTTCGTAGGATTGAAAGTCAAAAGGACATTTGGGGGATTTGAAAGTCACAAGTGACAATTTAGGATTTTTTTTCCTTAAAAACTTATTTTGGTACGTAAACACTTCTATATGTTAATTCTCTTGAGATTAATTCCACTTATTTTCTGATTGATGACAATTGGCATCGTTGATTAAGTATGTAATTAACTGAGCTAGGCAGGACGGTTAACTCAAAGATTCTTTCTACTTGTGATGTAGACATTGAGCTTGCTACGAAGAGTTGTACTACATGCATCAAAAGTTGCATTATTAGTCCCATAATATTATTAATATTAATATCAAGATAAAAACAAGCATAATATGTGCAAGTTAATAGTATACTGACCAGTTCTATGAACCACAGGACGGCCAACTTAACCCTTGCTTAATCTTTCTCTATATAAACAACCTAAGGTTTCTACACATGATTAGCTATCCACAAACACCATAGCCCTCTCACAAATGGCTGATCACAGGCTTGCAACGTTCGCTCTTCTCGTGTTAGCTTTCACCGCGGTCTGGGCCACGGACCATAGCCCGCTTCAAGACTTTTGTGTTGCTGATATGAGTGGTCAAGGTAACTCTATAATGTTTTGTTGTTTCATGTTAACCATGCATGATCTTATATATATGTGATTATGTGAATAATCGAGCTATTATACTAAATGTAATATTTTTGTGTAATTTATGGCAGTGCTGGTGAATGGATTCGTTTGCAAGAACCCAAACTGGGTTCAAGCAAAGGACTTCCATTTTAGTGGTATGCATATACCAGGGAACACTTCAAATGCCATGGGGTCTAGTGTGACTCCAGCATTCGTGTTCCAAATACCCGGACTAAATACATTAGGAATCTCACTTGCCCGGCTAGACTTTGCGCCATGGGGGGTCATCCCACCTCATACCCATCCACGTGCTACAGAAATCTTGACCGTTTTGGAAGGTCAAATTGAAGTTGGATTCGTGACATCAAACCCTGAAAACCGTCACATTTCAAAAGTACTAAACAAGGGTGATGTTTTTGTATTCCCGGTGAACCTTGTGCATTATCAACGTAACACTGGAAACACGTATGCAGTTGCGATAGTGGCATTGAGTAGCCAGAACCCAGGAGTAAATCTCATTAGCAGTGCGGTTTTTGGTTCGAATCCAGATATATCGACTGATATTCTTGCTAAGGCGTTTCAAGTGAGTGATGATGTTATTAGTGATATTCAACTTAAGTTTTAGCTTGGGTTAGGCATTATTAGCCAGAATGCAATCAATTTGGTTGCATATCCTTAATTGTTTTTTCTACAAATTGTAATGCTATATATATACACATCATCCATGGATATCCTACACATTTAACAGTAATTTAAAGTCACTTATTATAGCATAAGAATAATGTTGAAGAATACTTGATAAACTACACAAAAGAATTAGATACTTAATTTCTTTATAATATAGGAAAAACATGTTCCTTCAGTATTGTTATTACAGGTGGTTTTTAGTTATTAGAACACTTTATTGCATCTACTTTTGGTGGATGCTACCAAATTTGTTTTGTTATAAAAATATAGAACCAAACATGTAGATATGCTATATATTCCACTCAAGCAAAATGACAGATCATTGACAGCCTAAAAAAAGAGAAGAATATTATTCCTTTTAAAAAATAAATAAAAAATGCATTATATACCCCTTTACAAAATACAATGTTTCTGTTTTATGACCACCAATCCTACAAATCAATATGTCCATCATTTCAAAGAATATTTCCCCCTTTCTTTTTTCTTCTATCTACATATATCATATGTATATATCTACCTTAAGAATACAAAAAATGACAAAAAAATGCAAATAAACTGTACGCGAAAACGGGATGATTTCTACCATGTCATGGTACTTGAATCAGGAGATGACACCCGGGTTTTGATCGGTTTGAGCTTTAACCCCATGCTTTCCGGAGATAGTAGCTCTGGGGAGATGCATGATGGGCTTAACGGGCTCCTCGGGCTACCTGTGACTTGGCTCGGCCTATAAAGGCCGTACCCCATTAGAAAATACTCCATGGGTATCAACATTGCATGTGGTTGCTCTTCTGTCACCAATGACCCACACACCTGTACCTGTACAGTTGAAAGTCAAAGTCAAAACCAATAATAATAATAATAATAATAATAATAATAATAATAATGTGTTTATTTGAACCTCCATAGAATTATAGCTAAAGAACAATATTTGAAAATCAAAGTCAATACCATCTTTACTTCCAAATTTGATATAAATTATGTATATTTTTTGCACTCTTATGTCATTGAAGTGATTCGCGCTTAGTTTAACAGAAAGGTATCGGCCTTTAATATCAAAAGATCATCACATTTACATCAAGTTTGAAGCATGCTTCAGGACATTTTATGTCAAAGTCAAAGCACTTATTGTGGGAAATAGAAAATGCTGTTGCTTGAATGCCAAAGCTAGCGATTAAAAAATTCCGACTTTTTTAATCTTTAACACCCTGTTTTCTCCCTTTGAAGTTTGAAGTGCCTCGCACGATAGAAAATACCTTATACCACTATTAAAAGTCAAACCTAGTACTTCAAAATTTCACGTTCAAAACAATTTATGTTGCATTTAAAACACAGAATCTATAGTCAAAAGAGGCTCCGTGTATGTTATTAATAGAGCTATTAATCTTTAATTCTTTATAACTGAATCTACCAAGCTAGTGTCAAATTTTTAGCTAAAAAAATTGCAGATTTGACTATCAAAGTCAAAACAAGAGTACATTTGAACGTATAAAAAGTGATACATTACCTCAACTAATGCACTATAACGTCGGTCCAATTTTCCAGTCATGTGTAGAGCTTCTGAATGGAATGGTGAGCTGTCACCAACAAATATAAGTGTTCTGCATTTCAACTTTTTTAAACCGTCGGTAATATCAGGTCTCCTATCAATTGCTTGAAGATACCGCCACACATTAATGCTCTGCCTTTCATCCAATAACTGCATAATGAACATGTAAGGATGATATTCAACTAGTAGCTAACACGGATTAGAACGATGTATGAAACTGTTGACCAACCTTTCTGCAAGATTGAACTATATCTGATTCTGGGATTTCCGGATTACCGCGAACTTCCTAATTTAATTTAAAGATATCTCATTGATTAAAATCCATAAAAATAGTATAATGCAAAAAAATTATGAAAAGTGTTAACATGTACCTTGCTGAAGTATCTTTGGAGTAAACATTCTTTCAATAATCCACACATGCCATAATAGTAGAGCAAATTCGACATGAACTACACATCAAAGGTGAAAGTGTGAACGTACGATTAATACTTCCCTTTTTAGTCATTTTATCTATTAATTTCTTGAATAATCAAAACTGTTTAAACACAAAAAGCATGTCCAATAATACTTTCTACAGCTCGTTTTGTACATCTGATTTATTATATAATACCACATTATCATTGATAACTTAAAAAAAAACAAACCTTATTGTAAAGCCATTCGGTCCATGAAGGTGCTTTGCAAAGAGGAGAAACAAGTATTAAACCGGTAACTCTGTCTCTATACTTTATCTGTAAAATAACGAATATTGTTGAAACTTAAAAACGATAAATTTATACGCTTAAATTACCAAAAAGAAGTCACAAGTAGTCTCACCGCAAAGAGAGTGAGAATGTAGGCACCCGCCATTGCCCCCATGCACATCACCGAACCAAGCCTAAAATAACCCGAAAATACATTCTATATAATTTTAAGATGAATAGAGAAAATTGGTACAGAGTTAAATGATAAATGACTTACCTAAAATAATTGAGGACTTCAAGAATCTGATCACAAAGATCCTCCACAGATAGAATAGGATCATCAGGACATATGGCTGCTGCTCCTAACTGCAACAACTCTTGTACAAATCCCATAGGATAACTTAATGTTAATAATATAATTCAGAAACAAAATATACACAATGATGAATGATAGTAAGGGGGTGTTTGGATTTGTGTTTAGAAAATTGATTAAACGGATTCTGCTACTGATTCTAGCTTCGTATAATCAATATCATACCATATACAACAAAATATGTAATACGATATTGAAATATAATTATTTCCTTTTAAGCTAATCAAAATAATTTTACCCTCAATTAACAAAACGTCTCCCCATTTTCTACAAAAATGTGATTTTAGTCATTGTATATATTAATTTCTTAAAAAGTCATTATTTTTAAGTTTAAAGAAGACCCTCTAAGAACCAACTTTGATCATCTAATTCTAATTATTCAATTTCAGTAATCAAGTTCAAAATGAACATCCAAACAACCCTATATTCGAATAAGCCCGTTCACAGACCTCGTGACCAGGTGGACTGATGTGATAAATGCAGAAATTATGAAGGAGCAATGAAGCTGCTTCGGGACAGAAGAATAATCCTTGAAAACACAACATATCTGTCAACAAAATTGAACCTTAATTAGACCAAAAGAACGATATACTGATATAATAACATGGACATAATCAACAGTTACTGTTGCTTACGATTTAGAGCTAAATCTGGATATGTAATCAAGGGTGGCTTTTCTTGGTCTCCATACACGATTACAGACACGGACCCACGGCCAGTTTGAATAATATGTTCCTGAAATCAAATTATGCAGCACATCTTAATGACAAAGATCATGTTTGTATAAAGCCGTTAAAAACTATTTTAGTCTACCCACACTCATTTGTTTAATCTTCAAGACATAATTCTCGATCATTGTTTAATTCAACATGGAGATGGCTGGGAGATGTTATACAAAATCTAAAATTACAACATACAAAACAAGAAAGAAACACGAACACGTTGCAGTTGGACTCTCGTAATCGTAATGTAAGTTTACAATTTAAGAGGAAATTCAATGATGCTGGAATTCGATAACGACTGATAAACAAGAAACTAGAGTGCAATTTCTAACCAGTTAGAAATGTAACAAGACATATTAATGCCTAGATATTGAGTTACAACCTCAAAGATAATGACAACACAACACAAAGGCTTTAAAATATAGCAAGTTTTTTCTTTTACCATTTAAACAAGCATATTTATTGTATTAAAAACTCAAGCTAAGTCAATCAACGTCAAGTTAATTATATAGCATAAATATTTCCAGATTGAAGTAATGTGGCTTTAAAAAAAATCATATTTTTCATATTTGTGTAAATTCAATCAACCAAACAAAAAAAAATCATTCCAAAACAAATTAAAAAAATGGACTTTTGAAACATCCAAAATAAAGAAAGAAACAAAGAGAGAAATTAATGGTAACAGCTAGCAAATGTTGACAATATGTCAATATACAAAATTCATTAACTTTTTTTTTGCTCATAAGAAGAATAATCTAACTTTGAACATTTCAAGATTTTTACAATGAAAATACAAGTCAAACACTCCAAACAGATCTGCAATTCCATAACTAACTATTGTACTGCCAACAAAAAACTTAAAAAATCAAGAAAAAGAGAGTTTCTAAATTAGGAACAGACATGAGTTCATCTCCAGAAAGAGTATCAAAAACCCACTAAATCACAACAAATAAACTCAAAAACAAAGTAAAGAACCCCATTGGGGCATTTCATCAAACACCTTGCATACAATACAAAACCAAGTTGATATTCAAATGGGTATTGAAGAAATGAAATAAAAGCAAACCTTTCCACCAAGATATATGGTTTCCATATCAATAGAGACGGAATCACTTGAATCCGCCATAGTCTTCTTGTTCTTTATTCGAATAGGTTTTTCTCTCTCTCTCTCTCTCTAAAAACTGTGTTGCAACTCTCTTATGATTTATAAGCTGGAAGCTTCGGTGGCTTATATACGAAGCAATGCTTCTACCCTTTATTTCAGTTCTCTCTCTCTCTCTACACCTGTCTGTGAATAAAATGAAATAATAATAATAATAATAATAATAATAATAATAATAATAAAATAATAATAATAATAATAAAGGCTGCGAGAAGAACCAACATGTTTGTAGCAAGGCAAGCGGTGCGAAAAGCAGAGGCGAAGAAGGTAGAAAAGCATGCTAAAGGCTGAGAGGAGAACCAACATGTTTTCGTACCCCTAGCTTTTGATACATTTGGCTCATTGGCATCGGAGGCTACCCGTTTCCTGACCGGGGTCCAGCGAGTTATTCATAGTAGTGTCTCGGCTCCGGGTGAGTAAGGTTGCGTTTTTAGTCGGTTAGAGTTTGCCGTTCAGAAAGAAGTGGCGACACAGCTTGTTGCCCACCTTCCCGCTATCTTGACGTAATTTCAATATTTACACCACAAAATTAAATAGTTTCTTTTTCTAAAAAAAATAAAATAAAATAATAATAAAAATGGTGTGAGTTGCGGTTAGCCTCCACCGACGGTATTCTCTCTTTCTTGATCACATGGGAACGCCAAGAATTATGATAGCGATTTTTCTCCGTTATAACTAATTAACGGTCGTTAACTCCACGTTAGGTTAGGTCAAGTTTAAGTCTTAACCATGGTTACCGACATTTTGTAGTCTTCATAGTTCATACTAACAATCATTAGCCACTCTAATCGTTGACTTAATCACCATCATCTCTTTTTTTTTAATCCTTTGTGGTGGGTTGTTGGAATTTGTAAGGCTCGGTTTCAATGACTTGTGTATTAGGCTATATGGTGTGTTCCCTTTCCCCCCAACTCCTTCAAGTGTCAAATCAGCGCCACATCATTTCTTCCATTTTCTCCCCTAAAGTTTGAAAATGCCTTCTCTCAATTCCCCTATTCCCCCTTCCTTTTTTTTATTGGATAAAGTTTGATTAAAAAAAAAAGAAAAAAAAAATGGGCCAATCAGGATGCACGGGGAGAAAGGGGAAAATTCCCCCAACTCACCGAAAATTCTTAGGGGGGGGGGGGTGTTCCCCTTGAGGGACTTGTCCATGTCATCTCCCCGGGTGCACACCATATAGCCTTAGTTTTCACCTTGCGGAATGTTGAAACGTTGATACAATAATAACTTTGCAGCGGCGAAATGAAGGGGTGGAAAAATCTTGAATTAGCTTGACGACTTGTATGTTTATGTTTCAAATGAAATTTGACACGAAACGTGGATAAAAATGAAAATGTTGCAATGGTATATTCAATCACTTATAAAGCGTTATACATTAAGGGGTAAAAGTTAAAGTAGCATTTAAATAAACAAAAATTAAGCAAAGTTGTGCATTAAGTGTTGTATTTTAGGTAATCATACTTGTACCACCTAACATTTAAGATGCTTGTGGGAGTATGATTTATACTATATATAATGCATAGCAAAACAGTATTTTAAAATACCTAAAAGTTTTTTTTAGATGAGTGTTTCAGCGGTAATCCTGTGTTGCAAAGCGATCACTACCCAGGATCAAATCCCATAGCACCACACGGGTTTCTCCTTTCAAACCCAAGTGGTTATATTTTTGGTGGAGTGTGAGATTCGAACCTGAGACCAAACCCGGGCAGGAACCCTCCAAGGAGGTAAAATTGGGATAAAATAATCATTCCAACACTTTTACACTTTAATACCTCATCTTAATTACACTTTAATTCTCTCAATTTTAATCACCTTTTGTTTATTTAAATAAGGTGATGATATTTACACACTCTCAAAGTTATTTGCACACCCACCTATATGTCGCGTATAAGGGGTTACAAAAACTATCACGTGTCATTAATGCCCATCAGTCAGCTACTCAGGTCATGTCAGGGGGGTCTATACGCGAGGTATAGGTGGCTAGATGAAAGTTTGTGCAACCCCCCTATACACCGCGTATAGCCTATACGTGACGTATAGGGGGCAGGGTGTGCAAATAAATAGGGCGGGGGGGGAGGGGTGCCAATATGATGACCCTTTAAATAATAGTTACATTTTTTCCCTTATTTTAAGGCAACTATCCCCACAATTTTTAAATGACCATAATTTTTTCATACTTTATGTCATAATTTATATGTATACCTCATAAGCTGCAAAAATACACAGCTGAGTGGCAAAAGTTAATATATTATCAATTTACCTTCAAAGGATGCCTAGCAAATCAAAAATTTTGATTGACGATTTCGAATGAGCTAAGTTGCTAATTACAACACCTTAGATTTTGATTTCGTTCTTGATTTTTATTGTAAAAAGAATCAGAGCAAGAACACAATAGAAGATAGTCGGACTTCAAAGATTGTGATTTTACGATTAAGATGTACGACTTTCACTGTTACTACACAATTCGATTTCTAATCACTTTTCCGCTTTCATTTTATTACCCTAACCGCCTTACCTTTTTTTTGGGAACGAGCAACAATCCAGTACTACACAAACAAGTCCAATACAAATATAAAATAACATCTTAGAATGGGCCCAAAAAAGATGAGGCCCTAAGCTCATGCTTTAGTAGACTTATACTTTAGCCAAAATTTGTTTTTGGTTATTAACAAAATTAAGTTAACCAGACTAAAAATGAAAACTTAATCAAATAAACCGAACCAATTAACAGATTGGTTAATAAGATTATTTAACCGATAACTTTGGTTTTATTTAAAGTTAATAACTTAATTGAACCGAATCATGCATACCCTTAAAAGTTGTTGTGTTCGTCATATTACGCAAGCACCCTGCTAGTATAGTAAACAAACCGACACATTAGTGCCACATCAGATTTGTAAACCTTTATAGCGAAACCTCACATTTCTCATAATATACAACTCTCTGCAAAATTTCCATCATCTTCATATGTATTATAATATAGGAAGACGACTAGCTTGATGCTTTGTATTGATTTTTTCCTTGTAAGATAAACAAAGTAAATATCAAATATTTTAAGTTTTTTCATAAAACTTTAAAGTTACTTTTTATTTATAAGAACATATTGGTATCATGTTATGATTCATTATTAATTAAAATTGACCATGTGATTATCATTGCATTATTTTAATCAAAATAAATTAAATATTGAGAAATCATATTATGAATAATAATATCACCTTTTAGCCAAGAATAGGTAACTCGGTTGTTGTTTGAAGTGACTTTCTGAAAGTGATGACTGATGAGGTGTTAATAAAATTATATATTTGGTTTCGGTTTATCATTTTTTTATTGTTGCTTTCTACTTCAAATATGATGATTATAGCTCTTAATATAAGTTAAGACTTACGTTTTAAAGTTATGATAAATAATTATTTAACACATTAAAAACCATAGCTAATTGGTGACAAGAGTTTACATATAGAATCAAAACCTAACTCTCATTGAGTCTGTGACAAATAACACAGTCTAAGATTAAGGTAAATGCCAATGACCATTTATGATATTTGTTATGCATTTGCCCATGTTTTCTGTGTGCATATTTAGCATGTGTTACCGACAAAACTATAAAATAGTAACAAAATTATTGTTAAGATGTTTTTTTATATTTATATATATTTAGTCCCAAGTGAGTGTTTGTACTTTATTTTCATAAGATCTTTAGCTATTTAGTTATCATGGCTATCAGAACAATTTGGTAAAGAAAAGTGTTTGTGGTTAATTTTTTAAGTGGATTTGTGATATAACTTTAACAATAATATAAAAAAAGTTCTTAACAATTAGTCACCTCCCTTACAAGTCTAGTTCATGAAATTCAAAGGAATTGAAATATGAGGGTCAAATTATTATACACAGTGTAACAAAAAATGAGAAGAGTAAGAAGGATACAAAAAACACAATAGATCATGAACAATGACACAATGAGCCATAAAATATAACACAGTGCTGAAAAATATAAGACAACGTTAAAGAAAAAAGACACAATGAATTGAAAAAATGTCACAATGATGAAAATAAGAAAAAGACACAATGTTACATAAAAGACACAATGATATAACATGTTTTCTAAAAACTACAAGCTAAAACCCCCAAAAAACGAAGACCTAAAAACTTACATCGTAGGGTTCGATAAGACGGTTCTAATGCCGCTTGAATGAGTTCAATAGGAGTCCGTTTGATACCCTTCCTACGACTTCTTATTTTTCTTTCACTGTGTATTTGATGTTAACCCTGAAATATGAATTCAAACGTGTTTGGTTAGGAAATAAGTTGGAACCGAGATTAAACTGATTTCTTTAATTTCCTCATGCAAATAAATTCAACAATTATTCCAAAATGTAAGTAAATTCAATCAAGGTAAATGAAATTTTTACTATAAGCCTCACCCTTTTCTACCATGTCTTGTATTTTGATAAGTTAAAAACAGTTGTATACCATCACTCGCATGGATAATTAGCCTATACAAGTACGAACCAACAACGATTGAGATTATGATTCTAAAGACCTTCGTGAGACCACCTTCATTGCTAAGAAACCTCCCATATAATATGATATCACATTACATGTGTAAATAAATTTGACTTTCTAACAATTATACGTAAAGGTATTAGGTGAGACGTTACTTATCATACAAATGTCAGCAAACTACATATGAAGAGACATATAAGTGTATCAGGTGACTTTAACCCTGTCTGTTGGGAAGAAAATATGATATGAGAGAAAAAAAATAGCAATTGTAATGTGTTAGATGGTAAATTGCTTTAAACTACGGAGATATAACACAACCACGAAATTAAAAGAAGAAGTGATGTCATTCATGTGTGTTGAGGGTGATATGTTTCTTTTTCTTTATGCAAATACTAGCTTTTATCCCGGGAGTGTCCCGGGGTTGAAATATCTAATATAACATAATAAAATATCTAATATGACAACATAATTTATGATTTGCCAATACATGATTAATGAATAATAATAATAATAATAATAATATTTATTTTAAACAAATTTTTGCCATAAGTTATCATATTCAAATATAAAAAAAACGAATCTCTGCCTATGAAGTTATGTTTATCGTTTGTGATTTATTAGTAGAGTAAAATATATTTGAAAACAAAACCCCACAAAAATAGTTGTTTTTTTTCTGCGTTTTTTATATAGCACTATGGTACTCGTTGGAAAGATAATAAAACGCTCGTTAATTTGGTGTAATTGTTTTCTTTAAAAAATCTCGTATATAAAAGATATTAACGTTTAAAAGTTATGGGAGGAAACATTAGAGAGAATTTTTTTTTTTTAAATTCTTATCTTTTCCTAAAATAATTATAATATATATAGATTTATTAAAAAAACTCAAAAATTAAAAAATCCTACATGATGCCACTTGGCACATTCAAGGAGGGGTTGAGGCCTTCATTGAATGCCACATCATCAAAGTTCAATTCTTTTATTATAAGTTATAGATTATAGATGGGTTTTAAGAATTGTTTAATATGTTCCGTATGACTTTTAGGGTTATGATCAAATACACAGTGAAAGAAAAATAAGAAGTCTATTCAAGCGGCATTGGAACCGTCTCATCGACCTCTACGATCTTAGTTTTTAGGTTTTTGATTTTTTGAATTTTTAGCTTGTAGTTTTTGGAATTTACGTTATATCAATGTAGCATTGTGTCTTTTTCTTATTTTCATTATTGTGTCATTTTTGTGATTTATTGTGTCCTTTTTTTTCAGCATTGTATTGTATTTTTTTGGCATTGTGTTATATTTTGTGGCTCATTGTGTCATATTTCGTGATCTATTATGTTTTTTGTATCTTTATCACCCTTCTAAGTTTTGTTACACTGTGTAAGATAACTTGACCCATGACTTTAATATATCCGGTTCCACCACCTTAATAAAAAACGAACGATTTACGAATCAATCAAAAATATTAAAGATGTTAGGATTACACACGCTACACAAACCAATGTACTTATTGGTATCTATTTAGAATCCCATGAGTAGACCATATGAAGAAATGTAAGTCGTCATCATCATACTCAGTTTATCCCATCAATAGCAAAGCTAAGGTAGGGTCTGAGGAGGGTAAGATGTAGACAGCCTTACCTCTACCCCGTGGGAATAGAGAGGCTGCTTCCAGTGAGACCCCCGGCTCATAGTGGTTTTGTATCAAGCCTTGGACATAAGGCACATAACACTTAACAATCGGGACAAGCCCAATTGGTGCATGTGCCCCTTGTCTTTTGGCTATGAACGCCACCACATGATGCATGATTAACCGTCCGTCGTTTTTAACGTTATTTTCACGAAATTAGTAAAATAACGCTAAAATTAGTGCAACTTTACTTTTGCCCCCCGAGGGCCACACATATATACATTATATGCGCACGGCCGTAAGCGGGGCTTATATGAAGAAATGTAAGTATGTGGAAGATAAAGTAGTAATAGAAGAGCAGTGAAAAACAAAAGTACAAGGATATGTCAATTCGTATACATAGCTATGCAAGTATTTGTAGCTTGAGAGATCATAATGCTGGCATACACAGGTAAGCCATCAGCTAACCACACATTTGTGTGACACGAGATCACATTGAAGGCCAACTTCCAAATCAGAAGAAATACACATAAATGTACACATTTTATTTGGGTGTCACAAGTGGCTTTAGCTTTATAAACACAAAACTTATGTGAAAACTAAAAAAAATGAACTTATTGGATTCTTTACTGGTTAGACTATCGATTTTTTAACACTTTAGAAGATCGATAGTCAGAACTTATAAGGGGGACGGGGCACCTTGCGGGTACCCCTTTTCGGTTCCTTTGTGGCTACGCAACACCGCCACCACCCATTAGGCAAGGCTACAGATTTAATTATCACGGCAACATGTTGCTGAGAAGGGATTGTGGTTTGTGTGTTATCCCATTTAATGCTTTGACCGCTTCTCCACCACTTCATGACAACTTGTCAGTTGTCAATTGAATTGTAGATGTAACATAGAATCTGGCCCACAGTTCTGGTCATTTGAGGTTTGATCTGTTCGCTCCATATTGCCCAATACAAAGCATATAGGAGGCGAATGATGTCCAAATATAGTTTGTGAGGTATCTAAATAAACAAAGCCTTATATCAACCATAACCTTTTGATTGGTTGCAAATTTGCAATACACGAAGTAGTTGATGCTAATGCTGATGCTAATGACCTTTGACTAGTTATTACGAGTTATAAATCTTTACAACCATAACACTAAGGACAAAGCTATTAGTGTATGAAGATCCAAAAATTGCTCTTATCTATACATATAATAAACCAAAGCCATTTTAATGACATGACACTCAAAGAGGCATTCTCCTCCTTAAGTGTGCCATGTGTCATCCCATGTGGCATTGAGATATTTTAGGAAAAAAAATTAAAAATAAGATTGGGTTTTTCTCTCTTATGTTTCTTCCCATAGTTTTTAAACATTAATATCTTTTATATACAAGATTTTTTAAAGAAAAAAATTACACCAAATTAACGAACGTTTTATTATCTTTCCAACGAGTACCATAGTGCTATATAAAAAACGGAGAAAAAAACGACTATTTTTTGTGGGGTTTTGTTCATACAAGAAAAAAAAAACAAAGTGTTGAGGTAAATCATTAATCATGTATAGGCAAGTCACTAATTATGTTCAAATCAGTAAATATGAATTCTATTTTCAACATGCGTTAGCATTGGAGTTATAGATTGTTTTAGGTTAGATATTAATATTAGAGTTATACATTGTTTAAGGTTAGGCATTAACATTGGAGATACATTTTTAATTGTTTTAGGTTATGTGCTACCCGAAGCTTTCTTGCATGTAACTGTAAAGTGAATCATTCTATTTCATATGTAAAATTAATATGTCATATTAGATTTCTTAACTCCGGGACCTTCCCGGGGTATAATCTAGTGGAGAATATTTCAAATCTACATCTCGAAAGAAGCATCAACGCAATTCAAATCCATATGACCATTTGAGAGAATTAATATCCACTGTTATCTAATCTACATATTAGTTTTAAACATTCAAAAGAAAAGTATCTATTTAGTTATGTAGTCTATTTTGTTTTAACGATTTGTTGATTCTTTTTTATATTTTCCATTTTGTCATGTAGTCTATTTATTATTTAGCACTATACAAAAATTACGGTTTTACATCCTCTACGCTCGTAACGCAACGCAGGGTTAAACACTAATAACATCAAAATAAGACTACTTGAAGGGATAGGGAGCCTAATCCAGGCGGAGGAGGCGCTCCTATACCCATAGACAGGATCCTCGCGCCAGAATATGGCACAAGGATCCATCCGCGCGCTGCCAACAGAGCATGCAGCGCAGCGCGCAAGGACAACTACCGATAAGCAACAAGCAACACCTGATAAGCGCGTGCACCCACGCGCGGTATCTTCCCTTATCACTTTTGGTACGAGGTACAGAAGATAACAAAAGGAAGATTCACAAGGATCTCTGACAGAGTACGCGCCAATGAGAGGGCGACAGGTGGCAAGGGTGGTCCAACCACCACTGACAAGGACGGCGACATGACTGTAGCCACGCTCCCACCATGCCATCATCTACAGTGACAGCAGACATCCCCTGCTGATGTCAGAGGCGTGGTCAACGACTGTAGCAAGGACAGGGGCGCCCTCCGCCAATCAAAACTCGCCACGTGTCCGCCTCGAGCAGCAGCCATGCTGCAGAATGACATCATCCACAGTAACCTGGTTTTCCCGCCATTTCTATGGAAGGCTTGGACTTGGGCTTTGACCAGGCCCAAGTAAAGATAACTTCTCGTGGGCTCCTCAGCTAAGCCCATGAGTTCTCCTTTAAATAGAAGAAGATATCTCCTTGCAAAAGGATCCGAAAATACTCATTGTAACTTAGCATTATTCTCTTGTAATTCTCTCTACTTGATCGTTAATAATATTCCGGCTAGTTACAGTGGACGTAGGTCACTCTTTGACCGAACCACTTACATCTTGTGTCCTTATTCACGTAATCTCACACACATTCACATCTCTTATCCTTACCGGAGTTTGACCTATAGGTTTGGGTAAAGAATTGCTCTTGGCGAACGTAAGTGTTAACCACACGATGATTAGTATTAACCATCGTGATGCTTATTGTTTCTTCACTAACCAAGCTACAACTTCTTCGTGTACACCGTGTCTCAAAACACCCAATCACAAACAAGGAAACACGTATACACGTATACATCAAAATCTAGACTCTCCAACTGTCATATAGATCTTTCACACACACAAACACACACAGTAACGGTGAAAATCGATCAAACATGTATAATTCATTGTTTTTTACGTTATTATTATTATTAATATGTTCTTCATCATGGATACAAATCTCTTACTGTTCGAAACCAGCTGGGGTTGCTAGGAAAGATGACATTCCTTTCATCAAATGTCAAGTATGTGAGAAGCTCGCTAAGGAATTACACGAACAGATTCGAGATAAACAAGCTAATCTTTCTCCTAAGAAGGTTATTTATTTTATCTGATTTTGTTTTAAATATTTCAAAATTTGTTTATAGTTCGATGATTCATATGTGACGACGTGACGTTATTGTTACGTTTTTTAATTGAGAACAGTTTTCATCTTAGTAATGGATGAATGATCAATTAAACATCTAGAATCTGGATTCTGTTAGAGACGGTTCTAATGCCGTTAGAATGAGTTCAATTGAAGTTCGTTTGATACTCTTTCTACGACTTCCTAGTTTTAGGAGACTGTGTAATGTGTATTTGAACCCATGCCTTGTATGTTGTGACTGTTGTTTTTTGATGTCGTATCGGTTTTCATTCAAATATTATAAAATTTTCTGTGGTTCGACATATAGGTGATGTGAGTGTTATGTTATCGATTGAGAACGGTTTCATCCTAGTAATGGAGGAATAAACGGTTAAACATCTAGCATGTGGATTATGTTAGTATTTGTATGTGTATGTGTTGTATGTGTAATTGTTGTTTTTTATTTTTGTATCAGATATCAGAGTATGACGTGATTGAAATTGCGGAGAATGTATGCAACTTGAAGAAGAGAGAAGCTGACTGGATGCTGAAAATTGATATTGTAGAGCAAGGTGATAGATTGGAGGTACTTGATCACTTGATTTCAGTTATTCTTTCCTGTTATTAAAAATGTGTGGGGAACTAGAATATGATTATTAGGGTTTACTTGATAATATTATGTGATGTACATGTACAGCCATGTGAGAAGTGAGATAGTGAATAATTATGTCTATTACTAGATTTTGGTAATCTATGCTATTGAATAATTTCATTTTGTGGTCTGCATATGATGATGCGAATAAAACGAATATGGATGATGGATCCGAATATAGCCTACTTACTGCTAAGAGAATGGATACAGGCTTACAATGAGAAGACCATTCATAGCATAGCATTTTTACAATTTAATGCCTTTTGCTTTGGGCCCATTGGTAGCATAACACAACACGAGAATATGAGTATATGACATGTTTGGGTCAATGATAATATTCTATGCTGTACTGCCATGTGAAAAGTGAGCCAGTAAACAACTAGGTCTAGTACTAAGTTTTGATAATTTATGCCATAATGCCATTCAATAATGTCAATCTGTGGTCCAACGCGAATAAAAAGAATATGCTAGGGGAAAGGAATACATGCTTAAAAAGTTGACAAGACCATTGGTAGCATTACGCAAGATTGGCAGCATAGCATTTTTACAATTTAATGCCTTTTGCTTGTGGCCCATTGGTAGCCTAAGGCAACTGAGAATATTACATGTTTGACACACTGATTTCCTATGTATAGAAAAGTAGAATAGCGAATGTAGACGTTGAAATTTGATTTATAGCATCCAACATACGCATTTTCTGGATATCGTTTGTTTGGTGTGGGCAATAGATGTAATTGTAGCTGGAAATTGGTATAAAGTATAAATATATGGAACATTGTTTGATTCTTTGGTTGGTATCTTATCTTATGATTTGGTCCACTTGCAGCTTGTTGAACAAGATTCTGAAGGACAATGTGGTTCAGAATGCAAAACCATCGAACGAGCTTGTCAAGAGGTAACAATTTCTTTACTTTTTTACTTCACTTATTTGTTTTTTTTCCTGATTAGGGAGTTTAGATTGAATTTCATAAACTTAGGGTTGTTTGGGATTAGCTTATTTTTTTCCTGATTATTATTATTATTATTATTATTATTATTATTATTATTATTATTATTATTATTATTATTATTATTATTATTATTATTTGTAAAACAGACAAGCACTCTAAAGCGTTTGGATTAAAAAGCATGTTTATCCACTTATTTTAGGGAATAAGTTGTTTTCAAAACATTTTAGTTATTTCAAAAAACTGATTATTTTGGTGGATTAAAAATTACTAGTTTACCCATAGGCATATGGTGAAAAAGTTGTTTCCAGTAACCTGATTATCTGCTTCTGCTCATAAGCATAAACTACCCGCCCCTGATTTTTCGGCTAAAACTGTGTACTTGTGGTATAATTTTTTAATACTTTGGTGATTGTTTTAGGTTATAGGATACTATGACACAGATGTTGCAGAGTATATTTACAAAAAGAAGCCTACGTTGAGCTCTTTGGTTAAATTCCTATGCAAAGATCTCACTAAAGCATGTAATACCAAGCCACCACCCGTTCCTAAGGTAAGTCTTTCCCTAATACGAATATGCTTCTCATTCCATGATGATTATTAACATGTGTGACCAGAATTAAGGGAACTGGTTTGACTATTTGTCACATATCCAAATGTTTTTTTAAGAATGACAAAATAAGGAAATCGTGTATCTCTGAAATAGAAGTTGTAACAAATTTCATGAATGGCAGGGCATGATTATTTAGTTAAGAGACCTTTTCCAGTTGGTTAAATTCCCATGTGGCCAAGTATATTGAATCGGCAAATATTATATTTTCAACTTTAAGCGGCCTTAGGACGCATTACCATTGTTAAAACTTAGAAGCGTTAAAAAAGTAGAGTTGAAATGGCCAAAATAACCTTACTGTAATATGATGTTATGTTCCGTTTATAGCTTTATTTATTTATTGTGTAATAATCTCAGGGTCGAGAGCCTGGGGAAGTTTTTGTCCCAAAGTCAGCTAAAGAAGCAGAAATGGAGAAGATGTTGAAATCAATGGAGGGTATGCCTGGAGCACCTGGCATGAAAATGTATTCAAGGGAAGAATTAATGAGTGGAAAAGGCTTGGATGATGAAGATGCTGATGATGAAGAAGAAGAAGAAGAACAATCAATCCCTAAAAATTTGGTAAGAATTTAGGAATCTTGAAATGGCAGTTTCGACCAATTCTTATGACTTGCTGGATTTATGCCGTCTTTGAATCTCTATTAAGCCAAATAGTTCTTATTAAATATGGGGTTTTCGCTAAATGCAAACGTACCTTCACTTTTGTCTTGCCGGTACTTTTTTACATAGGGGTCATTAAGAGATGAGTTTTTGTCCTGTTTGGGTCATTATAGGGTATTCTTAACACAACCTACTATGGAATTTCCACATATTAACCCAAACAGTCCAAAAAGTCCATATAGTTATCAAACGGTGCAAAAAGTACCTGTAAATTACTCAAATGTATTATAAGAAAATGGTGCCTTGACTAAAATGGCCTTGGTGTGTAGATATTTTATTAAAAAAACTTTTCATATCAACCATCCGAGATGTTAGATCAAATGGGTCCCCAGAGTGTAGTTTACAATCTCTTAAATTGTTGAATGAGATGAAAATTAGATCATCCTTGTAAGGCATAATATATTTGGATCGTATGGCGTTAGATTATCTAATATTCTACCCAAGTGCGTATGGCGTTTTATTGAATACCAATTCCAACCAAAAACATGTCTGATGTTTTGATTTTTCAGAAGACACCTTTGATGAGGTATCAACATGTTATGTGGTAAAATTGTTGCCTTTTCAAGATAATTGAGTGCATATTCTTAATCCAATTTGTTTGTTTTGATGGAATTGCGTAAATGAAACCACATACGAACTTGGGTCACATATAAAGTAGCTTCAGTAGGTGATCTTAATTTTAAAAATTTTGAATACTTTGTGGCTTCCACAACCATAAATAATGAAAATATTTAATATAGTTTTGTAATGCATTAATTATTTATAAAATGATTAAAATGTACAAAAGGTACTAAAAATTAGCAGCTTTGACCTATTAGTCAACCTTGATCTCTAGAAATAGTCATTTTATATCTTCAAAGAAATAGTGGTTAATAAGTGAATATTTTGATTTGTAAGGGAAAGATTTTGAGGGAAAAAGAAAGCAATGACAAGAAAGTGGACTGGAAGCAAAAGATCACAAAAGGAATAAAAAATGTTGGTGAAGCAACAAAAAAACATGCAACTGAAATGGCTTTCAAGTTGCAGAAATGGTGGAAAGCAAAGAAGGCCACCTTTACACAGCAAAAGTCAAAATCTGCCAAAGTTGAACTTTAAGGTTTGCTTCTTTTTGTCAACCATAATTTTGTAGTCTTATTTTCTTTGTAGAATCAAGTTGTATAATTTTTGTTTATTTATGAGAAAACGATACGATGCTTCACCTATCATAAGCAATTTACACCATGTGACCGTTTTACTTATCACACATCTTTTCTGTGTAGTGGGGCTCTAAATTGGGCGCTAATTCAAATTTAAGGCCCCCAACACCGTTACAGGGGAGCCTTAAATTCACAAAGTGGGTTGGGGCTTTAAATATTTGGCGCATGAGAACACATCCCCCACCCAATCAGCAGTTGTCACGTGGACCAATCATTGAGGGGGGCCTTAAATCCCCCCACTACACATGGTCTAAAGGGCAAATTACATTATCTAAATTCTATTTTGGCCATCCTATGTACTTTTGTTTCCACATACACACACACACCACATCTTCCAAGTATACAACAGTTTGTTTCCGGTCTGTCTTTCTTGACCTAGAAGTAGCAAAATAAGTGGGTCGGGTCAATGGGTAAGTTTGAACTTGCTATGATGGGTTGACCTTATTTTAGTAAATAACTACTTGTTATAAATTTGATTAGAAATTATAGTGGTTTAATAATAGTTGATGTTTTGAATATAATGATTGAAGATGCTTTGTGCTTAAAAATACTTTATTTATGACCTTCATTATGTTTAACTTGTTTCAACTTTCGTCGGCCTTTGTCCTTACCCTTCCAGTTTCCTATTCACCTTGCTGCAACACATTGTAAAGGTTTGGTAACTAATTTGTTCATCGATAATCATAAATCATGGTTCCAAAAGTTGCGGTTAGGGTTAAGCCTTGCAAAACAGGCGGACTGCCTGACGAGTCAAAAATGCTCATGCATACTTGAACAAGTTGATCTTGACACACTAAAGTTTATAGTTGAGAAGTCCTCAGTTTCTGTTTCTTCCAGCTCATCTTATAGATTCATGGATAATGTATGAAAGAATACTCTAATAACCAAAAAAACAAGACGAAAACTACAAGAAGCATATGTTTTAAAGATTCCAATTAAAATATCCAGGAGCCGGCACAATATGCTTTTTTGAAATATATTTTTTTGAACGGCGGGCCAAGTTTATATCGAAATAAATAGTAAAATCACATGATCAATACTCACACAGTCACACACACTCATCATTTGATTGTTAAGAACACTCTGCCGTGTCAACTGCCTCCTCTGGCCACTTCGTTACCGGAATGTCCACACACCACCAAATTGTTGAACACATCGTCCTCATCAGCTTTAAACCAGATGTTGACTCTACCAAAGTTGCTGCCATGATAAATGAAGTTAATGGATTGGCTTCACTCAACCTCACACTTCATCTCAGTGTAGGAAAAATCCTCAGGTCTACCTCTACTTTACCAAACTTCAGTCACATAGTCCATTGTCGTTTCAGTTCAACGGATGACCTGCAGGTGTACAACAAACATCCAGAGCACCTAAGGGTCTTAAAGAATTCACAACCGCTACTTGATGACTTCGTGATTGTTGACTGGATATCTGATGGTAGTTGTGACTCGCTGAAGGCAGGATCTGTGATGAGAGTTACGTTATTGAAGTTAAAGGAGGATTTGGTTGAAAATGAGAAAGGTAAGTTGGTGGAAGGACTTAAAAGTCAGTTTAAAACAAGTGAACATATAAGTGTTGGTGAGAGTTTGTCTAATGAAATGGCCAAGGGGTACTCGATCGGTATGATTGTTGTTTGTCCTGATCCGGAGGCTATTGATTCAGATGCAGAACTGCATAAATCGAAAGTGATTGATTTTATCGACAGCGAGGTTGTTGTAGTTGATTATGTGGTTCCATTGCCCTCAACTGCAGAACACTGATAATTATTCTCGTGTGTTTGAATGATCGTCTATTTTAAATAAATATATAAATAAAAGTTTGCTTGATTTGATTCGATGTTGAATGTTCTAAACATGTCCGTCTCAACCTCTTTGGGGGCTCAAAGAGAAAAAAAATTTGCGGCCTGTTTTGACCAGTTGCACACGTGCCGGTCCAACCAATCTTTCCTATCTGTTGATTCTCGTGTGTGGCCGTGTTTAGTAAAAAGTTTAAAAGTTGACCATCTCCAAGGGCACCAGTCGTGTCTGAGAGAGCTTGAAGTAACGTGAAGCATGATTTAATAAGACCTTATAACGTGAAGCATGATTTAATAAGACCTTATAACAAAGTACAAAGAGATAGTGCCAAACATAACTGTGTATAATGTATTTGTTTGTTAAGTTTATATTACATGGAAATATATAGTGAACATCACATGATATGTTTATCCAAAGTAGCAGCAGCACACCACACACAATCTATCTGATTGTTACAATCACTCGTCGCAGCTACCGGAATGTCTGATGTCGAACACATTGTCCGGGGCCGTCTCCGAAAACGCTAAAAAAATTTGGGCCTCGGGCGGAAAAAAAATTGGCCCAAAATTTTGTAAAGAGGAATGAATTTTAAAAAACTTCGATTATAGTGCTAGAGCTAAGCCTTGAACTTGAGACCTCTACATTAAATTTGCATGGTTTTTCCAACCCCACTAACAAGACTTTTATGTTTAAAACACAAATATATATCATAAATATAGAATTTAATATATATGTGTATATTTTTTTAAAAAATTTGGGCCCATTTTTGGGTCGGGCCCTGAGCCGGTGACCACCCGGCCCATGCTCAGGGCCGGCCCTGACATTGTCCTACTCAATGCGAAACCGGATGTTGACTCTGCCAAAGTCGCAACCATGATTGATGAAATCCACGGATTGGCTTCACTCAACCTCACAGTCCATCTCAGGGCTGGACCACCCCACCATTGTGCGTCTACTTCACTCAACTTCAGTCACATCGTTTACGGACGTTTTAGTTCCACAAATGATTTGCAGGTGTACAACTATCATCTAGAGCACCTGCGGGTCACTACCGAATGAAAAAAATTGAGTCCCCCCCCCGATTCGCGAACCAAGCTTCGCCACTAGGAATGTCTAAGGGGTACTCAATTGGTGTTATTGTTGTTTCTCCTGATTTGGATGCTATTGGTTCAGATGTAGAGCTGCATAAATCGAAAGTGAAGGATTTTTATCGAGAGTGATATTGTGGTTGATTATGTGGTTTCATTGCATTAGGCTGCAAATGGTTATTCTCATCTGTTTGAATGATTGGATGCTTGAAATAAATAAATAACAAAGATTTGGTTGATTTGAACCGATGTTAGACGGATTGATTATGATGCAAAACTTTTCAACTCGTTAACAGTTTATTTGTTTACGAGAAATTTGAACCGTTTTGTAGGTCTATAATGAAATTGGCCTTTTTGTTCGTTCTCACGCCCGTGAAGCAATTCACGCCACCCCCAATCTCGTCGTTTCACGTTGGTCTTCTTGCCACCTTAACTAGGCGTGTAACCATAACAACAATGGCGGATCCAGGGGGTTCTTGGGTTCCCAAGAACCACTTAGGTTTGGGTAAAACTGAAAAGTTTAATGGAAAAAATCGAAAAATTAGTGAGAATCTCCGAAAGGAACCCCCTGAAAATAATTTATGGATTCGCCACTGAATAACAGGTGGTCTAATGATTTTTATATACTAACTTTAACAAAGTTTTGAACCCGAGCTAGTGAAAATGAGTAAACATGTTACCCACATGTGAATATAAAAAAACCATGTAATTACTGAGAGGGTGTTTGGGATTGAGTTTCAAAAGTGCTTATTGACTTATTGGCTTTTTGAAAAAGCCAATAAGTCAATAAGCTGTTTGTGTAACCCAAAAACACTTTCTGTTTTGACTTTTGGCTTTTGGCTTTTAAGAGTGAAAAAGTTGTTTTTGAAAAGTTAGAAATCCTGGCTTTTAGCTTTTGGCTTTTGACTTTTGGAAAAAAATTACAAATTTACCACTCATACAACCAATATTCGCAATAAGTTAAGCGAAACACTTAAAAAAATAACAATTTATTGACTTTTTGACGTTTCTCATCTCAAAAGCTAATCCAAACATTTTTTTTAAAACTCCTTTTCAAAAAGTCATAAGCCAATAAGCACTTTTGACCAAAAGCACTTTTGCATCTCCAAACTCAATCCCAAACACCCTCTGAATAAACTTGCAATGTTAACACACCACAAAGACTATCCGTGTAATTTACTCAATCCGTTTACATTATTTAATTTATATATTTTAATTTTAATTAAGAATAACATAAATACATAATAGTAATTTTCTATATATTATTGAACAACACATCTATGGTAGCCCAAATATTTATTTAATTTGTTACTTTACTTTTATATATTATTGTATATATTTTAATTGAAGGACATTTCATCAGTGTCACAAACTCACAGTGGTAACCGGTACTATGCCTTTATTAATATGTACCGAGCTCTTTTTTTCTTATCAATCTGTTTTTTTTCTATGTTACTTTCGGTACCTGTATCAATTAGTTAAAGTGGTAGACTTTATTTTACCTTTGAATGTCGGTACCGTCCCGTAGCGATCATAATTGGTACAGTTACCGGTGTCCATTTTTGGGCACCAATACCGGTTCAGTACCTATTAACCGATTACGCACGCATCCCTCCGCAACGCGCGAGTAACAACCACTGTAGTTTTATACAAGTACTAAACAATATATATTGAAGGGACCATTTTGTATCATCTTGCACAAGTCCACAGCTTCTCTCTCGGAGACGACGTTTTTAGGTTTATCGGCGAGAGAAGCAAGTCAGCTTTCCTGGTATTATACGATTTGCTTTAGATCTATCGTCTTTTTTTTCGTTTTATCTTTTATTTTTTTTACTGTCGTTTGCTGTATGAGCTTTGTCCCTGTGTGAATCTCTATTTCTATTAACTGATTTGCGTTTTTTAGGGTTTTAGTTAGAGCCGAATTTGTTAGATTTGAAATCGATTTGTGTTTGAGGTTCTATTGATGGATTTAGGTTAATACATGAAGGCGTTTATGTGTTGATTGATTGTACATTTTGCTAGGTATACTAGTTTCCTAAGCCTGATGAGCTGTATCGGTTTTCAATAACAAATTACTCGCTAATCGCTATAATCCGTCAAATTAGCACTGAAAACCTTTTTTAAACTTTAAGAAGAATTTATTTATGTACTTGAGGAGCTCTTTATAGTGTAATGGATTCTTGATTTGATCCTCTTTAGTTGGTTGTGAAGTGGAGTCTATTCACTATATCGTGGAAGAAATAGTGTTACGGACATCGGATTGACTGAATGAGTGTTACAAATGGAAACACTAACTTTGTTAGGTTAAATCTAGAAATATAGCCTTTTGGTTTGTCTGGTCTTGCAAAAAAGAAACCATAGTCGTTAATAGTTACCATAGCGTAGCGTAGCGCTCATGTGTCGCTATATGGTTGATAGCGACAAATAGCGAGGAAATAGCAAGATTTTTCTATTTTTAGTATTTTTTTTATTTTTTTGGTGAAATATACATACAAAACATCTCTAATAAGTCCTTCTGGTGTATCGTAAACATGAAATAGCACCCGCTATTTCATCGCTATCGCTATGTAGCGTATCGGTAGCTTCAGTATCTACTATAATTCTATCGGATGATCGGATCTTACTACTATGTTTTAACAATCTTAACAGTGAAATTGGTATTTTGAGGTCACCTGCTGGTTGCAGTTTAAATGGTTTGGTTTTAGTAGTCTCAATTCATGGTTTTCTTTTGCATTTGTTTATTTTATCTTTATGTACTTGATCTTTTGTGTTGCCTGATCATTGACGATGTTAAACATTGGGGGGTAAATCTTTTGTGTTGCTTGTTAAAGTATTAGTTTATTTTTCATGTTTGGTTGCTGAAATCACTAGAGTGGGTGTTAATTGTAGTTAGGATGGCATCAAAATTGAAGCAATTGCAATCGAAGGCATCTCAGGCATCACAGTTTGTGTCCAAGCATGGAACTGCTTACTACAAGCAGCTAATGGAGCAGAACAAGCAATATGTTCAAGAGCCGGCAACTGTTGAGAAATGCAATGAGTTGTCCAAACAGCTGTTCTACACTCGTCTTGCCAGGTTAATCTTGGGACCTTATTATTTGGTATTTCATGTAGCCATAGTGAATACACAAGCCTTTTACTTTATACAATGCAGCAATATATATGTCTTAATTAGTTCTGGTTCTTCTCAGAGCCTGCTTCATATTTTGAGTTACTGTTACTCTCCAATATGGCAATATGTATTCTTGTCACTTCTAAACTATGTGCATTCTGTAGAGGTGGCAAAACACCCAGTTTGTATGAGTTGGGCACTGAATCTAACTTGTCGGGCTGGATTGACCCATTAACGCTTTTGTAATCATTCTTTTAATTAAAATCATTCTTTTAATTAATAAGTAGTTGATTTATCAAACATGATTACAATATGCTATTTAATAATAAGCTGATTCTTTTAATAAAGTGACTTAGGAGATTCAAAACATCTAAAACACTTTCAGCGACTTTCAAACTGTTTCAATTTTAGCTTAAGCTTCCAATGACAAAAATGGCTTTAGAAATTTGAAGAAATTAAAAAATGGTGTTGTATCGAGTATCGACCCAGCAGAAGGCTAGAATTTGGTGCAAAAACTAGAGTGTTTTTGTCGTTTTACACATAATAAAGCGACTTGGAAGGGGTAAAGCATTTTAATACACTTTCAGTGACTTCCGAACCTTTCATTTCTAGCTAAGCTTTTAATGACAAATGCCTTTAGATATTTGGAGAAAACAAAAAAATGGTATTGTATTGATCCAACAAATAGCAACAGTTTGGTACAAAAAAACTAGGGTGTTTTTGTGAGTTTACAGTATTTCGGCATGTTTATGGCTGAATTTGGTAAACAAACAGGGATAAAATACTCGAGTGGCCTTAATGAAAGAAATCAAATACTTGGGTGGCCTCACACACATCATCCTTATCCTTATTTATAACATTTTGGTAAACAAACAGGGATAAAATACACCTTCAAGATTGGGCTGGGCGTACAGTTAATTTTTCTGGTATGGGGTTACAAACAAACATACAAACGTACTTAGTAAAATCTCACTCATAGCAAGAGCTATTTGTATGATCTGTGGAGGGTGGGATGAGGACAAATCTTTCCTCTATTCCAAGAGATAGAGAGGCTGCTTCCGGCTCTCAGCCTCTCATTTGAACCAATATTTGGATTTAGGGCCTTAGTGTTTAGGGAAACAAGGAACTCTAAGATCTTGATTCATGTAAGCTATAGTGGTTGTTTCTTTAAAGTGGCAAAATGGACGGGTCTGTGAGATTGTTGGACTGACCTACAAATATCATTTTGTAATTTCTTCTATGCAGATTAGGTTTAATATACAAAATACCAGCTTATCCATCAAACCATAAGTTTTCTAAAATCTTGTATGCATATTCTGCAGCCTTCCCAGCCGCAATGAATCATTCTGGAAGGAACTTGATTATGTGAAAAATCTATGGAAAAACAGAAAAGATATGCACGTTGAACAAGCTGGAATCGCTGCTTTGTTTGGGCTGGAATGCTTTGCATGGTTTTGTGCAGGAGAGATTGTTGGAAGGGGTTGCACAATCACCGGTTACCATGTTTGACTTTTCAACAACAAGAAAAAACACACACATGAATCAAAAACCTGGTTTTATGTCATGACCAAACATAATTTTGGGCATGGAACTGTGTAATGTTCTACTTCATTCTTTCTTGGAAATTTTGAAGCGAAGAAAATCAGTTGTAATCTGGTTGCATTAATAATCTCTGCGGTTTAGGGCATTGACTTTGTTAGTTTGATCAAAAGTGTTGACATTCTATGAGTTGATTCAAGTTGCATTTATAACTTTTAGTGAATAGTGACAACTAGGGCATAGTGAGCGTGAGTTCGTTTGATATGAGCTTATATCGAGTTTAAAACTCATGGAGTAATAAAAAATGAGCTCAAAACTCTCAAGTCAAGGTTATCAAATATGCCTCAAAACATTTCTAATGTTTTCTTTTGTTGTTTGTATTGTGACTATAATTAGGTTTGTAAAACGTACAGTATAGTGGACGAGTTTTTATCAAGTCGAGCTATATTTGCTTTAGAATCAAAAGCTTGAGTAAGCTCAGATTAAGTACTGGATATGAGGTCTTGAACAAAACATAACCCGCCTTGGCTTGGTGTACACTAAATTACAACAACAAAATTTTGACTGGTAGAGGTTGTGCCTTAATCTATATGTCCAACCCCTTTAATAAATGCGTAGTATATTAAAAAATAAAAAAATACAGAAGGGTCAATGTTAAAAACTATACTACACAAAAATGCATAAAAAATAAAGAATTATGGGTCTCTTATTTTAGTATGTTGGGCTATAATGGGCATAAAAAAAGTTTAGAATGGTTTGAATTTAAAAGAAAGAAGACTCCAACAGGTTATGATGAATTGTCGCCAACCGGAACCATCACCAACAATCAAGGCTACCGCATCTTTGATTGTGGCCATGAATTTACAAATAAAAAACGAACACTTGCAATACTTCTGTGTTTGACAACACCACAACTTGGACTATCTTTATAACAAAAAAGGGGCGTTCCGAGAATCGAACTCGGGACCTCTCGCACCCAAAGCGAGAATCATACCACTAGACCAAACGCCCATCTTGTCTTACCTCCACTATCATACCACTTATATAATGGTACAAAGACACCGTGCAGCACTCAGCTTATATAAAGGTACACAGACTCACAGTCTCCCTGACACTTTATTATTATTTACAATAGTTCCCGCGTTTACAGACACCATTTCCCGCTTAACATCGAAACCCTAATTGCAAAATGGGGACGAAACACCAGTCATCCAACTCCCTCTCCGATCCCAAAAAGCGTCGTAAGGTTGGCTTCACTAAAGTCGGTAAGTTCCCCTCTTTTTTCTCTTCCAATTCGTCTCTATTGCTACTCACTCACACAGCTAATTTCCATTCTTTTCTTGTAGATGAAGGCCTTCAACCCAACGACTGCATCAAAATCTACATCGGTATCTATCTCTCTATCTCTTTATTATTATTATTATTATTATTAATATTTTTAATACCAAAAGGAACCATTCATTCATAAACACGTAAACGCGACTAATTACATCAAGATAGCAGGCAGGCGGGCAACAAGCCGCGCCGCCACCCCTTTTTTTTAATTTTTTTTATTTAAAAAAATTATCTCTTTATAATCACATACTTCCATCCAGGGTTTCTTTTCCACATATTTACTCATTCGATTTTCGTCTATTCTACTGACCTTTTTATTGTCAACTAATTTACTGCTTTGTGATACTTACTTATATCAGTCGTTGATTAAGGGGTCTTTGTATGTACTACACAAGTGGTTTTTTTTTTCTTTTTTTCAGTAGTATAATTTTTTAGGTTTTAGCAAAATTTACTAGTATTAAGCTTGTGGTAAAACTGTGTCAAGTAGCACAGATGGCACACCAGTGCCATCGACCACAAACACCGAAAAAGCTCGTATTAAAAAGTAAATAAATGACTAAGAAAAATAAAACCGGACGAAAAGTAGACGGAAAACGTTGAACAACGCAAGCGAACGTAAACCATAGAAAACAATAACTAAGTTGACGGTTTGTTAAGCCGGGGAAAAATAGGTGTAGAAATGTTGAACCACATATGCATGTTGTGGTGCGTTAACTCGCAAAATTTAGACCGTAACGTAAAACAAAAATTTGTGAAAAATGAAAAGTATAGGGACTAAAGTTGAAAGTGAAAAAGTGTTGGGGTTAAATTGTAAAAAAATGAAAATTATTGGGTTAAAAGCAAAAAAATTAAAGATAAAAAAAGGTAGGTACAACCCATTTAAACCCATGGTACAAACCATGATGCACACATAAATATATAGTAAATAAATTTTAGGCTAAGAGATACAACTAAGGAACAAGAAAATTGCCTTTTCTAGTCATGGTTTTAAAAAACGGCCGAGGCGCGCCTCAAGGCGATTCGGAGCAAAAACGAGTCTGCGGCGTCGCCTCAGGGGTTCTTTGTTTTAGGTGCGCCTCACAGGTCTGAGGCGGTAAGAAAAGGTGCGCCTCAGGCGTGCCTCAGGGGTTTTGAGGTATGCTTTTGATGTTTTAGAAAAATGTGGCATTTCATGTCTTCTTTTATGTGTGTTTTTGTTGTTTTGGATGAATTTGATGATGAAATTAGTTAGTGTTTTATTTTTTATAGGATATATAATTTTTTAATATATTTTTAATTCCGCCCCGGGCTTACGCCTCGGTTCGCCTTGAGGCTTACGCCTCGTGAGGCATAGGGAAAAAGCCTCGAGGCTCGTTTCCGTACTTTTAAACCTTGGTTGTAGTTGATACTTATATCGCCAAAGTATTGATTTTGTAATCTGGCATCCAGACGCCCTCTTAAACTTAAAGTTTGTAAACTTATTTTGCTGCTCAATTGGTGGTTTTTGGTGCTAGTTCTAGTACATTATTTTTCCTCCAACTTTTTATGGTCCTCTAGTCCTGAACTCCTGATGAACTTTTGTTATTTTGTTTAAATAATTAAATTTTCAGTTTCTAAAGAAGATGAAGTGGGCTCTGAAGAAAGCTTCTCTATTGAACCTGTTGACCTAAGTTCCTTCTTTGAAGAAGATGGAAAAATATATGGCTACCAAGGGTTAAAGGTTTCTCCTTTTTCTTTTGTATATCATGTAGCTAAGTTAGTTTTGTTTATTGTCTTTGCAATCGTCTCAGACCTACGTGGAAGCTACAATATACACATGTATACCTTAAAAGGTTTTATGCAAATAAAAAAAATTATAGTTGTACTCCATCCCTTGATTTTCTTATACTTACATGGACTGGTTAATAATCATGGATCTTCTGCTGTCTACATCTTTGTTTGTTTCCTTGAAAAATTGAACTTGTGTTTGTAAAAACATTTAATACTTATATTGGACACGAACATTGGCTCATACTGATTGACCTCTATGTGCTGATCGGTAATTTAAATTTGAAATAAAATAATGCAGATCACTGTCTGGATCAGCAGCATTTCATTTCAAGCATATGCTGATATTTCTTTTGAGAGCACATGTGATGTAAGTACATGCATTTATTATATGCTTTCCCAATTCTTAAAATGTACATATTTTCTTCAATCTTCTTACATACAAGTCTGACGTATATTTTTCAATGGTTGATGTTTTTTATGTTATTGTTAAAGGCTGGGAAAGGAATCACAGATCTTAAGGCTTCTCTGCAGGTTATCTTCAAATGCTATGTTTATCTATTTGATGTTCATTTTTAAGCATCGTTGAATGTTGCTCACTGTTGCGTTTTTTCATTGCAGAATATTTTTGCGGATAATCTTGTTGAGACAAAAAATGACTTCCTCAAAACGTTTTCCACAGAGACTCATTATATTAAGTATGTTACAGTTTATGAAGCTTTGATTAAAGTTTACTCTCATGACAATAGTTATTTGTATTTCTTTGTCAGTTGGTTGATTCCTGGTGGCTGTCTTTCTACAGGTCTATGATCTCAGATGGAAAAATAATTAGCAATGGGTTGGATGGACATTTGAAAGCTGATTGTTCTGAGCTGGAGGTGTGTTTTGCCGTTTTTAAACTATCTGTGCTATTTACCATAGGTCCCGACTAGTCATTTGCCGCTTAATTTTGAATCTTTTTAGCTACGTGTTCACTTTTTCTTTTGGCCCATTTTAGATAAATCCTTATCATAAGTAAACATGATAAAATTACCACCTCTAGGTTTTAGCGTCTATTAACCTTGTCATGTTTAATAACTATGTATAGTATACCCAATTTGTATATGTGTTCAAGTAAAGTGGCTTATCATTTTATTTATTTTATCAGGTTGTTCGTGTTGAGGGCCAATCAATGGGTCTTCTTTACTGTAGATTGGTACCACTTGTTCTCCTTCTTGTTGACGGTAACTTTCAGCTGTTCTTGACTATTGCATAAGTATAAGGTTTTGCATTGTTTCTTGCTGATTTAAATCCTAATTAGTTAATTTAAATTGTTTACATTTCTGCATCAGGTAGCAATCCTATTGATGTTACTGATCCTGATTGGCAAATTTACCTTCTAGTGGAGAAGAAAAATGATGAACAGGATACTCCACAAAAGTTGCTTGGTTTTGCAGCACTTTACCGGTTTTTCCATTACCCTGACAGCCACAGGTTGAGACTTGGGCAGGTATATATTTCACATTAATATTTCATAAATTCAGTGTGATTTATAAGAATTATGATCCAAATAACTATACCCGTATCGAATGAACCAATTTAAGACGTAAACACCTCAGTCTATTTGGATGGTTATGAAACATTGACCCACTTTTAGCCTTGTCTTTAAAAAAGATGAATGGAGGTGCAAAAATGGGTGGGCCTGGTGGCTTGGTTAACGGGTCAATGGTAGTCATTAGTGTGGATAAAAATGGTCAGTGTTTTTAAGATTTTGTCTTCTCTTTTCTTGAATATTATAAGTAAATTATCTTACGAATACAAGTAAAAACATTGTTTTGTTATCGTGGTACTCTAGTTTTAAAAATGTAATAACCATATGGAAATTAGAGCTGAAATAGGATCATTAGGTAAAATACGCTTGTTAAATGTTTTTTTGTTAATGCTTTAATGACAGATACTAGTATTCCCTCCGTACCAACGCAAGGGCTATGGAGGTTATCTTCTTCAAGCAATCACCAGCATGGTAGTTGCTGACAACGTGTATGACCTCTCAATTGAAGAGCCGCTAGACTCATTACAGCACGTTAGGGCTTGCATTGACATACCTCGCTTACTTGCTCTACCAGCAATCCAGCCTTCGCTAAACGCAACTGTCAGCCGTCTAAAAGAAGAAAACCTAGCCAAAAGAACCCAAATTACCCGTTTCAGCCCACCATCAGACACCATTGAAGAAGTGAGAAAAACGCTCAAAATCAACAAGAAACAATTTCTGCAGTGCTGGGAGATATTAATCTACCTAGCCCTTGACCCCATTGAGAAGTATCTTGAGAATTTTAGGACTGTTGTTTTGGATCGAATAAGGGGTGATGTCATCGGTAAAGATACAGGTGCAAGTGGGAAGCGGCTGGTCGAGGTCCCCACGGAGTTTGATTCCGAAGTGTCTTTTGTGATGTTTAAGACAAATGGCAGTGGTGAGGAGTTTAAGGAAGCTGAGGTTGAAGAAAGTGATAAAGTGAAACAAGAGGAGCAGTTACAGAAACTAGTTGATGAAAGGATTGAAGCTATAAAGTTGGTTGCGGAAAAAGTACGTGTTAAGAGCTCTTGAATATTATTGGCAGCTTATCGATGATG
Source organism: Ambrosia artemisiifolia (assembly GCA_032199755.1). Lineage (NCBI taxonomy): Eukaryota > Viridiplantae > Streptophyta > Magnoliopsida > Asterales > Asteraceae > Ambrosia > Ambrosia artemisiifolia. The sequence continues at coordinate 40,421,319 of CM063524.1, forward strand.
ACTTTATAAAAATTTTAAGTAGTTTTGCGAACTTTTACATGTTTGAAATTTCTATTGAGCTTAAAGATTTATCATGTTTTCGGTATCAGTTTTGCTTGCTTTTGGACAAGTGTTTTAGCATTTCTTTTACTTAAATCATGCCACCAACTCTCCATGTGTTGTAAGAGTGTAAGGCGTGAGGCGACCTTAGGTGAAGTAAGCTGCCTCAGGTGATGTAAACTGCGCTTCATGCAGAATAGGCTGCCCTTGAAACTACTAAACTCGAGTAGTATACTGCGGCCTTTTCACGCCGCTGAGGTGCACCATGTTGATAGGAATCGGCAAAGGCCTTGTACACGTCTTCAAGGGCTGCAAGGTGTGCAATTTGAGATACCCATGCGACTTTAGGGTTTAGGGTTTAGACTACTATATGCCCATGATGGTTTTGGACTCCTGCTTTGGCCTTGGCCTTGAATATCTAGACTGTTCGTTTTCCCTGAAGTTTCACTCACTTCTTGAATCGGCTGTGTAAGGTCACTGATGGCGGGTGTAGGGTCACTGAAGTTCCACTCACTTCTTGAATAAACATACCTACGTGCGGCTCACGCAAACATATACCTCCTTAATAAAGTCAAGCCAAGGCTCCCAATGGCTTTACTTTTTGTTCAAGAACTTTGCATTGTGTTATGATATTTTGAAAGTGGTCACTGTATTTTGTTGATTGCTTAATAATTACTACCTTGATCATCTGCAATCAGGCATGTGGAAAGATCCTTAGCCGAAGTGACTCTCTCATGGCAGAGAGACAACAAACAACGCATTTTTCCAAGGACAGCCTTGGACTGGGAAAGGGTAGACTAAGAGAGGGAGGATGTAGAAAGGAGCCGTTCGTATAGGTTTTGGGGGGAAAGCCAACTTGAAGGTCCATGGGGTTTTTGGTTGCGGATGCTCTTATAGTTTTTCTTTCCTACGACTTTGATTATATATAGTCCATATCAAACTTCACTCTTGTGTGTGCGCGTGTGTGTGTTTTGGCCAAAGACAAAAAAAATGATGAATCATAAAGAAATTTATATTACATCTAGTATATTCATACAATATGACGACGCAATAGTGAATACTACGTTACATATGACTATACGAGGTTATAAAGTTATCTAGATTTTATGAACACTATAACCTTCATCGTCTGATGTCAAGTTTGGACTCCAGTTTTCATATTCAGATCCACCAAAAACCATCTGTTTGATTCCAACATGACTGTATGTAAACAGTAAACAAATTCATTAATAGTTATTCACTTAAATATAGGATCCAAGAACACAAACAAGGGAGAATTAGAGAACATACTCGGAGCTTATTTGTGTCATTGCATTTATCAATATGTCCAACAGCATAGGCTCGCTAGTACCAATATCTACCCTGAAAAAGATTCAACCAAATTCTCGCATCATCAAAACATGAAGTATTAAAAATATATGCGATCATCAAGCTTCACACGAATGAGCTGACGTGTGCTGTTAATATATTTGACAAGATGCACGGGTCAAATGGGTATTGTTAGTACAGGTCAGGTCAGGTTGGGTTCGGTTTTTAGCTAACTATGGGTGACTTTTAGTTCCTTCTTTTAGCTAACTTTGTTTTTTGCCGGTTTCACCCATTAGTGAATGGGTCAAAGTGGCCACATCTAATCAAGATATGAAGTATAGATATAGGCGCTCATCAAGCGTCACATGGGTCAAATGGGTGTTGTTGGTACGGGTCAAGTTGGGTTGGGTTGCATTGAAATATTTACTATTCAAAAAGTTTTAACTGTTCATAATTATATAATGTTTTAAATATTAAGCGAGAAGATTTTAATGTTTTATGCACTACTATGGGTGACTTTTGGTTCCTTTCTTAGCTTACGTTTTGTTTTCACCGGTTTGACCCATTAGTGAATGGGTCAAACTGGCCACATCTAATTGTGGATGTGGGAACCCTTAGTAGATGACAAATCTAGGACTAAATAAATAAAATAAAAAAAGCAAAAGGGATAATCATGTTTAGGTTTCAATATAGATTTTACCATATGCGTGCTACGTTGTCTTGAATCTCAAGATCACTAATGTTATAAAATGTAGTTGGTTCAATATTTGCTCCTAGAATATCATCATAACTTGGTCGCTTATCTGTAGTAGATTGTGATAACTGCAAAAAATCACATGCGCTTAGCAAACGTTATGCAATTAAACACTAATTCAAGCACCGTAAAAACTAAAACATTCAAATCAGACATAGCCACATAGGTAAAGTTTTTAGCAACCACCTGCATATTCATAGAATTGCATCCGCCAAGACGTCCAACAATATGCCATGAACGAAATGTCTGCAGTTTAAACACAACAAACACCATTTTCCTTGCTCACTTACAAATATTCGAGTTATTCACAATGATTATATGAACGATTTAGTAGAAATAAAGTAACTTACATCACAAATCATCTTAATGTCTTTATCCAATGGAGCATGATAGAACTCAATCCAGATATACGAGTTGTTGAACTCAAACCTAAAAAAAATCACCTGAAGCTATTAACTAGCAATATAAAATGCAAAGAATTTTGTTCATATCATCAATAAGTTCACGGAACACTAATATCATTTTCATTTCAATAACCTTCATTATTCTTGTTTTGTTTCAATCAAATCATGTAATTAGGCCCGAAAATATATTTGTATATCATCCAAGGTTGTAGAAGGCGCTTGGCAGGCGGTGAGGTCTAGCCTATGGACTGGTCAGGACTAGGCAGAATTAGGCGTTTTGGTATTTTTATAAGTATTTTATATATATATATATATACACACACACAGTGATATCATCTTCCACCATATAAACTAGACCAAAAAGGAAACTCAATCTTTACAATCATGAACACAAACAAATTTCCATAAATTCTGTAATCCTTACTTGTTAAAAATCACTTTCATGGGTGTCGCAGAACCGGTTTTCCGCTGAATTATCTTGTCCCTTTTCTTCTTCATCCTCTCCTCTATCTGGCATTCCATCAAAACACTTAGCATACATCCTCATTCCATAAACTACACTACTCTTATAATCAGGGGCAAGGCTCTTCATGGGCGTCCAAAATTTCTTTTCTCGTAGTGTAATTTTTACCAAAAAAAAAAAAAAAATCCGAAAATTTTATATGTATTGAGTCCACCCCCCAGATTTTACCGAAAACGCAGTTCAAGATCCGCCAATGCTTATAATCTTATCCCAACACACACAAAATTTAAAACAATTTACATCTATTGAGCCAATGCTTACAATCTTATCCCCATGGGCGGTTCTTCACTAGGGCCAGACCGGGCCTCGGCCCACCCAGTGTTTTTCGTTTCGTAGTGTAAATTTTATCGAAAATTTCTTAAAATTTTTATATGTATTGAATCTGGCCCTACTAGATTGAGTTCGGCCCTACCAGGGTTTTCGTTCAAGATCCACCACTGCCTCCCCCCCCTCCTGAATTTTCGCTCAAAATTCCGATTATATAGTATTCGTATCGAAATTTTTTGGTGGTTTTCAACCCCCGAAACTAGTGATTTCTGACCCCCCAAAGTCTCGGGTCAAGCTTCGCCAACCCCCCCCCCCCCCCCACCCCCACTCCACACACACACACACGCACAACCCCACCACACACACACTACACACTATTTTAAGAACAATTAACAAGCATAAAGGTGCTTACTTTAGATCTAGCTTTAGCTGGGTCATCAAGAGAAGTACCCAAGATTTGAGCAAACTCAGGATCTTTATCATAATTCATGTCTTCATCTCTACCCTTTGGAGAAAACTCATCTTCCACTTTATCCCAATCAATATCAACCAAGTCATTATCATCATGCACTTCTTCTTCTTCCTCTTCTGATGCTGCTTCCAGTTGCTTGATTTGTGTGAACAAGTCTGTTGACTTTGGTACTCTGTTTTCACTACTAGCTTTAACCAAGATTTTGCATGGGTTTCTTGTGGAGTGTATGTTTATTAGAGTAGAAACACTTGGAATTAAGTTGTAATTGGTTAATTGAGTGGTAGTCCATATTCGAGGATATTGAATTGTGGTTAATTGGAGTACATTCATGGTGGAGCAATTCAGGTCAGGGTTTAGGGTTTATCAATAAGTTTGCTTTGCAGATAGAAATGCAATATTGTTTCAAAGGCCACACATTATTAATTATACTATGCACTAGGCGAAATGACCGATTAACCCCTGGTTTAAACCGAAGATGACCTAATTGCCCTTGGTTTGAATTTATAGTACCACATCGTTTTTAAGCCGATGACAAAATCGGTGATGGATTAGAAAGAGAAATAAAAAAATGAGGGTGAAGAAAATGTTTGGGTTTTGAAGATAGAGAATCAGAGACGGCGACAGGACGGTGGTGGTGGTGGTGGTTTAGAGATGAAGATGTGATGTGGAGAGTATAGAGAGAGAAATAGAGGGATTTTTCCTTTGTAGTTTGCACCTCACAATACGCATTTGATATGACTAAGTTTTGAGGATTCCAACCAAGCACTGTTATAGCATTATTAATTTTATTAAAACTGTTTTTTTTTATTAAATATCTTACTAAACCAGACGGCACCACCCATCGTTCTCTTCCTTTATCCCCCGTCCCCCACCTCTACACCGCCCCGGTGCTGCGTCCCAACCCAAGCCTTGTCCCTCCCGTCTCTTTGAGGACATATTGGACGCTCCAATCACAGTTTTTTTTTTATTCGAAGGTAACAAGGAAGCAGGTTTTTAGGGAAGAGGCATGAATCTTGTGGGTGTCTCCACACCCCACCCATGTCTCAAGTGAGAGAAAATTGGACTTTGATGATATGACATCCTAGTTGGCTTGGAGACATCACCTTTTTGGTGTCTCCACACCCCATAGCCTAACCAAGCATTGTTAGAGCATTCAAATTGGTGGACTAACCAACTCATGACAGATGTCAAGTGTGGTGGAACCCAAAAGTGCGGTGTGTAATATCTTTCCAGTTCCTGAAGCGAGTATGTCGGCTGTCAAATGTTAATACATAAGTCGTTTCCAGCCCTAGTGCCAATGGGCGGTTTGGGTCTCATCGTTGCAAAATACGGGTTGTTTAATAAGTGAAACTGTCTTAAAACTGTTCTTGCTGGATGATTGATCTGATTCCTGTCACCAATAATAGTGACGATGTTTGTTGAAGCCATATTGCACTAATGTTTTATTTTATTGATTTCAAATTTGGTTCACAACAGCCGGTTTGATATACGGGTCATTCTTAATTAATTTGTCCATCTATTGAGCTAATCGGGTTTTAAATTTTAGTTATTTTTTTAAATACCGAATTACCATACCCTTTTTTTACAATATTTGTTTTAAAAAATTTGAAATCTTTATTAACCTATAAATTGAAATCTTTATTAACCTTTATTCAAAGTCGTCGTCCCAAATTTTCTAATTGCCGCTTGTTTACAATAAATTTAAATGAAAATAACAAAAAAATATAACTTCAAACCAATAAGCCCCGTTTGTTTTTCTTTTTAACGGCCAACAAACAATGTCCCAACTATCCAGGGTACTCACCAATTGGTTACAAAAGCACTACATATGCCTCTGGGTAAAGACACGTCTTATGTGCTCGCCCACATGTAGCGCTGGGTAGCCAGAACCCATCAAGCCATCAGTGCAACAAGTTAATAGTTGAAGGATTAATATGTTTGAAAACTTTTTAATACTAACAATGAAATGATGTAGGGAATGTATTGGCCAAACCCCAAATAGCCAAAACAATTAATAGACTTGTTGGGCCAAGTCTGACCCACAACAAGCAAGCCCATTAGGGTTAGATTCTCCCCCAATATAAATAGAAGGGCATACCTTCCCTTAACATCACCACATTTGTCTCTAATTCAGTAGACATGTAATCTCTCTCTTTTTTTCTGTCTCTCTTTCTAGAGTTACATTCTCTCTATTGGCACTCTTGTTGTGCCCCGAAGCCTCTGAGCCTCAAAGTATACGAGCTACTGCAATAACATACTAGTAGCTCACAACCATGCTGGTCCTTGCAAGTTGCAACCCTTCAAGCCGTCGAGCTAGGCAGCCTGATATCGCATCAGCTTCCAGCTAACCGCTAGGTTTCAACCACTACCTCCTATATACTCTCTACATCTCACACATATACATATCTATATACTTCCATTTATTTATGTACACATCTATACTAGTTATTTTATTAATGTTAAGCGTCAAGGGATGGTCTAAAGACCCCGATCTCTAGTCCCCTTCTAACGAGTTCTTTAATGATGAAGGTTCAAATTTTAAAGCAGACGAAGTCAGTAGCCTGACACCTTAAAACGTTCATGCCATCTCTGAACCATTATTTATTGTAGCAACAATATGCACACCAAAACCAAACTTTATCTTACTAACACAATACAAACAAGACCAATACTATATCTAAACGAGATCTCCCTGTTGTTGACAACCAACATGCCCTAACAAAAGATGAAGGACATAGTCCAGATGATCGATGTTGTTATTATGCGTTCATTTTGTCCAAGTGCAATTGAACTTAACAACAACTATTACATCACTAACATTGGACCCTCCAACTATCACAAAAGTATAAATCGGCCCATCAAAATTTTGTACCATAAAACGGTCCTATAAATGTTTATCATCAGTCCAGGAGCAGCCATCAATGGGTTAATCTCCCGCAATAAAGTCCAACAACAAATGTTGTCAAGTGACAATTAGATGAAAGCCTATAAGTGGAAAAATTACAATAAACAAGCTAGTATCTACGTTGAAGGAGGTGATGGACTTTTCCAACTAACAAATAAAACATGGCTTTTGCAAGGCTCAAAATCCTTTTTATGAGCTTAACTTTCATATTGTTTGACAAAATCTAAATGTTTTCAGGTTGCTCGAGCAATGGCATGAGTACATGAAATGTGAATGTAGCATAAGAATTTCTATACACATCACTCAGAGCCTCCTCCATACACTTGTATAACCTTTTTCGTCATCGCAAGATACAACATTCCATGTCAAAATTGGTTAGTTTTTAAGTAATAAGTACATTCACTCTCACATAGTCTTCATTATAATATGTTTATTCATTTCCTTTTTGCAGGATAAATCCTTTGGTACTATCATTAATGGGTTTGCCGGTGTCAGGGTCAATGACGAAGAACAACTTAAGTTCATTGTAGCTCATCAACCTGTCATTGCTCATATTGATACCATCAAGATGGGTTTGCAAGGTTGTCAAGACGACGTTCGGCCCAAAATTTTCCACAATTGCCCTTTGTATCTCATCTTGTTCATAAACAAATGTTAACCCATCAAACTTGTACTTATTGTGTTCTCTGATGGTGTAAAATCTCTCATCCTGGTCTTCTTTTTCCCTCATAACCCGGGTAAATGGATACGTGTCCACAGTTTCAAGCCCTATCTGAGTGCAAAATCGTTGTATCTCTGTAGTCTTTTTATAGTTGCCATCGATCAATGGTTGTGGTGATAGAATATATTTACGACCGTCGTTTAGGGACATTTGTGTCACCATGCTGGCCATATCAGCAATTGTCACGGCTAGGCAACAGCCTTGGGATTTCTGGTTATATATTTCAAACAAATTGTCATCATGGAAAAACCCGAAATCTTCACTTGGATTTGTATCCTACAAATTATAAAACAATATATCATTTACACGTGTGTAGAAATTGGTGAAAATCCATTGCAGTAAATTATGAATCATTTAATAACTACAAAAGAAAAATAGCATTTAATATATTCAATGTCAATGTGTACACTACTAAATTACTAATTGTGATTCCGAAGTTTTAGGGAACCAACTAAAATCTAGGCCACCCAACCAGATAAACGGTTCGGGTGGATTTCAAATTTGGGTAAACACATTCAATAGTTCAAAGTAAAAGTTTGAAAAACAAAATACATACCTGAGTAGACGCGAGGCACCCGGTATAAGTGGACATCTTGTCGATCGGTGGTTTCGATTTGCCGTTTCTCTGTTTCATTCAAAGAGATAATCAAATGCAGTTAATATATTCCATTCACATTTTTTTTTTCTGAAATAACCTATCATCTACTCAGCTCTATTTCACATTTTCCTGTTCTATAATCTACTTTGTTCCAATCAACCTAATTTTGACAATCCAAAATGTAGTCTACATTTTGTTAAGTTTTAGTTTTATTTAGTTTTATTCAGCTAATCTAAACTCGTTTATGTACCTGTCGGAACTTTTGTGCTTCAAGCTTCCTGGTCGCGTTGAATGCCCCTGGTCACCTGGAACCAAAGTTGCAAAAAACCGAATAGAAACTAGGATTCGAAACCCCCATTCTCTACTTACTTTTTATTATTATTATTATTATTATTATTATTATTATTATTATTATTATTATTATATAGTATTAAATAACAAATGGTTTGTGCAATGATAGGTTGTACATATTGCTTTAAAGATGTTTTGTGCATCATTTGGTTGTAACTTAGGCTTTGGATGGTTGTACTATTAAAAGCGTATCCCTATTGAAAGCATTCCCATCGTTTTCACTCACGACCTACAGTCCACCGCCATCGTCTCCTCCACCGGTCTTAGGCAACGAACTCGACTCCCCTCCGACCCCAATCTCTGGTAAATTCTTTCCGTTTTTGCTGTTGAGTGTGATTTCTTCTACTTTGTTAGTGCTAATTGCTTACAGGTAATCTAATTGCTTATAGTAATGACCGGCGTGTGCTTTCCATTATTATTAATTTAAAGTTTTGTATGTATGGAAGTTTTATTTAATTAAATTGTTTTAGTGGATAGATATGGGAAATGAATTGAGTAGGTGCAAGTCAGATTGATTTTTGAAGTTAGTTGTTTAATTGTGGGTGGGTGGAGTTAGATATAAATATTGCTATGTAGATTTTGTTTCCTTATGTACATAAGGTTCAAAATTTATCAAAAGTTTGTTTCTATTTTGTTGTTAGTTACCTCCTGTTAATCTCAGTATTGTGAGTTCAAATTAATTTCGAATAAGTTGATCAAGAATTTGTTGTGTTTTGGTTCACTTGCTTAAACAATAAAACATCGATCTTTATTCTTTGAACGCCCATTTACTCCATTTCTTGATTTGTTTCACACCTCTTGCAGTCTTGCTTTCCTATCAATATTGAGTGCTAGCATGGCACAAAGTAAAAGCAATTAACAAAGCCACCACTCTGCAACCTCCACAATATTTGTGTACCATCATCATGTTGCTATGTGTCTTCATTTGGTCATGGTCTTTTATGTGTTGCATAAAGGTGTTTCTCACACAATTCATATCTGCACAAAACACATTAAGAGAGAAAGTGAGAGAGAAGGAGGGCCACAGTCATCTTTCTCTTCCATTTGTTTACCCTTCACTCCTTCAATTTTAGAAAGAGAGAGAAAGAGAAAGCGTTAAAGAGAGTAGGACGATACGGTGGTAGAGGCCGACGACAACGAGGATGACGATAGCAGCCATGACGGTAGAGGACGAGCGGCGACACAACAATGTTGTGGAGGGGATGAAGATTACAATGGCAATGTCCGTGGTGCTAATCGGGGACATGGTGGTAAAGCGTCGCAGACGATGGCCGTCGACCTAAGGTCGTGTTTGATTGTTGTTTGTCTCCTTCGATCTTCTCTTCCTTTTTCCATATGATTGATTCTTGATTATTAGATAGAGATGGAGAATAAATGGGATACTTTGAATCCCTGCTCTACTATAGAACTTTTTTAGTTACTCTGTTTTTATTTTCTTTTGTTAGGAAAGATTACTTGGAGAAGATCGAAGCTAGAAGGTGCGAGATGTGGATATTGGAATTTGCGTTTTCACACCCTAATTCGTGTGATCTAGCTTGGGGAATAGCAGCATGATGGATTGACAGGATGAGAAGACGAATGCATCTACTCGAGTTAAGACACTATGTTAGAAACTTAGAACTAAGATGCTTAGATTGGGATGGATTCCATAACTTCATCACGCGTTTGTTCACACTATGAAATGGTTCAGTGGTAAGTTGTTTCTAAACTCAATCCCAAACGTGCGCTAAGTTTTTAATTTTGTTCGATATGGTATGCTATCAAACCGAGAAACGATTATCAGATTGCCCCCGCCGCAACGCGCGGGGGTCAACATCTAGCTATTATTAATTTACAAGTTATTTGTGTTTAAGGGAGTTGTACTCTATGATTAAGAATTGTATTGTGCATTAGAGATTAGAGGTTTGTACTTACAGGTTAAAGGGTTGTCCCCGCTTTTGGATTTTAGTTTTTACAAACCTACTTCATTTCTTTGTCGAGCATAACATCACTCTCTCACATCTCTCTAATGTTTTCTCTCTTCGTAAATGTTAATGTTGGGAAACCATCACCATTATCATTCAGCTTTGCCGTGCAGACGCCGCATCCCAAGTGATAGAAGCGGTCAGTGAAGCGATCACCATTTGTGGATCCCACTGCAACGCGCGGGTAAACCCACTAGTTTAAATAGTATCTAAGATTGTCCTGATCTTGACCACGGAAACAAGTTCAGATTGATTGGACTAAACATTTAGAGCAAATGTGAGTTACTTAAACTATTTTCAAAGTCTGATACTGGCTTGTCAAATTGTGTGGACTGTGATTGATTATGTATTTGCATCGAACCATAGATAGGCATCTAATGTGTTATATATATTATGATGATCATTGTATTTTTCCAAGGGGAACATACACTTACAGTCTTAGCTATGATGCGTTAGGTTGTGTGTGTGAATATATGACCGGATTATGATTATGGTGACATGTAAGAGAGCTCATACTTGATCAATATGGTTGTTTATGTGTGTGTTACTGCACTTGGAATAAGAAATTGACATGTTTCCTATTCTCATTTAATGATTTTTGTTTTTATATAACATTTCCCATCCTTAGGAACAGTAACTGCAAAATCAAAGGCCTTCAGTTTCGAAGTAATTACGCAAATACCATCGTAGTAGTTTTATTATTAAAACCAAAATAAAAAGCCTTTAGTTTTGACGTAATTACGGAAATGCCATCATAGTACTTTTATTACTAAATCCTCTTTTTCAAGTAGTGGTTCGTTGCAATCGCGATGACAGCGACGCCGTCGCCTGGTGGCTAGGATCGTAGATGTTTTCTTTTATCAATTGTTTTCTGGCGGTTTAGGCGTTTTGCTCGTTGCAACGCGCACCGGCGTACCGACGGAACAATACGACTCTCTACGTTGTGTTATCCAATTAGCAGACCCTCGCAATACCGCTGGTGTAACTCCACTGTTTGTCGTAAAAATCTGCAGTTTTCACGAATCGGCGCCAGGTATGTTTCTACACCACGCTTAGCGCGGCGCGTAATTTAGTAGTTAATAATAAACCCAAATTTTGTTCTCATTCCATTCCAACTGACACCTATGCACCACCGCCTCACTCTCCGTTCCATTACGGTTCGAATGAATCTAACAAACCCTAGATCCATCCCAACTTCATCATATTATTATTCTATCTCATTCATTTGATGACTACACCACGTGTTTTATGTTGATTAACTGTTATTGTTATTGTTATTACTGTCTATGTGTTTAATTGATGGCTACAATGCGTGTTTTATGTTTATTAACTTATTGACATGAGTCGTATACTTATCACTCGGTATAAGTAGGCCAAAAATCGTCACAAACTAGTGAGAGTTCATATATTTCTCGTAGACTCTAGTTTAGTGTGATTTTTAGAGGAAAACGGTCAAATAAGTAGAGAGGATCACAAGATATATTTTTTAATAATGTATTACTCTTGTATTTTTTTTAAATAAAAAATATTTTTTTAATAAAATAATGTAATATTTTTATCATAAATGGCAGACTGATTATACGTAAATAATTTAGGAAAAAAGGGCTCAAAGTTCTTTTGCCTTTTTTTTTTTTAAAATTCCAAACCAATTAAACTCTATTTCAATCATAAACGCATAAACGCGACTAATTACATCAAGATAGCGGGCAGGCGGGCAACAAGCTGCGCCGCCACCCCTTTCTGGATGGCAAACCCTAACCTATTGAAAACGAACCCATGTCCCCCCGGAGTTGAGACATTGCTATGAATAACCCGTTGGACTCTGGTTAGGAAACGGATGGCTTCCGGTGCCAAAAAGCCAAAGGTATCAAATGCCTTTTAGAAAATTATTTGAACACTTTTAGTCTAACGTTATATTATTGTATGCAAATCAATGCATGGGACATAACTGGTGTTTGATTTGAAGATGTGTGTTGTGATTTTTATGTTTGGTTTGGTTTTATTTATGCTTTAGGATTCAAGGAATCTTTTTTTTTTATAACTAATATGGGTTTTTGAGTATTTATACTGTTTGTTTATTCATAACAAAAATTGTTATAACTTAGAGTTAAATGCCAAAATGGCCCCTGTGGTTTGACCCAAATTGCCACTTTGGTCACTTTTTTGAATTTTTTGCCAAAACCACCCCTCAAGTATCGAAAAGTGCCAAAATGACCCATATTTAACTGAGTTTCTAACGAGGATGAAAAACTCAGTTAAGTCTGAGGGGCATTTTCGTCCTTTCATCTGTTCATCTTCTCCAACCTCCCTTGACTTCTTTTATAAAAATAAAACACACACATATTCTGTACATTTTCATTTCATCCTCTACACACACATCTATAGAGAGAGAGATTAATCTAGAGAGAGATGGAGACCAGTGGTCTCCTCCACCCGCGGCGGAGCTCCGGCAGCCGGACAACACAACCACACCATCACCTATAAATAAACCCAAACCACCCCCCTGCCCATTCTTCTGTCAAGAAAACACACACACCCAACACAACTTTGACAAGGATAATAATAATATTATTAATAATAACGCCGGTTCAACTGATCGATCGATCAATTCAATCTGCCTATGAATCTAGTGTGATCTAAAAAAGCCCCAAAAATTGTCCAATCCTCCTATAGGATCACATCATTAACACACCAGTAATTGCAATTCCAATCAGGAATCCTTGGATCAAAGAAACCCTAAATTAGATCAGGCAAATAAATCATTGTGTTGATTGAAAGAATGCTGTTGGTTTCATCCGTAAGAGACTATATTAATCGGATGTTACAAGATATTTCTGGCATGAAAGTCCTCATCCTTGATTCCCAAACGGTACGCTACCCTTCTTCTTCTTCTTCCTTATACATGTAATTAATGCAACTCTTATATAGGTTATAGGATTTAGTTTGTTCGAGAAGAAAGCTCAAGGACTTGTTCGTGACGTCATCGGCTTCATCATCACCGCCGGTTGATGAGATCGGAGACGGTGGAGATGAGGTGAACCGGTCAGACCGGTGGAGTGGTTATGATTGTGATCTGGTTGTCCGACGTGGCGGTGGTTCGAGAGGAGTTAGGTTTTTTCCTGGTTCGTTACGACAACGGTTACTTAGACGAGCTTGGAGGCCTGTGTTGGTGACGATTCCTGAGTAAATTTTGATATGTTTTTTTTTTACATAAAAAATGTAGAGATAGATGGTTTGTATAACAAGTTATAATAATAATAATATTAATAGAGTGTTCCAGTATCTTGCTGGATAGGTGAGGGATTTTTTAATGTAATTCCACTAATGTTCTACTGGATTAAGTTTTGGTATGAAGAAGATAGGTTACATTTTATAAAAATTAATTGCATACTAAATCGGACTTGAATGATACGTGATTATCTGTGGTGTGGGTAATAGAGGATGGATAGGAGGTTGTGGAAGGAGGGGTGGGTGCAGGTAGGTTGAAGGAGGGGTGGGTGCAGGTAGGTTGAAGAAGATGATGAGGAAGAAGGAGTGAGTTGAAAGGACGAAAATGCCCCTCAGACTTAACTGAGTTTTTCATCCTCGTTAGAAACTCAGTTAAATATGGGTCATTTTGGCACTTTTCGATACTTGAGGGGTGGTTTTGGCAAAAAATTAAAAAAAGTGACCAAAGTGGCAATTTAGGTCAAACCACAGGGGCCATTTTAGCATTTAACTCTATAACTTATAACTAACTAATTTTAGTTAGAGTGTTTCCAACAGTCTACCTATGATATTATCAAAATATATAAAAAATATTCATTATTACTTTACGTAACAGAATATTTATTTATTTTTTATAGTATATAAATTTTGTTTATCAAACAACTATCAAAAATCCATTGTCGTCCAGCGGTTAGGATATCTGGCTTTCACCCAGGAGACCCGGGTTCGATTCCCGGCAATGGAACCTTTTTAAATGTTTTGGACATTAATTTTCTTAGTAGTCTGGTTCAGGATCTTGCATCATGCCTTTTGGTTCATGGTTTCAATATAATAATCATAACAAAAGTGTAACATCAAAATATGCACTCCAGATTTAATCATTTTTTCCTACACTCATTGTTAAATTCGGGAGTCTGATTTGTTCCTACGTTGTTATGTGGTTTGCTCACAAGCTGAGCTTGTGCTAGGGGCTGCTAGCACTTGAGCTTGAAAATATACAAGCGAGCTTGAATTTTCTCGAAATTATAGGATGAGCGTTTTTCAAGTGACATAAGAGTGAAAATCTATTTGAGCAAACTCTAGTGTTATGAGTCTTATGACTAATGTAGAAGCATTTACGTTGTTGCAACACTATGATAATAACACTATAATTAATCTACAATATTTTATATTTTTCGGACATGAAGGTAGCTTTTAGTGGTCACCAAATCTTTAGTGTAAGCTTGTAATCTTGTATAATGCAAGTTCGATTTCGGATGCCCTCCAAGTGTTCGATATTTTGCGCCAATGGGCTGCTAGAAGAAGATGATGCATTACATGCTACACGCGCTATCAGACTACTCCTATTGGCAATCTAGCTTGGGATCGTGAGTGGGAAATAATATTAAAAAACTCAAAAGTTTGCAACCTCCTCACAATCCGGTTGTAGTGGCAACCTTGGTTTTTCAACATCCTGAATCCACCACTTGTTCCACCAGATGCGATTTTTCAACATCCAAAACATTACAATCGTTGGCTGCCTTTATGTGTCACCGAATTTTATTTTCATCTTTCTCCCCTACCACCATCTTTTACTTCGTCCTTCATAAATCGTATCTTAAAGTCTTAAACCTTAATCCAAAAACAAAGTTAAATTAATATTGCAACTAGACATGTACACGGTTACCTTTCATGAAAAATCAAAGTTAAACGTCATAAGGATGAAAATATGAGACTTAGCATTTAAGACAAAGTTGTAGGGGTTTTAATTTGTATTTGTTTTTGGATTCAAGACAAAGTTTGTATGTATGTTTATGTGTGCTTGTTCACATATATTCATGTTTCATTAGATTTGCACGTGTTTTGTTTATTAGACCATTGGTAGAAAATGACGGTGATAGTGACAATACCAGAGAACGGTGATGATGGAAGGTGATATACGGCAATGGAGTTTTAAGTATTTAACATATTCAATAACACATAATTTTATATGAAATAAATAATTTACGAGGATAATAAGAAATAGCAAGACAAAATAAACGCTTAAATAATTTAAAGAGTAAATTACAAGTTTTGTCATTTATATTTATATCAAATTTTAGCTTTTAGATGAATTTTTTACTTTATGTTTAACTATACCGTAAGGTTTGTCCTTTCCACTAACGAGTGTTAAAATTTTCTATTAAGTTTGGGGTTTAAAAATCTGACACATCGTTCCCGAGTTTCATTTAACAAAGGAAAAAAAGGATTTGAAAGGATGCTTGGAAAAATTCATGTTCTATAGTTTTTTTAAGAAGAGAAATAGAAGGAAATGGAAGGAAAACTCTTGCTTCTTTTCCTCCATATTTCATCCTTTAAAATTGGAGAGAATTAGAAGAAAATGATTTTTTAAACATAAAATTCTTCATTTTACTTTCATTTCATTCAAACTCGGGAACACGATAATTAATTAAATCTTTTCTTTCCACTCTCTTTCTTTTCTCTCCTTAATTCTCTTTCTTTTCTTTTTCTTCATTTGTTTAACTTGGGAACATAGCGTGAAAGAAAAGAAAAGACTCACTATTTTTCATTATTTCGTAATGGTCCAATCAATTTCTCTTTTCATTTCATCTTACCAAACACTACTTAGGTTTTTTTAATATAAAGACTTGAAGACTCTTGCCCTCTAACAAATTAAACTATACAACCTAACCTAATTTTGACATGAATATGAAAATTTTGTCAAAGACATGAACTTGAACACGACAAGATTTGATGGATTGACACAAACACAACCAATTTTGGTCCCTTCTTTCCCATTCTAATAGTCTAAAAGTTCAAGCGCATATAAACTAATATAAACTAAGTATTTTTATAAAATTAATATCTTTAACAGATTAACTCATAAACACATTAAATCAACCCAAACACAATTCATTTAACTACTCTTCTTTAGCTTCAACCCACAACTAACTTGCATATGTTTTCTTTGATAAAGACTAGAAGACTCTTGTCTTAAAACAATAGGATACACACTAATCAACAAAACTTTGACAAATCAAACTACACAACCCAACTTAATTATATAACCTTTTATGTCACTTTCCTTTGTTTGCATGATTATTATAAAAATAGTAAAATACAACACATCAACCAAATCCATGATTAAAACAAGACAAAAACCATCTTAAACCGACTTTATCTGAAACCATGTAATGTAATGTAATGAGTAAGCACATAGCAACAGAGTTGACCTAACCAAATGTCCATAAACGACCATGAACACGCCATTTTTTTTTTGAACAGAAACTTTCATTAAAAAAGGCCGGCCCTAAAAAACGGAACCGCCAAAACTATACACACATATACAAGGGGTCCTTGACCCAATCTTTCCACATAATATCATTAAATTTAGATCTATACTTCAACCAAAGATAAGACTTGGACTTTACTTCCGTAACCGCTTCCATGACCCTTCTTTCTTTGCCTTTGAAAACCTTTTCGTTTCTAACATTCCAAATAACCCAAGTAGTAACCATGACGATCCTTCTAATAATCTTTTTTCTCCATTTGCCGGCATGAACATTTTTATAAAGCCACATCAAGTCATCGAACTCGTAAGCATAAAACGGGTCTAAGTTGCACCATTTGCATATAGCGCTCCACACCCCATAAGCAAAAAAGCACTTCACCATTAGATGATTAATGTCTTCATCCTCACAGCCACATAACGGACACGACACATCTTGAATATTCACATGTCTTCTAATCAGAGCCAACCTCGTGGGAATTCGATCTTTAGCGGCTCTCCAAGTTAACAGTCCAACCTTTAAAGGAACCCAACCCACCCATTTAAAAACCCCACCGCTGCTGTTCAAATTTATCCCCCTCCCCTCGCTGATCAGCAAACAACGAACCGCTCTAACAGAAAACGTATCCTTCTGTTGTTTATTCCATGTCCAGCCATCATTCGCCTCGTTAACCACCAGCCCCTCAACCATTCTGTTTAAATCTTGCAGCTCCGATAACTCCTCCACTGTGTTCGGACCCCTGTACCAACTTGAGTGCAGCGCATAACACCCATTAACCACCTGCAGCCTTTCATTTATCACAACCTTCTTATTTTTATCCAAACTATACAACTTGGGCCACCTATCTTTGAGAATTGTATCCCCCCACCACAAATCAAGCCAAAATCTAATTTGATTACCATACCCAAGCTTACCTCTAATCAGATTATGGAACTTTATACCACTTATCTCAGTCGCCTCCAAGGTGTTGACAATAACCTTCCAACAACCCGGCTGAGCCTTAATGACCGGCAAATGACTCCATAAACCCCTACCTTTATGCATAGCTTCAATCGCCTTTCTCCACATCGATCCGTTCTCCACCCTAAATCTCCAAGCCCATTTAGAAATAAGCGCTAAATTCAAATCCTTTAGGCGTAATACCCCCAAACCACCGGATTTCTTAGGAGTCGTAATCACCTCCCAAGCAATCCAATGCATCTTGTTATCACCCTCACACCCGGACCAAAAGAAATTTCTCATAAGCATTTCCAACGTCTCAACCACCGCTACCGGGGCCTTGTACAAAGAGAAATAGTATATAGGAAGACTCGTAAGAACCGACTTAATAAGAGTTAGCCGGCCTCCCATCGATAAAGTATTCGCCTTCCACGAAGCCAACCGATTTTTCACTGTCTCAATCACCGGGTTCCAATGACATATCCTATTCATGTTTGCTCCCACCCGAATTCCTAAATAATCGAAAGGAATGGTGCCAATTCTACAACCCAAGGATTCGGCCATACTCTCCACCTCCCTATCTTCCACACCTATCCCGGTCAAAGACGACTTATTAAAGTTGAGCTTCAGCCCGGAACAAATATGAAAAACCCGAAGAATTCTAGCAACACCCTTCACATTTTCTTTATCCCATTCGCCGATAATTAGTGCATCATCGGCATAGAATAAATGAGACAAAACGAATGCGTCATTTCCAAACTTAATACCCTTCAACTCACCCAACTCCACCGCCTTATCTATCAAACAATGAAGAACCTCCATAACAACCAAGAATAGAAAAGGCGACAATGGGTCTCCTTGTCTAACCCCCTTTTCGCATTGGAACTCGAAAGTGGGAGACCCATTGACTAAAACCGAGGATCTAGCCGATTCCAAAACCCCTTTAACCCATTCACACCATCTACTAGGGAAGCTCATATGACTTAAAGTTGTTAACAAGAAGCTCCAATTAACATTATCATAAGCTTTCTCGAAGTCCAACTTCAAAATAAAGGCCTTCTTCCCATTCTTTTTTAACCACCCCATTGTCTCATTTATCACTAACGGGCCGTCAAGAATAAATCTACCACCCAAAAAAGCCGATTGCGTTCCAGAGATCACACCCCCCAAAACCTTTCTAAACCGTAACGAAAGCAGTTTAGAAATCACCTTACTAACTACTCCAACCAAATTGATCGGACGGTAATCTTTGAGGCCTACCGGAGTAACTACGCCATTACTATTAATATTAATAATAATAATAATAATAATAAACACAAATTTTGTTCTCATTCCATTCCAACTGACACCTATGCACCACCGCCTCACTCTCCGTTCAATTACGGTTCGAATGAATCTAACAAACCCTAGATCCATCTCAATTTCATCATATTAATATTATTATTATTATATCTTCTTCATTTGATGACTACACCACGTGTTTTATGTTTATTAACTGTTAATGTTATTGTTATTACTGTCTATGTGTTTAATTGATGGCTACAATGCGTGTTTTATGTTTATTAACTGTTGTTAATATTATTATTAGTATATTAAACCCTAGTTTATTTGTTTCTTCCACTATTGATGAGTTTGGATATTCTATACTTGATTTCCATGGGGATTACTCGCCGCCGGTGCCTCCACCGCCGCCTCCGTCCCCGCATCCTCCTTCGTTATCGTGCGAAGAGGATTTAGGAGGGATTGGTAGTTTAGACACTATATGTGAAGTGAATTCTAGTTTGGTGTTTGAAACCGATGTGTATATAGAAGGGAAAGGGAGCTTACGGGTGCTGCCCGGGGTTAGGGTTGTTTGTGCGGAAGCTGGTTGTTTAGTGGTGATTAATGTTGGTTCTGAGTTTAGGTTAGGGTTGAATTCGGTGATGGTGGCTGGGACGGTTTATGTTACGGCTGGGAATGCGACGTTTGACGAGGGTTCGGTTGTGAATGTGACGGCGTTGGGTGGTGATCCGCCGGAGTATACTAGTGGGTCGCCTAAAGGGGTGTTGGGAGGTGGTGGTGGCCATGGTGGTAGGGGTGCTTGTTGTGTTGTGGATAATACGAAGCTGCCGGAGGATGTGTGGGGTGGTGATGCTTATGGGTGGTCGGATTTGGATAAACCGTATGATTATGGGAGTAAAGGTGGGACTACTAGTAAAGAAGTGGATTATGGTGGGAAAGGAGGTGGTAGGGTTTGGGTTGAGGTGGTGGATGCTGTTGAAGTTTTTGGGAGTACTTTTGCTGATGGTGGTGATGGCGGTCTTAAAGGCGGAGGAGGGTCGGGTGGCAGCATTTTCGTCAAGGCTCATAAAATGTAATGGTCTCTTTCTTTATACCTTTACTTCATTTTGCTGTTAATTCTTTTGAATGATTAGGATGACTGATTATATGGTAAATTTATGGTTTGCCGTATGCCCGTATCTTGATTCTTGAATGCATATTACTCAGTTAATGTGGATTAACAGGCTTCAAAATTGAGACACTCTGTAAATGGATAGTCATAGAAGTTGCGCACATTGTAATATTCAGCCTTTTGTAAATGATCCTATTTTAGTCATATGGACATGGACATTTTTATAAAAAGAACCGCCTAAAACTACTGGAACTATTCTTGTAATTCATTCAATACCCGATTAGCCAATGCGTCTTGAAATTAAGACCTAACCTTAGCTGGGCACAAGAAAACTGAAAAGGCACTCAGATACCATCAAATAAGCAACGCTATGCATGCACGATAGTCACATTACATTAAATATTCAGATACTTATTAAATACATTTGCTCATGTTAGAAAACATATAAATATTTTGCTGAAGTTTTGGTTTGCAAATCAAACAAAAACTTGAAAATCCAAATAATGTGCAAGTTATTTGGTCCTTTGATTTCAAAACCAACAGTAGCTAGTCTTCACTTTTTCAATCAAGTTTGTGCGTAATTAAAATGGTCAAGTGCACTCACACACACGTGTGTGTGGGGGTTGATAGGTGTAAACTCAGAAGTGAAGTGTGATTTTTCAGTAGGTACTCCTTTACGTTATTGACTTCAATGAGGATGGCCAAATTGAAATTAATTCTCTCTCTTTTTTTTTAACATTGATATGGTCTAGATATTTTGGAATATGATTAAATAGTGTGTCATGGAAGCTGATTTAATAGTGACTAGACATTATTTATTGCGTTTGGGCACTGGCTAGGCATAATTATGCAAGAGTTATCTTTGTTCTTTGAAGAACAGGACAGGTAGTGGTATTTTAAGTGCATCTGGAGGTAATGGGTTTGCTGGCGGTGCTGGTGGAAGAATATCTGTAAATGTTTTCAGCAGACACGATGACCAAACATTTTTTGCTCATGGTACATTCATATTACATTATTTTCCTTGTTTTCATTTATTTAGATTTTGTACTTCTTGAAATTGTTGATATGAGCATGTATGGGAATTTGCTGAATCCGTACATAAGTCGAGGGACTTTTGTTGAATCCGTACATAAGTCAACTTTTGCGTGATTAATCCCTGAGTTGTTACAAAACTTAGCTAATACAGTCCATGCTTTTTATTAGTAACATAATTTTTTTTGTATGATTATATACTTGAGAGTTGAAACTTCTCAAAAATTAGAAAATTCTGTTTTAGAATTATTATGCCCTTAATCTTATTGAAGCATATATGGGAATTTATTTGTTAGGTATTAAAAACCCCTATACTTTAAATTTAAGGAAAAGTTGTTTTATTAAACCTTGACGCAATTATAAATGGACCTTTTTATTAAGTTATTACAAGTCTAGGGATTCAAGGATTAGAAAAAAGGACTTTATGTTAGTATTAACTATTAAGTGTAGGTGTAGGGATTTAATGGTGCAAAAGGATAGTGTAGGAACTTATATTTGAAATTAGCATTCTATATAATTTTTTGCTGACAATTACCCATTTATCTTCAATAATCTATATCCATGAATAAATAATAGGGTGTATCTAGGATTATGGTGTCATTATTTAGGACCCATTTGTTTGTAATTTCTTATAAACTAGGTTTTAGACAACAATTCTACTTTTATGTTTTAAATCATAGTGGTCATGTACTTTATCACTTGTTCATGCATTTGGGTCTTTATGTGATTTGCTTTAACCCTAGGCTCATTTTCTTGTGGCATCTGTTACGGAACGGAAAGTTTATCAGACATGAACACAAAATAGAAGAGAAATATTGAAGTGCTCATGTATTATATTAGTCGAACATTTATCTCATTCAAACTAGGGATAATGTATGTGAGTGCTGCCCTTGTATTCAATTTTTCTCATAAAAGTCGTCCATGAAGGCCACCTAAGTATTCACTTTTGTTTATACTTTATACCAACTCTGAAAACATGGCTAATGGCAAGAATGCTCTTAACCTTTTTGAAAAGGGAGTAGTACCATTGCATCGAGCTATAATAAACTATTCCATGTTAAAAAAAGCTAGCGTCCTTTTGTCATTTTACATCATCTAGCTTGTTTTTAGTTGGATTTAGTAAAATGAAACTAATGTGCTTCAAATTAATATTCCAGCATGTTTTAGTTAAAAGTATGTATTTGGTTTCAATTAATACCAATTTGGCAATAAACATGCAAAATGACAATTGCCTTCTAATTTTTTAGAAAAGAACTACAATTATGATGTACAAAATGTTGATTCCTTATCTAATGTAATTGTCCTTTTTAAGCATTTTAAAGGCATCTTTGTGACCCATCATATTTTTGGCCAAACTTGGTATAAATGAAAAGTAGCTTTTTCAATATATTTATGGCCTTAAATGAAAAATTGAATACTTGGGCGGTCTCCACATATATTATTCCTTCAAGCTGTTTACAAAAATGATAAGCCTTTTATTCTGAGTTGGTTGAGTGGTTTCAGTTGATATTTCTGCTTCTGTGTCTATTACTCTATTGTATTGCATTTGAGATGGTATTTGGCTGCGACTTCTTTATTCTTACAGGGGGACAAAGTTATGGCTGTCCGGCAAATTCAGGTGCTGCAGGAACTTTCTATGATGCTGTTCCTCGAAGGCTTAAAGTCAACAATCGCAACAGGTCTACAGATACAGACACACCTTTTTTTGCATTCCCAAATCAGCCCCGTTGGACTACGGTTGACATCCAAGATTATGCTAGAGCTGCTGTTCCTCTGCGTTGGAGTCGTGTGCAGGTTGTCAAGATGTCAGTTACTGCATTCCCAATATACATTTCTAGAGAAGGCAAGCACGAGTTGGGCAATGGGTTGAAACGGGATCAGGATAAAACGTTTCATTTTTTCCAGTTTTTAATAAGTGAATACTTTGTTAGTTACTTAGTTATGATTACAAAAACAGTACTACTATGATAATGATCTTATCTTTGACGAAAATGATTTAGAAGGCTATATGTAACAAATTACTCTTTTACCCGCAAAGGCAATGCCTACATTGCCTTTGCGGGTAAAAGAGTAATCGAACAAACATTAAATAAAAAAGTGGGCTGCTGTCAATCCGTTGACGATTCATGTCAGGTTGGTAACCGGAGCTGAACACAAGTGTTTAGTTTAATGTGTTGAAACATGTAGTGCGGATTATGCAACCTGTTTATCTAAGCAGTCGACTCGTTTTCCACAACCCAACCTAAACGCTACAGGTCTACCTGAACCTGTTTAGACCCAACCATAACCTGTGTATTTTCGTATTGTGGCTACCCTTACGTTTGGCCCATTCATTTTCCAGCTATTTTTTTTTAATTTGACCCATCTATCCTGTTTGAAATGATATATAACCCAAATCGACTCATTCATAAGTTAATGGATCGAAATTGTGACCAAAACTTCCAAGTGCTTCACAGCAACTTGTTTCCACTTACTACAGTTTGACCGACTTTTGCTGGATCATTTCAATATGTACATAATATTATTTGTTTATTTTTTAATTTATATAGGTTCAGGGACAACTTAGTTTATCAACCTCAGCCGTTTTAAGCTTTGGTCTTCCCCATGATGCTGTGTCAGAGTTTGAACTAATTGCAGAAGAACTTTTAATGAGTGATTCAGTTATCAAGGTAAGTGAGAGGCATGATATATGTTCTTGTTTCAATATACTTTCATCTTTCTTTTCTACATTGTTTATTTTTTAGGGGTTACTGTTACGGAGTAAAGTAAGTAGTTCAATTTAGGATAATTTTGTTGCCATTTCATAAGATAGGATTCTTTGTATTATATGATTTTCACAAGCTTGACTTGAGTATGGCTCTTATTGTTACGGTTTTAATCGTCTATTACACATTTTATATCTTTTAATTGAAAATAGGACCATATGCTCTGCTTGCTTACCCTAAGTAACCTTTCTACCTGCGTAGATATTTGTTCTATTCTAATTACGGATTAATTTTATTTGTTTTTAACTTCTTAGTTCTTAATAGTATGATATAAATTTTTTATGGTATTCTTATTGTTCTCTTTAATATATATGCATTTAGATATATGGGGCTTTGCGAATGTCTGTTAAGTTGCACTTGATGTTGAACTCCAAAATGCTTATCGACGGTGATGGTGAGGGCGATCCAATTATTGCCACTTCATTGCTCGAGGCTAGCAATCTACTGGTTCTCAAGGTAAATTTTCTTTTGTCCCCTTGCAATTGTTAAGTCGGAGACTTACTTTAATATTTAAGTAATTAAATTGTTTGATTGATTATATCAGGGTGGATCTGTGATACAATCAAACGCAAATCTTGGTATTCATGGACAAGGTTCACTGAATTTGACTGGGGAAGGAAATATTATAGAAGCTCAGCATCTAGTTTTATCAATATTTTGCTGTATCAATGTAAGGCTACTTGCCTTTTTCCAGTTTAAATGGCAAACTCACGCATGCTTCACCATTCTCCTAGCCAAATGCCTGTTGGTAGCTAGCTGTTTTGTTTTGTAATCTTCCTAGTCCAATAGAAGATTTTGAAAATATTTGGTTCTTCTAGGGCATTATAACTCAACATATTTTGATAATATAATTATATTGAGATTGTGGCAGCCTTTCCTTCTTTTATCTTTAATTAGAGGTGACACGATGTGCGGGTTGGGTATTGGGTTGAAACGGGCCATGATTTAGCATCGGTGGCAATGGCTGGTCGGCCAAGTGGGGTTGGCTTGACCCACAAACACTGTTTGTTCTTTTTTCAGTCACTAACCAGTGCGTCAATCATAATTACAAACAGTATTACCTAAAGAGTAATCCGCATTTACGATTTACGATAAAAATGATTTGAGGTTGCATGCAAAATAGACTTCATGGGACTTTCAACATGTTTGACTGGTTTCTCTTTTATCGGTCTCTCATTTGACTTGTTTAGATAAAATACAACCTGAACCGACCCATTTGCAAATAAAAGGGTTGAATTTGCCACATTTAGTTTTGGGTCAGTCTCTAGGGACTATTGTCATCAGATCTCTCGATAGGGAGATAGGGAAATGCGAGTGTGCAATGACTATACTTCTCATGCTAAGACAATTGCTTTTGTACAACAGTTTTGTTATAAAATTTGTTTAGTGACTGTAAAAAGCAAGGTATTGTACATATAAATTCATTGAAGTACATGAATATCTTCATCTTTTATGTCATTATATGAAGCTATCATATCATTGCATACCCCTTTGATGCCATCTTTGGCTTAAAGACGCACTTCGTGTCGCTTATTTTGTTTGAAATTTATATATTTGGTCGCATATGTAGGTTGAACCTGGATCCGTGGTCCGAGGTCCATTGCAAAATGCAACTAATAACTACTTGTAAGTAATTATAATTTAGTACTAACCCATGATTTGGCTCAAACTTGACAGAGGATATATTGATGTATGACAGGTCAAATTGTGAACTTGAGATTTGCCCCATTGAATTGATTCATCCGCCTGAAGATTGCAATGTGAACTCTACGTTGTCCTTCACTCTTCAGGTGATACGTTATAAAATTAAATAAGATTATATTTTCATATTAGGCGTACTGATTAGATTTCATGCCTCTGCAGATATGTCGAGTTGAAGAAATAATTGTTGAAGGTTCCATTGAAGGATCTGTTGTTCATTTTCAATGGGTCAGAACTGTAGTTATTCAACCTTCTGGATCAGTAATTGCTTCAGGGTTAGGTAGTTTATTTTGTTTCGTTATGTTCCAATTGTGTCTGGGAACATGCATCATTGATATTTCTGACTGGAACAGATTTTTCAGGTTAACCAAACCTGAAAAACTGGTATCTGGTTTGGTTTGGGTTTACAATTTTAATGAAGATGGTTACCCCCCCCCCCCCCCCCCCCCCCCCAACACACACACGCAAAAAAAAAAAAAAAAAAGAAAGAAAAAAGAAAAGAAAACAACTAATGATATGTTAGCCCGAAACATATTTTAACTCTTAGTTTCTAATTCTATCCTCAAATTTCTCATGTTGGGACTTTTAAAGCTGATGGGAAATTATTTATTTGAATTTACTTATGCAAAAAAAAAAACACTTAATAACTAGAAAATAGTTAAGTTGTTAACCAGATAACTGAACCGAAAAACAGGTTAACTGATCACTGGTTAAATTATTTTTTTGTTTATGTCTAGATTCAAGAAATATTGAATCTTTCGACATGTAGTTATGTAGTACATTTATAAATGTAAAAGTATGTATATTCTATTCTTTTTTTTTTTTTTACCATTTTGATGATGTAATTAGAGGTGGGAGATTGGGTGGGTTGACCCGGTATTTTCTTTTAGACTTGTTCTTGGTCATATACTCATATTTTCTGATTTAACCTGTTCTATAATATAGGCCTAGCCAAATGAACTCAATATAATGCAATTGAATTTTGTAATAATGTAGGCTGCATTGGTGGGGCGGGTAAAGGAAAGTTCTTAAGTGCGGGACCTAGTGGTGGTGGGGGCCACGGTGGCAGAGGTGGGAATGGGTATTATAATAATAGTATGATTGTGGAGGGTGGTGTTACTTACGGTGATGCTGATTTCCCCTGTGAGCTTGGTAGTGGCAGTGGGAATGCTAGTTTGGGTGGTGCAACTGCTGGTGGTGGCATCATAGGCAAGCTTCTAGATCTTTAATGTTGACTTATGTTGTTTTTGGTATTTTATAGCTCCCAAGACAAAATGTTCAAGCACTCATAGGAATCCTATGAGTGCTTAATGTAGTAGAATATGGGTTAATAATTGAATAAACTGGTCACTTTTTTTGCTTAGGTGCATTTTCTTCTTCCTTTGTTATGGTTTTATTTCTTAACTTTCATCATTTTGGCAGTTTAATCAAATCTTTTTGTCTTCTAATATAATTATTACTTTGATATTTATTATTATTAAAGACGTAAAGAAAATAAAATCAGACACATATTGATTGTATCTGTTTCTGGTATGAGAGATCTTGTGTGTGTGTGGCATAAAGATGTGTATAGTTAAACAAAATTGTTATAAAACTTGTTATATACAGGTTTCATAGAAAGAAATCAAAGAATGTCATAAAAACGTGGTATAAAAGACACCATAGAAATTGTTAAATAAATTGACATAAAAGTTAAAATAAAAAAAATTATGTATAAAATGTAAAATGTTATAAATATTGCATATTTTGGTTTTCTTGATTGACGTTCTTTTCTCTTTAAAATTTAATAGTGATGGGTTCACTGGAGCGCTCTTTGTCAAGTTTGTACATCTATGGTTCGGTCACAGCTGATGGAGAAAGCTTTGGTGAAAATATAAGAAAAAAAAATATCAATCCTAACCCTGAGATTAGTCCAGGAGGTGGATCTGGTGGAAGTATTCTTCTATTCGTTGATAGACTAGCACTTGGCAAGTCGTCTTTAATCTCAACCGTTGGCGGCTATGGTGGTCCCAATGCTGGAGGTGGCGGTGGCGGTAGGATTCATTTTCATTGGTCTGGTATTACAGTTGGCGATGAATATCAACCCGTGGCAAGTGTAAATGGAAGCATCAATATTGGGTTTGAATCTTGACAAATCACTATTTTCTTTTTTAATTTATCGTAGAGGTGGCAATTTTGACTCATTTACTTATAATGATTGGTTTGGGTAGTGTTTTACATATATTATGCGTACAACCTCCTAATTCATTTTATTCAGATATTTGATTTTTCTTGTAAAAATACTGTTACCTTAATCATATTAGTGCAGTTATTACATGGCATTAAAAAATGTTAGCTGGTCAACCCAACTGATCTATCTTATGCTGGTTCCATTCCTGCATACCAAAACTACCTATGAGTGTACATAGTTCTGTAATATATTTAGGTGCTCTGGTTCTTGTATGTAAATTAGTTATGTGCGTACACTCTTGTTATATGTAGGTGTTTTATGATCCTTTTTCTTCGGTCTTGTCTTTTTGCTGGCATCAGGCCATCAGCCATTTGTGTTTACATACTCTTATTATGCTTTTGCTTTGTTGTATATGCAGAGGAGGAGTTGGTAAAGGTCTGGGCCAACCAGGGGACAATGGAACTATAACTGGAATAAGCTGTCCAAAAGGGCTCTATGGTATCTATTGTGAGGTAAAAACATATTATATATATAGTTGGGATATTAGTATTTATATTTTGATGTTGGCTTCTTTCACTCTTATAAGTTTCATTAGTTGAAATAATTTTGATGTAGGAATGCCCACTTGGCACCTACAAGAATGTTAGCGGGTCTGAAAGATCCCTTTGCTATGAGTGCCCAACTTTAGAGTTCCCACATCGTGCCATTTTTACCCCTGTTCGAGGTATTTCAGCTTATATTCAGTCTAATTGATGCTAAATAAGTCGATTTAATTTCCAAGGAATTAGTGAAATATATTTTCTCAAGAAGTGTAACATGATGTGTCATTGAATACCCAACTCAAATCGTAAGATTCCGACATGGTTAAATTTCTTTTCCTGATTATGAGGTGACTTTATGTCTTTCTCTAATTTCTTTTTCTCATACGGGTCAAATTAAAAAGATTAGCTAAAACACTGGCTGCTCCAATGGGTTGAAAACTTGTAGACCACCCATTTGCTGAAACTACTTTATAGACCATCCAACTATTAGGTTTCTATGTACCAATTATATCCAAAAAACTTGTCTAATGATGATAATGGCCTTAAAAATATAGAAAAAACAAAAATAGCTTCAATGAGGTGTTAGCATGATATATGTTTAAGCTTAAATTATCAAAACAATTCAAGTTTTTTTGTCATTCGTCTTTTTTTTTTTTTTGCCGAAATTGCTATAAACGAAATCAGATTCATACTTGGGTGGGATATAATTTAGTTTCAATACGTTGGTAGCCTTAATGTAAAGAAGTTAAATACTAGGGGGTGGGTTTGTTGCTTTTAACAATGAATGTCTCATAACACAGGTGGTGTTGCTGATATTCCTTGTCCTTATAAGTGTGTTAATGAGAGATACCACATGCCACACTGCTATACAACATTTGAGGAATTGATTTACACGTTTGGAGGGCCGTGGCTATTTGGTTTCATGCTCCTAAGCTTGCTCATACTTTTTGCTCTTGTACTTAGTGTTGCCCGTGTGAAATTTGTTGGCGGTGATGAAATCTCTAGCCTAGTGCCAAATAGGCATGGTGGCTTGCAATTGGATCGCTCAGTTCCCTTCTTGGAGTCATTAAATGAGGTCTATTCTCAAGTTTACTTGATACCTTCAGGTGGCAAAGTGGGCGGGTTGGGTAATAGGTCAAAACAAGTTGTGTCGGATCAAAGCATATTCATATTTTAGTCTTCTTTTAACAATTAATAAGTGTCGTATATGGTTACAAAATTCAAGTATTTTAATAATTATCTAATTTTTTAATAAAATGATTTATATATCAGGTTGACCTGTAAACTTTTTATCTATAGTTTTTCGATTTATAATAAATGGTGGTCTAAAATATGATTGCAAAAGTTAAACTTATTTATAAAATAATCTAAGTATTTGAATAAAATAATTTAGGAGGTTTTATTTGGGTGATATTCGGTCAGATCAAAACATGTCTCTAAACACCTTCTATTAGGAGAGTTTATTTGGAATAAAATAATGTTGTTTCTGTAAAATCTGGTGTTTTGAATAAAATGATTTAGGAGAGTTTGTTTGGGCCCTAATTGATACGGATCGAAACGTGCTATGTGGATCAACTCGAAACACCTTCTAGTTATAATATTTAGATTTTTAAAGATTATAAGTGTGTCAAATATGAACACATAAATATGTTAGTTCAGTGAGAATCTAAATTTTTTAAGAATATATTTTGGAGGTTTTATGCACAAAAATGTCCGTGGCAGCTTATGAGTTTGTTTGACCTGTTTCCTCTGAAATTATCTTTTTAAAAGAAAACTCATCTGACTTCTTTCCTCCGAAGTTGTTTTTTTAAAGAAACTACCGGTTTGAGCTGTTAGTGATAAAACCTAACCTTAATCGACCCATTTATAAGTAATACTGTCGAAATTTTCAGGTCTAGTTGCATATACTTGGTCCTGTTTTTCATTTGTAATTGTAGAAATAATGTTGCTTCTTCCTTTCAGGTTCTTGAAACCAATAGAAATGAGGAATCCAGAAATCATGTGCATCGCATGTACTTCTTGGGGTCTAATACTTTTAGTGAACCTTGGCATCTCCCTCACTCTCCTTCAGAACAAGTAGCTGAAATTGTGTATGTTTCTTTTCTTCGGTATTAGTTTAAATATTAGAGGTGGGCAGGTGGCAATATTGGCAGGTCAAGCGAGTTGGGTAATGGGTCAATATGGGCTAGGTTGAAGTGAGTAAAATTCTAAAATGGACTAGAACGGTTTGTTATGATTAACGCGTTAGTTATGATTACAAAAACAATGTTTTCACAATAATAATCTATATCTTTGAATAAAGTGACTCTTTGGGCGATTTTTGACCCATTTGGTCAGGTTCACGTTTTGGTTATTTTTTGTTTTTGTTTTAGCCGTTTGTGATAATACACCAACCAAATTGACCATCAACAAGTAAATGGGTCGAAATTGCCACCTCTAGTACTAAATATCATTGTAGTGGTTACATACCCACAGTTATCTATGTGATTTTCTAGGATTTGACATCCATTATTTTGCTACTGGACAGATAGGAAAAACTGTACGGAATAGAAACAACCTAAACACTTTTTCCTGATTCCTGATTTCAGCAACTCTAATTGGGGGCAAAAACCAGCTTGCAATTTATTATTGGTTTTAGCTACCAAGTTATATGCTAATGCCATTACTGAGTATAGCAGCGAATGACCTGTGCAACTATTAGGTCATTATTTTGCTAATTTTTCAGAAATTGTGTCTGTAGTGTATATGTATATACTACTTGATATATGTTGAGTTGTTGACACTTAATAGTTATTTTCAAATTACAATATTCAAAATTGTTATTTTTTTAAAGAATTAACATAACCATTTTTTCTTCTGCGGTTGACACAACATCAACCACTGCACATCAGCAATGAACTTGTAAAATCACATAAGGGTTTTTTTTTGTATGTGACGGTTGAGATAACATCAACCATTGCACATCAGCAATGTACATGTAAAATCAGTATAAGTGAGGCTGGCTACTGAACTCAGTAATAAAATTTATTTCGGTTTCTAATTTGGCGGTTGGCACATGATCAATCAGTGCCACTCCAACAATTTACAAGTAATATTAGTAATGAGGTTGGTTACTTAAATCACAAATAACTTTTCTATATACTAATTTTAGGAAAGTAATTTTCTTTTTAAGCTTGAAAATTATTTATTTTCCACACAAGCAATTTTTGTATGCATGGCGTGGCATCTGATTTGGCGGTTGGTTGAACGTCAACCACACCATGGGCCCATGTCGGTGGTTTGCAGGTAAAATCAGTTGAAATGACACTGGTTACTAAAATCAGTAATACATTGTAAGCTGGTTTCTATGTCGCGCCTGATGAAAGTTTGTTACTAAAATCAGACTAAAAATTGACTTATTTTATATTCTGTTTCGCGCAGTTTGCCCTAGTTTGTGCTTGATCCTTGCTAATAGTTTAAAGTGAAATGTTTTGCAATTTATCAATTTATTCACGTGTGGCAGGTATGAAGATGCATTTAATAGATTTGCAGAAGAAATTAATATTCTAGCAGCTTATCAATGGTGGGAAGGTGCAATATATAACATTCTTTCTATTATTTCATATCCCTTTTCTTGGACATGGCTGCAATGGTGTCGTAAAAAGAAGATACAAAGATTACGTGAGTTTGTTAGATCAGAGTATGATCACGCGTGCTTGCGTTCATGTCGTTCTCGAGCTTTGTATGAGGGGCTTAAGGTTATTCTTTTATCCTTTCAACACCCGAAGTGCATAATACCTTCTAAATCATTTTCTCAGCAAGTTATATTATTAATAATGTGACACAATTTTTTTATCATATTATTTTTTTTAAAGTGCTAAAAGTTTTTGGAAAAAAAGTACTAATCTGGGTCAACTATGTGTTATATGGAGGGACTAAAAATTCATTATTTCTTTCTAGTATCTTGGGTTTAATATTCAGTCTCACAATTGTCAATTGCAATCTCTACAACTGTGTGACTGGAAACATAATGTTTTTATTTGGTAAAATGCAGGTCTCTGCGACTTCTGATATGATGCTTGCGTATGTGGATTTCTTTCTTGGTGGAGATGAGAAGAGAGACGATCTTCCTCCATCACTTCATCAAAGATTTCCCCTCTCTTTAGTTTTTGGTGGGGACGGAAGTTACATGGCTCCTTTTGCTCTTCACAGTGACAACATTTTAACCAGTCTCATGAGTCAGGTTGGTAGTTTGAGTTGACAGGTTGATTAACAGGTCAAATAGGTACTTGTCAAACAAGTAAGTTTTTGACTGTGTTGAAATGGGCATGAATGGGTTGACCTGATAGACTTGTGTTCAATTTTCTTTATAAATAATTAGTGTGGCTGAATATGGTTATAAAACTTATATTGATTCAGTAATAAATTGATTTTATAAATATATGATTAGAAGGTTTTATGCATTTAAATACGCTTTCAGCTTGGGATGTGCCATGGTCCAAAACTGGACCAGAGCGAACCGGAACCAAAAATTTGAAACTAATGGAAGCTAGAGTTGGACTTTATAACACAGGTTTGGTGTTGGTCTGGTTCTGGTTTAGAGCCGTTTCTGTCGTTCAGTACCAAACTGATCTGGGAGCTGGATTCAAACTTCTGGTTGGGTGATTCAAGCCCAAACTCTCACCTAAGCTGAGTTGTTTCATAAAAATAAAAGGGAAAAAATCATGTTTTCGGCTGGACCAGAACTGACCACGAAATGGAGTATACCTAACTGGCTGGGTCCGGTTCAGGTTCGGTTTATGGGTTTACTGTTTGGCCTGAGTTTTGCACATCCCATTTTTTCGAGCCGCTTGACATGCTTCCTCTTAGTTATTTATAGGCTGATAAGTTTCTCCTTTGTTTATTTTGCAGTCTGTCCCATCCACCATTTGGTACCGTTTGGTTGCAGGTCTTAATGCCCAGCTACGCCTTGTGCGGTGTGATCAACTTAAGTCAACATTCAGACCAATCATAAGCTGGCTTGACACATATGCAAATCCAACTTTAAGTGCTTATCATATACGTGTTGATTTAGCTCGTTTTCAGCCTACTGCCTTTGGTTATTATCAATTTGGATTGGTAGTCTATGCTATTGAGGATGAGCAGTCAACACCTTCTGTTGACCACCCCCATGGTTTACCTGAGGTGCAGTCAAGGTATCTCTTCTTGCAGCCTACTTGAAAGTTGCTAAATTGTGCTTTTATGGCATAGTGCCTCATTAATTACTTTATTGAAAAAATCAATTATTATTTAGATGGTATTTTTTTTTCATGATCATATCTTAACAGTAATGTTTTGTATGAAAAGAAAATAAACTTTTTGTGTGAACCCAACAAGTCCTGTTTCATCCTGTGGCAAAATTACCCCTAAAGGCTTGCTTAAACAGGAAAGGGTCGAATGGGCCAGAGCTCTCCTACAGTCTATTTTTAATGTATATAACCTCCTAAATCAATTTATTAAAGAATTTTAGTTATCGTTTAAGAGTTTAGAATCATTTAATGCTTATTTTTTTAAAATTTTATCCGTTCTGAACTTTCTTAATAACTCCTTTATTTGCTAAAATACCTTTTCCCCAATTTGAGCAAGGGTAAAAGAGGTAGAATATAAAAGTTGGAAGGTCATAAAAAACAAATAGCATTTATATATGGATCTAAGTTCATTATATACTTCTTAATATGTGCCCTTAGGGTGCATATCAATAACGTAGTTTTGGTTTTATTGACTTATATATGTATGTGTGTGTGTATATATTGGCAAGAGGTGCTTTGGTCAACCCAACCCAATTCAATTGAACTCGTACAAGAAGAATCCGTTTTGACCCATTATTTAATCTGCCCATTTGCCACCTCTATTTTATGTGTACTTTATTCTACCAGTATTTTTCTTACAGTTATTTCATATCTTTTACATGATGTACAGCTATGTAAATAATTATTATGGTAAAGTTGACGAGCATAGAAGAGAGTCGGAATCCTTATTGCCACATAGACGAGCATCCTGGTGGATATTGAATGATAACAGCTTACAAACACTCAAAGAGAACATGTTGTGGTACCCTTTATCTTTTATTGTTTGCAACGTCAAACCAATCGGTCATCAGGTACTTTAAATGCCTGAAACTCAACAATAGTTACTTATTACTTTGTGGGCAATTGTTGAATAAACCTTATGGACTTCGGCTTCGGATTTTATTTTGCCTGATCTATAATCCCGTAGGTATTAAATTTTAACGACAAAGACTTATTGTTCACACACCAAAAAAAAAAAAAAAATCCTTTGCCATCCCAACTTACATGCACATTCAGGAAAAGTGCTAGGTTTCTCTCAACACTTGCCCTTTGTTGACGATCACTAAGGTTAATTTTTTTTCATGTTTTTTAATTTGGCAGGATCTTGTTGGGTTGGTGATCTCTATTCTTCTTTTAGGAGATTTTATCCTTGTTTTGCTCATGTTGCTTCAGCTTTACTCTAATTCCGTGCTGGATTTATATTTGGTTTTATTTATTACCCCTCTTGGTATTCTCCTTCCATTTCCTGCTGGAATCAGTGCTTTATTTAGTCATACACCTAAGCGTTCATCGGGCCTTGCACGTTTTTATGCTTTGTGGAATATCACATCCTTGGTGAATGTTGTAAGTTTTCTAATCCAACACTTGAATGCTCATTCTGTTCTTGACTAATGGTGGAAATTTTGACCCATTTACTTATGAATGGGTCTATCTGGCTTGTTTATCCCTAATGGGCCGAATGAGCAAAACGTAAAAGATAATAGCTTACGAGGATATGGTTAAAAGGTTGAAAGTCGTCCAACGTGTATTCTAATGCTTAAAACTACAATAAAACCGAGAGAACCACTATCAATCTTTTTTTTTTCGTTTTTTAATTAAAAGGTTAGTATTGTAAAAATTAGAAAAAAAAAGAAAGAAATATATGTATATTATCACATATCCAAACACCCCTATTTACAAGGCATTCTAAACAAATTTCATATGTTGCTTGTTTGTGAAACAGGTGGTGGCCTTCATATGTGGATATTTTCATTTCAAAAATCAACTACCACCCAGTGACAATAATCTAGATGTTTTATCGTGGAGCTTAAGCATGTAAGCTAATATCTTCATAGACCATCTCTGAAAAAACCGTACACGCTTTCACTGACCCCAAAACTATTTTCGTGATTGGTTAAGCCCTTAATGTTTAAAATGTACGATTTCGTCCCCGACTATAAATAAGAGAAATGAAGGGATTTAATTGGGACAAAATCAAAAACAAAGTTCATGCACTTGAACCACTACTTTTGAATAAAGTTAAGAGAAAATTATGAATGTCCCTTTTTTGTATTCATGAAGTATGTGAACAAATTTGACCTATATACTTTATTTCGGTTCCCTTCAAAAGTTTAATATCGGCCCATTCTTTTTATCTCTTTTAATATTATTTTTCGAGCTCTTGTTGATTATTTTTTGGGTATTTAACTTTATTTTATGTAAATATTTTCGGGTATATACTCTTTATCTTTGTCCAGAATTTTTTTGTAAAACTATATAAAGTGGGTCAACTTTGTACATTATGAAATTTCTTGGTGTATTAAAGGGTTGTAAGGGTAAAATATTGTCAGCGTAAATATACCCAGGAAATGGATCGGGAAACCGTATCCAAGCTCCGTGGCTAGTCTGTGCTCTTTGGACTTTTCAAACTTAGCGAACTGACATATTTGTGATTTTCTAGTAAAAAAATTTATCGAGGGCTTAATTAATCACGAAAATCGTTTAGGGACTAAACCATATTTTGAGTATAGGTGTTTAGGTTTTTTTTTCGTCTTCCATAGAATCCTATGTTCATTTCCCTTTATCGTTGGCAATGCGCTGTTATGAATGTGTGTCGGCGGTTGTGATGGTGTTTTGTTGCAGGGATGATGGTGGCTGGTGGATGCTTCCATCTGGGCTGATGGTGTGTAAAATAGCACAGGCACAATTAATCGATTACCATGTGGCTAACCAAGAAATTCAAGATCGAACATTGTACTGTAATGATCCTAACATTTTTTGGCAGTCATGAAAGCATCCACAAATACCTTGTTTGTGTGTGTATTTAGTCAATTAATAGATAGAAAATTAAAAGAAAAATATAAAAGATGGGTAGGGTTTTATTGATTTTTTTTTCACCCTTTTTTTTGTTAGGGTTTTGTCGATAAATTGATAATGTTCATATAAGTTGTGTTACATGGTATTTTGATTGTGATAAGAGAAGAAAAAATGTTTATTGCATGCTCAAGTACAATCCTGCTCATTAACAACTTAACTTCTAACAACCACCATACCAACAACCATACCCAGTAAAATCTTACAAATAGCAAAGCTATTAGCAAGGTTTAAGAAGGGTGAGATTTAGGCAAGCCTTATCTCTATCCCTAGGAACAGAGAGACTCTCTCTAAAGAGACCCTCGACTTCAAAGTTATTAAAAGATATAAATTCACATCCACACAACAATAAAAGCAGCAACACCAACAATAGTATAATACCCCCTTTTTTTTGAAAAATAAAAATAGTAATACTTAAATAAAATAATTACAAAGGGTGAAAGAATACGATAAAGAAAAAGAAGGGATAACTCCCTTCTAATGAGTAAACTTGTCATAACAATATGGTTACATTTTCAGTACCTTGACTTTTACAATTGAACAATTCAATCCTTCTAGTTTCAAGTAGGATGTTACAATACTCTTCCCACTAAAAATTCTTGTTTGTCTTGTGAAATCAAGCTTATGCGATCGCAGCTTGAACTTATCTAGATACTCCCATGTTGCATTGATCATTGAAAAATTCCTCCAATGAACCAATATTCGTGTTGTTCTATTCAAAGCTTAACCAACTTTTGTCAAGGATCAAGGATCCAGACTATAAGTAGTCTGAATGAGGTTTTCAACCATAAAAAATGGTGCGTATATAGGGGTTGTTTGAACTTAAAGGTAAGTTTCGCAAAAAACTAAGTGCCCCCTTCGAAAGTTCTTCATATCTCTTATTATCAAAAACTCAAAATATTGTTACGTTCTATTGCTATCCCCATGTTAAGAGTGCTTTAAATCTTTCATCATTAAATCTTCAACTACTGATGAATGATTAAGAATAAAGGGTATGTATCAAAGAGGTGGAACTCTACATAGTGCCTGGAAAGGCATATTGTTATTGTAGAATGAAAGGGGCATTGTATCATCATTCTGCTAATAACAACCAACTAGTCCAAATTGTTGGCTTCTCCATCACCAATCACCATGCAACAACAAAGATATGTTTCTGAGCATCTGTTGAGCACATTGGTTTGGCCGCCTTTTTGTAGTTATATAGTGGAGAAGGCCAATAAAATACCTTATAGTTGCATTAAATTCTTCCATAAATGAATAAGGAATATAAGATCTTGATTTGAAACTTTTGTTATTAGACAACCATACAATTTAAAAAATATTATTTAACATAACTTGAGCAACATGCGTTGGAGTAAAAGGGATGTGTTAACGGAATAAATAGCTAAGAAAACTTGGTATCTGATTAATATGTACATAGATACGATTTCTCAATAATTGTTCATAGTGCTGCTAGCTTGCCACCTACAACAAAGTTTTTCCATGTTTCTCTACAATCTTTTCAATATCCTTATTCTATGTGTACTAAAATTCGTCGCCGTTCTTGTACTTCGCTTAGTCACCCAAGATGTGATGGGGGCCGGGAAGCTTTGATACCAATGAGAATGTTAAAACCAAGAATTCAAAAACAAATGATCAAATTTCAAAATTTTAACATACATTACATATTTCTAACCTACTTGGCTAATGGCGAGTCTACGTAATTTCAACTAAATAATTAATAGAGAGAATTAATATTTGCGTCCCTGTATTATAGTGGTTTTAACTACTTGAATCCAAAGTTGAAAACTTTAACTATTTGCGTCCCTAACCTGAAATTAACTAACACTTTGAGTCCAAATTTCTAACTCTGATAACTAAAACCACTATAACACAGGGACGCAAATAGTTAACAGAGTTAGAAAATTGGACTCAAGGTGTTAGTTAATTTCAGTTTAGGGATGCAAGTAGTTAAAGTTTTCAACTTTAGATTTAAGTAGTTAAAACCACTATAACACAGGGACGCAAATAGTAATTCTCTCTAATTAATAATTAAGATTTCAATACAAAATACAACTTATTTTTGCAAAAATTAATAATTTACCGTTTGAACGTAGCATGCATTGAACTGACTCATATTTTTTTTGGTTTAAATTCGTCCCCTTTGAAGTGACTTGATACGAATTTCGATTAGGTCCACTCAATAGCTTTCCAAAATGTTCGATAACTCGACGCCAAAATGCATTTTTGGTTTGTTGATTTCTGATCCTCCTGTGGTCTTCAGAAATATGTAAGAAAACCTTACATAAGGCTACCCTCTCATCTTGCGACCACTTTTGCTGATTTGAGGCTTTTTTGGCCGTTTTCCACGAGCGACTTTTTCTTGCACTTCTTCTTCGAACTCTTTTTCTTTGTATTCTTCTTCTTTATTCGAGTCGAGATGTACTTGATGTGTTGGGTCATGGTATGGTAGGTTTTGGTATTGAAGGTTGGATCGCGCGGTACATGAAACCGTTACTTGGTTGTTTGTCCATCGGGTTGGGAGGTAAAGTGAAACATCGGATGAGATTTGTGTTAGGTATTTGGTTGGGTAAAGATTGTGGATATTCGATTGGAAACGTTTGGGTTTGAAATGGTTGCGTTGGAAACGATTAGGTTGAAATCGATTCGTCTTGTAAACTAAATGTATTCGGTTTGCCTATATTACCACGAATCTTTGGCCTGTACGTTTTTTTTCTTTGAGGCCGATGTTTTTTTGCGTGGACCCTCCATTTAGTATTTTTTTTATTTGAAAAAAAGTGTGGCTTTGTAGTTCTAAGTGGTGTAGTGTGTGAAAAAAAAAATATGAAGGTGTGTGTATCTATATAGTGTCATTTTTTTTTTCTAACGGTCATATAACCGTTATGGCACCGTCAAACCATCAACACCCATACCACCATAATCATGATGCCACAATGAACTTAACCATCACGTCCGTGATGGAGGCATCAGCGGCTAGTAGTTCATGATCATCAAGGTGACGCCCCCTTCACCTCTAGAGGGATTGCATCTTCACAATCACCATAGTACCATTAGGCTATAACCCCCCTGATGTGGTGGTAAAGGTGTTGGGGTTATAAAGAAGATGTTAGGAGTTCAAGGCTCATAAAAGACAAAAAAATGTGTAATTTTTACTATATTGTTCACCACTAGAGTAACCACCCCTTTTGTTACTTTTAACCATTTTTGAATTAATCTTGACCCTTCAATCTTGGTAGTTATTTATGAGATTGAATCTCAGCCATAATAATTAAGTAGTTTCTTACAAAATTTGGCAGTTACTTTTCCAAATAAGCAGTTGCAAGTGGTTTTCATCTACTGCCATTTCTCCTGATTTCTTGCCACTCCCCCTCAACTGCTTTTATGCTTCTTTTATATATATAGAGAGAGAATTATGTTCCTAAATGCAACACTCACTCAACCCTAAACTCATCACCTTCACCATTCTCTCAGTTCTAATTCGCTAAAACTAATCAAGCAATCTCTCCGCATATTCAACTCGCCTTCGTACAGAGAGTTGATGGTGATACTCATCTCTATGTTCAGAGTTCGAACCACAGACCTCACAAATCCCTTCCACCATCCATAGGTACACTGTTTATCCCGATTCAAAACATTCTTGTGTATGTATGAACACCAAATTAGGGTTTTAACTGATATTAATATTACTTAATATTTAGGGTGTAATTTCTGGTGAATAGTATGATTGACATCATTATTTAGTAGTGGAAATATACATTATAGTGAAACAAGAGCCGTTGATTCCGGCTCGATTCATAATTTGTCATCGATATGTTAGTCAAAATATACGATTGTTGTACAGTGAGATGTGATTTCAAATCTAGTCTCTTGGATTTTTTGAGTACTGCTATTAAGCTTATTCAACTTTATACTTTGTAATACCAGAGTGAAGGCAGCAACTATTTCACTTGCTAGGAGGAGTTCGGAGATTCATGTCAACATCATACTAATAGGTGGTGAATCAAAGGTTTATTGAGCGACCCTTCCTCATAGGTCAATAATTTTGAGCTAGCGTGTATGTGTGCTCTTTTTTTGATGAAATTCATTGTTCTCTTCATGATGGCAATTTGATTGAGTTTTGGTTTCTGGGTACACAACTTGCAAGCAAACATCACAAATTTATTTGGTAAGAGCTATGACGAATTTGAATAATTTCATTTTCAATCTACACTTTGTTATTCACTCTACAGTTTGCTTATATCTTCATCTAGAAATAAAAGAAATAGTTCATCTGTTCAAACACAAAGACCATGGTTTGCAAGCTGATGATGTCAGTCTGAAGATTTGTAGATGGATGGTATATAAGCTGTAGCAGGTCTAATGAAAACCAACATTGCTTTTTAAGAAGCTTCTAAAGGTTCAATTTTTTACTTTTATGCCTGTGTTTAACTCTTGGTCACGCGATGCTGGTGTGATTTGGGGATTTTAGGGCTCTCTCAATGATTGGTCCTAATTTCTATTTTTATTGCTGACTTCAAGTTTTCTGATTGAAGAATATTTGCAGATTTGATTAAATATTTGATATTTCTAAATTGTATTACTTCCTAAGTGAATGAGTGATTAGATTGTGTTTTTGTTTCTTTCCACCACTTGCTGGAAGCAATCTTGCTACAACAATCACTCTTGAAAGCATCATTTCTCTATAACTTAACTTGCTTTGTTGTTTTGAACTTAGTGTTATTGTTTGAATATTAATCATTATATAAAGTGGAAGTGGTTTATGCCTGTGAATCTGTAATTATTTTTCTTACATATATAGTTGGGTCGACACTTGGGTGGGTGCTTTTGATCATCACTAAACCACCTTAACATGTAAAGAGCCTAACTCTAGGTGTATGTGCAACAGGTATTTTGGTATTTATTTGGGTTATACTGTATTCTTAGTCAGAAAGGGTGTAACTTTGCTGAGCTGGACTCACAGAGTAAAAATTGCATATCGTGCAGCAAGAGGGCTGGGATATTTACTTGAAAAGCTTACAATGTACAAATAATGCACAGGTTTAGAAGTGATGTTACAATTTATTTCTATCTTTTGTCATTAGACCATTCTTTCCTTTTCTGATGATACAATTTGTAACTTTGATGATATTTTGCGCATCCAAATGGCGTTATCTCACTAATCACATTGTTTATATGCTTTAGTTTATTTCTACTATGTCACTTACTGTTACTATCGTTTAGTATAAATTTTAAATACTTTGTTTATACTTAACAACTACTTATAGACTGTTAATTGCTACTGGGAGGCACGCTGTATGCCTGCTCTAATATTGTCCCTCCCATACCATAGTTGACTGCATATTTTGTTAAGGTAGACTCTCAAGCCAACGGTTTATTTGCCGAGATTTAAATTTATGTTAAAAAGCACTATTAAGAATCACCATAAGGATATATCAATATTCAGCTTTTAATTAAATCCTAATTCTGCTGCTGCGCAGGTCTATCCAGTTCAATATCAACATTAGGTTTGCATTGTTTAGTGTTTCAGGTACCAATAATTCTTTTCATTTGTCTGTATTTAGTATTAACAAGTAATTTGGCTGTTAAAACAAGTGTGAAATATAGAGAGGTTTAGTAAGTACAAATGATAAAAAAATAAAATCAAAATGAAGGTCTATGGACTATCCCTCTGTTCAGTGGCATGAAGAGAAATTCAATATATATATATATATATATATATATATATATATTACCTTTTTAAATTCACATATGGCAGAAAGTCACTATAATGGGAAGGTTGTAATGCAAAATTTTCAACTCATTGAAGCATCATCACAAAATATCTTGATTAAAAAACATGACAAGCATATCCAAATAAACAAAGAGAAGAACTTCAAAATCTCATTCAATATTGCAATTATCCACTGAGCTCATAAAACAAACAAGTAAATTGCAAAACAAGTTAGATTAGGCCCCC
Source organism: Ambrosia artemisiifolia (assembly GCA_032199755.1). Classification (NCBI taxonomy): domain Eukaryota; kingdom Viridiplantae; phylum Streptophyta; class Magnoliopsida; order Asterales; family Asteraceae; genus Ambrosia; species Ambrosia artemisiifolia. The sequence goes on from CM063524.1 coordinate 40,463,757, forward strand.
TATAATAGACAAACAATTGAGGCTAATCTAGCTCTCCGACGGGCTAGGTTAGGAATAGAGGCTATCAATGCTGTTTCATAACATGTCGGTGCGCCTAAATAGTCATGATTTATACATCCTTATATTTGGTTACTTTGTTTTACGTGATTCTATCAATTAAATACAATCAATCACAATCACATTTTGATGCAACAAAAAAAGAAATAGAAAAGATGAGGCTTGAAGTTTAGCAATGAAAGTATAGCCCCCTTCTATATATGTGACAACTTGTCGTTAAAAAAATTAATTTATCAACCATTCATGTGACGTTAATTATGATATTTTTGTGCTAATGTGTTGTAGTTTACACTCACGTGTATATATGTCAGCCTGATTTTAAGTGGCAAGGGGTGTCTCTACTCTCTTGTCATGTATATGCACAAACATGTTTTTTGTTTAAAGTTTTAAAACATTAAGCCAAATTGATGATCATCGTTGTTCACATGAATTCAACAGTTTTCATCTTATTAAATCTAGGCTTTTATATAATCAAGTACGTGATGTATACGAATACATGTAATGAGCTTCCATCATTTTTTATTCAATTATGATTTTTTATCTGTGTTATTTGACTATCTTGGGCTGCCTTTATTTGTGTTGAGTTTACCTATGATCATAATTTTTCTATAAATGCATAATCCATCTAAAGATCCTCAATTCATGGGTAATATGTTAACAGTATGATTCTTTCCGTATGTAATTTTCAAAATCATTTTTGTTCATGGTCATCAGATTTTATTGAATTCATACAGTGAATGGGGAACAAGCTGAATTACTAGGTAAGCATGATGATGTTGTTGACAATAAATATCACTGCTCATTCAGTTAGTTATTAATATATAGGATAATTGATCTCTAAAACTGAAAAGCAAGTTTTTTTTTTCAATTTAATATCGTTTTTGTTGGCTTCCACTATTCTCGGTACTAGGTAAGAAAAGTAGACTATCCCTGAGAACCTCAAGGACTTGGAAGTGTTGTTCTTGACTGCAGGAAACAATTCCTATACTCTTATACACAATGTAATAAAGTTTATTAACCATCCCACAAGAGAGACCGTTTCGTGCGGCCATGCTTTTATTTCTTGACATAGACAATAATGCAGATGGAAATATCTGCCTGATTTTTCATTCTTTGCTCATTGTCATATTAATTTGGCATGTAAACTATAAGGAGGCCAATTTGCGTTGTGTTTTATCTGAAATGGGTCAAATAAAAATAAGATTCTAAAAGGAGAATGGGTCAAATGGGTTGATAGTCTACGCATACTCCCTAAATTATTTTATTCAAATATTTAATTTGGTATTGTAGTAATTAGGATTGCAATTAACATTTATATGTATTCAAGCTCTGCACTGAGAAGTCCAAACATTTAAGGAGTAATCACCTCCCTGTTTCATGAACCGCTTCATTACCATTGTGCAGATTGCATGGATTTAAATTAGCATTATCTTTTAAACATAAAAGGACGTATCCACTTTTAAATAATTTATTAATATAGGATTTTATACATTTTGTACTTAAAATGATGTTTGTGGTAGTAAGGCAGTAGACAAAATATATTAAAAACAAAATTTTCATGTGTTTGTGTTGTGGTTTTATTAATATATACCATTATTAGCAAAGTGAATGGTATTGAGAAATTTCCTATTGTTTTAGATTTTGAAGTAATAATGAATTGGATATAACTATAAATGGGGCTATTAAATGTAATATAAAAGGTGTCGTTATATGTATAAAGCTATTTGATTATTGTTTTTTTTTCCTTAAAACTATTTTGGATTATACACAACAAAACAAAGTTGTTAAATTGTGCCAAATAAATAATAAAATTTGACTTAACATGTAAGGGAACTAACTACGCCTTCTAATCCCATTTAGATAGGATGTTATCACGCCTTCCCCTTCCCCTTTCTCCACGAGTTCCCGTTGGTTCATGTTCGGCCACCCCCGGAATGTCAGTGGGAACCCACTTGGAATGCACCCTTGCAACTTCCCAAGCATCCAACGATCCAAAGCCACTCTTTATGTAGAGTGACTAATAATTGCAAAGGGCCGCATGTATGATTTCGACATTACTCGATCCACTTGGTCAAATACGTTTCTATTTTGAAAAAGATATAAAGTTAACAATTCATAAAAAAAATGTAAACTTAACAATTTATAAAAAATTTATAAACGAAAATACTATACCTGTGTAACGTAGAGGCCATTGAATTGACTAATTTTTTTTAATTAAATCGGTCCATTTACATTGCGTTGTAATAAGAAAACAATTCGTTTTATATGTTTGTTGACATTTTGTAAGACTCGATTTTTTTTAAACACATGGATAATATATAAATACCCATTACATACATACCCAAAAGTCTAGTCCACGACATGCCATCAACCTTGGCGACACTAGTTAAATTTACAAAAGACAACGCCCAAGTTAGCTACCATGTGAATCTTTGACCCATATTCAAAATCATGTACAAAACATTAACAACTTGTTTAAAAGACTCAAAGATCCTATTACTACCATGGTACCCAACCCCCAAAGTACTTGTGCGTGCATGATTCGACCTCCCTTGAGACTTGATCTTCACTCGTGAGCTTTACCTATTAACAATTCGAGCAAAGCAAACATTTAGTATGCTAAAACAATATCATCATTTGTCCAAGGAAACCAAGCAATCCATGGAACCATGATAAATCCTTACTTCTACCACTTGACCCGTTAAGGGTACTTCTACCACATTGACCCGTTAAGGGTACTTCTTCCACTTTGACCCGTTAAGGGTACTTCTACCGTTTTGACCTGTTAATGGTACTTCTACCATATTGACCCATTAAGGGTGCTTCTACCATATTGAACCACTCTACTAATTTGCACCCTTATGTAGTCACAAAGGTACCTCATACTACATTCATTCCATCAAGTTCAACCACAACAAGTACATACATAACAATTATGACCAATATATTCATTAAACTAGATAGTTGGTAGTAACCAACTTACCTTTGTTGTGTGCACCTTGCTCCTTGTGATCACTTGAACCTTCAACCTTCACACCTACATAGTGAAGGAATTCATACTTTAGCTCTTCATACTTTACCCATTACCATTCTTGGTTCAAGGTGAACAAGCTAGCATAATCTCATGATTACAACCTCTAGCATCATATTTATCATGCATTTCTCACAATTTCGCATATTCTAACATGCTAGGCATTTTATCATACAATTGGTGTGCATATGATACATCCACACCTTGTCCCCAGGCCTTGTCCCCCATGCACAATACTTTATGTTATATTCCCATGCTTTGTCCCCTTGACTCCCATATGCATGCATGTACCCATGTTGTTTTATTTTTCTTTCTTTTTGGTCGAACATTTTGTATGCCTTTATAAGGCAGTAGTTTGGGAATGGAAAAAAAACATGAATGAAATATGAAGAAAGCTTTGGCTTCATCTCTTTAATCTTGATTCTTTGGAAGTTTTTCTTAGGTTTTTCTTTGTAAAACCTTTGTTTATCTTTGGGGTTGTATCAATTGGTGCTTTCATTGACGAATTCACCTCCATCTATGCCGACCAATGCTTCACTTTCCGATGAAGATCTCCGAGCCTTGGCCGCTGGACTCGACCGGCTACTTACCCTTCACCGCACAATCGCCGCTCAACAAGCAGAACAAGCCGCTACCATCACAACCCTCACCGCCACAATCACTAAAAATACCAACAACCTTTCATCTTCCATTACCCCTACACCACCATCAACAAAACAACCCACTTCCACCTTCATCCCACCACTGAAACCAACAGACACACCAACCGCCTTCAATAATGATACCAAAACAGACCCAACACCGCCAACTGTTTATGTCGTCGAACCACTGCAACCACCCGAAGCCAAACCCAAATCGACCCAATTAACCAACCATGAGACCCAATCCCCTAGAGAACCTACACCGCCACAATCAAAACAACACCAACCCGTTTCTACCCCGACACCGTCACCACAAACCTTACCCAAACCCGCCCACAAAACAGCACCAAAATCAACATCACATGTCGCACTTCAGCACACTAAACCGGCCCCTAAACCCACACGCACACCCACCAAACATTGCAACCACAACAACCGATGTTTTTCGAAAGCAGCCAAAAGACGTGAATGGAGACCGCCGTGGCAAACTTATACCGTTCTTGAGGACAAGAACGTTTTGAGGCGCGCGGGAATGATACATCCACACCTTGTCCCCAGGCCTTGTCCCCCATGCACAATACTTTATGTTATATTCCCATGCTTTGTCCCCTTGACTCCCATATGCATGCATGTACCCATGTTGTTTTATTTTTCTTTCTTTTTGGTCAAACATTTTGTATGCCTTTATAAGGCAGTAGTTTGGGAATGGAAAAAAAAAACATGAATGAAATATGAAGAAAGCTTTGGCTTCATCTCTTTAATCTTGATTCTTTGGAAGTTTTTCTTAGGTTTTTCTTTGTAAAACCTTTGTTTATCTTTGGGGTTGTATCAGCATAACCATACATTCAAGTGGTCATAACATTTTATGATGCAACATCTCCCATTCTACACTAACATTTACAATCTACCTTTCTAATTAACAACAATACATAATCAATAGAGTTTTCTTGGTGTTGAGGTCCTGTTTGACTTTTAAAAGTCAACAGAAAACCTTCATTCCAACACCCACTTAACACATTCTCAATTCAGCCCTAACACCAACAATTTAACATACAATCTCTTAAACTTTACACTACTACACATAGTAATCATGCTTTCCCACATCACAAGAAATAATTATCACAACATGATCATGAAATCCTACCATACCACTTCTAAACCCATTAAAATTGATTCTACAACTTACCAATAGTATTAGTGCCACTAGATGGTTATGAATTCATGGACATGCAGGGATTTAGGGATGATTTCTTGCTTTAATTTTCAGCTTTGGAGAGACAATTTGGAGAGCTCCCTATGTCACCTCCTTCTCCTCTCTCTCTCTCTCTACGTTCTTTTCTTTTCTTTCTTTCTAATCCCCATTTTTCATTCTAATCCCTTATTTACTACCACCCCTAATCTTTCTAAAACAACCCTTCAACATAAGTGTTAGCTCATGTTTAGTCCCTCCCTTTATCAAGTAAACTTCCACCATTTTTACCCAAGTAATTAACTTGGTAAATTTTATGTTTGTTAAATGTACAACTACCAATGCACTACTTACAACTAGGGGTACAAACATATACATACATACATATATATATTCACGCATACATACATACTCATACTTACATATATATATATATATAGGCTAAGTATAGAGAGAAAACCCTCTAAAACGAAGAAACCCCGGTAAACTGTGACTTCCAGAACTTTTTATCATCTGAAAAAATTAGGGTATGTAATGTACATGATTTTAAGAGTTTTGAGCCAAAAAAATAAAAAAAGCGCCGAGTGGATATTTTTAAAAAAAATAAATAAGTTTTTTCTGTTATTTATGTTACATATGTAACACAAAAAACTTATTTATTTTTTTTTTAAAATATCCACTCGGCGCTTTTTTTATTTTTTTGGCTCAAAACTCTTAAAATCATGTACATTACATACCCTAATTTTTTCAGATGATAAAAAGTTCTGGAAGTCACAGTTTACCGGGTTTCTTCGTTTTGAGTGGGTTTTTATTTAAACCTTCCCCTATATATATATATATATATATATATATATATATATTCACCATACCACCATTACTTTAATATTTTTGGGGTGTTACACATTTCCTACCGTTTATTGTTTTCCTTAAACTCGGTGTATATAGAACGAAGCAAAGATGTTAAATTGTGACTACTAAATAATAAAATTTAAGTTAGCATGTACGTGCAGTTTGAATGTTGTAAATTTGATTGTGCTGTAATAAGAAAATAATTCATTTTCTACGTGTTGTTATTTCTTTATCATTTGTTATCATCTTTAAAAATTTATTATGGTGTATATACAACAAAACAAAGATGTTAAATTGTGCATATTAAATAACAAAATTTGAGTTAAAATCTACATGTAGTTTAAAAGTTGTAAATTTCAGAACCCGTCCCAGCGGACGGGTATAATACTAGTTAAATACGGTTGAGGAAATTAACCGTAAAAAAAAAGTCTATAACCCTTTTTTATTGCAACTTTGTTAAGTAAGATTCCGTATCCCTTGATACTAAAACTTTCTTGATTCCTCGTAGTTACAATGTAACATCATTCCTCTTTTGACCCAATTTTTTTATTTTTTTTCTTTTTCCTATATATAACAAATCTATACGTTTCTAATATAAAGAAAATAAAATAATTGAGCTCCAACTTCTAATAATAATAATAATATAGTATTTAAAAAAATAGTTCGTGTACATTCACAAAGCACCAATCCTCACGCATAGTGAGTGTATGTGTACCAGACAATAAAGATGACGAAACTCACCACCAAAACTCCATTATTGTCTGAACATCAACAACAACAAGATTACAACAATAAGCAGCAGAAGAAGAAAAAATGGAGAACATCTCTGTTGTTGTTCATCATGTTAATCATCGGTATGTTTGACTTTATTATGTTTGACTTTAGTTTTAATCTGCTTTTATTTTTGTCATATGTTTCCATTAAACCCATCAAGATCTTGTAAAAATCTTGAAAATATGCATGTTGAGTTGACCAAACATGTTAGCAAAATAGGCATTGACCTTTTAGATGTGAGCTACAATAGTGCTAGAAACTTAAAAGTTAAAAGCTTTGCGGCTTTTGAGTGTGGGCTATGAAAGTGCCGGAAAGTCGGAGTTTGGGCTATGGGCGTGTCGGCTCTGCTTATTTGTCGTTCTCTTATCGGTTTGCTTATTTTACAAGTACACAAATTTGATGACTTTTTTTTTTTTTTTGCTAAAAATCTTGGTCAACGTGCCCATTTTCTTGATTTTCTCCAAAATTGTTGTATTCTATGAATTTTTATGTAAATTCTCCAACTTTGACTTGATTGTTGTTCAAGGCGAATCCCCTTATGGTGGAGTGGCACCCCTTGCTTTCCTTATGGGAGGTGGCGAGTTCGAGTCCTACCGGCACCAAAATGTTGCTAGTGGGCTGGGTTTTACCGCAGTAGGCCTTCGGGAGGCGGGTTTTCCCCGGGAACTAGTGTGAAATTACTGGTGGACCTGGGTTACTCTCGGAGTACTCCTTTGTCCGGTGGGTACTTCGAGAGTCCTGGGAATTGATTTGTTGGCCGTTCAAAAAAAAGAAAGATTGTTGTTTAAGATTCAAGATTGGTTGAATTTAGATATGTAGATTATGTTAATAATGTGTCCTTATTTAGTGACTATTTTGCTAAAGATCTTGGCTAACATGCCTATTTTCTTAATTTTCCCGAATCCTATGAATTTTGATGTAAATTGATCCAACTTTCACTTGATTGAGATACCAGTTTTGAGGAGCTTTGAGCATCCAATAGTTCAGAGGTTATGGACTTTGTGCTAAACTGCTAATTATGTTTTTTTTCAGTTATTATTGTTACATTGGGAGGTGGTTCAAGTTCCGTACGGAGGCTTAGAAAGAGGAGAGTGCAAACTGGTGATACAGTTGAGTCTATGGGAGCAGTGGTTGCTGCAGATGATGCTCGATGCTCTGAAATAGGAGCGTCGGTTCTTCAAGAGGGCGGTCATGCAGTTGATGCTGCTGTGGCTGCTGCTCTGTGTCTTGGAGTTGTGAATCCGATGGCTAGTGGTGTTGGAGGTGGTGGTTTCATGGTGGTCCGGTCAGCGTATACATCGCAAACGCTAGCGTTTGATTTTAGGGAGACTGCTCCCTTGGCTGCTTCAGAGGTTTGTTCTTTCTATCATAAGGAATTGTATAAAAAAAAAACTTGTAAATAATTCTAGTCGGTTAAATCGCACAGGACATGTATGAGAACAATCTAGACGCCAAATACAAAGGAGCATTGTCAATGGGTGTTCCAGGAGAGATAGCCGGTCTATATAAAGCTTGGTCAAAATATGGGCGATTACCTTGGAAAACGTTGTTTGATCCAGCCATTCGGCTTGCGAAAGATGGGTTCTTGGTTGCGCCTTATCTTGCTGGTAAAATTTCAAGCAATGAAGATAAAATAAAAAGTGATCCTGGTTTACGACAAGTGTTTGCTCCAAAAGGGGAGCTTCTAAAATTTGGGGACATTTGCTATAACCGAAAGCTCGGTTTGACCTTAGAAGTTCTAGCAAATGAAGGACCAAAAGCGTTTTATGATGGGGTGATAGGGGAGAAGTTGGTTAAGGACGTTCAAGACGCAGGCGGGATTTTGACAATGGAAGATTTGAGGAACTATGATGTTGATGTTTCGGATGCGCTTACAGTGGATACCATGGGGTACACTATATTAGGGATGCCACCCCCATCAAGTGGTACGTTGGGGCTAGCTCTGGTATGTTTTTTTTTTCTTTTTAATAAACCACATTGTTGGGTTGGCCGGTTGGGTTTGGTTAACCCACGATTTTCGGTCTGTTTAGTTAAAGTTTCTTGATTTGACCATTAGTAAGTAAATGGGTTGACATTGCAAACTCTCATTAAATTTGTGAAACACAGGTGTCAAACATCATAGAAAGCTACGAAAATTCAAATGCTGCAAAAGGAGCGTTGGGATTACATCGTCTCATTGAAGCATTGAAGCACATGTTTGCTCTACGGATGGATTTGGGAGACCCGGATTTTGTTAATATAAGTAAGACAGAAGCTGATATGCTTTCACCCTCATTCGCAAAAGTTATTCAAGAGAAGATTTTGGACAACACAACTTTCCCTTCCATATACTACATGCCTAGGTAAATTAAGTCTTCATTGTTTGACCATCATGTCAAAGCAAGAGGTTTAAAATAGGTGGGTTGGGTAACATGTCAAAGGGGGGTTTAGATCAAAGCCATTGACTTTTCGTTCGAGTCAAAATGACCAAAGTCGCGTTGGCATGAAACACTTTGTTTGTTAACATATTTATCAATGTACTTTCCCTTTTGTCCCTATTTAGTTATACTTTAACTTTGTTTGTTAACACCTAGGTAGCATAGCCGTGTATTAGATTACCTTAGCTATAGGATTTTAGGCCTACATTGATTTATGTATCTATCTATCTTGTTTTCTTGAGTAAGGTCAAACTTGCATGTGGTGGTCTTCTTGTTTACATGTTTGTATGATGTTATATGTAGTAATAGATCCTTGTGTACTATCTTACTAGCTTATTCCTGCACTTGGTTGGTTAGCCGATAGCGGAATATCCCTGTGGTACTTGTCTCTTTACTTGTATGTTTGCCTGTCCCCTGCTCTATTTTTTGAGCTGGGGGTCTCTCTGGAAGCAGCCTCTCTATCTCTATGGGTAGAGGTAAGGTGTGCCTACATCTCACCCTCCCCTGACCCTACCAATAGTGTTTACTATTCATGGGATATACTGGGTATGATTGATTGATTTTTATGTTTGAGTCATTCGAGATGTGTTTTCCTCTCGTTTGGGTCATTATATATAGAGTATAGACTTTTTGTACCTTCGTTATGTGCACATGCTGTAAAAGTTAATGTCCTGTCTGGGTCATCATTAAACTACCCCATAATAACCCGAAGAAAAAAAAAACCATCTTTAAAGTGATCCATTGTCGTTGAACTAGGTGGAGTCAGCTTCAAGACCACGGAACAAGTCACTTTTGCATAGTAGATGATGACAGAAATGTGGTATCAATGACAACGACTGTGAATTATGCTTTTGGAGGCGGAGTTTTGTCTCGTTCCACGGGCATTGTGCTGAACAATGAGATGGGTGATTTCTCGGTTCCCACAGAGATATCCCCGGACAGCCTCCCTCCTGCACCTTCAAATTTTATCAGACCAAACAAAAGACCCTTGTCATCAATGACACCGATTATCGTTCTAAAGGTAAAAACTCATGTTCTTTGAAGTTTGATTTTTGAGAATCAAATGTACTACTTCTGGGTAGAGGTGGCAAAATAGAAGGGTTAGACAACAGCTCAAAACGAGTAATTTGGTACATTGAAATATATCGCCAGGTTGGTCTACTCGGAACAATTTTTCTCTGTTTCTTCTGGAAATAAGTAGTGTCTCAGATATTGGACAAGTTCATATATATCCTTACCATAGTTGTCAAAGCGCCTAGGCGCACTCAAGGCGCATAGGCCGAGCCCGGAGCCTAGGCGCAAGGCACATAAAAAACGAGGGCTATTTATAATTAGGCGCATAGTATAAACTACATTTTTTAGGGATTTTAGAGATTTTTTAGGATTGCTTAGGGCTACTTTAGGATGTTTTAGGGTTGTTTAGGACTTGTTCATAGCTCATTTAATATGTTTTAGAGGTTTAGGCAACTTTTAGTCTGAGTTTGGCCGGAAAATCAGCCTGATGCGTTTAAGCTCTCGTTTTTTATCGCCTGCGCCTGGTTCTAGGTGCGCACCTAGACACCGTTTTTCACAAAAAATCCCAGATTTGCGTCTAAGCCACCACCAGGCGCTATAGGTGCGCCTCGTTGCGCCCGAGCGCCTAGGCGCGCGCCTGAGGGGCTTTTGACAACATAGATCCTTACACAATTTCAAAATTCTGTATGTATCTTTTTAAATTTTATAATATCATATAGCTTAGGATGTCACGGCTAAATGCCAAGATTTGACTTTTAAAAGTCAAATGAATTATGGACCACTGTGTCATGGGTCCGAGTGACCTTAACGTGCTGTGATGTATACCAACAACACTTGTCTTATAGAAAGTCAAACAAGCTATGTCTGACCTTATAGATGTAAATATTACACCAAAGTTTGACTTATGAAAGTCAAACATGCTAGTTTTTTGACTTTGAAAATGTTAGTTTTACAGGATGGACAGTTAGCAGGGGTGCTTGGAGGCAGTGGTGGAATGAACATTATTCCAGCAGTTGCACAAGTTTTCATCAATTATTTTATCTTGGGCATGGACCCTTTAAATGCTGTTCTGGCGCCACGTGTTTACCACAAGGTCTTACCCATTTTCCTTGTTTTCTTATGAATGAATGAACCAATTTAGGGGTGCAAACGAGCCGAGCTACTCGAGATCGGCTTGGTAAAAAGCTCGAACGAGCCGAGTCTTATCGAGCTCGAGCCTCGAATGTAAAACTCAGTTGGGCTCGTCGAGCCTTATCGAGCTTTGCTTATTTATGTCAATTAATACTATATAGTCCAATTGTATTGCAACCCATGCATTAATTAAATTACTTTGGGCCTTGGGCTTCTTAATGGTCCAAAACGAGCTCACTAATGGTCCAAAATGAGTCCTTAATAATCCAAAACCAGCATTTTAGTGGTCCAAAACGAGCTTGAGCCGAGCTTGGGCTCGTTTAAACTCTTCCCACATACACTTTGATCGAGCTTTCGAGCCAAGCTCGAGTTCCCAAATATACTATCGAGCCGAGCTCGAGCCCAAAATACAAGGCTCGAATCGAGCTCGAGCTTCTGAAAATTGTAACGAGCTTAGCTCGATAATGCAAGGCTCGGGCTCGGCTCGTTTGCACCCCTACCAGAACCATGATTATTGTTTATTCCTAACGGGTCAAACTAGCCCATTTTGTCACCTCTAATGTCATGGTGCTGTGTTTTGCAGTTGATACCAAATGTGGTGTCTTATGAAAACTGGACAGTGATTGATGGTGATCACATTGAGCTGTCGGATGATCGAAAGAATTTTTTGGTAGAAAGGGGCCATAAGTTGGAACCAAAAGCTGGTGGTGCAATTTGTCAGTTTATCGTTCAAACGTTAAAGAAACCGAATAAGAACAGAAAACTGAGCTATGATCATCAGCAGGTTTTGAGAGGGTTGCTTACTGCGGTTAGCGATCCAAGGAAAGATGGCCGGCCAGCCGCTTGCTGGTAGCTGTTATTTGGTGCAGTAGTAGTAGATGTAAAATATTAAGGTAGCATTTGAACCTGAATGTAACACATGATCTAATAACCACTGAATGTAAATTTGTAAATTAACAATGGAAAACGTAACATAAATCGATCTGATTTTTAACATGAGGCTCAAACCGGTCCATATTTTTAGCCTCGGGTTCAAACTGGTTTTGGTTGAGAACCATTTTTAGGGCTAAAAATCCCAACCCACTCAAACCAACTCGGGATCGAGTTATGAACCAGTTTTAGTGAATGCTAACTGGTGTGTCGGGTTTGGTCCAACCCGTTTTTCTTTTGTTTTTTGTGCACATCTACTTAGAGGTGAACAAAAAAAACCGGGTTATTGAACCAAAACAGGAGAAACCGCTAACAAGAACCGATCCCGGTTCCATTTACGACCTGATGATCTTGTATCGATTATAAATATATGTATATATATAACAAAATTATACAATTTGGTTTCCACACATACAAATATATACCGACACACCTCACAAAATTGTAAAAATCAATAAAAGTTAAATTTTATGTATTATTTTTGTCTTGCTTAAAAATGGTGCTCGTAAGAATTAGTTCACGAATCGAAACCGAAACAAAAGCGTTCTTTCAAACCGACCAAACCGGGAGAGAAACGAATCGGATTCAACCTGAAACCGGTTCGGGAAGGACCTGGTCATACCTTATGGGTTAAAAAACCGTTTTGTTGACCTCTAACTCTAGTAACTCTAGGTAGAGGTGCACAAAAAAACGGAACCGGGTATTAAAAAAACGTTTTTTATACCCGGAACTGACCCTACCCGTCGGGTACGCATAAGGTATAGATTTATATGTAAAAAACTAGACCCGGTTTGTACCCGGTTTTTTAATACCTGAACCGGGTTTTCCTAATACCCGAAAATACACGAGGATGAGATTGAAATGAGAATGTCGAGCCCACTAGTGGAAGACTAAACGAAGTCCGAAGACGATGAATTACCAAGCGAAGATGTGTTTTCTATGTATTTATCTATGTGTTTTCCATGTTTTTAAATGTCATGTGTTTAGTACTTAGCAATATTTCAAACCTCTAAACGTCATGTGTTTTTATCTAGTACCACCTCACTCTCATTAGCATATAAGTTCTAGAACTCGATCTAGTTTTTTTTATAACCTTTTTAAATGTATTAGATTTTGTGGTTGTCCATGTCGGCCTTTGTCATCTTTGAAACATAAAACATGAAAGAAACATACCATTTCTATACCCAGAACCGCGTATTGAAAAACCGAAACCGGTATACAGGGTATGGTTTTTTATGCTAGGAACCGAGTTTGGAACCGCTTCTTTCAATACCCGGTAGAAGTGATATCGACCCTACCCGAAACCAGTTCCATACCCGGAATCAGGTATCGAAAAAACCCGGTACCATTAGCCCTTGAAAGTAGAGCTGTACAAAAAAACCGGTTTTAAAAAAAAACCTATATTGTAACCGAAACCGGTTAAAAAAAACCGGTTTTTTAAAAACCGGTTAAAAAAAAAACCGCTTTTAAAAAAACCGGGTTTTTTTCAGTTTTTATCACCAAGAAAGAACCGGTTTTTTTTTTTAAAAAAAACCGATTTTTAAATAAAAAAACTGGTTTTTTAAGTTAAACCGGTTTAATAACCGACCCTAACCGGTTTCACCGGTTTGAGCTTTTGGTAATAAAAAACGGTTCGGTTATTAAATAAAATCGATTTTGATTAGGGTAAAAAACCGGTTTTTTTAAAACCGGTTAACTGGTTTGTACACCTCTACTTGAAAGGCCCATAGTGAGAAAGAAGGCCGAGCCCAGATCTGAGTCTGGCCGGCGTGAAAAATATTCATACATTTCCGGTCTTCGTTCTCGCAAGTCGTACCCCCAAAAATTCGTCGCATAATCGATTGTCATGTATCGTGCAACAGCTCCCAGATTCAAAACCCTAAAGGTCAGTCTGTCTGTCACTAATAATAATAATAATATTATTATTCATTATTATTATTTCAATTAATCATTTCACCTTTTAATTATATGTTTTCTACTGTCTAATCATGTTATTAGCTGCATCTTAGGGTTGTTAGATCTGATCATGACGCATTTCATACTCTGTCTGATGATAGATGCCTATTTTATATAATCTAAATATCTAATTCGTATCAATAGTTTTAAAATATTTGTCTACAAAAGTAGTTTTCCTTAGATTAGGTAAAACTAGAACTTTGGCTGGAATCTCCCCGGAATTTGGGAATCTTGCTGGAATGTAAGAACCATCACGTGGAGAAGTAAAGCGCAATTGCTTCGCCTCTTGGTTTAAAAAAGCGCGCCTCGCACAAAAGCGACGAGGTCTAAGTGCATCGCGCAAAGCGCAATTGCTTCGCCTCTTGGTTTAAAAAAGTGCGCCTCGCACAAAAGCGACGAGCTCTAAGAGCATCGCGCAAAGAGCAAAAACCGTGGGATTTTCGTACCGAAGCGCACACTAATTATATATTTTTTTATATATCCCATATATATCCCATGAGTTTTTAGCTTCATTTACCCAAAATACAGCTATAAATAAGGTTTTTATGTGATTTTACCTATATGTACAAGCCAAAAACACCAAGGTACAACATTTTTATGCATAAAAAACACCCTGTGTACGTGAGGTGCGCGCCTCAGGGTGAAAAGCGACTGAAATTTGACAAAAAAAGCGCCTGAGGCGCGCGCCTTTGGGAAATTGGGTAGGCGCAAAACCCTGAGGCGCCCTAGGCTGCGCCTTGCCCCTAGGCGCGCCTCAGGGGCGCTTTTTAAAACCCCAGCTTCGCCTCGCTTGAGAAATGGGCCTAGACGCAAGAGGCGATGGCTTTTAACAACCACGTTTAGTACACATGCTATAATTGCTAGATAAAAGTGAAGTCCAAATAATAATTGTCTGCTGACACTTGGATATGCAATAGGGCCATGCTGGCAAATGGATGCTGACTAGGTTTGCAAGTTCAACTGCTGTTGCTGCCAAGTCATCATCAGGGGGCCTGTTTAGCTGGTTTACGGGGGGAAGTGCTTCCTCCTTAACTCCGCTGGACTTTCCTCTCAAGGGTATTGAAGTCCCTCCTTCTTTACCTGATCACATTCAACCGGAAAAGACAAAGATAACAACCCTTTCAAATGGAATCAAAATCGCCTCAGAAAGTTCATCAGTAAGTCAGCTTTTTTGCATTCATAGTTCAGTTAAACGTTAATGACTGTTTTTACTCTTTTGTGTAGAACCCTGGCGCCTCGATTGGGTTGTATGTTAATAGCGGTTCAATCTATGAAACGCCGGCCTCATTTGGTGTTACACACCTTCTAGAACGTATGGCTTTCAAAGGAACACTCAATCGAAGCCACTTGCGCCTTGTGCGGGAAGTGGAGGCAATTGGCGGCAATGTGACGGCCTCTGCTTCTAGAGAGCAAATGGGTTACACTTATGATGCCCTCAAAACTTATGTTCCTCAAATGGTAGAGCTACTTGTTGACTCTGTAAGAAATCAAGCTTTCTTGGATTGGGAGGTTAAAGAACAGGTGCTCTCTTCTCTTTATCTTCTGTTCTATATTATTGTGTTAATTTAGTGTTGTCTTTTGCATTTTTGACGGGTAATGATGTGGAGGACACCCAAGTGTTCAACTTTTTTCACGATATTGAACAGGACACTTTTAAAACCTTGAGAACTTTTCAATATTAGGCCTTTCAACTTAAACATCTAAATCTAACAGCATCTTGAAACATTTTGGAGGTTTCACTTAGGAATTTTCTTTTCACAGTGGCTTTGTCCCATAATTTGTTTTAACTTGTTAAAAAAGCTTCAATAGTGGAGTTTAGTTGGTCTTTTATATAAAGTTTGAATCAGAGAAAAAACAGAGGGATTAACACTTCAAAAGTGAAAGTTTAGGGATTACACTACCACTACATAAAAGGTAAAGAGGCTTAGTCAGTAAAGTGATGTCGTTGGTTAAATCCTTTTTTGATTGATAACAATATTTTGTTTTTTTGCAGATTGAGAAAGTGAAGGCTGAGCTTGGTGAATATGCCAACAATCCTGAGGCCTTGCTGTTAGAGGCAGTTCATTCAGTTGGATATTCTGGTCCACTTGCAAATCCACTTCTTGCATCTGAAGGCGTACTCAGCAGAATAAACAGTACAGTTTTGGAGGATTTTGTAGCTGTAAGTAGTGTTACTCATATCGGAATAATCTCGGATAATTTATAGGGGGTATTTATAAGCATATAAGCACTTTCGAGTGTTTTGATAAAGAAATGTGTCTATGTTTATCAGCTTATATAAGTGAAATAAGCTGTTTACAATAAGCAGTTTCAATTGCTTACTTCAAACCTATTATTCGTGGTGTATTCAAAATTAAAGCTTTACCCTTAAGGTGAAATAAGCCGATTATCTGATTGAGCATAAGCTGTTTAGATAAGTGATTCTGAACATGCTTTTATTCATACCATCTGGATTTTGTTTATGAAAAAATCTTGCAATTTTTTTTCAGGCAAACTATACAGCTCCTCGAATGGTACTTGCTGCATCAGGAGTTGAACACGAAGAATTGTTGAAATATGCCAAACCTCTTCTCTCTGATATGCCAGGGGGCGCTCAGGTTGAGGAACCAAAATCGCTGTATGTCGGAGGTGATCACCGTGTTATGGCTGATACAGGGGTGTGTCTTAAATTTAACTTAACATTAATATTTTTGTATTTTGTTTTCATTTTTTATTCAATACTGTTGTTTTATCCCCCTGTTGCATTGATCAAGTTTCTTTATGTAATCAGAGAACAAGTTTTGCTCTTGCATTTGAACTTCCTGGTGGCTGGCTTAAAGAGAAAGAAGCAATGACCTTGACCGTTCTTCAGGTACCCTTTTCAACTTCCAGTGAGGCAGTGATCTCTTTTGTTAGTTTAATGGAATGCAGTAAATGATGTAATTTAGAATTATTGGGGTTAGCCCACTTGGTGGAGGCATATTCCTCTTAGAGGGGAGGTCCAAGGTTCAAACCTTGGCAATTGTGTAATTTAGAATTATTGGTGTTACAGTATAGGAGATGTAACATTTGCTGTTCTATAAGAAAACTTAAATGATTCTTTTTAGCTCAGGTCAATGAACCAATTTTGTGAGTCCTTTCTGAGTTTTATGTAGAAATTGCCTTATAGGCGGGTTGGGTATGAGGTCTAAACGAGTAGTTTTTAGTATGGGTATTAACAGGGCAGGCTGGCTAGCGCATACTAAACTGAGTGTCACATGGTCAACCTAATTAAAGTTTATAGATTAATATACAGAAAAACGCAATAAGCGATGTGTACCATGTAGAAATTAAGAATAGGTGTAAATTATGTTATGTTAAGTGTTAACATTTCCCTTTTCTTTTGTTAGTTAACATTTTTTCACGGAGTCGGGGGGTCTCTCTGGAAGTGGCCTCTCTATCCCTAGGGATAGGGGGTAAGGTTTGCTTGCATCCCACCCTCCCTAGACCCTATCAATAGCGTCGCTATTGGTGGGATTTACCGGTTGTTGTAGTAGTTAACATTTGGTTATTAATTCATAGTAGTAGGGGTTTTCTTGAAAAAAATTAAGTAATGACAGTGGCAAATTTCACAGTGGTGATACTCATGATATTTATTCATTAATAATCCTTTCTTTTATTAAAATAATTTAGGAGGTTTTATGCATAACATATTACACTATGCCACTTTGGTGAGTTCAACCTGTTTGACCCTTTTTCCTTTTAAGCCATTCCTTTTTTTTACTCATGTGACATCTTAGAGAAAA